>CM060920.1:669770012-672170012 GCA_030737875.1 Allium sativum
GATTTGTGAATAAAAAAAGTGAATTGATCGTTTTCAGTTTTACTCAATCGCACTATGGACCAAAAGAAAACGTGCACAATGCAATCATGTTAATATATTGTGTGTTGACTTAGCGTGACTCAAACTTGGAAACTAAGGAATTTCAAAATTTTCTCAATATAACAAAACCGATCAGAATCACGGAAATGGGAAGGATTATGTTCAAATTTATCAGGAGAAAATCTCGCTGCATTCAAATTCAAAAATTCAGAAAGAAAGTTTTTTCTATTCAAACATTTCTAGTTTTAGAAAAAGAAAATTTGGCAAGTTATCACACAATTGTATTTTAGGATTCAAAATGAAGTATCTCAAATTCAATCAGGCAATTTCAGCATGAAATCAACAAGGAAATAGAAGGAAACATTTCAAAATCAAATTGTCACAATTTAGGTAAAAGAGGAAATCAATATTCCAGATTCATTGAAGATTGAAAACATGTCTTAATACATCACAACAGTCACGCAAGTTTATCAAAGCCTAACAACCAAAAGAGGCATTGAGAAAATCAGACTTAGAAAACTAAAACAAAATCAAATCGAGCAAGTCATTATCGAAGTCAGTAAATAGGGTGTCAAATTAACCTATAAATGACACATGATTCCTCATTAGCCATTACCCAACTTATTCAAAAATAACAAAAACCCTAAAAGCTTAACCAGAGAACTTATAGCGCTCAATCAAAGCAGAGAACAGTTCAACGTTGAGCATAAAGAGAGAATCGATTAACTGAAGGGACATCGAAGCCATGGAAATTTAATTTTGAAGAAGCCCTAGCCGATTTAGAGAAAGCCCTAGCTGCAATTTTTTCTTGGAGAAATAGAAAAACGATCGGCCAATTTTTACAAAGACTTAAATGGGGGTTTCTTATTTAAGGGCTTTGTGTTTTTATTTCTTAATGTACTTTGTTTGTTTTGTTTGAAAGAACAATTTATGGTTTCTAGTTACATCCATAAAACTAGGGTTTACATATTACGGTTTTGTGATCTGGGAAAATCTGGTTTAGGGATTTTTGATCAGTCTAAGACTTCGAGCCTAGGTTTAAATCGGTAGTAGTTGTTGCAAGTTTGCAAAGCTCTTTAGGCGGTAGCAGGGTTTGCAAGTTTATTGAGTGTTTGTAAGCGGGAGGCTGTTTTTAAATCCTAGTAGATATCTTAGTGATGCAGCAGTAGGCAAAGTTTGCCGAAGCTGGGTAATTTCTTTGTGTTTTCTTTTACTGCATTCCTTATTATTCTGTGATTTTTTTAAATATTGGATAAACCCTATTCACCCCACTCTAGGGTTAATATTGATCCTACAATTGGTATCGGAGCTTGTGTTTATTTAACTCTAGAGTCATGGCATCAATGAATAAGGCTTTTTCTGAGGAACAATCTATTTCTAGACGTCCCATGTTTAATAGTAGTGATTACGTGTATTGGTTAGCTAGAATGAAAATCTATCTTGTGTCTGTTGACTCTGATGTCTGGAATATCATTGAAACTTGTTATAAACCACCCACTATAGTTGTTAATGATATTGAAATGCTTAAACCAAAAGAAAGGAGGGATGCAAATGAAAAGAAACCGTACTCTGCTGATTCTAAAGCCATGAATGCTTTGATTTGTGCTTTAGATAAAACTGAATATAACATAATTTCTCATTGTAACACAGCTAAGGAAATCTGGCATACTCTGCAGGTCACTCACGAAGGAACGTCTCAAGTGAAAGAATCTCGTCTTGATTTATTCAGCAATGAATATGAAAAATTCACTATGCAGAAGGATGAAAGTATCAAGGACATGTATGGACGTTTCTCTGTGCTAGTTTACAATGCCAGAGCTCTTGGAAAAGTTTTTACTGAAGTTGAACTTGTGAGGAAGATCCTGAGGGTTCTTCCAATGAACTTCAAAGCAAAAGTAACAGCCATTCAAGAATCAAAGGATCTGAGTAAGCTGAGCATGGAGGAGCTTGTTGGAAATCTATTGACATATGAAATGGAGCCAAAATCACAAAAGGATCATTACAACTCTGATCTAAAGAAGATGTCAATTGCTTTGTCCAATATTGTCAACAACGATGACAAAGATCCCATTGAACAGCTTGTAATGGCCGTCAGACAAATCGTAAAGTGGAGCAAATTCAAATCTCGAAGAAACAAACAAAAATCCAACAAGCTGAAGAACTCTGACTATTCAGATGAGGAACCACTTTGCTATAACTGCCAGAAACCTGGACATCTGAAACCAAACTGCCCCCTTCTTCAGCACAAAAGAAGAAAGAAGAAAAAGAAAGCTTTTTCTATAACTTAGGATGACGAGGAAGGAGAAGAATCAGATAGCAGCGAGGAAGAAAGTAACCTATGCTTCATGGCAAAATCAGATTCAGAAGATGATAGAGAGGAGTCGACTGCGGTATACAATTATGATGATTTGTTTTTAATGTGTAAACATCTTTCTGAAATCGTTGATACACTAGAAGCAAAAGTAGAAAAACTTAAGGCAAAAAATCTAGAATTATCGACTCTCAAGTTCACCATTGAAAATCTTGAAAAAGAAAATTTGTCTTTAAAAGAAACTGATGAGATTAAGAGAGAGAATCTCATTAAAAGATGCACTTCACTTGTGGATGAAAATACAACACTAAGAACCCAAGTCCATAATCTTGAAGTTGCCTTAAATAAGTTTTCAATTGGACAAACATCTTTAAAAATGTTGCTAGGAAACCAATTGTTTGCTAACAATGGAAAAGGACTAGGTTTTGGAAGGTACAAAATGATGTGACTATGACTAACAATGCAAAAGGTAGAAGCATCTTTCCTAAGTGTGGAAAGTGTGGGGAAATTGGCCATAATTCTGAAAATTGCAAGAACAGGAATAAAATCAGAAAATTCACTAGAGTTTGGGTTCCCAAACACTTGGCACAAAATCACCATAAATTTTGGAACACAAATAAGCGGACAAAACAAATATGGGTTCCAAAAGATTCTTGCTTTCATCATACTTCAGTCACTGAAATTTTTGGACCTAGGAATGTCTCTAGGTCATCTTTCTTTCTTCTTGTGTAGGTATGTCGGCGACCTAAGGAGCAACAAAAATGGTATTTGGACTCAAGTTGCTCCAGACATATGACAGGAGACTAGAGATTGTTCCTTAGCCTAGAAAGATATAAAGGTGGGAGTGTGACATTAGGTGACAACAGCAAATGTAAGATTATTGGTAAGGGAAAAGTAGGTAACAACATTTTTGCCTTAGCTGATGTCTTATATGTTGATAATTTGTATCACAATCTTATTTCCATAAGCCAACTATGTGACAAAGGAAGGAAGTAGTTTTTGATAGTGAGATTTGCAAGATCATCGATACATCCACTGGAAAAGTTGTTTTTATTGGCAAAAGAAAAGGGAACATCTACACGTTCTCTTTTGATGATGTAACTATTTCTAGATGTTTGGTTGCCACTGAAGAAGAGGCAGTTCAATGGCATAGAAGACTAGCACATGCTAGTATGCATCTCCTTGAAAAACTAGAAACAAATGAGCTTGTTAGAGGTTTACTGTGAGAACTCGTTTCTTCCCCGTTAAGGAAAGGGCGGATACTTTGAGGACAACACACAAATGAACACAGACGGAAGAACATTTCATTGTTATTACAACAATTCCATCAGATACAAGAATATACAGAGTATAAATGAATAAATTACATTTGATAAATATCAGAGATTACAATAAATTACATAGCAGCGGAAAATAATACAAAGCACAACTGAAGGTGCTATACGGATACAGAGCTTTCCGGATATCATTCCAGCTGCAAACCAGGATCCTGTGAATATAAATCTGCAAAACCAAAACTACTAGCTGCCCGTGCGGAAAATAGGGGCACCCAGAGTTTAGGTTAAAACAATAAACTCTAGGTCAGTCATGTGACTGGTGTGAGAACTAAAACAGTTATTTAATTCAATTTTAAAAGAGGGTAATTCAAGGGACCACGCCGTATAGCACGGAACGGGTTTCCTCCCAAGAATACCAGTGCATAGGATAAACAACGCAATGCTTTTTCGAAAAATGAAGCTATTATAAGACCCAGGTCCCATCACACAATGCAACGCAAGCCGGAGGATAGGGTTTTACCTTATAACAGCCAAACATGCTTGATACGTTTAAAACAAATCATTTGATACTATAATAAGTGTATAGTGTCAAAACAATTTCAATCATAAATATAAATCATAGACGACATAAGTGCCCCATACCACTATGTCGCCATACTAGTTCTACAATTAAAGCCGAAATGCACGTATTGGAAATTGGATTTCCGTCATGAGTCGAGGCAAGGGGCAAGCTCCTCTCCGCGCTCGAGACACTCTTGCAAATATCTCAGGACAACACACTCTGGGCAATCCTTGGATCTTCAGGGTCGGTCCTCACTTACGTTAGAGGATTGGCAATTCCTAAACACACGTTTCCCGGTCCTTACAGACCTATAATCGAGGCGCCTCATCCAACAACCACAAAGGTGAAAAGTATATATATGTCAGGGCTGGTAAGTCACTGACACCACCAAAGCTAGAAAGAAACGTCGTGCTCTCCCTGCAGTCCGTATCCCGTTTTTAACTCATACCGAGGTGTGAGGCTCGCGAATTCACGTTGTACACAAAGCTGCCACGTAGGCGTGCTTTGATCCTCAACCACAAGACTTTGCTTTTCAACAGAAACCTTGATCATTGCATCTCAGCGTGCCACACAGGCAATTCATGCCATGCGACTGATGTCCATCGATATACAACCTCTGAGCTCGTACGTCTCAGAGAAGGGCGTTAAGCAAAAGAATAAATTCTCCGCCGCCAAACAGATGTATATTTAATAGAAATCAATCAACACAAAATAAAATCCAATGTCAGACACACAATCCATTTACAAGTTCGTTCTGGGTCTGAACGAAACCGGAGGCACTTTCCTCGCATATCCATCCATCTCCAAGTACGCCTGGACGACCACCAACTATTTCCATCCTCTTGGGTGCACAGCCCAATCAGGATCGTCAGTAATTATCCAAACGATGTGATGACTTCCGGTCTTCATCCACCGTCTTCATCTTCGACTTATCGTCGAATCGGTTATTCAGAATGGGTATAAACCCGGCCTTTCCAAACAACCCGCGTATATTAAAAACAAATGTTACAGAAACACAACATACACCTCATTCCAATTCAGAATATTCTTTTATTCGCAAAATCATATTCTTAGGGAAAGGTTCCCATTAATTTTATCCAAGATAAATTCTTTGAAATTTATCCTTTAATCTTCCTTTGGATGTCGTTTCAAACCAGATTATGGTTTTCTAAACTAGTCGAGATTAGCGAACCACACCGAAGTAATTATTTATTTTATTTTCCAATCCCAACCTATTCATCCCATGAAGCAAAACTGGTAATACTCCATATTTAATACTATGGTGTTATCGGTAAGATTAATTACCATTTCACGTTCAAATCTAATTAAAGATTTAACTATCGCTTTGGAGCAAAACTGGCGATACTCCATTCTCGCTCATTTCTAAATTTGATAATTTAGATTATAGATTTACATTTCAATCTAATTCCAGATTCGTTAAAACTCCTTTTACTGGGTTAAAGAACTAGGTGTTATTTAAAACACAGTTCACGACAAACCCAAATCACATTCTATTTATCATCGGGTTAAAGAACTAGTGTTGTTTAAAACACCATTCACGATAAACCCACAAATCAATTCTAGTTCAACTCAAATCAAATATATTAGGAATTCTGATTATTTAAAACCCCTTTTTAAATCTAATTTATTTATTTAAAAAAAAAATCGGGTTTTAAATTTAGTTCAAAACTAGTTCATTTCGATAAAAATCCATTTTTATCTTTTCAAATATGGAGTTTTTCACCCCAAATCTTCCCAAATCATTTCTTATGATTTTACACAAATTATTACTATTTTTAATAATTTTATCAAGGTCCGTACAGTCGATTTCCACCAATGGCCATCGAACTGCACTTACAGCGACCTTTTTCGAATTTGATTTGGACGTATCTCCAAATCCAACCGTTAGATTTTAAATTTCTAATATTCGTTAGAAAGCTATTTTCGATACGAACCCAACAGTTCCGATTTTAGGAGAATCCGACAGTCGGATCTCCTGTAATGTCCGTTTGAAATAAATGGTCGAAATTCACGAACTGCCGCGGCGCGGCGTGTTCTATTCAGGCCATTATATTATATATATATAATATATATAATATATATTTCGTCGATTTCTATTTAAAACGAATTATATAAATAGTTTTGAATTCGTTTCAAAAACAATTTCAACCTCCATTTCATTTCAAATCAAAATTGAATTCTTCCTTATAAATTCGTTTTAAAATTCATTTCTATTCAATTCAATTTGTTTCCAATTCAATTCATTTTCGTTTTCAATTCAATTCGAATTGGTTTTATATTCAATTCAATTAAAATCGTTTTCTATTCAATTCAATTCGAAATCGTTTTCTATTCAATTCATTTCGAAATCGTTTTCTATTCAATTCATTTCGAAATCGTTTTCTATTCAATTCATTTCGAAATCGTTTTCTATTCAATTCATTTCGAAATCGTTTTCTATTCAATTCATTTCGAAATCGTTTTCTATTCAATTCATTTCGAAATCGTTTTCTATTCAATTCATTTCGAAATCGTTTTCTATTCAATTCATTTCGAAATCGTTTTCTATTCAATTCATTTCGAAATCGTTTTCTATTCAATTCATTTCGAAATCGTTTTCTATTCAATTCATTTCTAAATGAATAAAATCGATATAAATATCGTTCACGTCAAAATGGCGTCAATCTAATCAACACGGCTTCATATATTTCTATTTTCAAATATTCCATTTCAAATATTTCTTTTTCAAATATTCTATTTCAACAAATGAGTATTTATTTTTGTCAACACACGACTAATCTCAACGAATGAGTATTGTCCACATGTGACTATTTTTGTTAAATTATTTCGTTCAACACATGACTAATCTCAACGGATGAGTACAGTCAACACATGAACCTTTATTTTATAGTGATAAAGATATAAAATTTATTGTTAAAATATTACGTTCAACACATGACTAATCTCACGAATGAGTACAGTCAACACATGAACCTTTATTTTATAGTGATAAAGATATAAAATTTATTGTTAAAATATTACGTTCAACACATGACTAATCTCACGAATGAGTACAGTCAACACATGAACCTTTACTTTATAATATTCTTTATCTTCTAAATTGGAATGAGGCCCAATCAATTACCATATAAAGTTAATTATATGGATTTTCACACATCACACGAATATGATAGCATTGAAAAATAATCAACCATCAACCAAAGTGCACTACACTGTATAAGCATCAAATATAGATATCTAACGCTTATAACAGCCTGTCAATCAATCGATCGACATATTTAATAAATCAGGATGAGTGAAATTCAAATTTCATCCCAATACCCGTGTGGGGTTTCAAATCAACAAACACAGATTTTAGTTGTGCAGTTGGGCGATGTGTAAAATTTATCGTCCCAATCAATATCAGTCAAATCGGTGTATATAAACAAACCGTCCGGTTTGTAAATGAATATTTATTGATTCACTTCACGTTGAAAATTATATTTTTAACGATAAAATATTTTTAACTATATAAATATTTTATTTCCTTTCAACACATTAATTTCTATTTCGTTCATTTACACAATAAAAAGATATATTTTTTTCTAACATATTTTAGAAAATTTCGGCGGCATAACGGCACGATACTAGAAACGGGACGAGGCCTAGCCTTATCCCCGGTCTAGTGAAGGCCCACGCCATTCACACATCAATCAAATCCACCAAACAATCAAATTCAAATCTAATCATCTAACTAATTTATGCAATCAAACAAACAAGTCCATGGTCTGTGGACGATTGTGTCGGGTGCTACTAAACACCGTCTGCATCCTAGTATATATATATAACTAGAAAAAGAAATTGAAAGGTGAGAAATTCTCACCGATAGCTATCCAATCATCTTGACTTTTCTTTCATAGAAATCTTCATCGTTATCGCATCTTCGTCACCTTCGTTGCCCGTATTCACTACATATATAAAAATCACACATTTTTATATTTTGATGTCTTTAAAATAAAAATCACATTTTTATTTATTCACTTTCAATTAAAAAAACATATTTTTATAATTGCTTCATACCTTTAAAAATCGAATTTTTACTTCGCTATTCAATATATAAAAATCGAATTTTTATTATGCTATTTAGATAAAAATTCTATTTTGTTATTCTCTATATAAAGGTCTTGCCTTTTCAACTATAAAGATTTCGCCCTTTCAAATATAAAGATTTCGCCTTTATAAAAATAAAGATTTCGCCTTTATAAAAATAAAGATTTCGCCTTTATAAAAATATCATTATAAAAATCACATTTTTATTTTGCTACTCATATAAAGATGTTATTTTTAATATCTCTATCATGTAAAAATTATATTTTTAATTCTCTACATAAATAAAAATCATATTTTTACATCTTCTACTTAATAAAGATTATATTTTCAACACTTTAAAAATATAAAAATCATATTTTTAAATCTCTTTCACAATAAAGATCGAATTTTTATTATCTATACTATATAAAAATTATATTTTTAGCCTTTCTATAATATAAAAATATCGTCTTTTCAACTATAAAAATCTAATCTTTCGCCTTTGTAAAAATCATATTTTTATAACATAAAAATCATATCTTTACAGTCACTTCCTATATTTAAAAATCAAATTTTTTTCTAATCATAAGCAAATGAAAAACAAAACTGAAAAGAAAATCAAAACTTTCAAGTAAAAACCATATTTTCTTATGACTTGAATTTGCAGGTTTATCATAGGAATGTAAATTAAATAATAAACAATAAAGAAAATAAAGCAAATAAAAACTAAAATTAAACTTACAGCGGGGGGAGGGGGGTCTTCCTGCGTCGTCGGAGGACGGTGGGGGCGCGGCAGATGAAGGGGAGGCGGCGGACGGTGTGCGGTGGCATCGGGAAGGGGCTAGGGTTGCTGGCGGCTCCGATTTGGGGGTGTTGGAGTTTGGGGATCGTCGAGGCGGGCCAGGGTGCTGCGGAGGTCGAAGGGGGTGGCGGCTCAGGGGGCGGAGGAGGAAGGAGAGGCGGCGGCTGCGGCATAAGGGGGGGCGACGGGTTTTCGTTTTGTTTTTTTTTCTTCTTTATTTTTCTGCTGAACGAAGAAATAGGGGGGTGGGGGCAGAACGGGTTAAAGGGGGAGAGGAGGGAGATATATATATTTTTTAGTTAATTATTTTATTATGAAAAAGTTGACTTTTACATACGACCCCTGAACGAGGTCCACCGCCTGTCGCCCATAGCGTTCTACCCCCATTCCGAACACAATGGGATATGTATCACAAGATGATTCGATCGTTTCGATCAGTTTCCATTAAAATTTACATTTAAATCACTATATTGAATTTTAAACGTACATTTCAAATTACCGGGGTCGCAAACAAACTCTAAAAATTCAATAAAAATATTTTCTAACTTCGTATTGACGATACGGTCCTAACTAAACTAGTTTCGTCGAATTCTGAGACCGTTTGAAAAATGGCCAATTTCCAGTCGATTAAAATCAACTGAAACTGGTCAAACGCGTTTTCTTTTGCCATGCTCACATATTGATTCGAAAAATTATGAAATTTGGAATCTAGCAATAACTTGACATCACGGATCCAACAAAAGTGGTTTCGTCGAATTCCGAGGTCGTTTGCAAAATTCCCATTTTTAAGGTCCTGAATTCCATAGCGACTATCCAGAATTTTTAACTGGACATATCTTTTGATTCCCGTTATGAAATCTCAATTTTTCGGATTCGTTGGAAAGATATTCCCAGTTAGATCCTATTATTTTTGGTTTCACTAAAATCCGGATTGTTTTGCACCCGGTACATCTAATTGAAGTTTGAAATCGAATTATCGAACTACCGAGCCATTTTCAATTCTACTTATAATTATATATAAATATTTATATTCTAACGACGACGTATATAATATATACGTCGAATTATATTCAAAATAAATTTCTCATCGATTTTATTTAAAATAATGTAATTTAAATATTCAAAATTCCCTAAAATTGCCTAAATAAATATTTTAAACTGGCCCAGATTTTCCGGGTTGTTACAATCTACCCCACTTAAAACTTTTCGTCCCCGAAAAGGAACATAGTCGAAAGTGGTTTGATTAATCAGCTCTACGTTCGATCTGGCTTCCATTGACCAACTTTTTAGTTTCTGAGAATTTTCAAATTTTCAAAAATTTGGCTAACACCCTAAATTTTCGAAAAATTTCGCCATAACCTCCCCTGCACTGGGAGCCACGGGAAAATCCCGAAATTGCCATATAGGCCTTCTGATCTCAAAAAGAAAAAGAAAGAGCCAAGCGGCTAGCCAATAGGCTCATAAAATCATCATCACCCAAACAAAACAGTAAATTATGTAGTAAACATGTACCTATTTGTCGGGCAAACAAATTTTATTCTTCGGCTCTAGCCTCTTTGCTATGACCTGTTCAATATAAGTATATGTATATGCACGCAAATGCGACCAATTTTCAATATAGTTCAATATTTGATTCAATTAGGCATAATGGTTCAAAATTATTAAACAAATAAACAAACAACACAAACATCAATCAATTAGTGAATTAACGTTTCAAATTCATAATTTTGATATATATACAAAAAATCATGTTTTTGATGCCAATTCACAACAAAGTGTTCTAGCTATATTAGTTTTGGTTCTCACACCAGTCTAATGGAAATATATAGATATCATACCTTCGAAACACGAAAATAATTACTGATGATGACGCGTCATCATCAGAATCATGTCCGGGCGACTAGAGTGTGATTCTATATCTATCTAATATATTAAAACTTCGAATATACGTTCATGACGCGTATATGCAAAACCTTTATATACTAGATTGTCCATATCAATATAAATAAATAATCAATTACGTTTAAAACGATTTAAATTTTCAAAACAAAATTGTTTTCATTTGAAAAATATAATCTTCACTATCGTTCTAGGATACTACAGATCCTATCTCTAACGAGTCATTCTAATTGGATATTACTAATCCAATATCTGATAAATTCTTTCGTATGGTTCTAATGTGTCTTGTTCTCGAGCTTTGTAAACCAAAGCTCTGATACCAAATGTGAGAACCCGTTTCTTCCCCGTTGAGGAAAGGGTGGATACTTTGAGAACAACACACAAATGAACACAGACGGAAGAACATTTCATTGTTATTACAACAATTCCATCAGATACAAGAATATACAGAGTATAAATGAATAAATTACATTTGATAAATATCATAGATTACAATAAATTACATAGCAGCGGAAAATAATACAAAGCACAACTGAAGGTGATATACGGATACAGATCTTTTCGGATATCATTCCAGCTGCAAACCAGGATCCTGTGAATATAAATCTGCAAAACCAAAACTACTAGCTGCCCGTGCGGAAAATAGGGGCACCCAGAGTTTAGGTTAAAACAATAAACTCCAGGTCAGTCATGTGACTGGTGTGAGAACTAAAACAGTTATTTAATTCAATTTTAAAAGAGGGTAATTCAAGGGACCACGCCGTATAACACGGAACGGGTTTCCTCCCAAGAATACCAGTGCATAGGATAAACAACGCAATGCTTTTTCGAAAAATGAAGCTATTATAAGACCCAGGTCCCATCACACAATGCAACGCAAGCCGGAGGATAGGGTTTTACCTTATAACAGCCAAACATGCTTGATACGTTTAAAACAAATCATTTGATACTATAATAAGTGTATAGTGTCAAAACAATTTCAATCATAAATATAAATCATAGACGGCATAAGTGCCCCATACCACTATGTCGCCATACTAGTTCTACAATTAAAGCCGAAATGCACGTATTGGAAATTGGATTTCCGTCATGAGTCGAGGCAAGGGGCAAGCTCCTCTCCGCGCTCGAGACACTCTAGCAAATATCTCAGGACTACACACTCTGGGCAATCCTTGGATCTTCTGTGTAACAACCCGTATTTCGATAACACGTTAAAACAAGAAATCAAGGCAGAATTTAATTATAAAAACCTGAATCAGGATAAACGGGTTGCGCCATTGCGTTCGTTTCGGAAAAATACGCGAAATAGAGTCAGAAATTTCGTAAATCGGAGTTCGTATGACTGAGATATGGCCTCGCAAAGTTTCACGAAAATTCAAATCCGAAAACAGATTTGAAATTCAGCCCAATTAAGACACCACTCCATTTTTAGGCCTGGTTAAGACACCACTCCATTTTTTAGACTTGACTTCTTCCCCAAGACATGCTTTGATGGCTTGGATTGAATCTAGGTTTAATCCTATGGCCTAAAACACTTGCCTAATCTATAAATAAGACCCTAACCTATACTAAATCCTCATTATTCATTCATGCAACTAAACTATGGCAAAATTTTACCTCTCATGGCCTCCACTCTCTTCATAAAATTTCTAAATGGTTTCTATGAGAGATTTTCCATGCATACAAGTGTTTTCAAGCTTGTATGAGTGTCATTAGCTTGCATTCAAGTCAAGTTTCTATCTTTGCATCATAAAGCTAGGGTTTTGATCATTTTGGCTCAAGGGTTTTTATGTTAGAGCTTGCATTTTGGGTCTATTTGATTGCATAAGGGCTTTGTCATATCTTTTGTGCCTTCATAGCAATGTAAGCCCTTCCCTACTCTTAGATATTAACTATGAAGTTAAATGTTCATGTTGCAAGTTTGGGTTTGATCATTGAGTATGATACATGCTATCATGTCATGCAAGTTTATGAAGTCATTATCTTGATCTTGTGAGCTAAAAGCTACAACCTTTATGTTGAAATGTTGCATTAGGCAACATGAGAACCCTCATAACCTTTATGTCAACTTGCATATGAAGTCATAACCCTTATATGATGATATATGCGAGTTACTAGTCATCATTCCATATCTTTTGTCACCATGATTCGCTTATGTGCCAAGTTTGGGTTTATGCATGTTTTGAGGCTTAAGAATGTAGCATGCATGTAAATGAACACATTTGTGCCTCATTTGCCATCATGATTAACTTGTGGCTTAATATCCATTTTTGTCATGCCTTTGCCAAGTCTCTTCTTTTAATCCATTACGTTGACGCGAACGTATATGCGAGTTTAAAAGCGTTGGGTTATGTTATGGGTAATTTCTAATGACGTGAAAATACAACTTGAAAACATGACTTGAAATATAACATGGAAGTTGACATGTAAGTATGCATAAAAACATAAGCTTGGGAATTTACCTATTAAGTTAGGTCTACCCTTTGGGAATTTACCTATTAAGTTAGGTCTACCCAAATGCTTGAAAACTTGTAATATGTTTTGGGAAACATGATGGACATGAGACTTAGATAATATAAGTGTGGCCAACTCGAGGTTGGGTTGAGTTTGCAACGTAAAACTACCCGGAACCGACCGGCCTAACTAGTAGTTGCAAACAATAGGACCCAATGTGAGAAGTTGGTCATGTTGTGCTTGAACCCGAGGTTAGACCAAGTTGTGGTGTAAAGCTACCCGGAACCGACCGGCTTAACTAGTAACCACAACAAAGTCTAATGTGAGAGGTGAAGGTGCATTAAGTAATTAATGCCACATGATAGGGTTAAGTTAATTTGATTAATGACTCTTAACCAAATATGACATGGACAAATGGGTTAAGTAATTTGATTGGGCTAATGATACTTAACAAAACATGACAAGGTTGGGTAGGTTAAGTAACTTGATTTGCCTAATGACACTTAACCATTTTTATATGACTAGTGGATGGGGTTAAGTTAACCAACACTTAATCAATCCAACGCGATAACTTGGCAAGGTTAAGTAAGTTTTCTTAATGACGCTTAACCGAAAAATACGGTTAACGAATGGGGTTAAGATTAGACTCAACTAGTCTAAACATGGAAATCGGATGGGGTTAAGTTAGCCTAGACTTAATTAATCCCACTTGGTAGTTTAATGGGGTTAAGTTAAACACTTAACTAATCTAAACGTGATGAATTGATGTGGTTAAGTGACCTATACTTATCCAATCTAACTCGTTAATTTATTGTGGTTAAGTTAACCAATACTTAACCAATATAACGTGAAAACATGATAAGGCTAAGTCACGAATCGCTTGAATACACTTGACCGATTTGACTAAGTAAATTGATAGGGTCAAGTTAATATATACTTAACCAATCTAGAATGATAATTGGACGAGGTTAAGGCGTGAATTGCTTAATATACTTAACCAACTTGAGCATGGTTTGTAGGGTTAAGCCTTGAACTTGGATACTTAGCCAATTTTGACAGGATTTGTAGACGGGTTAAGTCATGAACTTAAGTGACACTTAATCCATTATGTAAACCCTAGTTCTGAGGATTAGGTGGATAACCGTAGTTAACAAGGATAACGGGAACTATGCTAAGTGGTAAACCTTAGTTGAAGAATAACTAAGTAATGATTCTTAGTCAAGGAAGTTTAGACCAGTTCATAGATAGATGAGTAACCTAATACGGTAGGTCATCGTTTAAGTATACGAGTAGGAGCAAGTATCTGATTTGGATAAAGGATCCAGCGAACTGGGTAACGAAGCAGCGGCTTCGGGGAACGTGAGGGTATTCTTGGTATCCCTCTATGAGCTGCCAGGTGATTATACTAGGCTCATGAGAGGTTAAGGTCTGCGTTAGAAGAACCAAGAGTATGCCTTGGTTGCTATACGAGCGACCTAAAGACGGGGATGGATAGGGTATAGTCGACGATACACGGTCGTACCCTAGATAGCATTTCGTCAGGCTACCAACCATCTTTGGTCAAGCGTGTACGTACGGAAAGGAAGAGAACACCCAATAGACCATAATTGCTATCTAATTATGGTTGCGGTAAGGCTTGGATGTGGGTTGGCCAGTGTTGTGTTCTCATACAGGATTTATCCTGTCTTGTCTTTCACTAGTTGAGGGAGTGGTCTCGTGGGACCATAGCCACGTATAGGAAAAAACAGACCTTAGCATCTGCATCGGCAGATAAATTGAAAGCTCCCGACCGAGTCCTGTATTTCCTGGTCTGCCCTGTGACAGGACTCGGATGGCACGATGTGATACATGTGCATACAGTCATGGAAAAACGATTCACGATATATGCGTGGGAAAAAGGGCGCGGTTGGCGGTTAGCGTAATCCCTAGTGGCCCTAGGTGGTTGAACCCAAACCGAGATACTAAAACGTGCAATAGGTAAGCATAATCCCTAGTAGCCCTAGGTAGCATAAGTCCTAGTTGTACAAACGATAATTCATGTTGGAAGACCCTGGCAAGGTTTAGGGTAATAGTCCAAACCGATCTTAAGGATCATGGAACTATGTTAAAGTAATATAGAATCTCATGGGAAAGCCCGTATGGTCTACGGCAAGGGACTGAACATTTACATGGGATAAAACATACAAGTTGAGTAACCTATATATGCGATATATTAGGTTGACATGGACCATTACACTACTTTTGAGTGAGGGTCATTCTTGGTTAACACATGACACGGTGGGGATACTAGTACGGTAGGTGCAGAGCTAAAATACAGGATAGATATCACGGGGCGTTATACGTGACAGATATCTTGGCGATATTATACTTGATAGAAACCTGACGATGTGATACCTTGTTTTATCTTGACATCGTAATTTATCATGACACCTTAGTTTATCTGAGTTCAGTAGTTCATCCTGTTATTTTGATTTAGCTTATCTATCTTGTTATCATGCTTATGTTCATCTCAGTTTCTCATGTCAGTTAACTTTACTAGTTTTTATACTAATAGTAGATAGGGCTTACTCAGTCTTTTTGACTGACCCGTTTTGTTTCGCCTCTTTTCTTCCGTTCCCCCCCCCCCAGGTTACAGGGAGGAAATACTGTTGTTTAGTTCGGACTTCTTCTGCTTGAAGGTCATCATGGATGGCTTGGACTTTTCTTGGCTAATGGCTACTTTACTGTTTTTACTTGGGGAATAATTTATGAAAATGTCTTTATGCTTCTTTACTATTGCAAGACAGGTTTTGATGTACTCTGATGTAAAAGGCTTTAGACCTTATTTATTCATGTTATGAAAGTTTGATTTTACTTCCGCTATTTTATATGTTCTGTCTTGTGATATTTCTGTGCATGTTTACCAATAATGCCCCTCTAAAGCTAGTGCATTCCTTTTGCGAGTGACCCTAGCGGAGGCGGGGTGTTACATTCAGGGCCGGTCCTCACTTACGTTTGAGGATTGGCAATTCCTGAACACACGTTTCCCGGTCCTTACAGACCTATAATCGAGGCGCCTCATCCAACAACCACAAAGGTGAAAAGTATATATATGTCAGGGCTGGTAAGTCACTGACACCACCAAAGCTAGAAAGAAACGTCGTGCTCTCCCTGCAGTCCATATCCCGTTTTTAACTCATACCGAGGTGTGAGGCTCGCGAATTCACGTTATACACAAAGCTGCCACGTAGGCGTGCTTTGATCCTCAACCACAAGACTTTTCTTTTCAACAGATGCCTTGATCATTGCATCTCAGCGTGCCACACAGGCAATTCATGCCATGCGACTGATGTCCATCGATATACAACCTCTGAGCTCGTACGTCTCAGAGAAGGGCGTTAAGAAAAAGAATAAATTCTCCGCCGCCAAACAGATGTATATTTAATAGAAATCAATCAACACAGAATAAAATCCAATGTCAGACACACAATCCATTTACAAGTTCGTTCTGGGTCTGAACGAAACCGGAGGCACCTTTCTCACATATCCATCCATCTCCAAGTACGTCTGGACGACCACCAACTATTTCCATCCTCTTGGGTGTACAGCCCAATCAGGATCGTCAGTAATTATCCAAACGATGTGAAGACTTCCGGTCTTCATCCACCGTCTTCATCTTCGACTTATCGTCGAATCGGTTATTCAGAATGGGTATAAACCCGGCCTTTCCAAACAACCCGCGTATATTAAAAACAAATGTTACACAAACACAACATACGCCTCATTCCAATTCAGAATATTCTTTTATTCACAAAATCGTATTCTAAGGGAAAGGTTCCCATTAATTTTATCCAAGATAAATTCTTTGAAATTTATCCTTTAATCTTCCTTTGGATGTCGTTTCAAACCAGATTATGGTTTTCTAAACTAGTCGAGATTAGCGAACCACACCGAAGTAATTATTTATTTTATTTCCCAATCCCAACCTATTCATCCCATGAAGCAAAACTGGTAATACTCCATATTTAATACTATGGTGTTATCGGTAAGATTAATTACCATTTCACGTTCAAATCTAATTAAAGATTTAACTATCGCTTTGGAGCAAAACTGGCGATACCCCATTCTCGCTCATTTCTAAATTTGATAATTTAGATTATAGATTTACATTTCAATCTAATTGCAGATTCGTTAAAACTCCTTTTACTGGGTTAAAGAACTAGGTGTTATTTAAAACACAGTTCACGACAAACCCAAATCACATTCTATTTATCATCGGGTTAAAGAACTAGTGTTGTTTAAAACACCGTTCACGATAAACCCACAAATCAATTCTAGTTCAACTCAAATCAAATATATTAGGAATTCTGATTATTTAAAACCCCTTTTTAAATCTAATTTATTTATTTAAAAACAAAAAAATCGGGTTTTAAATTTAGTTCAAAACTAGTTCATTTCGATAAAAATCCATTTTTATCCTTTCAAATATGGAGTTTTTCACCCCAAATCTTCCCAAATCATTTCTTATGATTTTACACAAATTATTACTATTTTTAATAATTTTATCAAGGTCCGTACAGTCGATTTCCACCAATGGCCATCGAACTGCACTTACAGCGACCTTTTTCGAATTTGATTTGGACGTATCTCCAAATCCAACCGTTAGATTTTAAATTTCTAATATTCGTTAGAAAGCTCATTTCGATACAAACCCAACGGTTCCGGTTTTAGGAGAATCCAACGGTCGGATCTCCCGTAATGTCCATTTGAAATAAATGGTCGAAATTCACGAACTGCCGCGGCGCGGCGCGTTCTATTCAGGCCATTATATTATATATATAATATATATAATATATATTTCGTCGATTTCTATTTAAAACGAATTATATAAATAGTTTTGAATTCGTTTCAAAAACAATTTCAACCTCCATTTCATTTCAAATCAAAATTGAATTCTTCCTTATAAATTCGTTTTAAAATTCATTTCTATTCAATTCAATTTGTTTCCAATTCAATTCGTTTTCGTTTTCAATTCAATTCGAATTGGTTTTATATTCAATTCAATTCAAATCGTTTTCTATTCAATTCATTTCGAAATCGTTTTCTATTCAATTCATTTCGAAATCGTTTTCTATTCAATTCATTTCGAAATCGTTTTCTATTCAATTCATTTCGAAATCGTTTTCTATTCAATTCATTTCGAAATCCTTTTCTATTCAATTCATTTCGAAATCGTTTTCTATTCAATTCATTTCGAAATCGTTTTCTATTCAATTCATTTCGAAATCGTTTTCTATTCAATTCATTTCTAAATGAATAAAATCGATATAAATATCGTTCACGTCAAAATGGCGTCAATCTAATCAACACGGCTTCATATATTTCTATTTTCAAATATTCCATTTCAAATATTTCTTTTTCAAATATTCTATTTCAACAAATGAGTATTTATTTTTGTCAACACACGACTAATCTCAACGAATGAGTACTGTCCACGTGTGACTATTTTTGTTAAATTATTTCGTTCAACACATGACTAATCTCAACGGATGAGTACAGTCAACACATGAACCTTTATTTTATAGTGATAAAGATATAAAATTTATTGTTAAAATATTACGTTCAACACATGACTAATCTCACGAATGAGTACAGTCAACACATGAACCTTTATTTTATAGTGATAAAGATATAAAATTTATTGTTAAAATATTACGTTCAACACATGACTAATCTCACGAATGAGTACAGTCAACACATGAACCTTTACTTTATAGTATTCTTTATCTTCTAAATTGGAATGAGGCCCAATCAATTACCATATAAAGTTAATTATATGGATTTTCACACATCACACGAATATGATAGCATTGAAAAATAATCAACCATAAACCAAAGTGCACTACACTATATAAGCATCAAATATAGATATCTAACGCTTATAACAGCCTGTCAATCAATCGATCGACATATTTAATAAATCAGGATGAGTGAACTTCAAATTTCATCCCAATACCCGTGTGGGGTTTCAAATCAACAAACACAGATTTTAGTTGTGCAGTTGGGCGATGTGTAAAATTTATCGTCCCAATCAATATTAGTCAAATCGGTGTACATAAACAAACCGTCCGGTTTGTAATTGAATAGTTATTGATTCACTTCACGTTGAAAATTATATTTTTAACGATAAAATATTTTTAACTATATAAATATTTTATTTCCTTTCAACACATTAATTTCTATTTCGTTCATTTACACAATAAAATGATATATTTTTTCTAACATATTTTAGAAAATTTCGGCGGCATAACGGCACGATACTAGAAACGGGACGAGGCCTAGCCTTATCCCCGGTCTAGTGAAGGCCCATGCCATTCACACATCAATCAAATCCACCAAACAATCAAATTCAAATCTAATCATCTAACTAATTTATGCAATCAAACAAACAAGTCCATGGTCTGTGGACGATTGTGTCGGGTGCTACTAAACACCGTCTGCATCCTAGTATATATATATATATATATATATATATATATAACTAGAAAAAGAAATTGAAAGGTGAGAAATTCTCACCGATAGCTATCCAATCATCTTGACTTTTCTTTGATAGAAATCTTCATCGTTATCGCATCTTCGTCACCTTCGTTACCCGTATTCACTACATATATAAAAATCACACATTTTTATATTTTGATGTCTTTAAAATAAAAATCACATTTTTATTTATTCACTTTCAATTAAAAAAACATATTTTTATAATTGCTTCATACCTTTAAAAATCGAATTTTTTACTTCGCTATTCAATATATAAAAATTGAATTTTTATTATGCTATTTAGATAAAAATTCTATTTTGTTATTCTCTATATAAAGGTCTTGCCTTTTCAACTATAAAGATTTCGCCCTTTCAAATATAAAGATTTCGCCTTTATAAAAATAAAGATTTCGCCTTTATAAAAATATCATTATAAAAATCACATTTTTATTTTGCTACTCATATAAAGATGATATTTTTAATATCTCTATCATGTAAAAATTATATTTTTAATTCTCTACATAAATAAAAATCATATTTTTACATCTTCTACTTAATAAAGATTATATTTTCAACACTTTAAAAATATAAAAATCATATTTTTAAATCTCTTTCACAATAAAGATCGAATTTTTATTATCTATACTATATAAAAATTATATTTTTAGCCTTTCTATAATATAAAAATATCGTCTTTTCAACTATAAAAATCTAATCTTTTGCCTTTGTAAAAATCATATTTTTATAACATAAAAATCCTATCTTTACAGTCACTTCTTATATTTAAAAATCAAATTTTTTTCTAATCATAAGTAAATGAAAAATAAAACTGAAAAGAAAATCAAAACTTTCAAGTAAAAACCATATTTTCCTATGACTTGAATTTGTAGGTTTATCATAGGAATGTAAATTAAATAATAAACAATAAAGAAAATAAAGCAAATAAAAACTAAAATTAAACTTAAAGCGGGTGGGAGGGGGGTCTTCCTGCGTCGTCGGAGGATGGTGGGGGCGCGACAGATGAAGGGGAGGCGGCGGACGGTGTGCGGTGGCATCGGGAAGGGGCTAGGGTTGCTGGCGGCTCCGATTTGGGGGTGTTGGAGTTTGGGGATCGTCGAGGCGGGCCAGGGTGCTGCGGAGGTCGAAGGGGGTGGCGGCTCAGGGGGCGGAGGGGGAAGGAGAGGCGGCGGCTGCGGCATAAGGGGGGGCGACGGGTTTTCGTTTTGTTTTTTTTTCTTCTTTATTTTTCTGCTGAACGAAGAAATAGGGGGGAGGGGGGCAGAACGGGTTAAAGGGGGAGAGGAGGGAGATATATATATTTTTTAGTTAATTATTTTATTATGAAAAAGTTGACTTTTACATACGACCCCTGAACGAGGTCCACCGCCTGTCGCCCATAGCGTTCTACCCCCATTCCGAACACAATGGGATATGTATCACAAGATGATTCGATCGTTTCGATCAGTTTCCATTAAAATTTACATTTAAATCACTATATTGAATTTTAAACGTACATTTCAAATTACCGGGGTCGCAAACTAACTCTAAAAATTCAATAAAAATATTTTCTAACTTCGTATTGACGATACGGTCCTAACTAAACTAGTTTCGTCAAATTCTGAGACCGTTTGAAAAATGGCCAATTTCCAGTCGATTAAAATCAACTGAAACTGGTCAAACGCGTTTTCTTTTGCCATGCTCACATATTGATTCGAAAAATTATGAAATTTGGAATCTAGCAATAACTTGACATCACGGATCCAACAAAAGTGGTTTCGTCGAATTCCGAGGTCGTTTGCAAAATTCCCATTTTTAAGGTCCTGAATTCCATAGCGACTATCCAGAATTTTTAACTGGACATATCTTTTGATTCCCGTTATGAAATCTCAATTTTTCGGATTCATTGGAAAGATATTCCCAGTTAGATCCTATTATTTTTGGTTTCACTAAAATCCGGATTGTTTTGCACCCGGTACATCTAATTGAAGTTTGAAATCGAATTATCGAACTACCGAGCCATTTTCAATTCTACTTATAATTATATATAAATATTTATATTCTAACGACGACGTATATAATATATACGTCGAATTATATTCAAAATAAATTTCTCGTCGATTTTATTTAAAATAATGTAATTTAAATATTCAAAATTCGCTAAAATTGCCTAAATAAATATTTTAAACTGGCCCAGATTTTCCGGGTTGTTACAATCTACCCCACTTAAAACTTTTCGTCCCCGAAAAGGAACATAGTCGAAAGTGGTTTGATTAATCAGCTCTACGTTCGATCTGGCTTCCATTGACCAACTTTTTAGTTTCTGAGAATTTTCAAATTTTCAAAAATTTGGCTAACACCCTAAATTTTCGAAAAATTTCGCCATAACCTCCCCTGCACCGGGAGCCACGGGAAAATCCCGAAATTGCCATATAGGCCTTCTGATCTCAAAAAGAAAAAGAAAGAGCCAAGCGGCTAGCCAATAGGCTCATAAAATCATCATCACCCAAACAAAACAGTAAATTATGTAGTAAACATGTACCTATTTGTCGGGCAAACAAATTTTATTCTTCGGCTCTAGCCTCTTTGCTATGACCTGTTCAATGTAAGTATATGTATATGCACGCAAATGCGACCAATTTTCAATATAGTTCAATATTTGATTCAATTAGGCATAATGGTTCAAAATTATTAAACAAATAAACAAACAACACAAACATCAATCAATTAGTGAATTAACGTTTCAAATTCATAATTTTGATATATATACAAAAAATCATGTTTTTGATGCCAATTCACAACAAAGTGTTCTAGCTATATTAGTTTTGGTTCTCACACCAGTCTAATGGAAATATATAGATATCATACCTTCGAAACACGAAAATAATTACTGATGATGACGCGTCATCATCAGAATCATGTCCGGGCGACTAGAGTGTGATTCTATATCTATCTAATATATTAAAACTTCGAATATACGTTCATGACGCGTATATGCAAAACCTTTATATACTAGATTGTCCATATCAATATAAATAAATAATCAATTACGTTTAAAACGATTTAAATTTTCAAAACAAAATTGTTTTCATTTGAAAAATATAATCTTCACTATCGTTCTAGGATACTACAGATCCTATCTCTAACGAGTCATTCTAATTGGATATTACTAATCCAATATCTGATAAATTCTTTCGTATGGTTCTAATGTGTCTTGTTCTCGAGCTTTGTAAACCAAAGCTCTGATACCAAATGTGAGAACCCGTTTCCGGCGCAGGGGGCGGAGGGGGAAGGAGAGGCGGCGGCTGCGGCATAAGGTGGTGGGGGGCGACGGGTTTTCGTTTTTTTTTTCTTCTTTATTTTTCTGCTGAACGAAGAAATAGGGGGGGGGGGCAGAACGGCTTAAAGGGGGAGAGGAGAGATATTTTTTTTATTTAATTATTTTATTATGAAAAAGTTGACTTTTACATACGACCCCTGAACGAGGTCCACCGCCTGTCGCCCATAGCGTTCTACCCCCATTCCGAACACAATGAGATATGTATCACAAGCTGATTCGATTGGTTCGATCAGTTTCCGTTAAAATTTACATTTAAATCACTATATTGAATTTTAAACGTACATTTCAAATTACCGGGGTCACATACTAACTCTAAAAATTCAATAAAAATATTTTCTAGCTTCGTATTGCTGATACGGTCCTAACAAAACTAGTTTCGTCGAATTCTGAGACCGTTTGAAAAATGGCCAATTTCCAGTCGATTAAAATCAACTGAAATTGGTCAAACGCGTTTTCTTTTGCCACGCTCACATATTGATTCGAAAAATTATGAAATTTGGAATCTAGCAATAACTTGACATCACGGATCCAACAAAAGTGGTTTCGTCAAATTCCGAGGTCGTTTGCAAAATTCCCATTTTTAAGGGCCTGAATTCCATAGCGACTATCCAGAATTTTTAACTGGACATATCTTTTGATTCCCGTTATGAAATCTCAATTTTTCGGATTCGTTGGAAAGATATTCCCAATTAGATCCTATTATTTTTGGTTTCACTAAAATCCGGATTGTTTTGCACCCGGTACATCCAATTGAAGTTTGAAATCGAATTATCGAACTACCGCGCCATTTTCAATTCTACTTATAATTATATATAAATATTTATATACTAACGACGACGTATATAATATATACGTTGAATTATATTCAAAATAAATTTCTCGTCGATTTTATTTAAAATAATGTATTTTAAATATTCAAAATTCGCTAAAATGACCTAAATAAATATTTTAAACTGGCCCAGATTTTCTGGGTTGTTACATTTACCTCATCAGAAATTTAAAAATAAGAAAGTGTGTAAGGCTTGCTTCATGGATATACCTAGTCGCTCGTTATTCCATCCAAAAAATGTTGTTAGTACTTCACGTCTTCTTGAATTGATTCATATGGATTTGTTTGGACCTACTGATACTGCTAGTTTAAATGGTAAACGTTATTGTTATGTATTGGTTGATGATTACTCTAGATTTACATGGGTTTATTTTCTAGCCAAAAAGTCTGAAATTTTTGATTATTTTTCAAAGTTTTCAAAACTTGTTCAAAATGAAAAAGGTGTTTCAATTAAAACTTAGAGAAGTGATCATGGAGGTGAATTTGAAAAGTTAGATTTTGAAAAATTCTGTGTAGAAAATGGCTTTAAACATGAATTTTCCGCTCCTCGATCACCTCAACAAAATGGGGTGGTCGAAAGGAAAAATCATACATTACAAGAGATGGCTAGATCTATGTTATGTGAATATAAATTACCTCAAACCTTCTTGGCTGGGGCAATTAATACTTCATGCTATGTAATGAATAGAGCCATGATTAGACCAATACTTAATAAAACATCATATGAACCGTGGTCTGACAAAAAGCCTAACATCTCATATTTTCGAGTTTTTAGATACCCTTGTTATATTCTAAACACAGGAGACCAACTTGGAAAGTTTGAAGCAAAAATAGTTGATGAAATCTTCATGGGTTATTCTTCAAGGAGCAAAGCTTACAAAATCTTCAATAAACAATCAAGAATAATTGTGGAGACCATTAATGTGAAGTTCAATGAATCAGACATAGAGATGGATTCTAAAAATGATAAAGATGAAGGTGGTGTGCAAGAAGGCGAGAAAGATAGGAATGAAGTTGAGGCAAACAACGAAGAAGTCACAGAAGCAATAGCTGACGCTGATAGGCTAAAATTCAAACCCAATCATCCTCCAGATTTGATAATTGGAAGTCCAACGGCTGGCGTTCGCTCCCCTTCCTCTCTCAATAAGAATTTTTGTGCCTTCTATATTCACAATGCTTTTCTTTCTGAAATAGAACGAAGTTCATATGATATTGCTCTTAATGATGAATCCTGGATTTTAGCTATGCAAGAGGAACTTAACCAGTTTGACAGGAATAAAGTCTGGAAGTTGGTGCCTAGGCCAAAAGACTATTCAGTTGTTGGGCCAAAATGGGTGTTTAAAAATAAACTTGATGAATTTGGTAATCTAATTAGAAACAAAGCAAGGTTGGTTGCTAAGGGATACAATCAAATTGAAGGCATTGATTTTGATGAAACATTTGCTCCAATTGCTAGGTTAGAAGCAATTAGAATTTTGCTAAGTTTTGCATGTTTTAACGGTTTTAAACTTAAGCAAATGGATGTTAAGTGTGCCTTTTTGAATGGTGAGCTGAAAGAAGAAGTTTTTGTTGAACAACCCCCTGGTTTTGAGAGTCATGAATTACCAAATCATGTGTACAAACTAGAAAAAGCATTATATGGTCTTAAGCAGGCTCTTCGAGCTTGGTATGACTGTCTTTGTTCATATCTTTTGGAAAATGGTTTTAAAAAGGGATATGCTGACACTACTCTGTTTCTATTACAGGATGGTAATGATTTCTTGATTATTCATATTTATGTTGATGATATCATTTATGGTGCTACTAATGATATTTTGTGTGAGAAATTTAAAAAAGTCATGCAGGACAAATTTGAGATGAGCTTGGTTGGAAAGCTAAAATACTTTCTTGGATTTCAAATCAAACAGAGCAACAAAGAAATCTTCATTAATTAGACCAAGTATGTAATGGAGCTGTTGAAGAAATTTGGAGTTGAAGATGCAAAACCAATGAGAACACCAATGAATCCAACAACTAAGCTTGACAAAGATGAAAAAGGTGTTGTCGTTGATCAGAAAAAATATCGTGGTATAATCGGTTCACTTCTCTATCTCTCTGCTTCTAGACCCGATATTATGTTTTCTGTCTGTTTATGTGCTCGTTTTCATTCTAATCCAAAAGAATCTCATTTAAAAGCCACAAAACGAATTCTGAGGTATTTGTTGCACACACCAAAACTTGGCTTGTGGTATCCATCTTGTGATAATTTTGATTTAGTTGTTTTTACTGATGCTGATTATGCTGGTTCAGTCACTAATAGGAATAGCACTAGTGGAACTTGTTTCATGCTAGGACATTCTCTTGTTTCTTGGTCAAGTCGTAAACAAAATTGTGTTGCATTATCCACCACTGAAGCTGAGTATATTGCATTAGGAAGTTGTGCACATATTTTATGGATGATGCAAACTCTTTCAGATTTTGGCCTATTCTATAAACAAGTTCCTTTGAAATGTGACAGTAAGAGTGCAATAGATCTATCAAATAATCTTGTACATAATTCACACACAAAACACATTGATGTGAGACACCATTTCATTAGAGACCATATTGCTAGTGAGGACATTTGTATTGAATTTATTCCACCTGAATCCCAACTTGCGGATATTTTTACTAAACCCCTTTCTGAAGATAGATTTTTCATATTACGATTGGATTTGGGAATTATAGAAATTAATCAATCTCTTTGCATTTTTGGGTAAATTTTTTCTTTAGATCTTCTGTTATTAATTTCATTTTCTGGCAAATTAATCCAATCTTCAAATCATCAAGAAAAGAACAGTTTACTTTGGACATTTATAATAAATTGTGACTGTGTTAGATCTCAGAATATGAGATGGATGAAAGCTTTTCTATAACCCTGATTTCATTGAATATATTTTATAATATGAGTAATTTAGGAATTCTTTTCACATCCATCTCTATCTCTATCACCCTTCTGTCATCCATTATTGTTCTCATATATTAAGGGGATTCTCTATATATATAATAATAATAATTAGTATTTCTCTGACCTCATTTTAAAATCCAAGCTCTGGTCATGCATGGTCATGAGTTTACTTATTTAATTTCATGCTGCAACTAATCCTATTTAAAAATCCAAGCTCTGATTATGCATGGTTAGTGTGCTCTTGATATAATATGTATATATATATATAGTAATTTATAAAATCCTCCATGGTATATGTTAACATGCTTGCCGTTCCAACTTCTAAATTGTGAAATGTTTCCTATCTTACGAATTATTATAATTTTTTTTGATTGATTGGGGTTTGTGGTCTCTGATTCTATCAAATGACTTGATTTCTTACTGTAGTCCATATCCTTTTGCAAATGTCCAGCCTGTTCATCTTTTGATGATTACAAAGGAGGAGGAGTTAAGATTTTGATTTGTATACAGACATATATAGATTTTTTTGCCATTAATGCTGGGTGTTTAATTATTTTCTATTTCTTTTTATATTTTTATTTATGTCTGTTTACAATTGTAGGGGCAGCTGTGTTATAGGGTGAGCACATATATCGGGGGAGTTCATTTCAAACACATTTTGTTCAATTCAAAATCTTAAGCATGTTTGCCATCATCAAAAGGGGGAGATTGTTGAATCTATGATTTTTTTGCTTGATGATAACAAACGTATTGTATTAACGTGTTTGAAACTATGTACTGGTCACTTTCTTCACATCATACTGGAATAAAAATATTGTTTTATAATAGTGCTTCTACACAAAAACTGGAAATTTTACACAAGCATCTATTATTCAAAAATATATTTGTTATTTCATAAATCAAGACAGTACAAGGTTGCTTCTGAACTTTCAACTACACATGTTCTTCAATACAAATGACTTACACTACACACATATATCTTTATACATATACATCTCCTTTCACACACAATTACATATCTCTACACACTCTTACTGTCCCAGCACCATGATTTGTCCCTATTGCATCATCCTAAAACCTGTCACAGAAAAGAAATACACACAGTAGGCTGGAAATAAAAATAGACACTGAATGAATAAAATTTTATTTTATAATTTCTTTTTATTTGCCTTAGATTCTCTATGTGTTTTTCTCATCATCTTTCTGACTTGATCAGCCTCGACATAACCATACTGGTTTGCTGATCAAAACCAGCATCAAACTCAGTTGATTCTGAGCAGCCCCAACACAGTATAGTTAGTCTGCTGATGTTTATTATAGTGTCACACACACACACACACACACACACACACATATATATATATATATATATATATATATATAACAGGTCAAAAATCAAAAGGGAAATGGAAGTGCAAAATTTAGATTAGCAAACATAGCTGAAAATCATGACATATCAACAATGCAGCATACTCAAGTTCAGAATTTCAAGTGTGACATGCATGGTGCACAACAAATCAGAAACAACACAGCATCAAGTGATAAAACCACTACAACAAGTAAGTGCAAGTGCAAGGGAGTACAAGCCAATGATAATGGAAAATGGATGATCAAGTAATCAAATGTATACATATATGCAAAACAGAGTGTAACATGCAAGCAAAAAGTGTTGGACATGGCAGCAACATCTTGAGTGAATACACAAAGGTAAAACATACAGGGTGATTCAGCATGGAAAGGGAAACAACAATGTCAAGGCAATGACAACTTTCTCCAAAATGATCATGCACAGTTTCATGCAGAACAAAGCCAAGGCTAGGTAGCAATGCACAACAAACAAACATGGTACAACATGCAAACAATTGCATAGATCAAGCATAGGGCGAGGTAATCTAATATATACAGCAATATCGTGGAAGAAGACACATGCATGGTACATACATGAGTGAAACAGAGCAATACAAGAAGCATGCAAATTGGTTAGCAAGAATAAATGGTGAATGGTATACATCATGCAACTCTGATAAAAACATAAATTTGTCCAAGAATGTTTTCTGCAAATAATTCATGTCTAGTATAAAAACAGTAGCAACAAGTTCATGATACTTCCAGTTTCTTTGATCATATATTTTTGGAAATTACTAATTGATTTGTGAAGGAAAAAAAAAGTGAATTGATCATTTTCATTTTTACTCAATCACACTATGGACCAAATGAAAACGTGGACGATGCAATCATGTTAATATATTGTGTGATGACTCATCGTGTCTCAAACTGGGAAACTAAGGAAAAAAATTCTCAATATAACAAAACCGACCAGAATTATGGAAATGGGAAGGATTATATATGTTCAAATTTACCAGGAGAAAATCTCATTGTATACAAATTCAAAAATTCAGAAAGCAAGTTTTTTTTATTCAAACATTTCTAGTTTTAGAAAAAGAAAATTTGGCAAGTTTTCACACAATTGTATTTTAGGATTCAAAATGAAGTATCTCAAATTCAATCAGGCAATTTCGGCATGAAATCAACAAGGAAATCTAAGGAAACATTTCAAAATCAAATTGTCACAATTTAGGTAAAAGAGGAAATCAATATTCTAGATTCATTGAAGATTGAAAATATGTCTTAATACATCACAACAGTCACGCAAGTTTATCAAAGCCTAACAATCAAAAGAGGCATCGAAAAAATCAAACCAAGAAAATTAAAAAGAAATCAAATTGAGCAAGTCATTATTGAAATCAGTAAATAGGGTGTCAAATTACACTATAAATAACACACGATTCCTCATTGGCCATTACCCAACTTATTCAAAAATAATAAAAACCCTATAAGTTTAACTAGAGAACTTATAGTGTCCAATCAAAGCAGAGAACAGTTTAACGTTGAGCATAAAGGGAGAATCGATTAACTGAAGGTACATCGAAGCCATGGATATTCAATTTTGAAGAAGCCCTAGCTGATTTAGAGAAAGCTCTAGCTACCATTTTTGCTTGGAGAAATTGAAAAAGGATCGGCCAATTTTTACAAAGACTTAAAAGGGGGTTTCTTATTTAAGGGCTTTGTGTTTTTATTTCTTAATGTACTTTGTTTATTTTGTTTGAAAGAACAATCTATGGTTTACTAGTTACGTCCGTAAAACAAGGGTTTACAGATTACAGTTTTGTGATCTGGGAAAATCTGGTCTAGGATTTTTGATCAGTTTAAGACTTCGAGCGTAGGTTTAAATCAGTAGCAGGTGTTGCAAGTTTGCAAAGCTCTTTAGGCGGTAGAAGGGTTTGCAAGTTTATTGAGTGTTTGTAAGCGGGAGGCTGTTTTTAAATCCTAGTAGATATCTTAGTGATGCAGCAGTAGGCACAGTTTGCCGAAGCTGGGTAATTTCTGTGTGTTTTCTTTTACTGCTTTCCTTATTATTCTGTAATTGTTTTAAATATTGGATAAACCCTATTCACCCCCTCTAGGGTTAATGTTGATCCTACATCCTTTGTATGGGCTGATCGGTACAACTACAAAATGCCTCCCTGGGCCTTCTTCAATCAAAAAGAAAATTAAAAAGCCAAGCGGCTTGCCAAATAGGCTCAGAAAATCCCATACTAAATTAAAAATGTACCTTTTTGTCGGGCATCTCATATTCATTCTTCATACTTGCTTCAATCCCACAAACCTGTATAATCACATGCATATCCATTCTTATCCGATCACAATCCATTTAACATTTTACTTCCACTTTGCCAACTTATCCATTAATTAGTTTTCTCGCTTAGCTCGTTATAGTTTAAACAATTATGTTCAAATATTTATACGTTTTGCTTATGAACATGTCAAGTTCCATTTATAACTTAAGTTCCAGGTTAATTTTCAGTTCACAAGTTCATTTAATTTTCACTTGAGTTCCATGTTTTATTTACGAGTCCACATAAATTTTGAGTTCAAATTTCAATCTCAATCAAACTTAATTCGATTTATTCTTCATTCATTTTTATTCAACTCAAGTTTATACAATCCATGTTTATATTCACTATTCAATATATGTATACACATTCATTTTTATTCAAGACTCGTTTTCATAGCCCAACTCAATTGGATAATATTTCAAGTTATATTCAATTTTTACTCGAATTAGATTTATTGCAGTTCATTTCTTATTTCACTCGACATATTCAAACAACATGTGCCGAGCTTTATTTTTGATTATCAAAATCCAATTAATTTTTTTAAACTTGGATTCACGAATTTTCATTCCATACTAATTTAATTCCGTTTTAGTTTAATATGGTTTTAATTTCAATCTGAATCTGCTTAACTTACTTTTCAGCCAAGTTTCAATCCATACAATTCATTACATTGGAATTTGTTCTCTTAGCTTCCAATTTACTTTCCGAATTCTAATTTTTATTTCAAACATCATTTATTTCATCTTTTGGTTATAATTAACCATTTATATCCTATAATTCCATTCGAATTATATTCAAATCAATCAAGCAACCAAATATCAACAAAATTTAAGAAAACTATTTCTTTTATATACAAAAATAAATTTGGGCAAAATTATTTCATTTACCCGCTTTAGAAAATATTATTGTATCATTTCCCAGTTAAAAATTTAACCGATCAAGTGACACAACACAAAACGATTTTTATAAAATATACAAACACGCTCTCTCATATATATACATACACACACACACACACTCTTAAACTCAATCTAGGGTATTACTAACCCTATCTTTATTGAGTTACGCCACAGAGCCAAGTTTATTTCTAAACCATTGCTCTGATACCACTGTAACGAACCGGAAAATTCGATGCTCGAATTTTCGACACAGCGATGTCCCGTGTCCAAACTCGAGTACTGAAAATCCGGAACGTTAAAGAAAGAAGCTTGAGGGTGAGAAAAAGATAAGAAAGAAAGATTAGAATAGAAGAAAAAGAAGAAGAAGAACTCACATCGCAGCGGAATAAAATATAATACAGAAATAACTCTTTATTGAAAATTCAAAATAATACTTACAATTCATCAGAGTACAACGGCCATTTAATTCATCTGGACAGCTATAACAGTCTGTCCTCATTTCCAATACACATCGGGATAATATCTAAATATTTAATACGCCTGACTCCCTCCAGCTCATCTCCTGAAATCTGTATCATCTTGCCTTGAACCTGTACAACTCGGTCTGACCCAACTGGGCCTCACCCGAGCATAACAAACGCCACAGGTCAGTCTGGTGAACCAGCGTGAGAAAAACCCACTAAATAATTGGTATCATCCATCTTGATTTTAAAGTTAAAAATCATTTTGAAAGAAAGGATAATTGTAAGACCAGCCCACATATATACACGTACGGTTTTCACCTTAAGATAACCCAAAACATTTTTGAAATAAATATCTTTTCTGATGTTATAATAGTGTCTAAATAGAAATAAATATTAAACTAGCAGAACGCTTGCATCTCATGCTCCACATATATAGTATACAATCAAAACCGCGGGCGCTTATTGGAGATAGGATTTCCAACTATGACAAGGTATGGGACCACCTTCCGATAGTGTATCTCTAGAGGGGAATACATATGTTCAACAAGAACGTCCTGCAACCCGGCCAACACATGACCGACCACTCATTTTTCTTGAGTGTATCGAATATATTGTCACCTACGGTTGGTACCAACATAACCGTTTCCCGGGAGATACAGAAGCGAAAAGAAGTAACAAATATGAATATTCTCTAGATGGTGATAATACACCCTAATAGGTGCGACCCACATAACCATACTGCCTGCCCGATTTTTGTCATTTCCCAGTTGTGAGGCTTGATGTCATAATTTATTTATTTATTTATTATAGAACATCTGGCCACCATTCACTTTGGATGCCACATTGTCAAATCCGCCAGATATCACTAATTGACTCCCACAAAAATATCTAAGTGTTCAAGCTAAGAGAAGTGCCCCTCTCCGCCATCAACCGAAATACGTTTGAGGAAATCAACGTACGTGGTCGTTTGGAAATACTCTGTTAGACATCCGTCCATACAAGTTGTCCTGGGACTGGACAAACCGAAGGCACTCTCCTACCGCATCCTAGGATTCACCCCATCGATCAGTAGCGAGTTGTCCTTGCCATCCGTCGATTTCAACTATGACAGGATCTCCATCAAAATATCTCCGGGCGCGACTCCAGAGAATTCAACAAGTAGGTCCTTCCGCTTATGAAGATCCACGATCTTCATTGCTCCATCTTCAATTATCCTTTTCCACATTTATGTATTTTTTGGTTTGGAATGGTTTTCGAATAAATTCGATCCCGGTCTTTCCGTACCAACAATCGTGTTAGGCCAGATTAGATAGTCGGTTATTTAACTATCAAGTAAAAACAACCATTCATCCATAAAAGAAAATTTGATTTCACTGTTTTAATATTCTCCGTCACTTTATCCTCTTTTGATTGACCATTCGTTAATTCAAAACTTCTCTAGTCAACTTTTTAATTCCCTTAACTCTATTTCTAAATTTTCAATATTTATTACCACTTTTATATGGGATGTTTATCTCAAATTTATGACCATTCTAATATTTTTCACAAAAGTAATATTCACAAAAAATTTCTACAATCTTTATACAATATTCCTTTTCGGATTTGATTTTGCAAAACCTTTGCTAAATATTTATTTCTAAACTGAAACAGGATAGTGATATACTTTCATTATCCAATGTCATTTCATCTTAATCTTCGTAAACCTAATTCTATATCAAATCTTTATTCCACAAATAATTTCTATAAACATTTATATATTTAAACTCCGTTCTATTCTATTTATAACTTATGTTCTACAATATTCGTATTTACCTATTATTTGCAAATTCTAATAATATTTATTGTTTATAAACCATATGTAATTTTTTTAATATAATCTATATTATATAAATCAAATTAATTCTACCTAAATTCAATTAGAATTTAAAAACCCTTTATAAATTTCTATTTTTCACACTACTACTTCATTCCCTCTATTCACCTTGATCGTCAATACCAATCCCTACTTGACTTATTTAGTCAAATTTGATTTTGTTCTTGTAGCTCTGAGTTTCAATCTATTATAACCGCTAATTGTAGAGTTATGTAATCTCTTTTATATTTTCCTTGTAATTGGAAAATTCCAATTTTTATTTAAATATCAAGTTCATATTCGTTTCCCATTTCTTAACTTCTAACGAATAAAAATTCCAATTATTCATTATTACTTTAAGTGAGATATTTATCTCAGCTTTATCATCATTCTAGAGGTTTACTTAAAAATATGATTTACACTACCATCGTCGAATATTCCATAAATGTTCCTTATAAACACCTTTATAGTTTTATTATAACCTAACTCGGTTAATTTCAATAACTCCACTTTATAAAATATTCACATAGAAACCCTTTTTGTAAATTCTTACTATTAATACCTATTATCTATTATTGCATATAAAATTCTTTAATACAGTATGTATTATTACTCGACTTAAATTCCATTGGCAGTCATAATTTAAAACCCTTTTTAATTTATCTCTAACGATTCCCATTTCCAAAAATATTGCTTTTTACCTTTTATTCATCTTGACCATGGACAATATTCCTTACGACAAGTTCATTTTTGACTTAATTAGTTGCCCTGAATTCATGCTTGCAATTTCAAGTTTAAACTATATTTATACTTCTAGTTGTATATTTATTTCGTATAATCTCTTCTATAATTTCCCTTGCAATTGGAAAGTTTCAAATCCATTTAAAATATTATTCGATTTACATTTATTATCTCAAATTCACACATGATTTACATTTTTACTTAAATTCCTCAATGAAAATAATTTCACTTAAAATGTCGCTTATAAAATCACCTCTTCATGATATTTGTTTAAATGAATATTTAATATTAAATCCTATTTAACTCAGATTCTATATAATCATTTCTATTTGGAAACAAAAATTTAAAAACTCTTTCTATATTTCAATTTCTGTATTGAAATTCGTATATTATCATTTAGGATACTTAAAATATCAAAAATCAACAACCAGTGTTACTAACACATCCAAACATATCATAAGCTATAACAGGATATAAAGCACATCATATATCAATATATATGTAAAAACAAATGATTTAAATGTGAGGAATCCAGTTGGATCCCTCCAACCTGTTTTTCCTGCATCCACGGATGTTAGTCAACAATAATAATACCCATCCTACTTCGAGGTAGGATATCGCGGTATAAAGGTCATCCACTATATATATATATATATATATATATATGAATAGGGAAATCATCCGCTAATGGTACTGCGGGCATCCGCTAATGGTACTGTGGGAATATCCAATCACCAATATTATTATATATTATTATTATATAATACTATCACTTTATATCAATCAATTATCAGCCAATAAGCAATGAAATAAATTTGAACTATTAAAAATAGTTCCCAATAACTTAATTGAGTGAGTTTAACTCACCTTGATTTTCTCTGATGAATATCCATTTAAAATTTTGTATAGTATGAGCACTGCATCTACTTGCATGGTCTCGAATAAATTTCCCACCTATGTTTATTAAATTTTATTTATCGACTAATATTTATTTATATTTACTACTTAAATAATTAAACTATCCTATGTAATTTAAATTATGAAATAACGATACCTTATTTGCCTCGACCCATTTCGACATTTTACCAAATGGTTCATAGACCATCCTACATCACCTTATACCCATGGTCTTACTGTCAGCTACTTGCCGCAACATCCACCTTCGTTTTCAAACATTACTGCAAATCTTTATGCCATCACCGTTCAGACATTCTCTTCCCAAATACTACCATTCAGTGCACGCCTAAGCACTTCGTTTCCAAACCACATACTAAATTATCCAATAAATGCTTTCATTTAAAATCACCAGAATATTTATATTGCTTGAGTTTACTGACCAACCTTCCCCTTCCAATTGCTGAATACCAGTATCCACAAAACTTCAGTAAATTGAACCCCTCATTCGACAGTCCTTCACCAACTCCATCCTTTCCTAAAACAATTCGCACTTCCCAAAATTCAACACCTTTCCACCATCAACTGACTCCCCAAAAACATATAATGCACTCCTCAACATCCTCACTGTCGATCCTAGTATTAGTCCTCCATTTCACCCATTAATTTGCACGTACTCTTCAAATTCATGGACCCTAAATGCCTCCTTTACTCAACAGACTTCATTCCAGCCATCGAGCTCCTCCCCGTACCCAACTGTCGAACCACCAAACATTATCAGTGACCAAAATGCACTTCAGCACCAACATCGGCTTCACATTTTCAACTGATGAATCCCTAAAAACTCAATCCCATCCATCCACAACTCCTTCGACCTCCATAGTATCGCACAACTCCAGCTTTCCTGTACCAACCTTAGTTCGTTCGTTCGTATCGACATTCCTCCAATCGTATACCTCCTCTGCAACCCTACTCGGTCCAGACATCGATAGCCAATCGTCTCCCCTAATCGCGAGTCTCTTGATGTAGTCGAGCTTCGAGAACCCTAGGGGATTAAATCGTGATTTCGATCCCTATACCCTTTTTTATCATCGGATTGTTTTTTTTCTTTCTATTATTATTGGCGGAGGGTATTTGCTATTGGCAGAGGAGAAGAACAAAGAGGAATTGAGTGCTTCATTGGTTTGAGATATGGAAATATGAATGCAATGGATTCCATTTATAGGCAGCGACGAGAGGATAGGAACGACGTCGTCTCAGGTAGGTTTAGGCGTAGTACCATGGCTATGAAACTTGGCGTGGAAGGAGTTACATTCGTACATGGAGAAGACATCGTAGAGCTAATTAAGTCATCCCCTATTTTTTTCGATTTAATTTTAATTATTTTTATTTTCAGTTGAATTGGTGTGGTTCCACCCCATTCAAAATATAACATGCTATCAAACTCCTATCTAAACTCAACGAATGACATTTCTAGCGTTCTAGAACTATTCTCATGGTCTAATTTGACATATATAGAAGAAATTAAATTAAATTGATGATTTATCACTTAATTCGATTTAATATAAATCGATAAATAAATTACTACTATCATAAAAATACATACAAACTGAATTATTTAAAATTCCAAAATAAACCAATACAAATTTAAACACGATATTACATTTCCAAGTTAAATCAATATTCAACTGATTAAGAATCGATTTATTTTATTAGATAAATCGTTATGGTTTATAAACAAATTCAATTGCGACTATTTCGAAATTTGATTTGTCCATAAATGTCAAAATAAAATGCGAAATTATGATTTTTCTCTTTCACGACAAAATTGTAGTTCAATAGATTCAATTATTTCTTGTTTCAGTGAATTCTGATTTATAACGGATTCTGTACGCTCGATAGAAGTTCAAATCTCAACATTATGAACTACCGTGCCATTTCGAGCTCGTTTATATTATATATATATACACGTTTCAAACTTCGTTTAATTAATATAAAATTCCATTTATATTTAGAATTCAATATTTATACTAATTTAAATATTCAAAACTGAAGCGATCAAAATACGGGATGTTACATGATGATTCCTGGCACGAAAGATCAATCAGGGATACGAAGCAATGTGTAACACGGCTTTTTGATCCATCACGGATACCAATTACAAATTGCAGGGTAAATCAACGGTTTTCGACCAGACACGACCCCCCGAGCATATCCCATTTCCCCAAGTTCATAAGTGGTTTCCCACTGTTGCAGCTTCATCATCAATCATATATAAGTATACAACATAACCACCAGTTTCTCATTATCCGGAGTATGAGGTTTGTCGATGTCATTTCATACACAAAGCATGCCTAGATAAGCAATGCCATGACCATAGAAGATAATTTCATTTCTAAGTATGTCACATTGTCCGTTAAAAACGTGACCACTGATTTTCATCCATACATAACCACTTTGAGCTCATATGTCACAAACCAGACACATATCAACAGAAATCAGTGTTATGCTGTCAACTACAATGTTAGACACACAATCCATGCAAGTCCATTCTAGGTCTGAACAGAAGAAAAATCCGAAAATCTTCGAATATGTTCAGATCTCATGCCACTTATAACGTCGTATCGGGGGATCAACCCAACCGATACATCGGCAATCAATCCAAATAATCCTAAGATTCCCTGTCTTCATTCGTCGTTTACCAAGTCTTAAACTTCTTCATAACGTCCTATTATTACTTGGAATGGTTTTCAAAATGATATTCGATCCCAGTCTTCCCGAGTAATAAGCGTAACTTAAAAAATAGTTATGGATTATGCATTGTTCCTCTTTAAACCTCCTTTCATATCATTATCAGTTCGTCTATAACTGAAGTTAGATCATATTTCATAAGCTTGTTATCGTCTTATCATTCTTTGAAATAAAATACAAGTCTTATACTTTCAAACATAATGCTTTTAATCGTTGACATCCTTTTCATAACTTCCCAAAACTACTAATTTAGATTGGTTTAGCTTCCATTCAAAATAGTTCCTCCAACTTATATTTCTAATAGATTTCAACGATTTATTTTCCAACTTCGATTCTCAACTTATGGAAGTATTAGGTTGCCTTGTAAATCAAAAATTATACTAAATTTAACCAAGCTCATTTCTTCTTACATTTCAAACTTAAAATCAATAATATTCAAATAAATTTCATACTAAATGATTTTTAAATCTTTAAATATTTAACAAGCTCTTTCTATATTTAATCTAACAAGACTCCAAGTGTATAAATTCTTCGAACCCAAATCATTTCCAAAAGAAAATTATAAAATGCTAAAAGCATTACCGAAAGTGCTGAACTGGCTATTTAGATCAAACAGATTCAAAATTTTCAAAATTCGAATACTTCAAGTTTTCTCACTTTTAAAATAATAAAATATGATTTATCATAAATTTTTAATCATTTATATAAACCCTTTTTTTTTTTTTTTTTAAATCATATTTTTTTAACTTTCTAAAGGTTTCAAATTACAATGAAAAATTTAAATAATTGTATTGTTCGAATCTTAAAATTTTCATGGTCATTCACGGAAAGGATTAAATCGATTCCTTCCCATAAATCCATAACTGCGGTGCGTGCATTTCATACAAACAAATTCAACCATATAAATCGGCCACATAATAGACATGTATCATTTATTTTGAGCACAAAGAATCAATAAATTTCGCACGGGCGTTATAATCAATAATGCTCAAATATTTCCACTATACGTCATCCATTTTTGATGCATACAACAAATAGTTCATACACACGCGTTAACGTATTAACGCGTTCTGACATGGGTGGCAATACTATCTATCAAATTATAACGTCATTCTCATAACGAACAATCAACCATTCATGCAACCAATACCATATATTACCGCTTTCATCAAAACACGCAACATTTTATTACTTGAAAATCGTATGAAAAATTAAATTCAAGTGTTCTCACCTTCATTGCGCTCCAAACTCTTCAACAAAGAATTGCCTAACCACGGATGACCACGTACAAATCACGGACAAACTAGCTTTACGCGTGCAAATGTGAAACCCGTATTAACTGCGAACCACACCTTGCATGCTTTAAAATATCCTTTTACTAACACTGCGAACACACACAGCCCTTCTTCATTAACATGCATATACGATTACATCTATATACTTAATATATGATACTCACCTATCTCACTTTAACTAGGAGAGGCCTTTGCGGATTAAATAACACAACTATGTGGAAGAAAGAGAGTGTTCAGTCAAGTGCCAACGCAGACAGTTTTAAGGAGGAGAAAGAGAGAGTAAGGTCTGATGGTGGCTGACCTGGTGCATGCAGTGGACAGGAGGCAGAGTGTTTAGCGGTGGAGGAAGGATTTGCGGATCTGTTGGTCGAGAGATTGGGCTGATGGCGGAGGGCAGTTGTTGCTAGCGGTGGTGAGTGGTTGGTGATGCGGCGGTGACTGAAGGTGGCGGTGAAGGGTAGTGGCAGACTGATGGGCTGAGGTGGTCGGTGCAAATGGAAGTGGAGGTGGTGGTGCATACAGGAGCGAAGGTGGGGTTGACTGAAGAAGAGCGGAGCTGTTTTGAATGGGTAGGTGCGGATTTAAAGGAGGAGGAGGGAAGGAATAAGGGAAATGGTTGTTGTGGGAAACGGAAGGAATAAGGGAAATGGCTGTTGTGGGAAACGGAATAGATGGCTGAATGTGATGAGGGCGAAGGAAGTTGGTTGTGGTGAATAAATGGAGTAATCTTATATATATATAGGTGTTTGAATAATGTGTTCAAGAAATAGAAACTGAGGCTTGTGAAGGAACCAATAAATACGGTGAAAAGAGCTTTTGCGTGTTGTACAGGTGGTTTCCTATTTCTGAGGGAAATAATGATGCTGAGTGTTTCCTTGTTATTTGGTTTTAACACTTAATTTCCATATATTTCTTTCAGCCAAATAAAAATACATGGCACTTTATTAACATGCCGAAGGCCACCTAATACAAATTTTAAAAATGGACCAATGCATGCTCAACAAAATGAACTTATTTATTAATTTGTAAATTTTGATTTTTAGCTACACTTTTATAACATAAATATATGTAATAAATTATCTACATGAATATAACCTACTACACAATGCATATGTTTACAAATATTTAAATTATTATAGCGTTAAAAAATATAGATAATTAACCAAAATAAAATTTAAATACTTAACCCAAGAATTAACTAAATAAATATTTATAAAATTCATACCTACCTTACAAATCTTAATATCCGCAACAAAATGTCTTTATACCTTACCAAATTATATTCTTATATTAATATCAACATAGGTTATCAAAACAAACTAATATCAATGCTAACAGAGTTTTATAAATCAACCATATCTTTAAGATTTATATTTAGAAAACCTAAATTACACAATAAGAATTTCATTAACTTAGTTAAAATCTCAATTTGTTACATTCACCACCCTTAAGACTTTTCGTCCTCGAAAAGTGAAATGATTAGTTTTTAAACCTATATGATTTTTAAACCAATCCCTTTATACAGTTCAAGGTATTAGAATAAAAAGACTCTGATATCACTTAAAGCAAAGCATATATATCATAGTCATCCAACAGATCATACAACCAAGTCATCTTAGTCAGTGTACAAAAGTATCCCTACCCTAGTACGTACTATGTACTTAAGGTAGTCCAAAATATAAGGTCACAAAAGTGTACCTATCCTGGTATTAGACCCAAAAACAGTCCTAGCCCAAAATATCTTAGTACGTCTAAGCACTTAAGATAACATACATATACTATATACATAGTCCAAATTCACCATCTATCTAATAATCAAATATATCTGATCCATCGTCTGATGGACCAGATAGGCTGAGCTTCACTGGCTCTTCCTCTTCAAACTCTTCAGGCTCCTCATCTTCAAATTCCTCTTCATCATCATCTATAAAACTGTCATCCCCAACATAATACCTCCCTCAGCCCCATCCAAGGGCTGCTCTACTGCCTCTAAAATCTCATCAACCAGAAACCCATCCTCATTGGCTACTATATCATCGTCAGCTATAATATCATCCTCAGCTACAATATTTTCCTCACCGGCTACAACATCATCCTCGACTACAACACCATGCTCATGAAAAGGCTGCTCTTCCTCTTCCATAACCTCGTCAATTCCATCGGCTCCTGCCTCTGGTAGAAGATCGTCTCCGGCTATCCCTCCTGGTCATTCTGCATAAAGCATCACCTCAAACCTCTCAACTAACACCGGGTCCCTCTCTAAACCAATGTAGTCGGGTACTGGATCATGCTCTAATAAGTACTGGTCTCTCTCGTCGAGGACCTACTGCCATACGGCCTCCACTGTAGCATTGTCAACCCTTGAAGGAACGTTAACCCCAAAATGGTCTACTGCCTCTGCACCGGTCATCTGGTCCACAATTAACGGGTCTGGAACACTCGCCAACCTCTTCAAATACTTCTTCCACCATGGGTCTATCCTATGATCGCTCGAGCTGTAGGAATTATTTATGGAAATATCCTCTGAGTCAGACTCCGAGCTGCTAATGCTGCCACTGTAACCTCCAGACTGAAACTGCCTTATACAAAGAGATCGGCCACCCTAGACAAAGGAAAAATATAAACTTAGAAAACATCCGAATTCATTATTAAATAAAATTATACTGGTTTTCATATACCATTCCTACTTGGAACGATCCAAGCTAAATTATGGGATTGTACTAATAAGGGCAAATTCTTATCTAATGTATTCCTATATCCATGAAATAATTAGGGGACTTAAATTTAAATCAATCCTGTTTTTTTTTTTTTTTACAAATCAAGGGATCATTGCTATACCAATGTATAGTGAAATTTTCTTAACTTAACCATCTAATTCAAGCTAAATCTTTATAAGTGTTACTCTCCTAAATTCTCCAAGTACTCAAAAATAGTGAAAGGTTCTACTTAAGTTATTCTTATCAAAAATCAATATCATACCAAGTAGTTAACAACCTTTTCTTAAGTTTAAATGTAAGTTCAACACTTCCAAATATCTTATTAAAGCTTTCATACTTAAGTGAATTATTCATAATATCAAATAACTTCAATATTACCTAATTGTCTTCCTTTAAAGTTTCCTACTGAAATGATTCATCCATAGCATCAAAATATTTACATATTCAATATTTCCTTACTAATTTTAGATTGTTTGACTTACCTAAGTTATGGCGTTTTTACAAGGTTTCAATACTTACTATTTCATTTTCATTTAAGTTACCCTCTATTTAACCTCAAATTCAGCTTGTACCTTATAAGCAATGAAACATAACATAAACTCTTATTCATTAATATTACAGATTATCTTGTCAAATTAGTCTCTTGAACTTTCCTATTTATAATATCATCATGCTTTCTACGCTAATCTAATTTAACATATACGTGTTTTCGAGCCAAATTCCTTGCATTAGTCACTTAAACCCTAAGTTTATATTTTCGACAAATTAAATTTTAGAGATAAGCTAACACCCAAGATCTCAATTAACACAAGCATTCATACACCCATTCTTGATTCTTGATCTCAATACATCCATTTCTTAACCTTGTACTACTCTTAGATCTAATTCTACGGATTGAATAATTTCCTTTCTTGCACTACTGTTTGTGAAGACATTGCTACCCCTTTCTTCACTAGACAGTCCCGAACCTCATGTACTTCCATCCTGCATCTATGACACTTCCTTTCCATTGCAGGGTCCTTGTTTCCTTCTTTTTCTTAGGACATTTATTCCTAAAATGTCCCAATCTCTTACACTTGAAACAACGTATATTCTTTCGAGTAACTTTCTCCTTCTTCTTAGACTTCTTTGGGTGGTTGACTGCAAAATGACCGTTCCTAAAGCATCTATAACACTGGACATCCTTAAGCTTCCTCAGCTTTTCTATCTCTTTGTAACAACCCTGAATTTTAGGGTAAATTTAAAATTTTATATTAAGTAATTTTAATGAGTTTATAATATTTAAAATAATTTATTTAGAATAATAATGATTAAAAATCTATTTAAATCGAAATTAGAATGAATAATTTAATTTTAATTATAAAAAGAGTTAGAAATAGCGGGGTAGTTTGAAAAGTCAAACTTGAACTTTGACTGACCATACAGGATGCAAAATTTAACTGATTTTAGTGAAACCAAAAATATTAGAATCTATTTAAAAATATCTTTCTAACGAATCTGAAAATTGAAATTTCATAGCGGGAATCAAAAGTTATGCCCAAATTAAGATTTAGAAAGGTCGCTATAAAATATATAAAGGTCAAAAATGCTACTTTTTGAATACGAAGGAATGTGAACTCGAAACCACTTCCATTGAATTCAGGATGACGTTTCTGCATTGAAAAACAGTAAACACTTATATATTTCGAGTTTCGAAAATTATTTGTTTAAAAATGTATTTTTTTTATATTTAATATATATGCCTTGAAAATAGTGATTTTACAAACGACCTCGGTTTTCAACGAAACCACTTTTGTTGGAACCGGAATGTCGAATTATGGCTAAGTTTAATTTTCCAGAAATTTTCGAATGAGTATGTAAGCGTGGCAGAAGATAATACGTTTTGTTAGTTTATTGTTAAAATTGATCGACCTGAAAAAGGGCATTTTTCGAACAGTCTCAGAATTCAACGAAAATAGTCTCGTTGGAACCGTATCGTCAATGCGAAGCCAATTTTTTTTTTTTTTTTGAATTTTTGGAGTCCATACGTGTCCCCGGCATATTTAAATGTACAGTGAAAATTAAATTATTAATTTAATTTTGTAATTTTAATAAAACACGCAACAGACTTCAGAATTGGGCCACAGGGCATAGCCCATTGCGTTCAGAAGGCGTCAAAACCTTAAGAACGACAGTAAGCAGGTCCAATTTGGAGACAGTCCGAAATTCCACCTTTAAAGCACGAAAATCGAGATTTATTATTAAAATAATAAAATAAAACCCTAATTTGTTTCTACAGCCGCCGTTTTCATTCGATGGCCACGAACATTCAAAACTTCCCGACTCAAAAACTTTTGATCCGCTCAATGAAATTTAACATATTATATACCAAATCGAAGCTCTTGGAGAGATCTACAGACCCATACGGTTAAGATCGGGTTTTAGTTCACGGATTTCGCGAATTCTCACCGGGAAGTGGCTGCGTTTATGGGTGTTTCATGGGTCCTAGGGGGCGCGAGTGGCATGAGGGTGGGGGCGCAGGAAGAGGTGGTTGGCGGCGTTCGAGCGGTGGTCTCGGATGGGGTCCGAACCTCTGTAGTGGCGCACGCAGGGAGGAGTCATGATCGAAGAATGGGTTCGGTTATACAGTAAAGCGATGGGAGGAAGAAAGGGATTAATTTCCTTAGTGATGTAATTAACTGAACTAATTATATTTAATTTATAATTTAATCCGTCCATGTTTAAAATTGAATAACTTCGTCATATTTAATCAGAATTCGACAAAACAAATTGCGTTGGGATTGTGTGATCAAGCTCTACAACATAGAACTGACGAGATCTAAAACTGAGCAGGTCAAAATTTGACCAAAATTCAGATCTGAATTATTCGGTGAGATTTCTATATTTTAAATTTTAAAATTATTTATTTATTCTACTGTGGAATTTATATTTGTTCTATTTAAAATTCATGTTAATGTTGTGTATGTAATGATTTCAGTGTTGACTGTTTTATGTTGATGATGAATTACTGAATTGTTTGTGTGTTTCATGGTAGTTATGATACAAATTAAAACTAGTTATCATATAAAAAATCCTTTTATTTGTCATATTAAAGTATAGAAGTTGATTTACAAATAAAATTCCTTTTATTTGTTATTGAAATGCATAGAAAATCTTGGCGTATAAAATATTCTTTTATATGACATTGAAATACATAGAGAGAATGTTTACATATAAAATATTCTTTTATATGTTATTAGAATGTATAGAAAAGTTTAAACAAATAAAAGTATCCTTTTATTTGTTGTTAGAACACATAGGAAAGTGTAAAACAAATAAAAATACCATTTTTATTTATCATGATTAAAACTAGAATTAGATGCAAAATTGAAATAATCTTTTTGTGTGCTATGTTAAAATTAGGTCTGTGTACAAATAAATATTAACATTTATTTGTCATGTTAAAGATTGAAATTTGTGAAAGAATAAATATTCCCATTTATTTGTTACATTAAAAATTTGAAATGTGTGAATAAATAAATATTCACACCTACATGCTATGTTAAAGATTGAAATAGTCATTTGTATTTTGTTATATAGAATTGTCAGAATTGTGAGGCGATAAAAATAATCTTTTTATCGTAACATATGAAACATAGAATTATTAGAATTGTCATGTTAATACAAAATGCCATTTATGTTAGAATTGAAATGTCAGTTATGTTATAGAAAAAAAAAGAAATTACATATTTTATTGGAATATAAAACATTAGAAAATAGAAAGACAATAGAAATTACACTTTATGTAATATGTTATATTAGAAATAGAATTTACATCTTATGTAAATTATGACATTAGATAGAAAAGTACATTTTATGTAAAGTGTGATAATAGAGAATAAAAATTACAATTTTATTGTAATGTGAAACTTGATTTTGTTAATATAAAGAATGAAACCTGATTTTGTTAATACAAAGAATGAAACTTGATTTTGTTAATGCAAAGAATGAAACTTGATTTGTTAATGCAAAGAATGAAACCTGATTTTTTTAATACAAAGAATGAAACCTGATTTTGTTGATACAAAGAATGAAACCTGATTTTGTTAATACAAAGAATGAAACCTGATTTTGTTAATGCAAAGAATGAAACCTGATTTTGTTAATGCAAAGAATGAAACTTGATTTTGTTGATAAAAAAATGAAACTTGATAAAAAAAAATGAAACTTGATTTTGTTAATAAAGGTTAAAAACCATATTCTTAACAGGAAAGAAAATACATGTTAGGAAATATTTATATGTTAAAACATTAATTTTAACATGCTGAAAAGAGGAAAAGGAAACACATATAAAAATACATGAGCACATTAAATTATTCTTTTAATATAAATATAACTTAGGAAAATAAACGGTCATTTATTTGTGTTCTCCAACACAAATATCATATAGAAAATAAAATTCCCTTTTTATTTGCATTCCACAATGCAAATATGACTTGGAAATAAAAGTGCATCTTTGTATTTATGTTTTCCAATGTAAATGAAAAGGAATTGAAGAATTTAAATTTTCAATGTAAATAAAGGAAATAAGGGAATTTACCTTTTATATGTAAATAAAAAGGTTTGATAGGAATGCAAATTTAATATGAAAATGAAAGGTTAAATAGAAATTTACATTTTATATGTAAATAAAGGATGAAATAAAAGTTATACTTTTATATATAAATAAAATGTGAAATAGACATTTACATTTTCAGTATAAAATAAAAGAATGATTAGAAATACACATTTTCCATTGTAAGTAGGATATGAAATAAAAGTTACATTTTCAATATAATAATATATTGAAATAAAGTTACATTTTTAATGTAAATAAAATTAAAAAGATGAAATTTAAAATTTTAATGTAAAAAGAAAAGTTTACATTTTTAATGTGAATAAGACTAGGAGAAATTTACATTTTTGTGTAATTTAGAATTTAAAGAAGGAAAATTACATTTTCATGTAAATAGAACTTAAAGAAGAAGATTTACTTTTTAATCAATGGAATTTTTATTAAAAAGATTAAAGATATGAAATTTACATTTTCATGTATAAAGATTAAAGCAAGAATATCATTTTGCTTGTAAAGAAAAGAATGACACAAAATAATCATTTTTGTTAAATTAGAAATGATGCACAAGAAATTGCAAGTTTTTGTAGGTTGAAAATAGTGAAAAATAGGAAAAAATTACATTGCATGTATAGGTTGTGTATGTGAATTATAATTAAAATAAACATTATTGTGTGTTATGTTATATATTTTTACTTGTCATGATTATCACAATAATGAAATGGACGAAGGGATTGTCTGTAAATATATATATAATCATATATATAAACAAATTTTAATTGAACGAATCGAGCGTGGTTGTTCACTTTTTAGAATTGTACTTTTAGTTGATTACACCGAAATATCCGACCATCGGATTTTCCTAAATCTGTAACCGTTAGGATCACCTTGGGAAGATCTTTCCAACATTATGAATTGTGTTAAAAATCCAACGGTTAGATTTAGAGAAATGTGTAAAACAAATTTGGGTGAAAACAGCGCCAAGGTCGCCTATTGACTCGAAGCGTCGTTAAATGGAATTTAATTATTTTTATATAAATAAAAATAAAGATTGATCGTTATAAATTAATATTAACGATATGAAATGATTTTTAAATTATATATATATATGCGTGAATTATTTGGAAAGTCCGAGTCTATCTCATTCCAAATAATTTGAACGACGTTTAAAATTCAAGAGTTGAAGACGGTGATTGAAGACCGGCGATCGTCACATCGAATGGAAGACGACTGCTGATGCCCGTGATGGGAGTAGCTACCTTGAAAGGGCCAAAGTGGTGGCCGTCCGGACGTAGTGTTAATTTGTATGGATTTGGCTTTCGCTCAGACCCAGAGCATAAGCTTATAAATGGAATGTGTGTCTGACATTGTACTCCTTTATATTGTATTTATTGATTTTCTGTCGAATGTATGAATGTTTGATGGTGGAGAATTTATTCTCTTGCTTAACACCCTTTCATATATTTCGGCAAAGGATTGGTAGTGTGATATGGAGTGACAATGTGGCATACTAAGATGCAATGATCAAGGTTTCTTGTTGAAAAGCAGAACCTTGTGGTGACGATCAAAGCACAGCTTGAATAAGCATAGCTTTGTGTATTACGTAGCTTCACGAGCCTCACAACCCGGTGGAGTCTAAAATGGGAGAAGGGAACGCAGGGAAAGCAACACATTTCTTTCTAGCTAGAAGTAGTGTCAGTGCTTAAACTAGCTTATATTTTACTTATGTGGATGATGGAATGAGGCGCCTCGGATGATAGGTCCTATAGGATCGGGAAACATGTGTTCAGGAATAACTAATCCACGAAGCTGTATGTCTAGACCGGCTCTATAGGATCCAAGGGTTAACAGCGGGGAATCCTGATACCTTAGCTAGAGTGTCTCGAATCGGTAAGGAGCTCCTCCCTAGCCTTGACTCATGGAAACCCAATTTCCAATACGGTACCACACGGTTTTGATTGTAGAACTAGTATGGCGACATAGTAGGATGGGGTACTATGCCGTCTATGATTGATATATTATGATTGAAATGTTTTTGAAACATATATACACTAGTAATAATATCAAATCCGTTTTTATCGTATTAAGCATCTTTTGACCATTATAAGGTAAAACCCTATCCTCCGGTTTGCGTTGCATTGTGTGATAGGACTTGGGTCTTATAATGGTTTCATTTTTCTAAAAAGCATTGCGTTGTTTAACGATTTACTTTATGCTTATGCACGACAATCCATTGGAATAAAATCCGTTCCGCGTTAGCGGCGTGGTCCTTGGATTTGCCTTATTACTATTAGTTAAATTAGTTAAGAATTCTCACATCAGTCCCATGACTGACCCGTTGTTTGTTTCCGCCTTTACAAACTCGGGTGCCCTCTTTTCCACATGGGCAGTCGAGTAGTTTGTCTACAGGTTCTTATCTCGACCAGGATTTTGGACTGAAGCCAAAAGCTGTGTCCAGAGCATAGTTGTCTTCCGCTGCCTTAGTTATTTTATTTCCGCTGCAATGTATTAAAATATTGTAATTTATCTTCCGCTGTAATTTTATTCGATGTACTCTGATATTTTGTACTCTCATGTAACATTATTGTAATGTTTATAAAAGTCTTTTGTTGTTGTTCTGATGTTGTTTTATTCCCAAAGTTAAAGTATTCGTGGATTTCCAACTTTTGGGTCAGACTTGTGTGGTTTATGGTCGATCCAAAGAGCGGGAATTTTCGGGTCTTTACAGTTGGTATCAGAGCTTTGGTTAGCTCAAATCTTTGGGGTACAACTCGTTAGAACTGAACAAAAGACTCATCAGAGATTGGATTAGTAATATCCAATAAGATTACTCATTAGAGATAGGATCACCAATATCCTAGAATGAGAAAACTCATTAGAGATGGGGTTAGTAATGCCCTAGAATGTGTTGAGAGTGCCCAGTTTATAATTAACGTATTTGTAATTATAATCTATATTAGAAAATATGATTTTTGAATATATAAAAGTTATAAATATTTAAAAAGATTAATCAACCAATTGATTGATGATTGTGTAGTGTAATTATTAGTTCAACTATAAAATTATTTAAACCAGTGAATGATTAATAAAGAATGAAAAATTGAGTAGGATAATTAAAACAATTAGCTTCGTTCCTTTTCAAGGACGAAAAGTTTTTAAGTGGGGGAGCTGTAACAACCCTGAATTTTGGGGTAAATTTAAAATTTTATATTAAGTAATTTTAAAGAGTTTATGATATTTAAAATAATTTATTTAGAATAATAATGATTAAAAATATATTTAAATCGATGTTAGAATGAATAATTTAATTTTAATTATAAAAAGAGTTAGAAATAGCGCGGTAGTCTAAAAAGTCAAACTTGAACTTTGACTGACTATACAGGATGCAAAATTTAACGTATTTTTGTGAAACCAAAAATATTAGAATTCATTTAAAAATATCTTTATAACGAATTTGAAAAATTGAAATTTCATAGCGGGAATCAAAAGTTATGCCCAAATTAAGATTTAGAAAGGTCGCTATGAAATATATAAATGTCAAAAATGCTACTTTTTGCATACGAAGGGATTTGAACTCAAAACCACTTCCATTGAGTTCAGGATGACGTTTCTGCATTGAAAAACAGTAAACACTTATATATTTCGAATTTCGGAAATTATTTGTTTAAAATGTATTTTTTTTATATTTAAAATATATGCCTTGAAAATAGTCATTTTACAAACGACCTCGGTTTTCGACGAAACAACTTTTGTTGGAACCGGAATGTCGAATTATGGCTAAGTTTAATTTTCCAGAATTTTTCGAATGAGTATGTAAGCCTGGCAGAAGATAATAGGTTTTGTCAGTTTATAGTTAAAACTGATCGACCTGAAAAAGGCCTTTTTCGAACAGTCTCAGAATTCAACGAAAATAGTTTCGTTGGAACCGTATCTTCAATGCGAAGCAAATTTTTTTTTTTTGAATTTTCGGAGTCCGTACGTGTCCCCGACATATTTAAATGTACGGTGGAAATTAAATTATTAATTTAATATTGTAATTTTAATAAAACACGCAACATACTTCAGAATTGGGCCATGGGGCATAGCCCATCGCGTTCAGAATCCGTCAAAACCTTTAGAACGACAGTAAGCAGGCCCAATTTGGAGACAGTCCGAAATTCCACCTTTAAAGCACGAAAATCGGGTTTTATTATTAAAATAATAAAATAAAACCCTAATTTGTTTCTACAGCCGTAATTTTCATTTGATGGCCACGAACGTCCAAAACTTGCCGACTCAATAACTTTTGATCCGCTTAATGAAATTCAACATATTATATACCAAATCGAAGCTCTTGGAGAGATCTACAGATCCATACGGTTAAGGTCGGGTTTTAGTTCACGGATTTCGCGAATTCTCACCGGGAAGTGGCTGCGTTTATGGGTGGTGCATGGGTCCTAGGGGCGCGAGTGGCATGGGGGTGGGGGCGCAAGAAGAGGTGGTCGGCGGCGTTCGAGTGGTGGTCTCGGATGGGGGTCCGAACCTCTATAGTGGCGCTCGCAGGGAGGAGTCACGATCGAAGAATGGGTTCGGTTATATAGTAAAGCGATGTGAGGAAGAAAGGGATTAATTTCCTTAGTGATGTAATTAGCTGAACTAATTATATTTAATTTATAATTTAATCCGTCCATGTTTAAAATTGAATAACTTCGTCATATTTAATCAGAATTCGACAAAACAAATTGCGTTGGGATCGTGTGATCAAGCTCTACAACATAGAACTGACGGGATCTAAAATTGATCAGGTCAAAATTTGACCAAAATTCAGATCTGAATTATTCGGTGAGATTTCTAAATTTTAAATTTTAAAATTAATTATTTATTCTACTGTGGAATTTATATTTGTTCTATTTAAAATTCATGTTAATGTTGTGTATGTAATGATTTCAGTGTTGACTGTTTTATGTTGATGATGAATTACTGAATTGTTTGTGTGTTTCATGGTAGTAATGATACGAATAAAAACTAGTTATCACATAAAAATTCCTTTTATTTGTCATATTAAAGTATAGAAGTTGATTTACAAATAAAATCCTTTTTATTTGTTATTGGAATGCATAGAAAATCTTGACGTATAAAATATTCTTTTATATGACATTGAAATACATAGAGAGAATGTTTACATATAAAATATTCTTTTATATGTTATTAGAATGTATAAAAAGTTTAAACAAATAAAAGTATCCTTTTATTTGTTGTTAGAACACATAGGAAAGTGTAAAACAAATAAAAATACCATTTTTATTTGTCATGATTAAAACTAGAATTAGATGCAAAATTGAAATACTCTTTTTATGTGTTATGTTAAAATTAGGTCTGTGTACAAATAAATATTAACATTTATTTGTCATGTTAAAGATTGAAATTTGTGAACGAATAAATATTCCCATTTATTTGTTACATTAAAAATTTGAAATGTGTGAATAAATAAATATTCACACCTACATGCTATGTTAAAGATTAAAATGGTCATTTGTATTTTGTTATATAGAATTGTTAGAATTGTGAGGCGATAAAAATAATCTTTTTATCGTAACATATGAAACATAGAATTATTAGAATTGTGATGTTAATATAAAATGCCATTTATGTTAGAATTGAAATGTCAGTTATGTTATAGAAAAAAAAAAAGAATTTACATTTTTTATTGGAATATAAAACATTAGAAAATAGAAAGACAATAGAAATTACACTTTATGTAATATGTTATATTAGAAATAGAATTTACATCTTATGTAAATTATGACATTAGATAGAAAAGTACATTTTATGTAAAGTGTGATAATAGACAATAAAAATTACAATTTTATTGTAATGTGAAACTTGATTTTGTTAATACAAAGAATGAAACCTGATTTTGTTAATACAAAGAATGAAACTTGATTTTGTTAATGCAAAGAATGAAACTTGATTTTGTTAATGCAAAGAATGAAACCTGATTTTGTTAATACAAAGAATGAAACCTGATTTTGTTAATACAAAGAATGAAACCTGATTTTGTTAATGCAAAGAATGAAACCTGATTTTGTTAAAGCAAAGAATGAAACTTGATTTTGTTGATAAAAAAAATAAAACTTGATAAAAAAAATGAAACCTGATTTTGTTAATAAATGTTAAAAACCATATTCTTAACAGGATAGAAAATACATGTTAGGAAATATTTATATGTTAAAACATTAATTTTAACATGCTGAAAAGTGGAAAAGGAACACATATAAAAATATGTGAGCACATTAAATTATTCTTTCAATATAAATATAACTTAGGAAAATAAACGGTCATTTATTTGTGTTCTCTGACACAAATATAATATAGAAAATAAAATTCCCTTTTTATTTGCATTCCACAATGCAAATATGACTTGGAAATAAAAGTGCATCTTTGTATTTATGTCTTCCAATGTAAATGTAAAGGAATTGAAGAATTTACATTTTCAATGTAAATAGAGAAAATAAAGGAATTTACCTTTTATATGTAAATAAAAAGGTTTGATAGGAATGCACATTTTATATGAAAATGAAAGGTTAAATAGAAATTTACATTTTATATGTAAATAAAGGATGAAATAAAAGTTATACTTTTATATATAAATAAAATGTGAAATAGACATTTACATTTTCAATATAAAATAAAAGAATGATTAGAAATACACATTTTCCAATGTAAGTAGGATATGAAATAAAAGTTACATTTTCAATATAATATATTGAAATAAAGTTTACATTTTTAATGTAAATAAAATTAAAAAGACGAAAGTTACATATTTAATATAAAAAGAAAAGTTTACATTTTTAATGTGAATAAGACTCAAGAGAAATTTACATTTTTGTGTAATTTAGAATTTAAAGAAGGAAACTTACATTTTCATGTAAATAGAACTTAAAGAAGAAGATTTACATTTTAATCAGTGGAATTTTTATTAAAAAGATTAAAGATATGAAATTTACATTTTCATGTATAAAGATTAAAGCAAGAATATCATTTTGCTTGTAAAGAAAAGAATGACACAAAATAATCATTTTTGTTAAATTAGAAATGATGCACAAGAAATTGCAAGTTTGTGTAGATTGAAAATAGTGAAAAATCGGAAAAAATTACATTGCATGTATAGGTTGTGTATGTGAATTATAATTAAAATAAACATTATTGTGTGTTATGTTATATATTTTTACTTGTCATGATTATCACAATAATGAAATGGCCGAAGGGATTGTCTGTACATATATAATCATATATATAAACAAATTTTAATTGAACGAATCGAGCGTGGTAGTTCACTTTTTAGAATTGTACTTTTAGTTGATTATACCAAAATATCCGACCGTCGGATTTTCCCAAATCTGTAACCGTTAGGTTCGCCTTGGGAAGATCTTTCCAATGTTATGAATTGTGTTAAAATCCAACGGTTAGATTTAGAGAAATGTGTAAAACAAATTTGGGTGAAAACAACGCCAAGGTCGCCTATTGACTCGAAGCGTCGTTAAATGGAATTTAATTATTTTTATATAAATAAAAATAAAGATTGATCGTTATAAATTAATATTAATGATATGAAATGATTTTTAAATTATATATATATGCGTGAATTATCTGGAAAGTAAGAGCCTATCTCATTCCAAATAATTTGAACGACGTTTAAAATTCAAGAGTTGAAGACGGTGATTGAAGACCGGCGATCGTCACATCGAATGGAAGACGACTGCTGATGCCTGTGATGGAAGTAGCTACCTTGAAAGGGCTAAAGTGGTGGCCGTCCGGACGTAGTGTTGATTTGTACGGATTTGGCTTTCGCTCAGACCCAGAGCATAAGCTTATAAATGGAATATGTGTCTAACATTGTACTCCTTTATATTGTATTTATTGATTTTCTGTCGAATGTATGAATGTTTGGTGGCGGAGAATTTATTCTCTTGCTTAACACCCTATCATATATTTCGGCAAAGGATTGGTAGTGTGATATGGAGTGACAATGTGGCATACTAAGATGCAATGATCACGGTTTCTTGTTGAAAAGCAGAACCTTGTGGTGACGATCAAAGCACAACTTGAATAAGAAAAGCTTTGTGTATTACGTAGCTTCACGAGCCTCACAACCCGGTGGAGTCTAAAACGGAAGAAGGGAACACAGGGAGAGCATCACATTTCTTTCTAGCTAGAAGTAGTGTCAGTGCTTAAACTGGCTGATATTTTACTTATGTGGATGATGGAATGAGGTGCCTCGGATGATAGGTCCTATAGGATCGGGAAACGTGTGTTCAGGAATAACTAATCCACGAAGCTGTATGTGTGGACAGGCCCTGCAGGATCGAAGGGTTAACTGCGGGGAATCCTAAGACATTAGCTAGACTGTCTCGAATCGGTAAAGAGATCCTCCCTAGCCTTGACTCATGATGGAAACCCAATTTCCAATACGGAACCACGCGGTTTTGATTGTAGAACTAGTATGTCGACATAGCAGGATGGGGTACTATGCCGTCTATGATTGATATATTATGATTGAAATGTTTTTGAAACATATATACACTAGTAATAATATCAAATCCGTTTTTATCGTATTAAGCATCTTTTGACCATTATAAGGTAAAACCCTATCCTCTGGTTTGCGTTGCATTGTGTGATGGGACTTGGGTCTTATAATGGTTTCATTTTTCTAAAAAGCGTTGCGTTGTTTAACGATTTACTTCATGGTTATGCACGGCAATCCATTGGAATAAAATCCGTTCCGCGTTAGCGGCGTGGTCCTTGGATTTGCCTTATTACTATTAGTTAAATTTGTTAAGAATTCTCACACCAGTCCCATGACTGACCCGTTGTTTGTTTCCACCTTTACAAACTCGGATGCCCTCTTTTCCATACGGGCAGTCGAGTAGTTTGTCTATATTTTCTTATCTCGAGCAGGATTCTAGATTGAAGCCTAAAGCCGTGTCCAGAGCATAGTTGTCTTCCGCTGCCTTAGTTATTATATTTCCGCTGCAATGTATTAAAATATTGTAATTTATCTTTCGCTGTAATTTTATTCGATGTACTGTGATATTCTTTAATCTTATGTAACATTATTGTAATGTTTATAAAAGTCTGCTATTGTTGTTCTGATGTTGTTGTATTCCCAAAGTTAAAGTATTCATGGATTTCCAACTATTGGGTCAGACTTATGTGGTTTATGGTCGATCCAAAGAGCGGGAATTTTCGAGTCTTTACACTCTTCTTCTTCCTTTCGAGCCAGTGTCCTCTTTGCTTGCTTTTATATCATCCAGAATTCCATTTGGTTTTCAAGGTTAAGCTAAGATTTCAAAAGGTTATACTATTTTCTTATTTACTCAACTAGCTTATAATTGCACATTTTCTTACTAGATATTCATAGCCATATACATTATTTTATGGGTTTAATGTCTTCAAAATAATTAAGTCATTCGATTTCACTCTTAAAATCTACAAAGTGAGGTTTACTTCTAAACGGAATTTACTTAGTCATTAACAAAATAAGTTTGGTTTCCACTTATAACTATTTCAAACTAAGGGCATTTTACTTAAATATCTTATGTTAGATTTATTTATTATTCGCAAACATTTGTTGAAATAGTATTTCCCGACGTCTTGACTGGAATCATATAGTCATCCCACTTTTGAAACTCGAAAATGAATACAGATGATGTTGCAGTCATCAACAGGATCATCCTCGAGCAACTAGAGCGTGATTCTATATCTATCTAGTACATATAAGACTTCATATATACGCTGGCCATGCATATATTTGAACTCTTTATATATACTAATAGTACAACCGCAATGTCGAATCAGTGCTCGAAAATTCCTATTAAAGGTTATATAGTTATGTTTATCAAACCATTTACTTTGTTTTTGAAATAATCTATTTTTACGATACGCTCTCTCAACGAAATATTCCAAAATCTCATTCTAGGGCATCTCTAACCCTATCTCTAACGAGATATTATAACTCTGATGAGTTCTACCTTTCATTCAAAATATATCGTACCCCATAGCTTTGTATAACCGAAGCTCTGATACCAACTGTAATAACCTGTCTTTTTGCCCGATTTTCGCTGGAAATTAAACCAACTAAAACCATTCATAAAGACGAATTGTTATGGGTACGTACATATATTGAACAAAATAACAGAACTTTTCATTGCATAATGCAATATTTCAACAGAGTTACATAGAATATCATAGTTACAACAAATACAACAGAAGAAAAGAAAATATACTCTCAGTAGAAGAAACCGTAGGATATAGCGGAAACCCAACTCTAGCGTGAACTCCTACTCTAGAAGCACTTTGAACCCTGCTCCAACGATCTATAACTGCAAAACTAAATTACTAGCTGCCCGTGTGAAAAATTTATGGGCATCCAAAGTTTAGGAAGGAACAATGAACTCCAGGTCAGTCATGGGACTAGTGTGAGAACATAAAACAATTGTTATATGATTTATTTTAAAGTTGGAAATTCACCAGACCACGCCGCTAACACGGAACAGGTTTGCTCCATATGAATGCTGGTGCATATAAATTCGCAAAGACTTTTGAAAAAATGAAGCTATCATAAGCTCGTCCCATATCACACAATGCAAGCGCACACCAGATGGGCGAGTTTTATCTTATGATAACCAAACATGCTTTTATACGTGGAAATCCTCTTTCAATAATATAATATAGTGTGGAAAACCATTTCGCAAATAAATATAGAATCATAGCCCGCATAACCCCAATTGGTTATATTGACCTATAGGTATATAATCAAAATCCGTATGGCTCGTATTGGAGATTGGGATTTCAGCTTGATGATTCCTGGCACGAAAGATCAATCAGGGATACGAAGCGAAGTGTAAAACGGTTTTTTCATCCATCACGGACACCAATATCAAATCCCAGGGTAGTTCAATGGTTTTCGACCAGTCACGACCCCCCGAACATACCCCATTTCCCCAAGTTCATAAGTGGTTTCCCACTGCTGCAGCTTCATCATCAATCATATATAAGTATACAACCTAACCACCAGTTTCTCATCATCCGGGGTGTAAGGTTTGTTGATGTCACATCATACACAAAGCATTCCTAGATAAGCAATGCCATGATTATACAAGCTCATTTCATTTCTTAAGTATGTCGCATTGTTCATTCACAACATGACCACTGATTTCCATCCATACATAACCACTTCGAGCTCATACGTCACAAACCAGATACATATCAACAGAAATCGGTGGTATGCTGTCAACTACAATGTCAGACACACAATCAATACAAGTCCATTCTAGGTCTAAACGGAACAAAAATCCAAAAATCTCCGAATATATTCAGATCTCATGCCACTTATAACCTCGTATCGGGGGATCATCCCAACTGAGACATCAGCAATCAATCCAAATAATCCTAAGATTCTCAGTCGTCGTTTACCAAATCTTAAACTTCTTTATAACGTCGTATTATTACTTGGAATAATTTTCGAAATGATATTCGATCCCGGTCTTCCCAAGTAATAAGCATAATTTAAATAATAGTTATGGATTATGCGTGGTTCCGGTTCAAACCTCCTTTCATATCATTATCAGTTCTTCTATAATCGTGGTTAGATCATATTTCATAAACTTGTTATTGACTTATCATTCTTTGAAATAAAATGCACTTGAAGTCCTATACTTTCAAACATAATGCTTTTAATCGTTGTCATCCTTTTCATAAGTTCCCAAAACCACCAATTTAGATTGGTTTAGCTTCCATTCAAAATAGTTCCTCCAACTTATATTTCTAATAGATTTAAACGATTTATTTTCCGACTTCGATTCTCAATTTAAGGAAGTATTAGGTTGCCTTGTAAATAAAAAAGTAGACTAAATCTAACCAAGCTCATTTCTTCTTACATTTCAAACTTAAAATCAATAATATTCAAATAAATTTCATACTAAATGATTTTTAAATCTTTAAATATTTAACAAGCTCTTTCTATAATTAATCTAACAAAACTCCAAGTGTATAAATTCTTCGAACCCAAATCATTTCCAAAATAAAATTATAAAATGCTAAAAGCGTTACCGAAAGTGCTGAATTGGCTATTTGGATCAAATAGATTCAAAATTTTCAAAATTCGAATACTTCAAGTTATGTCGCTTTTAAAATAATAAATATGATTTATCATAAATTTTTCTAAAAATTTTAATTATTTATATAAACCTTTTTTTTCTTTTTTTTTAAAAATCATATTTTTTTTAACTTTCCAAAGGTCTCAAATTACAATGAAAAATTTAAATAATTGTATATTTCAAATCTTAAAATTTTCATGGTCATTGAGACGACCCGAACTTCCCCGTGAAGGAAAGCACGGATAGAATTGAGGACAAGACAAAATAGAACACATAGAGAAGAACATTTCATTGTTATTACAACAATTCCATCAGATACAAGAATATACAGAGTATAAATGAATAAATTACATTCAACAAATATCAGAGATTATAGTAAATTACATAGCAGCGGAAAAATATACAAAACACAACTAGAAGTGATACACGGATACAGAGCTTTCCGAGCATCGTTCCAGCTGTTAATCAGGACCCTGTGAATATAATTCTGCAAAACCAAAACTACTAGCTGCCCATGCGGAAAATAGGGGCACCCAGAGTTTAGGTTAAAACAATAAACTCCAGGTCAGTCATGTGACTGGTGTGAGAACTAAAACAGTTATTAATATTGGTTTTAAAGTTAGGTAAATCAAGGGACCACGCCGTATAACACGGAACGGGTTTCCTCCCAAGAATACCAGTGCATAGAACAAACAGCGCAATGCTAAATAAAGAAAAATGAAGCTGTTATAAGACCCAGGTCCCATCACACAATGCAACGCAAGCCGGAGGATAGGGTTTTCCCTTATAACAGCCAAAGCATGCTTGATACGTTTAAAACACATTCTTTGATACTATTATAGGTGTATAGTGTCAAAACAATTTCAATTATAAATATCAATCATAGACGGCATGGGTACCATATATCATGTCGCCATACTAGTTCTACAATTAAAACCGCAATATCACGTATTGGAAATTGGATTTCCGTCATGAGCCGAGGCAAGGGGCAAGCTCCTCTCCGCGTTCGAGACACTCTAGCAAATGTCCCAGGACCCCACTATGATCCTTGGATCTTCAGGGCCGGTCCTCTCTTACTTTTGAGGATTAATTATTCCTGAACACACGTTTCCCGGTCCTTACAGACCTATATCCGAGGCGCCTCATATCCAACAACCACACAGGTGAAAAGTATATAAATGTCAGGGCTGGTAGGTCACTGACACCACCCTAGCTAGAAAGAAACGTCGTGCTCTCCCTGCAGTCATTATCCCGTTTTTGACTCATACCGAGGTGTGAGGCTCGCGAATTCACGTTATACACAAAGCTGCACCACACAGGCCGTGCTTTGATCATCAACCACAAGACTTTGGTTTTCAACAGAAGCCTTGATCAATTGCCACTTACGCATGCCACATTGGCAATTCACTCCATGCGATTGATGTCCATCGATATACAACCTCTAAGCTCATACGTCTCAGAGAAGGGCGTTAAGCAAGAGAATAAATTCTCCATCGCCAAACAGATGTATATTTAATAGAGATCAATCAACACAGAATAAAATCCAATGTCAGACACACAATCCATTTACAAGTTCGTTCTGGGTCTGAACGAAACCGGAGGCACTTTCCTCGCATATCCATCCATCTCCAAGTACGTCTGGACGATCACCAACTGATTCCCTCATCCTGGGTGTACAGCCCAATCAAGATCATCAGTAATCACCCAAACGATGTGGAGACTTCCGGTCTTCAACCACCGTCTTCATCTTCGACATCTCGTCGAATAGGTTATTCAGAATGGGTATAACCCGGCCTTTCTGAACAACCCACGTATATAATAAACAAATGTTACACAAACACAATGAACGCCTCATTCCAATTCAGAATATTCTTTCATTCACAAAATCACATTCTTAGGGAAATGTCCCCATTAATTTTATCCAAGATAAATTCTTCTAAATATATCCTAGAATCTTCCTTTGGATATCATTTCAAACTAGTCGGGATTAGCGAACCACACCGAAGTAATTATTTGTTTTATTTCCCAATCCCAACCTATATATCCCATGGAGCAAAACTGGTGATACTCCATATCTAACACCACGGTGTTATCGGTAAAATTAATTACCATTTCACGTTCAAATCTAATAAAAGATTTAACTATCGCTTTGGAGCAAAACTGGTGATACTCCACTCTCGATCACTTTTCAGATTTGATAATTTAAATTATCAATTCACATTTTAATCTAATTAAAGATTCATTAAAACTTCACTTAGTTTTAATCTTCTCAAAAATCAATATCTTGCCTTTAACTGGGTTAAAGCACCAAAGTCATCTAAAACACGATCCACGATAAACCCAAATCACATTTGATATTAAATACAAGGCTTTGAATAGAAAATATATCGGCTTATATTCAATATCAAATTCTGAAACCAACATATATCGTATTGGAAATAACGATATAAAATATATCTTTCAAATTCCCATAACAATATCTGTATAGTCACGAAATCCAACATCGAAATATCCCGAAGATAATTTCGATTCAACTCCAGTCCAATCCACGTATTGGGAATATTGATTATTTTTAAAATCACTTTCAAATTCAATTTATTCATTTCAAAAATAAATTGATTTTAATTCTAGTTCACAACTGGTTCATTTCGATAAAAATCTATTTTTATCATTTCTAATGTGGAATACTTCATCCCAGTTCTTTCCGATTCACATATTATGATTTTACACAAATTATCAATATTTTTAATAATTTTATCAAGGCCCGTACAGTCGATTTCCATCAACGGCTATCGAACTGCACTTACAACGACCTTTTTCAAATTTGATTTGGACATAATTCCAAACCCAACCGTTAGATTTCAAATTTCTAATATTCATTGGAAAGCTCTTTTCGATACGAACCCAACGGTTCCGGTTTTAGGAGAATCCGACGGTCGGATCTCCCGCAATGTCCGTTTGAAATAAATGGTCGAAATTCACGAACTGCCGCGACGCGGCGCGTTCTTTTCAGGCCATTATATTATATATATAATATATATAATATATATTTCGTCGATTTCTATTTAAAACGAATTTTATAAATCGTTTTAAATTCGTTTCTAAAACAATTCAACTTCTACATTCGATTTCAAATCAATTTGATTTCAATTCAACTCGAATTCATTTCCATTTTATTTAATTCGAATTCAAATTCGTTTCAATTCAAATTCGTTTCAATTCAAATTGATTTCAATTTAATTTCGATTCGAATCCAATTAAATTTCAGTTCGTTTTCAATTCAACTTGAATTTGTTTTATATTCAATTCCATTCGAAGTCCTTTTATATTCAATTCAAATTCGTTTTCTTTTCAATTCGAATTCGCTATAATATTCATTTCAATTTGAATAAAATCGATATAAATATCGTTCACGTCAAAATGGCGCAAAACTAATCAACACGGCTTTATATTTTTCACAACTTCTTTATTCTATTCAACAAATGAATATTTTTCCCATTCAACACATGAACCTATATTTCTTTCAACACACGACTAATCTCAACACATGAGTGCTGTCAACACATCACTATTGTTGTTATGTAAAATATTTTATAAAACTATGGTATCTATCGTTTGATTTTCAATTAGACTTCTACTGGGTAGTAGTTCTAATTTTAAATATGATAAAGATGTAAATTTCATCGTATAAAATATTTCACTCAACACATGAATAGTTTCAACACATGATCATCGTCAACACATGACTATTTTTATATTCAACACATGAATTTTCTTTTATAATATTCATTATTTTCCCGATTGGAATGAGGCCCAATCAATCACCATATAACGTTAATTATATGGATTCCATACAACACATGTATATAATAGCATTGATAAACAATCAACCATCATCCAAAGTGCACCACACTACTGCATAAGCATCAATATAAATAATCGACGCTTACACAGTCTGTCGACCAATCGATCGACAATAATTAAATAATTGGGATTAGTGTACGCCAAATATCATCCCAAAACCCGTGTGGGGTTTCAAATCAACAAACACATATTTTTGTTTGTGCAGTTAGGTGATGTGTAAAATTTATCAACCCAATCAATATCAGTCAAATCAGTGTAAATAAACAAATCGGCCGATTTGTTTATAAATATTTATTTATTCACTTTCACGTTAAAAATTATATTTTTAACGACAAAAATATTTATTTCAACACTTGAATTTCTATTCAGTTCATTTATACAATAAAAATGATATTTTTATTTTTCTAACGTATTTTAGAAAATTTCGGCGGCATAACGGCACGATACTAGAAACGGGACGAGGCCTAGCCTTATCCCCGGTCTAGTGAAGGCCCACGCCATTCACACATCAATCAAATCAATTTATTTCACCAAACAATTCAATTTCAAATCAAATCATCTAATCAACTACACAACCAAACAATTTAACAAACAAGCCATCCATGGTCTGTGGATGACGGGTGTCGGGTGCTACTAAACACCGTCTACATCCTAGTATATATATAACTAGAAAAGAGAGATTTTGAGTGAGAAGTTCTCACCGAAAGCTATCCACTCTCCTTGACTCTTCTTTTATAGAAATCTTCTTCATTCTCGCCTTTTTATCATCTTCGTTGCCCGTAGTCACTACATATATAAAAATCACACATTTTTATATTTTGATGTCTTTAAAATAAAAATCACATTTTTATTTATTCATTTTCAATTTAGAAATCATATTTTTATAATCACTTCATATATTTAAAAATCGAATTTTCACTATGCTATTCAATATATAAAAATCGAATTTTTACTATGCTACTCAATATATAAAAATCGAATTTTTAGATGTTCAATATATAAAAATCGAATTTTTATTACTATGTTATATAGATAAAAATTATATTTTTATCACGCTATTTTCCACCTAAAGATTTCGCCTTTATAAACATATAGACTTCGCCTTTTCAAATTTAAAGATTTCATCTTTATAAAAATCTCATTTTTATTTTTCTACACATATAAAGATGATATTTTTAATATTCCTATCATGTAAAAATTATATTTTTAATTCTCTACCGAAACAAAAATCATATTTCTACCACTTCTATATAGTAAAGATTATATTTTTAATACTTTAAAAATATAAAAATCATTTTTTTATTACTTTTAAAAATCCTATTTTTATGTATTCAACTTCGCCATAAAAATTAAACCTTCTTCTAAATAAAAATTTCGTCTGTTTATTAAAAAAAATCAAATTTTTATATTGACATTCAAATAATAGAAATCATTTCTTTTTCCTCATAAAAATCTATTTTTTTTAACCTCATGAACATCATATAAAAATCCGACCTTTAACCAAGGCTTTTAATTTATATAAATCAAACTAAATTGAATTAAAATATATATTGTTAATCAAAACAGAAAAAGAAGGAGGAAGCTCACTGGTTTTCAGCGAAGGGAGGTGTCGGAGATGGGGGTTCTGGTCGGAGCAGCGGGCGCCGGATGTTGTGGAGCTCGCAGTGTCCAAATCGCAGTGGGGTGGGGTGCTTGCTCGTCGAAGCTGGGGAGCCAAGGGGAAGCCGGAGTCGGGCTTCAGGTGACAGCCTTCATCGATTTGGGTTTTGGGGGCTCGCACTGTAGGGCTGAGGGCGGTTGGAGAGGAAGGGGGGGGGAAGAGCGTGGCCGCGGTGGAGGGCACCACCAAGGTGGCGGCGCTGGCGATCCGCCTAGGGGGGGAGAACGACGGCTTACCTCCCTCGCGCGTTTCCCCCCCTTTTTTTTTATCTTATCAATATCGGGTTTGAACGATAAGGGTGGGGGAGATAACGAGCGTTGACCGGTTAGAGGGGGTGAGGGAGTTTTTATTTTATTTTATTTTATTTATCCTTCAAAAAGCAACTTTAAATTTTGATCTCCAAACGAAACCCACCGCCTGTCGTCCCTAGCGTTTTACCCCCATTCCGAACACAATGAGATATGTATCGCATGCTGATTTGATCGTTTGAATCAGTTTCCGTTGAATTTACATTTAAATCGCTATATTGAATTTTAAACGTACATTTCAAATTACCGGGGTCACATACTAACTAGAAAAATTCCAGAAAAATATTTTCTAGCTTCGTATTGAAGATACGGTCCTAACAAAACTAGTTTCGTCGAATTCTGAGACCGTTGGAAAAATGGCCAATTTCCAGTCGATTAAAATCAACTGAAACTGGTCAAACGCGTTTTCCTTTGCCACGCTCACATATTGATTCGAAAAATTATGAAATTTGAAACCTAGCAATAATTTGACACTGCGGATCCAACAAAAGTGGTTTCGTCGAAATCCGAGGTCGTTTGCAAAATGTCTATTTTAAGGGCCTGAATTCCATAGCGACTATTCAGAATTTTCAACTGGACAAATCTTTTGATTCCCGCTATGAAATCTTGATTTTTCGGATTCGTTGGAAAGATATTACCAATTAGATCCTAATGTTTTTGGTTTCACTAAAATCCGGATTGTTTGCACCCGGTATGTTCAATTGAAGTTTGAAATCGAATTATCGAACTACCGCGCCGTTTTCAATTCTATTATAATTATATATAATTATTTATATTCTAACGACGACGTATATAATATATACGTTGAATTATATTCAAAATAAATTTCTCGTCGATATTATTTAAAATAATCTATTTTAAATGATCAAAATTCGCTAAAATTGCCAAAACAAAAATTTTAAACTGGCTCAGAATTTCCGGGTTATTACAATCTCCCCCACTTAAAACTTTTCGTCCCCGAAAAGGAACAAAGTCGAAAGTGGTTTGATTAATTAACTCTACGTTCGATCTGGCTTCCATTCTCCAACTTTTCGGTTTCTGAGAATTTCCAAATTCTCAAAAATTTGGCTAACACCCTAAATTTTCGAAAAATTTCGCCATAACCTCCCCTGCACCGGGAGCATCGGGGAATTTCAAATAGCTTCCCCGGTCCTTCAGATCTCAAAAAGAAAAGGCCAAGTGGCTAGCCAATAGGCTCACAAAATCATCATCACCCAAACAAAACAGAAAATTATGTAGTAAACATGTACCTATTTGTCGGGCAAACAAATTTTATTCTCTGCTCTAGCCTCCTTGCTATGACCTGTTCAATGTAAGTATAGGTATATGCAAGCAAATGCGACCAATTTCAATACAATTTAATATTTGATACAATTAGGCTAAATGGTTCAAAATTATCAAACAAATAAACAAACAACACAAACATCAATCAATTAGTGAATTAGAGTTTCAAATTCATAATTTGATACATATACAGAAAATCATGTTTTTGATGCCAATTCACAACAATGTATTCTAGCTATATAGGTTTGGTTCTCACACCAGTCTAATGGAAATATATAGAAATCACACCTTCGAAACACGAACATAAATACTGATGACGTGGCCACATCATCAGAATTATCCCCGGGTGTCTAGAATGTGATTCTATATCTATCCAGTATATTAAAATTTCGACTATACGTTCATGACGCGTATACGCGAAATCTATATATACTCGATTGTCCATATTCAAAATAAATAAATAATCAAATACGAATAAAGCAATTTAAATTTTAAAACAAAATTGTTTTCATTTGAAAAATATACTCTTCACACTCGTTCTAGGATACTACTGATCCTATCTCTAACGAGTCATTCTAATTGGATACTACTAACCCAATATCTGATGAATTCTTTCGTATGGTTCTAATGTGTCTTGTTCTCGAGCTCTGTAAACCAAAGCTCTGATACCAAACTGAGACGACCCGAACTTCCCCGTGAAGGAAAGCACGGATAGAATTGAGGACAAGACAAAATAGAACACATAGAGAAGAACATTTCATTGTTATTACAACAATTCCATCAGATACAAGAATATACAGAGTATAAATGAATAAATTACATTCAACAAATATCAGAGATTACAATAAATTACATAGCAGCGGAAAAATATACAAAACCCAACTAGAAGTGATACACGGATACAGAGCTTTCCGAGCATCGTTCCAGCTGTTAATCAGGACCCTGTGAATATAATTCTGCAAAACCAAAACTACTAGCTGCCCATGCGGAAAATAAGGGCACCCAGAGTTTAGGTTAAAACAATAAACTCCAGGTCAGTCATGTGACTGGTGTGAGAACTAAAACAGTTATTAATATTGGTTTTAAAGTAAGGTAAATCAAGGGACCACGCCGTATAACACGGAACGGGTTTCCTCCCAAGAATACCAGTGCATAGAACAAACAGCGCAACGCTAAATAAAGAAAAATGAAGCTGTTATAAGACCCAGGTCCCATCACACAATGCAACGCAAGCCGGAGGATAGGGTTTTCCCTTACAACAGCCAAAGCATGCTTGATACGTTTAAAACACATTCTTTGATACTATTATAGGTGTATAGTGTCAAAACAATTTCAATCATAAATATCAATCATAGACAGCATGGGTACCATATATCATGTCGCCATACTAGTTCTACAATTAAAACCGCAATATCACGTATTGGAAATTGGATTTCCGTCATGAGCCGAGGCAAGGGGCAAGCTCCTCTCCGCGTTCGAGACACTCTAGCAAATGTCCCAGGACCCCACTATGATCCTTGGATCTTCAGGGCCGGTCCTCTCTTACTTTTGAGGATTAATTATTCCTGAACACACGTTTCCCGGTCCTTACAGACCTATATCCGAGGCGCCTCATATCCAACAACCACACAGGTGAAAAGTATATAAATGTCAGGGCTGGTAGGTCACTGACACCACCCTAGCTAGAAAGAAACGTCGTGCTCTCCCTGCAGTCATTATCCCGTTTTTGACTCATACCGAGGTGTGAGGCTCGCGAATTCACGTTATACACAAAGCTACACCACACAGGCCGTGCTTTGATCATCAACCACAAGACTTTGCTTTTCAACAGAAGCCTTGATCAATTGCCACTTACGCATGCCACATTGGCAATTCACTCCATGCGACTGATGTCCATCGATATACAACCTCTAAGCTCATACGTCTCAGAGAAGGGCGTTAAGCAAGAGAATAAATTCTCCATCGCCAAACAGATGTATATTTAATAGAGATCAATCAACACAGAATAAAATCTAATGTCAGACACACAATCCATTTACAAGTTCGTTCTGGGTCTGAACGAAACCGGAGGCACTTTCCTCGCATATCCATCCATCTCCAAGTACGTCTGGACGATCACCAACTGATTCCCTCATCCTGGGTGTACAGCCCAATCAAGATCATCAGTAATCACCCAAACGATGTGGAGACTTCCGGTCTTCAACCACCGTCTTCATCTTCGACATCTCGTCGAATAGGTTATTCAGAATGGGTATAACCCGGCCTTTCTGAACAACCCACGTATATAATAAACAAATGTTACACAAACACAATGAACGCCTCATTCCAATTCAGAATATTCTTTCATTCACAAAATCACATTCTTAGGGAAATGTCCCCATTAATTTTATCCAAGATAAATTCTTCTAAATGTATCCTAGAATCTTCCTTTGGATATCATTTCAAACTAGTCGGGATTAGCGAACCACACCGAAGTAATTATTTGTTTTATTTCCCAATCCCAACCTATATATCCCATGGAGCAAAACTGGTGATACTCCATATCTAACACCACGGTGTTATCGGTAAAATTAATTACCATTTCACGTTCAAATCTAATAAAAGATTTAACTATCGCTTTGGAGCAAAACTGGTGATACTCCACTCTCGATCACTTTTCAGATTTGATAATTTAAATTATCAATTCACATTTTAATCTAATTAAAGATTCATTAAAACTTCACTTAGTTTTAATCTTCTCAAAAATCAATATCTTGCCTTTAACTGGGTTAAAGCACCAATGTCATCTAAAACACGATCCACGATAAACCCAAATCACATTTGATATTAAATACAAGGCTTTGAATAGAAAATATATCGGCTTATATTCAATATCAAATTCTGAAACCAACATATATCGTATTGGAAATAACGATATAAAATATATCTTTCAAATTCCCATAACAATATCTGTATAGTCACGAAATCCAACATCGAAATATCCCGAAGATAATTTCGATTCAACTCCAGTCCAATCCACGTATTGGGAATATTGATTATTTTTAAAATCACTTTCAAATTCAATTTATTCATTTCAAAAATAAATTGATTTTAATTCTAGTTCACAACTGGTTCATTTCGATAAAAATCTATTTTTATCATTTCTAATGTGGAATACTTCATCCCAGTTCTTTCCGATTCACATATTATGATTTTACACAAATTATCAATATTTTTAATAATTTTATCAAGGCCCGTACAGTCGATTTCCATCAACGGCTATCGAACTGCACTTACAACGACCTTTTTCAAATTTGATTTGGACATAATTCCAAACCCAACCGTTAGATTTCAAATTTCTAATATTCATTGGAAAGCTCTTTTCGATACGAACCCAACGGTTCCGGTTTTAGGAGAATCCGACGGTCGGATCTCCCGCAATGTCCGTTTGAAATAAATGGTCGAAATTCACGAACTGCCGCGACGCGGCGCGTTCTTTTCAGGCCATTATATTATATATATAATATATATAATATATATTTCGTCGATTTCTATTTAAAACGAATTTTATAAATCGTTTTAAATTCGTTTCTAAAACAATTCAACTTCTACATTCGATTTCAAATCAATTTGATTTCAATTCAACTCGAATTCATTTCCATTTTATTTAATTCGAATTCAAATTCGTTTCAATTCAAATTCGTTTCAATTCAAATTGATTTCAATTTAATTTCGATTCGAATCCAATTAAATTTCAGTTCGTTTTCAATTCAACTTGAATTTGTTTTATATTCAATTCCATTCGAAGTCCTTTTATATTCAATTCAAATTCGTTTTCTTTTCAATTCGAATTCGCTATAATATTCATTTCAATTTGAATAAAATCGATATAAATATCGTTCACGTCAAAATGGCGCAAAACTAATCAACACGGCTTTATATTTTTCACAACTTCTTTATTCTATTCAACAAATGAATATTTTTCCCATTCAACACATGAACCTATATTTCTTTCAACACACGACTAATCTCAACACATGAGTGCTGTCAACACATCACTATTGTTGTTATGTAAAATATTTTATAAAACTATGGTATCTATCGTTTGATTTTCAATTAGACTTCTACTGGGAAGTAGTTCTAATTTTAAATATGATAAAGATGTAAATTTCATCGTATAAAATATTTCACTCAACACATGAATAGTTTCAACACATGATCATCGTCAACACATGACTATTTTTATATTCAACACATGAATTTTCTTTTATAATATTCATTATTTTCCCGATTGGAATGAGGCCCAATCAATCACCATATAACGTTAATTATATGGATTCCATACAACACATGTATATAATAGCATTGATAAACAATCAACCATCATCCAAAGTGCACCACACTACTGCATAAGCATCAATATAAATAATCGACGCTTACACAGTCTGTCGACCAATCGATCGACAATAATTAAATAATTGGGATTAGTGTACGCCAAATATCATCCCAACACCCGTGTGGGGTTTCAAATCAACAAACACATATTTTTGTTTGTGCAGTTGGGTGATGTGTAAAATTTATCAACCCAATCAATATCAGTCAAATCAGTGTAAATAAACAAATCGGCCGATTTGTTTATAAATATTTATTTATTCACTTTCACGTTAAAAATTATATTTTTAACGACAAAAATATTTATTTCAACACTTGAATTTCTATTCAGTTCATTTATACAATAAAAATGATTTTTTTATTTTTCTAACGTATTTTAGAAAATTTCGGCGGCATAAGGGCACGATACTAGAAACGGGACGAGGCCTAGCCTTATCCCCGGTCTAGTGAAGGCCCACGCCATTCACACATCAATCAAATCAATTTATTTCACCAAACAATTCAATTTCAAATCAAATCATCTAATCAACTACACAACCAAACAATTTAACAAACAAGCCATCCATGGTCTGTGGATGACGGGTGTCGGGTGCTACTAAACACCGTCTACATCCTAGTATATATATATATAACTAGAAAAGAGAGATTTTGAGTGAGAAGTTCTCACCGAAAGCTATCCACTCTCCTTGACTCTTCTTTTATAGAAATCTTCTTCATTCTCGCCTTTTTATCATCTTCGTTGCCCGTAGTCACTACATATATAAAAATCACACATTTTTATATTTTGATGTCTTTAAAATAAAAATCACATTTTTATTTATTCATTTTCAATTTAGAAATCATATTTTTATAATTACTTCATATATTTAAAAATCGAATTTTCACTATGCTATTCAATATATAAAAATCGAATTTTTACTATGCTACTCAATATATAAAAATCGAATTTTTAGATGTTCAATATATAAAAATCGAATTTTTATTACTATGTTATATAGATAAAAATTATATTTTTATCACGCTATTTTCCACCTAAAGATTACGCCTTTATAAACATATAGACTTCGCCTTTTCAAATTTAAAGATTTCATCTTTATAAAAATCTCATTTTTATTTTTCTACACATATAAAGATGATATTTTTAATATTCCTATCATGTAAAAATTATATTTTTAATTCTCTACCGAAACAAAAATCATATTTCTACCACTTCTATATAGTAAAGATTATATTTTTAATACTTTCAAAATATAAAAATCATATTTTTATTACTTTTAAAAATCCTATTTTTATGTATTCAACCTCGCCATAAAAATTAAACCTTCTTCTAAATAAAAATTTCGTCTCTTTATTAAAAAAAAATCAAATTTTTATATTGACATTCAAATAATAGAAATCATTTCTTTTTCCTCATAAAAATCTATTTTTTTTTAACCTCATGAACATCATATAAAAATCCGACCTTTAACCAAGGCTTTTAATTTATATAAATCAAACTAAATTGAATTAAAATATATATTGTTAATCAAAACAGAAAAAGAAGGAGGAAGCTCACTGGTTTTCAGCGAAGGGAGGTGTCGGAGATGGGGGTTCTGGTCGGAGCAGCGGGCGCCGGATGCTGTGGAGCTCGCAGTGTCCAAATCGCAGTGGGGTGGGGTGCTTGCTCGTCGAAGCTGGGGAGCCAAGGGGAAGCCGGAGTCGGGCTTCAGGTGACAGCCTTCATCGATTTGGGTTTTGGGGGCTCGCACTGTAGGGCTGAGTGCGGTTGGAGAGGAAGGGGGGTGGGGGGGAAGAGCGTGGCCAGGGTGGAGGGCACCACCAAGGTGGCGGCGCTGGCGATCCGCCTAGAGGGGGGGAGAACGACGGCTTACCTCCCTCGCGCGTTTCCCTTTTTTTTATCTTATCAATATCGGGTTTGAACGATAAGGGTGGGGGAGATAAGGAGCGTTGACCGGTTAGAGGGGGTGAGGGAGTTTTTATTTTATTTTATTTTATTTATCCTTCAAAAAGCAACTTTAAATTTTGATCTCCAAACGAAACCCACCGCCTGTCGTCCCTAGCGTTTTACCCCCATTCCGAACACAATGGGATATGTATCGCATGCTGATTTGATCGTCTGAATCAGTTTCCGTTGAATTTACATTTAAATCGCTATATTGAATTTTAAACGTACATTTCAAATTACCGGGGTCACATACTAACTAGAAAAATTCCAGAAAAATATTTTCTAGCTTCGTATTGAAGATACGGTCCTAACAAAACTAGTTTCGTCGAATTCTGAGACAGTTGGAAAAATGGCCAATTTCCAGTTGATTAAAATCAACTGAAACTGGTCAAACGCGTTTTCCTTTGCCACGCTCACATATTGATTCGAAAAATTATGAAATTTGAAACCTAGCAATAATTTGACACTGCGGATCCAACAAAAGTGGTTTCGTCGAAATCCGTGGTCGTTTGCAAAATGTCTATTTTTAAGGGCCTGAATTCCATAGCGACTATTCAGAATTTTCAACTGGACAAATCTTTTGATTCCCGCTATGAAATCTTGATTTTTCGGATTCGTTGGAAAGATATTACCAATTAGAACCTAATGTTTTTGGTTTCACTAAAATCCGGATTGTTTTGCACCCGGTATGTTCAATTGAAGTTTGAAATCGAATTATCGAACTACCGCGCCGTTTTCAATTCTATTATAATTATATATAATTATTTATATTCTAACGACGACGTATATAATATATACGTTGAATTATATTCAAAATAAATTTCTCGTCGATATTATTTAAAATAATCTATTTTAAATGATCAAAATTCGCTAAAATTGCCAAAACAAAAATTTTAAACTGGCTCAGAATTTCCGGGTTATTACAGTCATTCACGGAAAGGATTAAATCGATTCCTCCGCCTAAATCCATAACTGTGGTGCGTGCATTTCATACAAATAAATTCAACCATATAAATCGACCACATAACAGACATGTATCATTTATTTTGAACACAAACAATCAATAAATTTCGCGTGAGCATTATGTTCAATAACGCTCAAATATTTCCACTACATGTCATCCATTTTTAATGCATACAACAAATAATTCATACACACGCGTTAACGCGTTCTGACATGGATGGAAATACTATCTACCAATTTCTCATAATGAAAAATTAACCATTCATGCAACCAATACCATATATTACTGCTTTCATCTAAATACGTAGCATTTTATAACTTGAAAATCGTATGAAAATTTAAATTCAAGTGTAATCACCTTCATTGCGCTCTAAACTCTTCAACAAAGAATTGCCTAACCACGGATGACCACGTACAACTCACGGACAAAACTAGCTTTACGCGTGCAAATGTGAAACCTGTATTAACTATGAACCACGCCTTGCATGCGTCAAAAATACCCTTTTACTAATGCTGCGAACACACACAGCCCTTCTTCATTAACATACATATACTACTACATGTATATACTTAATATATGATACTCACCTATCTCACTCTAACTGGAAGAGGCCTTTGCGGATTAAATAACACAACCGTGTGGAAGAAAGAGAGTGTTTGGTCAGGTGCCAATGCAGACAGTTTTAAGGAACAAGTTGTGTTTTTTCCTTTTTTTATTTTATTTTTCATTTTTCTGGACTGTTTTAGGAGGAACAAAAGAAGGACTGGTTGGGCGAATGAACCGGAAAATGCTGGAGGTTGCTAGGTTAGCTAGCGGAGGGAAGAAATGGTAGCGAAGTCGTTGACTGGCGACGGTGGTGAGGCTCATGCGGCGGGCGGTTGCTATTAAAAGGGGAGATGGACTGTTTTTAAGGAGGAGAAAGAGAGAGGAAGGTCTGATGGTGGCTAACCTGGTGCATGCAGTGGACAGGAGGCGAAGTGTTTAGCGGTGGAGGAAGGATTTGCAGGTCCATTTGTCGAGAGATTGGATTGATGGCGAAGGGCGGTTGTTGCTAGCGGTGGTGAGTGGTAGGGGATGCGGTGGTGACTGAAGGTGGCGGTGAAGGGTAGTGGCGGACTGATGGGCTGAGGTGGTCAGTGCAAATGGAAGTGGAGGCGGTGGTGTGTACAGGAGCGAAGGTGGGGTTGACTGAAGAAGAGCAGAGCTGTTTTGAATGGGGAAGGTGCAAATTTAAAGGAGGAGGGAAGGAAAAAGGAAAATGGCTGTTGTGGGAAACGGAACAGATGGCTGAATGTGATGAGGGAGAAGGAAGTTGGTAGTGGTGAATAATTGGAGTAATCTTATATATTTACACACACACACACACACACACACACACACACACACACACAAGTGTTTGAATAATTTGTTCAAGAAATAGAAATTGAGGCTTGTGAAGGAACCAAGAAATATGGTGAAAAGAGCTTTTACGTGTTGTGTAGGTGGTTTCCTATTGCCGAGGGAAATATTGATGCTGAGCGTTTCCTTGTTATTTGGTTTTAACACTTAATTTCCATATATTTCTTTCAACCAAATAAAAACACTTGGCACTTTATTAACATGCCTAAGGCCACCTAATACAAATTTTAAAAATGAACCAATGCATGCTCAACAAAATGAACTTATTTATTTATTTGTAAATTTTGATTTTTAGCTACTCTTTTATAACATAAATATACGTAATAAATTATTTACATGAATATGACCTACTACATAATGCATATGTTTACAAATATTTAAATTATTATAGTGTTACAAAGATATAGATAATTAACCAAAATAAAATTTAAATACTTAACCCAAAATTAACCAAATAAATATTTATAAAATTCATACCTACCTTACAAATCTTAATATCCGCAACAAAATGTTTTTGTACCTTACCAAATTATATTCTTATATTAATATCAACATAGGTTATCAAAACAAACTAATATAAATGCTAACAGAATTTTATAAATAAACCATATCTTCAAGATTTATATTTAGAAAACCCAAATTACACAATAAGAATTTCATTACCTTAGTTAAAATCTCGGTTTGTTACAGGTTGCATTCAACACTATATATGTGTGTGCAAATTTAAACCCTAAGATAAATTAAAATTCCACCTTACTGTGTAACCTCAGAACCTACCAAGCTAATTATACAACATAATGGGCTGTTTACATTTTTCCTCTACTTGGCCTAATGCTTATATTTGTTATCTAGCATTTGATCAAGTAGTAAATTGATAGTATGATAATGCTTATGAAAGGTACCTCATATTCATTTATGGTATTTTTTTTGATTTACGTGTGGAACCTAAGACTTCACTCAAGACATTGCTTGTTGGTCTTAGTAAACCCCACGGGAAGTGATATACCCCGATTTTTCAACGCCTTCACACTACCAAGGTAGTCACCCCTAGAAATTGGCAGAGGTGGCCCTCGAACCTGAGACCTATGTCTCATCACAATTCTCCCACCTCTAACCAACTGAGCTAGGAGTGTCGGGTTATTCATTTATGGTAATTAATACCAGTAAAAGATACACATATTGAAAAATACGCAGTAAGCCCGGAAACTACTGAAACTGTAAACAAAATTCATGTGCTTACCTTGTGGTTATGAAAATAAGTGACAGGCATGCTATATCACAAACACAAAATGATTGCCTAAAATAACTATTGTAACATTGGAAAAAAAACAAGCATGTGTTATCTACAAATCTAGGAGTTTAAATAAAATCCGTATAGAACGAAAGACTAATATGGGATGTACTACAATATATATTTCATTTCAAACGTTAAAATAGTTACGGCGAAACAAGAAATTTTAACAGTGTGTATCGGTGACTATATCAGCATTCATTTGCCTATGGTGGAGAAAAAAATTGACTATAATGTACAAAAACAGATATCTCACTAACCCCGTCACTGTGCTAAATGTGCACGCCATACTGAAATGAAAACACATTGTTGTATGCATATCGCCTACCCTTTCTTTTCTGTTTTCCATCATGATAGAACAATTGAATGGAACCCATCAATCTATTGAAGATAGCACGTCCCTCTCCTGCACCCCTACGGATGTGAGGTTGATCTTATCTTCATTTTTTTGTCGCTATATATATGAGCCTCTCCTTTAAGTCTTTCAGTAAGTTGTAAAGCATCCGTCCATTTGCTTCATATCTAACCCCAAGTGAGAGGGAGTTGAGTGAGGCAAGCAAGTTTACTAGAGTGCGGTGGTGTGTGTATTAACTTCTCTGGAGCGATGGTCGTTTAACATTGGAGAATATTTTGTAACCCATGATTGCAAAGGAGAAAATCAGCCAAGGTTGAGGATAAAATGTTGAACATGTAAAGAAGAGCGGAAGCAACAACCATGTGCTGATGGGAAGATGAAGCTCTCAGCTATGAAATGGGCATAACATCATGAGGAGGAGTTACAATAGTGAGATAGGGCGCACGTATGGGTGTTGTGTCTGCTGGGTTCATTGGTGGAAGTTGGCGGAGGGAGTGGTGAGCTGTGACGCAGTAAGGTGGTGCTCATGTTAAGTCGGTAGGGGGGTCAATAACGGTGGATCGGTTTTCGTGAATAATGGTGAGGGGTTCAACGTGGGTGGTACATGGGTATAGCGATTAGAAAATGTTCGGTGGTGGAAGAACAATATTAGGAAAGGATAAGAAGGAGGATTAATAGAGCCTAACTATTGCCAAATCACCATTAAGCCGTCCCTAATCATGTGCACGGATCAAAGGAAATATAGCAGGAGGAATTTTTGTTTTAATAAATTAGCCTATCCATTTTTATCGTAGCCATAGATGTTATAATTTAGGAAATTAACATAAGTACACTTGTGTCTATTAATCACTTAAGTATAGCAGGAGGTAGATGTTGGTAACGATGTTCAAATAGTTAACTGGTCCCATAGTTATGTGGCAAGTTAAATACATAACATATAATTAATTTATAATTAGATATATATATATATATATATATATATATATATAAATCAGATATGTATAAAATGTATAACGCATCATTTTTATCAAAAATCGACAAGATCAAAGACGTTGGATCCGTATCGACAAGATCATTTTTATCGACAGAAAGAAGCGGGTTTGGACAAATGGGATGTAGATGGAAATTCTAATTAAATTAAACGCTTGCTTAATTTAATTAAAATGAACTGTTTCAGCAACTAATGGAATCAAGGTGAGTTTAACTCACTCAGTTTACCCTATTTATATTTTATATAAGCTAGGTTTTTATTTTGTAAGCAATGTTTGCTAATGGTTGATGACTGTTTTCATGGATGATGAATATTTTAAAAATCCACTGATTAAATTAAGAGTTTGTTTAATTTAATCGAATTAAATCGTTATTTTAACGATTAGATTCCAAACAAGATAACTTACCTAGTTACGTTTATAATGACATAATAAATAAATAATTTAATGTTTGATTTGACGTTATAAATTGATTGTTGAACGTTATTGGCTGAATTGTTTATCTCTGTTTACTGTGATAAATAAAATATCATATTGAATTTGAGGTAACCCATTTTGATGCAGGGAAGGACAGGTTGGAGGGATCCAACTGGATTCCTCAAATGTGTTGTTTACTTAAATGAAATATTAATCAATCTGATTGATTGTTGATGGTTGAATCCAAATTCAACGCTTGTGTAATATTAACCAATGGGTAATATTGGTTAAGCAATTATCGGCAGATGGTCTGTAAATGAATCGTTTTATAGAAATTGATTTACCATCAGGAAATCAATAGAAAGAAAGTTATAAAGATTATTTGATAACTAAAGAAAGGTTTTGAAATCTATTTTATATATAGAATATTTTTAAACAAATGTTTATTAAGGAAATGAATAATTATTTTTAATTTGGTAATTATAAACGAGTTATATAAAGAAAATTCATATATATGTTGATGAGCTATATAAACAAATGAATAGAAATTAACCAAGTGGTTAAGGATTGAATTAATTGTTTTCAATAAAAAATTGATGCAGTTATTTAATTATATTGTTAATTAAATTAAATTGAGTTATTTAAATTGACTAAAGAAAGGACTAATAGAATTGGTTAATGAATTAACCTTGTTTTGAGATAACTGAATCAACTACCTGAATGAGATTTGATTATTAAAAACAATTATTGGATTGTTAATTATTAATAAAGTTAATTAAATATTTCAAAATAACCTTTATGTAACACCCCGTAAATCAGTTAATACTAATATTCACAAATGAAAGAATAATTTATTTCAAATATAAGAATATTGGGAAACGGGCTATGCCATTGTGTTCGTCTCGGAAAAATACGCGAAATAGAGTCCGAAATTTTGTGAATCGGAGTCCGTATGATCGAGATATGGCCTCGAGAAGTTTCACGAAAAATTCAAATTTTAAAACAGATTTCAAAAACACAGAAATGGAGGCAGGCGGGAAAACTCCCGCCCAGACCAGGTCGACCTGGGGGTCGACTTGGGAGTCGACCTGGGAAGGGGGCCAGGTCGACACTAGAGTCGACCTGGGTGTCGACCTCCCTGGTCAAGCCCAGGTGACCTGGGTGCATCTGGTTGGGTTTTCGGGCTGTGTTTTGAAGGCTGGACGAAATCTAATGGCTCTAATCTATTCTAGGGTAAATCTAATGGCCTAAATGCATCCTAACATCTATAAATAAGTTGGTAGACTCTAACCCTAAATCACTTGAAAAATTGGAGAGCTACCGATATGCCGTCGCCATGGAGTTCAGCGTAGCCGTCACAAACTAAAGAAGAAGGAGAAAGCCTAGCCTACAACTAAATCTACTCAACAAACAAATTAAATCAAAGACTCTTTCTATTTCTCTTCTTTAAATTGTGAGTATGATGATTCTCACAATGTTATTATAAAATAATTTGATTAAGTTATGAATGGATCACAAGAAAGTGATGTGAATTGTAATTGTAAATTCTATATTGTGGATCTCTTGTTATGTTATTATGTTGTCATATGTTGTAAATTATATGTTGTTAATTTCTCCTATGCTATGCCATGCTATGATGAAAATCATGCTATGCTATGTTATGCTATCATGCTATGCTATGTGTAAATTATGCTATGTTATGTCATAAATCTTATATATGTTGTAGATCTCATGTTAACACATATGTTGGAAATCCATAAGTTATATGATTATGATATCATGTTAAGTTGTGTTGAATCGTACAAGTTGTAAAATCATGATGTTGTTATTTATGCAAATTGGATCATGTTTTAAAGTTTATGTTTTTTTCTAAAAATTAAATGGATCATGATTATGGGAATTTGCCTATTAAGTTAGGTGTACCCATATGCATGAATCTATGACTAAATGAATTTTTATTATGGGAATTTGCCTATTGAGTTAGGTGTACCCATATAAACCCATATTGTTAGATTAGATGATGTTGATTCACACATGTTCCTATGCAAGTTTATGAAATTTGATTGAGATCATATTATGTGAATTATGAACAAGTTGACATCTTTAGATCCATGACATGTATAATCCTATTCAAGTTGTACATATGCAAGTTTCACCCCTTATTATGATTCATTTAGTCATATATACATGTTGTTATTGTGATAATCTCTTTTATGCTATGAGTTAGAATATTCGAGTCTAATATATATTTTGCGAATAAACGTTCAAACGTGGGGTAGGGGTGATATTAGGAATTAATAAATTGGGTGCAATTTTGTATGATTTTGCACGCCTTGAATGGATGTCCATAATTGAGTCAATTATGGACATTGTTGAATTTGGAATTAATTAATAATTCATGTAGGGAATTATTAAAATTGGGGAAAGTGGATTATTAATAATAATCAATGCATAGGACACGAGGTTGGACCCGTTTGTGACGTAAACCTGCCCGGACCCGCCCGGCAAATCCAGTAGTCACAAATGTCAGCCCAATGTGAGATGTCCTAGGCCCAAACTAAAGCATAACAGTTGTAAAGACACGAGGTTAGACTCATTTATGGTATAAGACTGCCCGGACCCGCCCGGCAAATCCAGCTGCCATAAATGCCAGTCTAATGTGAGAGGTCTTTATGAGGTTATGGCCTTAATGAATTAAGAAATACTTAGCCAGATAATCATGTAAGGTGGGACATGGGGGTTAAGTAGGTGCCTTGGGTGGCATGAGGAATCTAGTGGTTGCCTTTAGAGGCATTTGAAATACGATTAGACTTAACCAAATACACATGTAAATGAACATAACTAAGTGGGTTAAGTGGATGGACTAATGGGACAAGCTTAGGTGGAATGCTTGTGGGAAATAATGGGGGCCCATTTCAACCAGTATCCCAAAACGTATCTTTGTGGGCTCGACCCAAGTCGAGGACGGGACACGCATACTGGGTTTGACTATAAGAGGCCAAAACAGGGAGCGGTGGCAACGCAAGTCCAACGGGTTTCATATGCGTGTGTGGACCCGGGCTGGTAGGTAAGACGTTGTTGCATCGTGTAGGTATAAGCCGTGCATCTCCGTTATATCGGGTTGCCACCTTAGGGGAATGATACACCCCACTGTGGGGCCAGCACGGGTATCTACGAGTAGGGAGCCGATCGAAAAATGGAAAGTGGGGTACACCTAGTGGAGATAGGGGCAGGCGACACCTATGTAGTCAGCTAGGAGTACGTAAAGCCATTAAGAAAGTTTCTAAGTGAAGCTAAGTGGGATAAATCTTTAGGGTGACTGGTATGGTGCAGTATAGTGTTTATCCTTTAGTATTTAGGAGCGCCTATAATGTTTCCTTTAGCGATTGTCTATGTCCTTAATCTGCTCTTTCATGGACATTTCCTTGTTTTCCAGCTTATGCCTTAGTCCAGTTATTTTGATAATAGTATTGTAGAATTATCATACTCGCCAGACTTTATGTCTGACCCCCTCTTTTCCATCTTTTTTTTCCTTCAGGTCCTCAGGTTGGGCCAAGTTCTAGTGGAGTCTAGTTGGGTCGCTTATCTCTTGGAAAGCTTGGACTGCAGAAGTAAAGTCCAGCTTGTTATCTTTCTTTTTAATGGCTATTTATTGTAATGGGATTATGTATTTTGTTTTTGTGAAGATGGATATTGTACTTGGTTATGATCTATGGTTTTATGATGTAACAGACATATTTAATTTCCACTGCAATAAAATGAAGTTTTAGATTTTCAAGTGCTATTTATTATCTGTCTTGTTGTAATTTCTCTGTTCTATATTCACTTATGACCTCCATGGAAGTTAATGCATTCCCCTGGTGAGTGACATTAATGGACGTGGAGTGCTACACGTGGTATCAGAGCATAAGGTTAGCAGAACAGATAAAATTTTTAGAAAAATATTTTTATAAAGTATTTTTGGAAGAAGTGCTTTCAAAAACATGTTATTTAGAGAGAGTTTTTATGAAAAACATAATCCCAAATAGCCATATCCTTATCTTTATCTTTCGAATTCTCCATTTTTAATCTTTCCTTTTTCGTTTCAGCATGGTTGAAGATCTTAATCTCCCAGAAGGTGTGACGGTTCCAGGGTGGTTTAGGAGATATTTGGAGGCTAGGGCCACCACTGCAGGCCCAGCAGATGCTCCTCCACCCCCAGTTGCACCCATTCCTCCTCCTCCTCCTCCTCGTGTTGACACTTTTACAAAGACGTGCAAGGAATTTAAGGCTATGGGAGGAAAAACTTTTCAAGGGTCTGAGACGTTTGTGGAGGCCAGAGACTGGCTTAAGGAGACTGAGGAATTGTTGGATATCTTTGAAGTGGAAGATGGGAGGAAAGTCCGTTTAGCTGCTTGGTTAATGAAGGGAGAGGCCTCGTTTTGGTGGGAGGTCACTAACGGGGAACGTCCAGTTGATTCATGGGCGGATTTCAGACGAAGGTTTGAGGCAAAGTTTCTTTCAAGGGCAGCGGAGAATTTAAATATGGAAAAATTCCTGACATTAAAGCAAGGGAGCTTATCAATGAAGGAATATGTCAATAAATTTAATCAGTTAGCAAGGTTTGGCTTGGAGTTGGTGAACACGCCAGAGAAGAAAGCTTTGAGGTTCGTTAGAGGCTTGAATGAACCGTTGCAAGGGTTGGCTATGACCCACATCCCTATGGGAGCCACCTTTGAAAGGCTAGTAGAAATGGCACTTATGCATGAGGATAAGGCAGTTGAAAAGAAAGGGGATCCAAAGAACCCCAACAGCAAAATAAGAAGGGTGGTAAAAACAATAATGGCAAAGGGAAGAAGAGATGCTTCAATTGTAGGACGCCTGGCCATCTCAGCAAAGATTGTAGAAAGAAAAAGAAGACTGGTTGTTTTCATTGTGGAGATGCGAGACATTTGGTGAAGGACTGCCCAAAGAAGGGACAGAGGGCAGGGTCTACCTCGAGAGGACAGGTGCAGGCTCTTATGGCACCAGGGCAGGCAAGGGGGCAAGTTCAGGCTATTGCGGCCCCAACGCTGCAAGAAAGAGGTAGAACAATTTCTGTTGAAAGCTTAGTTTTTCTGTTTGATCATCCTGTCCGTACCTTATTCGATTCTGGCGCATTTCATTCGTTTATCTCTGCATCATTAGTTGAATTACTGCACTTGAACACCATTTTAGTAGAGGATCCCTTGGTTGTTTCAAATCCAATTGGGGGTTCGGCTCATTTGACCATGATATGTTTGGATTTGAAAATCTCTATACTTAGCGTTGAATTTAGATGTGATGCTTATGTATTGGGCTTCACGGGCTATGGGCTAATTTTAGGAATGGATTGGTTATCTAGAAATAGGGCCATTCTTGATTGTGAAAGGAGAGTAGTTAGGCTTGTGACTCGCCTTGGTAACACTCTCGACATCTTTTGTAATCCCATAGATTCCGTTATGCTGAGTTATCTTGAATCGCTTGACGCGTCTGTAGAGAATCTGCGATCGGTAGAGGTGGTCCGGGAATATCCGGATGTGTTTGGGGAGGTGAAGGGCTTACCTCCAAAGTGGGAGATAGACTTTCGAATTTATCTTGTGGATAATGCTAAACCCGTATTTTTGCCAGTGCGCCACATGGCTCCTCGTGAAAGGAGGGAACTCAATAAGCAAGTGAAGGAGTTGCTTGAGAAGGGGTTCATAAGACGTAGTATATCGGAGTGGGGTGCTCCAGTAGTATTTGCTACAAAGGAGGATGGGTCCCTTAGACTTTGTGTGGACTATAGAGAACTAAACAAGCTTACTAAAAAGAACCGACACCCACTGCCGAGGATTGACGATCTTTTTGATCAGTTAGTTGGCGCCTCAGTGTTCTCGCAGTTGGACTTAGCCACTGGCTTTCATCAACTGAGAGTGGCTGAGGATAGTATAGATAAGACTGCTTTTAGGACTCCTGACGGATTCTATGAATGGCTAGTGATGCCCTTTGGTTTGACAAACGCCCCCGCATATTTTGTTGATTTGATGAGGAGGGTGTTTAGGGAGTACCTTAACAAATTCGTGGTAGTCTTTGTGGATGACATCTTATTCTTTTCTAAGGATGAAGAAGAGCATGCCCTACATCTTAGGGAAGTGTTGGAAACCCTTCGAGAGCATAACCTTAAGGCAAAATTTTCTAAGTGGCACTTCTGGAGGAAAGAAGTACGGTTCTTAGGGCACGTGGTTTCCAAGGAAGGGATAGCAGTGGATCCCGCAAAGGTGGTGTCCATCCAAGATTAGAAGGTCCCTAAAAATGTAACCGAAGTAAGAAGTTTCTCGGGGTTGGCTGGCTATTATAGGAAGTTTATCAAAGACTTCGCAAAAATATCAGCTCCATTAACACGGTTAACGAAGAAGAACCTGGTTTTTACGGGGGACGAAGATTGTGATGATGCGTTCCAACGTTTAAAGAGAGCCTTAACTTCAGCCCCAGTCTTAGTGCTGCCAGACGGGAATAAACCGTTTACCGTCTATACTGATGCTTGTGGGACGGGACTTGGCGCGGTCCTCATGCAAGAGGGAAGAGTAATAGCCTATGGTGGAAGGCAGTTGAAGGTTCATGAAAAGAATTACCCTACGCATGACCTTGAGTTAGCCGCAATTGTTTTCGCGCTTAAGTCTTGGCGTCACTATCTTCTTGGTGAGAAATTCGAACTGTTCACTGACCACAAATCATTAAAATACTTATTCTCTCAGAAGGATTTGAATTTAAGGAAGCAACGGTGGATGGAATTCTTAGTCTCCTACGATTTTGAAATAGCATATACCCCGGGCAAGGGTAACGTGGTAGCAGACGCCTTAAGTAGGAAAAGGTTGTCCTTGAGTCCGTTGTTTGTTGAACGACGAAGCTTAGAATTCATCTCCATGTTTGACTTTAGACCCTCCGTTGACCTAGTACCTGGTTTGTTAGCATCCTTGGAGGTTAGACCTACACTTCTAGGACGAGTTGGTGAGGCACAGCAAGACGACCCACAGTTGGTTGAGATAGTATAAAAGCTCAAAGGAGGGGAGTCGTCTAGCCATCTTCGTAGGTATACCCTAGACGATAAGGGTTGGTTACGAAGGGATAATAGACTTTGTGTACCACAAGACGAAGACTTAAGGAAGACCATTCTTGATGATGCACATCGCTCAAAGATGACCATTCATCCCGGCGAAGATAAGATGTACAAAGATATGAAGCGGGTTTTCTTTTGGGCCGGTATGAAGAAGGATGTGGCCGAGTACGTCGCTAGATGCTTGGTGTGCCAACGAGTAAAAGCGGAACAAAAGAAACCCGGTGGGTTGCTTCACCCATTGGAAGTTCCATTATGGAAATGGGAAAGCGTCTCAATGGATTTTGTGGATGGATTACCAAGATCAAGGAAGGGAAATACGGGGATTTGGGTTATAGTAGATAGACTTACTAAGAGCGCCCATTTTATTCCCGTGAAAAGTAAGAGGACTGCTCCGTGGTTGGCTTCTGTATACATTAAAGAGATAGTTCGTTTGCACGGTATTCCTTCTAGTATAGTAAACGACCGTGATCCCATCTTCACTAGAGAATTTTGGAAGAGTTTACAAGAGGCGGTAGGGACTCAGCTATGTTTGAGCACCGCATATCATCCTCAGACGGACGGCCAGACCGAGAGGGTGAATCGTATTCTAGAAGATCTTTTAAGGCTTTGTATCCTAGACTTTGGGGGTACATGGGAAGAGCACCTTCCGTTGGTAGAATTCACATATAATAATAGCTTTCAGTCTAGTATTGGCATGGCACCTTTCGAAGCTCTTTATGGAAGGCCTTGCCGTTCGCCTACATGTTGGTGGGAATCTACCGATAAAATCCTACTTGGGCCCGATATGGTTAGGGAAACCTCGGAGAAGATTGATTTGATTCGAAGGAGGATGAAAGCAGCACAAGATAGGCAGAATTCGTATGCTGATAAGAGGAGGACAGATCTTGAGTTTGACATTGGGGACATGGTTTTTATCAAAGTATCTCCGTTACGGAATGTTGTTCGCTTTGGGTCCGTTGGGAAATTAGCGCCAAGGTTTGTAGGGCCGTTTCCTATAAAAGACAGGATTGGGAAGATGGCTTATAGGGTGGAGTTGCCTGAGAAACTTAGCGGAGTACACGACGTATTCCATGTATCACATTTGAGGAAGTGTTTGCACAAGACCGCGGAGGTGGTAGAGCCAAGCCTGCTTAAAGAGGTGGAAATAGATTGTGATGCAACAATTAGACGAGCTCCTACATGCATTCTTAGGTCGGAGATCAAAAAGTTGAGGAATCGAGAGGTCAGACTAGTTAAGGTGCAATGGGGAGATGATGAGAGCAACGCTACTTGGGAGACAGAAGAGAAGATGCGTTCGTTGTACCCTTTTCTTTTTGAGGGTATGTCTTTTAATTTCTCCTTTATCGCTTAGCTTATCTTATCTTATCTTTAGTATGTCCTCTCATTAGTATCTTTGACCTTTAGTTAGGATAATCCTATGGTTGAAACATGTGTTTGAGACATGTTATGTATGATGGATGCAAATTGGATGCAAGTGGTTGCTAGTGGTTGCCCGTGGATGCATATATGCGCACACTTTAGGTACTAGATCGGCTCAGTCACTACATATTGCATATTGCATAAATGAATGTATTTAGTATAACGGATGTATAATGGTTGTACCATCATATAGATGCTGCATTCAGTTGAATGGATGTGCACGCATATAGAAGTAGTATGTAAGCAATTAGGATCTTTTGCATACACAATGGATGCATGGCACTATCATGAATTGCATCAAGGAGGTCAACTGAATCAGTGGACCGCCTGATTTTGCACTAGATACGGACATATACACACACTATGCATTTAAACATAAAAGCATTAGAAGTCTATAAGGACAGTGGATGCCAGTGTTTGATGATTGAGTAGATGGTTGATTGGATGTTTGGTTAAACATTCTTCTTGACTTGAAGATTTCGGGGTCGAAATCCTTTAAGGAGGGGAGAATGTAACACCCCGTAAATCAGTTAATACTAATATTCACAAATGAAAGAATAATTAATTTCAAATATAAGAATATTGGGAAACGGGCTGCGCCATTGTGTTCGTCTCGGAAAAATACGCGAAATAGAGTCCGAAATTTTGTGAATAGGAGTTCGTATGACCGAGATATGGCCTCGAGAAGTTTCACGAAAAATTCAAATTTTAAAACAGATTTCAAAAACACAGAAATGGAGGCAGGCGTGAAAACTCCCGCCCAGACCAGGTCGACCTGGGGGTCGACTTGGGAGTCGACCTGGGGGGGGGGGGGGGCAAGGTCGACACTAGAGTCAACCTGGGTGTCGACCTCCCTGGTCGAGCCCAGGTGACCTGGGTGCATCTGGTTGGGTTTTCGGGCTGTGTTTTGAAGGCTGGACGAAATCTAATGGCTCTAATCTATTCTAGGGTAAATCTAATGGCCTAAATGCATCCTAACATCTATAAATAAGTGGGTAGACTCTAACCCTAAATCACTTGAAAAATTGGAGAGCTACCGACATGCCGTCGCCATGGAGTTCAGCGTAGCCGTCACAAACTAAAGAAGAAGGAGAAAGCCTAGCCTACAACTAAATCTACTCAACAAACAAATTAAATCAAAGACTCTTTCTATTTCTCTTCTTTAAATTGTGAGTATGATGATTCTCACAATGTTATTATAAAATAATTCGATTAAGTTATGAATGGATCACAAGAAAGTGATGTGAATTGTAAATTCTATATTGTGGATCTCTTATTATGTTATTATGTTGTCATATGTTGTAAATTATATGTTGTTAATTTCTCCTATGCTATGCCATGCTATGATGAAAATCATGCTATGCTATGTTATTCTATCATGTTATGCTATGTGTAAATCATGCTATGTTATGTCATAAATCTTATATATGTTGTAGATCTCATGTTAACACATATGTTGGAAATCCATAAGTTATATGATTATGATATCATGTTAAGTTGTGTTGAATCGTACAAGTTGTAAAATCATGATGTTGTTATTTATGCAAATTGGATCATGTTTTAAACTTTATGTTTTTTTCTAAAAATTAAATGGATCATGATTATGGGAATTTGCCTATTAAGTTAGGTGTACCCATATGCATGAATCTATGACTAAATGAATTTTTATTATGGGAATTTGCCTATTGAGTTAGGTGTACCCATATAAACCCATATTGTTAGATTAGATGATGTTGATTCACACATGTTCCTATGCAAGTTTATGAAATTTGATTGAGATCATATTATGTGAATTATGAACAAGTTGACATCTTTAGATCCATGACATGTATAATCCTATGCAAGTTGTACATATGCAAGTTTCACCCCTTATTATGATTCATTTAGTCATATATACATGTTGTTATTGTGATAATCTCTTTTATGCTATGAGTTAGACTATTCGAGTCTAATATATATTTTGCGAATAAACGTTCAAACGTGGGGTAGGGGTGATATTAGGAATTAATAAATTGGGTGCAATTTTGTATGATTTTGCACGCCTTGAATGGATGTCCATAATTGAGTCAATTATGGACATTGTTGAATTTGGAATTAATTAATAATTCATGTAGGGAATTATTAAAATTGGGGAAAGTGGATTATTAATAATAATCAATGCATAGGACACGAGGTTGGACCCGTTTGTGACGTAAACCTGCCCGGACCCGCCCGGCAAATCCAGTAGTCACAAATGTCGGCCCAATGTGAGAGGTCCTAGGCCCAAACTAAAGCATAACAGTTGTAAAGACACGAGGTTAGACTCATTTATGGTATAAGACTGCCCGGACCCGCCCGGCAAATCCAACTGCCATAAATGCCAGTCTAATGTGAGAGGTCTTTATGAGGTTATGGCCTTAATGAATTAAGAAATACTTAGCTAGATAATCATGTAAGGTGGGACATGGGGGTTAAGTAGGTGCCTTGGGTGGAATGAGGAATCTAGTGGTTGCCTTTAGAGGCATTTGAAATACGATTAGACTTAATCAAATACACATGTAAATGAACATGACTAAGTGGGTTAAGTGGATGGACTAATGGGACAAGCTTAGGTGGAATGCTTGTGGGAAATAATGGGGGCCCATTTCAACCAGTATCCCAAAACGTATCTTTGTCGGCTCGACCCAAGTCGAGGATGGGACACGCATGCTGGGTTTGACTATAAGAGGCCAAAACAGGGAGCGGTGGCAACGCAAGTCCAACGGGTTTCATATGCGTGTGTGGACCCGGGCTGGTAGGTAAGACGTTGTTGCATCGTGTAGGTATAAGCCGTGCATCTCTGTTATATCGGGTTGCCACTTTAGGGGAATGATACACCCCACTGTGGGGTGAAACGACCCGCAAATCCGTACCCTTTGAGTCGACTAATAACACCACACGTCCAACTCAAATTGCACAGAAATACGAACCATTATTAGAAAGAAGTTAGAGGATGAGAAATAGAAAGAAAGAACTAATAGAATAGAAGAAAACGAAGATCACAAACTCACAGCGGAACGAATAAAATATATTAGATAACATAAACTTTGAAATACAAATCGATAAGTGTATATATATACATACCATCATCAGAGCACAACGATTATCCCTGGAACAGTTATAAATACCTGTTTCCAGATACAACATAGTACACAGCGGAAAATATAATAGTCTATAGCCAACTGGTGAAGCCTCCTGCTTCAAGCTTCTTCAAGTGAATCTGTAAAATCCTAACTACTTGACTGCCCGTACAAATTTGGGCACCCAAGAGTTTAGGGAAAACAAACAAAATAAACTCTGGGTCAGTCATGGGACTGGTGTGAGTAAATTCCAACCATTTGTTTAACTTTCAAAATCCTTTTCAAAAGAAAAGATAATCGTAAGACCGATCCACACATAAACACGGATGGTTTTTACCTTACGATAACCAAAAACACTTTGGAAATCATATATTATCTGATATTATAATAATGTCTAATCACAAGTAATTAAAATCTAGTACAACGCTTGCATCTCACGCTCTACATATATAATATACAATCAAACTCGCAGGCGCTTATTGGAGATTGGATTCCAACTTGACAAGGTATGGGACCACCTTCCGAACGTGTATCTCTAGAGGCAAATACACTGGGTTCAACAAGAACATCTTGCAACCCGGCCCACACATGACCGACCACTCATTTCGCTTGAGTGTATCGAATGTATATCACCAACGGTTGGGATCAGCAACCGTCTCCCGATAAGGGACAGCATCGATAGATTTAAGAACAAAAGGAATTTCTCCAGATAGGTGATCATACATCCTAATGGGTGCGACCCACATAGCCATGCTGCCTGCCCGATTTTTGTCCACTTCCGGGTTGTGAGGCTTGAGGTTTGAATTATCTTCCAGAACATCTGGCCACCATTCACTTTGAATGCCACATCGTCAGATCCATCGGAAATCACTAATTGATTCCCACAAAAATACTCAGATTTGTTAGGCTAAAGAAGTTTCCCTTCTATGCCATCAACTTCGTACGTTTGAAGGAATCAACGTACGTAACCTCCTTTGGAAATACTCCGTCAGACACTCGTCCATACAAGTTGTCCTGGGTCTGGACAAACCGAAGGCACTATTCTATAAATAGGATAGCCTTTGCATAACTCCGTCTTCAAGATATTCAGCATACTTGATTTGCAACGCTTATGCCAATACGGAGTGGTTCTCTGGATAATAATCCAACCGGTCTCTCCATATTAACAACGTTAAAATGGTCAAAACTTTGATAGTCGGTGATTTAACTATCAAATGAAAACATGTCGGTGTGCAAACAATGATATTATTTCCAGGAGGAAATTCTATCGACCAAACATCATTCAACACTGGGCCCTTTTTATATTAGTTCTTTATTACATTATCATTTCCCATTCCCATTTCCCATCTTTCGTGTTTTTTTCAAAGCACTATTTTCCCTCTCGATCATTGGAAAACATTTCCAATATTATAATTCCTTTCTTGAGAAAATATCTTTTTCTCCAGTTAGAAAACATTTCTAAATCCCTTGAATTAATTGATGTTATAAACATCGTTATTATAATTCAAATCATAAATCATTCGTTAACTAACGATATTACTAACCAACCCTTGTTATCGAGCCTTAACCATTTCTCCGTCAATAATGCAGTCAGTCAAGTTGGGGTATAATTACCTCTCAAACCTTAACTGAACGACATTCTTAACTTTGAAATAGTCAGAGCCCACAACTTTAAACCAAACATTGCTTCCAACAACAGCGTTAAAACCGCTATCTAGCATTTTAAAACACTTATCATAACCATAGCATTAAGATTTGCTATTAAAATAGTTATTATAACAGCAGCGTTAAAATTGCTATATAGATTTACAATATCTATTATAACAACAGCGCAATGATTGTTGTTTTGAATAAAATACCGTGTGCGACGCACACGCTTCCGTTGTTCATTTATAAACTCTGTTTATTTTAAACAATTCAAGTTCTCCTTTAAACATAATTATAAACTATACATTCTTTTAACCACTTAATATAAATCCCCTTTTTATATACATTTTATTTGCAAAATATTTCCTTGTTTAAAACTATTTATTCTTTTTCTTCTAAGCATTTGAAAAATCTTTCTTTAAACTTTCCTCTATACTTTGCTAAATTCAAATCTATTTCAAATATTGGTTTCAGAACCGATATTCACTTTCAAATATACATTTATATTTGAACTTATATTTTAATCATCCAATGGTCCATGATCCACTTAATCTATATCTTTATTTATAACATTTTCCTTGGTTTAACCAATGGAATAAGTTTCCATTTGCAACTCAATGAAAAAGGAATTATTTCTAATTTGGAAATAAACTCTGCTTTTAAATTCTAATTCCCTTCCTCACATTCGATGATATTTTCCGGTATCTAAAATACCAGGTTCCTAAGGCCAGGGTAAATCAAACACACAAATTCAACCATGGATAATGTAGCATAACATATATCACCATCAAATAAAATAGTAAATAGAATGTTGAGGGATCCAGTTGGATCCCTCCAACCTGTTTCCCTGCATCCACAGATGTTAGTAACATCAAAAATATCGCATTAATGAAATAAATCAATCAACGATGATTATATCAACCAATTTATCAACTATTCAATCAAGCGACCATTTCACATTATAAAATAATTTTAAACGAGTGAGTTTACTCACCTCGGTTCGCAGTTGACGGTTCTGCTATGGTTTCATTTAAAACCAAACAGACGTTTGATTTTATCACGATATTCCAGTAGTCCGATTCTCTGTCTCATCAGTTCCATAATGTAGATTTCGTCGCTAGGTATCAACATGACTTGTTTGGTGAATTTCTTGCGTTAAGCTCTTCTTTCTTTCCAGAATAAGTTGCGACTTCCAAAATCAACACAGCAACCCGATATTTCATACCCGGTATAATTTATTTGTTTTCCAACTTAGCTGTGAAGTACGGAAATACTGTCCGAACTCCTCGTACCTTCCTTCTTCATTTATATGTATATATTGAACAGCTCCGCTTATGTCCAGAACTATATCATTGAATTTACATCGCATTTATCACCTCCCCGACACCACTTAATTCTCATCACCGACACCATCTTTGGGCTCATCAACAACCACGGTACTCTCCCAATAACCCACATTTACTGTCCTTCATCATGTCTTTTTGATCGTACAAACCCCACTGTCAGTTGAAGCCCGCACCTTATTTCTTACCCCCACTACTTGGTTCAAAAATGAATCTACCGCACTCACCATCAATGACTGATCATCACAACCTCCCCATTTAAATTGAAATAGTTTGATGATAGAATCTTTAATCTTTAAAAAGAGATTAGGAAATTAACATGTTTAGCTAACGTTAATCATGTTTTAGGGCGCACTAATCCATTTCCACACAGAAAAGAAACCGACGTCTCCATCTCAGTATTGAACCCAAACAAGTCTGTCTTCTTCACCCATTCACATTTCACACCACCAGGACGTCCCACATATGTCCATCCACAGTCCACCTATTTGCTCCACTCCCCTCACGCACAGAAGTGCGATCCTTCTTCCTTTCCCCTTTTTTCTTTTCTTTCTTTTCATACTCTTCGTTAATACATGTAGACCTATACAATTTCGAACATGGAAATCACGGGACTGAAATATTCTATTTGCTCCAGTCCTTCATCTGCCGCTAACACCCTCTGAACGCACGAATGGGCCACCACACCGAACTCAACTACCCCAAATACTGGCGCCCATACCCGAAGACCAATCCAGTACCACACGAGAGAAGGGAACCGAAAATTGATTAATTTGATTTTGATATTATCTGAATATTTCTTTTTTGTATGAAAGAATTAGGAGAAGAGGAAGTGAGAACAGAATCGGGAAATGGGTTTTTATAATGGTGATTGACTTGGTCTACACGGATGTAAAGTAGGTGTTTAGGTTACTGTTTGCTTTATTTCTTTGTCTACACGTTTGGGACACAGAAGGAACTGATGTACAATTTTATTTAATGTATTAGGTACGGTTGTCCCCACTTTTTGCTGTATAACATCGGGTAAGCTGAACAGGGTAGGTCTGCTTCTCAAATTCCTTTGTCGGCAAGGAGAAGAAAACACAGTCGCTTTGTCGCTTTGTAAATTAACAGCTATCGCAAAGACATACTTTAAAGCTATAGGTGATTTAAGAATGGTGGTTACATAGGATATTTTATTAATATTTTATTTTAACGAAACTTCGTGGTGAAGTATCAAGTAAAATTTACCGCAAACTAACCACAGTCGATTTCTGTTTACTGATAAAAAAGCTTATCTTGGTGTAAAAAGGTATTCTGAACCCAATGGGACAAGTTTCGCCGTAATCCGACTTCGTTTGAAAAAAAATTCCTTTATAAAATCAGAAATGAACACGCGTTTAAATTTTTCATGATCACCAGATAAATCAAATCAACTTGAAACTGCGAATACCGACAATAACTTTTCGATACGAACCCAACGGCACTAGTTTCGTCGCATTCTGAGACTGTTGCCCCGGTAGGCTATTTTTGGCGCGTACCGCACTGCCCTTCTGAACACCAAATTTGCCGATCTCTAAAAATAAAAACTATATACCTACCCTGACTATATCCGACGCTACGAACTCACTGGAACTGGTTTCGTGGCCTGATTCGATTGTCTGTTCAAGTTACACTCTAATATCCCTTTATTCAGTTGAATTAATTTAATTGCACTGAACGAGCGTTTACGGCTACCGTGGTTACATACGACATCGGTTTGCCACGCAATTCAACATTGTACAATAATTTAACGATACGGTCCCAATGAAACTGATTTCGTCGAAATCTGAGTCTGTTTGCAAAACGGCTATTTTAACACGTATAATTTTAAATAACGATTTTCCACAGCGACTATTTCAAATTTTGATTTGAACATAACTAACAAATTATAACACGAAATCTAGATTTTTCTCTTTCATATGAAAATTATAATCAATACGGTTCCAACGTGTCTTGTTTCACAGAAATCCGACTTATAACGAGTTCTGTATACTCAGTTGAAGTTCAAAACTCTATATTACGAACTACCGCGCGATTTCGAGCTCGTTTTATAATTATATTATAAATTAACGTTCAAACTTCGTTTTTAATCAATAAATTCCTATATGAAATTCAATTAAAATTCTTAAAAACAAATTTAAATATTTAGAATTCAATGGCCAAAAATCCGGGTCGTTACATTCCTTCCCCCTTAAAATAATTTCGTCCTCGAAATTGCTAAGTAGGGAAAATGCCACGTATCCTAGGTTTAAAATTCCTTTTTGTCTTTTTGGTTTCACCTCTTAACTCCAGTTTAACTGAACCAATTTATTTCAATTAATTTATTCTTACTAACGAAAATTTTCAAAATTTTTGAAAATTTTCTAACATTTTAATTTCTGAAAAATTTCGGCAGCATCTCCTCTGCATGGCTCAATCGGCACAATCATAACTCGCCTTTCTATGCCTTCTCCAATCCAAAAGAAAATCAAAAAGCCAAGTGGCTCGCCTCATATCAACCCAAACAATATTGTAAACATGTACCTTTTTGTCGGGCATAATTCTATCTCTTGCACTTTCTTCCATTCAATATCTGCTCCGCATATATATTCATTTCCACTTGGTCTCAAATCAATCCAACTTCCAGTCTTTAACTCTCTAATCAACTTCTGATTAGTCCATTCCAATTCTATCAAGTCAAATCTGATCTCTTCTTCAGGAATCAATCCACTTATTCCATTTGAGTTTCAATTTCCATTTAACTTAAATTTCGATCCATTTGATTTATTTCCACTAATTTATTCAACTTATACAAGTTAAACAATTTCAGAATTCAAATTCCCGGGTTTTATTTCAACTAGTTTGAAATCATATATATATTTATACACATATTTATAATCAACTCAATTCAAAACATTTGAATTTCTAAAATAACTTTATATTTCTCAAACAAATTTCCATTAACAAACCTATTATGGTAGCAATCCATCACTTAGAAACTCGAAAATGAATACCGATAATGTCGCGACCCATTATCCGTACTATTTTCTCACCACTGAAGTGATTTCAATGCTTAATCACTTTTAAAATCCATTTAAAACCATTCTAATTCAAAAATCTCTTCAAACCAACGCTATATTACCTTTAAAATACTTCAAGGAATAATTTCAAAATATCCGGGATTTAAATTCCAACTTATGGTTTGAATTTAATTTCAGTTCAGCTTATTTGTATATCCTATTCTTATACAAATTCAATTTGGTTTTATACTACCATTTCAATATTTTATAATTTCCTTTGATTGTAATAACAATCAACACATTCGATAATTTCAGAAAATTATCTCTTTATATCAAAAATATACTTTGGGCAAAATTATATCATTTACCCATCTTTAAAACAATATTGTGTCAAATTGTTCTGTTCGAGCGTTTAGAAACACCTATCGATACAGTTGTCCATCCTGTATCGACCAGAATTCATAAACCACTCAACAAACCAGCCAACACAATATAAAACAATTTTATCTCAAATCTACAAATACGCGCTCATATATATACACTCACACTCAATCTAGGGTATTACTAACCCCATCTCTATTGAGTCACGCCACAGAGCCAAGGTAATCACTTAACCTGGCTCTGATACCAAATGAAACGACCCGCAAATCCGTACCCTTTGAGTCGACTAATAACACCACACGTCCAACTCAAATTGCACAGAAATACGAACCATTATTAGAAAGAAGTTAGAGGATGAGAAATAGAAAGAAAGAACTAATAGAATAGAAGAAAACGAAGATCACAAACTCACAGCGGAACGAATAAAATATATTAGATAACATAAACTTTGAAATACAAATCGATAAGTGTATATATATACATACCATCATCAGAGCACAACGATTATCCCTGGAACAGTTATAAATACCTGTTTCCAGATACAACATAGTACACAGCGGAAAATATAATAGTCTATAGCCAACTGGTGAAGCCTCCTGCTTCAAGCTTCTTCAAGTGAATCTGTAAAATCCTAACTACTTGACTGCCCGTACAAATTTGGGCACCCAAGAGTTTAGGGAAAACAAACAAAATAAACTCTGGGTCAGTCATGGGACTGGTGTGAGTAAATTCCAACCATTTGTTTAACTTTCAAAATCCTTTTCAAAAGAAAAGATAATCGTAAGACCGATCCACACATAAACACGGATGGTTTTTACCTTACGATAACCAAAAACACTTTGGAAATCATATATTATCTGATATTATAATAATGTCTAATCACAAGTAATTAAAATCTAGTACAACGCTTGCATCTCACGCTCTACATATATAATATACAATCAAACTCGCAGGCGCTTATTGGAGATTGGATTCCAACTTGACAAGGTATGGGACCACCTTCCGAACGTGTATCTCTAGAGGCAAATACACTGGGTTCAACAAGAACATCTTGCAACCCGGCCCACACATGACCGACCACTCATTTCGCTTGAGTGTATCGAATGTATATCACCAACGGTTGGGATCAGCAACCGTCTCCCGATAAGGGACAGCATCGATAGATTTAAGAACAAAAGGAATTTCTCCAGATAGGTGATCATACATCCTAATGGGTGCGACCCACATAGCCATGCTGCCTGCCCGATTTTTGTCCACTTCCGGGTTGTGAGGCTTGAGGTTTGAATTATCTTCCAGAACATCTGGCCACCATTCACTTTGAATGCCACATCGTCAGATCCATCGGAAATCACTAATTGATTCCCACAAAAATACTCAGATTTGTTAGGCTAAAGAAGTTTCCCTTCTATGCCATCAACTTCGTACGTTTGAAGGAATCAACGTACGTAACCTCCTTTGGAAATACTCCGTCAGACACTCGTCCATACAAGTTGTCCTGGGTCTGGACAAACCGAAGGCACTATTCTATAAATAGGATAGCCTTTGCATAACTCCGTCTTCAAGATATTCAGCATACTTGATTTGCAACGCTTATGCCAATACGGAGTGGTTCTCTGGATAATAATCCAACCGGTCTCTCCATATTAACAACGTTAAAATGGTCAAAACTTTGATAGTCGGTGATTTAACTATCAAATGAAAACATGTCGGTGTGCAAACAATGATATTATTTCCAGGAGGAAATTCTATCGACCAAACATCATTCAACACTGGGCCCTTTTTATATTAGTTCTTTATTACATTATCATTTCCCATTCCCATTTCCCATCTTTCGTGTTTTTTTCAAAGCACTATTTTCCCTCTCGATCATTGGAAAACATTTCCAATATTATAATTCCTTTCTTGAGAAAATATCTTTTTCTCCAGTTAGAAAACATTTCTAAATCCCTTGAATTAATTGATGTTATAAACATCGTTATTATAATTCAAATCATAAATCATTCGTTAACTAACGATATTACTAACCAACCCTTGTTATCGAGCCTTAACCATTTCTCCGTCAATAATGCAGTCAGTCAAGTTGGGGTATAATTACCTCTCAAACCTTAACTGAACGACATTCTTAACTTTGAAATAGTCAGAGCCCACAACTTTAAACCAAACATTGCTTCCAACAACAGCGTTAAAACCGCTATCTAGCATTTTAAAACACTTATCATAACCATAGCATTAAGATTTGCTATTAAAATAGTTATTATAACAGCAGCGTTAAAATTGCTATATAGATTTACAATATCTATTATAACAACAGCGCAATGATTGTTGTTTTGAATAAAATACCGTGTGCGACGCACACGCTTCCGTTGTTCATTTATAAACTCTGTTTATTTTAAACAATTCAAGTTCTCCTTTAAACATAATTATAAACTATACATTCTTTTAACCACTTAATATAAATCCCCTTTTTATATACATTTTATTTGCAAAATATTTCCTTGTTTAAAACTATTTATTCTTTTTCTTCTAAGCATTTGAAAAATCTTTCTTTAAACTTTCCTCTATACTTTGCTAAATTCAAATCTATTTCAAATATTGGTTTCAGAACCGATATTCACTTTCAAATATACATTTATATTTGAACTTATATTTTAATCATCCAATGGTCCATGATCCACTTAATCTATATCTTTATTTATAACATTTTCCTTGGTTTAACCAATGGAATAAGTTTCCATTTGCAACTCAATGAAAAAGGAATTATTTCTAATTTGGAAATAAACTTTGCTTTTAAATTCTAATTCCCTTCCTCACATTCGATGATATTTTCCGGTATCTAAAATACCAGGTTCCTAAGGCCAGGGTAAATCAAACACACAAATTCAACCATGGATAATGTAGCATAACATATATCACCATCAAATAAAATAGTAAATAGAATGTTGAGGGATCCAGTTGGATCCCTCCAACCTGTTTCCCTGCATCCACAGATGTTAGTAACATCAAAAATATCGCATTAATGAAATAAATCAATCAACGATGATTATATCAACCAATTTATCAACTATTCAATCAAGCGACCATTTCACATTATAAAATAATTTTAAACGAGTGAGTTTACTCACCTCGGTTCGCAGTTGACGGTTCTGCTATGGTTTCATTTAAAACCAAACAGACGTTTGATTTTATCACGATATTCCAGTAGTCCGATTCTCTGTCTCATCAGTTCCATAATGTAGATTTCGTCGCTAGGTATCAACATGACTTGTTTGGTGAATTTCTTGCGTTAAGCTCTTCTTTCTTTCCAGAATAAGTTGCGACTTCCAAAATCAACACAGCAACCCGATATTTCATACCCGGTATAATTTATTTGTTTTCCAACTTAGCTGTGAAGTACGGAAATACTGTCCGAACTCCTCGTACCTTCCTTCTTCATTTATATGTATATATTGAACAGCTCCGCTTATGTCCAGAACTATATCATTGAATTTACATCGCATTTATCACCTCCCCGACACCACTTAATTCTCATCACCGACACCATCTTTGGGCTCATCAACAACCACGGTACTCTCCCAATAACCCACATTTATTGTCCTTCATCATGTCTTTTTGATCGTACAAACCCCACTGTCAGTTGAAGCCCGCACCTTATTTCTTACCCCCACTACTTGGTTCAAAAATGAATCTACCGCACTCACCATCAATGACTGATCATCACAACCTCCCCATTTAAATTGAAATAGTTTGATGATAGAATCTTTAATCTTTAAAAAGAGATTAGGAAATTAACATGTTTAGCTAACGTTAATCATGTTTTAGGGCGCACTAATCCATTTCCACACAGAAAAGAAACCGACGTCTCCATCTCAGTATTGAACCCAAACAAGTCTGTCTTCTTCACCCATTCACATTTCACACAACCAGGACGTCCCACATATGTCCATCCACAGTCCACCTATTTGCTCCACTCCCCTCACGCACAGAAGTGCGATCCTTCTTCCTTTCCCCTTTTTTCTTTTCTTTCTTTTCATACTCTTCGTTAATACATGTAGACCTATACAATTTCGAACATGGAAATCACGGGACTGAAATATTCTATTTGCTCCAGTCCTTCATCTGCCGCTAACACCCTCTGAACGCACGAATGGGCCACCACACCGAACTCAACTACCCCAAATACTGGCGCCCATACCCGAAGACCAATCCAGTACCACACGAGAGAAGGGAACCGAAAATTGATTAATTTGATTTTGATATTATCTGAATATTTCTTTTTTGTATGAAAGAATTAGGAGAAGAGGAAGTGAGAACAGAATCGGGAAATGGGTTTTTATAATGGTGATTGACTTGGTCTACACGGATGTAAAGTAGGTGTTTAGGTTACTGTTTGCTTTATTTCTTTGTCTACACGTTTGGGACACAGAAGGAACTGATGTACAATTTTATTTAATGTATTAGGTACGGTTGTCCCCACTTTTTGCTGTATAACATCGGGTAAGCTGAACAGGGTAGGTCTGCTTCTCAAATTCCTTTGTCGGCAAGGAGAAGAAAACACAGTCGCTTTGTCGCTTTGTAAATTAACAGCTATCGCAAAGACATACTTTAAAGCTATAGGTGATTTAAGAATGGTGGTTACATAGGATATTTTATTAATATTTTATTTTAACGAAACTTCGTGGTGAAGTATCAAGTAAAATTTACCGCAAACTAACCACAGTCGATTTCTGTTTACTGATAAAAAAGCTTATCTTGGTGTAAAAAGGTATTCTGAACCCAATGGGACAAGTTTCGCCGTAATCCGACTTCGTTTGAAAAAAATTCCTTTATAAAATCAGAAATGAACACGCGTTTAAATTTTTCATGATCACCAGATAAATCAAATCAACTTGAAACTGCGAATACCGACAATAACTTTTCGATACGAACCCAACGGCACTAGTTTCGTCGCATTCTGAGACTGTTGCCCCGGTAGGCTATTTTTGGCGCGTACCGCACTGCCCTTCTGAACACCAAATTTGCCGATCTCTAAAAATAACAAACTATATACCTACCCTGACTATATCTGACGCTACGAACTCACTGGAACTGGTTTCGTGGCCTGATTCGATTGTCTGTTCAAGTTACACTCTAATATCCCTTTATTCAGTTGAATTAATTTAATTGCACTGAACGAGCGTTTACGGCTACCGTGGTTACATACGACATCGGTTTGCCACGCAATTCAACATTGTACAATAATTTAACGATACGGTCCCAATGAAACTGATTTCGTCGAAATCTGAGTCTGTTTGCAAAACGGCTATTTTAACACGTATAATTTTAAATAACGATTTTCCACAGCGACTATTTCAAATTTTGATTTGAACATAACTAACAAATTATAACACGAAATCTAGATTTTTCTCTTTCATATGAAAATTATAATCAATACGGTTCCAACGTGTCTTGTTTCACAGAAATCCGACTTATAACGAGTTCTGTATACTCAGTTGAAGTTCAAAACTCTATATTACGAACTACCGCGCGATTTCGAGCTCGTTTTATAATTATATTATAAATTAACGTTCAAACTTCGTTTTTAATCAATAAATTCCTATATGAAATTCAATTAAAATTCTTAAAAACAAATTTAAATATTCAGAATTCAATGGCCAAAAATCCGGGTCGTTACATGGGGCCAGCACGGGTATCTACGAGTAGGGAGCCGATCGAAAAATGGAAAGTGGGGTACACCTAGTGGAGATAGGGGCAGGCGGCACCTATGTAGTCAGCTAGGAGTACGTAAAGCCATTAAGAAAGTTTCTAAGTGAAGCTAAGTGGGATAAATCTTTAGGGTGACTGGTGTGGTGCAGTATAGTGTTTATCCTTTAGTATTTAGGAGCGCCTATAATGTTTCCTTTAGCGATTGTCTATGTCCTTAATCTGCTCTTTCATGGACATTTCCTTGTTTTCCAGCTTATGCCTTAGTCCAGTTATTTTGATAATAGTATTGTAGAATTATCATACTCGCCAGACTTTATGTCTGACCCCCTCTTTTCCATCTTTTTTTTTTCCTTCAGGTCCTCGGGTTGGGCCAAGTTCTAGTGGAGTCTAGTTGGGTCGCTTATCTCTTGGAAAGCTTGGACTGCAGAAGTAAAGTCCAGCTTGTTATCTTTCTTTTTAATGGCTATTTATTGTAATGGGATTATGTATTTTGTTTTTGTGAAGATGGATATTGTACTTGGTTATGATCTATGGTTTTATGATGTAACAGACATATTTAATTTCTGCTGCAATAAAATGAAGTTTTAGATTTTCAAGTGCTATTTATTATCTGTCTTGTTGTAATTTCTCTGTTCTATATTCACTTATGACCTCCATGGAAGTTAATGCATTCCCCTGGTGAGTGACATTAATGGACGTGGAGTGCTACACTTTAAGTGAAGATTAACTATTTTATTAATAGCATATTATGAAGTAAACTATTTGTTATAGAAGGATGTTAAACAATTGACTTGTAAACGAGATCTTTGAAGTGCAGTATGAATATGAATTCATAAAGTGACTTGACAGAAAAGATTTGAATATATAATAATGTTTTCAAATGAAACCAAGTTGTTTTTGATATATCGAGTCCATATTTCTATAAAAAGAAAAATATTAACTTTTAAAGTGAATAATGTTTGAAAGAAACCAGGTTGAAATGGAAATGGTAATAAATGGAATTTATTGAGTAAAACTTTTTTTATAATTAAAAAGGGATTTTTATTAGTTTACTCATACGAGTTAGAGTTTTATTCCTTGGAAGGAATTTTATAAACAAGGAAAGATTAAACAAGTTTTAATACGAGTTGAAATCAAACTGAAGCTTAAGTGGATTAAATCTGATTATAAGAGCGAAGATATAATAATAGGATCTGGTGATAAATGTTTAGTTATGAAATGGAGTTTAATTGAACGAAACGAAGATAAGTGTGAAAGTGTCGATATACAACTTGGGCAGGATCAGTAATATGGATAAGCGGAAAGTATGTGATATATACTAACTTGTATATTTACAATAGTTATGCAGGTAAATATTTAGTATAAAACGATCTCACAGAAGCAATATTACAGATAAGTAAGTGCAGTAATAGAAAAATCACACCAGGGATTTTTATACTGGTTCGGAGCACCGTCCTACATTCAGTCCCAGATCTCCTATCTGGAATTTCACTAAACAACTACCTCACTTCACCCGGAGGAACAGGTTCACAACACCCGAGCAGCCAAACGGGATTTCACGCCTCTATCAACATGAGGACTTCACAACTTGCCTCTTACAACACCGAGGACTTCAGACAAGATAATTAAACTTGTAATTTGACAATGTGTGTTCTCAATAACACGAATTTGTCAATTCTTGTACACCCTTCCTATAATCTCATCCTCAAATATGATCTTGTGATTATGAAGATTTGGAAGATGATATCGTTGTTTGAATCTAAAGAATAATATATAGATTCAAGGATTAAAATAACGATATGTGAGAATTATGAGCTTTTGAATGCTTTTAGAGAACAAGAATGAAATCAGCAATTAGATAGCAAGAATAGAAAGAATTGTTATTATTAAAATGGTGATTTCATGTTGCTTTTATAGAGGATGGAGAGTTGTAATCATTGGTGAAGAGAAGCAACGAATAGAGATGATTTTTGGCGAAGAGAAAAGGAAACAACCGTTGATAAATAAGAGTGTCTATTCGAAAAGTTATTTCAGTTCGTAGACCTGTCGACTGGTTAAAAATGACCAGTAGACTGGTATTTGAATATATGTATGTTATATACATGTGTGCACGTTCATTGTGCATTTCTGCCCAGAAACGGTCGACCGCCTAGAATGAAACCGATCGACCGGTTTCTGATAGTATGCAATATGAATGTGCATACATATATATACATATATATATTCAAACCATAGAGGTATATGATTATTTGAGGATAGATTTTAACATTTATAACCCAACTAAAACTCTAAATAATCAACCTCTAATATTAAATACCATTTAATCTCTTCTTTTTGTCGATCTTGAACTTCTCCTTGTCATTTAATCAAAACGCCGTGAATTCCTTGATTCAACCAAGTGGTTACGAAGAGAAACTCTATAGTTAATGGAACCTTGGTTAGGGGCTGGAATATGGGATTCGTTTATAAACTCCTATCTATTCCGAAGATAAGAATGTTGTCGATTCAAGGTCTGAGAGGTAAATAAAATACCCCAACTTGAACGACTTCATAATTATCCAAGGATGATACTAGTTTAGAAACGAGGGTAGTTGATGGAATTAAAAGTAGCATTTTTGTAAAGGATGTTATAAACTATGATTCGAAGAATTATAAGTTGGGTAATTTGGAAATGAGAATTCAAAAAGAAGTATTCCAAGTGTTGAAAGATTTAGAAGTTAAATTGTATTCCGAAGTACGGAATCTTTATTGAGTGAGGTTGTAACAACCCGAATTTTTATAACATGTTAATACAAGAATCAAGGCAGAATTAAATTTTAAAATAAGAATCAAGGGAAAATGGTTGCGCCATTGCGTTCGTCTCGAAATTTTACATGAAATAGAGTCCAAGTTTTCGAAAATCGGAGTCCGTATGACCAAGTTATGGCCTGTACAAGTTTCAGCAAACTTTCAGGCAGACTGACCCCAGGTCGACTGTAGTGTCGACTGCATAGTCGACTTCCCACCAGGTCGACTGTAGTGTCGACCTCCCCCCTGTACAGGTCGACCTGGTCGGCCTGATGTGGCCCAGAACCCATTTTTTAGGCCCGGGATGAGTTTTGATGGTCCGGATTGACTCTAGGGATGATCTAAGGGCCTAAATGAGTTCCTACATCTATAAATACAACCTAAGGCCTAACGCTAATTCACTACAACATGTCTAGCCACCATTATACTGCTAAAATCCCTCTTGGTCATGGCTGTCGTCTCGAATCTTCTTCTTAAGCTTTCATACGCAATCCAATGCAAAGATGAAGACTTCTACAACAATTCAAGGAGATGAATTAACAACTCTACAACGTTTCTACATCGATTTCAGTTTTTAAATTCACTAGCCATGCTATGTAAGTTCTAGTTACTTTTTAGATTAAAATACTTAATTTTTATATGGCTATGGAATAAAGTGTAATTGGATATAAGCATGTTTATCAATTCAGATCTATTTCTGTTTACCTTTGAACCTTTAGTTTTGAGACTTGTTCATCTCCATTCTTATGTCTAGTTCATGCTCTATTCAGTCGTTGTAAATCATTTTCTTGGATTCATGTTGATGTTATTATCAAGATCCAATCTTTAAGCCTACCATGATGATTTTATGCTGTTTTCTATCTGATCTTGTTTTATTGCAAAATTCTACCTTTCCCTATTTATTTTCTTTTGATGAACCTAGATCAATTTCGGATCTAGGCCTAAACCACGATTTTGCGTACGATTGAATACGGGGAAAAGTATGGGAATATTACCTATTTGGATATATGCGATTGGTGGAATTGATGGCATAACATGAAAATTGGATATATGGGTATTATTGCCATTAATATGAAATTTGACAACTGGGGTATCGCCATTAAAATGGTAATTGCAAGAATTGGGATTGGCATATGTAATTTGGCTAGAACTTGATAGGTGTAAATTGGCATAAACTTGGCATACCTATAAAATGGCATGAACTGAACATATGTAAATTTGGTATGAATTAGGCATATGTAAAACTGATATGTAATCTAGAACTGGGGCATATGTTAATTATGTGAGATTTGTAGTTGAAACACATATGATAATTTATGAGGGCTAATATGAACACGCCTAAGTGGGTTTTGGGTAGTTGGAATGTAATAGCCTTAAAGGAGGGATAAATATAAATTGAGATAAGTTGCCTTTAATGGCATAAGATAAATGGTGGTAAAATTGGTATGATTTTGCATACCATTAATTGATGAACATAATTGAGTCAATTATGGACATCGTTAAATGAGGAATTAATTAATAATTTGAATAGGGAAATTATTGATACTGGGGTAAATGATTATAAGTGATAATCAATGCTTAGGACACGAGGTTGGACTCATTTGTGATGTAAAACTGCCCAGACCCGCCCAGCAAATCCAGTAGTCACAAATGGTAGCCCAATGTGAGAGGTCCTAAGCCCAAATTAAAAGCGTAACAGTCATAAAGACACGAGGTTAGACTCTTTTATGGTGTAAGACTGCCCAGACCCGCCCGGCAAATCCAGCAGCCATAAATGTCAGTCTAATGTGAAAGGTCTTTATAGGGTTACGGTCTTAATGAATTAAGAAATACTTAACCAGATAAACATGTGGTGGGACATGGGGGTTAAATGGGTGACATGTGGGTGACATGTGGAAATACGAATAGTAATACTTAACCAACATAACATGGTAATTAGACCAGTGGGTAGGGTTAAGTAAACTAAGAACACTTAACCAATATGGTATGAATGGGTGGGTTAAGTAATATGACCAGGCTAATGACACTTAACTGTTATGACATGAATGGTTGAGTTAAGTAAATCTTAATTAATGCCTAAGTGGGAATGATAACTTATGGAATAAAGTAAGTTAGGCGGAACAATAGATGAGATGAGATAACTTATGTAATAAGGAAAGATGTGCTTCATTGTAGATAGAGCAATATGTAAAGACAAGAATGAATTTACAATTGAAGGCGACATAAGTTATATTATAAAAAGGAACAAAATATTGGTTATGTTGGATAATCCTCTGAGTATCAATCTGATGTTGACTCCGGTCTTCGGGGTTGGTATTTAGGTAATTATTCTCTTTCTCTAGTGTGTTTGTAAGTTAAGGGGTACTTGGTTGTAAAGGTTGAATAAGAACATGTTATTGTAACATAACGGGGGTTAATGTATGAATCATAGGAATAACATGTTATGGGCTTATCAATGGACTTAATATAGTGCAAGTTAAGAATTGAATTAATAAGCAAAGTTGAAGGTTGGTATTGTAACAACCCGTAAAATCTGGGCCAGTTTAAATTTTTTATTTTGGCCATTATAGCGAATTTTGATTATTTAAAATGAATTAATTTAAATAATATCGACGAGAAATTTATTTTGAATATAATTCGACGTATATATTTATATACGTCGTCGTTAGAATATAAATAATTATATATAATTATAAAAGGAATTGAAAATGGCGCGGTAGTTCGAAAATTCGATTTCTAATTTCAAATGAATATACAGAATTCAATATAAGTCAGAATTGAACGAAACAAGAAATATTTGAATCAGTATAACTATATCTTTGTAACGAAGTTAACAAACTGAGATTTCATCTTAGAAATGATAAGATATGTCCAGTTAAAAATTAGAAATAATCGTTGTGGAATTTATATATATTTTTATATATATAAGGCCCTTAAAAATAGCAATTTTGCAAACGATCTCGGATTTCGACGAAACCAGTTTTGTTGGGTCCGTGATGTTAAGTTATTGCTAGGTTTCAAATTTCATAATTTTCTGAATTAATATGTGAGCGTGGCAAAGGAAAACGCGTTTGACCAGTTTCAGTTGATTTTAATCGACTGGAAATTGGCCATTTTTCAAATGGTCTTAGAATTCGACGAAACTAGTTTTGTTAGGACCGTATCGTCAATACGAAGCTAGAAAATATTTTTCTGGAATTTTTCTAGTTAGTATGTGACCCCGGTAATTTGAAATGTACGTTTAAAATTCAATATAATGATTTAAATGTAAATTTAACGGAAACTAATCGAAACGATCGAATCAGCTTGCGTGGCATATCCCATTGTGTTCGGAATGGGGGTAATTAGCTAGGGGCGACAGTCGTTGGGTCTCGTTTCAAGTTCGAATAAAAAGTCAACAAATTAATGAATTAAATAATAAAATAATATATATATATTATTATATAACTATCCTCACCCCTCTACATTTTCTCTCTCATTTCTAAACCTAATTTCAAAACAGGAAAAAACCGCCGCCTTGGTTCAAAACCCGTCGCGCCCTTCCAGGGGCCATCGCCGCCGTCTCCGGCCGGCGCCCCACCACCCACTCCTCCCCTGAGCCACCGCGACCCTCCTGCCTTTCTCCAAACCGAAGCGCAGCCCCCGTTCTCTCCCTCCTCTTCGTTGAAGCTCGGAACCGCGAGCCCCCTTCCTGACCGCGACCGCCACAGCGTCGCTGAACCCCCCCCTCTTTGATCGACGGACAGCTTTCCCCCCCCCTCGGCTGTGAGTTCTAGTTTTTTTTATTTATTATTATTATTATTATTTTTTTGTTTTTTTTTTTGTTAATTTAGTTTAGTGTAATTCTGAGATCTAGTATGGTTAAATACAAAAACTGAATTTTTATAAATAAAATTTGTATTATCTTTTTAAATAAAATTGGTATTGTTTTTAAAATAGCATTGAAGGAAAAAAAATGTGTGATCTTTTTTTTTTATGAAAATATAAAATAGCATAGATTTTTGAAGTAGAAAAAGCATGGTTTTTGAAATAAAAATAGCAAATGAGTATATGATTTTTATTTATATATTAGCGAACGTGAAAACATGATTTTTATCATATTAAAGAAGTGATTTTTATTATGTAAACATCATGACAAAAATGAGATTTTTATTCATTTGAATAGCGATAGAAAAATAGAATTTTTATATATTGAACTTCGATAGAAAAATAGAATTTTTATATATTGAACTTCGATAGAAAAATAGAATTTTTATATATTGAACTTCGATAGAAAAATAGAATTTTTATATATTGAACTTCGATAGAAAAATAGAATTTTTATATATTGAACTTCGATAGAAAAATAGAATTTTTATATATTGAACTTCGATAGAAAAATAGAATTTTTATGTATTGAACTTCGATAGAAAAATAGAATTTTTATGTATTGAACTTCGATAGAAAAATAGAATTTTTATGTATTGAACTTCGATAGAAAAATAGAATTTTTATATATTGAACTTCGAAATAAAAATATGATTTTTATATATGGAATAGCGAAGTAAAAATTCGATTTTTACATATGTAGTGGCTACGGGCAATAAAGATGCCGAAGATGCGATAGCGATGAAGACTTCTGCAAATGAAGAGCCGTGGAGCTAGGATAGCTATATGTGAGAATTTCTCACCTTTCAAATTTATTTTCTAGTTATATATATATACTAGGATGCAGACGGTGCTTAGTAGCACCCGACACAATCGTCCACAGACCATGGACTTGTTTGTTTGACTGTTTGGTGATTGATTGCGATATTGGTTTGAATGTGGTTTGTGGTGTGAAAAATCGAATCGATAAATTGGTTAGGATTAGACGTGCGCCGTTATAAGGCGAAGGAGTAAGGCTAGGTTAGACCCTTACTCCAAATTTTGTGGTTTGCAAAATGAAATTGATTTGATTGATGAGTGAATGGCGTGGGCCTTCACTAGACCGGGGATAAGGCTAGGCCTTGTCCCGTTTCTAGTATCGTGCCGTTATGCCGCCGAAATTTTCTAAAATAAGTTAGAAAAATAAAAATATCATTTTATTGAATAAATGAATTGTATAGAAATTCATAGGTTGGAATAAAATGTTTTAGCGTTAAAAATATAATTTTTAACGTGAATGTGAATAAATAAATATTCATTTACAAACCAGACGGTTTGTTTATGTACACTTATTTGAATGACATTGATTGGGACGATAAATTTTACACATCGCCCAACTGCACAAATAAAATATGTGTTTGATTGTTTGAAACCCCACACGGGTGTTAGGATGAAATTTGAAGTTCACTCATCCTGATTGATTAAATATGTCGATCGATTGATTGACAGGCTGTTATAAGCGTTGAATATCTATATTTGATGCTTATACAGTGTAGTGCACTTTGGTTGATGGTTGATTATTTTTCAATGCTATGATATACATGTGTTGTATGAAAATCCATATAATTAACTTTATATGGTAATTGATTGGGCCTCATTCCAATTTGAAAAATAAAGAATATTATAAAATAAAAGTTCATGTGTTGACAGTACTCATTCATTGAGATTGGTCATGTGTTAAAAGAAATATTTTAGTAATAAAATTTACACCTTTATCGTTATAAAATAAAAGTTCATGTGTTGACAGTACTCATTCATTGAGATTGGTCATGTGTTGAACGAAATATTTTAGTAATAAAATTTACACCTTTATCGTTATAAAATAAAAGTTCATGTGTTGACAGTACTCATTCATTGAGATTGGTCATGTGTTGAACGAAATATTTTGATAATAACAACTATTTTGAAAAAGAAATATTTGAAATAGAATATTTGAAAATAGAAATTTATGAAGCCGTGTTGATTAGATTGACGCCATTTTGACGTGAACGATATTTATATCGATTTTATTCGATTTCAAAATGAATTGAATTGAAAACGAATTCAAAATGAATTGAATTGAAAACGATTTCGAAATGAATTGAATTGAAAACGAATTCAAAATGAATTGAATTGAAAACGATTTCGAAATGAATTGAATTGAAAACGAATTCAAAATGAATTGAATTGAAAACGATTTCGAAATGAATTGAATTGAAAACGAATTCAAAATGAATTGAATTGAAAACGATTTCGAAATGAATTGAATTGAAAACGATTTCAAAATGAATTGAATTGAAAACGAATTCAAAATGAATTGAATTGAAAACGATTTCGAAATGAATTGAATTGAAAACGATTTCAAAATGAATTGAATTGAAAACGAATTCAAAATGAAATGAATTGAAAACGATTTCGAAACGAATGGAATTGAAAACGAATTCAAATGGAATTGAAAGCGAATTGAAATGAATTCAAATTGAATTGAAATTTGAATTGAATAGAAATGAATTTTGAAACGAATTTATAAAGAAGAATTCAATTTTGCTTTGAATTGAAATGGAAGTTGAAATAGGTTTTGAAACGATTTTTAAACTATTTATATAATTCGTTTTAAATAGAAATCGACGAAATATATTATATATATATTATATATATAATATAATGGCCTGAATAGAACGCGCCGCGCCGCAGCAGTTCGTGAATTTCGACCATTTATTTCAAACGAACATTGCGGGAGATCCGACCGTCGGATTCTCCTAAAACCGGAACCGTTGGGTTCGTATCGAAAAGAGCTTTCTAACGAATGTGATAAATTAGAAATCTAACGGTTGGATTTGGAATTATGTCCAAATCAAATTGGAAAAAGGTCGCTGTAAGTGCAGTTCGATGGCCATTGATGGAAATCGACCGTACGGGCCTTGATAAAATTATTAAAAATAGTAATAATTTGTGTAAAATCATAAGAAATGATTTAGAAAGAATAGGGATGAAAAACTCCATATTTGAAAAGATAAAAATAGATTTTTATCGAAATGAACTAGTTTTGAACTAGAATTATAATTCTATTTATTTTTAAATAAATAAATTGAATTCGAAAAGGGTTTTCAAAATAACCAAAATTTCCAATGATTGCATTGGAATGGATTTGAATCGAAATTGTCTTCGGAATATTTCGATGTTGGATTTCGTGACTATACAGATGTTGTTATGGAAATTTGAAAGATATATATTTATATCGTTATTTCCAATACGATATTTGTTGGTCATAGAATTTGATATTGAATATAAGCCGGGATATTTTCTATTCAGGGCCTTGTATTGAATATCAAATATGATTTGGGTTTGTCGTGAATAGTGTCTTCACTAACACTGCTCTTAAACCCAGTTGAGAAAAGATTAAATCTTTTTATGTAGATTTAATGAAGTGTACCAATTTAATAATATTTAATTGGTATTGAATCGATATTGATTTTTGGGTTTATCGTGAACCGTGTTTTAAATAACACTCGTTCTTTAACCCGATAATTAATGAATGTGATTTTGGGTTTATCGTGAACCGTGTTTTAAATGACACTGATTCTTTAACCCAGTTAACGATTAAAACTAAGTGGAGTTTTAATGAATCTTTAATTAGATTGAAATAATCGAAATGGAGTATCACCAGTTTTGCTCCAGGCGATAGTTAAATCTTTAATTAGATTTGAACGTGAAATGGTAATTGAATTTACCAATAACACCGTGGTGTTAGATATGAAGTATAACCAGTTTTACTTCATGGGATGAATAGGTTGGGATTGGGAAATTAAAACAAATGATTACTTCGGTAAGGTTCGCTAATCCCGACTAGTTTGAATTGATATTCAAAAGTTGATTAAAGAATAAATTCAAGAGTTTATCTTTGATAAAATTAATGGGAACCTCTCCCTATGAATGTGAAGTTAGAAACTAACTGTCGGTTAGCTAAGTAGAATGGTTTTCTGGATATTGATCTGATGTTGGTTTCGGCCTTCGGGGTTAATATTTGGGGAATTATTCTCTTGATTAATTTACGGTTAGTGACTAATGAATTGGAATGAGGCGTATGTTGTGTTTGTGTAACACTTATTTAATATATACGCGAGTTATTCAGAAAGACCGGGTTTAGCCCATTCTGAATAACTGATTCGACGATAAGTCGAAGATGAAGACGGTGGTCGAAGACCAGAAGTCTTCACGTCGTTTGGGTGATAACTGATGATCTTGATTGGGCTGTACACCCAAGAAGATGGAAACAATTAGTGATCGTCCAGACGTACTTGGAGATCGATGGAGATGCGGGGTACTAGGTGCCTCCGGTTTCGTTCAGACCCAGGACGGACTTGTAAATGGACTGTGTGTCTGACATCGGATTTCATTCTGTGTGACTGATATCGGTTGCATAGGATGGTTTGCCTGTGTGGCATGCTAAGATGCAAATGATCAAGGCTTCTGTTGAAAAGCAAAGTCTTGTGGTGATGATCAAAGCACGGCCTTTGTGGCGTAGCTTTGTGTAACGTTTACCTCGCGTGTTTCACACCCGGTATGAACCAAAAACGGGAGACGGACCTCAGGGAGGGCCTGCGTTTCCTCCTAGCTAGAAGTGGCGTCAGTGGTTTTACACGCCCTGACGAGTTTGACTTATGTGGTTGTTGCTGTTGCGAGGCGCCTCGGTTAGATCGGACGATCCGGGTCCGATGGAGTCATTCGTTGGCTCGCTTACGCCCCAAAGGGCGGCGAAACGTAGTGCTCAGGTATAATAATCCACATCGGTGGACCGGCCCTGTCGCTCCAAGGCTTGCCTGCGCGCTTGCCTGAGACTCGGGCTAGGCAGTCTCGAATCGGTTGAGGACTATCTTTTGCCTCGGTTCATAGATGGAAATCCAATTTCCAAATACGTGACTTTGCGGTTTTATTTGTAAATCCTATATATGGCGACATAGTGGGATGGGGCGCTCATGCCGCCTATGATTGATACTTATGATTTGAAGTTGTTTTATACACTATGCACTTATAATAGTATCAAATGATTTGTTTTAAACGTATCAAGCATTCTTTGGCTGTTATAAGGGAAAAACCCTATCCCCCGGCTTGCGTTGCATTGTGTGATAGGACCTGGGTCTTATAACAGCTTCATTTTTCTTTATTTAGCATTGCGCTGTTTGTTTTATGCACTGGTATTCTTGGGAGGAAACCCGTTCCGTGTTATACGGCGTGGTCCCTTGATTTACCTAACTTTAAAATAAAGATTAACTGTTTTAGTTCTCGCACCAGTCACATGACTGACCTGGAGTTTATTGTTTTAACCTAAACTCTGGGTGCCCTTATTTTGACACGGGCAGCTAGTAGTTTTGGTTTTGCAGATTTATATTCACAGGATCCTGGTTTACAGCTGGAACGATATCCGGAAAGCTTTGTATCCGTATATCTCTTCTAGTTGTGTATTGTATTATTTTCCGCTGCGATGTATTTAAATGTAATTTAAATCTCTGATATTTCTGTGTAATATTTATTCGTTTATACTCTGTATATTCTTGTAATCTGATGCATTGTTGTAATATACAATGAAATGTTCTTCTGTATGAGTTCTGTTTTGTCGTGTTCTCGAACGATAGGGCGTTTCGAACGGCCTGGATCGGTTTAGCGACTGGTTCGGACCGAGCGAAATTCCTTGCCGTCACAGTTGGTATCAGAGCTTTGGTTTACAAAGCTCAGAGAACAAGACACATTAGAACCATAAGAAAGAATTCATCAGATATTGGATTAGTAATATCCAATTAGAATGACTCGTTAGAGATGGGATCAGTAGTATCCTAGAACGAGTGTGAAGAGTATATTTTTAAAGTGAAAACAAATTTTGTTTTGAAAATTTAAATCAATTATTCGTAGTTGATTATCTATTTATATTGATGTGGACAATCCAATATATATAGATTTTACGTATACGTCTGATCCGCGTGTATTCGAAATTTTAATATACTGGATAGATATAGAGTCACACTCTAGTCGCCCGGACATGATTCTGATGATGGCGCGCCATCACCAGTATTTATTTTCGTGTTTCGAAGGTGTGATTTCTATATGTTTCCATTAGACTGGTGTGAGAACCAAAACTAATATAGTTAGAACACATTGTTGTAAATTGGCACCAAAACATGATTTTCTGTATATGTATCAAAATTATGAATTTGAAACTCTAATTCACTAATTGATTGATGTTTGTGTTGTTTGTTTATTTGTTTGCTAAATTTTGACCATTTTGCCTAATTCAACCAAATATTGAATTGTATTGGAATTTGGTCGCATCTGCTTGCATATACATGTATATCATTGAACAGGTCATAGCAAGGAGGCTAGAGCCAGAGAATAAAATTTGTTTGCCCGACAAATAGGTACATGTTTACTACATAATTTCCTGTTTTGTTTGGGTGATGATGATTTTGTGAGCCTATTGGCTAGCCGCTTGGCTTTTTCTTTTTCTTTTTGAGATCTGAAGGACCGGGGAAGCTATTTGAAATTCCCCGATGCTCCCGGTGCAGGGGAGGTTATGGCGAAATTTTTCAAAAATTTAAGGTGTTAGCCAAATTTTTGAAGTTTTGAAAATTCTCAGAAACTAAAGAGTTGGAGAATGGAAGCCTGATCGATCGTAGAGCTGATTAATCAAACCACTTTCGACTTTGTTCCTTTTCGGGGACGAAAAGTTTTAAGTGGGGGAGATTGTAACAACCCGTAAAATCTGGGCCAGTTTAAAATTTTTATTTTGGCCATTATAGGGAATTTTGATTATTTAAAATGAATTATTTTAAATAATATCGACGAGAAATTTATTTTGAATATAATTCGACGCATATATTTATATACGTCGTCGTTAGAATATAAATAATTATATATAATTATAAAAGGAATTGAAAATGGCGCGGTAGTTCGAAAATTCGATTTCTAATTTCAAATGAATATACAGAATTCAATATAAGTCAGAATTGAACGAAACAAGAAATATTTGAATCTGTATAACTATATCTTTGTAACGAAGTTAACAAACTGAGATTTCATCTTAGAAATGATAAGATATGTCCAGTTAAAAATTAGAAATAATCGCTGTGGAATTTATATATATTTTTATATATATAAGGCCCTTAAAAATAGCAATTTTGCAAACGATCTCGGATTTCGACGAAACCAGTTTTGTTGGGTCCGTGATGTTAAGTTATTGCTAGGTTTCAAATTTCATAATTTTCTGAATTAATATGTGAGCGTGGCAAAGGAAAACGCGTTTGACCAGTTTCAGTTGATTTTAATCGACTGGAAATTGGCCATTTTTCAAATGGTCTTAGAATTCGACGAAACTAGTTTTGTTAGGACCGTATCGTCAATACGAAGCTAGAAAATATTTTTCTGGAATTTTTCTAGTTAGTATGTGACCCCGGTAATTTGAAATGTACGTTTAAAATTCAATATAATGATTTAAATGTAAATTTAACGGAAACTAATCGAAACGATCGAATCAGCTTGCGTGGCATATCCCATTGTGTTCGGAATGGGGGTAATTAGCTAGGGGCGACAGTCGTTGGGTCTCGTTTCAAGTTCGAATAAAAAGTCAACAAATTAATGAATTAAATAATAAAATAATATATATATATTATTATATAACTATCCTCACCCCTCTACATTTTCTCTCTCATTTCTAAACCTAATTTCAAAACAGGAAAAAACCGCCGCCTTGGTTCAAAACCCGTCGCGCCCTTCCAGGGGCCATCGCCGCCGTCTCCGGCCGGCGCCCCACCACCCACTCCTCCCCTGAGCCACCGCGACCCTCCTGCCTTTCTCCAAACCGAAGCGCAGCCCCCGTTCTCTCCCTCCTCTTCGTTGAAGCTCGGAACCGCGAGCCCCCTTCCTGACCGCGACCGCCACAGCGTCGCTGAACCCCCCCCTCTTTGATCGACGGACAGCTTTCCCCCCCCCTCGGCTGTGAGTTCTAGTTTTTTTTATTTATTATTATTATTATTATTTTTTTGTTTTTTTTTTTGTTAATTTAGTTTAGTGTAATTCTGAGATCTAGTATGGTTAAATACAAAAACTGAATTTTTATAAATAAAATTTGTATTATCTTTTTAAATAAAATTGGTATTGTTTTTAAAATAGCATTGAAGGAAAAAAAATGTGTGATCTTTTTTTTTATGAAAATATAAAATAGCATAGATTTTTGAAGTAGAAAAAGCATGGTTTTTGAAATAAAAATAGCAAATGAGTATATGATTTTTATTTATATATTAGCGAACGTGAAAACATGATTTTTATCATATTAAAGAAGTGATTTTTATTATGTAAACATCATGACAAAAATGAGATTTTTATTCATTTGAATAGCGATAGAAAAATAGAATTTTTATATATTGAACTTCGATAGAAAAATAGAATTTTTATATATTGAACTTCGATAGAAAAATAGAATTTTTATATATTGAACTTCGATAGAAAAATAGAATTTTTATATATTGAACTTCGATAGAAAAATAGAATTTTTATGTATTGAACTTCGATAGAAAAATAGAATTTTTATGTATTGAACTTCGATAGAAAAATAGAATTTTTATGTATTGAACTTCGATAGAAAAATAGAATTTTTATGTATTAACTTCGATAGAAAAATAGAATTTTTATATATTGAACTTCGAAATAAAAATATGATTTTTATATATGGAATAGCGAAGTAAAAATTCGATTTTTACATATGTAGTGGCTACGGGCAATAAAGATGCCGAAGATGCGATAGCGATGAAGACTTCTGCAAATGAAGAGCCGTGGAGCTAGGATAGCTATATGTGAGAATTTCTCACCTTTCAAATTTATTTTCTAGTTATATATATATACTAGGATGCAGACGGTGCTTAGTAGCACCCGACACAATCGTCCACAGACCATGGACTTGTTTGTTTGACTGTTTGGTGATTGATTGCGATATTGGTTTGAATGTGGTTTGTGGTGTGAAAAATCGAATCGATAAATTGGTTAGGATTAGACGTGCGCCGTTATAAGGCGAAGGAGTAAGGCTAGGTTAGACCCTTACTCCAAATTTTGTGGTTTGCAAAATGAAATTGATTTGATTGATGAGTGAATGGCGTGGGCCTTCACTAGACCGGGGATAAGGCTAGGCCTTGTCCCGTTTCTAGTATCGTGCCGTTATGCCGCCGAAATTTTCTAAAATAAGTTAGAAAAATAAAAATATCATTTTATTGAATAAATGAATTGTATAGAAATTCATAGGTTGGAATAAAATGTTTTAGCGTTAAAAATATAATTTTTAACGTGAATGTGAATAAATAAATATTCATTTACAAACCAGACGGTTTGTTTATGTACACTTATTTGAATGACATTGATTGGGACGATAAATTTTACACATCGCCCAACTGCACAAATAAAATATGTGTTTGATTGTTTGAAACCCCACACGGGTGTTAGGATGAAATTTGAAGTTCACTCATCCTGATTGATTAAATATGTCGATCGATTGATTGACAGGCTGTTATAAGCGTTGAATATCTATATTTGATGCTTATACAGTGTAGTGCACTTTGGTTGATGGTTGATTATTTTTCAATGCTATGATATACATGTGTTGTATGAAAATCCATATAATTAACTTTATATGGTAATTGATTGGGCCTCATTCCAATTTGAAAAATAAAGAATATTATAAAATAAAAGTTCATGTGTTGACAGTACTCATTCATTGAGATTGGTCATGTGTTGAACGAAATATTTTAGTAATAAAATTTACACCTTTATCGTTATAAAATAAAAGTTCATGTGTTGACAGTACTCATTCATTGAGATTGGTCATGTGTTGAACGAAATATTTTAGTAATAAAATTTACACCTTTATCGTTATAAAATAAAAGTTCATGTGTTGACAGTACTCATTCATTGAGATTGGTCATGTGTTGAACGAAATATTTTGATAATAACAACTATTTTGAAAAAGAAATATTTGAAATAGAATATTTGAAAATAGAAATTTATGAAGCCGTGTTGATTAGATTGACGCCATTTTGACGTGAACGATATTTATATCGATTTTATTCGATTTCAAAATGAATTGAATTGAAAACGAATTCAAAATGAATTGAATTGAAAACGATTTCGGAATGAATTGAATTGAAAACGAATTCAAAATGAATTGAATTGAAAACGATTTCGAAATGAATTGAATTGAAAACGAATTCAAAATGAATTGAATTGAAAACGATTTCGAAATGAATTGAATTGAAAACGAATTCAAAATGAATTGAATTGAAAACGATTTCGAAATGAATTGAATTGAAAACGATTTCAAAATGAATTGAATTGAAAACGAATTCAAAATGAATTGAATTGAAAACGATTTCGAAATGAATTGAATTGAAAACGATTTCAAAATGAATTGAATTGAAAACGAATTCAAAATGAAATGAATTGAAAACGATTTCGAAACGAATGGAATTGAAAACGAATTCAAATGGAATTGAAAGCGAATTGAAATGAATTCAAATTGAATTGAAATTTGAATTGAATAGAAATGAATTTTGAAACGAATTTATAAAGAAGAATTCAATTTTGCTTTGAATTGAAATGGAAGTTGAAATAGGTTTTGAAACGATTTTTAAACTATTTATATAATTCGTTTTAAATAGAAATCGACGAAATATATTATATATATATTATATATATAATATAATGGCCTGAATAGAACGCGCCGCGCCGCAGCAGTTCGTGAATTTCGACCATTTATTTCAAACGGACATTGCGGGAGATCCGACCGTCGGATTCTCCTAAAACCGGAACCGTTGGGTTCGTATCGAAAAGAGCTTTCTAACGAATGTGATAAATTAGAAATCTAACGGTTGGATTTGGAATTATGTCCAAATCAAATTGGAAAAAGGTCGCTGTAAGTGCAGTTCGATGGCCATTGATGGAAATCGACCGTACGGGCCTTGATAAAATTATTAAAAATAGTAATAATTTGTGTAAAATCATAAGAAATGATTTAGAAAGAATAGGGATGAAAAACTCCATATTTGAAAAGATAAAAATAGATTTTTATCGAAATGAACTAGTTTTGAACTAGAATTATAATTCTATTTATTTTTAAATAAATAAATTGAATTCGAAAAGGGTTTTCAAAATAACCAAAATTTCCAATGATTGCATTGGAATGGATTTGAATCGAAATTGTCTTCGGAATATTTCGATGTTGGATTTCGTGACTATACAGATGTTGTTATGGAAATTTGAAAGATATATATTTATATCGTTATTTCCAATACGATATTTGTTGGTCGTAGAATTTGATATTGAATATAAGCCGGGATATTTTCTATTCAGGGCCTTGTATTGAATATCAAATATGATTTGGGTTTGTCGTGAATAGTGTCTTCACTAACACTGTTCTTAAACCCAGTTGAGAAAAGATTAAATCTTTTTATGTAGATTTAATGAAGTGTACCAATTTAATAATATTTAATTGGTATTGAATCGATATTGATTTTTGGGTTTATCGTGAACCGTGTTTTAAATAACACTCGTTCTTTAACCCGATAATTAATGAATGTGATTTTGGGTTTATCGTGAACCGTGTTTTAAATGACACTGATTCTTTAACCCAGTTAACGATTAAAACTAAGTGGAGTTTTAATGAATCTTTAATTAGATTGAAATAATCGAAATGGAGTATCACCAGTTTTGCTCCAGGCGATAGTTAAATCTTTAATTAGATTTGAACGTGAAATGGTAATTGAATTTACCAATAACACCGTGGTGTTAGATATGAGGTATAACCAGTTTTACTTCATGGGATGAATAGGTTGGGATTGGGAAATTAAAACAAATGATTACTTCGGTAAGGTTCGCTAATCCCGACTAGTTTGAATTGATATTCAAAAGTTGATTAAAGAATAAATTCAAGAGTTTATCTTTGATAAAATTAATGGGAACCTTTCCCTATGAATGTGAAATTAGAAACTAACTGTCGGTTAGCTAAGTAGAATGGTTTTCTGGATATTGATCTGATGTTGGTTTCGGCCTTCGGGGTTAATATTTGCGGAATTATTCTCTTGATTAATTTACGGTTAGTGACTAATGAATTGGAATGAGGCGTATGTTGTGTTTGTGTAACACTTATTTAATATATACGCGAGTTATTCAAAAAGACCGGGTTTAGCCCATTCTGAATAACTGATTCGACGATAAGTCGAAGATGAAGACGGTGGTCGAAGACCAGAAGTCTTCACGTCGTTTGGGTGATAACTGATGATCTTGATTGGGCTGTACACCCAAGAAGATGGAAACAGTTAGTGATCGTCCAGACGTACTTGGAGATCGATGGAGATGCGGGGTACTAGGTGCCTCCGGTTTCGTTCAGACCCAGGACGGACTTGTAAATGGACTGTGTGTCTGACATCGGATTTCATTCTGTGTGACTGATATCGGTTGCATAGGATGGTTTGCCTGTGTGGCATGCTAAGATGCAAATGATCAAGGCTTCTGTTGAAAAGCAAAGTCTTGTGGTGATGATCAAAGCACGGCCTTTGTGGCGTAGCTTTGTGTAACGCTTACCTCACGTGTTTCACACCCGGTATGAACCAAAAACGGGAGACGGACCTCAGGGAGGGCCTGCGTTTCCTCCTAGCTAGAAGTGGCGTCAGTGGTTTTACACGCCCTGACGAGTTTGACTTATGTGGTTGTTGCTGTTGCGAGGCGCCTCGGTTAGATCGGACGATCCGGGTCCGATGGAGTCATTCGTTGGCTCGCTTATGCCCCAAAGGGCGGCGAAACGTAGTGCTCAGGTATAATAATCCACATCGGTGGACCGACCCTGTCGCTCCAAGGCTTGCCTGCGCGCTTGCCTGAGACTCGGGCTAGGCAGTCTCGAATCGGTTGAGGACTATCTTTTGCCTCGGTTCATAGATGGAAATCCAATTTCCAAATACGTGACTTTGCGGTTTTATTTGTAAATCCTATATATGGCGACATAGTGGGATGGGGCGCTCATGCCGCCTATGATTGATACTTATGATTTGAAGTTGTTTTATACACTATGCACTTATAATAGTATCAAATGATTTGTTTTAAACGTATCAAGCATTCTTTGGCTGTTATAAGGGAAAAACCCTATCCCCCGGCTTGCGTTGCATTGTGTGATAGGACCTGGGTCTTATAACAGCTTCATTTTTCTTTATTTAGCATTGCGCTGTTTGTTTTATGCACTGGTACTCTTGGGAGGAAACCCGTTCCGTGTTATACGGCGTGGTCCCTTGATTTACCTAACTTTAAAATAAAGATTAACTGTTTTAGTTCTCGCACCAGTCACATGACTGACCTGGAGTTTATTGTTTTAACCTAAACTCTGGGTGCCCTTATTTTGACACGGGCAGCTAGTAGTTTTGGTTTTGCAGATTTATATTCACAGGATCCTGGTTTACAGCTGGAACGATATCCGGAAAGCTTTGTATCCGTATATCTCTTCTAGTTGTGTATTGTATTATTTTTCGCTGCGATGTATTTAAATGTAATTTAAATCTCTGATATTTCTGTGTAATATTTATTCGTTTATACTCTGTATATTCTTGTAATCTGATGCATTGTTGTAATATACAATGAAATGTTCTTCTGTATGAGTTCTGTTTTGTCGTGTTCTCGAACGATAGGGCGTTTCGAACGGCCTGGATCGGTTTAGCGACTGGTTCGGACCGAGCGAAATTCCTTGCCGTCACAGGTATGAATGGAAATAACCAAGTTAAATGATAAGACTGATGAGGTAGCACAAGCGCATAGTTAATGGATAGACATAGAGTCTAATGGCAGAAAAAGCCAAGGCGCTTGGTTAAACCCAGACGTTGGGGGTAATATGAATGACATGTAAAATATAACCTATAAGCACTTAACCAAGATAAAGCATGTATTAAGACACGAGGATGATGTAGGGGTTAAGTGGGGGATATGGGTAACATGTAAGACATAACTGTTGTATACTTAACCAAAATTTAAGCATGTAAGTGGACATAAATAAGAAGGGGTTAAGTAAGATTTATTAGAGGGGACCAAGCATAGGTGGGAAGCTTGTGTCGAGGAAAAGGGACCCATTTCAGACCAGTAGCCCATTATGTATCTTTGTGAGCTCGACCCATGTCGAGGACAGGACACGCATACTGGGTTTGATTGTAAGAGGTCAAAACGGGTTAGCGGTGGCAACGCAAGTCCAACGGGTTTCATATGCGTGTGTGGACCCGGGCTGGTAGGTAAGACGTTGTTGCATCGTGTAGGTATAAGCCGTGCATCTCTGTTGTATCGGGTTGCCACTTTGGGGAATGATACACCCCACTGTGGGGCCAGTACTGGTATCTACGAGTTAGGGAGCCGATCGAATGGGGAAGGTAGTGGGTACGACTAGTGGAGATAGGAGCAGGCGGCACCTATGACAGCAGCTAGGAGTACAGCTACCATATTATGAATATTGTAATTAGAATGGGGAGGGTAGTGGGTACCACTAGTGGAGGTAGGAGCAGGCGGCACCTATGACAGCAGCTTGGGGTACTCGAAACTACCATTATTATTATCACTTATGTTCAGTAGGCAGGATCACCTTAGTATATAACACGGGCAACTAGTTAGGACACAAGTAGGGGGTAAGGATCCTTGTTACATAGGACACTAGTTGGAGTACTAGTAGGAATACAGATCATTCCTTGTAAGACACTTGTGAGGATGCTAGTTAGGTGGTGCAGAGCAAATAGATATCACAGAAATCTTTTAATGGCGAAGCAGAGGAATCGTGATATGTTTGATAGGAATCTTACGAAATTATACTTAGTTTATCTTGAATGGGAACCTTGCGATGTTACTTGACAAAAATCACATCTTAGTTATCTTGCCTGTTGCTTATCTTGTCATCGTGCTTATGTTTACTTTCAGTTTACTCATGCCATATTATCCTTAACTATTTTTGTGCTGAAAGTCACTAGGACTTACTCAGTCTTTATGACTGACCCATTTTGTTTCGCCTCTTTTTCTTCTGTTCCCCCCCCCCTAAGGTTCACAGGGTGGGAATACAGCTTAGTTCGGATCTTACCAAGCTCCAAGGCTCTTTCATGTATGGCTTGGATTTCTCTTGGCTATGGCTTGCTTTGCTTTATTGGGGAATACTACAGTTTGTTTTTATGCTTCTTTGTTTTGAGCAAGACAGATATTTTAACTATGTAATTGGGTATTGGAAGTTGATGGGCTTTTATTGTAACAATCATATTCAATAAATGATTTTAAGTACTTCAACTTTACTTTCTGCTGTTTTATATATGTCTGTCTTGTAATATTTCTTTTCCAGTACCCATAATGCTCCATTGAAGTTAAGGCATTCCCTTTGTGAGTGACCTTAATGGACGTGGGGTGTTACAGAGATTTATTCCGAAGTTGGAATAATTAATCAAAGATGTGGTTTATTTCGAAGTTCAAAATGTTAAATGAAAAAGCTAAATAAGAAGTTAACGACATTAGATTTTATAATATTTCAATATAAATGATAAGTCGGTCTGATATGGCTAAGAAAGTAGAAGATAGTTATCACGAACTGATGTACTTAATTTGAGATGACAAATTATATAATTGCTAATAATTTTACAAATGGAATTGGTAAATAAACTAAGAGATTTGAAAATAGAATTTGTAACAATTGTTATAGATGTAAAGTAAAATAAAAATTAATAATAATTATTGCAATAATGTGAAAATATAACCTGAAAAGTAACAATTGTTTAACTTAAGAGGCCAAGTGATGTTGTATGTTGAACCAGTAAATCCACTTTATTTTTCTATGGATAATGATTGTTATTTTGATATTTAAAACCCGAACTATCAATATCTAGCCAAGTCGATTATTGGTACAGAAAGATCGGTATAGAACTTATATTCAAAAACCATCCAACCAGAAAATATGTAAACGTTGAAGATGTACAGAAGCTGATCGAGATGGAGCAAATTGAAGACCGCGGATCTTCATAAGCGGAAGGATTATTGTAGAATATTCTATGGATTGCAACCAGAGGTACTCTGAAGTGATTCAGTCGTGAGTAGGATTTTACGGGTTTGCAAGGACTACTCGCTACTAATCCGTAAGGATGCGGTAGGAGGGTGCCTTCGGTTTGTCCAGTCCTAGGACAACTTTTATGGACGAATGCCTGACGGAGTATGCCTAGAAAACCATATACGGTTGATCCCTTAAAGGTATTACGTTTGGTGGCAGAGGAATTCATTTCTCTTAGCTCTTATGCCCATAATATTTTTAGGAAATCAATTAGTGGTTTGACGGGTTTGACAATGTGGCATTCAATGTAAATGGTGGTGTGATGTCTAGAAGATAAACGTAGCTTCAGGCCTCACAACCGGGAAATGCCGAAAATCGGGCAGGCAACATGGTTATGTGGATCGCTCCCATTAGGATGTATAATCGCCTATCTAGAGAAATTCCTTTTGCTTCTTAAATCTATTGATGCTTTCCTTTTTTGGGAAACAGTTGCTGATCCCAACCGTTGGTGATATACATTCGATACACTCAAGCGAAATGAGTGGTTGGTCATGTATGGCCGGGTTGCAAGACGTTCTTGTTGAACCCAGTGTATTCGCCTCTAAAGATACACTACTGGCAGGTGGTTCTATACCTTATCGTTTTCAGAATCAAAAGTGCCCGTGGTTTTGATTGTATACTGCATATGTGGAGCATGAGATGCAAGCATTCCGCTAGATTGCTACTTATTTGTTTTAGACACTTATAATATCAGACTACTATATGATTTTCAAATTTTTTTGGGTCATCGTAAGGTAAAAACTATCTGTATTTACGTGTGGATTTGGTCTTACGATTTTCTTTTTCTTCGAAAGGATTTTTAACTTTAAAATCAAGTTGGATGATTTCCCTTAAAACTTTGCGAGTTTTTCTCACTTTGGTTCGCCAGATTGACCCAATATTTTTAATGCTCGGGTTAGACCGGGTTGTACAGGTTTAGGTCATTGGATAATACGATGTCCAGAAGACGTGCTGGAGGAGTTTAGACATATGATTTTATCTAGTATATTCCGCTGTGTGCTGTATTTGAGGATATGTTGTTATAACTGTCCAAATTTGTCTGTTGTACTCTGATATATGTAAGTATATTACTTCAAGCTTTCGATAAAGTTATTTCTAAATTATATTTTGTTCCGCTGCGATGTGAGACTCTGTGTAGTGTTGGTTCTTCTTCTCCTTCTATTCTATTTTTTTTCTTTCTTACATCACCCTCTAAATTCCTTCTAATGATATTTGGGTTTCCAGTACAATTTGGTTTGGATTGGTGTTGTTTGATCAGCTCGAAAGGTATCGAAAATTTGGGTTGTCACACCATTTAAGAGCTCTTCCATGAAGAGTTGTCATGAAGACCTTGCATCATAGGGCTTCAGAAGAGTTATACGTATCCATGTAATTCTTGAAAATGGCAAGGTATTTGTCAGGGTCTATAGTCCCATCATATGAGAGTTTGTTCTCTTTTATTTCAGACGGAACCTTCACCATCATTATCTCTCTGGAGAAGCGGATTCCTTGCAACTTCCTATCTTCTCTACAACAAAAATAATCTATTACAACATCCTTATTACAACGAGCATTGGCTGCTCGTTGTAATGGAAGGCTATTATAACGGTCCATTCAAGACCGTTGTAATAGATGTCCTATACAACACCCTTTTTTACAACAGACTATGACTGACCGTTTTAGTAGATTGATTTTACAATGGTGTTTTCATGCCCATTGTAATAGATACCAATTTTACAACATTCAAAAAATGCCCGTTGTAATAATTGTCAATTTTACAATGTTCAAAAAATGTATATTGTAATAGATGTCAATTTTACAACCATCATAAAATGCCCATTGTAAGTAGTGCCAATTTTACAAACCTCATAATGTCCGTTATAGAAAATGAAATAGGTAAACTTATTGGAAAATAGAAATAATATGTATTTATAATATATAATAAATAAATAATAATAAATAGTTAAATTCATCATTAGTAAATTAAAAAATGATAATTGATTAATAATTACTACTAAAGAGTAATTAGTAATTAACAATAAATTTTTTATAAAGTAATTTATAATTTGTGTTTGAGAGGTTATCTTTATGAATAAAACAATTATTATTATTAATTGACAATTATACTTAACATTATAAAAAAATTAAAATAATAATTAATATAATATTTAATAATGAATAATATAGTATAATTATTTATTAGTAAGTAATTAATTAATAATTACTGATATAGTATAATTTATAGTTGATAATTGTTAATAAATAATCATGTATAACAAAGGTTTAAGTTTTATTATTAATATTTTTTATTATAATTTATGATTAATAATTAATTTAAAAAAAAATAACGAGTGATTTGTAACTATATTCATTATTATGCACTCCTTCCTAGGCTCGGTCACACAAATGCACTATGGTTCTCAAATAATAATTTAACATTTATAATTAATAGATTATTTTTATTAATATTAATGTAAGATAATTAACATGTTATTAGCAGATGGCGGTGCACATTGCAAATTTTCAAATAGTGGTTCTTCTATTTCAATGATTGTGGCCATGCATTTTATTTTTTGTTCTCTTTTTAATATTTGGTCTGCGGTTAAAAGGAGACATGCATTTAGTAAAAAAATGTTATCTTTCTTCAAACATACATTATTATTAAAAAAACGAATGGGGTATCTAAAATTTCAAGCCCGCCACAACTTCCAGATCTAAACATTGATCGCTCTTAAAAAAACAATTGCCCAAACCCAAAATCATTTCTACTCCCATGTTTTTCCTCCCAAACTGAAATCAAAATGGCTCCCAAACTAGCAGAACCAGGAACAACAGCGCCCAACAAAGCGGGATCCATTCGAAACCCAACACTCCTAAACAGAAAAAGGCAAGACGAACGGTGTAACAACGATCCCCATAAACTTCCAAAAAAATGGCACTACAACGACCTTGGTCATGTAAGACATGTACTTCATTTACAACAATATCTTCCTAGAATCCCCTTGCTCTAGCTTCTCCGAATTCACGAATGCCATCGAGTTCGGTCTCGATTTCTTATCACGGGCAAGGTAATTGGGTGAGCGTGGCACGGGAATGGTCGATATGGTTGCGTTGTAAGAGGTTGTTCAGGGTTTTCGATTCCGATAAAGTTGCCAGTCCAAGCAAGGGGCGCCAGCCCTAGAGGAGGCGGGATGAAATGTTGTTCACTATACTAAACAAACTGGTTTGTATTCTTGAATCGAAATATATCCTCATACTAAGTATAAATGTTGTGTATCAGATTTATTTTTATGATGTTTGAAGTTGATTCAAAAATTGGTTTGCATTTGGATTTCAAAATCTATTTTGATTTGAAAATTGATTTTGATTAGCAGAGATGATAGTCAAAATGTTTTAACTTAAATGTTGAGTTCGGAAATTAAAAAAAAAATGTTCATAACAAAAATATATCTAGAGTTAGAAAAATATTTTTGAGTGAGTGGAGTGTCATGGAGTTTCTAGCAAATATTAAAACTCACCTTAGCACACATACTACTACTTATATTTACTTATGTTGTCGTTGTGTATGTAGAAATACATCAAGGACACCTGTAAAGGCCCGTAAATCCGTACACTTTGAGTTGACTGATATTACACACGTCTAACCCGAAATGCACGAAAATATGAATCTTTAATAGAAAGAAAATTTGAGGATAAGAAAGGAAAGAAAGAAATATTAGAAAAGAAGAATAAGAAGAAGAACCAACACTACACAAAGTCGCACATCGTAGCAGAATAAAATATAATATGGAGATAACACTTTATTGAGAGCATAAAAATATACTTACAATCATCAGAGTACAGCAATCAAATAGTCTGGACAGTTATAATAACCTTTCCTCAATACAACACATAGTGGAATAATATATATCATACATCTGGACTCCTCCAACTCGTCTTTGGACTTTACGGCATCCGATAACCTGAACCTGTAACTCGGGCTGACCCGAGACATTACAAATGCCACAGATCAGTCTGGTGAACTAGCGTGAGAAAAACTCTCTAAGTTTACATAACATCCATATTGATTTAAAGTCCAAAAATCCTTTCGAAAGAAAAGGATAATAGTAAGACCATCCACACATAAACACAGATGGTTTTTACCTTCCTATAACCAAAACTAGTTTTGATATCAAAATCCAGTGATATTTTAATGGTGTCTATCAAATAAATAACCAAATAGTAGAACACTTGCATCTCTCGCTCTACATAGATAGTCTATAATAAAAAACCGCGGGGCATTTATTGGAGATTGGATTCCGATATGACAAGGTATGGGACCACCTTCTGATCAATGTACTCTAGAGGGGATACACTGTGGTTCAACAAAAACATCTTGCAACCTAGCCACACGTGACCAACCACTCGTTTAGCTTGAGTGTATCGAATGTATTATCACCCACGATGGCAGCTAGCCAACCGTTCCGAAAGCTGCAGCAGCGAAAAGATTAATAAGACAAAAAGGAATTTCTCCAGATGGTGATAATACACCCTACTTGGGTATGACCCACCTAGCCATACTGCCTGCTCAATTTTTGTCATTTCCAGTTGATGAGGCAAGAGGCTATGATTACCTACCTTTTTAGATCAGCACATCACTTTGAATGCCACATCGATAGATCCATCAAATCATTATTTAACGTTCCTAAAAAATACACCGGGCACGTTTGAAGATATCAATGTACATGACCATCTGGAAATACTCTGTCCGACACTCGTCTATACAAGTCATCCAGGAACAGGATGAACCAAAGGCACCCTACTACTACATCCAAAGGATCAGTTGCAAGTAGCCCTTACAATCCATAAAATCTCAACTACTACCGAATCACGTCAGAATATCTCTGGTTGCAATCTCAGAGAATATTTGGTAAGTATTCCTTTTGCTTATGAAGATCCACGGTCTTCAATTGCTTCATCTCGATCAACTTCTGAATATCTCACTTTCATGTATTTACTAGTTGGAATGGTTTTCGAATATAAATTCGATCCTGGTCTTCCCATACCAACAATCGACTTGGACTAATTTTGACAGTTGGTGATTTAACTATCATAATAAACAACCATCATCCATAGAAAATAAAACGGGTTCATTGGTTCAGTATACAACATCACTTGACCTCAGTTGTTAAACAAAATTTCTGCATCTTCCAAACATTTGGAATACTGCTTTTTAATTCTTATTTCCAAATCAGTTTATTCAATTTATAATTCTTTGAATTACAATTTATAATATCCTCAAAGGAAATATTATTTATATCCCCTCAACTACCCTTGTTTCTAAACTAATATCACCCTTGGACAATCCTGAAGTCGTTCAAGTTAGGGTATTTTATTTACCTCTCAGACCTTGAGTCAACAACATTCTTATCTTCGAGATAGATATGAATTAATCAACGAAATCTCATTCCAATAATTATCCTAACACTATGATTTTAAATAGGGTTTTAACCTCATATTTTTCTTTTGAAAAACTCTTTTCAGTTCCAAAATCACGCTTTTTCAATTTAAAACATTTCTATATTTCCCATCTTTAGTCTTTTAAATTCCCTTTAACTTCCTTCATATTTCATATCCCATTTCAAACTAGTTTCGACTCTTAAAATCCTTAATCCATTTATAACATGCCTTTGCAATTGCCCAATTTGGATTTTTAGAAATCCATCCAATATAATGCTTAAAATTCATTTATAACTTCATTAAATACACATAAGCTTTCACAACTTCATAAATTTCCATTAAAAGTGTTTATAACTTTGACTATAATAATAATAATTAACTACATCATCTTTAAAACTCAATTTGTTTACTTCACATTAATAGTTAATATTCCATTCAAATAATTAAAATAATAATTTATTTAATAATTTGTCTTGTTTTAAAACAGTTGGCATTGTCAACTCAAAATAATGTTAATCCGTTAACCGATTCCATTAGTCCTTTCTTTTAATCACTTTTAAAAAAATTCCTTTAATTTGATTAGTAATTTAATTAAATTAAATAATCGCAATTAATTATTATTTGAAATAATTAATTCAATCATTAACCATTTGGTTAATTTGTTCTCATTACTTATAAAACTTATTAATATAAGAATTCGCTTTATATACTCTATTTATAGCTACTAGATAAAAATAACCATATATTTCTTTTAATAAACCTTTGAGACGACCCCAAATCCCGTACAGACGGAGACAAGGGTTATCTTTGGAATATAACACAGAAACAGATAACAGCAGAACAGAATTAAATAAATACACCAGATAATGAACAATAGAATATACTGGATAAAAGTAATCATCAGAGTTACACAGTATACAGGATCTTACTTAGTACAAATACAGTTCAGCTATACATAAATGTCTACAACGGAAATAAACAAAATATGTACAATAGGAGCTGAACAGCATAAAAAGAGATAAATGATAGAATCCATCTTCAGCTCCAGCTATCCAGAAAGAACTATCTAAACCTGAATACAAGGCTGCCAGTGCAGAAAAAGGGGCACCCGAGTTTGAAAGTGAAACAAACTACGAGTCAGTCATGAGATTGGTATGAGAAATCGACTCAACACATATATAATTGGCTAATCACAGGACCACGCCACTTTCATGGAACAGGCTTACTCCATTGGATTGCCAGTGCTTTAAAACAAATTTTTCTTTTAAACGATGCAATGCATTTTATAAAAATGAAGCCATTATAAGACTCAGTTCCCATCACACAATGCAACGCAAACCGGAGGATAGAGTTTTTACCTTATAATGGCCAAAATATGCTTGATACGAATAAAACAAAGGCATTTGATATTATTGCTAGTGTTTATATGTTTTGAAAACAATTGAATCATAACTATCAATCATAGATGGCATTAATGCCCCATACCACAATGTCGCCATATATAGGTATACAATCAAAATCGCACAGTCGCGTATTTGGAAATTGGATTTCCATCATGAACCAAGGCAAAAGATAGTCCTTACCGACTTCGAGACTCTTTAGCCCGAGCCTCCGGAACAGTCGCAACTGCCCCTTGGATTGTCAGGGCCGGTCCACACGGAGTGGATTATAGTGCCTGAACAATACGTTTCCCCGCACTTTGGGGCGTAAATGAGCCAACGAATGACTCCATCGGACCCGGATCGTCTGATCAAACCGAGGCGCCTCGCAACAGCAACAACCACATAGGTGAAAAGTATATAAATGTCAGGGCTGGTAGGTCAGTGACACCACCCTAGCTAGAAAGAAACGCATGCCCTCCCTGAGGTCCTTCTCTCGTTTCTGGTTCATACCGGGGTGCGAGGCTCGCGAATTCACATTATACACAAAGCTACGCCACACAGGCGGTGCTTTGATCATCACCACAAGACTTTGTTTTTCAACAGAAGCCCTGATCACTGCATCTTAGCATGCCACATAGACAATTCATACCATGCGACTGATGTCCATCGATATACAACCTCTGAGCTCGTGCGTTTCAGAGAAGGGCGTTAAGTAAAGGAATAAATTCTCCGCCGCCAAACAGATGTATATTTAATAGAGATCAATCAACACAGAATAAAATCCAATGTCAGACACACAGTCCATTTACAAGTCCGTCCTGGGTCTGAACGAAACCGAAGGCACTAAATACCTCGCAAACCCATCGATCACCACGTACGTCTGAACGATCACCACTCATTATCCATATTTCGGGATGCCTCCCAATCAGGACCTCGGTTACCATCCAAACGAGGTGAAGATCTCCGGTCTTCGACCACCGCCTTCATCTTCGAATTTCAATCGTCAGTCAATTATTTGAAATGAGAATTAACTCGGCCTTTTCAAATAATTCACGTATATTTAGAATTTCAAATCAATTTATTTCAATGGTTAAATCATTCGTCAACACCAATTTTGTTCTTTAATGAAATTTTCACACCAAACACATTCAACCATCAAATACCACATAAATCGAGCAAATTCAGTTTATTTCCATTCCATATCATTTATGATATTTTATAATGATTTATCGCTATTTTTATTTATTTTAAAATAGCTAATTTATTCAAAACGACGCTTCGGGCCATAACGCGGCCGTGGCACTGTTTTTCTTCAGATTTGATTTACACATTTCTGAAAATCTAACCGTTGGATCTTCACGCAATTTACATCATTAGAAAGGTCTTTTCAAAACGAATCCAACGGTTCCAGTTTCGGGAAAATGCGACGGTCGGATCTCCCGGTATAATTGTTTGAAGTTTCGATTTCAAAATACGAACTGCAGCGTCGTTATTCGATTAAATATATATATATATATATATATATATAATCGTTTTTGGCGCTGTTTTTCTTCATATTTGAATTAAACATTCCAGACTGTTGGCTCGCTTTTTGACCAAGCCATCCAGGATCATTCATAAAAGGAAACCAGGAAACCAAGTCCCCCAAGAAATTGGAAGAATGGATCGCACGCCATCGTCTCGCCCAGGAATGGATCGCGCTCTATCGACTCGCCCAGGAACGGATCGCACGCCATTGTCTCGCCCAGGGATGGATCGCACTCTATCGTCTCGCCCAGGAACGGATCGCTCCCATCTCGTCGACGAACGACACCTCCAGGCGATCCGATCCCTTGGTACGAACCGAACCCTCTGACCCGTTCAACCACGAGCTGGTCTTCAGCGATCCGAATCGCACGGATCTGACGACACCTGTTCACAACGGCTAGTTTGACTGTTTCTTCAATGGTGGCGATGCGGCCCGATGATCTCGGGATTCGTGCCACGTGTCCGCGATCCGCCTGACAAAATCAGCTATAAATAGCCCAGAGCTTGGCATTTTTCGGGATCTTTTTGGCAATAGTGAATACTGAATCCGCCATTGTTGTCAAACCACTGAAATATGGAGAGAAATCACTGTTGTACTAGCTTTTAAAGCATAATCAATAAGATATAAAGTGGACGTAGGCTCGTTAACGCCGAACCACTATAAATTCTGAGTGTTATTTTCTTTTTCCTTGTTCCTCATTTAGAATTCTCTACAGTTTATAACAATTTGGGTGTTAGGTCCAAATTTCGATCTAACATTTTTGGTGCTTTCACTGAGAAACTCAGTCTTAAAGTTTCATCATTCATTTTCTTGAAGATTCCAGCGATTCAGATATCATGGCTGGAAAAAGATCTAAAGTTTCGCAAACCAACGAAACGATCGAGGAGAGTGTACACGAACTGGGCAACGAAGAGATTCTGGATCGCGGAGCGCAGGGGGCGATCCGATCCGATGAAGACACCTCGTTCCGAGTCGATGAGAACGAGACGATCCGTGCTACTGAAGGGGTTGTTACTCGATCCCGGGGCAACACCTCGCAGCCTCCGCGCACCACGACCACGAGTCGATCTCAGGGGGGCGCAGCGAACTGCCCTCCACGAACCGCAGCTACCCGAACTGATGGTCAGAACACAACTCGACCTGGAAAAGAACCTATGACCCACTCCTATCGTCCTGGAACCTCTGCTCGACCCGGTCCGAGCACTTTTCCCATAAGAGAGGGTGATGATGACCACTATGATCCTGCTGCTCCTGTCACTGAGGGGGATCTTTCTCACTTTGTCGAAATGTGGGATATGTTGTTTGATGAGTTGGCCGCCCAAAGACAGGAAAGTTCCATCCTGCGGCAAAACCTGACGGCTATGGATAGAAGACTTGATGAGCTAGCAAGGCAAAGAACATCGCCGGTTCGTCCACTCACCCCAGCATATTCCTCTTCATCTGAAGAGTCGCCAAGACCTCCGCGGCGACCGTATGAAAGAGCCGAAAACATAGAACAGCTTCGGTTCGGGACCCTGCCCTCACAAGAAGAGGAAGAACTAGGGGCAAGACCCACAAACCGTAATATGGATGGTCAAGCAACGACCCTCAGGACTCGAGGTGTGAACAGTCCTGTGCATGACAGACCACCTCAGCCCCGTCGCCGTACGCATAATCATGATAACAGGGGGCAGCGAGGCCCCGTCCAAGCCCCGAATTTTGTGGCTACTCCCCGAAGAGAGATCAGAGAACCTCGTCGGGCCAGAGGCACTGACCCTGAACCTCCTTTGACTAGTGCAAACGTTGCAGCCATGGTTCACCAGATTTTGGCCGACAGCCGAGGACAGCGGAACGAAGATTGGGGGATTGACCGCAGTCATACCCCTTTTACTGACGATATTTTGGATGCAACTTTTCCAAGGCGTTTCAACATGCCACAGATGAACCGATATGCAGGAAGATCTGATCCTGTTCAGCACCTAATGAGATACTCTTGGTCGATGACTGCCGCCGCCGCATCTGACGCGGTTAAGTGTAAAGCGTTTCCCATATTCCTGGAAGACGTGGCTTTACTATGGTTTACTCGCCTGCCGGCGAGATCGATTTCTAGCTTCAGGGAACTAAGCGAGAAGTTCGTAGAGCAATTCCGTATCAACGCACAGAAGACGAAAAGCGTGATCGATTTATTCCTTGTCAAACAGCGACCAGGCGAAAGTCTAAAGATGTACCTGGATCGTTTCAATTTGGCCGCCACTGAGGTTAAAGATCCTCATGAGCCGACCATTGTCGCAGCACTAATTGATGGAGTGGACAAGGACACTGAATTTGGGAGGTACTTGGCAGGCAAACCACCCCACACCAGAGAGTTATTCTATGAGAAAGCCAATGTACATCTACGCCGGGAAGAGGTGTACGCAAACCGAAAGCTTAAAATGACTGATAAGGAAGAAGTTCAGAGCAATGTCGCCATCAAACAGACTGGAGACAGCTCGGGGAAAGTTGAGGTTAACGTCGGAAATCAGAACCAGGGTGGTCGCCGACCAGGTAACAACAATAACAATGCTAACGGCAACAGCCGGAAGAGGGGCCGAGGGAACGACTCCCAGAGAAGGACTCGTCCCAGGGCCTTTGAAAGTTATACACCCATAAATGATACCCTGGAAAATATCTTCATGGATGCGTATGAAGTCCTCCAGAATAAGAGGCCACCTCCTAGAGAGTCGACAGAAAAAGAGCGTGAGACAGGGAAATTCTGTCTCTTTCATCAAATCCACGGCCATTCGACGAATGAATGCCGTCACCTGAGGGACGTAGTCAAAAGGTTGCTTCGAGAAGGGAAGCTAGACGAATACAGAGTAACGCCTAGGGACAGGGGGCAAGCAGTGCAGGCCCCGAATCAGAATCAAAATCAACTTGCTGCTAGGCCAACTGCTCAGCAAAACGGAAAGAATATTGTAATCAACACCGTGATTGGTGGACTTTACCTTGCTGGGCATAGTTCCAAAGCTTAAGATCAGTATGTCAACGCAGCCAAGCAACACCTCGAAGTGGGGGAATGTAGCAACCCCGAGGACAGTGTCCCGGTGAAGCAGCAGAAGATGATGACTGATGACGTTATTTTCCGAGAACGAGAAAGCATCGGAGTCCATGCTCCAACTGAAGATCCACTTGTAATTACGATACCCATTGGGCCAGCCACTGTTCATAAGGTACTGGTGGACAACGGGAGTTCCGTTAATATTCTTTTCAAAAAAGCCTTTGACCAGATGAATCTTGAGATAAAAGACTTGAAGCCCTGCCAAGGATGGATTCGTGGATTCAACGGAGCATCCACCGCACCTATGGGTTATGTAGAATTGCCAGTTACACTTGGGGAAGGAGAACGCCAGAGAGTGAGAATCCTTCCCTTTGTGGTTTTGGATGTCGAATCGCCATACAATGCCTTCTTGGGCCGACCGGCCCTCGCAAAATTCAGAGCCTGTATAGCCCCCTGGTGCTTGCTATTGAAGTTCCCCACAGAAGCTGGCATTGGTATCGTCAGAGGGGATCAAGTTGCTGCGCGAGCATGTTATGTTGCAGAATTAAAGTTGCTTCGCAACGGCGGGGATATCGAAACTAAAGGCACTCCTCCCCCTTCGGGGGCGGAAACCTTATAGCAACCAAAGAGGATAATTGTTGGAGAGTTGCCTAGAGTGATGCCCGAGGATATAGATCCCAGAGAGGATCAAGAACCCGGGGGCAGAACGGCAACTCCCAACGAAGCAACTGTGGATGTGCCAATCGATGACAGTGACCCGGAGAAGGTCCTTAAGATTGGATCCCAGTTAAGTCCGACTCTTGCCGAAGAATTGACGACTTTCTTAAAGGACAACTTGGATGTATTCGCTTGGACCCATGCGGATATGTGCGGGATATCCCCATCAATCATGAGCCATTCTTTGAGCATTAACCCCAAACATCCTCCAGTAAAGCAAAAAAGGCGAATGCTGGGCCCAGAGAGGTCCGCTGCCTTGAAAGAAGAGGTTGGAAAGCTAAAGAGTAATGGGTTTATCAGAGATTCCACTTACCCAGACTGGATTTCGAATCCAGTCCTGGTAAAGAAGGCCAGCGGAAAGTGGCGAACGTGTATCGACTTCTCGGATCTAAACAAAGCTTGTCCAAAGGATAGTTTCCCATTACCTCGAATTGACCAGTTGGTAGACTCGACGGCAGGTCACGAGCTTCTCTCATTCATGGATGCTTATTCAGGATACAACCAAATTCCGATGCATGTTCCAGACCAAGAGCATACTAGCTTTATCACTGATCTGGGATTATATTGTTACGTAGTAATGCCCTTTGGTTTGAAGAATGCAGGCGCTACGTACCAACGTCTGGTCAACAGAATGTTTTATAACCAAATCGGGAAAACAATGGAAGTATACGTCGACGATATGTTGGTCAAATCCAAGCAATCCTTTCAACACACTTCTGACTTGGCAGAGATGTTCGGCATTCTCCGAAAGTATGGGATGAAACTCAATCCCACCAAATGTTCATTCGGCGTTGCTTCTGGAAAATTCTTAGGATTCATTGTCAGTTCGCGCGGTATTGAGATTAATCCGGACCAGATCACGGCAATCAGGAACATTCAGGAACCTAGGCAAATTAGGGATGTGCAAAGCCTTGCCGGAAAAGTGGCCGCACTAAACAGATTTATCTCCAGGGCTACGGATAAGTGCATCCCATTCTTCGAATTAATAAAGCGAGGAAAACGCCACTTTAAATGGACACCTGACTGCGTAGAAGCGTTTGAGAATTTGCTCAGACACTTGGAGAAGCCTCCAATTCTATCTAAACCAATAGACCACGAGGATTTATTCGTGTATTTGGCAGTATCATCTCATGCAGTCAGCTCAGCGTTGGTAAGGGAAGAGGAGAAGGTCCAAAGACCTGTGTATTACGTGAGCAAAAAATTAACAGCGGCAGAGCGTAATTATCCACGGATAGAAAAACTGGCGTATAGTTTACTGATTGCCTCCAGAAAACTTCGGCACTACTTTCAAGCACATCCTATTACCATATATACTGATCACCCACTCAAGCAAGTTCTACAGAGACCAGAGGCATCTGGAAGGTTACTCAAATGGAATATTGAGTTAAGTCAATTTGACTTGAACTTTCAGCCCAGACGATCAATTCGGGGGCAAGTGATAGCTGACTTCATAGCAGAGTTCACTGTTCCTGAAGAAGACATAGCGAACGAAAAAGTGGAACCCTCAAAGTTACTTTTCGACCCTAATGTCTGGAGATTATATACTGATGGTGCTAGAAACAACGAAAGATCTGGCGCTGGAATAGTGCTTGAAACCCCCGAGAAATAATTGATAACTTATGCCATCCGAATGGAGTTTCAGGCCACTAACAACGATTCTGAATATGAAGCTCTGATAGCCGGATTAAAGATTGCAAAGGTGCTAGAAGTCACAGAACTGAACATCTTCTGCGATTCCAAGTTAGTTGTGAACCAAGTTACTGGGAGATTCCAAGCTAAAAGTGCAAGATTGATTCTATACTTAAAGAAAGTGAAAGAACTGCTGAATGAGTTTGATCACTACAGCATATCTCATATTCCGCGGTCAGAAAATCAGCAGGCAGACAATTTGGCAAAGATGGCTAGTTCTAACGATCCTGAAGTGATAGGGCTAGCCATGTGAAGTACTTCGGTCTCCCAGCATTGATCAGATGGAAATCGACCTAGTAATAGAGACGGAACCAGAAAAGGAGTCGTGGATGACCCCTATAAAGAATTTCCTAATGGATGGAGCGCTTCCGACCAGGAAAAGCGAGAGGCGTAAAGTGATTCGTAAAGCCGCCCGATACGTATTGCAAGGCGGAGTCCTTTATAGACAAGGGTATTCAATGCCCCTCCTTTGGTGTATAGCCCACGATGACGTCAAACGTGTGCTGCAAGAAGTCCACGAAGGCGAATGTGGCGACCACACTGGGGGGCAAACTTTGGCGAAAAAGATATTGCGGCATGGTTACTTCTGGCCTACCATAAACAAGGATGCAGAAAGATATGCACGACGATGTGATGCGTGTCAGAGATTTTCAAAGATACCTAGAGCGCCTCCAAGTCAGTTAAAAACAATGATGAGTCCATGGCCTTTTGCTATGTGGGGAATTGATATCATAGGAAGTCTCCCCATAGCGCGGGGCGGAGCAAAGTTCGCCATTGTGGCCATAGATTATTTCACTAAGTGGGTCGAGGCAGAACCACTGACTACAATCACAACTAAACGGGTGATCAACTTCATCGTGAGAAACATCATCTGTCGGTTCGGGATTCCAAAGATTGTGATAACAGACAACGGAACTCAATTTGATAGTGCTGAATTCAGAGACTTCTGCCAAAAATATCACATCGAGAATCGATACACCTCCGTGGCACACCCACAATCGAACGGGCAAGTCGAAGCTGCAAATAAAGTAATTAAGTCCATTCTGAAAAGAAGAATGAAGCGGGCTAGAGCCATGTGGGCTGACGAATTGCCCTTGGCACTATGGGCCTACAGAACGACATACAAATCAGCGACAGGACACACCCCGTTCTCCCTTGCTTTTGGAACGGAAGCAGTCATCCCAATTGAGATAAAGGTACCTTCTCATCGGGTGACCTATTATGATCCAATGTCCAATAATGAATTGCTCCTTGAGTCCCTGGATATGATTGAAGAAAAGAGGGATGAAGCCGACCTGCGTGCTCTGAGATGCAAACAACAGGTCGCCCGATATTACAACAGAAAGGTCCAAGCCCGAACCTTGGAACCCGGAGACTTGGTTCTGAAACGTGTCTTTCCACCCCCAACTCATATGGGAGCGAAGTGGGAAGGACCGTACTCTATTCTCAGCAAGCTTGATAATGGAACCTTCAAGCTGGCAACCGTAGATGGAAAGGAAATCCCCAGAGTGTGGAATGCCCAACATCTACGGCCATATTTAACATGAGAAGTTTCAAATTTATTCTTTTGCTTTATAAAAAAAAAAAACTATGTAAAGGGCATGACTTGCCTAGAACAGTCTGATTCCTTAAAGCAAGAGATTATAAAGTGGACGTAGGTCATGATTCGACCGAACCACTATAAAAATACTGTGTGTCATTTACCTTTATTGCATCTTTATTTATTTGCCTATGAAAATCAGTGTGAATAATGCAGGTACCCGAAGTCCGGTGCCAACAGTTCCTCTCGTAAACTAATCCAAGAAACCCAAAGCCTTGGTAAATACTCCAACTGCCTATCCGACTGGTTTTAATCCTCGGAGTTTGGATTAAGATGTAAACCTAAGACGAGTTTGATAAGCGTCCATGACTGCAGACTGCCGAGTCCGAACTCTAACTCTCCAGAGAGAGAGAGAGTATAAAAGCGTCTCCGATTGAGCGCTAAGAAAGAGCTCCTTTCCCGCTGAAGGATCGGGGAGCGAGTGAATCGCTGAGCTCGAACTCTAACTCTCCAGAGAGAGAGAGAGTATAAAAGCGTCTTCGATTGAGCGCTGAGAAAGAGCTCCTTTCCCGCTGAAGGATCGGGGAGCGAATGAATCGCTGAGCTCGAACTCTAACTCTCCAGAGAGAGAGAGAGTATAAAAGCGTCTCCGATTGAGCGCTGAGAAAGAGCTCCTTTCCCGCTGGAGGATCGGGGAGAGAATGAATCGCTGAGCTCGAACTCTAACTCTCCAGAGAGAGAGAGAGTATAAAAGCATCTCCGATTGAGCGCTGAGAAATAGCTCCTTCCCCGCTAAAGGATCGGGGAACGAACGAATCGCCAAGCGTAAAACTCTAACAATTGATTAGGGGGCATCACGCGCTCCTATGCAAACACTAAACTTTGATATAACAGTGTAACATAGCATGAACATTCTTCTTCCTGTTGATTGACTGACTTATAATTATTAATAGTTGGCTAACGACTAAACGTGGAAAGTTTCTATGAATACAGGTACGCAATGATGTAAGAAGAAACAAATCCTTGTTTATGTACTGCAAATCAACAAAGTGAAAACAATTTAGAAACAAAAGTGAGGACCAGTCTCACAATTACACTTCCTGGCCAGTGGGAAACCTAAAAGACAAAATATCAACAAACATCCGATTTATGCTTCGATTTCTTCTCTCGCTTCTGCCTTTCCAGCCTCTCCTTGTCGGCTTCAGATGGATCCTCCTTCTTCCTTTTCCGCTTGTCCACAAGGGGAGCATCTGACTCCTCTGAGGTCTCCTCTTCCCCTTCTTTTCCCTTGCTTCTGCTGGAGAGGGAAGCCGGGAAGTCATCGGGGTTTGCAAAGTGAAGTTGTCGGCTGATGGACTTGGACTGGATTTTCATAATCATCCCAGTTTTGGGATCGAACTCTGCAAGAGGAACCACGTCCAAAGCCTCATCTCCCCCCTTCTTAGAAGCCAACCCTTTCTCTTGTCTGGCTTTTCGGCTAGCCAGGGGCTCTTCATCATCATCATCGTCGTCGGCCTTTTTGGTGCCGGTAGTATCCTCTTCGTCATCTACATGACGACCATCCAAGTCTTTTAAAGCCTCGATAGTCTCAGCATCTTTGGGTACGTCGGCGCTAGGCACCGAGATGCTTCCTTCTGCTGTTGTGACCTCGACTCGCTCTGAAACATCGATTTCAGCACCTGGCAGGACGGTCCCCTCCTCCACTTCTCTCTCTTTTCCAACACCCTTGTCGACGGGCTCGCCACCTGCATTACGAGAGACACACATTACTAATTCAATGGGTTGTCCTATTAGACGACGACAATTCGCAATCGCTTTAGCAAATTGCGGGGAAAAGAGAGAGGTACCTTCAGCAGATACTCCCTCTTGAGTAGATCCGGATGCTCCAACAACCACGGGAGTTAAGCCTAAGGGGATTAGCGGATCGTCAAGATGATACTCCTCAACTTCGGAGGTTTTAGACTTTGCGGAGGAGCTGGAACCTTCGTCAATTTTGCTTTTGCCTTTAGCCATGGTTCTCTCCTTCTCCATTTCCGCTAGGATTAAGCGACGACCCTCTGCCAGATCCTCAGGCTCGTTGTCCCTTAGGATGCTCTTCATCAATTCATCTTCATTGATCTCTTCGACCCCCAGTCTATGCTTTTCGCCCTCCACGATGGCATCCCATAAGTTGGCCAAAGTAACATGATAATCCGGGATCCATGAGATATTGCGAGTTTTGAGAACCTGGCCAAGGAAATCAAAAATCATCTCCTCAAACCCCTCGATTTCTTTCTCTCTTTCAAGGAGTTTGTTGTTGGAGGCAGTGGCCATTTCAATGGCGCTATCAACGTTCTTTTCGGCAAGAGCTGCCCGTCTTTCCGCATCTGCCACCTGATCATTCAAGATCACTTTTTCCGCCTCTGCCAGAGCCAACCTTTCTTTTAGACTCGCTTTCTCCGCCTCCCAAGCAGCCTTCTCCGTCAAAAAATGGCCTTGTGCCGTTACCAATTCGATGTTGGCCATTCTGAGGTCTTCAACCTCCTTTTTTAAGGCCATTTTTTCCTGGCTATTGGAATCCAGTTCTGAATGAAAGCGCTGCTTGGCATTTTCTAATTCAGTTTTATAGTTTGCGGCGTCTCTCTGTGCCAAAGCGAGCTGGGCTTGAGCGTCTTCCAGGTCCTTCTCTAATTTTGTCCTGGCCCTTTCATTATTTTCGAGTTTTGCTTTAGACCTGTGAGCTTCTATTTCGAGTGTTCGGATGACCTCCGAAAGATTAAGTGCGTGCTTTTTCATCGTCTCGTACTGCTTGGCCACGTGACGGATATGCCCGATAACTTCTTTATCCCAGTTTTTAGGGACCGGTTCCAAGGCAGGAACAAAGACCAACATCAAGGCTCTATCCTAACTGTTCAGAGTTTTGTGGCGACAAGGCGTTGATTAAAGTCTGAAATTTCTTCGTATCACCAGCCGCGAGACGGATCGCATAGCAGAGGGATCGCCCCCTTCGACTCGCATGGCAGAGGGATCGCCCCTTTCCGGATCGTAGGGCAAGGAGATCGCCCCTCATCGAATCGCCGGACGAAGGGAAGGCTCCCTCACGAACCGTTGCGACTGCCACGATACGACCCTTTGTTGCCACCGCCATCTTTCGTCTCGCCACTTGCTTTCGTCTTCAATCCCTGACCACGATCCGAGTCGGCCTTCCTTCCCCCTCTGCATCCTTCTTCTTCCTCGTCTCCTTCCCATCCTCAAGTTCTGAGCTCCACGCTCAATGGCCATGGCGGCTTGGTAATTTATTCAGAAAGTCGCGGATTTATATTGTTTCTCCCTCGAATCAGCCGTAGAAATTCAGGAAAGTAATATGAGAGTGCTTTCTATAAAGTTACCTTTCTAAAAACTGAGAGAATACTTGGATTTTCGAAAATTTAAAAGGTTGGGTTAGTTTTTCAATGGCTCACGCGAGACGATTCGGCAGAGAGAAAGAAGAAGGAGAATGAAGAGGGGAGCGTCGGCTTATATAGGCAAAGAAGGTGACCATTTGTCTCCCCTCCTTTGTCTTATTCGGTCCACGAAGCGCCCTACAGGCCACGATCCAAAGATGGAATCGCAAAGAAGCCCACGGACCGCTTTGAAATGATGACCCACAAAACTCAAAGCCCGACACGACTCGAAGGAAGATACGCCCCGTTTCGCACAAGAGCCTAGGAACTCGGCACGAGACGAGCAGATGACCAAATCGGACCGTGTCGTCCTATGGCGATCCGACTCATACATGTGTCGATTTGAACCAATGCGACTGTTGACTTACATCCCTTCAAGAGAGGGAAAATAAGAATCTTCGAAGCATGTTTCATCATCAATAAAACATACTTCGAGGGGGCAAAATGTTGGCTCGCTTTTTGACCAAGCCATCCAGGATCATTCATAAAAGGAAACCAGGAAACCAAGTCCCCCAAGAAATTGGAAGAATGGATCGCACGCCATCGTCTCGCCCAGGAATGGATCGCGCTCTATCGACTCGCCCAGGAACGGATCGCACGCCATTGTCTCGCCCAGGGATGGATCGCACTCTATCGTCTCTCCCAGGAACGGATTGCTCCCATCTCGTCGACGAACGGCACCTCCAGGCGATCCGATCCCTTGGTACGAACCGAACCCTCTGACCCGTTCAACCACGAGCTGGTCTTCAGCGATCCGAATCGCACGGATCTGACGACACCTGTTCACAACGGCTAGTTTGACTGTTTCTTTAATGGTGGCGATGCGGCCCGATGATCTCGGGATTCGTGCCACGTGTCCGCGATCCTCCTGACAAAATCAGCTATAAATAGCCCAGAGCTTGGCATTTTTCGGGATCTTTTTGGCAATAGTGAATACTGAATCCGCCATTGTTGTCAAACCACTGAAATATGGAGAGAAATCACTGTTGTACTAGCTTTTAAAGCATAATCAATAAGATATAAAGTGGACGTAGGCTCGTTAACGTCGAACCACTATAAATTCTGAGTGTTATTTTCTTTTTCCTTGTTCCTCATTTAGAATTCTCTACAGTTTATAACAATTTGGGTGTTAGGTCCAAATTTCGATCTAACACAGACAATCCAACCGTTGGATTTTTACAAAGTTGGTGCCGTTGGAAAGATTTTTCCAAAGCGAACCCAACGGTTGCGATTTCAGGAAAATCCAATGGTCGGATTTCCCGCACTAGTTGTTTGAAATTACGGTTTCGAAACACGAACTGCACGGTCACGTTTCGTTTTAATTTTATTTATATTTAAATATTCATATAAATATAGTTCATTCAACAATTTCAATATCGTTTTCACTTCAAATATTTCACTAACGCCTTTAAATTTTGGAAAATTTTGCCATAACCTCCTTTGTACGGGAGGGCTGGGAAAATTCCCAAATAGCCACACGGGCGTCTCATGTCAAAAAGAAAAAGAAAAAGCCAAGCGGCTAGCCAACAGACTCATAAAATCATCACCCAAACAAAACAGTAGATGTGTACCTATTTGTCGAGCACAAAATTTTATTCCTCTTCTCTAGTCCCTTTGCTATAACCTGTTCAATAAATATGCATGTCCATATATATATTTCTTATCACTTATCCTTTTCCATTCAACTTTATATTTGATCCCATTTGGTTTAAAAAACACCATTCATTCTAATGTTGCATGCATAGGTAAAAAAAGATCACGTCATTAGCTAATTAATGAATATTTCAACTCATGCATATTTATTTAAACGAGTTGCTATTTTTAACCCTTCACATTTCAACAATTCATGTATATAATAAAAATGTGATTTTTATATTGCAAAATAATTCATTTCAAAACACTATTATTTTATATAGTTTATATAGGTGATAAAAAGAGGATTTTTCTTATAAAAACAATTTCCTTTAAAACGAGGTCATTTTACATAGCTCATATAGATGATATGAAAAGGTGATTTTTATTATGAAACAATTTATTTCAAAATATGAATACCATTCAATACATGAATTTCTACTCAACGCATGAATATCGATTCAACACATGAAGGTTTTCTATAGTTTCTATATATAGATAAAAATGTGATTTTTATATTTTAAAACACGAATACCATTCAACACATGAATCTCTACTCAACGAATGAATGTCGATTCAACACATGAAGGTTTTCTATAGTTTCTATTTATAGATAAAAATGTGATTTTTATATTTTAAAACACGAATACCTTTCAACACATGAATTTCTACTCAACGAATGAATATTGATTCAACACATGAAGGTTTTCTATTCAATGAATAAATATAGTTTCCGCAAATGAAAATAATTCAAACACATGAATATTATTCAAAATTTCGGCAGCATAACGGCATGGTAGTTAAAACCGGGACCGTCCCTAGTACGGCTCCTCGCTCTACCTTAAAACCTCGCTGTTTTTGACATTGGGGATCATGCATCTAGTTCGCACGCAGGCGGCATGTATATATTTATTTCATTTCCACAAACTAATCCTATGTGGTTTCAACCAAATATTTCTCAACCACAAATGGGTATTTTTCAACCACAATCAATCAATATCAATCACAAACAATCCCAAACAACCATTCGCAATCAATCAATTTTCACACCAATCACAATCAATAAATATCGTCCATGGTCTGTGGACGATGGTGTCGGGTGTTACTAAACACCGTCTGCATCCTAGTATATATTTATAACTAGAAAAGTAAATTAGAGCGAGAAGTTCTCACCGCTTTTAAGCTAAACCTAACGCCGCGACTCTTCTAATGTAGGAAATCTTCGCCTTGCTTCTAACGAGATCTGTTTCACGCTGTATATTAGAAATCACATTTTTATTTCAACGCTATAAAAATCATATTTTTATTACACTATTTTCTATATAATGATCCTATTTTTATAACGCCATTTACATAATAAAAATCCCATTTTTACACCGCTACTATATTGATAAAAATTCTATTTTTATACCGTTACTGTATAGATAAAAATTCTATTTTTATACCGCTCTTCATACATAAGAAAATTCTAAATAAATTTTTTTCCTACTTCATATGAATAAAAATTTCGTTTTTATATTCGCTACTTTATATAAAAGTCATATTTTTATATTCATAAAAATCGAATCTTTATAACATTACTTCACGTGTAAAAATCTCATCTTTCCTTATTCAAAAATCTTGTCTTCCTTTAATCAAAAATCATATCATATATTAAAAATTTCACCTTTTTACTTTATTAAAAGTCAAGTCTTTATATCATGAAAAATCCTGTCTTTTCATAATGAAAAATCATATCTTTGCAAATTTAAAAAAAAAACCACTTCTTTGCAAATCTAGATAAAAATCATAGCTTTGTACATAATAGAAATCATGACTTTGTTATGCAACATATATGATAATAAAAACATATTTTCACGCTATGTTAATATATACAAACATTACCTTTTCATGCTATGTTAATATATATATATATATATAAAATAATGCCAATTTAATTAAAACCATACTATTTTAAATAAATCTCAGATTTAAACAATACAATGTAAATTAACTTCAGATTTATATAAATTGAATAAACTAAATTAAAATTAAAAGTAAAAACTTACATCTCAAAAAATGGGAAGAGGGGCTGCGTCTGAGGTGAAAAAAGGGGAGGAAAGGTGCTTGCTGACCGGAAGGTGGCTCGTCGGAGTCAGGGTCAGGCCATAGTGGCCACTGCGGTGCTGAAGGTGGCGGATTAGGGGAAGAAGGGGTTTTGATTTTTGGGCGCTGGAGCGAGAGGGGTTCGGAGGGGGTAGGCGCGGGGCTGGTGGTTTCAGGGGTCTCGACGACGATGGGGATGGATGCGCAGGGGTCTTCGAACTCGCAGGTTCAGGGAGGGCTCAACTCTCGAGCTGGGTGACGGAAACTGAGGAGAGGAGGGAGGTGAGGCGGAGTGAGGAGGTGGAGGCGCACAGGCGGTGGTGCGACGGCGATCCTCGTGGACGGCGACGGGGTTGGGCAATTTCGGTCTTGGTTTTTTTTTTTTTTCTCTTTCTGGTTTGGGAAAAACAAACGGGGGAGATAATAAAGGGGTGGGTTTTGTTTTTATAATTATTTTAATTTAATCTAATTTTCCAAAGAGGTCGACTTTTTCCTCGAACTCAAAATCCAACCCAACGACTGTCGTCCCTAGCGTTTTACCCCCATTCCGAACTCAATGGGATATGCTTCGTAGGCCCATTCGGCTGTTTCAGTCAGTTTTCATTCAAATCAAAATATAAAACATTCAATATTTAATTTGAACGTACATTTCAATTTTCCAGGGCCACAAACTAATTCGAAAAATTCCAGAAAAATAAATCTAGCTATGTTTTGACGATACGGTCCCAACAAAACTAGTTTCGTTGAATTCTGAGACCGTTTGCAAAAAAACCCATTTTTGGTCGATCTGGTTCAACTGTAATTGACAAAAACACATTTTCCTTTGCCACGCTCACATACTATCTTCAAAAATTTTGAAATGTGAAACCTAGCGACAACTTCACATCCCGGATCCAACAACAGTGGTTTCGTCGAATTCCGAGGTCGTATGCAAAATGGCCAATTTCACGGGCTATATAAATTCCATAGCGACCTTTCTGAAAGTTCATTCGGCCATAACTTTTGGTTTCCGCTATGAAAATTCGATTTTTCATATTCGTTAGAAAGGTATTCACTAATAGATTTAAATATTTTTGGTTTCACTAAAATCCGTTTTGTTTTGCACCCGGTGCAGTCCGACAAAGTTTGAATTCAAATTTTTTTTTTGAAACTACAGCGCCATTTCAGGCCCTGTTTATAATTATAATTAATTATATTTGTTTTCAATTGGCGATTCAAGCTCACTTTTCATTGCCATTATTTAAAATATTTATTTTAATTATTTAAAATCCATTATTTTAGCCAATTTAAAAATTTTAAATTGGTTCAGATTTTCTGGGTCTTTACAAACTCCCCCACTTAAAACTTTTCGTCCCCGAATAGGAACAAAGTCAAAAGTGGTTTGATAAATCTACAATCACACAACACAACAACCAATACAGTTGTTTTCTACTTTTCAAAAATATACTAATCAACTCCTATTTTCTTTTAAAATCACTCAGACTATAGAATTTAAAAGTTCACATTCATGGATAGAAAATAACAGCAGAGTAGAGAATTAAATGTTAATGCAAAGTAGGGTAAATGTACCTTGCACCAGAGTCAAACAGAGATATCCACTCGGCATCTAGGATAAGCTTTCTGAATGCTCTCCTCAGTTTCCCAAGTACAATCTCGCGGATCTCCACTCCATTGCACTTTGACTAAGCGAACCTTCTTGTTCCTCAGCTCTTTGGTTTCTTTGCCGATAATCTTTAGCGGCTCTCGCCTCACAGCTAATTCGGGAGTAATTTCAACATCCTGTTGAGCTGCATCTTCCACGATCAAGTCTGGATCATGAACGTGCTTTCGAAGTTGAGATATATGAAATACATCATGGACTCCAGGCAACCAATCATGCAATTTGACCCTATAAGCGAGAGTCCCGATCCGTTCCAGAATAGGAAACGGACCTATGAATTTGGGCGCCAGCTTTCTAGTTTTACCGAACCGGATTACCCCTCTCATCGGCGATACTTTCAAATATACATAGTCGCCAACAGCAAAGGATATATCTCTTCTTCTCCTATCGGCATAGCTCTTTTGTCGGCTTTGAGCGGCGAGTAATCGCTTCTTAATGAAATCGACTTTGTCGGCGGCTTCTCGGATCATATCAGGACCCAACACAAGTCTATTGCCTGGTTCGACCCAACAAGCAGGGGATCGGCACGGTCTACCATATAATGCTTCGAATGGCGACATTGTCAGGCTCGCCTGGTAGCTATTGTTATAAGAGAATTCAGCCAAATGCAGATGGTCTTCCCATGATCCACCGAAATCTATAACACAAGCCCGCAATAGATCTTCTAAAATACGATTCACCCTCTCAGTCTGACCGTCTGTCTGAGGATGATAGGCAGTGCTTAAGTTCAACTTCGTTCCCAGCTCGACTTGAAATGCTTCCCAGAATTTGCTAGTGAATATTGTATCCCTATCACTGACTATACTGATTGGCACTCCATGCAGTCTAACTATTTCCCTGAAGTATATCTACGCCAGACTCTGACCGATTCTGTTTGATCTGACAGGTATGAAATGGGCGGTCTTCGTGAAGCGATCTACGATCACCCAAATACTGTCATTCCCTTTTCTGGTTCTAGGCAGACCATCAATGAAATCCATAGAAATATGTTCCCACTTCCAACCAGGAACTTCTAGCGATTGTAATAATCCAGCTAGTTTCTGTTGGTCGCTCTTGACTAGTTGGCAAGTAGGGCATCGGCTAACATATATTGAAACATCTCTTTTCATAGCCTTGCACCAGAATGTTCGTTTGAGATCGTTATACATTTTGGCTACACCAGGATGGATACTCAGCTTGGACTTGTGACACTCGTCTAACACTTCCCTTTTGAGCTCGGGGATGTCAGGAACACAAATCCTTCCTTTTAACCTCAGGGTCTCGTCGTTATCTATTTGAAAACACGAGGGTTCCCCTTTCTGAATCCTTTTAATCATGTCCTTAATAAAGTTATCCTCCTTCTGAAGAATAGATATTTTGTCAATCAAGTAAGACGTGATAATAAAGCTGGCGATCATTACATTCTTTCGGCTCAGCGCATCGGCCATGACATTGGCTTTCCGGGGAGTATATATAATTTCAAAGTCATATGCTACAAGAAACTCCAGCCAACGCTGTTGTCTCAGATTCAGGTCTTTCTGCGTGAACAGATACTTTAGTGACTGGTGATCTGTAAATAGTTCGAATCTCTCACCCAAAAGATAGTGTCTCCAGATTTTCAAAGCGAACACAATAGCCAATAACTCAAGATCATGAGTTACGTAGTTCTTCTCGTGTGGCTTCAGTTGACGGCTAGCATAAGCAATCACATGGCCTCTTTGCATTAACACCGCACCAAGGCCTTCTCTAGACGCATCAGTCCAGACATTCAAATCTTGGTTGCCATCGATGATGGTTAACACTGAAGCAGTTGTTAATCTCAACTTTAGCTCTTCAAAAGCCTCCTCACTTTCTGGAGTCCATTTGAATTTAGAGTGTTTCTTTGTAAGCTTCGTTAAATGACCAGATACCTTTGAAAAGTTTTTAACGAACTTCCGGTAATACCTAGCCAATCCGAGAAAACTGCGGACTTCAGTGGGGGTACTGGGCTGTTTCCAATTCTGAATGGCTGTGATTTTGCTTGGATCCACAGCAATTCCTTCTTTCGATACGACGTGGCCTAGAAATTTTACTTCATCTTGCCAGAAGATACATTTGGAAAATTTGGCTTTTAATACATTCCGTCTCAGAATTTCTAGAACCTGTTCCAGATGCTTTTCATGTTCGGCCTTTGATTTAGAGAAGATTAGAATATCGTCAATAAAAACCAGAACAAATTTATTCAAAACTCCTCTGAACACTCTATTCATTAGATCGACGAAATAGGCTGGAGCGTTACACAAGCTGAACGGCATTACTAACCACTCGTAGAATAAGTCGGGACCTCTGAATGCTGTCATTGGAACACACTCTTCGGCAATTCGAAGTTGATGGAAACCTGTAGCTAGGTCCATTCATGAAAATACTTGTGCTCCATTTAATCTATCCAACAAATCATCAATCCAGGGCAATTGATATTTGTTCTTTATTGTCTGTTTGTTCAATTCACGATAATCCACACATAGACGTAGAGTACCGTCAGATTTTGTGACAAATACCACTGTTGCACCCCAATCAGAGAAACTAGGCCTGATTAGACCTTTCCATACTAGTTGCCGTGTTTGATTGTCTAATTCCTCCTTCTCTTTCAAGGACATTCTTCGAATAGCGTGAACTAACGGCCTTGCATTGGGAATTAAAGCGATTATAAAATCTATTTATCTCTGCGGAGGTAAGCGAACAACTTCTTCAAACACATCCGCATAATTTTTGACGACAGGGATGTCTTTTATGAGGTCCGGAATATTCTCTGTAACTTCAGGGATATTTTCTATTTGGGCTGGAGAAACATTCAAAGCTGCCCAGAAGTCTTTTCTATTAGCACTTTGACCTTCACAGGGAATGGTTATATAATCACCTGATTTAATCTTCGCCTTTACGACTCTGTCGGCGCATTTAACTTCAGCTTCATATTTGGTTAACCAGTCTAACCCCAAGATAAGATCAAACTCTTTAAAATTCATGACGACCACGATGGTAGGAAACCGATATCAAGAGAAAGAAACCGGCACTCCACAAACCCAACTGAGATCAATGGAACCCCCAACCGGATTCTGGACAGTCATTGGTTCCTTCAGCTTTTTCAAATTCAAATCCAGTTTCTTAGCTGCATCCTTTGCAATGAAGCTTCGTGACGCGCCTGTGTCAAACAGTACTTTAACTGGAATATCTTTGACCGTAAGCGTGCCTTCTTAAACATCTGGCCTTTCCTGAATAGCTGTGGGCTCAGAAGTTTATGCCACTTCATTAACCTGAGCCTCCTTGGTTGCCCTTAACAGCCGGCAATCCTGTTTTACATGGCCAAACCGATGGCAAATGCTGCATCCTCTGGTCTCTTGAAACTTCTTATTAGACTTAGATCCTCCCTTTCTTTGTTTCTTTAGCGATCGGCAACTTATCGAGAGATGTCCTTGCTTATTGCAGTTAGAGCATACAGTTGTCGTTACTGGTTTTTTCTCAGATTTGGCCCTTTTTCTCTTGGCACTGGCCTTCTTACTGACCTCAGACATTGTACTGGCCTCAGGACGATCAGTTTCAGACTCAATTTTATTACTAGAGCTGACTTCCTCATCGTACTGTAACATACCCTTCTTGTCTAGATCTTCGTACTGATAGGCCATGTATATCATTTCAGAAAAGGGGAGCTTCACGTTCCTCATTACACTATTCTGATATTTTCTTTGCAGGCCGTGAATAAATCTCAGATCCTTCCTCTTTGGGTCTTTGATCAGATGAGGAGCAAAGTGAGAAAGTTCGTTGAATTTCTTATGATATTCTGGGATGGTCATATCCCCTTGTATCAGATAAGAAAATTCGTCACATAGTCGCTCAATCGCTTCTGGAGGAGTAAATCTTTCCAGGAAGATCACTTTGAATCTATCGCAGGTGATATCACCCTCTGGATTATCCTTAACAACCGAATCCCACCAGAATAAAGCTTCATCTTTGAGTGCCCAGGAGGCCAGTAATCTTTTCTGGTCATCCCTCAGCTTTAAACCTTCAAAGATCTTTTCAGCCGAATGAATCCAAGCCCGTGTCTTCATAATAGATTCTTCACCAGAGAACGGTATTCCACCCATATTTCGATATTTGATTAATAGGGCCTCAATATCCGGTTCTGTATTTCTTCTGTTTCTAACACTCATTTTCTAGTACTTCTACAAACAGCAGATCAAGTGTCAGGTCACAGAAAAGATAATTTAAAATATAGAAACATATACTTCAGTGTAAATGTGTCTATCGAGGTGTTATTTCATTCTGCTACTCATACTAGGATATTACTGATCCTATCTGTAATGAGTTGCTCGTCCTAGAACACTACTGGTTCTATTTCTGACGAGTTCGTTCAAATGTTACATTCTAGAACTAAGCTTAACCAAAGCTCTGATACCACGTTGAGATGACCCCAAATCCCGTACAGACGGAGACAAGGGTTATCTTTGGAATATAACACAGAAATAGATAATAGCAGAATAAAATTAAATAAATACACCAGATAATGAACAATAGAATATATTGGATAAAAGTAATCATCAGAGTTACACAGTATACAGGATCTTACTTAGTACAAATACAGTTCAGCTATACATAAATGTCTACAGCGGAAATAAACAAAATATGTACAATAGGAGCTGAACAGCATAAAAAGAGATAAATGATAGAATCCATCTTCAGCTCCAGCTATCCAGAAAGAACTAGCTAAACCTGAATACAAGGCTGCCCGTGCAGAAAAATGGGCACCCGAGTTTGAAAGTGAAACAAACTACGAGTCAGTCATGGGACTGGTATGAGAAATCCACTCAACACATATATAATTGGCTAATCACAGGACCACGACGCTTTCGTGGAACGGGCTTACTCCATTGGATTGCCAGTGCTTTAAAACAAATCTTTTTTTTAAATGACGCAATGCATTTTATAAAAATGAAGCCATTGTAAGAATCAGTTCCCATCACACAATGCAACGCAAACCGGAGGATAGAGTATTTACCTTATAACGGCCAAAATATGCTTGATACGAATAAAACAAAGGCATTTGATATTATTGCTAGTGTTTATATGTTTTGAAAACAATTGAATCATAACTATCAATCATAGATGGCATTAATGCCCCATACCACTATGTCGCCATATATAGGTATACAATCAAAATCGCATAGTCGCGTATTTGGAAATTGGATTTCCACCATGAACCAAGGCAAAAGATAGTCCTTACCGACTTCGAGACTCTCTAGCCCGAGCCTCCGGAACAGCCGCAACTGCCCCTTGAATCGTCAGGGCTGGTCCACACGGAGTGGATTATAGTGCCTGAACAATACGTTTCCTCGCCCTTTGGGGCGTAAATGAGCCAACGAATGACTCCATCGGACCCGGATCGTCCGATCAAACCGAGGCGCCTCGCAACAGCAACAACCACATAGGTTAAAAGTATATAAATGTCAGGGCTGGTAGGTCACTGACACCACCCTAGCTAGAAAGAAACGCATGCCCTCCCTGAGGTCCTTCTCCCGTTTCTGGTTCATACCGGGGTGTGAGGCTCGCGAATTCACGTTATACACAAAGCTACGCCACACAGGCGGTGCTTTGATCATCACCACAAGACTTTGTTTTTCAACAGAAGCCCTGATCACTGCATCTTAGCATGCCACACAGGCAATTCATACCATGCGACTGATGTCCATCGATATACAACCTCTGAGCTCGTGCGTTTCAGAGAAGGGCGTTAAGCAAAAGAATAAATTCTCCACCGCCAAACAGATGTATATTTAATAGAGATCAATCAACACAGAATAAAATCCAATGTCAGACACACAGTCAATTTACAAGTCCGTCCTGGGTCTGAACGAAACCGGAGGCACTAAATACCTCGCAAACCCATCGATCACCACGTACGTCTGAACGATCACCACTCATTATCCATATTTCGGGATGCCTCCCAATCAGGACCTCGGTTACCATCCAAACGAGGTGAAGATCTCCGGTCTTCGACCACCGTCTTCATCTTCGAATTTCAATCGTCGGTCAATTATTTGAAATGAGAATTAACTCGGCCTTTTCAAATAATTCACGTATATTTAGAATTTCAAATCAATTTATTTCAATGGTTAAATCATTCGACAACACCAATTTTGTTCTTTAATGAAATTTTCACACCAAACACATTCAACCATCAAATACCACATAATTCGAGCAAATTCAGTTTATTTCCATTCCATATCGTTTATGATATTTTATAACGATTTATCGCTATTTTTATTTATTTTAAAATAGCTAATTTATTCAAAACGACGCTTCGGGCCATAACGCGGCCGTGGCGCTGTTTTTCTTTAGATTTGATTTACACATATCTGAAAATCTAACGGTTGGATCTTCACGCAATTTACATCATTAGAAAGGTCTTTTCAAAACGAATCCAACGGTTCCAGTTTCGGGAAAATCCGACGGTCGGATCTCCCGGTAAAATCGTTTGAAGTTTCGATTTCAAAATATGAACTGCAGCGTCGTTATTCGATTAAATATAATTATATATATATATATATATAATCGTTTCTGGCACTGTTTTTATTCAGATTTGAATTAAACATTCCAGACAATCCAACCGTTGGATTTTTACAAAGTTGGTGCCGTTGGAAAGATTTTTCCAAAGCGAACCCAACGGTTGCGATTTCAAGAAAATCCAATGGTCGGATTTCCCGCACTAGTTGTTTGAAATTACGGTTTCAAAACACGAACTGCACGGCCACGTTTCATTTTAATTTTATTTATATTTATATATTCATATAAATATAGTTCATTCAACAATTTCAATATCGTTTTCACTTCAAATATTTCACTAACGCCTTTAAATTTTGGAAAATTTCGCCATAACCTCCTTTGTACGGGAGGGCTGGGAAAATTCCCAAATAGCCACACGGGCGTCTCATGTCAAAAAGAAAAAGAAAAAGCCAAGCGGCTAGCCAACAGGCTCATAAAATCATCACCCAAACAAAACAGTAGATGTGTACCTATTTGTCGGGCACAAAATTTTATTCCTCTTCTCTAGCCCCTTTGTTATAACCTGTTCAATAAATATGCATGTACATATATATATTTCTTATCACTTATCCTTTTCCATTCAACTTTATATTTGATCCCATTTGGTTTAAAAAACACCATTCATTCTAATGTTGCATGCATAGGTAAAAAAAGATCACGTCATTAGCTAATTAATGAATATTTCAACTCATGCATATTTATTTGAACGATTTGCTATTTTTAACCCTTCACATTTCAACAATTCATGTATATAATAAAAATGTGATTTTTATATTGCAAAATAATTCATTTCAAAACACTATTATTTTATATAGTTTATATAGGTGATAAAAATAGGATTTTTCTTATAAAACAATTTCCTTTAAAACGAGGGCATTTTACATATCTCATATAGATGATATAAAAAGGTGATTTTTATTATGAAACAATTTATTTCAAAATATGAATACCATTCAACACATGAATTTCTACTCAATGCATGAATATCGATTCAACACATGAAGGTTTTCTATAGTTTCTATATATAGATAAAAATGTGATTTTTATATTTTAAAACACGAATACCATTCAACACATGAATCTCTACTCAACGAATGAATGTCGATTCAACACATGAAGGTTTTCTATAGTTTCTATTTATAGATAAAAATGTGATTTTTATATTTTAAAACACGAATACCATTCAACACATGAATTTCTACTCAACGAATGAATATCGATTCAACACATAACGATTTTCTATTCAATGAATAAATATAGTTTCAGCAAATAAAAATAATTCAAACACATGAATATTATTCAAAATTTCGGCAGCATAACGGCAGGGTAGTTAAAACCGGGACCGTCCCTAGTACGGCTCCTCGCTCTACCTTAAAACCTCGCAGTTTTTGACAATGGGGATCATGCATCTAGTTCGCACGCAGGCGGCATATATATATTTATTTCATTTCCACAAACTTATCCTATGTGGTTTCAACCAAATATTTCTCAACCACAAATGAGTATTTTTCAGCCACAATCATTCAATATCAATCACAAACAATCCCAAACAACCATTCGCTATCAATCAATTTTCACACCATTCACAATCAATAAATATCGTCCATGGTCTGTGGACGATGGTGTCGGTGTTACTAAACACCGTCTGCATCCTAGTATATATTTATAACTAGAAAAGTAAATTAGAGTGAGAAGTTCTCACTGCTTTTAAGCTAAACCCAACGCCGCGATTCTTCTAATGTAGGAAATCTTCGCCTTGCTTCTAATGAGATCTGTTTCATGTTGTATATTAGAAATCACATTTTTATTTCAACGCTATAAAAATCATATTTTTATTACGCTATTTTCTATATAACGATCCTATTTTTATAACGCCATTTACATAATAAAAATCCCATTTTTACACCGCTACTATATAGATAAAAATTCTATTTTTATACCGTTACTGTATAGATAAAAATTCTATTTTTATACCGCTCTTCATACATAAGAAAATTTTAAATAATTTTTTTTTCCTACTTCATATGAATAAAAATTTCGTTTCTATATTCGCTACTTTATATAAAAGTCATATTTTTATATTCATAAAAATCGAATCTTTATAATATTACTTCACGTGTAAAAATCTCATCTTTCCTCATTCAAAAATCTTGTCTTCCTTTAATCAAAAATCATATCATATATTAAAAATTTCACCTTTTTACTTTATTAAAAGTCAAGTCTTTATATCATGAAAAATCCTGTCTTTTCATAATGAAAAATCATATCTTTGCAAATTTTAAAAAAAAAACCACTTCTTTACAAATCTAGATAAAAATCATAGCTTTGTACATAATAGAAATCATGACTTTATTATGCAACATATATGATAAGAAAAACATATTTTCATGCTATGTTAATATATACAAACATTACCTTTTCATGCTATGTTAATATATATATAAAATAATGCCAATTTATTTAAAACCATACTATTTTAAATAAATCTCAGATTTAAACAATACAATGTAAATTAACTTCAGATTTATATAAATTGAATAAACTAAATTAAAATTAAAAGTAAAAACTTACATCTCAAAAATTGGGAAGAGGGGCTACGTCTGAGGTGAAAAAAGGGGAGGAAAGGTGCTTGCTGACTGGAAGGTGGCTCATCGGAGTCAGGGTCAGGCCATGGTGGCCACTGCGGTGCTGAAGGTGGCGGATTAGGGGAAGAAGCGGTTTTGATTTTTGGGCGCTGGAGCGAGAGGGGTTCGGAGGGGGTAGGCGCAGGGCTGGTGGTTTCAGGGGTCTCGACGACGATGGGGATGGAGGCGTAGGGGTCTTCGAACTCGCGGGTTCAGGGAGGGCTCAACTCTCGAGCTGGGCGACGGAAACTGAGGAGAGGAGGGAGGCGAGGTGGAGTGAGGAGGTGGAGGCGCACAGGCGGTGGTGCGACGGCGATCCTCGTGGACGACGACGGGGTTGGGCAATTTCGGTCTTGGGTTTTTTTTTTAATTTATTTTCTCTTTCTGGTTTGGGAAAAACAAACGGGGGAGATAATAAAGGGGTGGATTTTGTTTTTATAATTATTTTAATTTAATAATTTTCCAAAGAGGTTGACTTTTTCCTCGAACTCGAAATCCAACCCAACGACTGTCGTCCCTAGCGTTTTACCCTCATTCCGAACTCAATGGGATATGCTTCGTAGGCCCATTCGACTGTTTCAGTCAGTTTTCATTCAAATCAAAATATAAAACATTCAATATTTAATTTGAACGTACATTTCAATTTGCCAGGGCCACAAACTAATTCGAAAAATTCCAGAAAAATAAATCTAGCTATGTTTTGACGATACGGTGCCAACAAAACTAGTTTCGTCGAATTCTGAGACCGTTTGCAAAAAAACCCATTTTTGGTCGATCCGATTCAACTTTAATTGACCAAAACACATTTTCCTTTGCCACGCTCACATACTATCTTCAAAAATTATGAAATGTGAAACCTAGCTACAACTTCACATCCCGGATCCAACAACAGTGGTTTCGTCGAATTCCGAGGTCGTATGCAAAATGGCCTATTTCACGGGCTATATAAATTCCATAGCGACCTTTCTGAAAGTTCATTCGGCCATAACTTTTGGTTTCCGCTATGAAAATTCGATTTTTCAGATTCGTTAGAAAGGTATTCACTAACAGATTTAAGTATTTTTGGTTTCACTAAAATCCATTTTGTTTTGCACCCGGTGCAGTCCGACAAAGTTTGAATTCAATTTTTTTTTTTGAAACTGCAGCGCCATTTCAGGCCCTGTTTATAATTATAATTAATTATATTTGTTTTCAATTGTCGATTCAAGCTCACTTTTCATTGCCATTATTTAAAATATTTATTTTAAATATTTAAAATCCATTATTTTAGCCAATTTAAAAATTTTAAATTGGTTCAGATTTTCTGGGTCGTTGCAACCTTTAATCAAATAATTTATATAAAACAGATTTCAAAATCCATTTTGGTTATAAAATAAATTTTATAACCCTATTTATATCGACTTACCTGACTGTAAACCAACGTTCATAAAATGGTTCATTTTTAGGCCAACCGTCGCCTATCACTCAACCAATATCACCCATTGGTTAAAAACAAAAAATGTTGAATTTTAATTCAGTGATCTACAGTGAATCAATCATTCAATCATACTGGATAATAGTTCATATAATATAATATAATATGAATATAAACAACATATTTTGAAGAATCCGATTGGATCCCACCAACCTATCCTTCCCTGCACCACAATGGATTACCCCAAATTCAATACGACAATATATTTATCATGGTAAATAGAAATAAATAGTTTAAACTAATAACAGTCAATAATCAACTTATAACGTCCATTCAAACATTCAACTATTTATTTAATAGTTTATATTCTTATACATGTAACCAACAAGGTAAGTTACCTCGTTTAGAATCTAATCATTAAAATAATGATTTAATTTGATTAAATTAAGCAAACGTTTAATTTAATCAGTGAATATTAAAAATACTCATCACATATGCAACCATTCATTCAATCATCAACCATCAACAAACATTGCACACAAAATAAAAACCACACTTTTAAAAATATAAGTGGGATAAACTGAGTGAGTTAAACTCACCTTGGTTTTCCATTCATCGTCAAAACTGCTTGATTTAATTAAAAACTCCAACTGCTTCCATCTCCGTCCAATCTAACTCCAAAATAGTATGTTCGCCCATAAGGTCTGACGTCCCTGTTTCTTCCATTTCTGTTGACATATAAGCGCGATACACAAGTTATAATTATACATCATTCACAATTTAAAAATAATATAATTAAAATTTTAATAATATTATTAACTAAATTCCAGGTTTCGTTAATTATCCTTAGGTGGGCACGACATACTTTTCCTGCTCAATCACTGGAGTTGGGCACGTTAAACTGTTGCTTAGTCTTTCCTTGCTCACGTTATAATATAATAATATAATTGTGAATAGGCAATCTTTTATACTTAGTTATGCTAAAACTTAAATTAGGAAAAGAGTAAACTAACTGGCACATGAAAACTTAGGTGTGTACATTTGGGCATATTCAAAATCTGTTTAGGCATATTTAACAATGAGATTAGGCATAATGCAATGGTCTAGGAATATTCAAAATTATCAAGCAATTGTATAGGCATATCCTAAAATTAGTGGACATGTTATATTATTAATAATATAATTAGGCAAAATTAAATAATTTAAGTTTGGCAAATATATAATAGTGAGTGTTACTCCTCATCTTCTTCTTGCCTTGCTCTGTTTTCCTTCAACCCGCCTACCATACCCACCCGCCACCACATCTGCTCCCCTGTAAATCCACGTTCGCACTTAATATCTCCTTCTAAACTGCAACTATCACACCTCCCTTGCTTCACGTGTCAGCGCCCCATCCTATATTACTTCCCAGACTCCACACACGATGCTTGTTACGCATCTCCTCCATCTTCTTGTTGTTTCGCCCTATCTACTTACTTTCGAAAACGCGCTACAACCATTCCTTCCCCATGTTATTTCCATACGTTGCTTATCACATGAGAAAGCCTTCTTCTGTTTTGAACTTCCCCATGCTTCACTCACTCACCCACTGTTTCTTCTTCACATGCCTACACCATTCCTTTTTCCCAGTTTTCCTTTATCTTCTTTAATTATCTTTTTTTCCTGTTCCATGGCCAAAGTCGTGCACCACAATCCTTCCACAATAACCCACGTTTCACGAATGCCATCCCCTATGCAATATTCAACCATCCACCACGTCCATTCTTCATATCGTCCACTATTCCATCATTGTGCCACCCATACTTGACCACGGACACGAGAATGTAAACTAAGTGATATTGATTTTCAAAAAGTGAAGAGTTTTCAACCCTGAGGAGATTTATGTTTATGAAGTGGAGAGTGGTTCGTTCTCTAAATGAAGCTTAGGTATCCGGTTTAGTTTTCAATTTCAAGCTGGGGAAAATGAATATGTGCGCATATATTTATACAGGAGAATGAAGCTTCCAACAAAAGGAAGTGTCATTTCCACCTAGTACGAGATAGGTGCCTCATTTTCAAACATAGCATGTGTTCATTAATTAAGATTTGGACACTGCATGGGTAAGCTCTCCATATTGGTCCGTGCGTCTTTAATTTGATTTGATCATGTTGTGGTAAGCACGTTTGAGTTTTCTTATCAAGTTAGGTTTTTAGTGTATTAGCTTATCATATATAGGTGCATTGCTTTCATTTAGATTTTAAGGATATACAATGCGTCCATTTTGCAGTCTACTTTCTTATAAAATAGGGTATGTGCGTAGGTTTCATTTGGGTATATTTGGGGGAGGTGTGAACCTCATTTACTTAGAAATGAAGTTATAATATTTTTATTTTAATTTAAGGTACCTCTATATTCCATCGACTGTTAAAAATCGCACTAATACACACGAACTCCAAACGAAAAGAAAATGGACACACTGCTATGTCTCGACATCCCAGTCCCAATGAAACTTGTTTCATTGAAAACGGACTCCGTTTGCAAAACCACGTTATTTTAATTTATCGGTTCACCCATAAATCGTACGCACAGATAAAACAACTCTAATTGGCTCCAAACTGGAAATCTAGCAATAACTAGCCATACACATTCCAATAAAAAAAATCGCCGAAGACGGATGTCGTTTGAAAAGAAAGCTATTTCTAAGGCCTATGTATTATCGATAAAATATATTTAAATAAGAAAATTCGAAAAATAAAAATAAACCAATATTATCGTATATACCCAAATATCATATTATATAACTTCAAAATAAATCGATATATATTCATAACCCAATATTATATAATTTTTGATTAAACGATATTCAAATTATATATAAAATCCTTTATATTTATTAAATAAACGTTATTGTTTATTAAAGAATTCCATAGCAACTATTTAAAATTTTGAATTGGACATAACTTTCAATCTCTAAGCTGGAATCTCGTTTTCTTTCTTTCATTAGAAAAATAAAATCAAATCGATTTAAACATTTCTTGTTTCACAAAATTCCGACTTATATCAGATCCTGTATATTCAATTAATGTTCAAATCGAAAATTACGAACTACCGCGGTGTTTCGGGTTTGTTTTATATAAATCGTTAATTTATATATTCGACTCCAATTTATTAAATAATTCCAATATAAAATTCCAATAAAATATTTAAAACAGATTTAAACATTCAAATTTAAATAACTGAAAAATATAGGACGTTACATTCTTCCACCCTTAAAAAAAATGTGTCCTCGAAATTACAAGGTAAGAAGAATGCTCGGAACCTAATTATTTTAAAATAATTATTTTTGAATTATCATCAAATAAACTCTAAAAATATTCGCCAGCAACTCCTCTACATGGTACGATCAGTACATCTACAACGGCCACTTCGGGCCTCAACTTCTTCAAAGGAAAACAAAAATACAAACGGCGAACCCAACTAAGGGGTATAAATCACCAACCAATAATATTAAAGTTTACCTATTTGTCGGGGAACTCATCTTCAATCAACTAAAAACTCTTCATCTTCCAATCCGTTTGACCAAATCAACTTCATGGCCTTCTGGAATATACACTTAGCTCAGCTTACAATGCAACTAACAATCCAAGTTTAAATAATTCAACTTCTTTATAAACCTGTTTGATGAATTTTATTCATCCAATCTAACATCCAAATAATAAACAACCAAGTCATTTGAATTATATCCAATCATTGATACTTACTGATTTGCATTCTCTTTGGTTTAACATACATTGATATCAATCGATTAATATTTGATTGATTTCCATTATTATCCATTTGATTTCCAAATTCCAAATCCATTTGAATACCATCATAAATTAATTCTCTTAACGACGTTAAGTTTCATTTTCCATATTCAATCAACTAATTGGTTTCTAACCAATTCAATTCCATTTCATAATCCGATTTGAATTCCGATCAAATCAAGCAAAACAAGGAAACAACCAATATTTCTATACTATAGAAAATTATTTCCTTTTCTATAAAAATAAAATTTGGGAATAATTATTTCATTTAATCTCTTTATAAAATAATAATGTGTCAATTGCCAGTTCAATATGTTTACCCAATACTAGAACCGATTAATCAACACAATACAAAATATTTTTATATAAAATCTGTAAATACGTTCTCTCGTATATACACTCAAACTCAATCTAGGGTGTTATTAACCCTATCTCTACCGAGTTACGCCACAGAGCCAAGATTATTACTAAACCAATTGCTCTGATACCAACTGTAAAGGCCCGTAAATCCGTACACTTTGAGTTGACTAATATTACACACGACCAACCCGAAATGCACGAAAATATAAATCTTTAATAGAAAGAAAACTAGAGGATAAGAAAAGAAAGAAACAAATATTAGAAAAGAAGAATAAGAAGAAGAAGCAACACTACACAGAGTCTCACATTGCAGCGGAATAAAATATAATATAGAGACAACACTTTATTGAGAGCATAAAAATATACTTACAATCATCAGAGTACAACAGTCAAACAATCTAGACAGTTATAATAACCTTTCCATAATACAACACGCAGCAGAATACTATATATCATACGTTTGGACTCCTCCAGCTCATCTCTAAACTTCACGGCATCCGATAACCTAAACCTGTAGCTCAGTCTGACCCGAGGCATTACAAATGCCATGGATCAGTCTGGTGAGCCAATATGAGAAAAACTCGCTAAGTTTACATTACATCCATATTGATTTAAAGTCCAAAACTCCTTTCGAAAGAATAGGATAATAGTAAGACATGTCCACACATAAAAACAGACGGTTTTTACCTTACTATAACCCAAACTAGCTTTGATATCAAAATCTAGTGATATTATAATAGTGTCTATCAAATAAATAACCAAATAGTAGAACGCTTGCATCTCATGCTCTACATACATAGTCTATAATCGAAAACCGTGGGTCACTTACTGGAGACTGGATTCCGACTATAACCAGGTATGGGACAACCTTCCGATTAGTGTACTCTAGAGCGGATACATTGGGGTTCAACAAGAACATCTTGCAACCTGGCCGCACATGACCAACCACTCATTTAGTTTGAGTGTATCGAATGTATTATCACCCATGGTGGTAGCTAGCCAACCAATCTGAATGTTGCAGCAGCGAAAAGATTAAGAAGACAAAAACGAATTTCTCTAGATGGTGATAATACACCCTGCTTGGGTATGACCCACCTAACCATACTACCTGCCCGATTTTTGTCATTCCTGGTTGATGAGGCTTGAGGCTGTGATTACCTACCTTTTTAGATCAACACATCACTTTGAATGCCACATTGTCAGATCCATCAAATCACTAGTTGACGTTCCTCAAAAATACACTAGGCACTTTTGAAGAAATCAATGTACATGACCATTTGGAAATACTCTATCTGACACTTGTCCATACAAGTCATCCAAGAACAGGTTGAACCGAAGGCACCCTCCTACTACATCCATAGGATCAGTAGCGAGTAATCCTTGCAAATCGTAAAATCTCAACCACGATAGGATAATGTATGAATACCTCTGGTTGTAGACCCAGAGAATATTCGATAAGTAATCCTTCCACTTATGAAGATCCACGATCTTCAATTGCTCCATCTCGATCAGCTTCTGAATATCTTCAACGTTCACGTATTTACTAGTCAGAATGGTTTTCGAATATAAATTCGATCCCGGTCTTTCCATACCAACAATCGACTTGGCCTGATTTTGATAGTCGGTAATTTAACTATCAAATTAAACAACCATCATCCATAGAAAAATAAAATGGGTTCATTGGTTCAGTATACAATGTCACTTGGCCTCAGTTGTTAATTTAAATTTTTACATCTTCCAAACATTTTGAATACCGCTTTCCAATTCTTATTTCCAAACGAGTTTATTCGACTTATAGTTTTTCGAATTATTTATAATATCCTTCAAGGAAATATTATTTACATCCCCTCAACTACCCTTGTTTCTAAACTAATATCACCCTTGGATAATTCTGAAGTCATTCAGGTTGGGGAATTTTATTTATCTCTCAGACCATGAGTCGACAACATTCTTATCTTCAGGATAGATATGAGTTTATCAGCAAAATCGCATTCCAATAATTATCCCAACACTATGATTTTAAACATGGTTTTATCGTCATAATTTTCTTTTTAAAAACTCTTTTCAATCCCAAAATCACGTCTTTCGACTTAAAACATTTTATATTTCCCGTCTTTAGGCTTTTAAATTCCCTTTAACTTCCTTTATATTTCAAATCCCATTTTGAACTAGTTTCGACTCTTAAAATCCTTAATCCATTTATAACTTGCCTTTGTAATTGCCCAATTTAGATTTTTAGAAATCCATCCAATATAATGCTTAAAATTCATTTATAGCTTCATTTAAATACACATAAGGTTTCATAACTTCATAAACTTCCATTAAAAGTGTTTATCACTTTGACTATAATAATAATAATCAACTCCATCATCTTTGAAATTCAATTTGTTTACTTCACATTAATAGTTAATATTCCTTTTAAATAATTAAAATAATAATCGATTCAGTAATTTATTTAATAATTTGTCTTGTTTTAAAATAGGCGTCTTAGTCAACTCAAAACAAGGTTAATCCGTTAACCAATTCTATTACTCCTTGCTTTTAATCATTTTAGAAAATTCCTCTAATTTCATTACTAATCTAATTAAGGTAAATAATCACAATTAATTATTATTTGAAACAATTAATTCAGTCATTAACCATTTGAATAATTTCCTCTCATTTCTTATAAAACTCATTAATATAAGAATCCACTTTATATACTCTATTTATAGCTACTAGAGAAAAATAACCATTTATTTCTTTTAATAAAAATTTAATCAAATAATCTTATAAAATAGATTTCAAAATCCATTTTGGTTATAAAATAAATTCTTATAACCTTATTTATATCAATTTACCTGACTGTAAACCAATGTTCATAAAATGGTTCATTTTTAGGCCAACCGTCGCCCATCACCCAACCAATATCACCCAATGGTTAAAAACAAACAAATGTTGAATCTTGATTCAACGATCAACAGTGAATCAGTCATTCAATCATATTTGTTAATTGTTCATATAATATAATATGAATATAAACAACATATTTGAGGAATCCGGTTAGATCCCTTCAACATATCCTTCCCTGCATCACAGTGGGTTACCTCAAATTCAACATGATAATACATTTTCATGGTAAATAGAAATAAAAAATTTAAACTAATAATAGTGAATAATCAGCTTATAACGTCCATTCAACTATTTATTTAATACGTTAATATTCTTATAAATGTAACCAACAAGCTAAGTTATCTCGTTTGGATTCTAATCGTTAAAATAATGATTTAATTTGATTAAATTAAACAAATGTTTAATTTAATCAGTGAATATTAAAAATATTCAACACACATGAAACCATCATTCAATCATCAACCATTAGCAAACATTGCACACAAAATAAAAACCCAACTTATAAAAATATAAGTAGGATAAACTGAGTGAGTTAAATTCACCTTAGTTTTCCATTTATCGTCAAAACCGCTTGATTTAATTAAAAACACAAACTGCTTCCATCTTCGTCCAATCTAACTCCAAAATAGTACGTCCGTCGATACGGTTCGATGTCCATGTTTCATCTATTTTTGTTGACATATAAGTGCGATACACAAGTTATAATTTATGTTGTTCACAGTTCAAAAATAATATTATTAAAATCTTAAAAATGTTATTAACTGAATTCTAGTTTTTGTATCCTTAGGTTGGCATGACATAATTTTCCGGCTTGATTACTAAAGTCGGGCACATTAAATTGTTGCTTACACTTCCCTTGCTCACATTATAATATAATAATATAATTGGGATTAGGCAATCTTTTATACTTAGTTTCGTTAAAACTTAAATTAGGAAAAGAGTAAACAACCTAGGACACGAAAACTTAGGTGTGTACATTTGGGCATATTCAAAATCGTGTTTAGGCATATTTAACAATGAGATTAGGCATAAATGCAATGGTCTGGGAATATTCGAAATTATCAGGATGTTGTATATTTTAGGCATATCCTAACATTACTACACACGTTATAGTATTAATAATGTAATTAGGCAATATTAAATAATCTAAGTTGGGCAAATATAAAATAGTGAGTGTTACTGCTCATCTTCTTCTCACCTTGCTCTGTTTTCCTTCAACCTGCCTACCATACCCACGTGCCACCGCATCTGCTCCAATGTAAATCCACAATCCCACTTAATCTCTCCTTCTAAACCGCAACTCTTATGTCTCCCTTGCTTCACGTGTCACTGCCCTATCCTATATTTCTTCCTAGCCTCCCCACTCGCTGCTTATTACGCATCTCCTCTCCCTCTTCTTGTTGTTTCACCCCATCTTCTTACTTTCGAAAACGCGCTATAATCATTCCTTCCCTATGATGTTTCTATACGCTGCTTATCACACGAGAAAACCTTCTTTGATTTTGAACTTCCCCATGCTTCACTCACTCACCCACTTTTCTTCTTCACATGCCTGCACCGTTTCCTTTTTCCCATTTTTCCTTTTCCTTCTTTAATTATCTATTTTTTCTCTGTTGCATGGCCGAAGCCATGCACCACAATCCTTCCACAGCAGCCCACGTTTCACGAATGCCAACCATACACCATATTCAACACTCCACCACGTCCATTCTTCATACTGTCCATTATTCCATTAGTGTGCCACCCGTACATGACCGCGGACATGAGAATGTAAACTAAGTGATGTTGATTTACTAACAGTGAAGAGTTTTCAACCCTGAGGAGTTTTACATTTATGATGTGGAGAGTGGTTCGTACTCTAAATGAAGCTTGGGTATCCGGTTTAGTCTTCAAGTTCAAGATGGGGAAAATGAATATGTGTGCATATATTTATACAGGAGAAAGAAGCTTTCAGCGAAAGGAAGTTTCATTTCCACCTAGTATCAGATAGGTGCCTCATTTTCAAACATAGCATGTGTTCATTAATTAAGATTTGAACATTGTATGGGCAAGCTCTCCATATTGGTTTGCGCATCTTTAATTTGATTTGATCATGTTATGGTAGGCACGTTTGAATTTTCTTATAAAGTTAGGTTTGCAGTGTATTAGCTTATCATGTATAGGTGCATAGCTTTCATTTAGATTTTTAGGATATGCAGCATGTCCATTTTGTAGTGTATTTTCGTATCTAATAGGGTATGTGCGTAGCTTTCATTTGGGTATATTTGGGGTAGGTCTGTACCTCATTTACTTAGAAATGAAGTTATACTATTTTTATTTTTATTTTCATTTACGGTACCACTATATTCCATCGACCGTTAAAAATAGCTCTAATACACACAAACTCCCAATGAAAAGAAAACTAACACACTGCTATGTTTCACAGTCCCAATTAAACTTGTTTCATTGAAAACAGACTCCATTTGCAAACAACGTTATTTTAATTTATCAGTTCACCCTTAAATCGTACGCACAGATAAAACTACTCCGATTATCTCCAAACTGGAAATCTAGCAATAATTATCCTTACGCATTCCAATAAATTTTGTTTCATCGAAAACGGAGGTCGTTTGAAAAAAAGCTATTTCTAAGGCCAATGTATTATCGATAAAATATATTTAAATCCAAAACAATTTGAAAAATAAAAATAAATGAATATTATCATATATACCCAAATATCGTATTATATAACTTCAAAATAAACCGATATAGATTCATAACCCAATATTATATAATTTCTGGTTAGACGATACTCAAATTATATATATAAATCCTTTATATTTATTAAATAACCGTTATTGTTTATTAACGAATTCCATAGAGACTATTTAAAGATTTTATTAGGACATAACCGATATAGATTCATAACCCAATATTATATAATTTCAAGTTAAACGATACTCAAATTATATACATAAATCCTTTATATTTATTAAATAAATGTTATCGTTTATTAATGAATTCCATAGCGACTATTTTAAGATTTTATTAGGACACAACTTGTAATCTATAAGCTGAAATCTCGATTTTTCTATTTCATTAGAAAAATAAAATCAAATCGATTCAAACATTTATAGAAATTATATAATATTACGTTATGAATCTATATCGGTTATGTCCTAATAAAATCTTAAAACAGTCGCTATGGAATTCGTTAATTAACGATAATGTTTATTTAATAAATATAAAGGATTTATATATATAATTTGAGTATCGTTTAACTAGAAATTATATAATATAGATTCATAACCCAATATTATATAATTTCTAGTTAAACGATACTCAAACTATATATATAAATTCTTTATATTTATTAAATAAACGTTATCGTCTATTAATGAATTCCATAGCGACTATTTTAAGATTTTATTAGGACATAACCGATATAGATTCATAACCCAATATTATATAATTTCTAGTTAAAAGATACTCAAATTATATATATATATATATATATATCCTTTATATTTATTAAATAAACTTCATCGTTTATTAACGTATTCCATAGCGACTATTTTAAGATTTTATTAGGACATAACTTGTAATCTATAAGCTAAAATCTCGATTTTTCCATTTCATTAGAAAAATAAAATCAAATCGATTCAAACGTTTCTTGTTTCACAGAAATATGAGTTATATTGGATCCTGATTATTCAATTAAAGTTCAAATCGAAAATTACGAACTACCGCGGCGTTTCGAGTTCGTTTTATATAATTTATAAATTTATACATTCGACTCCATTTTATTAAATAATTTCAATATAAAATTCCATCAAAATATTTAAAACATATTTAAATATTCAAATTTAAATAACCAAAAAAATCTAAGGATGTTACATCACCACATTGATTCTATTAGTTCATAGGTTGGACTTAAACCTACTAGTTTAATTGAGCATGTCAATATGTGGAGAAATCAACATATTTATGTAGTTGGGAGTTTGGAGAACTACCTCCACCAAATTACAAATATAGTAACTATAGTGCTCTCCAAATTTTCCTCTTTCCTGGTTTTTTTTACCATCTTGATATTTCTTTAGTCTATTTTGTAATTTGTCTGATTGATATGATTAAAGTTGTAGCTTTATCCACAATTCTTGATTTGGTTTTTCTTTTGACCTCTATTAATTTGATCTGCATTGTTATTGATTTCATACGTACATATCTCACTTGATTGATTTTGGTAGTATGTTTTTGCACTATTATTATTATTATTATTTGGCTTTCTTGTTGTTGTGATATTCATTACTATATATTGGACACATTTCCGTAGGTTATGCAATATGATTTTTGTGCATTATGATTTTTTGTATGTATTTTTCTATGATCTGTTAATGACTGATCATAGGGGTATGCCTCGATGGATGCTAATTCTCAAACTATATTATAGCAATTCTTAAAATAAAATAAATTTACTTATGGTGCTCCGTTATTTATACTCCAAAAACACCACCTGCCCCAGCAAAGATGGATAACTTTGTTTTCTTCAATCACATAAAGCCTTCAGTCATCTTGCTTCTTCAAACACTCTATAACTAAGCATGTGTTTGGTCTTCGATAAATTTAAGGCAATCCCCTACTGTTTTGATTTATGTGTTTCTTAGAAGATATATTAAAGTGTAACAGTGCAGTAGTATAACCAATGAATTTAAACTCAACCATGAAAAACTGAAGAAGAAGAAGAAGAAAGAACTTATGGTCAAAAAACCTTCTTCATGCTGATTACCGTTTTAAATCAGTCTAGTTGACCTATTTAAGCTGAAACAGTTTCCTCTTTGGATGAAAGCTAGTTCTAGAAATGTTGTGGTACCACATCAAATTTGGCAAGCTGCATTATGTAAGAAGCATGAAGAATACATGAGTTATGAAAATGCATTAGTTTCACAATGGTTTGAGTGTTTATTTAATCTATCACTTTGAATTTAACAATTCACATTAGTCAGATTATACATAAGTCGGTGCACTTTGATTTATAAATTAAAGCATATAGCAACAAATATTTTGTATAAGTTATCTTACTTTTCAACCTACATTTTCATGTTTGGAAAAAAATTCAATGTATTGAACTTGATTCAAATGATGTGAAATATGTTTCTGATTCCCCTGCACTTCATATTATAATTAACAAATGAGTTTATTCAGTGGGATCGTGGGGGATTCAGCTAGTAATGTAAGCAAGCATTGGAAGTCAAAACAAGGCAAACTTGTCTCTGCAAATAATTCTTAAACTCTGATGTCAGCTTGTGATGGTCAGCACTAGTGCAGATGTTAGCCGAGAGAACGCTTGAGTGGACTGCATCTTGCCTGCCTTAATGCTTTCAGATGAACAAAGTTTAGATGAACCGGTTGCAACCAACAGGTCTTTGGTGTAGCTTAACTTCACCAATCAGGAATCATACAGTGAAATCGTCCAGTGAAATGGGTCCTGGGTGAACTGGTTGTTGAAATTGAATGTTTGAGGGCTACTGCTTCAGCTGGTTATAATGAAGTTCAAAGTAAGCTTCTATTAATATTATTTATTATTGTATTTCTTATGAACTTAACCATTATTTTTATCGACTGAGACAACGTTTTGCTTAAAATACTAAAGACACAATGGTAAGATTGGGAATATGATTGGTGTGACCTAGTAATTTTATCGTTTTTTTGTTTCTCATCATATTACTAAGTTAAATATGACTTAAGTGCAATTATATTTAAGTACTATCATCCACCAAATGTTTATAAATTAATTCTTTTTCTGTTTACTTTGTTATTCTATACTAAGAGGTATAACAAAAGATTGGATAAATTTTAGATCAATCACTGAAGATGAAGACATTGAGTGTCAGAGTGAGTGTAACTAAGTGTTTGTAGTGAGACAATGCTTTTACAAATGAGTATTTTTTGTAGTGATTGTGTAACAGTGAGAAATAAAACTATGTACTACTAAAAAGTGTAATAAAATATTTGTTTAAATAAAATATCTATTTAAAATTAAAATTCCAAGTTAAATATTTTAATTCTTGAAAATATTTTATATTACAACAATTAGAATTCTTTGCAAGGTGTCCTATTAGACTTTATTGTTACAACGATCTTTGAGTATTGCATTGAAGGATATTACAACGATCATTTTCTATTGCAAACTATTTTACAACAGGCTATTATTTTATCAAAGGACTATTGCAAATGCCTATGAACGTTGTTAAAACGTTTATTACAATTTTTATTTACAACATTTTCCTCCCATTGTAAAATATGGACATGCTGCAATGTGGCCTAATACAACGGGCCTGCTGCTAGTTGTCAAAACCCTATTACAAAAGGCATTGACCATTGTAAAAGGCCTATTTTTATCCGTGTTAGGCTTTCATTTTCTTCTGAGCTGACCACCTCTTCTGATGCTCAGTGGTTTCTCCATGAAATCGAACTTCTCTATAGATTTGACGAAGATTCGGTTTGGCTATAAAGTTTTTGAGGTGCTATTATTCTTGATCCTTCTTCATAGGGTTTTGCTTCAAAGGACCTTCGGTCCAAGCATTCTTCAATGAATTCTCTAGTTGCATTAATCTGCATAGCCAAGTGTAGTATTTCCAATTCATTACTTGCTCTTTTTAGCTAAGGTTGAAGGTTCTTCAATTTCTAATTTTGCTGAGTTGATGTTGTTTTCTAGAATGGATGATGTGTCGGATCATTCTCTTCCATCCCTTCTCGATTGAATCATCCTTAATGGGTATTAGAAGCCTCTTTTTACAATAGAAAGTGAAATAAGGTAAAGTCCTTATGCCAGAAGGAGAACAGTAAGGATGGAAGGTTTAAAATAGGGATGAAGGTAGGAGAGATGAGGGTAAATAACGGGGGCGAGAGTATAGGAAATAAGGTTAGGGAGATGTTTTAAGTGGTTGATCGGTATTCGTAAGCTCTTTACTGAGATTCTCTATCTACAATCTTGCTTATTCAAAGCATAGTCAAACCCGGGATGGAACAATACAGTTAGAAATGTGGTTGTTAACCATAAGGTCGGAGGTTCAAGCCCTCCTTCTAGCACCAAAATGTTAACGATATTTTTTGTCAATACCGGAGATAGGTCTAAGGAAGTGGACCTAAGGGGAAAAAGGGATTAATTAGTTCCTACAAGCTTGAGTTACTTCACCATTTCTTAGATATTAAGGTCTTAAGCCTGAAGATTAGTTACTCTTCCCTCAAAGGGGCGTCTATCACGCTTACGAGACTTAACAACCAATAGTTACCTTGGATAAGGGTTTCATACGCTCGTTACAAGTTATGAAGCTAAACAGCTTGCAGAAGGGTTTTTAAGAGACCTAGGTTAAGGGTAATGCTTACGTATGAAGCTCTTGCTGAGGGAAAAGCATAAGGTAGTTAAATACCCGGTGAAAGGGCTAGGTTGTGAAGCATTGCATAATACATGCAAACGCATAAAATAATATAATATAATTTGCGAAAATAGTACGAACACACAATTTATAGTGGTTAGGTTTGGATTGAACCTACGCCTACTTTAAGAGCTTTGATGATTTTATTCAAAAAGGAGGTTACACAAGAAATCCCCAAATCAATTTACAAATTAGGGTTTTCTCTCTAAGAAATGAGAGAAAGATTGTGGAATGAGGAAAAGTCACCTAAAATTAGACCCCTAGGGTCATATTTATAGGCAAATCGGGCCCCCTTCTGTAGTGAACCCAGCATAAGCCTCTTTTGGATGCTAAAATAAGGTTTCGACCGCTCTTGTAACTTTCGGTTTCGGTAGAAAGGTCTCAGCCGTCTTTCTTCTTATCGAATGTCTTTGTTGATGTCTTCTTGCGTTCGTAATATCAATCTCAAGCTTTCGGGAATGGTTTTGCCGACATGCCTCTCGATGCATCACCGATAAGCTTTTGGACTCGGTTGCAAATCTTTATCTGTTGCGCATTTGATATGCCTTCCAATGATAAGCTCTCAGTTTCGGGACCACTGGTCTCCGTCTGCATCCATATCTTTCGGTTTAGTTGGGGACTGCGGAAAGGATCGTTAAGGCAAAACAAACACTAAAGGGGGGTGAATAGTATTTTTGAGAAATTAAATAAAATCTAAACTTACATGAACTACTATATGAATCAAACACCACAAAAACAATCACAGGCACAAAATCATACACAAATGCAAAGATAAACAAAAGTAAAGTGTACAAAAATAAAGAACACATCGAATTTTATACTGGTTCAGAATTTCTTTTATGTCTAGTCCCACACAACCCTAGATTGTGTAGAGTTTTATTACTATATTGGTATCCAATTACAACCTCCTTGATTTCACGGCTACAAAGGAAACCACCAATTCCAACCTCCTTGATGTCACGGCTACAAGGGATACCACCGATTACCCGTCCTTCATTTCATGGCTACAAGGGATACTACCGATTTCTTAGACAACCCAAGCAATTACAAACAACCCTATAAATCTTCAAAAGAACTTGATTCAGAGAGTAATGAGTAGAGAGTGTAGAGAGAAGAAGTTTAATGAAAACATAATTGAATTCGGCAGAGTATAGGTGTAGAAATCATAAAAATAATAAAGAATAATGGTGTAATGAAAGGAGATGGAGATGGAGAAGAAGAAGTAATAAAAAAATTCGAAATTAGCCCCTATTTATAACATTTGAAAGGTTACAACATTTCTGAACCGTCACAAATAGTGAAAAGACACTTCCTTTCAATTTTGAAAAAATGACAGTTATATGTCGACATGTATAAATATGTATGTCGACATATACATGTAAAAAATTGAAATTTGAATATTTTTCAAGTGTTTTGTTATGTATATAATTGTAGAAATTCTTGAATTAAAATATAGTGTTATAAATAAATATTATAAAGAAGAAAATCATATGAAAACATAAATATAAACTATATAAACATATTTATAAAATTATAAAGTTTAAAACTATATAAATATAAAGTATATAAAATATAAATATATAAAACTTATAAAGTATAAACTTATAAAACTTAAGTTTAAAATCAAATTAAATCGAAAGTAAAATATAGAAGATAGAGATTGAAGATAGAATTTGAAAACAAAAAATTGAAAAATCAAGATTTGAAATTAATTTGAATTTGAATCTAGAGTGCTATTCAGAGTCTTACATAATCTAAACTCTATAACTATATTTATCTTGAACTCTTGAAATCTTGAATAATCATGAGTCTTGAATCATATCTGAATTCTGAGTCTCTAACATATTTAAACTGTACAGTCTTCAGTAATAATTCCTGTATATAAATCCTGCATATGTGTGTGTATATGTATATATTATAGACAAAAGTGTTAGTATATATTTTATAATCAATTAATATTGAAATAAGGTTGTTGTCATCAAAACTCCATTCTCCAACAATATCCCCCTTTTTGACGATGACAACCTTAGTTTATAAAATATCAAATATGTATATAACTATTGATGACGATCCTTCAAATACTCTCCCTGGTTATATTAATCCTATAAACTATGTCTATATTTTATATTTTCTCCCCCCATTGGGATTATCAAAGAGAAATTCTAAAACTACTCCCCTAAGTCATATAGCTCTCTAAATAAAACCAATAAGTAACTAAGTAATTCCTAAATCAAAGTAAAGTACTCCCTCTTAATCTATATAATCCTATAATAGAAATTCCTAACATTATGATTATCAAATACAAACCAATCCAAGTATTATATTTACATTTGTTTGATATCAATTTACACAAACTAAACCAAATCAAAGCACACCACACCATATGTATTAATATATAAAAAAATTAAGTCTTGAAATTCAATTCAAACAAATCAATCAAAGCAACCGTACCAATTAATTAAACATTTCTTAGGACTTCAACCCATTCATCTTGTCCAGTGATTGGGTTCTTCTTGGTGTCCTTCCATTCGTCTTCATTATTGAGCGGCACTTTGTTGTCTTCATTTCTGAAATGAGAAGAGATTGACCAGTGAATCACATCAAAATGTTTCTATTGATATTTGACCATTCTCATTTGAATTAACTCTAGTTTACGCTAATTACGTAGTAATATGGAGAGAATTTTCAAAAAATAATTAAAAGAATCTTCAAGATTTTCACTTATGTTATGAATTGGACTCTTCATCAATTTGAGAGGAAATGAATAAGAAAGAAGGAGTAATAGAATAATGAATTTTTTTGGAAGAAATAGGCTTTATAGGGTTTGGAATTATTTGAATTTTGAATGGATATGAGTTAGTTATTAAATTTTAAAATTTGAAAAGAATTGAAAATCCGGCAGTTATATGTCGACATAAACATAAATGTATGTCGACATACCCTATTTATAATTTTGATTTTTTTTTAAATTTCGAATCTTTTGTACTTATATTAAGCTATAATTATTCTTAAAGTATTTACAGTAACTTAAAAACAATTTTAAGTAGAAATAAAACTCCATTCATTACTTCATAGAAAGCAAATACATCCAACCAATTAAGACACACAAAATATGATATTCGAAAGCAAAACATACGAAAATACATAAGCTAATACATAAAGATAAATTAAACTAGATAGACTAGTTTTCAGATGATGATGAGGAAGGTGAGATTCCAAGCTTTCTTCCAATCTTGACCATCAACTTGGTCATTTTTGAAAAGTTCGTCTTAAGCTTATTTTGATTGTTAGCAATTTTGACTTGATTTTGAACAATCGCCTCTTTGGAAATGGGTGTAGTAATGGTTTGACACTCAACACTTTCTAAAGAAGTTTCTTCTTCTTCTTTGACTTCCATTGGCGCTTGTTCTTGTTGCAATCGAGCTTGTTTGGCTTCGAATGTCTCATATGGTTCGAAAGTGAGAGGAATTTTCATGAGATGTATATTTGATGAGTCAAACGCTTTTCTGGGCACAAACTATTCTCCATGATGATCAACTCCAAAGTATTTGAAAATATGAGTGAGATAAACACCATAGTTGAGTATGTTTTCTCTTGAGGACAATTCTATGGGCTTGATTTCATTTAAAATTATGTCGGCCCAATTGATGGTATAGCCACCTATAATAGCAAATAGAACCTTTTGGACTTTGAGAGTTGGATTGTTGACATTTCCAAAACCAGGAGTGATGGTATGTTGAAGGAGAAGGTTTACGATTCTTGTTTTTGGATAGAAGAAGCGATTTTTGAACTCCATTGGAGCATCGTCTTTAAATATGTCATGGTAGGTCTCTAAATCAGTTTCATCGATTTTAAAATCCAAAAAATCTGATCCTGTGCTTCTACAATTTAGAATAGTGCCTAAGAGTTCGACATGGAGGACAATTTGTGTGCCTTTGACGCTACTCCAAATTTGGTCTTCGTTGCCTTCGTAAAATTCGCGATTAAGATTCACATAGAACATCTTGACAAGTTTGGGATAACACACTTCGTCATTATCACGACAGTCATTATCAAGAGAGAGGTAAGACCATAAGAGAGAAAATCACTAAAGATGGCGAAAGCACCCATATTAACTTTAGCATTTGCTAAATAGTTAGCATAGGTTTTGATAGCATCTTTGTCATCATGAAGATTACGTTTGATGGTTTTGGTTATTTTTAATTTTTGAGATGAACTTGAGGAAGCCATTGAATTGATAGTATTGAAGAGAATATATATGAAGAATATTATTTTGAATTGTGAATGAAAGATACAGAGAATAGGTGTATATATAAAAATTGAATGGATATGAATTGAATAGGCACATCTTTTCAGACTTAAATGACACCTTTTCATACTTTGGGAGTTAGTGAAAAGTTAGAGGGAAGTTTGAAAGTTCAAAACTTTGAAATTCAAAATTCAAATTACTAATTAGTGGTCAGTTATGTCGACATATAAACATATGTATGTCGACATATGCATCTATTTTCAAAGGATTTTTGTATGAAATGTGATCTAAATTATCGATTTATATTTCAGGTTTAACGATTTCCTGAAATAATTCTAATCCTATCAAATATAAAAACAATTTATTTTATTATTTTATTTGTTATTTATTATTATATTATTATTTTGAATTTTAAATTTCAAATTTGAATTTTAAAGTTTTTAAATTCAAATCAAAGCAAAAAAATAAAGCAACCAATTGGCCAAACAAAATTAAAAATTGATTAATGAGTACCCAGTATTTAGATCCATTTCTTCGAAATTTTATGAATTCTAAATTGTCGTAAAGCATATATTCGAATTTCCGGTTTTTGGATCTTCATCCCTTGATGTTGATTCTGAATCATCTAACGCTGTTGCGTATGCTTTCTTTCTCTTTCTCGACGAATTGTTGTTGTCTATTTGTTGAGTCGATTCATCTGGATATGGGCACATTTTCTTATATGACCTGGTTTGTTGCAATTATAGCATCAACCATCATTACTTTTTGAACTTCCTTGGTTATAATTTTTCCTTCTATATCTTAGAAATTTTCTAAAATGATTTGTCATAAGAGCTATTTCTTCATCATCTTCACTACTCGAGTTTGAATCATTTTATGTTGCATTTAATGCAGTGGATTTCTTCTCAGTTGTTATGTTTTCTTTTCTCTTTTGTAATTGGACTTCATAAGACATCAGATTTTCGATTAACTACTCAATCTTCACTTCATTGACATCACTGGCTTCTTCAATTGCCAAAGTTTTCTGATCCCACTCTAGAGTTGACGAACTCAATATTTTTTAGACTTGGTCTACATCAAAATAAGGTTTTCCAAGTGTTGTTAATGAATGTACTATCTCTTGAAATCGGCAATACATATCTTAAATAGACTCATTCTCATTCATTTTGAATAACTCAAACTGATTAACTAACATTGCTGTTTTAGTTTGTTTAACTTTACCAGTTCCTTCATTTGTAACTTGTAAAGTTCTCCAAATTTCATAAGTTGTTTTACATACTGTAATGCCCCCGTATTTTTTGTGAACATTAAAGTAACAAATTAAAGAATACTTAATTTTAAAAGTGGGAATTAAGGGAAACGGGTTACACCATTACATTCATCTTGGAATTCTGCTTGAGATAGAGTCCGAGTTTGCGTGAATCGGACTCCATATGAAGAAGTTATGGAGTTCATAAAATTTCAAGTTCAAGCATAAAATAAATATAAATAAATAAAAACACTTCAAAATTCAAAATCGACTGAGCGGGAAATTTCTCGCTTAAGGTGTCGACCCCCCTCCCCCAAAGGGGATGTCGACAAAGGTGTCAACCCCCCTATAGGGGAGCCGACATAGTTGTCGACCCCCTATAGGGAGTCGACCACTCCCAGATCTAGCTCCCTGACGAATTTTTACAGCCCTGTGCTGATATGGCCTTCTCCGATTGGCCAATGACTAATTTCTGAGGTATTAGGGCATATGTGTCATGCTATGGTTGGCTGGATGACACATCTCTTTGGTTTGATGGCTCTGATTTCTCCTAGACTAATCTAAAGGCTAGAATTGAACCTAGACTTCTATATAATCACCCCAAACCTCAACCCTAGAACTCATTCTATGAAGTCGTCATGTTGTTCGTCAATAAACTGGCCTGGCCTCCATCCATCTACCCCAAACTAGAGAATCAAATTCAAACTAGGAATCAATTAAAAGAACTAGAGAATCAAACATCTACATCAAAGGATAGCTTTTCAAATTCAGAAATCAGATCCCATAAATCAAGATTCGTCCTTTTTCTTTAAGTACAGTTATTATTTTTATGTGAACACCTAATAAGAAATCATAACTGCTATAACTGGATTTAGAACTATGCCTAACTCTATTCGTGCATATCCTTTTGTCAATTCTGAATTGCTTATGACTATTGGACTGTTGTGACTGACATAGTAAAACCTATCATGCCTATTGGATTGTTGTGACTGGCGTAGTAAAACCTATCATGCCTATAGAACTGTTGTGACTGACATAGTAAAACATATCATACCTATGAGACTATTGGGACTGATACCATTGAACCTATCATGTTATATTAAATTTATGGTTCTTTTATGTATGTAAGTTACATGCTAATGTAAGTTACATGCTAAGTTATGTTCATACATGTTTTATGTTTAGATCCAAGCTAGTACCCATGTTTAGCATCTATATAATTTCATGTTTATACAATTAGACTTATGCTAGTTTGCATGTCAATTGGATCTAATTTAAATGCAATATCACGTTTATAATGCTTAATTAAGTTTATGTCGTTCTATGCCAAATTTATATTACACATATTGATCTATGTTGTTTTATGCCTATTGGAATGTTACATGTCCTTTTTCTTTTCCCTTTTTGTTTATGAGTTAGGCTAATTTGCGAGCCTAACGTTCTATGTGAATTGTGCGAACGAATAACGGGGGAGACATTAGGGAAAAATATTAAATTACATGCTATTGGCATAGATTGGTTCATAATCATGTAAATGATTGGTAGCATGAAATGGCATAATTTGGACATAATTTAAAGGCTAAATGGGACATGACTTGATTTGACAACACTCGTGGATAATTCACATATAAACATGAATGGTAAATATGTAAAATAAATAAAAAGATGAATTTTCCTAACTCGAGGTTAGATTGAGTTGCGGTGTAAGACTGCTCGGAACTGCCCGGCACATCTAGCGACTGCAACAATATAGATCTAATGTGAGAGGTTAGCGCACTAAGCCCAAAAAACCCGAGGTTAGATTGAGTTGCGGTGTAAAATTGCCCAGAACCGCCCGACACATCCAGCGACCGTAACAATACATAACTAAGGTGAGAGGTTGGTGCTTTAATGAATGAATTAAAGCTAAGGAACATACATACTAATAATGGTAAGGTTAAGTTAATTAAGGCAACACTTAACCGATACAACATGTTAATCAAACAGATGGGTGGGATTAGGGAAAATGGAGAACACTTAACCGTTATAACATGTTGATTAGGAAATCCTAGTAACAGGGACCCATTTCAGCAGTAACCCACATAGATATATCATGATACCCTGAACTAAGTAGGGTGGGGCACGATTACTGGGCTGATTATAAGCGGTTAAAAAAGCGGCAAAGGGTGCAGCAGTGTAGTTCCGACGGAGTATGGGCGTGCACGTACTCCAGAGTGGAAAAGCAGGCACTGGGCATCAATAGTATACACTGTGCATCTTGAATTTGTGTCGGGTTTCCACCATAGGAATTGATACACCCCATGGTGAGACCAGCACAGGTATCTACAATCGAGCGGGGCCGAATGATACAAGTAAGAAATGCATGCGAGTAGAAACCGATCGGGAAAGGGATCACTTTGTTATGAACACATGATGGTAGTCGAAACATTCATAGTACGTGTAAAGAGATAGAAACGAGTGTGATAGTACATTCAGTTTATCTTATGTTATCTTATTTCTATGGTATTGTCCTATGTTCAGTTTATTCATGTCATGATCATTTTACCTGTTTACATGCTGAATACTCACTGGACTTACCAGACTTATGTCTGATCGGTTTTCTTTCGCCTTCTTTTCTTCTGTTCCTCCCTCCCTTCTAGGTTCGCAGGGAGGGAATACTTCAGCTTAGTGCAGACCTTTACAAGCTTGAAGAGAGTAGATTTATTACATGGATTCTCTTTTCTTGGGCTATGGCTGTGGTTACACTTTTATTAGGGATTTATGATGCTTTACTTCTATTTTATGTTTCTTTATGTACTTGGAGATTTAAATCAAGACAGATGTTTTGTTGTAATAATTTATGAGTTGGGTTTTGAGACAATGCTTGTAATGTTTTAACTAAACCACGCCATTTAATAAATAATTTTAGTTTTCCACTGCTTATATGTCTGTCTTGTAAATTATATGTGTCTTTTACCTAAAATGCTTCACCAAAGTTAATGCATTCCCTTTGTGAGTGACCTTAATGGAGGTGGGGTGTTTCACTTGGTATCAGATCAATGATTTACCAGATCAGATAAAAGTTTTGAAAACTATTTTTCGAAAAAGAAGATTAAAGAAGCATTTAAAAGAAAAGTGTTGTTATAAAGGCATAATCCCCAAAGCCATATGCAATATCTTTCTATCCTTTGTTTTGAGTCTTTTCTTTTCGTTTCAGCATGTCTGGGGATCTTAATCTTCCTGAAGGCGTACCTGTACCTGGTTGGTTTAGAAGGTACCTGGAGGCTAGTGCTAATGACGCAAGCCCAGTAGACATTCCTCCTCCCCCAGTTGTAGTTGTTCCTCCTCCTCCTCGTGTGAATGCTTTCTCGAAGATATGTAGAGACTTTCGAGCCATGGGTGGAAAGAACTTTAATGGCACCGAGTCATTTGTGGAAGCAAGAAACTAGCTCAAGGAAATAGAAGATTTGTTTGTTATCTTCGAACTGGACGATAGGCAGAAGACGCAATTGGCTGTATGGTTACTTAAGGATGAGGTTTCTTACTAGTGGAAAGTTACTAATGCTGAGAGACCAGTTGAAACTTGGGAGGATTTCAGAATGAGATTTGAAATGAAGTTCCACTCGCAAGATGAACGAAGCCTGCAGATGGAAAAGTTCTTAGCACTCAAACAGGGAAGCCTATCAGTTAGGGAATACGTCAACCAATTCAACCAACAGGCTAGGTTCAGACTGGAGTTAGTAAACACTCCACATAAAAAGGCTCTCTGATTCGTTAAAGGGTTGAATGAGCCACTGCATAGCCTAGTTATGTCCCATACACCTATGGACCCGACTTTTGAGAGACTGGTAGACATGGCATTGTTACAGGAGGAAGACAAGAATGGAAAGAATGAGGAAAAGGTAGAAGAACCTCTAGACAAGAAAATGGAGGGATCACAGAATAAGAAGACGGATTCCAGGAAAGGCAGGAAGAATAACAAACCCCATGACAAGAGAAAGTGTAAATTTTGTGGCATACCTGGACATCTGATTAAGGACCGTAGAAAGAAGAAAAGGAAGAAGGGTGATTTCTTTCAATGCGGTGAGACAGGGCATATGGTTAAGGATTGCCCAAAAAGGCAAGGGCAGAGGACTGGACCTAGTTCTGGAAGACAAATTCACACTCTCATGGCATCTCCGCAAGAAAGAGGTAGAAATATTTCTATTGAGAGTTTAGTTTCTTTCTGATCATCCAGTTCATACTCTTTTTGATTTTGGCGCATCGCACTCTTTTATATATAGTGCTTTAGTTGAATCTCTACACCTAGGTACCAGTATAGTAGAGGATCCCATGGTTGTTTCAAATCCATTTGGGGGCTCAGCTTATTTGTCCATGATTTGTTTGGATTTGGAAATTTCTATACTAAGCATTGGGTTTAGATGTAATGCTTATGTTTTGGGTTTCACGGGCTATGGGTTGATTCTAGGCATGGATTGGTTATCCAGTAATGGTGCCATCCTCGATTGTGAAAAGAGAGTGGCTAGACTTATGACTCGCCTCGGTAACACTCTCGAAATATCTTGTAATCCCATGAATTCTTTCATGCTTAGCTATCTAGAATCTCTTGATGCATCTGTTGAAAACTTGCAATCTGTTAGAGTAGTCCGTGAATACTTGGATATCTTTGAAGAGGTGAAAGATTTACCTCCAAAGTGAGAGATAGACTTCCGCATATACCTTGTTGATAATGCAAAACCTGTTTCCTTACCCGTTAGACATATGACTCCGAGGGAAAGGAAAGAGCTCAGCAAGCAAGTTAAAGAGTTGCTTGAAAAGGGGTTCATAAGGCGGAGTATTTCTGAATGGGGTGCTCCAGTGGTGTTTGCAACCAAAGCATATGGTTCACTTCGCCTATGCGTGGACTATAGGGAGCTAAAAAAGCTGACTAAGAAGAATAAGCACCCACTTCCCAGAATAGATAATTTGTTTGACAAACTCGTAGGTGCCTCGGTTTTCTCCCAATTAGATCTGGCCATCGGGTTTCATCAGCTAAGAGTGGCTGAAGACAACATTGATAAGACCGCGTTCAGGACCCCGGATGGTTTCTTCGAATGGCTTGTCATGCCTTTCGGCTTGACAAACGCACCTGCCTATTTTGTAGACCTGATAAGTTGGGTGTTCAGAGAGTTCCTTAATAAATTTGTAGTGGTCTTCGTGGATGACATTTTGATTTTCTCAAAAAGTGAGGAAGAACATGCTCTGCATTTAAGGGAAGTTATGGATACTCTTCATGCAAACCAGTTGAAAGCAAAATTCTCCAAATGCCATTTTTGGAGAGAAGAAGTAAGGTTTCTTGGATATGTGCTGTCCAAAGAGGGGATAGCTGTGGATCCCGCCAAAGTAGTTGCGGTGCAAGATTGGAAGATCCCCCGGAATGCAACCGAAGTACGAACTTTTCTCGGGCTAGCGGGCTTTTACAGAAAGTTCATTAAGGACTTCGCGAAGATCTCAGCCCCACTTACTAGGTTGACAAAGAATAACCTAAATTTTGCTTGGTGTTTGGATTGCGATGTTGCTTTCCAGTGATTGAAAAGGGCTCTAACAACAGCCCCGGTTCTGACATTGCCAGATGGGAGTACGATGTTTACTGTATACACAAACACATGCAGTACAGGATTGGGTGCTGTCTTGATGCAAGAGGGAAAAGTAGTTTGTTATGGAGGAAGGAAGTTTAAGGTACAAGAGAAGTACTACCCAAATCATGACTTAGAACTAGCTGCCATTGTTTTCGCCCTTAAGTCATGGCGTCATTACCTACTAGAAGAAAGGTTTGAATTTTTTACGGCCCAGATTTTTTTGACCATTTAGTTCTTATTTAAAAATGTTTTTTTTTTATTATTTTGGAATTCTAAATGGTTTAATTTCAATAATTTTGAATATTTTATTTTATTCCGAAATGGTAGAAATTTAGTGGATCTGCAATATAATGTGAACTGGCAGTATAAAAGGATAAATTTTTAACTTAAAATAGTACGTTTACAAAGGATGTAGTAGCTAATGAACTCGGATTTCGATGAAATCAGTTTCATTAAATCTGAAATGATGAAATTAGGTAACCAACCAAGTTACGTCAAAAATGGCATCCGTATGTGGAAAAGAAAAAATAAAAGGCCAAATTTTGTACTAAATTTTGACGGTAATTGGAATTTGCTAATGCTAACGGCTAAACTTGAACCTGAGACCTATCCAGGAAAATTCTAAACATAGGATATTAGCTATATATGAAATCTGGGAAAATCCTATAACGGATATAGAAAGTTATTAAGGAAACAAAATTTAAATAAATTATTTGAAAATCCAAACGAACTCCGATTTTGGATTTGAATACATAGGATTGAAGTACGTTAAAAACCGGACCAGATGGTGGAAGAATTTCTGAATACCGTTATCGTTTGATACTCCAACATGAGACCGGAAGGTGTTGAAACTAACACAAAACACTATTTTGAATTTGAATTTAAATTATTTGAAAGTTCAAAAAAATTCAAAATTGATATATTTTTATATAGTATTGAAGAGCAAGAAAAATTGAACAACATGGTTGAAAAAGATTTCGGATAAGGTATCAATAAGTAAGTCAAATTAAAGTTCGAATAGGGTTGAGAAAACACACTTTACTATTCATAAATTATTAAATTTATTTATAATTTAATTAATTTAAGGATTAATCCTAGCCATCCATTTTCGACCGTTGGATTCGCGCCACCTCAGCAATCCATGTGACTCCTTCGGCTATAAATAGCCCCCCCACCCTTCATTTTAAACTCACTCCTCCTCCTCTTTCAAGCTTTGGCAATGGCAGAAATAATAATAAAATAATAGGAAATAGGGAAAAGGGAGGAAGGGAGAAAGGAGGGCAAGACGGGGAGCTAGGGACTCTTAGGCAGAGGCTTGGGCTTCGCGGGGTAAGTTTTCAAATAATATTTATTTATTTATTTATTTTTGTAATATATATATATATTATAATTAAAATAGAATTTGTAAAAACAAATATCAGAACATTCTAAGGGTGACAGAGAGGATAGTGTCTAAGGCTTGAGTTTGGAAAATATAGTTTCCTGCTCTCCCTGGCTATCCCTAACTGATCCGACGGATGGGATGATTAATTTAAATTTAAATTTAAAATTTAATTTGAATTTAAAACAGACCAGGGGCATTTTCGTAATTTTTAACCATAAACTTTAAAAGCTTATAACTTTTTCAAAACAAGTCGGATTTCCACGAAACAAGGACCGTTGGATTCTTATCGAAAAATACTTTAAAATGAGTGGAAGCAGATTTTTGATCCGGGTTAAAAAATTTAAGTTATAATTAAATGAATATTTTTAAATATTTTATTTGAAAATTAAATTTAAATAATATTAAAATGGTTTTTCAATTTTAAAAAAATTGGATATGGCTAGAGATAGGAAAGTAGGATTTTTTTTAGAAGGGCAGGGAAGGTAATTTGGCTAATAACGCAATTAGAAATTAATTAAGATAAAAATAATTTAATTAAATATATATCCATTTAAATTAGGTAAATATTGTAAATAGCATAACTTTTGCATACATTAACGAAATTTAACGAAACAGAATCCGTTGGGATCGTATGGACGAGCACTACGCAAGGGAACTGACCGCAAGTGGATTGGAGCTCGTTTGTATTTATGGTGAAATTTAACGTCTGAACTAAATCAATGACCGATTATCGTTATTCAACGATAAACCGTCCAATGTGAGTAAATCTCACTAACTCTGAACACTTTATATTTTTATAAAGTATTTTTAGAACTGATAATTATTGGTTGAATTGCTGAGTGTTGATTGTTTGGTTGAAATGCTAGTCAATTGATTGAAAATACCGATATAGTTATATATATTTCGTTAAACGATGTTGATTTTGTTTATCAGAATACCTCATATTGAAATGAAATTGATGTGAATTATATTGTATAACATCTGTGGATGCATGAAAACAGGTCGGAGGGATCCAACTGGATTCCTCAACATTTATTTACCGTTTTTCATACATTATGTTATATGATGTGTTATATCATCTGTCGTTGAACCCGTGTGTTTGGATGATGATCAAACCTTTTGATTTGTTATTTTTATACCATAAATGATAACGGGAAGTGAAAAGAGATTTTCAAAGTATATTTTGAAAATAAATTATTTATATAAAATCAATAGATTTTATATATAAAAGGAAAAGAGTTTCATAGAGGAAAATAATTATAGAATCAAAGAAATTGAGTAAAGAAAAATATTTGTGAAATCAAATATAACGGAGAAGATTTGAAAAGAAAAACAAACATAGAGGAAATACATTTGTAAAACAAATGTAAAGGAAAATATTTGCAAATCAAATAGAATAGGGAAAAAGTAGCTATTTGTGAAACCTTTACAAATAGAAATCAAAAGGGAATCATTTGTAAAACGATTACAAATGGAATTGAAAAGCGAATATTCATTTAGGGAATAAAGGAAAGTTAAAAGAGATATTTATGTAGAGAATAAATGGAAATGCTAAAAGTAATAATTATTTGTTAAATAAATAGAAGTTAAAAGGGAATAGTTATTTGTTAAGTAAACAAATAGAAAAAAAGTATTATTCAAAAGAGTTATTCAAAAAGTGTTATTCAAAAGAGTTATTCAAAAGAGTTATTCAAAAGGAGTTATTCAAATGGAATTATTCAAAAGAGAAAATTCAAAGGGGTTAATTCAAAAGAGTTAATCAACCAAAGTTAAACTGTCAGTGTTAAACAGTTAGAGTTAAACCATTAGAGTTAATCAGAAAAGTTAGTCAGTTAGAGTTAAACCGTTAAAGATAAACGTTAGAGTTAAACCATTAGTGTTAAACTATTAAAGTTAAACTATTAGAGTCTAACAGTTGGAGTTAATCTATTAGAATTAAACCGTTGGAGTTAAGCTGTTAGAGTCAAACAGTTAGAGTTAGTTAGTTAGAATTAACTAGTAGAGTAAATCAGTTAGACTTAAGCGGTTTGAATCAAATCGGACTAGAGTTATTCGAATATAGTAACCGAATAAGGGTTAAATTGAATATTAGTTATTCAATTAGAGTTGATCGAACTTAGTTATTCGAGATAGAGTTAAACAGAAGTAGTTATTCAGTATAAATTGCCATTTAGCATGACTGCTAGCGAAATTCGCAGGGCTGCAGATAGCCTAAGGTGGTCGGATGTTTCCTGAGGGAATCAGGCGTAACCATTGTGATCGCTGCGATCTAGATTCAAGCGAATGAAGTTAAATCAAATATTAGCTATTCAAAATGAAGTTAAAAACAGACATAGTTAGTCGAATATAAGTTAATCGAACATTAGTTATTTGAAAATAGTTTGTCAAATTAAGTTAAATAATTTGAGTTAAATAAGTCGAGTTAATTAAGTTAAGTTAGTCAAGTTGAGCTGATCAAGTAAGTTGGTCGAGTTGAGTTAATCAAGATGAGTTAATCAAACCGAGTTATCCAAATAAGAGTTAATCCAGTAAAAGTTAATAGAATAAGGGTTATAGATTATAGTTAACCGAATAGGAGTTGATAAAATTAGTTGTTCGTGTATTTATTTGAGCTAGAAAGAAAAAGTCATATTAAAGTTATTATATTTCGGACGTAGGGGATTATAACACCATAATCAAATGACTTCCGTAAAGGAAGTGGATTCGTAAATAGAATCCGAGAGTTACGTAAGTAAGTGGTTGAAAGTGTAAAAAGGTGAACTTTGTCTGTCTCGAAGTTAGAAATGTTGTTCAGTTAAGGTCTGAGAGGTAATTATACCCCAACATGATTGACTTCAGTTTTAACTAAGAAGTGGATAAGTTCGATAGTGAAAAGTGGTTAAGTGAATTTAGTCAATGAGCATAATGGTCTGTGTTGACATAGCGATGTTTATTCAAACATCTTTTTAAACCCAATGAAGGAATTTTGGAAATGTTTTCCGAATAAGATCAGGATATTTTCTAATATAGAAAACAAGAAGTGGAAATGTTTTCCATTGTTAATAACGTATATTTTCTAAATATAGTAAATAAGAAATATAAGGAAACAGGAATAAAGAAAAGAATAAAATTATGATAATTTAATTTAAGAATTAATGATGATTGATGATTGATCGATAGAATTTCCATCTGGAAATAATATCGTTGTTTGCACACAGACATGTTTTCATTTGATAGTTAAATCACCGACTATCAAAGTTTTTGACCATTTTACGTTGTTAATATGGAGAGACTGGTTGGATTATTATCCACAGAACCACTCCGTATTGGCATAAGCGTTGCGAATCAAGTATGCTGAATATATTGAAGACGGAGTAAAGTGCAAGGGCTATCCTGTTTACAAAATAGTGCCTTTGGTTTGTCCAGTCCCAGGACAAACGTGTATGGAAGAATGCCTGATAGAGTATATTCAATAGATCGCATAAGTTGATCTCTTCAAATATACTTACGTTTGGTGGCGGAGGAATTCGTTTCTCTTAGCTTTATACCCGTGGTGTTTTTGGGGAAATCAATTTGTGATTTGGCGAGTATGACGATGTGGCATTCAAAGTGAATGATCTGTCAGAGATAAGCGTGGCCTCTAGCCTCATCAACCGGGAAATGACAAAAATCGGGCAGGCAGCATGGCTATGTGGGTCGCACCCATTAGGATGTATAATCAACTATCTAGAGAAATTCCAATTGCTTCTTAAATCTATCGATGCTGCCCCATTCGGGAGACGGTTGATGATCCCAACCGTTGGTGATATATATTCGATACACTCAAGCGAAATGAGTGGTCGGTCATGTGAGGGCCGGGTTGCAAGATGTTCTTGTTGAACCCAGTGTATTCGCCTCTAGAGATACACTATCGGCAGGTGGTCCCATACCTTGTCAAAGTCGGAATCCAATCTCCAATAAGTGCCTGCGAGTTTGATTTGTATACTATATATGTAGAGCGTGAGATGCAAGCGTTCTACTAGATTTTAATTACTTGTGATTAGTCATTATTATAATATCAGATAATATATGATTTCCAAAGTGTTTTGGGTTAACGTAAGGTAAAAACCGTCCGTGTTTATGTGTGGATTGGTCTTACGATTATCTTTTCTTTCGAAAGGATTTTGAAAGTTAAACCAAATGATTTGAGTTTACTCACACCAGTCCCATGACTGACCCAGAGTTTATTTTGTTTTGTTTTCCCTAAACTCTTGGGTGCCCAAATTTGTACGGGCAGTCAAGTAGTCAGGATTTACAGGTATGCTTGAAGAGCTTGGTGCAGGAAGCTTCAAGATTTTTCTAGCTATTGATTATTCCGCTGTGATGAAAGTGTTGTACTCTGATAATGGTATGATATACATATACTGCTTTGATTTCAAGATATGTTGTCTATTATATTTTATTCGTTCCGCTGTGAGATTCGTGTTACTCTGATGTTGTTGTGTTCTTCTTCTTCTTCTGTTCTAATTTTCTATCTTATCTATCCTCACCCTCTAATTTCTTTCATGGACTATCCGGTAATTTCGACTTTTGATTGTTCGATAGGTGTTGTATATCGGATAACCAAGGTCGTCTTTTTCCCGGGTCGTTACAGTTTGTATCAGAGCTGAAGGTTAGGTGATTTACCTTGGCTCTGTGGCGTGACTCAGTAGAGATGGGGTTAGTAATGCCCTAGACTGAGTTTGAGTGTATATATAGGTTGAACGTATTTGTTATTTTATATAAAATGATTTTATACCATGGAGATTTATTGGTTGAGTCGTTTATGAGTTCTAGTCGATCAGTTTGATCCACTGTATCGATAGGAGTTTATAAACACTTGAATACGATGGGTCGACACGATATGTTTTGAAAAAAAGGGTAAATGAAATAATTTTACCCAAATTATATTTTTGATATAAGCAAAGTATAGATATTTGAAATTATTATAGTATATTGGATGTGTTGGTTGTGATTATAATCGAATAAGATTATAAAATGTGAAATGGTTATGTAAATAACAAATCAAAATTCATATAAGTGAAATATATGAAATCAGATGAATTAAATCTGAATTTAAGTTCAGAATTGGAATTAAAATTGCTAAAATTTGAATAAGCGTTGTAAATGGAATTAAATTGAATGTATGTGAATTTTAAAATCCTGGGAGATTTTAAATTTGTTACAAGCATTGAAAAGGGATATTTTGAAATGAATTTCAAAATGAAAATGTTTAAAAATGGGTTTTGAAAGTGCTATATTATTGAACTCACTTCGATAGCTGGAAAATAAATTCCGATGTTGATTCGGACATCATCGGTGCTCATTTTCGAGTTTGTAAGTGACGGATTACTACCAAAGATTTTGTTTTTGAATTGTTTTGAGAAACCGAGTTGTTTTGATATTCCAAAGGGATATTTGATTTTTGGAAAAGGCAAAGCTATTTGAAACTCCCAGGTACAGATTATTGAAATAAACACAAATTAAATAGAAATTTGTGAAAGCAAATTTGAAATTGAATTAAAGGCAGTTCAGTGGAAATTGAGTTGAATTGAAATAGAATGGTATCAAGTAGAATTGGACTAGATTAGAGATAATCTAGGATAAAAATGGATGGTCGAGCAAGAAATTTGAATTGAGATTGGAATTGCGGTTTGATTGAAATTTGGCTTGGTTATAAGCGGATGGTTGTGTTGAGGATAAAAGTGATTGGGAGTTTGATTGGGATGATAGTGGTATATGCTAAATTGATAGCAGAGTTGGATGCCCGACAAAAAAGGTACACATTCATATTCATATGAGTTTGATGAGATTTATGAGCCTGTTTGGCAAGTAACTTGGCTGTTTGATTTTCTTTTGGGTTGAAGAAGGCCTAGGGAGGCGAGTTGGAGTTTGAGCTATTGGCCAGTACAAAGGAGGTGCTGGCGAAATTTTTCAGAAATTTCGAGTGTTAGAAAATTTTCAGAATTTTTGAAAATTTTCGTTTATAGAAATAAATTAATAAATTAATTAGAATAGATTGGTTTAGTGAAATCAGAGTAACCAAATAATTTTAACCTAGTTATAAAATTCATTTTTCTACCTTAGCAATTTCGAGGACGAAATTATTTTAAGGGGGGAAGAATGTAACGGCCCAGATTTTTTTGACCATTTAGTTCTTATTTAAAAATGTTTTTTTTATTATTTTGGAATTCTAAATGGTTTAATTTCAATAATTTTGAATATTTTATTTTATTCCGAAATGGTAGAAATTTAGTGGATCTGCAATATAATGTGAACTGGTAGTATAAAAGGATAAATTTTTAATTTAAAATAGTACGTTTACAAAGGATGTAGTAGCTAATGAACTCGGATTTGGATGAAATCAGTTTCATTAAATCTGAAATGATGAAATTAGGTAACCAACCAAGTTACGTCAAAAATGGCATCCGTATGTGGAAAAGAAAAAATAAAAGGCCAAAATTTGAACTAAATTTTGACTGTAATTGGAATTTGCTAATGCTAATGGCAAAACTGGAACCTGAGACCTATCTAGGAAAATTCTAAACATAGGATATTAGCTATATATGAAATCTGGTAAAATCCTATAACGGATATAGAAAGTTATTAAGGAAACAAAATTTAAATAAATTATTTGAAAATCTAAACGAACTCCGATTTTTGATTTGAATACATAGGATTGAAGTACGTTAAAAACCGGACCAGATGATGGAAGAATTTCTGAAAACCGTTATCGTTTGATACTCCAACATGAGACCGGAAGGTGTTGAAACTAACACAAAACACTATTTTGAATTTGAATTTAAATTATTTGAAAGTTCAAAAAAATTCAAAATTGATATATTTTTATATAGTATTGAAGAGCAAGAAAAATTGAACAACATGGTTGAAAAAGATTTCGGATAAGGTATCAATAAGTAAGTCAAATTAACGTCCGAATAGGGTTGAGAAAACACACTTTACTATTCATAAATTATTAAATTTATTTATAATTTAATTAATTTAAGGATTAATCCTAGCCATCCATTTTCGACCGTTGGATTCGCGCCACCTCGGCAATCCATGTGACTCCTTCGGCTATAAATACCCCCCCCCCCCTTCATTTTAAACTCACTCCTCCTCCTCCTCTTTCAAGCTTTGGCAATGGCAGAAATAATAATAAAATAATAGGAAATAGGGAAAAGGGAGGAAGGGAGAAAGGAGGGCAAGACGGGGAGCTAGGGACTCTTAAGCAGAGGCTTGGGCTTCGCGGGGTAAGTTTTCAAATAATATTTATTTATTTATTTATTTTTGTAATATATATATATATATATATATATATTATAATTAAAATAGAATTTGTAAAAATAAATATCAGAACATTCTAAGGGTGACAGAAAGGATAGTGTCTAAGGCTTGAGTTTGGAAAATATAGTTTCCTGCTCTCCCTGGCTATCCCTAACTGATCCGACGGATGGGATGATTAATTTAAATTTAAATTTAAAATTTAATTTGAATTTAATTTGAATTTAAAACAGACCAGGGGCATTTTCGTAATTTTTAACCATAAACTTTAAAAGCTAATAACTTTTACAAAACAAGTCGGATTTCCACGAAACAAGGACCGTTGGATTCTTATCGAAAAATACTTTAAAATGGGTAGAAGCAGATTTTTGATCCGGGTTAAAAATTTTAAGTTATAATTAAATGAATATTTTTAAATATTTTATTTGAAAATTAAATTTAATTAATATTAAAATGGTTTTTCAATTTTAAAAAAAATTGGATATGGATAGAGATAGGAAAGTAGGATTTTTTAGAAGGGCAGGGAAGGTAATTTGGCTAATAACGCAATTAGAAATTAATTAAGATAAAAATAATTTAATTAAATATATATCCATTTAAATTAGGTAAATATTGTAAATAGCATAACTTTTGCATACATTAACGAAATTTAACGAAACAGAATCTGTTGGGATCGTATGGACGAGAACTACGCAAGGGAACTGACCGCAAGTGGATTGGAGCTCGTTTGGATTTATGGTGAAATTTAACGTCTGAACCAAATCAATGACCGATTATCGTTATTCAACGATAAACCGTCCAATGTGAGTAAATCTCACTAACTCTGAACACTTTATATTTTTATAAAGTATTTTTAGAACTGATAATTATTGGTTGAATTGCTGAGTGTTGATTGTTTGGTTGAAATGCTAGTCAATTGATTGAAAATACCAATATAGTTATATATATATCGTTAACCGATGTTGATTTTGTTTATCAGAATACCTCATATTGAAATGAAATTGTTGTGAATTATATTGTGTAACATCTGTGGATGCATGGAAACAGGTCGGAGGGATCCAACTGGATTCCTCAACATGTATTTACCGTTTTTCATATATTCTGTTATATGATGTGTTATATCATCTGTCGTTGAACCCGTGTGTTTGGATGATGATCAAACCTTTTGATTTGGTATTTTTATACCATAAATGATAACGGGAAGTGAAAAGAGATTTTCAAAATATATTTTGAAAATAAATTATTTATATAAAATCAATAGATTTTATATATAAAAGGAAAAGAGTTTCATAGAGGAAAATAATTATAGAATCAAAGAAATTGAGTAAAGAAAAATATTTGTGAAATCCAATATAAAGGAGAAGATTTGAAAAGAAAAACAAACATAGAGGAAATACATTTGTAAAATAAATTTAAAGGAAAATATTTGCAAGTAAAATAGAATAGGGAAAAAGTAGCTATTTGTGAAACCTTTACAAATAGAAATCAAAAGGGAATCATTTGTAAAACGATTACAAATGGAATTGAAAAGCGAATATTCATTTAGGGAATAAAGGAAAGTCAAAAGAGATATTTATGTAGAGAATAAATGGAAATGCTAAAAGTAATAATTATTTGTTAAATAAATAGAAGTTAAAAGGGAATAGTTATTTGTTAAGTAAACAAATAGAAAAAAAGTATTATTCAAAAGAGTTATTCAAAAAGTGTTATTCAAAAGAGTTATTCAAAAGAGTTATTCAAAAGGAGTTATTCAAATGGAATTATTCAAAAGAGAAAATTCAAAGGGGTTAATTCAAAAGAGTTAATCAACCAAAGTTAAACTGTCAGAGTTAAACAGTAAGAGTTAAACCATTAGAGTTAATCAGAAAAGTTAGTCAGTTAGAGTTAAACCGTTAAAGTTAAACAGTTAGAGTTAAACCATTAGAGTTAAACTGTTAGAGTTAAACTATTAGAGTCTAACAGTTGGAGTTTATCTATTAGAATTAAACCGTTGGAGTTAAGCTGTTAGAGTCAAACAGTTAGAGTTAGTTAGTTAGAATTAACTAGTAGAGTAAATCAGTTAGACTTAAGCGGTTTGAATCAAATCGGACTAGAGTTATTCGAATATAGTAACCGAATAAGGGTTAAATTGAATATTAGTTATTCAATTAGAGTTGATCGAACTTAGTTATTCGAGATAGAGTTAAACAGAAGTAGTTATTCAGTATAAATTGCCATTTAGCATGACTGCTAGCGAAATTCGCAGGGCTGCAGATAGCCTAAGGTGGTCGGATGTTTCCTGAGGGAATCAGGCGTAACCATTGTGATCGCTGCGATCTAGATTCAAGCGAATGAAGTTAAATCAAATATTAGCTATTCAAAATGAAGTTAAAAACAGACATAGTGTAACAACCCGGAATTTTGGGACCAATTTAAAAATTTTATTTTAGAAAATTTTAATGAATTTTGACAATATAAAATAATTTATTTAAGTAATAATGATCACAAATTTGATTTAAATCGAAGTTAGAATGAATGATTTAATTTTAATTACTAAAAAGAGTTAGAAATAACGCGTAGTTTGAAAAGTCAAACTTGAACTTTGACTGACCGTGCAGGATGCAAAATTTAACGGATTTTAGTGAAACCAAAAATCTTAGAATCTATTTAAAAATATCTTTCCAACGAATCCGAAAAATCGAAATTTCATAACGGAAATCAAAAGTTATGGCCAATTCAATATTTAGGATGGTCGCTATGAAATTTATAAGGGCCGAAATGCTACTTTTTGCATATAAAGGAATTTGAACTCGAAACCACTTCCATTGAGTTCAGAATGATGTTTCTACATTGAAAAACAGTAAACACTTATATATTTTGAGTTTCGGGATTTATTTGTTTAAAAATGTATTTTTAATATTAAATATATTGGCCTTAAAAATAGTCATTTTTCAAACGACCTCTGTTTTCGACGAAACCACTTTTGTTGGAACCGGAATGTCAAATTATTGCTAGGTTTCAATTTTCAGAATTTTTCGAATTAATATGTGAGCGTGGCGAAATAAAATGTGTTTTGACTATTTCGGTTAAATTTGAACGCCTTAAAAATAGCCATTTTTCAAAAAGTCTCGGAATTCGACAAAATAAATTTTGTTAGAACCGTATTGACATAAGAAAGCCAAAAATAATTTTTCTGGATTTTTCTGAGTTAATTTGTGTCCCCGGTAAAATTATTTGTACGGGAAAATTAGAAATAAAGGACTTAAATTTTAAAACTGCAAAACGGAGGCCTAGATGACAGTTTGGGCTGATGAGACACGTCTAGATGAGTTCGAAATGGAGGCTAAATGGTAGGAATGACAGTCGTTGGACCTAAATCGGAGTTCGGACCAAAACGGGCTTAAACGGGCTAATTAAATAATAATTAGATTAACCTAATATAATAATATAAAATAAAAGTCGGGCTTCTTCTTCCTCAACGTGATGTAGCCGCACCCTTGAACCCATAATGGCCGAAACTTCTCTCCTCCCTATCTCCCAAACCACTAAGAATTAGACCATGCCGTAATGAAACTTTTTGAAGCTCTTCTCTTCCTCTTTCTTCTCCAACAAACCTCACATCAAACCGTTGCCCGTAGCTCTCGATTCACCTCCCCGAAACCGCCGCCTTTATGCTGCCGCCGCCCCTTGTATAGGTAGCCGCACCCCTCCATCTTCCCGATGAAGATAGCCCTCTCGTAGCTCTTCAATCTCCCGCAAACCGTTCGTAAAACCGTCGACTATAGCTCCCGAAATCCGCATTCAAAGTTTTGAACATTTCTGAAAATTTGAGGTAAATAGCTTCAGATTTTGTCACGCTTTTAAGCGTCACTGTGTCAGTTGTTAAAGGCCAGAATTCTAATTTTTACATAAATTTCAATTTGAAACCTTTCAGATCCGTAACCGATGTGACGCCAAACACGAGATCTGATTTAAATCGCTTCATTTCAGAAACAAGCAAGGTGAGATTCTATATTTTTTTTTTATATATATATATAATTAATTTAATTTAATTATGTTATCATTATGCAAAATGAATGTTGTATGGATTAAATTGTTGTATGGTGGAAATTGATGATTGTGGCCTATATTGTTATTGATGTGTTGTATGATTGGTGTTGGAATTGATTGTGGAAATTGTTATTCGATGACAAGTAGAAAGGTTATAATAAAAAGTTTAATCTTTGGTTTTGATTTGTAAATAAAGCTTAATCCTTTATCATGATTGACAAATCAAAGTTTTTATTTTTATTTTGAAATGAATAACATTAATAAAGATTCGATCTTTAGAATGAATCTTTGTTTTTGTTTGTATAAAATGAATCTTTGTTTTATTTATAAAATATGAAATCTTTTATTTTTATTTATAAAGATTAAAACTTTACAAAAATTGAACCTTTGGTTTTGTCAACAAAGATTACAACTTTGATTTTGCTTGCAAAGATTACAACTTTGATTTTGGTTACAAAAATTACAACTTTGTTTTTTGATTGTAAAAAAAAAAAAAAAGCTAAATCTTTTTATGTTGAAAATAAGGAGACAATATTTTTATGTTTAGAATAAAAAGACAATCTTTTTTATATTGAAAACAAAAAGATGAAATTTTGACGATGAAAATAAAAAGACAATCTTTTTATATTTAAATAGAAGAAGTTATTATTTTTCATTGTAAAATAGAAAAAGTCATATTTTTTCATTGTAAAATAGAAAAAGTCATATTTTTACATTTTAAATAGGAAAATGAATATTTTTACATTGTAGAATAGAAAAGATCATATTTTTACATTGTAAAATAGAAAAGATCATATTTCTACATCGTAAAATAGTAAAGTTAATATATTATAAATATAAAAAGATGATATTTTTTTTATTGTACATAAAAAGAAGATGTTTTTACATTGTGTGAAATAAAACATAATTTATTATGGAATTTATGAATAAATTTCCACAGCATGAAATAAATAACATTTTTATATGTTATTTATGAATGATTTTTCATCGCATGAAATAAATAACATTTTTATATGTTATTTATGGATGATTTTTCATCGTATGAAATAAATAACATTTTATCATGTTATTTATGAATGATTTTTCACCGTATGAAATAAGTTACATTTTCTGTATGTTATTTATGAATGAATTTCCACCGTATGAATAAAATTACATTTTTTTAGACGTAATTAAAAAGGTGAATTTACTTTGCATAACAAAAGTTACAGTTTTATATGAAATTTATATATGAATTTGCACTGTATGACAAAAATTGCATTTTTCTATGATATAAAAATGTAAATTTACATTGCATGATTTAAATTACATTTTTCTATGTAATTTAGAGATGAATAATAACGGTAGAATGAAAATTACATTTTTTTCATGTAATTAAAATGTGAATTTGCGTTGAAGGATAAAAACTACATTTTTAGATATAATTTAAATATGAATTTATGTCGTATGATAGGAATTACATTTTTCTATGTAATTAAAATATGAATTCCCATCGCATAATAAAGATTACATTTTTCTATGTAATTTAGAGGTGAATTAGAACGATAAAATAAAAATGATTTTTTTTTCTATGTAATTTATATATGAGTTATAACGGTATGATAAAAATTTAGAAATATATTTATTTACATTTTCTTATGTAAATAAAAGAATAGAAATTGAAAATGCAATTATTTACATTCTCTTATGTAAATAAAAAGAATAGAATCTAGAAATATATTTATTTACATTTTCTATAGTAGGTAAAAATAGAATTGTTAATATTGAATATTTTATCGTCATTTTGAATGCGGTAAAAAAATTGAATTGTTAATGTTGAATATTTTATCGTCATTTTGAACGCGGTGAAAATAGAATGGTTAATGTTGTCATTTTTATCGACATTCTTGGTGCGATAAAAATAGACAATGTTGGTGATTCATTTTTTTATCGACATTTTTAGTGCGATAGAAATAGACAATGTTAGTGATTCATTTTTATCGACATTCTTGGTGCGATAAAAATAGACAATGTTAGTGATTCATTTTTATCGACATTCTTGGTGCGATAAAAATAGACAATGTTAGTGATTCATTTTTATCGACATTCTTGGTGCGATAAAAATAGACAATGTTAGTGATTCATTTTTATCGACATTTTTGGTGCGATAGAAAATAAAAAGAACAGGAACATGAGAATCATTTATTTACAACTCCTATTGTAAATGAAAAGAGTAAAAATATGTGGACCACTTTATTTACAACTTCTTTTGTAAATGAAAAGACCGGAATATGTTGATCATTTTATTGGTATTTCTATGGTAAATAAAAGAACAAGACACGTGAATCCTTTTTATTTTTATTTTTATTGTAAATAAAAAAGAACAATATTCTTGTCAAGACTTGATTAGTGAATTTAAATTGTCATTTTGAGTTAACATGTCAAAATAGAAAATGAACCTTTCTACACATTAAAAAGGATTAATTAGAAATGAACATTTTGTGTCATTAAAAAGAACTAATTAGAAATGAACACTTGGTGTCAAAAAAAAAAAAAAAATAGATTAAAAATAAACATTTTTTTTATCCATAAGAAAAGAGATTAAAACAAAATACTCATTTTTGTATATTAAAAGTGAATTAGACAAAATGGACATTTTTGGCACATTAAAATGAATGAAGTAAAAATAGACATCTTTATTCATTGAAAAAGATTAGACAAAATTCTCATTTTGTTGCATTAGAAGTTAAGAAACAAAATCATCATATTTGTTTATGTTGAGAAAAAGAATGGATGTAAAATGTATGTCTTCATACATTAAAAAGAATAAATTAAGGATGTATATTTTTATACATTAAAAAGAATGAAGTCAAATATTCATTTTGCCATTAAAACGAATGAGACCAAAAATATGCATTTTTGTAAATAAATAAAAGTCACGATTTTTATTGTCATATGCTCATAATAAAGAGTATTGAAATATTTGCCTGTGATGTTGTATTTTGATGTGTTAAATGTGATGTTAGTATATTCAAAATTGAGTTTTACACTTCCATTTACAAGTCATCCGACTTGTCTATGTGATTGGGACGGTTATTTTTACACATCGCCCAAGTGCACAAATAATTTATTATTTGTTTGTTGGATGAAAACCCCACACGGGTATTGGGACGATACTTGACTGACACAAATCCCAATGTTTAATTATATGTCTATCGATTGATCGACAGGCTGCGATGAGCGTTATTGTTTTATTTCAATGCTCACACAGTTGACATTGTCACTCTGGTTATTAATGGATGGATTGAGGATTATTTCATATTATTACCCTATACATGAAATGTATGAAACCCATATGACCCAAATTATATGGTACATGGTTGAGTCGCATTCCAGTGCAGAATTTCTTTTTAAATAAAGAACTTTTATAAAATAAAAGAATTTTTGTAAAATAAAAGGTTTTGTATTATAAAGTATATTTTACATTCAGAATCTTTTATATATAGAATATTTTATTGATTATTTTAAAATGTGTTTTTTTTTATATAGTAATGAATCAATATCTTTAAGATAAATCTTTTATTTAAAATCATTAGATCTTAACAATTATGTTTGGTGATTGATATGTAGATTGGATTTGCAGTGGATGATGTTTTAAATAACATTTATCCTTTAATCCAATTTACATTGAAATTACTATTTGAAATTTATAAATCTATTTTATAAATTAAATCAAAATTGGAATATTAATACATCTTTTTTAGAAAGATTAAAATTTAAATTATTTTATCTTTGATAAAATTAATGAGGACCTTTTAACATAAATAATAATTTTTATTTAAAAGGATATTCAAAGTTGGAATGTGGCGTATGGTTGATTTTAATTACAAATACGCGAGTTATTCAGAAAGACCGGGTCTAACCCATTCTGAATAATCATCACGACGATCAAGAGTCGAAGATGAAGACGGTGACTGAAGACCGGAGAGCTTCACATCGTTTGGTTGATGGTGACTAATATCTTGAATTGGGACTGATCCCCCAAGGCAAGGTAAAAGTGATGATCTTCCAGACGTACTGGAGATCGACGGATACGTTGTTTCGTTCAGACCCAGAACGGACTTGTAAATGGATAGTATGCCTGACATTGAAACTTATTTCATGTAATTAAATTGGTTTTTATTTAATATATAAATGCATGGTGGCGGAGGATTTATTCTCTTGCTTAACACCCTTTTGTATGTTAAATATTTACCGATCGCATGAGATGAGTTGTTGATGTGGTATGCCAAGTTGCACTTGAACAAGGCTTATTGTTGCAAAGCAGAGCCTTGTGGGATGATCAAAGCATAGTCGATTTAGGCATAGCTTTGTGTAACGTGACTTCGCGAGCCTCACAGCCCGGTAGAGTCTAAAACGGGAGAAGGGAACGCAGGGAGTGCACACGTTTCTTTCTAGCTAGAGTGGTGCCAGGGACCTACCAGCGCTGGCATTTATTCATTGTGGTTGTTGGATTTTTCGAGGCCTCGGTTTATGCGGTCGCTACTGGCCGTAGTATAGGTCCAAAAGGACCGGGAAGCGTGTGTTCAGGAATTGCCAATCCACAAAAGTAAGTGTGGACCGGCCCTGCAGGATCCAAGGGTTGGACAGAGTACCAATCCTGGGGCATTGCTAGAGTGTCTCGAATCGGTAAGGATCTCCTCCCTAGCCTTGACTCAGATGGAAACCCAAATTTCCAATACGACATCACGCGGTTTTGATTGTATACCTATATATGGCGACATAGTGGGATGGGGCACTCATGCCGTCTAGGATTAATACATTTACTTTGATGTACTTCAAATTGGTTGCACACTATTATTATATAATACCGTTTTTATCGTATCAAGCATCTTTTGATCATTATAAGGTAAAACCCTATCCTCCGGTTTGCGTTGCATTGTGTGATGGGACTTGGGTCTTATAATGGTTTCATTTTTCTAAAAAGCATTACGTTATTTTGACGATTTACTTTAGTCATGCACTGGCAATCCATAGGAGAAAACCCGTTCCGCGAAAGTGGCGTGGTCCTGTGATTAGCCTTATTATATTTTATAGGTTAGGTAGAATTCTCACACCAGTCCCATGACTGACCTGTAGTTTTGTCCACTGGCAAACTCGGGTGCCCATATTTTCCACACGGGCAGTCGAGTAGCTATTTTTGCAGATATATTAAGCAGGATTCTGGGTTGAAGCTTAAAGCTGTGTCCAGAGATAGAGAGTCTTCCGCTGTGTTTCTTCCGCTGTAATTATACTCCAATGTACTCTGATATGTATATTCTGTACTCTGATGTAACATTATATGATGATATGTTATAAAAGTCTTCTGTTGTTGTTTTAATATGTTGTATGCCCAAAGTTAAAGTATTCGTAGATTTTCACTTTTTGGGTCAGACCTGTGTGGTTTATGGTCGATCCAAAGGGTGGGGATTTGCGGGTCTTTACAGTTGGTATCAGAGCCAGGTTAGCTCAAATCTTTGGGGTACAACTTGTTAGAACTGAACAGAAGACTCATCAGAGATTGGATTAGTAATGTCCAATAAGAATACTCATTAGAGATAGGATCAGCAGTATCCTAGAATGAGTAAACTCGTTAGAGATGGGGTTAGTAATGCCTTAGAACGAGTTCAGAGTTACGAATTTATAATTAGCGTATTTTTGATATTTATAATCTATTCTTTGAAATATGATTTCTATATATATAAAGTTATGTATATTTTGAAAAGATAATCAACCATTAAAATTTAAAATTAAGATAGTTAATTTTACAATTTTTAGCTACGTTCCTTTTCGAGGACGAAAAGTTTTTTTTTTAGTGGGGGCGATTGTAACAACCCGGAATTTTGGGACCAATTTAAAAATTTTATTTTAGAAAATTTTAATGAATTTTGACAATATAAAATAATTTATTTAAGTAATAATGATCACAAATTTGATTTAAATCGAAGTTAGAATGAATGATTTAATTTTAATTACTAAAAAGAGTTAGAAATAACGCGTAGTTTGAAAAGTCAAACTTGAACTTTGACTGACCGTGCAGGATGCAAAATTTAACGGATTTTAGTGAAACCAAAAATCTTAGAATCTATTTAAAAATATCTTTCCAACGAATCCGAAAAATCGAAATTTCATAACGGAAATCAAAAGTTATGGCCAATTCAATATTTAGGATGGTCGCTATGAAATTTATAAGGGCCGAAATGCTACTTTTTGCATATAAAGGAATTTGAACTCGAAACCACTTCCATTGAGTTCAGAATGATGTTTCTACATTGAAAAAACAGTAAACACTTATATATTTTGAGTTTCGGGATTTATTTGTTTAAAAATGTATTTTTAATATTAAATATATTGGCCTTAAAAATAGTCATTTTTCAAACGACCTCTGTTTTCGACGAAACCACTTTTGTTGGAACCGGAATGTCAAATTATTGCTAGGTTTCAATTTTCAGAATTTTTCGAATTAATATGTGAGCATGGCGAAATAAAATGTGTTTTGACTATTTTGGTTAAATTTGAACGCCTTAAAAATAGCCATTTTTCAAAAAGTCTCGGAATTCGACGAAATAAATTTTGTTAGAACCGTATTGACATAAGAAAGCCAAAAATAATTTTTCTGGATTTTTCTAAGTTAATTTGTGTCCCCGGTAAAATTATTTGTACGGAAAAATTAGAAATAAAGGACTTAAATTTTAAAACTGCAAAACGGAGGCCTAGATGACAGTTTGGGCTGATGAGACACGTCTAGATGAGTTCGAAATGGGGGCTAAATGGTAGGAATGACAGTCGTTGGACCTAAATCGGAGTTCGGACCAAAACGGGCTTAAACGGGCTAATTAAATAATAATTAGATTAACCTAATATAATAATATAAAATAAAAGTCGGGCTTCTTCTTCCTCAACGTGATGTAGCCGCACCCTTGAACCCATAATGGCCGAAACTTCTCTCCTCCCTATCTCCCAAACCACTAAGAATTAGACCATGCCGTAGTGAAACTTTTTGAAGCTCTTCTCTTCCTCTTTCTTCTCCAACAAACCTCACATCAAACCGTTGCCCGTAGCTCTCGATTCACCTCCCCGAAACCGCCGCCTTTATGCTGCCGCCGCCCTTTGTACAGGTAGCCGCACCCCTCCATCTTCCCGGTGAAGATAGCCCTCTCGTAGCTCTTCAATCTCCCGCAAACCGTTCGTAAAACCGTCGACTATAGCTCCCGAAATCCGCATTCAAAGTTTTGAACATTTCTGAAAATTTGATGTAAATAGCTTCAGATTTTGTCACGCTTTTAAGCGTCACTGTGTCAGTTGTTAAAGGCCAGAATTCTAATTTTTACATAAATTTCAATTTGAAACCTTTCAGATCCGTAACCGATGTGACGCCAAACACGAGATCTGATTTAAATCGCTTCATTTCAGAAACAAGCAAGGTGAGATTCTATATATATATATATATTATATATATATATAATTAATTTAATTTAATTATGTTATCATTATGCAAAATGAATGTTGTATGGATTAAATTGTTGTATGGTGGAAATTGATGATTGTGGCCTATATTGTTATTGATGTGTTGTATGATTGGTGTTGGAATTGATTGTGGAAATTGTTATTCGATGACAAGTAGAAAGGTTATAATAAAAAGTTTAATCTTTGGTTTTGATTTGTAAATAAAGCTTAATCCTTTATCATGATTGACAAATCAAAGTTTTTATTTTTATTTTGAAATGAATAACATTAATAAAGATTCGATCTTTAGAATGAATCTTTGTTTTTGTTTGTATAAAATGAATCTTTGTTTTATTTATAAAATATGAAATCTTTTATTTTTATTTATAAAGATTAAAACTTTACAAAAATTGAACCTTTGGTTTTGTCAACAAAGATTACAACTTTGATTTTGCTTGCAAAGATTACAACTTTGATTTTGCTTGCAAAGATTACAACTTTGATTTTGGTTACAAAAATTACAACTTTGTTTTTTGATTGTAAAAAAAAAAAAAGCTAAATCTTTTTATGTTGAAAATAAGGAGACAATATTTTTATGTTTAGAATAAAAAGACAATCTTTTTTATATTGAAAACAAAAAGATGAAATTTTGACGATGAAAATAAAAAGACAATCTTTTTATATTTAAATAGAAGAAGTTATTATTTTTCATTGTAAAATAGAAAAAGTCATATTTTTTCATTGTAAAATAGAAAAAGTCATATTTTTACATTGTAAATAGGAAAATGAATATTTTTACATTGTAGAATAGAAAAGATCATATTTTTACATTGTAAAATAGAAAAGATCATATTTCTACATCGTAAAATAGTAAAGTTAATATATTATAAATATAAAAAGATGATATTTTTTTTATTGTACATAAAAAGAAGATGTTTTTACATTGTGTGAAATAAAACATAATTTATTATGGAATTTATGAATAAATTTCCACAGCATGAAATAAATAACATTTTTATATGTTATTTATGAATGATTTTTCATCGCATGAAATAAATAACATTTTTATATGTTATTTATGGATGATTTTTCATCGTATGAAATAAATAACATTTTATCATGTTATTTATGAATGATTTTTCACCGTATGAAATAAGTTACATTTTCTGTATGTTATTTATGAATGAATTTCCACCGTATGAATAAAATTACATTTTTTTAGACGTAATTAAAAAGGTGAATTTACTTTGCATAACAAAAGTTACAGTTTTATATGAAATTTATATATGAATTTGCACTGTATGACAAAAATTGCATTTTTCTATGATATAAAAATGTAAATTTACATTGCATGATTTAAATTACATTTTTCTATGTAATTTAGAGATGAATAATAACGGTAGAATGAAAATTACATTTTTTTCATGTAATTAAAATGTGAATTTGCGTTGAAGGATAAAAACTACATTTTTAGATATAATTTAAATATGAATTTATGTCGTATGATAGGAATTACATTTTTCTATGTAATTAAAATATGAATTCCCATCGCATAATAAAGATTACATTTTTCTATGTAATTTAGAGGTGAATTAGAACGATAAAATAAAAATGATTTTTTTTCTATGTAATTTATATATGAGTTATAACGGTATGATAAAAATTTAGAAATATATTTATTTACATTTTCTTATGTAAATAAAAGAATAGAAATTGAAAATGCAATTATTTACATTCTCTTATGTAAATAAAAAGAATAGAATCTAGAAATATATTTATTTACATTTTCTATAGTAGGTAAAAATAGAATTGTTAATATTGAATATTTTATCATCATTTTGAATGCGGTAAAAAAATTGAATTGTTAATGTTGAATATTTTATCGTCATTTTGAACGCGGTGAAAATAGAATGGTTAATGTTGTCATTTTTATCGACATTCTTGGTGCGATAAAAATAGACAATGTTGGTGATTCATTTTTTTATCGACATTTTTAGTGCGATAGAAATAGACAATGTTAGTGATTCATTTTTATCGACATTCTTGGTGCGATAAAAATAGACAATGTTAGTGATTCATTTTTATCGACATTCTTGGTGCGATAAAAATAGACAATGTTAGTGATTCATTTTTATCGACATTCTTGGTGCGATAAAAATAGACAATGTTAGTGATTCATTTTTATCGACATTTTTGGTGCGATAGAAAATAAAAAGAACAGGAACATGAGAATCATTTATTTACAACTCCTATTGTAAATGAAAAGAGTAAAAATATGTGGACCACTTTATTTACAACTTCTTTTGTAAATGAAAAGACCGGAATATGTTGATCATTTTATTGGTATTTCTATGGTAAATAAAAGAACAAGACACGTGAATCCTTTTTATTTTTATTTTTATTGTAAATAAAAAAGAACAATATTCTTGTCAAGACTTGATTAGTGAATTTAAATTGTCATTTTGAGTTAACATGTCAAAATAGAAAATGAACCTTTCTACACATTAAAAAGGATTAATTAGAAATGAACATTTTGTGTCATTAAAAAGAACTAATTAGAAATGAACACTTGGTGTCAAAAAAAAAAAAAAAAAATAGATTAAAAATAAACATTTTTTTTATCCATAAGAAAAGAGATTAAAACAAAATACTCATTTTTGTATATTAAAAGTGAATTAGACAAAATGGACATTTTTGGCACATTAAAATGAATGAAGTAAAAATAGACATCTTTATTCATTGAAAAAGATTAGACAAAATTCTCATTTTGTTGCATTAGAAGTTAAGAAACAAAATCATCATATTTGTTTATGTTGAGAAAAAGAATGGATGTAAAATGTATGTCTTCATACATTAAAAAGAATAAATTAAGGATGTATATTTTTATACATTAAAAAGAATGAAGTCAAATATTCATTTTGCCATTAAAATGAATGAGACCAAAAATATGCATTTTTGTAAATAAATAAAAGTCACGATTTTTATTGTCATATGCTCATAATAAAGAGTATTGAAATATTTGCCTGTGATGTTGTATTTTGATGTGTTAAATGTGATGTTAGTATATTCAAAATTGAGTTTTACACTTCCATTTACAAGTCATCCGACTTGTCTATGTGATTGGGACGGTTATTTTTACACATCGCCCAAGTGCACAAATAATTTATTATTTGTTTGTTGGATGAAAACCCCACACGGGTATTGGGACGATACTTGACTGACACAAATCCCAATGTTTAATTATATGTCTATCGATTGATCGACAGGCTGCGATGAGCGTTATTGTTTTATTTCAATGCTCACACAGTTGACATTGTCACTCTGGTTATTAATGGATGGATTGAGGATTATTTCATATTATTACCCTATACATGAAATGTATGAAACCCATATGACCCAAATTATATGGTACATGGTTGAGTCGCATTCCAGTGCAGAATTTCTTTTTAAATAAAGAACTTTTATAAAATAAAAGAATTTTTGTAAAATAAAAGGTTTTGTATTATAAAGTATATTTTACATTCAGAATCTTTTATATATAGAATATTTTATTGATTATTTTAAAATGTGTTTTTTTTTTATATAGTAATGAATCAATATCTTTAAGATAAATCTTTTATTTAAAATCATTAGATCTTAACAATTATGTTTGGTGATTGATATGTAGATTGGATTTGCAGTGGATGATGTTTTAAATAACATTTATCCTTTAATCCAATTTACATTGAAATTACTATTTGAAATTTATAAATCTATTTTATAAATTAAATCAAAATTGGAATATTAATACATCTTTTTTAGAAAGATTAAAATTTAAATTATTTTATCTTTGATAAAATTAATGAGGACCTTTTAACATAAATAATAATTTTTATTTAAAAGGATATTCAAAGTTGGAATGTGGCGTATGGTTGATTTTAATTACAAATACGCGAGTTATTCAGAAAGACCGGGTCTAACCCATTCTGAATAATCATCACGACGATCAAGAGTCGAAGATGAAGACGGTGACTGAAGACCGGAGAGCTTCACATCGTTTGGTTGATGGTGACTAATATCTTGAATTGGGACTGATCCCCCAAGGCAAGGTAAAAGTGATGATCTTCCAGACGTACTGGAGATCGACGGATACGTTGTTTCGTTCAGACCCAGAACGGACTTGTAAATGGATAGTATGCCTGACATTGAAACTTATTTCATGTAATTAAATTGGTTTTTATTTAATATATAAATGCATGGTGGAGGAGGATTTATTCTCTTGCTTAACACCCTTTTGTATGTTAAATATTTACCGATCGCATGAGATGAGTTGTTGATGTGGTATGCCAAGTTGCACTTGAACAAGGCTTATTGTTGCAAAGCAGAGCCTTGTGGGATGATCAAAGCATAGTCGATTTAGGCATAGCTTTGTGTAACGTGACTTCGCGAGCCTCACAGCCCGGTAGAGTCTAAAACGGGAGAAGGGAACGCAGGGAGTGCACACGTTTCTTTCTAGCTAGAGTGGTGCCAAGGACCTACCAGCGCTGGCATTTATTCATTGTGGTTGTTGGATTTTTCGAGGCCTCGGTTTATGCGGTCACTACTGGCCGTAGTATAGGTCCAAAAGGACCGGGAAGCGTGTGTTCAGGAATTGCCAATCCACAAAAGTAAGTGTGGACCGGCCCTGCAGGATCCAAGGGTTGGACAGAGTACCAATCCTGGGGCATTGCTAGAGTGTCTCGAATCGGTAAGGATCTCCTCCCTAGCCTTGACTCAGATGGAAACCCAAATTTCCAATACGACATCACGCGGTTTTGATTGTATACCTATATATGGCGACATAGTGGGATGGGGCACTCATGCCGTCTAGGATTAATACATTTACTTTGATGTACTTCAAATTGGTTGCACACTATTATTATATAATACCGTTTTTATCGTATCAAGCATCTTTTGATCATTATAAGGTAAAACCCTATCCTCCGGTTTGCGTTGCATTGTGTGATGGGACTTGGGTCTTATAATGGTTTCATTTTTCTAAAAAGCATTACGTTATTTTGACGATTTACTTTAGTCATGCACTGGCAATCCATAGGAGAAAACCCGTTCCGCGAAAGTGGCGTGGTCCTGTGGTTAGCCTTATTATATTTTATAGGTTAGGTAGAATTCTCACACCAGTCCCATGACTGACCTGTAGTTTTGTCCACTGGCAAACTCGGGTGCCCATATTTTCCACACAGGCAGTCGAGTAGCTATTTTTGCAGATATATTAAGTAGGATTCTGGGTTGAAGCTTAAAGCTGTGTCCAGAGATAGAGAGTCTTCCGCTGTGTTTCTTCCGCTGTAATTATACTCCAATGTACTCTGATATGTATATTCTGTACTCTGATGTAACATTATATGATGATATGTTATAAAAGTCTTCTGTTGTTGTTTTAATATGTTGTATGCCCAAAGTTAAAGTATTCGTAGATTTTCACTTTTTGGGTCAGACCTGTGTGGTTTATGGTCGATCCAAAGGGTGGGGATTTGCGGGTCTTTACACATAGTTAGTCGAATATAAGTTAATCGAATATTAGTTATTCGAAAATAGTTTGTCAAATTAAGTTAAATAAGTTGAGTTAAATAAGTCGAGTTAATTAAGTTAAGTTAGTAAAGTTGAGCTGATCAAGTAAGTTGGTCGAGTTGAGTTAATCAAGATGAGTTAATCAAACCGAGTTATCCAAAGAAGAGTTAATCCAGTAAAAGTTAATAGAATAAGGGTTATAGATTATAGTTAACCGAATAGGAGTTGATAAAATTAGTTGTTCGTGTATTTATTTGAGCTAGAAAGAAAAAGTCATATTAAAGTTATTATATTTCAGACGTAGGGGATTATAACACCATAATCAAATGACTTCCGTAAAGGAAGTGATTCGTAAATAGAATCCGAGAGTTACGTAAGTAAGTGGTTGAAAGTGTAAAAAGGTGAACTTTGTCTGTCTCGAAGTTAGAAATGTTGTTCAGTTAAGGTCTGAGAGGTAATTATACCCCAACTTGATTGACTTCAGTTTTAACTAAGAAATGGATAAGTTCGATAGTGAAAAGTGGTTAAGTGAATTTAGTTAATGAGCATAATGGTCTGTGTTGACATAGCGATGTTTATTCAAACATCTGTTTAAACCCAATGAAGGAATTTTGGAAATGTTTTCCGAATAAGATCAGGATATTTTCTAATACAGAAAACAAGAAGTGGAAATGTTTTCCATTGTTAATAACGTATATTTTCTAAATATAGTAAATAAGAAATATAGGGAAACAGGAATAAGGAAAAGAATAAAATTATGATAATTTAATTTAAGAATTAATGATGACTGGTGATTGATCGATAGAATTTCCATCTGGAAATAATATCGTTGTTTGCACACAGACATGTTTTCATTTGATAGTTAAATCACCGACTATCAAAGTTTTTGACCATTTTACGTTGTTAATATGGAGAGACCGGTTGGATTATTATCCACAGAACCACTCCGTATTGGCATAAGCGTTGCGAATCAAGTATGCTGAATATATTGAAGACAGAGTAAAGTGCAAGGGCTATCCTGTTTACAAAATAGTGCCTTCGGTTTGTCCAGTCCCAGGACAAACGTGTATGGAAGAATGCCTGACAGAGTATATTCAATAGATCGCGTAAGTTGATCTCTTCAAATATACTTACGTTTGGTGGCGGAGGAATTCGTTTCTCTTAGCTTTATACCCGTGGTGTTTTTGGGGAAATCAATTTGTGATTTGGCGAGTATGACGATGTGGCATTCAAAGTGAATGATCTGTCAGAGATAAGCGTGGCCTCTAGCCTCATCAACCGGGAAATGACAAAAATCGGGCAGGCAGCATGGCTATGTGGGTCGCACCCATTAGGATGTATAATCACCTATCTAGAGAAATTCCAATTGCTTCTTAAATCTATCGATGCTGCCCCATTCGGGAGACAGTTGCTGATCCCAACCATTGGTGATATATATTCGATACACTCAAGCGAAATGAGTGGTCGGTCATGTGAGGGCCGGGTTGCAAGATGTTCTTGTTGAACCCAGTGTATTCGCCTCTAGAGATACACTATCGGCAGGTGGTCCCATACCTTGTCAAATTCGGAATCCAATCTCCAATAAGTGCCCGCGATTTTGATTTGTATACTATATATGTAGAGCGTGAGATGCAAGCGTTCTACTAGATTTTAATTACTTGTGATTAGACATTATTATAATATCAGATAATATATGATTTCCAAAGTGTTTTGGGTTATCGTAAGGTAAAAACCGTCCGTGTTTATGTGTGGATTGGTCTTACGATTATCTTTTCTTTCGAAAGGATTTTGAAAGTTAAACCAAATGATTTGAGTTTACTCACACCAGTCCCATGACTGACCCAGAGTTTATTTTTTTTTGTTTTCCCTAAACTCTTGGGTGCCCAAATTTGTACGGGCAGTCAAGTAGTCAGGATTTACAGGTATGCTTGAAGAGCTTGGAGCAGAAGGCTTCAAGATTTTTCTAGCTATTGATTATTCCGCTGTGATGAAAGTGTTGCACTCTGATAATGGTATGATATACATATACTGCTTTGATTTCAAGATATGTTGTCTATTATATTTTATTCGTTCCGCTGTGAGATTCGTGTTACTCTGATGTTGTTGTGTTCTTCTTCTTCTTCTGTTCTAATTTTCTATCTTATCTATCCTCACCCTCTAATTTCTTTCTTAGACTATCCGGTAATTTCGACTTTTGATTGTTCGATAGGTGTTGTATATCGGATAACCAAGGTCGTCTTTTTCCCTGGTCGTTACAGCGGCAGTTTAAAAATTCAATTTTCAATTGAATGTACATGATTTAAAATAAACCGGATTTTAGTAAAACCAAAAATATTTGAATCTGTTTGAAAATATCTTTCCAACGAATGTGAATAATCTAGATTTCATAAGGGGAATAAAAAGTTATGTCCAGTTGAAAATTTAGAATAGTCGCTATGGAATTTTATATAATATATAGCTCTTAAAAATAGCCATTTTGCAAACGACGTCCGTTTTCGATGAGACCGCTTATGTTGGATCTGGAATGTCAAATTATTGCTAGATTCCAATTTTCAGAATTTTTGGAATTAATATGTGAGCGCAGTGAATTTAAACATGTTTGGTCATTTTAGTTTGAATTATATCGAGTGGGAAATGATCGTTTTTCAAACGGTCTCCAAGTTTGATGAAATTAGTTTTATTAGGACCGTATCGTCAAAACATAGCTAGATTTATTTTTTGGGAATTTTTGGAGGCAGTATGTGGCCTCTGTAAATAGAAAGGTACGCTTAAATTTAATATATATATTGATTCAAAATTTAATTTAAAGGAAAACTGGTCGTATCAGCCAAATTGGCTTACAAAAACATATCCCATTGTGTTTGCAATGGGGGTAGTTAGCTAGGGACGACAGTCGTTGGGTTTGATTTGGGGTTTAGTAGAAAAGTCAACTTTATGGAGAAAGAAAAATAAATATAAAATTAATATAAATACCCTTCCCCTAAATTAAAACCCTACTCTCTCATTCAAAATCACATCCGCCACATCCAAAACATGTCGCCCCAATCCCCACCTATCCACATCGTCGTCTCTCCACCGCCAGGACCGCCACCTACCGCCGCATCCCTCTGGCTACCCCTCGCTCCGACCTCCCTCTTGCCTCTTGCTCCAATAATAAAAACCGCCACCACAAGAAAACGAGCCGTCGCACCCCCTGGGCCCACGCCCAACCACCCGATCACCCTCTGCCGCACCTGACCGTCAACCCCGACCACCAGCAAGCCCGACACCCCTCTGACTACCACCAACGCCCACCGTGGACTCCTCCGACCAAATAATGTGAGTTTTTATGATTTTTAATTATAAAAATAGGATTTTTATTATATGTATAACATAATAAAGCTAGGATTGTTATATATAAAGCTGCGAATTTATATATACATGTTAGAGTTTGTGCCCTAGAGGCAATCCATTTGATGAGATTGATAACACTGTTGATGTTATTATTTTATTTGGAATAAAATATTATTCTATTATATTGTATTTACTGCGTAATATAAATAATAATATATAGAAGTCCTTAGAATAATAATACGGAATTATATAGTTTGAGTAAGACTGAACTTGAGATTATATAATGTGATAAGTATTTTTTGAAAACAAAAATGTGTGATCTTCTGAAGAGGAGAGAGCACACATCTATATATATATAAAGTCAAAGGTACAGAGTCCATCTATAGAACATAAGAACACAAGATAAACCTTAACACAACTCTAGGGATGCAAGGATCGTAGATAGATGAGCTCCAGATAAACCACCACCCATCTACTCTAATATCGAATTCCGGCAAGGCCACCACCCGATATTGAAGTATATCTACTCCAATACAATAACCCCTACTCTCTATGTAATAACAAAAAAACAATGAGATATGACATCAAAAAACTCTCTAACAGTAAGCCCAAATGTAATACGAATCATCAATCCAAACAGCAATCCTCAAAGATACATAACTGCTGCCAGACCATCCAGCTATCCACTAAGCACTTCATCTAAATCAACAACCTGAATCTGCAAACATCTCAATAAACTATTAGTAATTTAAAACACATATATATATATGGAAATATATGTGTCTAATTATATATATATATATATATATATATATATTATAAGCATATACATATATATATATATATATTCATACATATTTATTTACCATACATATATATGTATTATAATAAAACAATGCAAAACCAATGAAAGAAATTAACAACCAATGCGATCTCTATTACGAAAAAAACTATCGATTCTAATAAATAGGTACAAATTCAATCTAACCTTAGACAATAAATTCACAAAACCCGATTTCCCATATAACTTATAATGTGAATTAGACATCCAATTCAAACAAAAGAAAACTATTTTAATGATTACATCATCCGTAGAAAGAGAATTAAAATTGAAAGATCTTTGATTTCTTTCGGACCAAATGAACCAACAAACGATGGTGACTAAAGAATCTAAAATGTATCGTTCACTAGCGTTATAAAAAAATCTATAAGAATCCCAATAATTAGCACAATAATTGACAGGATAGTGACAATCAAAAACAAATATCCTTAAAACCATACTAAAAATATAATTTGTAATATTGCATGAGAAAAATAAATGATCAACATCCTCATTCATTATATTACAAAAATAACACTTAACATCAAAAAAAGATATTCTTCCTCTTAAGAAACTCAATCGTATTAAGTTTCTTATGAGTGATTAACCACATTAAAAATTTAGCTCTAGGAGGAGAATTATATTTCCAAATAAACTTAAAAGACCGCAATAAGATTCCCGAAAAATTTATAAATTTATACATAGAATTAACCGAATAGACTTGACTTTTATCCATACCCCAGCTAATAGAGTCCTTACACTCATCAATATGATATAATGATAACTTAGCACAAAGTAAAGCCAATTGTTTTAAACTTTCCCCTTCTAATATATTATCAAAAGAAAACTCCCATGGGGGATCCAAATCTCAGCTAAAGATATCTTTTATCAATGCATTTTTAAAGCTACAACTATTAAAGAGCTCTCTAAATTCAATTTTAAGTGGTAAACGAGAAATCCACCTATCATGCCAAAAGTAAGTCATATTACCAGAATGGACAATCACCTTATAACCTAAGTTAAAAAAGTCAAAGCATTTTAAAACAGACTTCCAAAAGTAAGATAGTTTATTATACCAACTACCACTAGGTCCAACAATGAATTCTCTTTGTGAATAGTAGAATTTAGAAATAATAACTTTCCACGTTGTAGATACTACAGGAGACCTAAATTTCCACAACCATTTTGCTAATAAGGAAGAGTTAAAATTAAATAAATTAATTATTCCCAATCCCCCATCTTTCTTAGACTTACAACACACTTCCCAATTTACTAAACATTTGAATCCCCTACAAATAGGATATCTACCCCCATCCCATAGAAAATTACGTCTTATTCTATCAATCTTGTCGATAACCCATTGAGGAAATCTGTGTACTGATATCCAATACGTAGCGATGGTCGATAGTACTGAATTAACCAAAACTAATCTACCTGCTCTAGACAAGAATCTATTATTCCAATTTGATAGTCTACTTTTAATCTTATCAATTATGACTAACCAATCGTCCCTCTTTAATTTTGATGGACGAATCTTAAAACCTAAATAATCAAAAGGGAATTTCATGACCGAACAGTTTAAGGTCTTAGCAACCATAAACTCAACATTATCAAAATCATTAATAACCATAACAGAACTCTTGTCAAAATTAATTCTATGCCCCGATAACATCTCAAAACAATAAAGTATAATTTTAAGAGCAATAATATGTTTTGGTAGATGAGAAGAAAATAATAAAGTATCATCCGCAAATTGAAGAACAGATAATTCATTGTTAAAATCATCGTTACGAACATAACCTAAAACACCTAATCTCCCAACTCGCTTAATGATTCTTGAAAAAACGTCAACCGCCAAATTAAATAGTAGAGGTGACAGGGGGTCCCCCTGTCTAAGACCCCTCTTAGACTGGATCTTCTTTCCCACAACCCCATTTACGACAATATTAGAACTACCTGATCTAAGTAAAAGCATTACCCAGTTAATCCACCTAACACTAAAGCCTCTAGCTAGACGTACTTCACATATATAATCCCAGTCAATAGAATCAAATGCTTTCTCAAAATCTAATTTCAAAGTAGCACATGAAAAATTATTTTTAACACACACATTAACGTACTCCTATACCGCTGCCACTCCATCTACTATTTGCCTGCCTTTAATAAAGGCAGTTTGTGAATGATCTATTAGATCATTCATCTTCCCACTTAGCCTATTAGCAAGAACTTTAGAAATGATCTTAAAAGATACATTTATCAAAGAGATAGGTCTAAAATCCTTTAAAAGTTTTGCACCCTCTCTTTTCTTAATAAGTATGACATTTGCAAAATTAAAGTTACCTAGACACAAAACCCCGCTATAAAAATCATTAAATAAATTCACTACATCAGATTTCAAGACCTCCCAAAACTGTTTATAAAACAGAACAGAAAAACCATCAGGCCCCGGAGCTTTGTCACTAGGCATGTCACAAATGGCCTTCCAAATCTCGTGCTCAGAAAATGGTTTATCTAAATCTGATAACTCTCCCCTAACATCATTAGGGTAAATGTCCTTCCAATTAACATTAATTCTTGTCTTAATCCTAGACCCAAAAATTTGTTTGTAATAATTGGTGAAAGCTTCATTTAAATCACGCTGAACTGTCAATTCCTCATTATTTAAGAAAATAGAATGGATCAAATTATCGCGTCTCCTTTTGTTAGCCATACTATGAAAAAATTTCGTGTTATTATCTCCTTCCTTAATCCATTGAACATGTGTTCTTTGTTTCCACATTATTTCTTCCTTTTCCAGTATCAGTTTAAAGTCATTTCTAAGAATACTTAGTCTATCTCTCTCGACTAGGTTAAGCATTCTAGATTCACCCAACTTATCTAAATCTAACATCTCACATAAAATCTTATCTTTCTTAATTCGAACACTACCAAAAATATATTTATTCCATCTCTTAAGAAAAAATCTTAATTTACCATGTTTAGCAACAAAAATCTTTGCAGAATTTCCCTTGTACAAGTTATTAAAATAAAGTAACGAATTCCATTTAACAGTAACTAGTTTAATAAAACTGGTATCTAAAAGCCACATCTTTTCAAACTTAAAATTATTACTTATTAAAATGTTCGAATCACACGAGAGAATTAAAGGACAATGATCCGAAAATAGAAAAGGTAAACCCTTTACTTTACAAATTGGAAATCTATCATCAACTTCAGTACTTATAAAAAACCTATCTAATAAGGCATAAGACGGACTACCTCTGTCATTAGACAAGGTGAATGATCTGTTGCTAAGCGGAATCTCAATCAAATTATTATTAAGAATGAAATCATTAAATTCCTCCATGTCAGAGAAATCGCCTTCTCTAGGAGATCTCTCTCCTAAAAACCTAGTAACATTAAAATCCCCCCTATAATCCAAAGATTTGGGGAAAGATCCCTAAATTCGGAACATTCATCCCACAATCGTCTCCTCTCAAGCTTAGTGTGAGGACCATACACATTCGTAATGCCCAATAAAGAATTATCACTGCGTGAGTTTAATATAATATGTAATGAGTGTAACTTAGAAAATTCGTGTACTAATCTATATTGGTTATCTTTCCATCCTATCATAAGACCTCCTGCACTGCCTATTGACGGTAGACAGGCCCAATTACGAAAATTTGATCCACCTAATCTAGTATAAAAACTAAAGTCAGGCCTTTCAATTTTAGTCTCTTGAAGCAAAGCAATGTCAATATGGTAATCTACAAAGAAAGTCCTAACTTTAGCACATTTTTTGGGTTCATTCAAACCCCTAATATTCCAGCTAACAATCCTCATCTACTCAAGGAAGAAACTCTCTCTAGTTCCCTACTCCTAATGTAGTCAGTATCTAACTCTATATATGTAAAAATAAAGCCTGTATCATTTGCCAACTGAAGTAGCTGACTAGTCGAAAGGCTACCTAAAGCATAGGGAGAATACTCACAACCATAAACGGGAACCAAACCTGAGCCCAGACTCGCATTGCTACTGCTAGCAAGCGAGCTCTGAGACCTACCTGAAGGAGAAGCAAGTCTGTTTCGAATCCTTGCACTTCTTCTGACCAATCCAGAACTGCACTCTGTTCTCCTCCGACTCCTCTTCCTGGAGGAAGAAGAATCAAAAAGAGGTGATCCTCCACCGTCTTCTATCACAACAGACGATATCAAAAGATTGGGCTGCCCAATAGCAACATTTTCTGAAAGAGACGTGGCACACATCTTTTGTAAATCACAAAAGCACGGACTCCAGACAAGTGAAACAACTCTCTCAAGTGATAATTTTGACCAAATAGTGCAACCTGACATACTCAGTCCAACCATCAACCCATTCATACCACCACTGTCCCTTGATATTGTCCATATCAATTTGTCCCTGAGCACCTGAACACAACCATTATATTCATCACCACCTCTCACGACATTTTCCATATTGTCAAAAGATCTCCCCAAACCGCCTCTAACTAAATCAGAACACTCAAGTACACTGGACTGATATGCCTCCACTTCCACTTTTTCACTATCTGAATCGACACCATGATCGGAGTTAACCTTCCCTACTTTATCTGAAATAACCACCTTCCCCATAGATCGCTTCAACCTTCTTCCAGCTTTAACTTTCTTCACTCTAAAACCTTTTCTTAGCTTAGAAGAAGGTGTTAAAACTTCCAGCGTCTGAACTGCATTTCCACCCTCTTCATCCACAAATTCCATTAACACATCAAAATTATTAGCCAAACTAACATCTTCTGCCACACACCAGACTTTCTCCTTTGCCGCCCCCTGAGCTTGAACACAACTATTAGAATATACCCCATCATAACCACTCATATCAACCAAATCATTTCCGATCATCTTCTCCTTACCCTTACAATAACACGACTGCTTTTCTCCATTTAACCAAGCATTCCACACAAAACCATTACAAAGTAGAACAGCAGGATCATAATTCATGGGATCCAATTTAGATTGAAACAAGCACCTATCAACAACATTCACATTCTAATCCATCAAAATACAATCTCATTGTGACGGCAAAGAATTTCGCTCGGTCCGAACCAGTCGTTAAACCGACCCAGACCGTTCGAAACGCCCTATCGTTTGAGAACACGACAAAACAGAACGCATACAGAAGAACATTTCATTGTATATTACAACAATGCACCAGATAACAAGAATATACAGAGTATAAATGAATATTACACAGAAATATCAGAGATTTAAATTACATTTAAATACATAGCAGCGGAAAATAATACAATACACAACTGAAGGGGATATACGGATACAAAGCTTTCCGGATATCGTTCCAGCTGTAAACCAGGATCCTGTGAATATAAATCTGCAAAACCAAAACTACTAGCTGCCCGTGTCAAAATAGGGGCACCCAGAGTTTAGGTTAAAACAATAAACTCCAGGTCAGTCATGTGACTGGTGTGAGAACTAAAACAGTGATTAATCTTTATTTTAAAAGTTAGGTAAATCAAGGGACCACGCCGTATAACACGGAACGGGTTTCCTCCCAAGAATACCAGTGCATAAAACAAACAGCGCAATGCTAAATAAAGAAAAATGAAGCTGTTATAAGACCCAGGTCCCATCACACAATGCAATGCAGCCGAGGATAGGGTTTTCCCTTATAACAGCCAAAGAATGCTTGATACGTTTAAAACAAATCGTTTGATACTATAATAAGTGCATAGTGTATAAAACAACTTCAAATCATAAGTATCAATCATAGACGGCATAAGTGCCCCATCCCACTATGTCGCCATACTAGGCTCTACAAATGAAACCGCAAATGTCACGTATTTGGAAATTGGATTTCCATCTATGAACCGAGGCAAAAGATAGTCCTCAACCGATTCGAGACGCTCTAGCCCGCCCCTCAGGAACAGCCGCAACTGCCCCTTGGATCGTCAGGGTCGGTCCATCGATGTGGATTATTATGCCTGAACAATACGTCTCCCCACCCTATGGGGTGTAAGTCTGGTCCGTCTGCCGACCAGAATGCATTGGCCGAAACCGATATAACCGAGGCGCCTCGCAATAGCAACAACCACATAAGTTAAACTCGTCAGGGCGTGTAAAACCACTGATGCCACTTCTAGCTAGAAAGAAACGCAAGTCCTCCCTGAGGTCCGTCTCCCGTTTTTGGTTCATACCGGGTGTGAAACTCGCGAAGTAAACGTTACACAAAGCTACGCCACAAAGGCCGTGCTTTGATCATCACCACAAGACTTTGCTTTTCAACAGAAGCCTCGATCAATTACCACTTAGGCATGCCACACAGGCAATTCACTCCATGCGTTTGATATCGATCAATATAAAACCCCTGAGCTCGTACGTCTCAGAGAAGGGCGTTAAGCAAGAGAATAAATTCTCCGCCGCCAAACAGATATATATTTAATAGAGATCAATCACACGGACTAAAATCCAATGTCAGACACACAGTCCATTTACAAGTTCGTTCTGGGTCTGAACGAAACCGGAGGCACCTAGTACCCCGCATATCCATCGATCTCCAAGTACGTCTGGACGATCACCAACTGTTTCCATCTTCTTGGGTGTACAGCCCAATCAAGATCATCAGTAATCACCCAAACGACGTGAAGACTTCTGGTCTTCGACCATCGTCTTCATCTTCGACTTATCGTCGTATCAGTTATTCAGAATGGGATAAACCCGGTCTTTCCGAATAACTCGCGTATATTTTAAATAAGTGTTACACAAACACAACATACGCCTCATTCCAATTCATCAGTCACTAACTGTAAATTAATCAAGAGAATAACCTCCCAAATATTAACCCCGAAGGCCGAAACCAATATCAGACCAATATCCAGAAAACCATTCTGCTTAGCTAACCGACAGTTAGTTTCTAAATTTCACATTCATAGGGAAAGGTTCCCATTAATTTTATCCAAGATAAATTCCTTGAATTTATTCTTTAATCTACTTTTGAATATCAATTCAAACTAGTCGGGATTAATGAACCTTACCGAAGTAATCGTTGGTTTTAATTTCCCAATCCCAACCTATTCATCCCATGAAGTAAAACTGGTAGTACTTCATATCTAACACCACAGTGTTATCGGTAAATTCGATTACCATTTCATGTTCAAATCTAATTAAAGATTTAACTATCGCCTGGAGCAAAACTGGTGATACTCCATTCTCGATCATTTCAATCTAATTAAAGATTCATTAAAACTCCACTTAGTTTTAATCTTTGATTGGGTTAAAGAATTAGTGTTATTTAAAACACAGTTCACGATAAACCCAAAGTCACATTCCATTGATTATCGGGTTAAAGAACGAGTGCTATTTAAAACACTGTCCACGATAAACCCAAAAATCAATATCAATTCAATTCCAATTAAATATTATTTAATTGGCACACTTCATTAAATCTAAATAAAAAGATTTAACCTTTTCTCAACTGGGTTCAAGAACAGTGTTAGTGAAGACACCACTCACGACAAACCCAAATCACATTCGATATTCAATACAAGGCTCTGAATAGAAAATATATCGGCTTATATTCAATATCGAATTCTACGACTAACAAATGTCGTGTTGGGAATAACGATATAAATATATATCTTTCAAATTTCCATAACAACATCTGTATAATCACGAATTCCAACATCGAAATATTCCGAAGACAATTTCGATTCAAATCCACTCCAATGCAATCATTGGAAATTTTGGTTATTTTTAAAACCCTTTTCAAATTCAATTTATTAATTTAAAAAAAATAAATAGAATTATAATCCTAGTTCAAAACTAGTTCATTTCGATAAAAACTATTTTTATCTTTTCAAATATGGAGTTTTTCATCCCAAATCTTCACAAATCATTTCTTATGATTTTACACAAATTATTACTATTTTTAGTAATTTTACCGAGGCCTGTACAGTCGATTTCCATCAACGGTCATCGAACTGCACTTACAGCGACCTTTTTCAAATTTGATTTGGACATAATTCCAAATCCAACCGTTAGATTTCAAATTTCTAATATTCGTTAGAAAGCTCTTTTCGATACGAACCCAACTGTTCCGGTTTTAGGAGAATCCGACGGTCGGATCTCCCGCAATGTCCGTTTGAAATAAATGGTCGAAATTCACGAACTGCCGCGGCGCGGCGCGTTCTATTCAGGCCATTATATTATATATATATAATATATGTAATATATACTTCGTCGATTTCTATTTAAAACGAATTATATAAATAGTTTTAAAATCGTTTCAAAAGCAATTTCAACTTTCTTTTCAATTCAAATCAAAATTGAATTCTTCTTTATAAATTCGTTTTAAAATTCATTTCTATTCAATTCAAATTTTAATTCAATTTGAATTCATTTCAATTCACTTTCAATTCAATTTGAATTCGTTTTCAATTCAATTCATTTCGAAATCGTTTTATATATCGATATAAATATCGTTCACGTCAAAATGGCGTCAAAATAATCAACACGGCTTCATAAATTTCTATATTCAAATATTCTATTTCAAAATAGTTGTTATTATCAAAATATTTCGTTCAACACATGACCAATCTCAATGGATGAGTACTGTCAACACATGAACTTTTATTTTATAATATTCTTTATTTTTCAAATTGGAATGAGGCCCAATCAATTACCATATAAAATTAATTACATGGATTTTCATACATTACACACATATAATAGCATTGAAAAATAATCAACCATCAACCAAAGTGCACTACACTGTATAAGCATCAAATATAGATATTTAATGCTTATAACAGCCTGTCAATCAATCGATCGACATATTTAATGAATCAGGATGAGTGAACCTCAAATTTCATCCCAACACCCGTGTGGGGTTTCAAACAATCAAACGCATATTTTATCTGTGCAGTTGGGCGATGTGTAAAATTTATCGACCCAATCAATGTCCTTCAAATAGGTGTACATAAACAAACCGTCTGGTTTGTAAATGAATATTTATTTATTCACATTCACGTTCACGTTAAAAATTATATTTTTAACGACAAAACATTTTATTCCAACATATGAATTTCTATTCAGTTCATTTTTATTTTTCTAACTTATTTTAGAAAATTTCGGCGGCATAACGGCACGATACTAGAAACGGGACAAGGCCTAGCCTTATCCCCAGTCTAGTGAAGGCCCACGCCATTCACACATCAATCAAATCACCAAACAGCCAAATTCAAATCACATCATATAACTAATCTATGCAACCAAACAAACAAGTCCATGGTCTGTGGACGATTGTGTCGGGTGCTACTAAGCACCGTCTGCACCCTAGTATATATATATATAACTAGAAAAGAAATTGAAGAGTGAGAAGTTCTCACCGAGGGATCCACTCCTCCAGTTTTATCTCTGAATTTCTGAACATCTGAATTTGCCCGTACATCCATCATATTCTTTGCCACGCTGTTCACATTAAAAATCATATTTTTAATATGATGTTCATTTTAAAAATTACATTTTAAAACAATGTTTCTTACATTTTGAATAAATGTTTTTCATATAAAAAAATAAGAGTTCATGTGTTGACAGTACTCATCCATTGAGATTGGTCATGTGTTGAACGAAATATTTTGATAGTAACAACGATTTTGAAATGAATTGAAAACGATTTCGAAATGAAATGAATTGAAAACGATTTCGAAATGAAATGAATTGAAAACGATTTCGAAATGAATTGAATTGAAAACGATTTCGAAATGAATTGAAAACGAATTCAAATTGAATTGAAAGCGAATTGAAATGAATTCAAATTGAATTGAAATTTGAATTGAATAGAAATGAATTTTAAAACGAATTTATAAAGAAGAATTTGATTTTGATTTGAATTGAAATGGAAGTTGAAATTGCTTTTGAAACGAATTTTAAAACTATTTATATAATTCGTTTTAAATAGAAATCGACGAAATATATATTATATATATTATATAAATAATATAATGGCCTGAATAGAACGCGCCGCGCCGCGGCAGTTCGCGAATTTCGACCATTTATTTCAAATGGACATTACGGGAGATCCGACCGTCGGATTCTCCTAAAACCGGAACCGTTGGGTTCGTATCGAAAAGAGCTTTCTAACGAATATTAGAAATTTGAAATCTAACGGTTGGATTTGGAATTATGTACAAATCAAATTCGAAAAAGGTCGCTGTAAGTGCAGTTCGATGACCGTTGATGGAAATCGACTGTACGGGCCTTGATAAAATTATTAAAAATAGTAATAATTTGTGTAAAATCATAAGAAATGGTTTGTGAAGATTTGGGATGAAAAACTCCATATTTGAAAAGATAAAAATAGATTTTTATCGAAATGAACTAGTTTTGAACTAGAATTATAATTCTATTTATTTTTAAATAAATAAATTGAATTTAAAAAGGGTTTTAAAAATAACCAGAATATCCAATGATTGCATTGGAGTGGATTTGAATCGAAATTGTCTTCGGAATATTTCGATGTTGGAATTCGTGATTATACAGGTGTTGTTATGGAAATTTGAAAGATATATATTTGTATTGTTATTTCCAATACGACATTTGTTAATCGTAGAATTTGATATTGAATAGAAGCCGGTATATTTTCTATTCAGAGCCTTGTATTGAATATCAAATGTGATTTGGGTTTGTCGTGAATGGTGTCTTCACTAACACTGTTCTTGAACCCAGTTGAGAAAAGATTAAATCTTTTTATTTAGATTTAATGAAGTGTACCAATTAAATAATATTTAATTGGAATTGAATTGATATTGATTTTTGGGTTTATCGTGGACAGTGTTTTAAAATAACACTCGTTCTTTAACCCGATAATTAATGAATGTGATTTTGGGTTTATCGTGAACTGTGTTTTAAATGACACTGATTCTTTAACCCAGTTAATGGTTAAAACTAAGTGGAGTTTTAACGAATCTTTAATTAGATTGAAAAGATCGAAAATGGGGTACCACCAGTTTTGCTCCAGGCGATAGTTAAATCTTTAATTAGATTTGAACGTGAAATGGTAATTGAATTTACCGATAACACTGTGGTGTTAGATATGAAGTATTACCAGTTTTACTTCATGGGATGAATAGGTTGGGATGGGGAAATTAAAATAAATAATTACTTGGTAAGGTTCGCTAATCCCGACTAGTTTGAATTGAGATTCAAAAATAGAATAAAGAATAAATTCAAGGAATTTATCTTGGATAAAATTAATGGGAACCTTTCCCTATGAATGTGAAATTTAGAAACTAACTGTCAGTTAACCAAGCAGAATGGTTTTCTGAATATTGATCTGATGTTGGTTTCGGCCTTCGGGGTTAATATTTGGGGAATTATTCTCTTGATTAATTTACGGTTAGTGACTAATGAATTGGAATGAGGCGTATGTTGTGTTTGTGTAACACTTATTTAAAATATACGCGAGTTATTCGGAAAGACCGGGTTTATCCCATTCTGAATAACTGATACGACGATAAGTCGAAGATGAAGATGATGATCGAAGACCGGAGGTCTTCACGTCGTTTGGGTAATTACTGATGATCTTGATTGGGCTGTACACCCAAGAAGATGGAAACAGTTAGTGATCGTCCAGACGTACTTGGAGATCGATGGATATGCGGGGTACTAGGTGCCTCCGGTTTCGTTCAGACCCAGAACGGACTTGTAAATGGACTGTGTGTCTGACATTGGATTTTAGTCCGTGTGATTGATCTCTATTAAATATATATCTGTTTGGCGGCGGAGAATTTATTCTCTTGCTTAACGCCCTTCTCTGAGACGTACGAGCTCAGGGGTTATATATTGATGGATATCAAACGCATGGAGTGAATTGCCTTTGTGGCATGCCTAAGTGGCAATTGATCGAGGCTTCTGTTGAAAAGCAAAGTCTTGTGGTGATGATCAAAGCACGACCTTTGTGGCGTAGCTTTGTGTAACGTTTACTTCGCGAGTTTCACACCCGGTATGAACAAAAAACGGGAGACGGACCTCAGGGAGGGCATGCGTTTCTTTCTAGTTAGAAGTGGCGTCAGTGGTTTTACACGCCCTGACGAGTTTGACTTATGTGGTTGTTGCTGTTGCGAGGCGCCTCGGATTGATCGGTCGTTCTCGAACCGATGGAGTCATTTAGTTGGCTCATTTACGCCCCAAAGGGCGGGGAAACGTAGTGTTCAGGCATTTTAATCCACATCGGTGGACCGGCCCTGTCGCTCCAAGGCTTGACTGAGTACTTGCCTATGGCTCAGGCTAGAGAGTCACGAATCGGTAGAGGACTATCGTTTGCCTCGGTTCATAGACGGAAATCCAATTTCCAAATACGTGACATTTGCGGTTTTATTTGTAGAGCCTAGTATGGCGACATAGTGGGATGGGGCGCTCATGCCGCCTATGATTAATACTTATGATTTGAAGTTGTTTTATACACTATGCACTTATAATAGTATCAAACGATTTATTTTAACCGTATCAAGCATTCTTTGGCTGTTTAAAGGGAAAACCCTATCCTCGGCTGCGTTGCATTGTGTGATGGGACCTGGGTCTTATAACAGCTTCATTTTTCTTTATTTAGCATTGCGCTGTTTGTTTTATGCACTGGTATTCTTGGGAGGAAACCCGTTCCGTGTTATACGGCGTGGTCCCTTGATTTACCTAACTTTAAAAATAAAGATTAATAACTGTTTTAGTTCTCACACCAGTCCCATGACTGACCTGGAGTTTATTGTTTTAACCTAAACTCTGGGTGCCCTTATTTTGACACGGGCAGCTAGTAGTTTTGGTTTTGCAGATTTATATTCACAGGATCCTGGTTTACATCTGGAACGATATCCGGAAAGCTTTGTATCCGTATATCTCTTTCTAGTTGTGTATTGTATTATTTTCCGCTGCTATGGATTTAAATGTAATTTAAATCTCTGTGTAATATTTATTCATACTCTGTATATTCTTGTAATCTGATGCATTGTTGTAATATACAATGAAATGTTCTTCTGTATGCGTTCTGTTGTGGCTTGTTCTCGAACTATCCGACGCTTTCCTTTACGGGGAAGTTACGGGTTTTCACAGTTGCTCGACGAAACCAGTTTTGTTGGGTCCGTGATGTCAAATTATTGCTAGGTTTCAAATTTCATAATTTTTCGAATCAATATGTGAGCGTGGCAAAGGAAAATGCGTTTGACCATTTTCAGTGGATTTTAATCGACTGGAAATTGGCCATTTCTCAAACGGTCTCAGAATTTGACAAAACTAGTTTTGTTGGGACCGTATCGTCAATACGAAGCTAGAGAATATTTTTCGAGAATTTTTAGAGTTAGTATGTGACCCTGGTAATTTGAAATGTACGTTAAGAATGCAATATAATGATTTAAATGTAAATTTCAACGGAAACTGATTCAAACGATCATATCAGCTTGCGATACATATCCCATTGGTTTTGGAATGGGGGTAAAACACTATGGACGACAGGCGGTGGGCCTCGTTTAGAGGTCGTATGTAAAAGTCAACTTTTTAGGAAATAAAATAATTAAATAATAAAAATAAAATAAAAATAAAAACCCTTTTCTCCCCCTTAATCTCGTTCTGGCCCCCCGAGGAGTTCATTCTTCAGAGAATAAAAAAAAAAGAAAAAAAAGAAAAAGGGGATCGGACCTGCCCGCCGCCTCCTCCCTGTGCCACCACCGGACATCGCTCCACCCCCCTCCTCGATCCTCAGCACCTCCGCCCCTCCCCCTTGCGATTTCCGCAACCGTAGCCCCCCAAGCCCCAGATCGACGCAGCCGCCCAACCCCATCAAACGACGCCGCCGCACCCTGCCAGACTGTCACCGCTGGTCCCTCCCACCGACCGTCAGATGCCCCGCCTCCCTTTTCTGTAAGCGACAGTGAGCTTTCCTTGTTTTATTTTATTTTATTTTATATAAATTTGACACTGATTTATTTACTGTTTTAAAATAGCACTATAGGTAATTAATTTTAATTTAAATATGAATTATGGTATTAATCGGAAATATAAATAGTTTTAATTAAAGATGGCAGTGAGCTTCTCTTCTTTTATTTTATTTTATTTTAAATTCGGTTTTAATTTAAATACATTATGTTAAAATCTGAATATGAAATATATACTATAGTTTAAAATATGATCATTTATATATAGTTTGAAAGAATAAAAATATGAATTCTATATGATAGAGATTCAATTTTTAATTGGCAAAAAGTAAAAAGATGTCGATTACAAGAAATAAAAATATGATTTTTATATGTTGAACTTCGAAAGAAAAATATGATTTTTATATGTTGAACTTCGAAAGATATGTCCAGTTGAAAATTCTGAATACTCGCTATGGAATTCAGGCCCTTAAAAATGGACATATCTTTTGATTCCCGCTACGAAATTTTGATTTTTCGGATTCGATAGAAAGATATTATCAATTAGATCCTATCATTTTTGGTTTCACTAAAATCCGGATTGTTTTGCACCCGGTACATTCAATTGAAGTTTGAAATCGAATTATCGAACTACCGCGCCATTTTTAATTCTATTTATAATTATAAATAAATATTTATATTCTAACGACGACGTATATAATATATACGTTCTAATTATATTCAAAATAAATTTCTCGTTGATATTATTTAAAATAATCTATTTTAAATATTCAAAATTCGCTAAAATTGCCAAAATAAAAATTTTAAACTGGCCCAGATTTTCCGGGTTACAGTCTGTCAATCGACCGATCGACATATTTAATCAATCAGGATGAGTGAACATCAAATTTCATCCCAACACCCGTGTGGGGTTTCAAACAATCAAACACAGATTTTATTTGTGCAGTTGGGATGAAATTTGATGTTCACTAATCCTGATTGATTAAATATGTCGATCGGTCGATTGACAGACTGTTATAAGCATCAAATATAGAACCGTGTTTTAAATGACACGGATTCTTTAACCCAGTTAAAGATTAAAACTAAGTGGAGTTTTAATGAATCTTTAAATAGATTGAAAAGATCGAGAATGGAGTATCACCAGTTTTACTCCAAGCGATAGTTAAATCTTTAATTAGATTTGAACGTGAAATGGTAATTGAATTACCGATAACACTGTGGTGTTAGATATGAAGTACTACCAGTTTTACTTCATGGGATGAATAGGTTGGGATTGGGAAAATTAAAACAAATGATTACTTCGGTAAGGTTCGCTAATCCCGACTAGTTTTGAATTGATATTCAAAATAGAATAAAGAATAAATTCAAGACATTTATCTTGGATAAAATTAATGGGAACCTTTCCCTATGAATGTGAAATCAGAAACTAACTGTCGGTTAACAAAGCAGAATGGTTTTCTGGATATTGATCTGATGTTGGTTTCGGCCTTCGGGGTTAATATTTGGGGAATTATTCTCTTGATTAATTTACGGTTAGTGATTGATGAATTGGAATGAGGCGTATGTTGTGTTTGTGTAACACTTATTTAAAATATACGCGAGTTATTCGGAAAGACCGGGTTTATCCCATTCTGAATAACTGATACGACGATAAGTCGACGATGAAGACGGTGGTCGAAGACCGGAGGTCTTCACGTCGTTTGGGTGATTACTGATGATCTTGATTGGGCTGTACACCCAAGAAGATGGAAACAGTTGGTGATCGTCCAGACGTACTTGGAGATCGATGGATATGCGGGGTACTAGGTGCCTCCGGTTTCGTTCAGACCCAGAACGGACTTGTAAATGGACTGTGTGTCTGACATTGGATTTTAGTCCGTGTGATTGATCTCTATTAAATATATATCTGTTTGGCGGCGGAGAATTTATTCTCTTGCTTAACGCCCTTCTCTGAGACGTACGAGCTTAGGGGTTATATATTGATGGATATCAAACGCATGGAGTGAATTGCCTGTGTGGCATGCCTAAGTGGCAAATGATCAAGGCTTCTGTTGAAAAGCAAAGTCTTGTGGTTGATGATCGAAGCACGGCCTTCGTGGCGTAGCTTTGTGTGACGTTTACTTTGCGAGTTTCACACCCGGTATGAACCAAAAACGGGAGAGGACATCAGGGAGGACTTGCATTTCTTTCTAGCTAGAAGTGGCATCAGTGGTTTTACACGCCCTGACGAGTTTGACTTATGTGGTTGTTGCTGTTGCGAGGCGCCTCGGATTGATCGGTCGTTCTCGAACCGATGGAGTCATTTAGTTGGCTCATTTACGCCCCAAAGGGCGGAGAGACGTATTGTTCAGGCATAATAATCCACATCGGTGGACCGGCCCTGACGATCTAAAGGGTTGATGCGTTCTGATCCTGAGACATGGGCTAGATTGTCTCGAATCGGTTGAGGACTATCTTTTGCCTCGGTTCATAGATGGAAATCCAATTTCCAAATACGTGACTTTGCGGTTTTAGTTGTAATCCTATATATGGCGACATAGTGGGATGGGGCGCTCATGCCGCCTATGATTGATACTTATGATTTGAAGTTGTGTTATACACTATGCACTTATAATAGTATCAAACGATTTGTTTTAACCGTATCAAGCATTCTTTGGCTGTTATAAGGGAAAACCCTATCCTCGGCTGCGTTGCATTGTGTGATGGGACCTGGGTCTTATAACAGCTTCATTTTTCTTTATTTAGCATTGCACTGTTTGTTTTATGCACTGGTATTCTTGGGAGGAAACCCGTTCCGTGTTATACGGCGTGGTCCCTTGATTTACCTAACTTTAAAAATAAAGATTAATAACTGTTTTAGTTCTCACACCAGTCACATGACTGACCTGGAGTTTATTGTTTTGACCTAAACTCTGGGTGCCCTTATTTTGACACGGGCAGCTAGTAGTTTTGGTTTTGCAGATTTATATTCACAGGATACTGGTTTACAGCTGGAACGATATCCGGAAAGCTTTGTATCCATATATCTCCTTCTAGTTGTGTATTGTATTATTTTCCGCTGCGATGTATTTAAATGTAATTCAAATCTCTGATATTTCTGTGTAATATTTATTCATTTTTACTCTGTATATTCTTGTAATCTGATGCATTGTTATAATATGCAATGAAATGTTCTTTTATATGTGTTCTGTTGTGGCTTGTTCTCGAACTATCCGTCGCTTTCCTTTACGGGGAAGTTACGGGTTTTCACACTGGGTGCCCTTATTTTCGACACGGGCAGCTAGTAGTTTTGGTTTTGCAGATTTATATTCACAGGATCCTGGTTTACAGCTGGAACAATATCCGGAAAGCTTTGTATCCGTATATCTCCTTCTAGTTGTGTATTGTATTATTTTCCGCTGCTATGTATTTAAATGTAATTTAAATCTCTGATATTTCTGTGTAATATTCATTTATACTCTGTATATTCTTGTAATCTGATGCATTGTTGTAATATACAATGAAATGTTCTTCTGTATGTGTTCTGTTGTGGCTTGTTCTCGAACTATCCGTCGTTTTCCTTTACGGGGAAGTTACGGGTTTCCACACTCTTGCTCGGCCAGATCATACAATTCTGCTACAACCTTCTTCCCTATAGAATCAGACTTCCCTTGTGAGGACACCGCATTATTTTTTAAGGGCACAGTATCATTACCCAACCTTAACAACTGATATTCAGTCACATAACCTTCACAATTTTCAACCGTGTTTATCACATCAAAGTGCGATAGAATACCATCCAACAATACAAAAGCCCTTCTCTTATATCTCACCTGTGAATCTGAATATAATCTTCTCAATTTAAGAAGATTTAAACTAAATCGGACTGCATGTTCCTTTCTACTCATCGGACTCAGTAAGAGTGGAAAAAACCCTCGAAAGACGAGTTTTTACACCACAATAAGCCTTCTATAATCCCTTCAAGATGCCATCCCAACAACAATAGAAAATAAGATCCTCCATTATCATGATAATAGAAGTCCATTTCATAAATTTCAATAAGCGCCGACAGTTTCAGACATAAATGCAAACAGTTGAAGTGCAAAATATCGTAGACAGTTTTACCTTTAAAAATGTATGGACAACTGGATATTCGATGGCCAAAACCTCTACACTTGAAACAACGATAACCATTTCTACACTCTTTCGCTAAATGATCAGATTCCCCACATTTGAAGCAGTGACGATTTCTAATAGTTTTCCTCGGAAAGGCTCTGTTATGCATTTCAGGATTCCATGTATTATGAGATACAGAATTTTTTATAACATCCACATAAGATCTCTTTGAAGGATTTTTAACAACATTGATCTGATCCTGGATGCTCATGAACTTCTTTAAAACAATCAAACCCGAGTTCAAGACTGAGTCAACATCCCTAGCTTCCTTTCACCCATCAAGAATTTCTCTAAAAGAATAACCCACCATATGATTCTTGTCACCACCTCTGAAGCGACGACTATCACGATACCGCGATCTTGAGAGGTTCGGAGTTATGATAGAAATTGGGGTTGCTCTATTCCTCTCAACATACAAACTTGAATCTCCAGAAAAAGATTGATAGAATATCGAATTAGGGCATGCTTTATTCACCGAACAGAAGAGAAAATATTAGCCTCCATTATTATGCAGGATCCGTTTCTCGCTTAGTGATCTTCCACTGCAGGTTGTTTTGCTTTCTTAAATGCTAAGCGGTATGAATTAATAGTCACACTAGTTTCATAAGTATACGATACATAAATGATTGACTCTAGTGCAAGTGGGAGATTGTTAGAGTTTGTGCCCTAAAGGAAATCCATTTGATGAGATTGATAACACTGTTGATGTTATTATTTAATTTGGAATAAAATATTATTCTATTATATTGTATTTACTGCGTAATATAAATAATAATATATAGAAGTCCTTAGAATAATAATACGGAATTATATAGTTCGAGTAAGACTGAACTTGAGATTATATAATGTGATAAGTAATATAATTCTTAAATGTCCCTAGTCGAGTTTTATTGTTTATATGGGACAGCAATAGAGCGTTAAGACTAGTATATTGATTGACTGATGATCACATCTCATTGATCATTAATATACGTGGTATTAAAGTCAAGATATAAATACGTATTGAAGAATAACGTATTGGGCTGACCCACCGTGAGATACCTCCATGGAATATAATTGAAGTATCATAAGTTATTCTCATAAGTGACAGTGATGTAATGGTCCTCAGACCTGAAATCATTATAATTTTATTCGAGGATATTTGTGTTTTGATATCATCAAAAGTTATTTTGTAACAGAGTAACGATAACGGTGATTATTGGATACATTTCGAGTCGAATGAAAATTATGAATGATCTAGATGGAATTTAACCCTACGATATATTCGTAGTGATATCCATGGGCCTCTTGATTGAGTGAGACTGTGAAATGCATGGCCGTGCTCAAATATTGATTTGTTTTAAACAGTCTACTCATTGATCTAGAAATACAGATTAAATCATAATGAGGATGATACGATCCATGCCTCTAGTTTAATCTAGGATATATCGGTTAAAAGGATTATATTACATTGATACACTGGTCATGGAAAGGTTGTATCGAATCGATGATCTTATTATAACTTGGGTAGCAGCGATGTATTACTAGATGCCGCTCACTGTTTACAATTTAAATATTGTTTAAATTGTTGCCAACGTTATAATAACCTATAGGGTCACACAACAGAACGTTGTAAAGGAGATATTATTTTGGGACAAATAAGTTATCAAAACGTTAATATTTTATTCAAATTGGAATTAGAATCGGGGTTGATACCTTTATTTATGGTTAAAGTTTGATTTTAAAAGGAGATATTTATATTTCTCCCTTTTATATATTAAACGGCTAACCTAATAATATTTGGTCAATCGATCTGTGAAGACAAAGGAAACTGGATAACCCTAATTCCAATACTCCAAAATCATGGCGGCGGCTAGTGACGCTCTTCCCCTTTTCTTCATCAATTTGATTGACGAAGACAAACGTTCCAGTGGATAACCGATAGAGGGCCGGCGCCTTGTCGTGCCTTTGCGATTCGATACTCCATCATCTTCATCTTCGTTTGAATTCATCTGGATCCAATTCGACAGGTATATCCCTAATTGATGAATCAGATTTGTTTTAATTTATTGTTTTCGCATAGATCCATGTTTTAAGTGTTAAAATACTATGATTTAGGGGTTCGATTAGATCTAATTATAACCCTAATTTCAATTTCAATGGTATCAGAGCATTTGGTTTGCAAAATATGATAAATTGAGCTTTGTTTTGGTTTATTCTTGATTGATTTATCATTCAATCGGGAGCATATCTATTATACAGAATTGTTTTAGTACTGATAGATTGGTTTGAATTACTGTATTGTTTCATTTTGAAATGAAAAATAGTTTCATTTTAATACTAATTGATATTGAATATTAATTCGAATTACTGAATCTATCACAATTAAACCGTATCTCGATACAGGTTTAGATCTGAAACATGTTCTGATCTATTTATTTATAGTATACTATAATACATATATTTAGTGTTCTGAACACAAATACGTATCAATACAGAAATTTAAAACATAATTTAGTTCTGAGTTAAATTTGTTTCCTGCAGAACAAAAGTCATGTTTAATGTAAATTCGAAAATCCATTTGATATTGGATATCAATTTTGGTTCTAATTTTTATTCTGTTAATCCAATAAAATGGATTAATTTTAATGATAAGAATAAAATTCTGGATTTGTTTTGAATAGAAACTCATGTAGTTAAAAGCAATCATAACAGTTTGTGTTATGGTTCAGAAATCAGTGAGTTTAATTTTGTCAAATGATAATTTGGGATTGATAATACCTGTGGGTTAATTTTGTTAATTCAATACGTATTCGAAATAAGTATCGATTTGTTAAAATGCTAAAGTTTATATCGATAAACTGGCTGTATGAAAAACCCCTTTATTTTGTATATAATGTTTAGAAACAAAGTCATTTGGATCTTATTTTTTCAACGTATTAATATACAAAGTCTAAAAGATTTCAGAAATCTTGGTATACAACCATCAGTATCCTCTTTTATATCATATCGATGCTGATCGAATTGTGTTCATTTTGATGACGATGATATAAAATAGATTGACTGACAACTTATTTCTTAATGCCTTTTAAAAGACTTTCTTTTATTAGACATATTTGAAGAAATTTTGGATATGCTCCAAATATATATATCAATCAGTATTGACTGTACTATTGAAATAGTCAATCATGCCAAATTAAGTCTGTTTTACTAGTTATTTTATTATCCTCTGATTATGACCAAATTTAATTATATATGTTTGATATGTTGAATGGTTATATTCGAGTCCTTTTGATATATCACCTTAATGCAAACAGTGTGCATGTATATTCATATATGTTTGAATCTTAATTTTGGTTTACATTTGATAAATCAGATATGACCCTGTTTTATTGTTACTGGAACAATTATCTTTTTATTAATCGTATGATTGGAGTAAGTTGAATCAGTTCATTAAACCTTGAATTTGTATTCATATCTTAAATCATCCTGTTTTGTTAATTTGTGATAGATTGGTTCTATTTGAATAAATTTGGGTTGTTCTGTTATTTTATAATCTGTTCTCAAAATCGAAAATCTTCCCAGTCATTAGATTATGTTATTTTGAGATAGGAGTACTTATTTTTTTTTTTGGAACTTATTTGAGTATATATATATAAGTGTGAGAAAAGGTTTATGTAACTTATATATGCCTCTATTTGTAATCTGAGCCACCGTAAGTGCCCTTGAACAAAGATTATAAGTTAGATTCATATGTGGTGTATTGGGCACCTAGATACATGAATTTTGTGTACACCTAAGTACAAAACTCAGATAACTATTTTAATCACATTGAATATTTGTATGTGATAAATATAGATCATTATATCCTAGAATCTATATTCACATGTATGTTAATGATATTTTTAATATTCTGTCTCCGTCATCTGAAAATGTTTAGGATGTATATGTGCATATTTCCTTACACATCATTTATAATGAACTGTGTATAAGTGATTATCAGTTATAAAATGTGTGTGTTAACATATGTTTGGATGCATTTGTTGAATTATACAAATATAACAATTGCCAATATGATTTGCAATAAAATTAAGTGGATATATATACACATCAATGATGTAGTTGAGATCTGAAAGTTAAACAAATAATTCGGCAATGAAATTGTTTCATAGTAAAGAAAATTTTGTTTAGTTTTTCTGTATGAAATCCGAATTGATATTTGATATTGATTTGGTAATATGTACTTAAAATTCCTGTTATTACATGTTAATACATATAATAGAATTTTATCAATGAAATGAATGGATCTCTAGAATTGGTGAATTTCTAAGATTTCTTTGATTACTCTATTGTTGTTTGTATGGGATCGGAATATCTGTATAATGATTCAGTTCTTAAAACTGAGTTGTTTTGTTAATATCTAAACTAGAACATGTGCAAATAAATGACATTTAACTTTGTTTTTCAACCTATTTGGATAGTTTTGCACAGTTAGGTATTGCATACATATTTACTTCATTTGTAAATTAAAGTCCTTGCTGTAATCATGTTTGCCAATCAAAAATGAATGTGGGCAGAATAGATTAGTTGTTTGTTTTGGAAACAGATTATATACATATATATAAGTCTTAGCAACAGACTGCCCTAGTATCATATTCGATGCTTAAGTGATTGTCTAGATTGGTGAACTCATTCTAAAATTGTATGCACACAAAATTATTTCTGGATTTTGTTCTAGATTTAAAATATTCATTCACTAATGACCATACTGTATAGTCTTGAATTAAGATCCGACCATATGATTGATTTATAATACTGTATATACATGCGGTGTATATAATCTGCAGTGCATATTATATATAATATATATATATATGTGAAATATACTAATTATATTCAACTAGAAGTTTTGTGTGATATGATCATATACAGGGTTGCTTATTTTATGCATGCTGAAATTGTTTCAGCTGATGGTGATCCACAACGATGCAGCGTGGTTCATTGAGAATGGTACCAACGCTCACACTTGGATGGACAAGTTAATGTAAATTCCGGGGAAGCACCAAAAATCAAATAAGATTTGGTAGATTTTGCAGCATTTTCAGCCAGTAAATGTGTAGTTTTACACACACACATATATATATATACATATACATATACATATATATATATATATATATATATATATATATATGCTACATATGGGCAATGTATATGGATAGGCTATATTGTTTATTAAGAATGACTGTATTGATGAAACAGGCATTATGTATTTGTATTATAGGGTCTGACCATATTTTTTTTTTAATGCAATATTCTGAAATTCCTAAATGCTGAGTGTAGGTATATTTGTTTTGTTTTAAATACAAATAGGGATGAAAGATATGTAGATATATACATGTGCCTTTGTTTACGAAATTCTGGGATTAAGATTAATATATGTACCTGCTCCTGGAATATATATATTTTGAACCAGAATTCCAATAGTTGGAAGCAGTGTAAAATGTGAACTAATGATGGTTTTATAATGGATAGAACATCTTAATTAGTAGTATTGGTTAACTTAAATTCATATTAGATTTATACATAATCTCTAATTCAAGAGTTATAGTAACCAATTGTTTTGTGATAAGGTGTGTATATATATAAGCGACATTCTTATATATATCATTGAATTTAAACTCATATCTAAATTCAATTAACATCACGTATATAAAGTGCATATATTTTGATATATGAAAATAACTCTGATATTGTTCGTCACTACGAATTATATATTCCCTTTAAAAGCAAATTTTGTTATATTAAGCCATGGTGAAGTCTTCCAATAATATACTCATCACTGTTCAAGATCAATGGCTGTAACTAACGCCAAAGCGTTGTGCACCTGTTATTTTGGTTATATGCGATGGAGTAAAATGTGGTGCACCAACCTATTTTTGGGTCTGACTTAACTAGGCTGCATAATAGGATTATGGCCTTAGAGACAAAAGCATGAATTATTCTATATATTTTGAGCAAACGAATAATACTGAACAAGCTGTTCAACATGCGATCCAAGAGTTATATAGACGATATAATTGACATAAGATGTCTACCTAAAAGGTTGTGTTTTGGGTTTAGCGAAAGCTGGGTCAATGCATGACTAGATATGGATCTTGGAACACCATTATATGTATATAATGATATACATATATAAACAGAGGGATGCTAATTTCAGTGGGAGCGTATTTTAGTTTAAATTACACATTTATGTTAATATAAAATTTTGATTGTCAAAGCTTATATTAAATAAATATTAAAGAATCAGTTATTATTTATTATCTACTGTAGATATTAAATAACAAAATAACTCCGATAATTTAAATTAATCCTTGAGAAGGACAAATTAAATTAAATCAAATTTCTTGACTAACATTAAAATTTGAGGATTGTCCTCAAACAAATCAAACGTAATTGTTATATAAATATAGAGGATCTAAAATGAAAAGTTGAAGTGTGATTCCAACCGAATAAGATATAAATGTTATAATAATCTACTTATACATTTCTTGTATTAGATACTAGATATAAATCACATAAATGTATGTTGATTTACAGAAATTGCAAAATAAGTAGAAATTTGATAAAAGGACAAGTGGACTTACGATTGGAAATGAAGCAAGTGTTGCTGGATTATCCATAGGAAATTCATTCTTGTTCTATATACTGGCTTAAATAAATAGATAAAATAATTGTTATTATTAAATTCGATTTAAAATAAACGTTATTATAAATCTTGTTAAGACAAGATTAAATTTCATTTGTAATAAAAGAACAATTGTTATTCATTTTATTTAAATGAAATATCTTATGGAATTTCATAAATAGTTAATGAACTTTATAAATTGTTAACTATAACGTACTTGACATAAGCACTGAGTGGATTAAATTTAATAATTTAAATCCAACACATCTTTATCATTGTCAGTTAGCCAATATAAACAAGAAACACATAACAAAACTCCATAATGATGGAATTTTATGGTCATTTGATTTTGAATCATATGAAGAATGCAAATCTTGTTTATTAGGCAAAATAACTGAATCACCTTTCACTTGACATAGTGAATGAGTGATGAGTATTGGGTCTCGTACATAATGATGTATGTGGAGCAATGAATACATAAGCTAGAGGTAGGTTTTAATACTTTATTATATTTACTGATGACATCAGTAGATGTAGATATGTGTATCGTATGAAATACATAACAGAATCCTTTGAAAAGTTCAAAGAATTCAAAGTGAAGTTAGAAACCAATTTTAATAGAAATTAAATACTTTTCGAACAGTTCGAAAGAGAATATTTAAGCCAATAAATTTAATGACTATTCGAATGAGTTTGAAATTGTTTCACAACTCGGTCCACCTAGAACACTATATTGAAATGGTGTGTCCGGCAAGAAAAATCGCATCTTATAAGATATAGTACGATCAATGATAAGTCATATAGATCTTCCAATAAATTAAATTTTGAACAATTGCATTTAATCCTACTCAAACGATTATGAAGACGCCATATAAGATATGGACTTGGAAATGTCCTAGTGTGTCTAATTTGAAGATTTGGAATGTAAGGCGCTTATTAAATGTCCCTCCTCTGATAAGATCGAACCCAAATCAAATAACTATTTTGTGTAATATCCACAAGAAACAAATGGATATTATTTCTATAAATCCTCTGAGAATAAAACGTTTTATTGCTCGAATTGGTATCTGTTTTATGGAGATCCAGTCTCTAAGATACCGATGGGAATGAAATAGAAATCGAAGTGTCTCGAGAACCACAAAATACCATTGAATCTTATGGAGACAAAGAATTGAGTGGGAGTGACACAATAATTTTAATGTTATTAGATAACACATTAATTATTGTAAATAATGTTAGTTTTAAAACAAGAATTAAATACTGATTCTAAGAATGAAAATGTTTGGATTAAGAAGTTCATGATTGAACTTAATTCATTGTTGATCGAATGATATACATTGCGATAACAATATGGCTGTTGCTCAGGCCTAAAACATTAAACTCATCATTAATCCAAACATATATTTTAAGAAATATAATTCTTATGTGAAGTTGTTCACAGAAGAAATACACATATCTGCAAAGTTACAAAAGTTGTAATGTTCCAGACCTACTGAATTAAACTCTGTCGCAGCAGAAGTTTAATAGTCACACTAGTTTCATAAGTATACGGTACATAAATGATTGACTCTAGTGAAAGTAGGAGATTGTTAGAGTTTGTGCCCTAGAGGCAATCCATTTGATCAGATTGATAACACTGTTGATGTTATTATTTAATTTGGAATAAAATATTATTCTATTATATTGTATTTACTGCGTAATATAAATAATAATATATAGAATTCCTTAGAATAATAATACGAAATTATATAGTTCGAGTAAGACTGAACTTGAGATTATATAATGTGATAAGTATTATAATTCTTAAATGTCCCTAGTCTAGTTTTATTGTTTATATAGGACATCAATAGAGCGTTAATACTAGTATATTGATTGACTGATGATCACATCTCATTGATCATTAATATACGTGATATTAATGTCAAGATATAAATACGTATTGAAGAATAGCGTATTGGGCTGACCCATCGTGAGATAACTCCATGAAATATAATTGAAGTATCATAAGTTATTCTCATAAGTGACAGTGATGTAATGGTCCTCAGACCTGAAATCATTATAATTTTATTTGAGGATATTTGTGTTTTGATATCATTAAAGTTATTTTGTAACAGAGTAACGATAACGGTGATTATTGGATACATTTCGAGTCGAATGAAAATTATGAATGATCTAGATGGAATTTAACCCTACGATATATTCGTAGTGATATCCATGGGCCTCTTGATTGAGTGAGACGGTGAAATGCATGGCCGTGCTCGAATATTGATTTGTTTTAAACAGTCTACTCATCGATCAAGAAATACAGATTAAATCATAAGGAGAATGATACGATCCATGCCTCTAGTTTAATCTAGGATATATCGGTTAAAAGGATTATATTACATTGACACACTGGTCACGGAAAGGTTGTATCGAATCGATGATCTTATTATAACTTGGGTAGCAGCGATGTATTAATAGATGCCGCTCACTGTTTACAATTTAAATATTGTTTAAATTGTTGCCAACGTTATAATAACCTATAGGGTCACGCAACAGAACGTTGTAAAGGAGATATTATTTTGGGACAAATAAGTTATCAAAACGTTGATAATTTATTCAAATTGGAATTAGTATCGGGGTTGATACCTTTATTTATGGTTAAAGTTTGATTTTAAAAGGAGATATTTATATTTCTCCCTTTTATATGTTAAACGGCTAACCTAATAATATTTGGTCAATCGATCTGTGTAGACAGAGGAAACTGGATAACCCTAATTCCAATACTCCAAAATCATGGCGGCGGCTAGTGACGCTCTTCCCCTTTTCTTCATCAATTTGATTGACAAAGACAAACGTTCCAGTGGATAACCGATAGAGGGCCGGCGCCTTGTCGTGCCTTTGCGATCCGATACTCCATCATCTTCATCTTCGTTTGAATTCATCTGGATCCAATTCGACAGGTATATCCCAAATTGATGAATCAGATTTGTTTTAATTTATTGTTTTCGCATAGATCCATGTTTTAAGTGTTAAAATACTATGATTTAGGGGTTCGATTAGATCTAATTATAACCCTAATTTCACTTTCAATACAAAGATTTGATTTTTATATTTATGACACATAATAAAAATACGATTTTTATTTATATGAATAGTGAATGAAAATGTGATTTTTATTTATATGAATAACATATAAAGTTGCGATTTTTATATACATAACGTTCGAATAAAGAAGTAAATTATATATATATATATAACAACGATATAAAAATGTGATTTTTATTTTGAAAACAGCAGTATAAAAATTGGATTTTTTATATGAAGTAGCGGTTTAAAAATATGATTTTTATTTTAATAACTTCATTTTAAAAATGTGATTTTATCCATTCAGCGTTGTTATAAAAATATGATTTTTATATATAGAGAGAATATAAAAATACGATTTTTATATTTATAACGTTAGAATAAAAATGTGATTTTTATTTATGTAGTAACGGAATAAAAATGTGATTTTTAATCTGAAAATCGTGTGAAACAGATTGCAATGGAACTGGTGGAAAACAAATCCAAATCTGAACCATTCAAAAATTCAGAATAGAACGGAGGAGTGGATCCCAAAGGTGAGAACTTCTCACTTTAATTTATTTTCTAGTTAAATATATATAAACTAGGATGCAGACGGTGCTAAAAAGCACCTGACACCTTTGTTTGAAACCAAGTTTGTTTGGCTGTTTGGTTGATTGGATTATTTGATTAAATTTGATTTAGGAAATGAAGTGAATTGATTAGAATTTATTTTGTATATGGCGCAAGCCATTATTAGGCAATGGATAAGGCTAGATCTTATTCCGGTTCAAGTATCACGCCATTATGCTGTCGATATTTTCTAAAAACATTAGAACAATAAAAATATCATTTTTATTGTATGAATGAACTATATAAAATATTCATGAGATGAAATAAATATTTTATAGTTGAAAATATAATTTTTAATGTGTATATAAATAAAATAAATATTAATTTACAAATCGGACGATTTGTTTATGTACACACATTTGACTGATATTGATTGGGACGATATATTTTACACATCGCCCAACTGCACAAATAATAATCTGTGTTTGTTGTTTGAAAACCCGACATGGGTATTGGGACGATATTAGACATACACTAATCCCGATATTTAGTTGTATGTCAAGCGATTGGTTGACAGGCTGTTGTAAGCGTTAATTATTTATATTAAACGCTTATGCAGTTGTGTAATGCACTCTGGATGATGGTTGACTGTGTTTGATTATTGTTGTGTACAAGTATGTATGAAATCCGTATAAATAAAATTATATGGTAATTGACTGTGTCTGATTCCAATTCAGAAATAAAAAATATTTTAAAATAATATTTGGTAATGGATCAAAATATGATTTTGATGTCCGATTTAGGATGGACACGAAAATATCGAAATATATGAAGTCGTGTTGCTTAGAGATGCGCCATTTTGACGCGAACAATATTTATATCGATTTTATTTATTTTTATAATGAATATCAAAAAGGAAATGATTTCAAAATCTGATATTTTTAAAATACTGTAATTTATATAATATAATGATAAGGAAAATTCAATTTTGATTTAAAATTGAAAATGAAGTTGAAATCATTTTTAAAATGAATTTAAAACGATTTATAAAATATGTTTTAATTGAAATCAATGAAATATATAATATATATATATATTATATATATTTAATGGCCTAAATAGAACGCGTCGCGCTGCGGCAGTTCGCGAATTTTGGCCATTGACTTCGAATTGACATTACCGGAGATCCAACCGTCGGATTCTCCTAAAATTGGAACTGTTTGGTTCATATCTAAAAGATCTTTCCAACAAATATAAAAGATTCGAAATCTAATTGTCGGATTTGGAATTATGTCCAAATCAAATTTGGAAAAAGTCGTTGTAAGTGCAGTTCGATGACCGTCCATGGAAATCGACTGTACGGGCCTTGATAAAATTATTAAAAATATTAATAATTCATGTAAACTCATAAGAAATGATTTGAAAGAATTGGGATGAAAAATTCGATATTTGAAAAGATAAAAATATATTTTGATCGAAATGAACTAGTTATCTACTAGAATTATAATCCAATTATTTTTAAATAAATAAATTGGATTGAGAATAGGTTTTAATATCATCAGAATTTCCAATATATGAATTGGAATGGATTTGAATCGAAATCATCTTCGAAATATTTCGGTATTGGATTTCGTGATTTTACATATATTGTGATGGAAATTTGAAAGATATATCGTTATTTCCAATACGATATTTGTTGGTTTCAGAATTTGATATTGAATATAAGCCGATATTGAATATAAGCCTTATATTTAATGTCAAATTAAATTTTGGGTTTGTCACGAACGGGGTCTTAAATAACACTATTCTTAAACCCAGTTAAGGAAAGAATAATTCATTTTACTTAGATTTAGTGAAATTTTCCAACTAATCAATATTTAGTTGGAATTGAATAAAAGAATTGGATTTTGGGTTTGTCATGAACGGTGTCTTCAGTAAGACTGTTCTTCAACCCCGTGTGAAAAGAATAAATCATTTAATTAAGATTGTTAAAGTTTCCAGTTAATTAAAATTTAATTGGAATAAAATGGGATGTGAATTAGGTTTATCGTGGACTGTGTTTTTAACGACATTCGTTATTAAATCCGATTTACAGTGAAATGCGATTTCGAATTTATAAATCTTTTAATTAAGATTTAAGGAATATTTTCCAAATAAAAGTTTCCAATTTAATAAAATAAATTCGAATGGAATGGAATTCGATTTGGTAATAATCAAAGTGAACTTCTATGGAGGAAGACCATTACTATATATGAAATTTGAAAGGCTTGGCCGTTATTCCATTTATATTATCGGTTGGATATGGAAGTTTATATCGATTATATATATTGATCTGTTTTCCGTGAAGATTCCATTGTTAATGGAATGTAATTTTGGGTTTATCGTGATCTGTGTTTTAAATGACATTAATTCTTTAACCCAGTTAAAGATAAGATTAATTTATTAACTTTGAATAATCATTAAGTAGTGATTTTTGGAGATTAAAACTGAATTAGAGTTTTAATGAATCTTTAAATAGATTGGAAGGTGATTTTGATAATTAAAACTATCAAATTCAAGAAATGATCGAGAAAGGAGTACCACCAGTTTTACTCTAGGTGATAGTTAAATCTATAATTATATTTGAACGTGAAATGGTAATTAATTTTATCGATAACCCCGTGGATGTTAGATATGGAGTACTACCAGTTTTGCTCCATGTGATGAATAGGTTAGGATTGGGAAATTAAACAAATGATTACCTCGGTAAGGTTCGTTAATCCCGACTAGTTGATAAACCTTAATTTGGTTTAGAACTGAAATCCAAAGGAAGATTAAAGAATTTATCTTTGATAAAATTAATGGGAACCTTTCACAAAGGATATGAATATTTAAATAAAAGAATATTCAGAATTGGAATGAGGCATATGTTATGTTTTTATAGCATTTGTTTATAAGATACGCGAGTTATTCAGAAATACCGGGTTTATCCCATCCTGAATAATTGATTCGACGATATGTCGGCGATGAAGAAGGTGGGTGAAGACCGGAGGTCTTCACTTCATTTGGATGATTACCGATGTCTTGATTGGGCTGTACACCCAAGACGAGGTAATAAGTAGTGATTGTCCAGACGTACTTGGAGATCGACCGGAAATGCGAGGACCTCTCTCCTGTATTGGACATATGGGACGAGGAATAAGGTGCCTCCGGTTTCGTTCAGACCCAAAACTAACTTGTAAATGGATGTGTGTATGACATTGGATTTTATTCTATGTTGATTTATCTCTGTTAAATATATATATACATCTGTTTAGTGGCGGAGAATTTATTCCCTTGCTTAACACCCTTTTCTGAGATGTATGAGTTTAGTGGTTATATATCAATAGACATCAGTCGCGTGGCGTGAATTGTCAGTGTGGCATGCGGAGATGCAAATGATCATAGCTTTTGTTGAAAAGCAGAGTCTTGTGGTTGATGATCAAAGCATGGATTTAATATAGCATAGCTTTGTGTATAGCGTTAATTCGCGAGCCTCATGCCTAGGTGGGAACCAGAAACGGGAAAGGACTTCGGGGAGGGCATGTGTTTCCTTCTAGCTAGGAGTGGTGTCATGGTATGGAGCCTAGACATTTTACTCATGTTGATGTTGCATATTATTTGATGGATAGCGAGGCGCGTCTGATATATAGATTACTACGGAGCCAATGGATATTGAGTCATCTAGCTCATTCACGCCCCATAGGGCGGGGAAACGTATTGTTCAGGCATTTTAATCCACTCCGTGTGGACTGGCCCTGATGATCCAACTGTCGATGCGTTATGATCCTGAGACATGGGCTAGAGCGTCTCAAAGCGGTAAAGACGATCCCTTGCCTTGGTTCACAGATGGAAATCCAACTTCCAAAACATGACTTTTCAGTTTTAATTGTAGAACTAGTATGGAGACATGATAGATGGTACCCATGCCGTCTATGATTGATACATTTATATATGAAGTTGTTTGATACACTATGCACTTATAGTAATATCAAAATGATTTGTTTTAAACGTACCAAGCATGTTTGGCTATTATAAGGGAAAACTCTATCCCTCGGCTTGTGTTGCATTGTGTGATAGGACCTGAGCCTTATAATAGCTTCATTTTCTCAAAACCATTGCGCTATTTGTTTTATGCACTGGTATTCTTGGGAAGAAACCCGTTCCGTGTTGTACGGCGTGGTCCCTTGATTTATCAAATTTTAAAATAAAGTTTTAAATAATTGTTTTAGTTCTCACACCAATCACATGACTGACCTAGAGTTTATTGTTTTAACCTAAACTCTAGGTGCCCCTATTTTCCACATGGGCAGCTAGTAGTTTTGGTTTTGCAGATATTATATTCACAGGATCTTGGTTTACAACTGGAGCTATATCCGAAACGCTCTGTATCCGTGTATTTCTTTCAGTTGTGTTTTGTATTATTCTCCGCTGCATTGTAATTTGTAAATCTCTGAAGTTTATCACATGTATATAGTTTATTCATACTCTGGTATATTATGTATTCTGAGGTAAATTGTTGTAATAAGCAATGAAATGTTCCTCTATTTATGTTCTGATTTGTCATGTTCTCATTACAATCTGTTCTTTCTCTTCTCTTCAGAGACCGGGGAAGTTCGGGTCGTCACAGTTTTGTATCAGAGCTTTGGTTTATAGAGCTCGAGAACAAGACACATTAGAACCCAACGAAAGAATTAATCAAAGATTGGATTAGTAATATCCAAGGAGAATGACTCGTTAGAGATGGGATCAGAAGTATCCTAGAATGAGTGTGAAAGTGTTATTTTTAAAATAAAAAGGAAAACAAATTGTGTTTTGAAAATTTAAGCATATTATACGTATTTGAATATTTATTTTATATTGAATTTGGACAATCGAGTATATAGAGATTTTAATATACGTCCGATCCACATGTATTTGAAGCCTCAAATATACTAGATAGATATAAAATCATATTCTAGTCGCCGGGGAATGATTCTGATGATGGGTACGCATCACCAATGTTATGTTCGAGTTTCGAAAGTGGGATATCTATAAATTTCCAATTGACTGGTGTGAGAACCAAAACTAAATAGGGTTTATTGTTTGTAAATTGGCATCAAAAATATGATTTTTGACTATGTATTAAAGTTATATGTTTGAAAAGCTAATCCGCTAACTTATTGCTGATTGCTGATTGAGTTTTGTGATTATTCATTTAACCAACATGTAAATCAAAGGTAACTTAGCCAAATCGAAGTAAATATTGAACTGAATTGAAAATTGATTGGAAATGCATATATGTACATGCATATGTATTGGACAGGTCATAGGAAGGAGGTTAGAGAAGAGGAATAAAATTGTATGCCCGACAAATAGGTACATGTTTACAAATTTATTAGGTTTGGATGATTTTATGAGCCGATTGGCAAGCCGCTTGGCTTTTTCTTTTTCTTTCTGGATGATGAGTGTAACGACCCAGATTTTTGGTCAGTTTATTTTAAATATTTAATATCGTTTTAAATATTGAATTGATAATATAAATGAATTTTTATATTTACTTATCGATCTAAAAAGCGATTTCGATTTAATATCGAATATATTAAATTATCGTAATTCGAAATATAATTGAAATCGAAGTTAAAAACTGAATCAAAATGATTCACATTATAAGTAGGAATTTTATTTTATATATACGATAATAAATAATAATTTATTATCAAAGAATTTGTGGTTTTCGAATTTAAATTATATTATATTAATTTAATATTGTATATATGTTGAAATTAAATATAAAAATATATTCAGTTCAGTTTTGAATAACGCAATAACATTTAAATGTCGGTTCATACGCTAAAATAGCGATTCGTAGTTTAAATTAATGGACCCCGAGATATTTGATTGTGGATAGGTTCGAAATCAAATCAGAATCTGTTTTAAAAGAATAAAGATCTCTTTAAGCAAATCGATATCTATTTAAAAAGGATAGAAATCTCTTTATTTCATATCGCATTAAATACAAAATCAAATCGAAATAAATAAACATACAATCCCATTGTACTCGAACCATCCCATTCCACCAGCTATCTTGTACCCGTTCTCAGGCCTACTATGTAACAACCCGTATTTTTATAACGTGTAATAACCATAAATCAAGGCAGAATTAATTTTTAAAATAAGAATCAAGGAAACGGGTTACGCCATTGCGTTCATGTCAAAATTCTACTTGGAAACGAGTCCAAGTTTTCGAAAATCGTAGTCCGTATGACCAAGTTATGACCTTCCGAAGTTTTCAGAAAATTTCAAGTTCAAAACAGCTCAGAATTCGAATTCGAATTTCGAAATTCAAACCTCATAGTGGACTAGACGGGAAATTTCCCGCCCAGGACCAGGTCGACCTGGGGGTCGACTATGTAGTCGACCTGCCCAGGACCAAGTCGACCATAGTGTCGACCTGGGGGTCGACCTGGTGGCCGAGCCCACTTTTGAAGCTGGATTCACTCCGATGTTTTTGGCCTCGTTTCTGTCTACATTCGTTAACCTGACATTATATAAACAGCCCCTAACACTAGTCTCTCTACACAAAATTCTCTCTCACCTTATGCTGCTCTAATTCTGGTTGAAAAGTTAGAGAAAGGGACTACTCCTTCTACGTCGAAACTACGTTAAGAGAATTGCTGATTTGGGGATTTTTGTTAGGACTTGACTAAGCATATAAAGATTCAACATCGACTTTCTTTTTCTAATTCTCGAACCACGATCTATAAGCCCCAGTTATTTTTAGATTTAAACTTTAAATGCAATATTAATATGTTGTTAATTGAAATTGGACCTGTGTATGATGACTGTTTTACATCCATTCTTGTTCATCTTGGATCTTGACTTTTGGATATATTACTATGACATTGATTTGGGGCCTATTCATGTTGTAAATCAAAAAGAAAACCCCCTCATATTATCACGCTTGCAATGTTGAATCTGCTATTAGTCACAAGTTTATGACTATCACATTATGTCAATCATTACCATGACTATACTATCACCTTATGTCAATCGTTACCATGACTATACTATCACGTTATGACAACTGTTATCTTGACAAGTACCTTATTTTGCTAGATTTGGAATCTTTATGTTTGAGGCCAATATTCTGTATGCCAGTAATGTTATAATCATTTATCTCAAGTCATACCGTGCTATGCTAGTAATCACTTTTGCCACCTTATGCCCGTCTCTTCTTATGTTATTCCCTAATTAGATTTATTTGTATCGATTCGAGTTTATGTGCGATCGGAATACGATTTGGGTAGATTAGGTAAAACATGAATTGGCTTTGAACATGAACGTTATTATAACTTGAACCTGGATATGGACATGAACTTGACACGATTTGACATGAAACATGGCCTGAAAACTTGACATGAGTTTAGACTCGAAACTTGAATCTGGGCACGACATTTAGATAAACTTGAAAATGGCCAACTCGAGGTTGGGTTGAGTTTGCAGTGTAAATCTGCCCGTAACCGCCCGGCGAATCTAGTGACTGCAAACAATAGGATCCAATATGGGTAGTTGGTCATATCGCACCCAAAACCCGAGGTTAGACTTTGTTGTGGTGTAAATCTGCCCGGAACCGCCCGGTAAATCCAGTGACCACAACAATCAGTCTAATGTGAGAGGTTGGGGTGCATCAATGAATTAATTCCACATGATAGGGTTAAGTCATGAACCACTTGAATATACTTAACCAACTTGACACGGTGATTTGATAGGGTTAAGTCATGAACCGCTTGAACACACTTAACCAACTTGATACATGATTCGGATAGGGTTAAGTCGCGAATTTGAATGACAACACTTAACCCGTTAGAAACCCTAGTTACGTGGTCCTTTTCAGCAGTAACCCACTTAGATGTATCACGATACCCTGGGACTAGGCAGGGTGGGGCACGATTACTGGGCTGATTGTAAGCGACCAGAACGCCGGCTGAGTAGGTGCGCCATTGTAGGTTCAGGCGGACTATGGTCGTGCACGTAGTCCGGAGTTGAAAAAGCAGGCATCGGGCACCCGTAGGTTTACACTGTGCGTGCTTGATTCGTGTCGGTGGTTGGCGCCCTAGGGCTTGATACACTGAAGCGACCCGAACTTCCCCGGTCTCCGAAGAGATGAGAAAGAACGAATTACTGTGAGGACAAGACAAAATAGGACGCAGACGAAAGAACATTTCATTGTTATTACAACAATTCCATCAGATACAAGAATATACAGAGTATAAATGAATAAATTACATTCGATAAATATCAGAGATTACATTTAAATACATCGCAGCGGAAAATAATACAAAAGCACAACTAGAAGTGATGCACGGATACAGAGCTTTCCGAGCATCGTTCCAGCTGTAAACCAGGTTCCTGTGAATATAAATCTGCAAAACCAAAACTACTAGCTGCCCGTGCGGAAAATAGGAGCACCCAGAGTTTAGGTTAAAACAATAAACTCCAGGTCAGTCATGGGACTGGTGTGAGAACTAAAACAGTTATAATTCTTTATTTTAAAGTTCGGTAAATCAAGGGACCACGCCGTATAACACGGAACGGGTTTCCTCCCAAGAATACCAGTGCATAAAACAAACAGCGCAATGCTAAATAAAGAAAAATGAAGCTGTTATAAGACCCAGGTCCCATCACACAATGCAACGCAAGCCGGAGGATAGGGTTTTCCCTTATAACAGCCAAAGCATGCTTGATACGTTTAAATCACATTATTTGATACTATAATAAGTGTATAGTGTCAAAACAATTTTCAATCATAAATATCAATCATAGGCGGCATGGGTACCATCTATCATGTCGCCATACTAGTTCTACAATTAAAACCGCAATACACGTATTGGAAATTGGATTCCGTCATGAGCCGAGGCAAGGGGCAAGCTCCTCTCCGCGTTCGAGACACTCTAGCAATGCCTCAGGACCCCCTCTGATCCTTTGGAACCTCCAAGGCCGGTCCTCTCTTACTTTTGAGGATTAGTTATTCCTGAACACACGTTTCCCGGTCCTTACAGACCTATATCCGAGGCGCCTCATATCCAACAACCACACAGGTGAAAAGTATATAAATGTCAGGGCTGGTAGGTCACTGACACCACCCTAGCTAGAAAGAAACGTCGTGCACTCCTTGGGTCCGTATCCCGTTTTTGACTCATACCGAGGTGTGAGGCTCGTGAATTCACGTTATACACAAAGCTATGCCACACAGGCCCTGCTTTGATCATCAACCACAAGACTTTGCTTTTCAACAGAAGCCTTGATCAATTGCCACTTACGCGTGCCACATTGGCAATTCACTCCATGTGACTGATGTCCATCGATATACAACCTCTGAGCTCGTACGTCTCAGAGAAGGGCGTTAAGCAAGAGAATAAATTCTCCGCCGCCAAACAGATGTATATTTAATAGAGATCAATCAACACAGAATAAAATCCAATGTCAGACACACAATCCATTTACAAGTTCGTTCTGGGTCTGAACGAAACCGGAGGCACTTTCCTCGCATATCCATCGATCTCCAAGTACGTCTGGACGATCACCAACTGATTCCCTCATCCTGGGTGTACAGCCCAATCAAGATCATCAGTAATCACCCAAACGATGTGAAGACTTCCGGTCTTCAACCACCGTCTTCATCTTCGACATCTCATCGAATCGGTTATTCAGAATGGGTATAAACCCGGCCTTTCTGAATAACCCACGTATATAATAAACGAATGTTACACAAACACAACAAACGCCTCATTCCAATTCAGAATATTCTTTTATTCACCAAAAACACATTCTTAGGGAAATGTTCCCATTAATTTTATCCAAGATAAATTCTTCTAAATTTATCCTATAATCTTCCTTTGGATATCATTTCAAACTAGTCGGGATTAGCGAACCACACCGAAGTAATTATTTGTTTTATTTCCCAATCCCAACCTATATATCCCATGGAGTAAAACTGGTGATACTCCATATCTAACACCACGGTGTTATCGGTAAAATTAATTACCATTTCACGTTCAAATCTAATTAAAGATTTAACTATCGCTTTGGAGCAAAACTGGTGATACTCCACTCTCGATCACTTTTCAGATTTGATAATTTAAATTATCAATTCACATTTTAATCTAATTAAAGATTCATTAAAACTCCACTTAGTTTTAATCTTTTCAGAAATCGATATCTTGCCTTTAACTGGGTTAAAGAACCAATGCCATCTAAAACACGATTCACGATAAACCCAAATCACATTTGATATTAAATACAAGGCTCGGAATAGAAAGTATATCGACTTATATTCAATATCAAATCCTGAAACCAACAAATATCGTACTGGAAATAACGATATAAAATATATCTTTCAAATTCCCATAAAAATATCTGTATAGTCACGAAATCCAACATCGAAATATCCCGAAGATAATTTCGATTCAACTCCAGTCCAATCCACGTATTGGAAATATTGATTATTTTCAAAATCACTTTCAAATTCAATTTATTTATTTTAAAAATAAATTGATTTTAATTCTAGTTCAAAACTAGTTCATTTCGATAAAAATCTATTTTTATCTTTTCAAATATGGAGTTTTTCACCCCAAATCTTCACAAATCATTTGTTATGATTTTACACAAATTATTACTATTTTTAATAATTTTATCAAGGCCCGTACAGTCGATTTCCAACAATGGCCATCGAACTGCACTTACAGCGACCTTTTTCGAATTTGATTTGGACATAATTCCAAATCCAACCGTTAGATTTCAAATTTCTAATATTCGTTAGAAAGCTCTTTTCGATACGAACCCAACGGTTCCGGTCTTAGGAGAATCCGACGGTCGGATCTCCCGTAATGTCCGTTTGAAATAAATGGTCGAAATTCACGAACTACCGCGGCGCGGCGCGTTCTATTCAGGCCATTATATTATATATATAATATATATTTCGTCGATTTCTATTTAAAACGAATTTTATAACTCGTTTTAAATTCGTTTCTGAACCAATTCAACTTCTATATTCAATTCAAATCAAAATTGAATTCTTCTTTATAAATCCGTTTTAAAATTCATTTCTATTCAATTCAAATTTTAATTCAATTTGAATTCATTTCAATTCACTTTCAATTCAATTTGAATTCGTTTTCAATTCAATTCACTTCGAAATCGTTTTCAATTCAATTCATTTCGAAATCGTTTTCAATTCAATTCATTTCGAAATCGTTTTCAATTCAATTCATTTCGAAATCGTTTTCAATTCAATTCATTTCGATTTTATTTTCAATTCAATTCATTTCGAAATCGTTTTCAATTCAATTCATTTCGATTTTATTTTCAATTCAATTCATTTCGATTTTATTTTCAATTCAATTCATTTCGAAATCGTTTTCAATTCAATTCATTTCGAAATCGTTTTCAATTCAATTCATTTCGAAATCGTTTTCAATTCATTATACAACGAATAAAATCGATATAAATATCGTTCACGTCAAAATGGCGCAAAACTAATCAACACGGCTTTATATTTTTCACAACTTCTTTATTTTATTCAACAAATGAATATTTATCCCATTCAACACATGAATCTATATTTCTTTCAACACACGACTAATCTCAACACGTGAGTACTGTCGACACATCACTATTTTTGTTATGTAAAATATTTTATAAAACTATGGTATCTATCGTTTGATTTTCAATTAGACTTCTACTGGGAAGTAGTTCTAATTTTAAATATGATAAAGATGTAAATTTTTATTATATAAAATATTTCACTCAACACATGAACATCGTCAACGCATGACTATCTTTATATTCAACACATGAATTTTCTTTTATAATATTCCTTATTTTCCCGATTGGAATGAGGCCCAATCAATCACCATATAACGTTAATTATATGGATTCCATACAACACATGTATATAATAGCATTGAAAAATAATCAACCATCAACCAAAGTGCACTACACAACTGCATAAGCATCAAATATAAATAATCGACGCTTACACAGTCAGTCGACCAATCGATCGACAATAATTAAATAATTGGGATTAGTGTACACCAAATATCATCCCAACACCCGTGTGGGGTTTCAAATCAACAAACACACACATTTGTTTGTGCAGTTGGGCGATGTGTAAAATTTATCAACCCAATCAATATCAGTCAAATCAGTGTAAATAAACAAATCGGCCGATTTGTTTATAAATATTTATTTATTCACTTTCACGTTAAAAATTATATTTTTAACGTCAAAAATATTTATTTCAACACTTGAATTTCTATTCAGTTCATTTACACAATAAAAATGATATTTTTATTTTTCTAACATATTTTAGAAAATTTCGGCGGCATAACGGCACGATACTAGAAACGGGACGAGGCCTAGCCTTATCCCCGGTCTAGTGAAGGCCCACGCCATTCACACATCAATCAAATTCACCAAACAACCAAATTCAAATCAAATCATATAACTAAGCTATGCAACCAAACAAACAAGTCCATGGTCTGTGGACGATTGTGTCGGGTGCTACTAAGCACCGTCTGCATCCTAGTATATATATATATATATAAATAGAAATGAAATTGAAAGGTGAGAAATTCTCACCTTTAGCTATCCAACTTCACGGCACTTTCTTTATAGAAATCTTCTTCGTTATCCCATCTTCGTCATCTTCGTTGCCCGTAGTCACTATATATATAAAAATCACACATTTTTATATTTCTATGTCTTTAAAATAAAAATCACATTTTTATTTACTCACTTTCAATTTAAAAGTCATATTTTTATAATCACTTCATATATTTAAAAATCGAATTTTTACTATGCTATTCAATATATAAAAATCATATTTCCTTACCGTTAATATATAGATAAAAATTCCATTTCAAAAAATATAGATTTCGCCCTTATAAAAATATAGATTTCGCCCTTATTAATATGAAGTTTTCGCCTTTATAAAAATAAACTTTTTGCCTTTATAAAAATAAAGTTTTCGCCTTTATAAAAATTACCACTTTATCTCAACGTATATAAAATAAAAATCAGATTTTTATTTCGCTACATATACAAAGATGATATTTTCATATTCTCTATCCTATACAGATTATATTTTTAATACTTTAAAAATATAAAAATCACATTTTACTTCCACAATATAAAAGATTACATTTTTATCACTTTACAACATAAAATAAAAACCCAGTTTTTAAGGTAAATAAAAATCAGTTTTAAAATTCATTATAATCAGTTTTTAAAATTCCAAAAAAATCAGTTTTAATTTTCATAATAATCAGTTTTTAAAATTCCAAAAAAATCAGTTTTAATTTTCATAATAAAAAAAAACAGTTTTAATTTTCTATTTATATAAAATAAAAATAAAACAAATAAATAAAAAAAAACGACTTACAGGGGGGGGTTTGGGCGTTCGCTAGCGTCGGAGGTCGGAGGGCTCGCTGGGGGTGGATCGGCGGTGTCCTGGAGGTGGCGCAGGCTCCGGGTGGCGTCGGGGGTCCCTGCGTGGGCCAGGGGAGAGTTGCGGTGGGTTTTAGGGGGGCTCGAGGTGGATTCGGCGAGGAGGAGAAGAAGAGGGTCGCGGAGGAGAAGCAGGCGGAGGGAAGTGGAGGCCGCGCCTGAGGCGCGGTGGCGCGGTGATGGGAGGAGCGAGGAGCTCCTCCTTTTTTTTCTATTTTTTTTTCCTGTTGAATGAATTTTAATCGGGGGGGGGGGGGGGCAGAGGTATAAAGGAAGAGAGATATTTTTTTTATTATTAATTAATTTATTTATTTTATCCTAAAGAGTTGACTTTTACATACGACCTCGAAACGAGGCCCACCGCCTGTCGTCCATAGCGTTTTACCCCCATTCCGAACACAATGGGATATGAACCGCAAGCTGATTCGACTGTTTGAATCAGTTTCCGTTTAATTTGCATTTAAATCACTATATTGAATTTTAAACGTACATTTCAAATTGCCGGGGTCACATACTAGCTCGATAAATTGCAGAAAAATATTTTCTAGCTTCGTATTGACGATACGGTCCTAACAAAACTAGTTTCGTCGAATTCTGAGACCGTTAGAAAAATGGCCAATTTCCAGTCGATTAAAATCAACTAAAACTGGTCAAACGCGTTTTCCTTGGCCACGCTCACATATTGATTCGAAAAATTATGAAATTTGAAACCTAGCAATAATTCGACATCACGGACCCAACAAAAGTGGTTTCGTCGAAATCCGAGGTCATTTGCAAAATGTCCATTTTTATGGGCCTGAATTCCATAGCGACTATTCAGAATTTTCAACTGGACATATCTTTTGATTCTCGCTACGAAATTTCAATTTGTCGGATTCGTTGGAAAGATATCATCAATTAGATCCTAATGTTTTTGGTTTCACTAAAATCCGGATTGTTTTGCACCCGGTATATTCAATTGAAGTTTGAAATCGAATTATCGAACTACCGCGCCATTTTCAATTCTATTTATAATTATATATAAATATTTATATTCTAACGACGACGTATATAATATATACGTTCTAATTATATTCAAAATAAATTTCTCGTCGATATTATTTAAAATAATCTATTTTAAATGTTCAAAATTCGCCAAAATTGCCAAAATAAAAATTTTAAACTGGCCCAGATTTTCGGGTTATTACAATCTCCCCCACTTTAAACTTTTCGTCCCCGAAAAGGAACAAAGTCGAAAGTGGTTTGATTAATCAACTCTACGTTCGGTCTGACTTCCATTCTCCAACTTTTCAGTTTCTGAGAATTTTCAAAATTTCAAAAATTTGGCTAACACCCTAAATTTTTGAAAAATTTCGCCATAACCTCCCCTGCAATAGGAGCATCGGGGAATTTCAAATAGCTTCCCCGGTCCTTCAGATCTCAAAAAGAAAAAGAAAAAGCCAAGCGGCTAGCCAATAGGCTCACAAAATCATCATCACCCAAACAAAACAGGAAATTATGTAGTAAACATGTACCTATTTGTCGGGCAAACAAATTTTATTCTTCGGCTCTAGCCTCCTTGCTATGACCTGTTCAATGTAAGTATGTATATATGCAAGCAAATGCGACCGATTTTCAATACAATTCAATACTTGATTATATTAGGCATAAATGGTTAAAAATTAGCAAACAATTAAACAAACAACACAAACATCAATCAGTTAGAGGATTAACTTTTCAAATTCATAAATTTTGATACATATACAAAAATCAGGTTTTGATGCCAATTCACAACAATGTATTCTAGTTATATAGGTTTTGGTTCTCACACCAGTCTAATGGAAATATATAGAAATCACACCTTCGAAACACGAACATAAATACTGATAATGCGGCCGCATTACCAGAATTATCTCCGGGCAACTAGAATGTGATTCTATATCTATCTAATATATTAAAACTTCGAATATACGTTCATGACGCGTATATGCAAAATCTTTATATATTGGATTGTCCATATTCAAAATAAATAAATATTCAAATACGTTTAAAATGGTTTAAATTTTCAAAACAAAAATTGTTTTCAATTGAAAAATATACTCTTCACACTCGTTCTAGGATACTACTGATCCTATCTCTAACGAGTCATTCTAATTGGATATTCCTAATCCAATATCTGATGAATTCTTTCGTATGGTTCTAATGTGCCTTGTTCTCGAGCTCTGTAAACCAAAGCTCTGATACCAAATGAAGCGACCCGAACTTCCCCGGTCTCCGAAGAGATGAGAAAGAACGAATTACTGTGAGGACAATACAAAATAGGACGCAGACGAAAGAACATTTCATTGTTATTACAACAATTCCATCAGATACAAGAATATATAGAGTATAAATGAATAAATTACATTCGATAAATATCAGAGATTACATTTAAATACATCGCAGCGGAAAATAATACAAAAGCACAACTAGAAGTGATGCACGGATACAGAGCTTTCCGAGCATCGTTCCAGCTGTAAACCAGGTTCCTGTGAATATAAATCTGCAAAACCAAAACTACTAGCTGCCCGTACGGAAAATAGGGGCACCCAGAGTTTAGGTTAAAACAATAAACTCCAGGTCAGTCATGGGACTGGTGTGAGAACTAAAACAGTTATAATTCTTTATTTTAAAGTTCGGTAAATCAAGGGACCACGCCGTATAACACGGAACGGGTTTCCTCCCAAGAATACCAGTGCATAAAACAAACAGCGCAATGCTAAATAAAGAAAAATGAAGCTGTTATAAGACCCAGGTCCCATCACACAATGCAACGCAAGCCGGAGGATAGGGTTTTCCCTTATAACAGCCAAAGCATGCTTGATACGTTTAAATCACATTATTTGATACTATAATAAGTGTATAGTGTCAAAACAATTTTCAATCATAAATATCAATCATAGGCGGCATGGGTACCATCTATCATGTCGCCATACTAGTTCTACAATTAAAAATGCAATAAACGTATTGGAAATTGGATTCCGTCATGAGCCGAGGCAAGGGGCAAGCTCCTCTCCGCGTTCGAGACACTCTAGCAATGCCTCAGGACCCCACTCTGATCCTTTGGAACCTCCAAGGCCGGTCCTCTCTTACTTTTGAGGATTAGTTATTCCTGAACACACGTTTCCCGGTCCTTACAGACCTATATCCGAGGCGCCTCATATCCAACAACCACACAGGTGAAAAGTATATAAATGTCAGGGCTGGTAGGTCACTGACACCACCCTAGCTAGAAAGAAACGTCGTGCACTCCTTGGGTCCGTATCCCGTTTTTGACTCATACCGAGGTGTGAGGCTCATGAATTCACGTTATACACAAAGCTATGCCACACAGGCCCTGCTTTGATCATCAACCACAAGACTTTGCTTTTCAACAGAAGCCTTGATCAATTGCCACTTACGCGTGCCACATTGGCAATTCACTCCATGTGACTGATGTCCATCGATATACAACCTCTGAGCTCGTACGTCTCAGAGAAGGGCGTTAAGCAAGAGAATAAATTCTCCGCCGCCAAACAGATGTATATTTAATAGAGATCAATCAACACAGAATAAAATCCAATGTCAGACACACAATCCATTTACAAGTTCGTTCTGGGTCTGAACGAAACCGGAGGCACTTTCCTCGCATATCCATCGATCTCCAAGTACGTCTGGACGATCACCAACTGATTCCCTCATCCTGGGTGTACAGCCCAATCAAGATCATCAGTAATCACCCAAACGATGTGAAGACTTCCGGTCTTCAACCACCGTCTTCATCTTCGACATCTCGTCGAATCGGTTATTCAGAATGGGTATAAACCCGGCCTTTCTGAATAACCCACGTATATAATAAACGAATGTTACACAAACACAACAAACGCCTCATTCCAATTCAGAATATTCTTTTATTCACCAAAAACACATTCTTAGGGAAATGTTCCCATTAATTTTATCCAAGATAAATTCTTCTAAATTTATCCTATAATCTTCCTTTGGATATCATTTCAAACTAGTCGGGATTAGCGAACCACACCGAAGTAATTATTTGTTTTATTTCCCAATCCCAACCTATATATCCCATGGAGTAAAACTGGTGATACTCCATATCTAACACCACGGTGTTATCGGTAAAATTAATTACCATTTCACGTTCAAATCTAATTAAAGATTTAACTATCGCTTTGGAGCAAAACTGGTGATACTCCACTCTCGATCACTTTTCAGATTTGATAATTTAAATTATCAATTCACATTTTAATCTAATTAAAGATTCATTAAAACTCCACTTAGTTTTAATCTTTTCAGAAATCGATATCTTGCCTTTAACTGGGTTAAAGAACCAATGTCATCTAAAACACGATTCACGATAAACCCAAATCACATTTGATATTAAATACAAGGCTCGGAATAGAAAGTATATCGACTTATGTTCAATATCAAATCCTGAAACCAACAAATATCGTACTGGAAATAACGATATAAAATATATCTTTCAAATTCCCATAAAAATATCTGTATAGTCACGAAATCCAACATCGAAATATCCCGAAGATAATTTCGATTCAACTCCAGTCCAATCCACGTATTGGAAATATTGATTATTTTCAAAATCACTTTCAAATTCAATTTATTTATTTTAAAAATAAATTGATTTTAATTCTAGTTCAAAACTAGTTCATTTCGATAAAAATCTATTTTTATCTTTTCAAATATGGAGTTTTTCACCCCAAATCTTCACAAATCATTTCTTATGATTTTACACAAATTATTACTATTTTTAATAATTTTATCAAGGCCCGTACAGTCGATTTCCAACAATGGCCATCGAACTGCACTTACAACGACCTTTTTCGAATTTGATTTGGACATAATTCCAAATCCAACCGTTAGATTTCAAATTTCTAATATTCGTTAGAAATCTCTTTTCGATACGAGCCCAACGGTTCCGGTCTTAGGAGAATCCGACGGTCGGATCTCCCGTAATGTCCGTTTGAAATAAATGGTCGAAATTCACGAACTGCCGCGGCGCGGCGCGTTCTATTCAGGCCATTATATTATATATATAATATATATTTCGTCGATTTCTATTTAAAACAAATTTTATAACTCGTTTTAAATTCGTTTCTGAACCAATTCAACTTCTATATTCAATTCAAATCAAAATTGAATTCTTCTTTATAAATCCGTTTTAAAATTCATTTCTATTCAATTCAAATTTTAATTCAATTTGAATTCATTTCAATTCACTTTCAATTCAATTTGAATTCGTTTTCAATTCAATTCACTTCGAAATCGTTTTCAATTCAATTCATTTCGAAATCGTTTTCAATTCAATTCATTTCGAAATCGTTTTCAATTCAATTCATTTCGAAATCGTTTTCAATTCAATTCATTTCGATTTTATTTTCAATTCAATTCATTTCGAAATCGTTTTCAATTCAATTCGTTTCGATTTTATTTTCAATTCAATTCATTTCGATTTTATTTTCAATTCAATTCATTTCGAAATCGTTTTCAATTCAATTCATTTCGAAATCGTTTTCAATTCAATTCATTTCGAAATCGTTTTCAATTCATTATACAACGAATAAAATCGATATAAATATCGTTCGCGTCAAAATGGCGCAAAACTAATCAACACGGCTTTATATTTTTCACAACTTCTTTATTTTATTCAACAAATGAATATTTATCCCATTCAACACATGAATCTATATTTCTTTCAACACACGACTAATCTCAACACGTGAGTACTGTCGACACATCACTATTTTTGTTATGTAAAATATTTTATAAAACTATGGTATCTATCGTTTGATTTTCAATTAGACTTCTACTGGGAAGTAGTTCTAATTTTAAATATGATAAAGATGTAAATTTTTATTATATAAAATATTTCACTCAACACATGAACATCGTCAACACATGACTATCTTTATATTCAACACATGAATTTTCTTTTATAATATTCCTTATTTTCCCGATTGGAATGAGGCCCAATCAATCACCATATAACGTTAATTATATGGATTCCATACAACACATGTATATAATAGCATTGAAAAATAATCAACCATCAACCAAAGTGCACTACACAACTGCATAAGCATCAAATATAAATAATCGACGCTTACACAGTCAGTTGACCAATCGATCGACAATAATTAAATAATTGGGATTAGTGTACACCAAATATCATCCCAACACCCGTGTGGGGTTTCAAATCAACAAACACACACATTTGTTTGTGCAGTTGGGCGATGTGTAAAATTTATCAACCCAATCAATATCAGTCAAATCAGTGTAAATAAACAAATCGGCCGATTTGTTTATAAATATTTATTTATTCACTTTCACGTTAAAAATTATATTTTTAACGTCAAAAATATTTATTTCAACACTTGAATTTCTATTCAGTTCATTTACACAATAAAAATGATATTTTTATTTTTCTGACATATTTTAGAAAATTTCGGCGGCATAACGGCACGATACTAGAAACGGGACGAGGCCTAGCCTTATCCCCGGTCTAGTGAAGGCCCACGCCATTCACACATCAATCAAATTCACCAAACAACCAAATTCAAATCAAATCATATAACTAAGCTATGCAACCAAACAAACAAGTCCATGGTCTGTGGACGATTGTGTCGGGTGCTACTAAGCACCGTCTGCATCCTAGTATATATATATATAAATAGAAATGAAATTGAAAGGTGAGAAATTCTCACCTTTAGCTATCCAACTTCACGGCACTTCCTTTATAGAAATCTTCTTCGTTATCCCATCTTCGTCATCTTCGTTGCCCGTAGTCACTATATATATAAAAATCACACATTTTTATATTTCGATGTCTTTAAAATAAAAATCACATTTTTATTTACTCACTTTCAATTTAAAAGTCATATTTTTATAATCACTTCATATATTTAAAAATCGAATTTTTACTATGCTATTCAATATATAAAAATCATATTTCCTTACCGCTAATATATAGATAAAAATTCCATTTCAAAAAATATAGATTTCGCCCTTATAAAAATATAGATTTCGCCCTTATTAATATGAAGTTTTCGCCTTTATAAAAATAAAGTTTTCGCCTTTATAAAAATAAAGTTTTCGCCTTTATAAAAATTACCACTTTATCTCAACGTATATAAAATAAAAATCAGATTTTTATTTCGCTACATATACAAAGATGATATTTTCATATTCTCTATCCTATAAAGATTATATTTTTAATACTTTAAAAATATAAAAATCACATTTTACTTCCACAATATAAAAGATTACATTTTTATCACTTTACAACATAAAATAAAAACCCAGTTTTTAAGGTAAATAAAAATCAGTTTTAAAATTCATTATAATCAGTTTTTAAAATTCCAAAAAAATCAGTTTTAATTTTCATAATAATCAGTTTTTAAAATTCCAAAAAAATCAGTTTTAATTTTCATAATAAAAAAAACAGTTTTAATTTTCTATTTATATAAAATAAAAATAAAACAAATAAATAAATAAAAAAAACGACTTACAGGGGGGGTTTAGGCGTTCGCTAGCGTCGGAGGTCGGAGGGCTCGCTGGGGGTGGATCGGCGGTGTCCTGGAGGTGGCGCAGGCTCGGGGTGGTGTCGGGGGTCCCTGCGTGGGCCAGGGGAGAGTTGCGGTGGGTTTTAGGGGGGCTCGAGGTGGATTCGGCGAGGAGGAGAAGAAGAGGGTCGCGGAGGAGAAGCAGGCGGAGGGAAGTGGAGGCCGCGCCTGAGGCGCGGTGGCGCGGTGATGGGAGGAGCGACGAGCTCCTCCTTTTTTTTCTATTTTTTTTTCCTGTTGAATGAATTTTAATCGGGGGGGGGGGGGGTCCAGAGGTATATAGGAAGAGAGATATTTTTTTATTAATTAATTAATTAATTTTATCCTAAAGAGTTGACTTTTACATACGACCTCGAAACGAGGCCCACCGCCTGTCGTCCATAGCGTTTTACCCCCATTCCGAACACAATGGGATATGTACCGCAAGCTGATTCGACTGTTTGAATCAGTTTCCGTTTAATTTGCATTTAAATCACTATATTGAATTTTAAACGTACATTTCAAATTGCTGGGGTCACATACTAGCTCGATAAATTGCAGAAAAATATTTTCTAGCTTCGTATTGACGATACGGTCCTAACAAAACTAGTTTCGTCGAATTCTGAGACCGTTAGAAAAATGGCCAATTTCCAGTCGATTAAAATCAACTAAAACTGGTCAAACGCGTTTTCCTTGGCCACGCTCACATATTGATTCGAAAAATTATGAAATTTGAAACCTAGCAATAATTCGACATCACGGACCCAACAAAAGTGGTTTCGTCGAAATCCGAGGTCATTTGCAAAATGTCCATTTTTATGGGCCTGAATTCCATAGCGACTATTCAGAATTTTCAACTGGACATATCTTTTGATTCTCGCTACGAAATTTCAATTTGTCGGATTCGTTGGAAAGATATCATCAATTAGATCCTAATGTTTTTGGTTTCACTAAAATCCGGATTGTTTTGCACCCGGTATATTCAATTGAAGTTTGAAATCGAATTATCGAACTACCGCGCCATTTTCAATTCTATTTATAATTATATATAAATATTTATATTCTAACGACGACGTATATAATATATACGTTCTAATTATATTCAAAATAAATTTCTCGTCGATATTATTTAAAATAATCTATTTTAAATGTTCAAAATTCGCCAAAATTGCCAAAATAAAAATTTTAAACTGGCCCAGATTTTTGGGTTATTACATACACCCTAGGGTGGACCTAGCACAGGTGACTACATTTCATGATAGGGCCGTATGACACAGACACATGACGAGATAGGACTTGTAGGGAGCCGATCGATTAGTAGATCGTACCATAGGACCCCGTAATGGGTCACTTCATGATATTGGGCCAAGGGATCATTTCATGGTTAATACTTGACATGGGTTAGAATAATAGTACAGTTGGTGCAGCGAACCTTGAATATGCAATGCTAGACTTGATTTATCTTGTTATCTTAATTATCATGTCAGTCCTGTTACCATCCTTATGTTTAATCCTAATTTTCGCATGTCATGTTACCTTTACTAGTTTTTATACTAAAAGTCACTAGGGCTTACCAGTCTTAGGACTAACCCTTTTTCTTTCGCCTCTTTTTGTTACATTACCCCCCCAGTGTAATGGCGCGTTTTGTTAGCTGTCGAATAATTTATTTATTTATTTATTTATATATCGATTTGGCGATATCAATAACTTAAAGTAAAACGTTCGAACTTATAATTTATAATTATAATTAAAACGAACCTGAAACGTCGCAGCAGTTCGAAATTTGGCGATTTGAACTTCAACTGAATGTACATGATTTATTTTAAGCCGGATTTCTGTGAAACAAGAAACGTGTGGAGCTGGTGGAGTATATCTTTCTAGTGGAAGAGAAAAATCAGGATTCCGTCGTGTATATTTTGAGTTATGTCCAAATCAAATTTCAGAAAAGTCGCTGTAGAATTCCTTTATAATTTGCGACGCTTTATATATGTTATAAAAGAGATTTTCAGTATAAACTGAATACCGGGATAAGCTAAAATCTGAAATATCAAACTGTAAATTCTGATATGATATTCTAGAGCTGTGTGTTATGCCACTGTGAATATAGACGATAATATTTAATTTTAAAATATTTGATTTAATTATATTTAAATATATTTATATATTTAAATAGGCTATTTAGAGCATTAAAAAAAGCCACTTTTGCTTACGAAGTCGAAATTCGACGAAACCAGTTTTGTTGGATCCGCAATATCAAATAGTTGTTAGATTTCCAATTTCGTGATTTTTAGAGTCACTGTGTGGCCGTACGGATTTTTAGAGTGTAAAATAGTTAGTATTTCGACAGTTAAAAATATGCTGTGTGAGCATACGGAGTCGGAATTTGACGAAACCAGTTTCGTTGGGACCGTAATGTCGAACTCTAGCTACATGTCCAGTTTGGTGATTTTTAGGTATCGTATGTAATCATTGGGATTTTTAGAAGGCAGATACAAGGAGAAAATCGATAAAATAAAATACAAAAACAAATTGAAAATATCCCTCCCATTTTCTGAGGTTCAGCACAGGCCACACGGCTTTCGATCTCCACCACAAACCTTACTTAACCCATTCAAGCCTATATAAGGCATATAAACCATCACAGCAAAGAACTTTCCCAAAGAAAAATCAAAATCAAACAAGAGAAAATACTATAAATCAAAGGATGTTTGTAATTGAAATCAGGGAGGAGTGCTCTTCGATTCTGTCCCAGTTTTAGTGAACTCGATCGACATTTGGTTGAACTCGAAATAGCCAGTAAAGCTAGGGCTGGCGCTAAGGGAGGCTAGGGGTAGCCGAAGGTTCCATAGGTAGTAGCGTTGAACTGGGGGCGGTGCAAGGAAGAAAATGGTGGTGCTCGGAGGTGAGTTGTGACCTCTGGCGAAGTGCGACTCCGGGAAGCAGCAACGAAAAAGCCACAGGTTGGTCCACGGTTGATTCGAGTTTAGGATAAATGGTGTGGTGATGACGAGTGCGGGAAGAGATAGATGATGGTGGGATCGATTCTTGAAATCGTGGAGTTGAATGGGAGAACCGTGGATCCGAAACTGGTGTCGATGTGGCCATTGAAAGGAGAACGGGTTGCGTACTGATCAATTGGGGGAGAAGATAAGGCGGACGGGTTTAATAAAGGACGGAGCGGGCTTGTTTTGATGGGCCGGTGTTAATAGGAAAGGTGAGGCCCATTTGGTTTATTCTATTTTTTTTAATAAAATAGCGTACAACTTCGAACGGGAATAACTATTTCATACGGTATCGGTTTTCAGTAAAACGAGATTCGATAGGATCGTATGGATGGACACTACCCAATGGGACTGACTGGGAGTGGAGTGGAGCTCATTTGAAATTATGGCGAAATAAACTGTTTGATTCAAATCAAACAACAGTTTATCGTTCTTTAACGATGAACTGCCAATGTGAGTAAAACTCACTAACTCTGAACAGTTTATAATTTCATGTTGTATTGTTAGAACTGTTAAAATTGTCTGTTTGACTGTGTGTTGATTGTTTGATTGAACTGCTAGTCAGTTAGTTAAATTTCTATATTGATTCTGTTTAACAGAATATATCAAATGGAACTGAAAGTGATGTTATCTATATTGTCTAACATCTGTGATGCAGGGAAACAGGTTGGAGGAATCCGACTGGATTCCTCAACAGTTATTTTATTGTTTTCCATATATTGTTATTCGATGTGATATAAAATCTGTGGGCGATTATATGTGCTTGGATGATATTGAACATCGTGATTTGATATGATTGAATACCATAACATACCGAAATGTTGATAAGGGGATTTTCAATGTTTATATTGAAAATGAATCTTATTTATAAAATCGATACGATTTTATAAAAGGAAAACATTTATTTAATTTGAAAATAAATAAATGAAAAAGGAAACATTTATTTAGAAAATAAATGAAATAAAATAGAAACATTTATTTAGAAAATAAATGAATTAGAATATAAAGGAATATTTATTTTAGGAAATAAATAAAGGAACATTTATTTAGATTATAAATAAATGGAGTAAAGGAATATTTATTTAGGGAATAAATAAAGGAACACTTGTTCGGAAAATAAATAGAATTATAAAAGGATAGATTTAAACACGTGCTTCGCACACGGTATAACACGATATGGATTTAAATGAGATATTAAATAGGAAATCTGTTTTAAACAGATAAATTGAAGTAGATTAATTTATAAATAGTGTTTTATAAATTAAATTATTTATCGTTGATAAATGGAATATATATATATATATATAAGTCTGGACTTATATAGAGAAGTAGAAACGTAATAAAAGGACATTTATAAAGTGAAGAACCGTTACTAAAAGTAAATCTTTATAAATGGATAAACATTGTAAAAAGTAAATCTTTATAAATGGATAAACGTTGTAAAAAGGAAATCTTTTGAAATGAATAAACGTTATAAAAGGAGTTAATCGAATTTAGTTATTCGAAATGAGTTATTTGAATTAGATATTTGAATAGAGTTAAACACATTAGAGTGATTCGAATTACTTATTCGAATAGAGTTAAACACGTAAGAGTTAATTGAATATTAGTTATTCAATTTGAGTTAATCGAATTTAGTTATTCGAGAAGAGTTAAATCGAATTTAGTTATTCGAAAGGAGTTAATCAATTTGAGTTAAGTTAATCGATTTGAATTAAGTTGAATCGAAATGGAGTAAATCGATTAGAATTAAGTTAATCGAGTTAGAGTAAATCGAATATTAGTTATTCGAAGGTAAGTTATTCGAATTAGTTATTCGAAGGAGTTAATCAATTAAGTTATTCGAATGAGTTATTCGAAAGAGTAAATCAAATTAAGTTAATCGATTAGAGTTGAGTTAATCGATTTGGGTTAAGTTAAGTTATGGAGTTAAGTAATCGAGTTAAGATTTATCGAGTTAGGTAATCGAGTTAAGAAATCGAGTTGAGATAATCGAGTTAAGAAAATCAAGTTGAGTTAATCGAATAAGTTATTCGATAAGAGTGAATCCATTTAAGTTAAATCGGATGTTAGTTATTCGATAAGAATTGACACATTTAAGAAAATCGAATATTTGTTATTCGATAAGAGATAATGAAATAGAGCCAACCAAGAAGAGTTATTCGAATATTAGTTATTCGATAGGAGTTAATCGAAATAGAGTTTATCGAATATCAGTTATTAAAAAGGGAGAGTTAATCGAATAGAGATTACTCGAAAGAGAGTTATACGTCGAATTCGATTATAGCGAATTCAGGAAAGTACTATTTACTTTCCAGGGTTTAAATCAAGATTTAGTTATTGATTTAGAAATTAGGTGTCTGTTAAATTATTCGAGTTAGGAAATGAATTTATAATTTAGGTTAGATATTTTAGGGGTAGGAATTATAACGTTATAGTTATAATCAAACGTTGTCATATAAGAAGTGGATTCGTAACCTGAATCCGAGAATTTGCGTAAACAGATGGTTGTAAAAAGTGAGTGATGAACTTCATCTATTTCACAGTAAAGGACGTTGTTCAATTAAGGTCTGCGAGGTAATTATACCCCAACTTGATTGACTTCAGAATTGACAAAGGAATAATTGTGGTTCGATCTAAAAGGTTGATTAGGAATAAAGTTAAGGAATAAGCGATAAATGGATTAAGCGAACCGATGTTTTATACAACGTTCATTGGAAATCCGTAAATGAGTTTTGGAAACGTTTTCCAAATATAGTCAGATATGTTTTCTAAACATAGAAAATGAAATGTTTTCATGATAAGAATTTAAGAAATAGAGTTAAGCAAATTCAGAAACTGACTGGAGAGGGTAAGTTGAACGGTTTTCTAAGTGACGATCTGATGTTGGTTTTGACCTTCCGGATTGATACTTTGAGAATTGTTCTCATACTAGTTACAGTTAGGGACTGATAGTTGTGAAATAATAGTGATGCGTAAATAAGCTATGGAAATGTTTTCCAATGATTAATAACATATATATTCTAAATATATGAAATAAGGAAATATGAACATATATATGTATATGATGATTGATCGATCGAATTTCCATTTGGAAATAAGATCGTTGTTTGTACACCGACATGTTTTCATTTGATAATTGAATCACAGACTATCAAAGTTTTGACCATATTTACGTTGTAAATATGGAGAGACCGGTTGGATTATTATCCGAAGAACCACTCCATATTAGCATGAGCATTGCGAATCAAGTACGCTGAAGATAATTGAAGACGGAGTGAAGTGCAAGGGCTATTGTGAAAAGCCTAGGTAGGATGGATTCACTGAATAGTGCCTTCGGTTTATTCAGTCCCAGAATAACGTATATTGACGAGTGTCTGACAAAGTATTCTTAACGAATCATATATGTTGATCTCTTTAAACGTATTACGTTGGTGGCGGAGAAATTCGTTTCTCTTGGCTTTTATACCCGTGATGCCTTGAGAAATCGATAATGATTTGGCGGGTATGACGATGTGGCATTCGAAGTAATTGAAGAAATAATCTGTCAAAGTGATAAACGTGACCTCAAAAACCTCACAACCGGGAAATAACAGAAGTTGGGCTAGGCAGCATGGCTAGTTGGGCCATACCCAAGTAGGGTGTATTATCACCATCTAGAGAATATTCAATTGTACTTCTTTATAATCTATTTCAATGCTGTCCCTTATCGGGAAGGATGGTTGCTGATCCCAACCATCGGTGATAATATATTCGTTACACTCAAGCTAAATGAGTGGACGGTCATGTGTGGCCGGGTTGCAAGACGTTCTTGTTGAACCCTAGTGTATCTCCTCTAGAGTACACTGATCGGAAGGTGCTCCCATACCTTGTCTGTTGGAATCCAATCTCCAATAAGCGCTCACGGTTTATTTGTATACTATGTATGTGGAACGTGAGATGCAAGCGTTCTGCTAGATTGATATCTATTTGTATTTAGACCTTATTATAATATCAGAAAGATATCCTTTATTTAACCAAGTGTTGGAGTTTTATTCACACCAGTCCCATGACTGACCCGGAGTTTATTTTGTTTGTTTGCCCTAAACTCTTGGGTGCCTAAATTTGTACGGGCAGTCAAGTAGTCGGGATTTTACAGATACACTTGGAGAGCTTGGAGCAGGAGGCTTCAGGATTATAGCTATTATTATTCCGCTGTGTTGTTAAGTGTTGTACTTTGAAATGGTATGTATATACGAGTACTGATTTGTATTTCAAAGTTATGTTATATTTTATTCTTTCCGCTGTGAGATTCGTGTTTACTCTGATGATGTAAGTTCTTCTTCTTCTTCTATTCTATTAGTTCTATCTTTTCTTCCTCACCCTCTACTTTCTTTCACTAACAGCGCGGAATTTTCGTCTTTCGAGGAGTCGAAAATTTCCAGCCGTTACAGTTGGTATCAGAGCCAGGTTAAGTGATTTACCTTGGCTCTGTGGCGTAATTCAGTAGAGATAGGATTAGTAATATCCTAGACTGAATTTGAATGTATATATACGAGTGCGTATTTGTTAATATAAAGTGATTTATATTATGGAGACTCATTGGTTGAGTGGATTATGAATTCTGGTCGATCAGTTTGATCCACTGTATCGATAAGGGTTACTAAACACTCGAATACGATGAACCGTCATGGTATGTTTTGGAAGAGGGTAAATGAAGTAATTTTACCCGAAATATATTTGGTTATAAGAAAAATATATTGAAATTACAATATGTATTGGATGTGTTGGTTGTTATTATAATCGAATTAGATAAAAAAAAGGGTGAAATGATTATAAATAACTAATCAGAATTCATATAAGGAAATATATGAAATAAGATGAATTAAATCTGAATTTAAATCAGATTTGGAATTAAAATAAGGAAATTTTAAGTTCCTGGGAGATTTTGAAAATGTTTTTTTATTGAAAATGATATAGTATTGAACTCACTTCGATAGTTGGAAAATAGATTCCGATGATGAATCTAGACATCATCAGTGTTCATTTTCGAGTTCTAAGTGATGGATTACTACCAAAGGTTTTGTTTTTGAATTGTTTTGAGAAAACAAGTTGTTTAGAAATTCAAAGGTTTTGAATTGGCATTATGATTTCAAATTGATTTGAAAGAAACCCAGGAACTTAAGTTCTGGAATTAAAATTTAACTAATGAAGTTAAATAAAATGAGATGGTAAAAATAAATTGAAATTTAACTTGAACCGAGTTAAATAAAATTGAATTGGATTAGAGATAATCTAGAATGGAATCAAATTGATAAGTCAATAATTTGGAATTTAATATTAGAGTTCGAATGAAATTCGATTTGGATTTAAGGATAAGAACTGATTGGAGATCAATTGGAATGGATAACATTGGTATATGTTGAAGTGGTAGCAGATGAAAGGGATAGAGTTAAATGCCCGACAAAAAGGTACAAGTTTATATCATATATGAGTTTGGATTTTATGAGCCCAATTAGCAAGCCGCTTGGCTATTTTGATTTCCTTTTGGATTGGAGGAGGCCTAGAGAGGCGAGTTGTGGTTTGACGTATTGAGCCGTACAAAAGAGGTTATGGCGAAATTTTTAGAAAATTTAAGGTGTTAGAAAATTTTTAGAATTTTTGAAAATTTTAGTTGGTCGGAAATGAATTAATAAATTAATTAAAATTAAATGGGTCCAGTCGAAACTGAAATTTAGAGGTAAACAAAAAAAAAGGATTTTTAAATCTATTTAGTAGAGTTAGTAGCATTTTTCTAACTTAGCAATTTCGAGGACGAAATTATTTTAAGGGGGGAAGTCTGTAATGGCGCGTTTTGTTAGCTGTCGAATAATTAATTTATTTAATTATTTATATATTGATTTGGCGATATCGATAACTTAAAGTAAAACGTTCGAACTTATAATTATAATTAAAACGAACCTGAAACGTCGCGGTAGTTCGAAATTTGGCGATTTGAACTTCAACTGAATGTACATGATTCATTTTAAGCCGGATTTCTGTGAAACAAGAAACGTGTGGAGCTGGTGGAGTATATCTTTCTAGTGGAAGAGAAAAATCAGGATTCCATCGTGTAGATTTTGAGTTATGTCCAAATCAAATTTCAGAAAAGTCACTGTAGAATTCCTTTATAATTTGCGATGCTTTATATATGTTACAAAAGAGATTTTCAGTATAAACTGAATACCGGGATAATCTAAAATCTGAAATATCAAACTGTAAATTCTGATATGATATTCTAGAGCTGTGTGGTATGCCACTGTGAATATGGACGATAATATTTAATTTTAAAATATTTGATTTAATTATATTTAAATATATTTATATATTTAAATAGGCTATTTAGAGCGTTAAAAATAGCCACTTTTGCAAATGAAGTCGAAATTCGACGAAACCAGTTTTGTTGGATCTGCAATATCAAATAGTTGTTAGATTTCCAGTTTCGTGATTTTTAGAGTCACTGTGTGGCCGTACGGATTTTTAGAGTGTAAAATAGTCAGTATTTCGATAGTTAAAAATACGCTGTGTGAGCATACGGAGTCGAAATTTGACGAAACCAGTTTCGTTGGGACCGTAATGTCGAACTCTAGCTACATGTCCAGTTTGGTGATTTTTAGGTATCGTATGTAATCACTGAGATTTTTAGAAGGCAGATACAAGGAGAAAATCGATAAAATAAAATACAAAAATCAAATTGAAAATATCCCTCCTATTTTCTGAGGTTCAGCACAGGCCACACGGCCTTCGATCTCCACCACAAACCTTACTTAACCCATTCAAGCCTATATAAGGCATATAAACCATCACAGCAAAGAACTTTCCCAAAGAAAAATCAAAATCAAACAAGAGAAAATACTATAAATCAAAGGATGTTTGTAATTGAAATCAGGGAGGAGTGCTCTTCGATTCTGTCCCAGTTTTAGTGAACTCGATCGACATTTGGTTGAACTCGAAATAGCCAGTAAAGCTAGGGCTGGCGCTGAGGGAGGCTAGGGGTAGCCGAAGGTTCCATAGGTAGTAGCGTTGAACTCGGGGCGGTGCAAGGAAGAAAATGGTGGTGCTCGGAGGTGAGTTGTGACCTCTGGCGAAGTGCGACTCCGGGAAGCAGCAACGAAAAAGCCACAGGTTAGTCCTATGGTTGATTCGAGTTCAGGATAAATGGTGTGGTGATGAGGAGTGCGGGAAGAGATAGATGATGGTGGGATCGATTCTTGAAATCGTGGAGTTGAACGGGAGAACCGTGGATCCGAAACTGGTGTCGATGTGGCCATTGAAAGGAGAACGGGTTGCGTACTGATCAATTGGGGGAGAAGATAAGGCGGACGGGTTTAATAAAGGACGGAGCGGGCTTGTTTTGATGGGCCGGTGTTAATAGAAGAGGTGAGGCCCATTTGGTTTATTCTATTTTTTTTAATAAAATAGCGTACAACTTCGAACGGGAATAACTATATCATACGGTATCGGTTTTCAATGAAACGAGATCCGATAGGATCGTATGGACGGACCCTACCCAATGGGACTGACTGGGAGTGGAGTGGAGCTCATTTGAAATTATGGCGAAATAAACTGTTTGATTCAAATCAAACAACAGTTTATCGTTCTTTAACGATGAACTGCCAATGTGAGTAAAACTCACTAACTTTGAACAGTTTATAATTTCATGTTGTATTGTTAGAACTGTTAAAATTGTCTGTTTGATTGTGTGTTGATTGTTTGATTGAACTGCTAGTCAGTTAGTTAATTTTCTATATTGATTCTGTTTAACAGAATATATCATATGGAACTGAAAGTGATGTTATCTATATTGTCTAACATCTGTGATGCAGGGAAACAGGTTGGAGGAATCCGACTGGATTCCTCAATAGTTATTTTATTGTTTTCATATATTGTTATATGATGTGATATAAAATCTGTGGGCGATTATATGTGCTTGGACGATATTGAACATCGTGATTTGATATGATTAAATACCATAACATACCGAAATGTTGATAAGGGGATTTTCAATGTTTATATTGAAAATGAATCTTATTTATAAAATCGATTGGATTTTATAAAAGGAAAACATTTATTTAATTTGAAAATAAATAAATGAAAAGGGAAACATTTATTTAGAAAATAAATGAAATAAAATAGAAACATTTATTTAGAAAATAAATGAATTAGAATATAAAGGAATATTTATTTTAGGAAATAAATAAAGGAACATTTATTTAGATTATAAATAAATGGAATAAAGGAATATTTATTTAGGGAATAAATAAAGGAACACTTGTTCGGAAAATAAATAGAATTATACAAGGATAGATTTAAACACGTGCTTCGCACACGGTATAACACGATATGGATTTAAATGAGATATTAAATAGGAAATCTGTTTTAAACAGATAAATTGAAGTAGATTAATTTATAAATAATGTTTTATAAATTAAATAAATTATTTATCGTTGATAAATGGAATATATATAAGTCTGGACTTATATAGAGAAGTAGAAACGTTATTAAAAGGACATTTATAAAGTGAAGAACCGTTACTAAAAGTAAATCTTTATAAATGGATAAACGTTGTAAAAAGTAAATCTTTATAAATGGATAAACATTGTAAAAAGGAAATCTTTTGAAATGAATAAACGTTATAAAAAGGAGTTAATCGAATTTAGTTATTCGAAATGAGTTATTCGAATTAGATATTTGAATAGAGTTAAACACATTAGAGTGATTCGAATTACTTATTCGAATAGAGTTAAACATGTAAGAGTTAATTGAATATTAGTTATTCAAGTTGAGTTAATCGAATTTAGTTATTTGAGAAGAGTTAAATCGAATTTAGTTATTCGAAAGGAGTTAATCAATTTGAGTTAAGTTAATCGATTTGAATTAAGTTGAATCGAAATGGAGTAAATCGATTAGAATTAAGTTAATCGAGTTAGAGTAAATCGAATATTAGTTATTCGAAGGTAAGTTATTCGAATTAGTAATTCGAAGGAGTTAATCAATTAAGTTATTCGAATGAGTTATTCGAAGGAGTAAATCAAATTAAGTTAATCGATTAGAGTTGAGTTAATCGATTTGGGTTAAGTTAAGTTATCGAGTTAAGTAATCGAGTTAAGATTTATCGAGTTAGGTAATCGAGTTAAGAAATCGAGTTGAGATAATCGAGTTAAGAAAATCAAGTTGAGTTAATCGAATAAGTTATTCGATAAGAGTAAATCCATTTAAGTTAAATCGGATGTTAGTTATTCGATAAGAATTGACACATTTAAGAAAATCGAATATTTATTATTCGATAAGAGTTAATGAAATAGAGCCAACCAAGAAGAGTTATTCGAATATTAGTTATTCGATAGGAGTTAATCGAAATAGAGTTTATCGAATATCAGTTATTAAAAAGGGAGAGTTAATCGAATAGAGATTACTTGAAAGAGAGTTATACGTCGAATTCGATTATAGTGAATTCAGGAAAGTACTATTTACTTTCCAGGGTTTAAATCAAGATTTAGTTATTGATTTAGAAATTAGGTGTCTGTTAAATTATTCGAGTTAGGAAATAAATTTATAATTTAGGTTAGATATTTTAGGGGTAGGAATTATAACGTTATAGTTATAATCAAACGTTGTCATATAAGAAGTGGATTCGTAACCTGAATCCGAGAATTTGCGTAAACAGATGATTGTAAAAAGTGAGTGATGAACTTCATCTATTTCACAGTAAAGGACGTTGTTGAATTAAGGTCTGCGAGGTAATTATACCCCAACTTGATTGACTTCAGAATTGACAAAGGAATAGTTGTGGTTCGATCTAAAAGGTTGATTAGGAATAAAGTTAAGGAATAAGCGATAAATGGATTAAGCGAAACGATGTTTTATACAACGTTCATTGGAAATCCATAAATGAGTTTTGGAAACGTTTTCCAAATATAGTCAGATATGTTTTCTAAACATAGAAAATGAAATGTTTTCATGATAAGAATTTAAGAAATAGAGTTAAGCAAATTCAGAAACTGACTGGAGAGGGTAAGTTGAACGGTTTTCTAAGTGACGATCTGATGTTGGTTTCGACCTTCCGGATTGATACTTAGAGAATTGTTTTCATACTAGTTACAGTTAGGGACTGATAGTTGTGAAATAATAGTGATGCGTAAATAAGCTATGGAAATGTTTTCCAATGATTAATAACATATATTTTCTAAATATATGAAATAAGGAAATATGAACATATATATGTATATGATGATTGATCGATCGAATTTCCATTTGGAAATAAGATCGTTGTTTGTACACCGACATGTTTTCATTTGATAGTTGAATCACAGACTATCAAAGTTTTGACCATATTTACGTTGTAAATATGGAGAGAACGGTTGGATTATTATCCGAAGAACCACTCCATATTAGCATAAGCATTGCGAATCAAGTACGCTGAAGATAATTGAAGACGGAGTGAAGTGCAAGGGCTATTGTGAAAAGCCTAGGTGGGATGGATTCACTGAATAGTGCCTTCGGTTTATTCAGTCCCAGAACAACGTATACGGACGAGTGTCTGACAAAGTATTCTTAACGAATCATATATGTTGATCTCTTTAAACGTATTACGTTGGTGGCGGAGAAATTCGTTTCTCTTAGCTTTTATACCCGTGATGCCTTGAGAAATCGATAATGATTTGGCGGGTATGACGATGTGGCATTCAAAGTAATTGAAGAAATAATCTGTCAAAGTGATAAACGTGACCTCAAAAACCTCACAACCGGGAAATAACAGAAGTTGGGCTAGGCAGCATGGCTAGTTGGGCCATACCCAAGCAGGGTGTATTATCACCATCTAGATAATATTCAATTGTACTTCTTTATAATCTATTTCAATGCTGTCCCTTATCGGGAATGATGGTTGCTGATCCCAACCATCGGTGATAATATATTCGTTACACTCAAGCTAAATGAGTGGACGGTCATGTGTGGCCAGGTTGCAAGACGTTCTTGTTGAACCCTAGTGTATCTCCTCTAGAGTACACTAATCGGAAGGTGCTCCCATACCTTGTCTTTTGGAATCCAATCTCCAATAAGCGCTCACGGTTTATTTGTATACTATGTATGTGGAACGTGAGATGCAAGCGTTCTGCTAGATTGATATCTATTTGTATTTAGACCTTATTATAATATCAGAAAGATATCCTTTATTTAACCAAGTGTTGGAGTTTTATTCACACCAGTCCCATGACTGACCCAGAGTTTATTTTGTTTGTTTTCCCTAAACTCTTTGGTTCCTAAATTTGTACGGGAAGTCAAGTAGTCGGGATTTTACAGATACACTTGGAGAGCTTGGAGCAGGAGGCTTCAGGATTATAGCTATTATTATTCCGCTGTATTGTTAAGTGTTGTACTTTGAAATGGTATGTATATACGAGTACTGATTTGTATTTCAAAGTTATGTTATATTTTATTCGTTCCGCTGTGAGATTCGTGTTTACTCTGATGATGTAAGTTCTTCTTCTATTCTATTAGTTCTATCTTTTCTTCCTCACCCTCTACTTTCTTTCACTAACAGCGCGGAATTTTCGACTTTCGAGGAGTCGAAAATTTCCAACCGTTACACCCAGGTTCTCAGGGAGGAAACACTAGCTCTTAGCTTGGATTTAGCTTGCTTTCTGATAGCTCAAGTACGGTTTGGTCTTGAGCTATGCTATGGCTGCTTCTGCTATTTATGGGGAATAATTTACTTTTGTTATCTTAAGTTTATTCTTCTTTATTTGGAACTTGATGTAATGGAATAATTTGTACCTTGGATATATGGGGTTTTGACTCTTTTCTTGAAAGTAATAAAAATTTGGCTTTTAATTTCTACCGCTGCTTTATTTATGTTCTGCCTTGTGATATCTCTATGTATGTTTACCTAGATAATACTCCACCAAAACTAGTGCATTCCCTTTGTGAGTGACCCTAGCGGAGGTGGGGTGTTACATTTGGTATCAGAGCAGAAGGTTACCAGGCTGGGCAAAAGTTTTAAAAACCTTCTGAAACTATTTTCGAAACCATTTATAAAGAAGCACTTTTCAAGAAAAGTTTTATGTTTGAAAAAGGCTATTCCCCAAAATCCATTAGCACTTTCCTTTGTTTCCTCGTTTGAATCTTTTCCTTTCGTTTTTCAGCATGGCTGATCTTAACCTGCTTGAGGGAATACCCATACCTAGATGGTTCCGAAGGTACTTAGAAGCCAGGGCCAATGGAGCGGGCCCGGCAGACATCCCTCCTCCTCCTCCCCCAGTGGTCGCGGTTCCTCCTCCTCCTTGTACCGCCTTTGCCAAAATATGCAAAGACTTTAAAGCAATGGGCGAAAAGAACTTCGTTGGAACTGAAACCTTTGTTGAGGAACGAAACTGGCTGAAGGAGACTGAAGACTTGTTTATTATCTTTGATGTGGAGGACCATATGGAAGTTCAGTTGGCACCATGGTTGTTGAAAGAGGAAGCTGCATTTTGGTGGGAAGTCACCAACGCTACCAGGCCAGTTGAGACTTGTGTAGACTTTAGAGAGAGGTTTGGGCTTAAATTCTTATCGTCAGCAGAAGAGAACCTTCCGATGGACAGGTTCCTAGCACTCAAGCAAGGGGACATGTCTGTTAGGGAGTACGTGAATAAGTTTAATTAGCTTGCTCGGTTCGGTTTGGATTTGGTCAACACAGCCCAAAAAAAGGCTGTATGCTTTGCTCGAGGATTGAACGAGCCACTACACAGTTTGGCCATAACTCATATACCCATGGGGGCGACCTTTGAAAGCTTGGTGGATATGGCTCTACTTCATGAGGAAGACAAGAATAGCAAGAAGGAGGTTAAGCCTAATGAGACTCAGAACAAGAAAGCTGACTTCAAGAAGGGGGGCAACAAGAATAACAAGAATAACAAGAGCAACAACAAACCACGTGAGACGAGGAAGTGCAACTTCTATGGTATTATTGGACATCTAGCTAAAGACTGTAGAAAAAAGAAGAGAAAGTTGGGTGAATGCTTTCATTGTGGAGATACTGGACACATCAGCAAGGATTGCCCTAAGAAGCAAGGGCAGGGGCAAGGGCAGACCCAACAAGCAGGATCTTCTTGAGGGCAGTTGCATGCACTCAACACCACTCCAGCTCTTGACCGAGGTAGTAATATTTCCGTAGAAAGCCTTGTTTACATTTCTGACTTTCCGGTTCGAACCTTATTTGACTCTGGCGCATCGCATACTTTTATTTCTTCTGATATTGTTGAAAATCTACACCTAAGTACTAGTCTGGTTGAGGATCCCGTTATAGTCTCAAATCCAATTGGGGGCTCCGCCCATTTATCTATGATGTGTGTGGATTTGAGGATCTCTATCTTAAGCTTAGAATTCACGTGTGATGCTTATGTTCTCGGATTTATGGGATACGGTTTGATCCTAAGTATGGATTGGCTGTCCGATTATGGAGCCATTCTTGTTTGTAAACAAAGGGTAGTGAGGCTCATGACTCGCCTTGGTAATACCCTTGAAATTTCTTGTAATCCTAAGGGTCCGGTCATGTTGTTTTATCTTGAATCTCTTGACTCGTCCTTCGATAATTTGCAATCTGTGAGAGTGGTCCGAGAATATCCAGATGTCTTTGATGAGGTGAGGGGGTTACCTCCTAAACGCGAGATAGACTTCTGAATTTATCTTGTCGATAATGCCAAGCCAGTTTCATTGCTCGTTAGGCACATGGCCCCGCGAGAAAGAAGAGAGCTCAGTAAACAAGTTAACGAGTTGCTTGAGAAAAAATTCATAAGGCAAAGCATTTCTAAATGGGGTGCTCCGGTGGAATTCACTACTAAGGCGAATGGAACGCTTCGTCTATGCGTAGATTATCGTGAGTTAAACAAGCTAACTAAGAAAAATAGGCACCCACTACCAAGAATCGACGATTTGTTTGACTAGCTTGCGGGAGCATCTGTTTTCTCTCAACTCGATCTGGCCACAGGATTCCATCAGCTTAGAGTGGCTGAGGATAACATTGACAAAACTGCGTTTAGGACTCCAGATGGGTTCTTCAAATGGCTCATCATGCCGTTTGAGTTAACGAATGCACCTGCATACTTTGTAGATTTGATGAGTAGGGTGTTTCGGGTGTTCCTTCACAAGTTTGTGGTAGTTTGCGTGGATGATATTTTGATCTTCTCAAAAGATGAAGAAGAGCATGCTAGACATCTCAAGGAAGTCAAGGAAACACTTAGAGCACACCAGTTAAAGGCTAAGTTCTCCAAATGCCATTTTTGGAGGAAGGAAGTTCGGTTCCTTGGGCATGTAGTTTCTAAGCAAGGCATAGCCGTGGACCCCGCAAAGGTAGTTGCGGTACAGGGCTGGAAAATTCCTAAGAATGCAACGGAGGTGAGGAGCTTTCTCGATTTGGCGGGCTACTTCAGGAAGTTCATTAAGGACTTCGCTAAGATTTCAGTCCCTCTTACTATGTTAACAAAGAAGAACCTAGCTTTTGCATGGGACATAGAGTGTGACGCTGCTTTTCAAAGACTTAAGAGAGCCCTTACGACATCTCCAGTTTTGGCATTACCCGATGGAGGTAAGATGTTTACGGTGTACACAGATGCGTGCGGCACAGCATTAGGTGCTGTCCTAATGCAAGAAGGAAGAGTAATATGCTACGGGGGCAGACAACTTAAAGTTCATGAGAAAAACTATCCCACGCATGACTTGGAGTTGGCCGCGATCGTTTTTGCACTTAAATCTTGGTGCCATTATCTTCTAGGGAGAGGTTCGAGCTGTATACCGACCACAAATCGCTTAAGTACCTCTTCTCACAGAAAGATTTGAATCTGAGACAACAGCGGTGGATGGAGTTCTTGGCATCATATGACTTCGATATAGCCTACACCCCAGGCAAGGGTAATGTGGTGGCGGACGCGCTAAGTAGAAAAAGGTTGACTTTGAGCCCCTTGTTTGTTGAAAGGAAAAGCCTTGAGTTTATAGCAACCTTTGATTTTACGCCTGCTGTTGAGTCATTGACTGCTACGTTAGCATCTCTTGAGTTAAGATCTACACTTCTAGATCAAGTAGGGACTTCACAGAAAGAAGACCCACAGATAGTCGAAATCATGGACAAGCTGATTAGTGGTGAGACGTCAAGTCACCTCAGTAGGTATGCCATAGATGACAAGGGATGGCTAAGGCACGATGGAAGGCTATGTGTCCCACAAGTGGGAGACCTAGTAAGGAAAGTTCTCGAAGAGGCGCATCACTCGAAGATGACCATACATCTTGGAGGGGATAAGATGTACAGAGATATGAAACGCATTTTCTTTTGGGCTGGAATGAAAAAGGACGTGGCAGAGTTCGTTTGGAAGTGCATGGTGTGTCAACAAGTAAAGGCCGAGTCGAAGAAGCCCGGTGGGCTATTACATCCTTTGGAGGTCCCGCAATGGAAATGGGAGAGTATCTCAATGGATTTCGTGGATGGACTGCCTAGGTCAAGGAAGGGAAATATTAGCATATGGGTCATAGTTGATAGACTCACGAAAAGTGCTCACTTCATTCCGGTGAAAAGCAAGAGGACCGCATCATGGCTAGCGTCTATTTACCTTCGAGAGATAGTATGGTTGGATGGAGTTCCTTCTAGTATAGTTAGTGATCGTGACCCGATTTTCACTAGCCAGTTTTGGAATAGTCTGCAAGAAGCAATGGGTACACGACTGAGTTTAAGCACGGCCTATCACCCATAGACGGATGGACAAACCGAAAGGGTAAATAGGGTACTAGAAGATCTCCTGAGGCTATGCATTCTTGACTTTGGTGGCACTTGGGAAGACCATCTTCCTCTCGTGGAGTTTGCATATAATAATAGTTACCAAGCTAGCATCGGAATGGCACCGTTCGTAGCCCTGTATGGAAGACCATGCAAATCGCCAACTTGTTGGTGGGAGACGACAGACAGGCTTATACTTGGCCCTGACATGATAAGAGACACTTCTGAGAAGGTTGAGTTGATACAAAGACTGATGAAAATGGCCCAAGATAGACAGAAATCTTATGCGGACAAGAGAAGGACAGACTTAGAGTTCGAAGTCGGAGATATGGTCTTTATAAAAGTTTCTCCGTTACGCAATGTAGTTCGTTTTGGGTCGGTTGGAAAACTAGAACCAAGGTTCGTAGGACCGTTCCCTATCATTGAGAGGATTGGACGGATGGCCTATAAGGTAGACTTACCCGAGAAGTTAACTGGAGTACACAATGTTTTTCACGTCTCACATCTCAGAAAGTGCTTGCATGAGTCGGCCGAAGTGGTTGAGCCAAGCATCCTTGAAGACGTAGAAGTGGAAAAAGAGGCAACATAGCGAGCTCTGATTCATATCTTAGGAACGGAGATCAAGAAGCTAAAGAATCGAGAAGTCAAGCTAGTTAAAGTTCAGTGGAGTGAAGCCCAAGAAGACGCAACTTGGGAAACCGAAGAGAAGATACGCGTGCTTTACCTATTTCTTTTTGATGGTACATTCTCGATTTCTTTTTCCTATAAACTTGAAAACCTATTTCGTATTATGCTTCTACTACCTAAGTTTGTCTTGTTATCTTCTCGATCTTATCTTGAGAACCTTAGGTAAAACCATATGGATGTAAACATGTGATTGAAACATGTTATGGTTGATGTTTGAAAATGGTTGCAAGTGTTTGCAAGTGATTGCTAGTGGATTCATGACACACATTAGGCACTAGATCAGCTCAGTCACATTTTCATGTTGCATATGCATGAGTGCTTACACTTGTACATGGATGGAACTTGTTATGCTATCACTTGGATGTTGCACATGAATGAATGTTATGTGCACTCATGTAGAGATTATAAATTATGTTAGGAACCTGCATACATGTTGGATTCATTACACTAACATATTTTTCATTAAGGAGGTTTACTGAATCAGTAACCGCCTGATCTTCTGCATTAGATAAGTACATATACACACACTTTCTGCATATGTTCATACAACACTGGAAACCTTTTAAGGACAATGGTTTCTCGTGGATGATGTTTTGAGTTGATGGATGATGGATGGTAGGACACATCCTCCCTAACTTAGAGATTTCGGGGATGAAATCCTTTAAGGAGGGGAGAATGTAACAATCCATATTTTTATAACATGTAATAACCATAAATCAAGGCAGAATTAATTTTTAAAATAAGAATCAAGGGAAACGGGTTACGCCATTGCGTTCATCTCGAAATTCTGCTTGGAAACGAGTCCGAGTTTTCGAAAATCGGAGTCCGTATGACCAAGTTATGACCTTCCGAAGTTTTCAGAAAATTTCAAGTTCAAAACAGCTCAGAATTCGAATTCGAATTTCGAAATTCAAACCTCAGAATGGACTGGGTGGGAAATTTCCCGCCTAGGACCAGGTCGACCTGGGGGTCGACTATGTAGTCAACCTGCCCAGGACCAGGTCGACCATAGTGTCGACCTGGTGGCCGAGCCCACTTTTGAAGCTGGATTCACTCTGATGTTTCTAGCCTCGTTTCTGTCTACATTCGTTGACCTGACCCTATATATTAGCAGCCCCTAACACTAGTCTCTCTACACAAAATTCTCTCTCACCTTATGCTGCTCTAATTCTGGTTGAAAAGTTAGAGAAAGGGACTACTCCTTCTACGTCGAAACTACGTTAAGAGAATTGCTGATTTGGGGATTTCTATTAGGACTTGACTAAGCATATAAAGATTCAACATTGACTTTCTTTTTCTAATTCTCGAACCATGATCTGTAAGCCCCAGTTACTTTTAGATTTAAACTGTAAATGCAATATGAATATGTTGTTAATTGAAATTGGACCTGTGTACGATGACTGTTTTACATCCATTCTTGTTCATCTTGGATCTTGACTTTTCGATATATTACTATGACATTGATTTGGGGCCTATTCATGTTGTAAATCAAAAAGAAAAACCCCTCATATTATCATGCCTGCAATGTTGAATCTGCTATTAGTCACAAGTTTATGACTATCACCTTATGTCAATCATTACCACGACTGTACTATCACCTTATGTCAATCGTTACCATGACTATACTATCACCTTATGACAACTATTATCTTAACTAGTACCTTATTTTGCTAGATTTGGAATCTTTATGTTTGAGGCCAATATTCCATATGCCAGTAATTTTATAATCATTTATCTCAAGTCATACCATGCTATGCTAGTAATCACTTTTTCCACCATATACCCCTCTCTTCTTATGTTATTCCCTAATTAGATTTATTTGTATCAATTCGAGTTTATTTGCGATGGGAATACGATTTGGGTAGATTAGGTAAAACATGAATTGGCTTTGAACATGAACATTATTATAACTTGAACCTGGATATGGACATGAACTTGACACGATTTGACATGAAACATGACCTGAAAACTTGACATGAATTTAGTCTCGAAACTTGAATCTCGGCATGTCACTTAGATAAACTTGAAAATGGCCAACTCGAGGTTGGGTTGAGTTTGCAGTGTAAATCTGTCTGGAACTGCCCAGCGAATCCAGTGACTGCAAACAATAGGATCCAATGTGGGTAGTTGGTCATATCGCACGCAAAACCCGAGGTTAGACTATGTTGTGGTGTAAATCTGCCCTGAACCGCCCAGCAAATCCAGTGACCACAACAATCAGTCTAATGTGAGAGGTTGGGGTGCATCAATGAATTAATGCCACATGATAGGGTTAAGTCATGAACCACTTGAATATACTTAACCAACTTGACACGATGATTGGATAGGGTTAAGTCATGAACCGCTTGAACACACTTAACCAACTTGATACATGATTTGGATAGGGTTAAGTCACGAACTTGAATGATAACACTTAACCCATTAGAAACCCTAGTTACGCGGTCCTTTTCAGCAGTAACCCACTTAGATGTATCACGATACCCTGGGACTAGGCAGGGTGGGGCACGATTACTGGGCTGATTGTAAGCGACCAGAACGCCGGCTGAGTGGGTGCGCCATTGTAGGTTCAGGCGGACTATGGTCGTGCACGTAGTCCGGAGTTGAAAAAGCAGGCATTGGGCAACCGTAGGTTTACACTGTGCGTGCTTGATTCGTGTCGGTGGTTGGCGCCCTAGGGCTTGATACACCCTAGGGTGGACCTAGCACAGGTGACTACATTTCATGATAGGGCCGTATGACACAGACACATGACGAGATAGGACTTGTAGGGAGCCGATCGGTTAGTAGATCGTAACATAGGACCCCGTAATGGGTCACTTCATGATATTGGGCCAAGGGATCATTTCATGGTTAATACTTGACATGGGTTAGAATGCTAGTACAGTTGGTGCAGCGAACCTTGAATATGCGATTCTAGACTTGATTTATCTTGTTATCTTAATTATCATGTCAGTCCTGTTATCATCCTTATGTTTAATTCCAATTTTCGCATGTCATGTTACCTTTAATAGTTTTTATACTGGAAGTCACTAGGGCTTACCAGTCTTATGACTGACCCTTTTTCTTTCACCTCTTTTTCTTTCGTTCCCCCTTAGGTTCTCAGGGAGGAAACACTAGAACTTAGCTTGGATTTAGCTTGCTTTCCGACAGATCATGTACGGTCTGTTCTTGAGCTATGCTATGGCTGATTCTGCTATTTATGGGGAATAATTTACTTTTGTTATCTTAAGTTTATGCTTCTTTATTTGGAACTTGATGTAATGGAATAATTTGTACCTTGGATATATGGGGTTTTGACTCTTTTCTTGAAAGTAATAAAAATTTGGTTTTTAATTTCTACTGCTGTTTATTTATGTTCTGCCCTGTGATATCTCTGTGTATGTTTACCTAGATAATACTCCACCAAAACTAGAGCATTCCCTTTGTGAGTGACCCTAGCGGAGGTGGGGTGTTACATACTCCTTCTACGCGAAGTATTCTTTTTGCTTATATATACGCGACACTCTCTTTTACTCCTTCATTTTCAATCTTCTAGCAAAAATTTAAAATCAATCGCAAGCTATAATAAAATTGGATGTTCCTTTTTATCGTGACTACCCGTTTCCAAATTTCTTTTTCGCTCCTTTGTAAATCCATCAATTTCAGAAATCAAATTAAATGGCAGCGCTCCACCTTTAAACCAAAAATCGATGTCGGCCCTTTCTGTTTTCTCCAAAAATCTACAATTAATTCAATCCGAACCCTGAAATTATCAAATCAACTTCGTTAAGCTCGGATGGATCAATACTTCCCTCTAATACCCTTCATTGGCACTGCGATCGAATTAGGTTTGCTGGCAAAGTTGAGGTGCTGTTATGGATGGCGATGAGTTGATGTGAAGATAGCGAAGCATTCATGGGAGCAAGGCGCATTTTTTGGACTAATTGTGAGAAATTCGGTGCACTCTGTCACATCGCGATGGAAGCAGGCTATTTTAGGCGTGGGTCAAAAGAAGAATGTGAAAGTAGGAGCGCGATAAGGAATGGATCTGTGTTCGATAATCGAGGTGAATGAGAGTTGGGCGTAATACTGCTTTTAGATTATCGATCAGTTCGAGTTTCAAATGGATAGCTTGCGATGGTAAGTTTCATGACTTATTATGCATTCCAAGTCGAGGTAGATTTATGGGGAATGCGTTTTGTTATTTGGGATGTATTGGAATTCGAAGATATGAATTTTTTGGTATGCATTTTCTGGATAATGGATACAGTAAACATATTTTTGATAGTGGAGTTTGACAAAGGACGGTAAGGGTTGATGAGGTTTGAGGTATGGCAAATGGCATGTGTAGTGGTGATTAACTTGTAGTGGTGTTGAGATAATCTGGGTAGGTACAATAGTTTCAGGAAGTGGTGCAAGGAGGGATTTAATGGTTAAGTATTGACAAGGAAGGAGAAGAGGGGAACATGGGTGTTGAAATAGCTCAGTGACGATGATTCGCTATTTCATAGTGGAGAGAGAGGAATGCAGTAAAGCATTTAATTGGAAATCGAGATGCATGATGTTGGTTCGATGGTGATTCAGGTGGTCGTAGTGACAGGTTGGAGAGATGGAATAAGGTTAAACAGATGATAAAGGTATATGATTTTTACTTTATTTTTATTAGATCAAAATCTCAATTTTTGTTAAGCGGAAATTAAAATAAATAGTTTATTAATTCGAAAATATATAAATATTATATTTAATTTATGCAAGGTCCAGATATTACGAAAATCTGTCGTATGGGTTCCTAGCTGAAGGTTACATAAGATGGAAATAAACTGAAATCAGAATGGGTCAAAATAAAAATCACGGTGAGTAATTCTCATTCAGAAATTTATTTAAATTTATTTTTATGGTTAAAAATAAATTGTTGGTTGCCAAGGATGCATTTATAAATTGTATCAGTGTTTTCTATTAAATATATATTAGTTATTTAGGATTGGTGTTTGTGGTTACTATATTTATATTGGTGGTTGGATTCCCGCAGTACCATTAGCGGATGCCCGCAGTATCATTAGCGGATGAACCTATACGCCCCACGCTATGATAGTGGATGACCTTTTATACCGCGACATCGTGCCTCGAAGCAGGATGGTTATTATTTATGTGACTAACGTCTGTGGATGTAGGAAAACAGGTTGGAGGAATCCAACTGGATTCCCTAAAATATTTTTATTTGTTTGTTTTTACATATATTATCATATATGATGTATTGATTGATAATTGAGTGGTTTGATTGTTAAATATCACTGGGGCCAAAATGTTGATATATAAAAATATCGTGTAAGGATATTTGAAATTTAAAAAGGAAAATTTTATTTTTCTAAAATAGAATTTGAATATAGAATGGGATAAAGGTATTTTCTTATTTTGAAAACAAATAAAAACAAGTATTGCATTTATAAACGATGTTTATAAATTAAATAAATGTGGGAATTGAAGAAATTTATAAACGATGTTTATAAATTAAATAATACAGGACATTGAAGTAAATTTATAAATGGTGTTTATAAATAAAATGGAATGATTTTCATTGGATAATCAGAGAATTGAAATGAATTTATAAACAGTGTTTATAAATGAAGTGGAAAAATTACCATTTGGATAATTTGAATATTCAAATTCAAATGTCAATTTAAATATAGAAATGGGGAAATCGTTTTAAAGAAATAAACGATGGAATTTATTCTGATGTTAAGAATATAAATGGAAATAAAATAAATCCTTAAGGATTTATGATTTGAATTCGATTAATTCGAATTTATTTAAATAGAAGAAATTGAATATGAAAACAAATTGGGTGTTATATATAAGTTATTATAAATAGAAATATCCAAAATATGATTTTGGTTTTAAATAGATTTCGAAATAGATTTGTTTAAATATATGAAACAAGGTAATATATATAAAACGGTGTTTATAAATATAATGAATTAATTATCAAGAGATAATTTGAATATTTAAATTCAAATATGAAATTAAAAATAGAATTTGAAATCATTCGAAAGGGAACAACGATTTTTATTCCGCAATTCAGAATATCAAAGAATGGAGTTTCAAATAGAAATTTGAAAAGGGAACTTGTTTAAATATATGAAACAAGGAAGTTGAATTTATAAATAGTGTTATAAATTTGGTTCAATAAATTATCATTTGGATAATTTGAACCATTTAAATTCAAATAGGAATTTAAAAGTAAATTGGGAACTGTTTTGAAACAAAGCGATTGATTATATTTCGAAATTCGGAATATAAGCTGAATTGAGAAGAATTCAATGGGTTTATAATTGAAATTCGATTATAACGAATTTTATAAATAATTTATATAAAAGGAATTGGAATTAAATACAGGAGATCGAAGTATAAATAAATTTACTAACCGAGTAAGGAAAAATTGGCAAGTATAGATAATTGGAAATATTAAGTTGAATTGGGAAAATTAGTTTAATATATATTAAAATATATTAGAATAGAGTTGGAATTTATATATAAACGAAGTTTAAAACGTTTATGTATATTAATATAATTAAAACGAACTCGCCACGGCGCGGCAGTTTGTAATTTGGCGTTTCATACTTCAATTGAGTATATAAAACTCAATTTAAGTCAGAATTCTTTGGAACAAGAATCTTCAGGACCGGTTGAATAATAGTTTTCTAATGAAAGAGAAAAATCTGGATTTCGTCTGATAGATTTTGAGTTATGTCAAAATCAAATTTTCAGAAAAGCAATGCCAAAATCGTTTAAAAACCATAATGATTTATATAAATAGATATAAGGATTTTAAGTAAATAAAATCCGAATTTCCATTAGAAAAAATCCGGATTTGAGTTGTAAAATAAATACGAACTCAAGTTGTGTAAATAAAATGATTTTTGAAACAAAAATCATAGCAGACGTTTAATTGTTGAGTAGAACTAACTAATGTAAAGAAAAATTATTTAATGGAATTTCAAATCGAAATTGGATTTTGGATCAGAAAAAAAGGGTTTGTAAATTCATATTCGAAATCGAATACGAAAGTTGAATTAGAAATGATATTCGATTGTTTTGTAGAAAAATTAATTTATATTTAAACGTGATATGTGCAAATAACAAGTGAAATAGGCTAAGAAGCTAATTAAAGTATAAATGAGTGAAACTAGATTCAAACGATTGGATTGAGTTGAATTGAATTGAAAACAGGTGAACATGTGTTAGACAGGTATTAAATGAGGTGTATGAAGATTTATAATTCGTGTAGCCGACACAAAGGTACACGTTTAAATTCCATATGAGGTTTTATGCGCCGAATCGGCAAGCCACTTGGCTTTTTGATTTTCTTTTTGAAAGGAGAGGGCCTATGTGGTGGTTTGGGGATTTTCCCGATGTTCACGGTACAAAGGAGGTTATGGCAAAATTTTCCGAAAATTTAAGGAGTTAGAATATTTTTAAGATAATTTGATAATTAGAAATCTATATATCAATATATATATATATATATATATATATATATATATATATATATATAATCCGGTAAGGAAACGAACTTAAAATATAGAATATTATAAACAAAAAGGAAATCGAAAATCTGGTAATAGAAATAAATAAATATATATATATATATATATACGTTTTTAAAAAATGAATAAGTGGTTTTTATGGTATTGATGATTTGAGATAAGTGGTCTTGTTTGTTTGAAGTTAAAGATGTTATTCAGTCAAGTTCTGAGTGGTAATTATACGCCAACTTGACTGATTTCATTATTAACTGATAAACATCAAGATTCTATCCCAAAGAGAGATGTTTAAAGAGTTTAGTTGAATGCTGTGTTTTGGGTTGTTGTAACGATGTTTTACGCAACATTCGTTTTAACCCAAGGAAGTGGAATTGTGGAAATATAATTAATAGATATTTCCCGAGTATAGAAATGAACAGGCGTGAAAGAGGTAAGTAAGTGGAATGTTCTCCAATTATAAATAGAAAATATTTTCTAAGTATAGAAAATAAAAGAAGGCGATATATGGAAATGTTTTCCAAATAACGTAAGAGGCCAAGATGATTATCGAAAATATCGTGTTAACAAATAAGGATAAGGAAATGGAGAAGAGTTTCAATTAATGAAACATAAATTAAATGGCCCAGTGATTTATTTCATGCTTTGAATGGATCTTCGATAGTTAAATAACCGACTATCGAAGTGTTTGCCAATATTGTTGTCAATATGGAGAGATCGGTTGGATTATTATCCGTGAACCACTTCGTATTGGCAGTAGCATTGCGAATCAGATTATATGAAGATAATCGAAGACGGAGTAAAGTGCAAGGACTTTTTCTATTAATAGAAATTGGGACTTCTATTTCGTTCAGTCGCAGAACGAAGTGTATGGACGAATGTCTGATGGAGTATTTCCAATGATCGCATATGTTGGTCTGTATAAATATATATGGTGGTGGAGAATTTATTCTCTTAGCATAATGTCCAGAATATATTTGTGCAAATCAATTAGTGATTAACGGATCTGATAATGTGGCATTCAAAGTGATTGTGCCATCAATGAATGATAAGAAATCGTAGTCTCAGGCCCCAACAACCGGGAAATGACAAAAATCGGGCAGGCAGCATGGCTATGTGGGTCGCTCCCATTAGGATATATAGTCATCAATCTACAGAAATTCCTTTTGCTTCTTTAATCTATCGATGCTGTCCCTTTTCAGGAAACGGTTGCTGATCCCAACCGTTGGTGATATACATTCGATATACTCAAGCAAAATGAGTGGTCGGTCATGTGTGGGCCGGGTTGCAAGACGTTCTTGTTGAACCCAAATGTATCCCCCTCTAGAGATACACTATCGGAGGGTGGTTCCATAACTTGTCATGTTGGAAATCCAATCTCCAATAGGCACCCTGCGGTTTTTGATTTTTTATTATATATGGAGCGTGAGATGCAAGCATTCCGCTGGATTCTATTTATTTGATGTAGACATTATTATAATATCACTGGATTTAATATCAAAAATATTTTGGGTTATCGTAAGGTAAAATCCATCTGTATTTATGTGTGGATCAGTCTTACGATTATCATTTCTTTCAAAAGGATTTTTAAAGTTAAACAAATGGTTGGAGTTTACCCACACCAGTCCCATGACTGACCCAGAGTTTATTTTGTTTGTTTTCCCTAAACTCTTGGGTGCCCAAATTTGTACGGGCAGTCAAGTAGTCGGGATTTTACAGATTCACTTGGAGGAGTTTGAAGCAGTAGGCTTCACCAGTTAGCTATAGACTATCATATATTCCGCTGTTTACTTTGTTGTATCTGGAAACAGGTGTTTATAACTGTTCCAGGAATAACTGTTGTGCTCTGATAATGGTATGTATATACAGTTACTGATTTGTATTTCAAAAGTTATGTTATTTAATATATTTTATTCGTTCCGCTACGAGATTTGTCTTCTTTGTTTTCTTCTATTATAATATTTCTTTCTTTCTGTTTCTCATCCTCTAACTTCTTTCTAATAATGATTCGTATTTCTGTGCAATTTGAGTTAGACGTGTGGTGTTATTAGTCAACTCAGATAGTACGGATTTGCGGGCCATTACAGTTGGTATCGGAGCTTAGGTTGAGCGAATACCTAAGTTTTGGTGGGATTGTGCTCATTAGATAAAGGATCAGTAGTACCCTAGAATGATTTGAGGGTATATATACGAGAGAGCGTATTTGTTAATTGATATAAAAATTGTTTTATATTGTGTTGGCTAGTCTGTTGAGTGGTTTATGAATTCCGATCGAATCGTGGGACGCCACGAAGCCGATAGGAATTTATAAACACTTGAACAGGAAAATTTGACGTGATATTGTTTTAAAATGGGTAAATGAAATAATTTTACCCAAAAATTCTATTTTGATAGAAAAAGAATAATCTTCTGAAATTATTATAATATATGGATGTGTTGGATGTTAATAATATAATCAAAAGAGATTATAAAATTGAAATGGTTATATAAAACCAAATATAATTTGTGTAAGGATGAAATACAAATGAGATGAACAAAAAATTGAATTCAAACTAGAATTTAGAATTTAAATCCTGGGAAGTTGAAAAATATTTTTCAAAGTATATTAAAATAATATAGCTTTGTTTTGGAAGGATTTTTGATTAAAAATCAATTTAGATGGATTTTTTTTAAAGTGATAAAGCACTGAACTCACTTCAGTGGCTGGAAAATAATTATGATGACTGCAACATCATCAGTGTTCATTTTCAAGTTTCTAAATGATGTATTGCTACCTTATAAAAGTTTTTGAAGGAAATTTGTTTTAAAGAAAACAAGCTGGTTTGAAAATTCAAATGTTTTGAACTTGAAATGGTTATAAATATATGTGTATATATTTGTGTGATTTCAAAAGGATTTGAAAATGATACCCGGGATTTGAATTTTGGAATTAAAATTTAAATTAAAGAAAGTTAAATGGATTAAAGTAAATAAATTGACTAGAATAAATTTGAATAGGTTAATGGAATACAGATTGGATGTAAACGTATTGATTGTAGATCATTTGAGTTAAGTGAATGAAAACCAAAGGTTTTGGCTGAACTAAATTTGTTGAAAGATGAAATGTTGAGTTTCAACATAAATTAATTTTGAAAAGTTAATGGGTTTGCAACACTTTTCCTACCTTAGTATTTTCGGGGACGAAATTCTTTTAAGGGGGAAGAATGTAACGTCCCAGATTTTTGGTCAGTTTATTTTAAATATTTAATATTGTTTTAAATATTGAATTGATAATATAAATGAATTTTTATATTGACTTATCGATCTAAAAAGTGATTTCGATTTAATATCGAATATATTAAATTATCGTAATTCGAAATATAATTGAAATTGAAGTTCAAAACTAAATAAAAATGATTCAGATGATAAGTAGGAATTTTATTTGATATATACGATAATAAATAATTATTTATTATCAAAGATTTTGTGGTTTTCGAATTTAAATTATATTATATTAATTTAATATGGTATATATGTTGAAATTAAATATAAAAATATATTCAGTTCAATTAAGAATAACGCAATAACATTTAAATGTCGGTTTATACGCTAAAATAGCGGTTCGTGGTTTAAATTAATGGACCCCGAAATATTTGATTGAGGATAGGTTCGAAATCAAATCAGATTCTATTTTAAAAGAAAAAAGATCTCTTTAATCAAATCGATATCTATTTAAAAAGGATGAAAATCTCTTTATTTCAAATCGCATTAAATACAAAATCAAATCAAAATAAATAAACATCAAATCCCATTGTACTCGAACCATCCCATTCCACCAGCTACCTTGTACCCGTTCTCAGGCCTACTCCTTCTACACGAAGTACACTTTTTGCTTATATACACGCGACACTCTCTTTTACTCCTTCATTTTCGATCTTTTGGCAAAAAATTAAAATCAAATGCAAGCTATAATAAAATTGGATGTTCCTTTTTATCGTGACTACCCCTTTCCCAATTTCTTTTTCGCTCCTTTGTAAATCCATCAATTTCAGAAATCAAATTAAATGACAGTGCTCCACCTTTAAACAAAAAATCGATGTCGGCCCTTTATGTTTTCTCCAAAAATATACAATTAATTCAATACGAACCCTGAAATCATCAAATCAACTTCGTTAAGCTCAGATGGATCAATACTTCACTCTAATACCCTTCGTTGGCAGCGCGATCGAATTAGGTTTGCTGGCAAAGGTGAGGTGCTGTTATGGATGGCGATGAGTCGATGTGAAGGTAGCGAAGCATTCATGGGAGAAAGTCGCTTTTTTTTGGACTAATTGTGAGTACTTCGGTGCACTTTGTCACATCGCGATGGAAGCAGGCTATTTTGGGCGTGGGTCAAAAGAAGAATGTGAGAGTAGAAGCGCGATAAGGAATGGATCTGTGTTCGATAATCGAGGTGAATGAGAGTTAGGCGTAATATTTCTTTCATATTATCAATCAGTTCATGACTTATTATGCATTCCAAGTCGAGGTGGATTTATGGGGAATGCGATTTGTTATTTGGGATGTACTAGAATTCGAAGCTATGAATTTTGTGGTATGTTTTTTCTGGATAATGGATACAGTAAACATATTTTTGTGAGAGGAGTTTGACAAAGGACGGTAAGGGTTGATGAGGTTTGAGGTATGGAAAATGGCATGTGTAGTGGTGATTAACTTGCAGTGATGTTGAGATAAGCTTGGTAGGTACAGTACTTTGCAAGGAGGGATTTAATGGTTAAGTATTGACAAGGAAGGAGAAGAGGGGAACATGGGTGTTGAAATAGCTCAGTGATGATGATTCACTGTTTCATAGTGGAGAGAGAGGCATGCAATAAAGCATTTAAATGGAAATAGAGATGCAGGATGTTGGTTCGACGGTGATTCAGGTAGTCGTATTGATAGGTTGGAGAGATGGAATAAGGTTAAATAGATGATTAAGGTATATGATTTTTACTTTATTTTTATTAGATCAAAATCTCAATTTTTGTTAAGCGAGAATTAAAATAAATAGTTTTAATAATTCGAAATTATATAAATACTATATTTATGCAAGGTCCAAATATTATGAAAATCTGTCGTATGGGTTCCTAGCTGAAGATTACATAAGCTAGAAATAGAATGAAATCAAAATGTATAGAAATAAAAATCACGGTGAGTAATTCTCATTCAGAAAATTTAAATTTATTTTTATCATTAAAAATAAATAGTTGGTTGCCATGGATGCAATTATAAATTGTTTATCAGTGTTTGCTATTAAATATATATTAGTTATTTAGGATTGGTGTTTGTGGTTACTATATATATATATATATATATATATATATATATTGGTGGTTGGATTCCCGCAGTACCATTATCGGATGGCCACAGTATCATTAGCGGATGACCCTATACGCCCCACGCTATGATAGTAGATGACCTTCTATACTGCGATATCCTGCCTCGAAGTAAGATGGATATTATTTATGTGACTAACGTTGGAGGATGCAGGAAAACAGGTTGGAGGAATCCAACTGGATTCCTCAAAATATTTTTATTTATTTGTTTTCACATATATTATCATATGAGATGTGTTGATTGATAATTGAGTGGTTTGATTGTTAAATATCATTGGGGCCAAAATGTTGATATATAAAAACATCGTGAAAAGGATATTTGAATTTTAAAAAGGAAAATTTTATTTTTCTAAAATAGAATTTGAATTTAGAATGGGCTAAAGTTATTTACTTGATTTGAAAATAAATAAAAACAAGTATCACATTTATAAACGATGTTTATAAATTAAATAAATGTGGGAATTGAAGTAATTTATAAACAATGTTTATAAATTAAATAATACAGGACATTGAAGTAAATTTATAAATGGTGTTTATAAATAAAATGGAATGATTTTCATTGGATAATCAGAGAATTGAAATGAATTTATAAACAGTGTTTATAAATGAAGTGGAAAATTTACGATTTCGATAATTTGAATATTTATTCAAATGTGAATTTAAAAATAGAAATGGGGAAATCATTTTAAAGAAATAAACAATGGAATTTATTCTGATGTTCAGAATATAAATTGAACTAAAATAAATCCTTAAGGATTTATGATTTGAATTCAATTAATTCGAATTTATTTAAATAAAAGAAATTGAATCTGAAAATAAATTGGGTGTTATATATATAAGTTATTATAAATAGAAATTTCCAAAATATGCTTTTGGTTTTAAATAGATTTCGAAGTAGATTTTTTTAAATATATGAAACAAGGAAATATATATAAAATGGTGTTTATAAATATAATGAATTAATTATCAAGAGATAATTTGAATATTTAAACTCAAATATGAATTTAAAAATAGAATTTGAAATCATTCGAAAGGGAACAACGGTTTTTATTCCGCAATTCAGAATATTAAAGGGATGGAGTTTAAAATAGAAATTTGAAAAGGGAACTTGTTTAAATATATGAAACAAGGAAATTGAATTTATAAATAGTGTTATAAATTTGGTTAAATAAATTATCAGTTAGATAATTTGAACCATTTAAATTCAAATAGGAATTTAAAAGTAAATTGGGAAATGTTTTAAAACAAAATGATTGATTATATTTGGGAATTCGGAATAAGCTGAATTTAGAAGAATTCAACGGGTTTATAATTGAAATTCGATTATAACGAATTTTATAAATAATTTATTTATAAAAGGAATAGGAATGAAATACAGGTGATCGAAGTATAAATAAATTTATTACCGAGTAAGGAAAAATCGACAAGTATAGATAATTAGAAATATTAAGTTGAATTGGGAAAATTAGTTTAATATATATAAAAATATATTAGAATAGAGTTGGAATTTATATATAAACGAAGTTTAAAACATTTATATATATGTGTATATATATATATTAATATATTTGAAACGAACTCGCCGCAGCGTGGCAGTTCGTAATTTGGCGTTTCGAACTTCAATTGAGTACATAGAACTCAATTTAAGTCGGAATTCTTTGGAATAAGAATCGTCAGGATCAGTTGAATAATAGTTTTCTAATGGAAGAGAAAATTCTGGATTTCGTCTAATAGATTTTGAGTTATGTCAAAAACAAATTTTCAGGAAAGCAGTGCCAAAACGTTTAAAAACCATAATGATTTATATAAATAAATATAAGGATTTTAAGTAAATAAAATTCGAATTTCCATTAGAAAAAAATCCGGATTTGAGTTGTAAAATAAATACGAACTCAAGTTGTGTAAATAAAATGATTTTTGAAACAAAAATCAAATCAAATGTTTAATTATTGAGTAGAATTAACTAATGTAAAAAAAATTAGTTAATGGAATTTCACATCGAAATTGGACTTTGGATCAGAAAAAAAAGGGTTTTTAAATTCATATTCGAAATCGAATACGGAACTTGAATTAGAAATAGCATTCAATTGTTTTGTAGACAAATTAATTTATATTTGAATGTGATATGTTCGAATAACAAGTGAAATATGCTAAGAAGCTCATTAAAGAATAAATGAGCGAACCTGAATTCAAACGATTGGATTGAGTTGAATTGAATTGAAAAAAGGTGAACATATATTAGACAGGTATGGAATGAAGTGTATGAAGAATTATAATTCATTTGGACATCAAAAGGGTACACGTTTAAATCCCATATGAGGTTTTATGTGCCGAATCGGCAAGCCACTTGGCTTTTTGATTTCTTTTTGAATGGAGAGGGCCTGGGTGGCGGTTTTGGGATTTTCCCGATGCTCCCGGTACAAAGGAGGTTATGGCGAAATTTCCCGGAAATTTAAGGAGTTAGAATATTTTTAAGATAATTTGATAATTAGAAATCTATATATCAATATATATAGAATTCGGTAAGGAAACGAACTTAAAATATAGAATATTATAAACAAAAAGGAAATCGAAAATCTGGTAATAGAAATATATATATATATATATATATATATATATACGTTTTAAAAAAATGAATAAGTGGTTTTTATGGTATTGATGATTTGAGATAAGTGGTCTTGTTTGTTTGAAGTTAAAGATGTTATTCAGTCAAGGTCTGAGGGGTAATTATACCCCAACTTGATTGATTTCATTATTAACTGATAAACATCAAGATTCAGTCCTAAAGAGAGATGTTTAAAGAGTATATTTGAATGCAGTATTTTTGGTTGTTGTAACGATGTTTTACACAACATTCGTTTTAATCCAACGAAGTGGAATTGTGGAAATATAATAAATAAATATTTCCCGAGTATATAAATGAATGGGTGTGAAAGAGGTTAGTAAGTGGAATGTTCTCCAATTATAAATAGAAAATATTTTCTATGTTTAGAAAATAAAAGAAGGCGATATATGGAAATGTTTTCCAAATAACGTAAGAGGCCAAGGTGATTATCGAAAATATCGTGTTAACGAATAAGGATAAGGAAATGGAGAAGAGTTTCAATTAATGAAATATCAATTAAATGGCCCAGTGATTTATTTGATGCTTTGAATGGATGTTTATTTTTCTTCGATAGTTAAATAACCAACTATCAAAGTGTTTGCCAATATCTTTGAGAATATGGAGAGACCGGTTGGATTATTATCCGTGAACCACTCCGTATTGGCAGTAGCATTGCGAATCAGATTATATGAAGGTAATCGAAGACGGAGTAAAGTGCAAGGAATTTTTCTATTAATAGAAATTGGGCCTTCGGTTTCGTTCAGTCACAGAACGAAGTGTATGGACGAATGTCTGACAGAGTATTTCCAATGATCGCATATGTTGGTCTGTATAAATATATATGGTGGCGGAGAATTTATTCTCTTAGCATAAAATCCAGAATATATTTGTGCAAATCAATTAGTGATTAACGGATCTGACAATGTGGCATTCAAAGTGATTGTGCTATCAATGAATGATAAGAAATCGTAGCCTCAGGCCTCAACAACGGGGAAATGACAAAAATCGGGCAGGCAGCATGGCTATGTGGGTCGCTCCGATTGGAGTGTATATTCACCTATCTAGAGAAATTCCTTTTACTTCTTTAATCTATCGATGCTGTCCCTTTTCGGAAACGGTTGATGACCCCAACCGTGGGTGATATACGTTCGATACACTCAAGCAAAATGAGTGGTTAGTCATGTGTGGGCTGGGTTGCAAGATGTTCCTGTTGAACCCGGTGTATCCCCCTCTAGAGATACACTATCGGAAGGTGGTTCCATACCTTGTCATGTTGGAAATCCAATCTCCAATAAGCGCGCTGCGATTTTTGATTTTTTATCATATTTGGAGCGTGAGATGCAAGCGTTCCGTTAGATTCTATTTATTTGATGTAGACGTTATTATAATATCACTGGATTTGATATCAAAAATATTTTGGGTTATCGTAAGGTAAAAAACATCCATATTTATGTGTGGATCGGTCTTACGATTATCATTTCTTTCAAAAGGATTTTTAAAGCTAAACAAATGGTTGGAGTTTACTCACACCAGCCCCATGATTGACCCAGAGTTTATTTTGTTTGTTTTCCCTAAACTCTTGGGTGCCCAAATTTGTATAGGCAGTCAAGTAGTCGGAATTTTACAGATTCACTTGGAGGAATTTTGTAACGACCCGGATTTTGAGCGACTTTGGTTATCGACATAAGCTCGATGTCGATAACCAAAACATCGAAAAATCCCGGTAATTAATGAAAGAAATTAGAGGGTGAGAATAGATAAGATAGAAACTTAGAATAGAAGAAGAAGAAGAAGAACACAACATCAGAGTAAAACGAACCTCACAGCGGAACGAATAACATATAATAGGTAACATAACTTTGAAATATAACAGTTATGTATACAATAGCACTTATCAGAGTACAGCACTTACAACACAGCGGAAATAACTATAGCTATATGATCTTGAAGCCTCCTGCTCCAAGCTCTCCTAGTATATCTGCAAATTCCTGACAACTTGACTGCCCGTACAAATTTAGGCACCCAAGAGTTTAGGGAAAACAACAAAGTAAACTCCGGGTCAGTCATGGGACTGGTGTGAGTAAAACAGTTTACACATGTATATGAACAAGTAAACGATATCTCATAAGACCACGCCGCAGAACAGAATGGGTTTTTCCCTTATGAGAATCCAAAATATCTTTATATCAAAAACCTTTTGATATTATAGTAATGTCTATGTAAAAATAGATATCAACTAGCAGAAACGCTTTCATCTCACGTTCTACATATATAGTATACAATCAAAATCGCAAGCACGTATTGGATAATGGATTTCCAACTATGACAAGGTATGGAACCACCTTCCAATCAGTGTACTCTAGGAACGATACACTGGAGTTCAACAAGAACATCTTGTAACTCAGCCACACATGACCGACCACTCATTTTGCTTGAGTGTATCGAATGTATATCACCAACGGTTGGGATCAGCAACCGTTCCCGTATATATATGGGACAACATTGATAGATTTAAGAAACAAATTAATATTCTCTAGGTAGGTGATTATACACCCTACTTCGGTGCGACCGACTTAGCCATGCTGCCTGCCCGATTTCTGTCATTTACCGGGTGATGAGGCTAGAAGCTACGCTTTATCATCATATCAGATTCACTTCGAATGCCACATTGTCAGATCCATCGAAAATCACTAATTTATGTCTACAACAGTACATTACGTGTTAGCTAAAGAAGTTTCCTTCTCCGCTTCCACTCTTGGTACGGTTGAAGAAATCAAAGTACGTGACCTTTTTGGAAATACCGTGTCAGACATTCATCAACACAAGTCATCCTCATTCACTTAGAATGTCACATCGTCATACCCGCCAAATCACAAATTGATTTATCCAAAAGTAACACAGGTATACAGCTTAGAGAAACGAATTCCTCCGCCACCAAACGTGAATACGTTTGAACAGATCAACTTACGCGATCCATTGGATATACTCTGTCAGACCTTCGTCCATACAAGTTGTCCTGGGACTGGACAAACCGAAGGCACTATTCCGTATATCCATCTTAGTCACTGTTATCTAAGACTTATACAACAGCACTTGCATTTTACTCCGTCTTCAATTATCTTTGGCATATATGATTCGCGACGCTTATGCCAATATAGAGTGGTTCTATGGATAATAATCCAACCGGTCTCTCCATATTAACAACGTTAAAATGGTCAAAACTTCGATAGTCGGTGAGTTAACTATCAAAGAAAAACAAGTGTGCAAACAATGATATTATTTCCAAATGGAAATTATATCGAACAAACATCATTTAACATAAATCTCTTTAGTTCATTTATTTACTTATCTCCTGTTTCCCTATATTCTGAATTCTTATTTTTCTTTTATCACAAAACATTTCTGATTCTCGTTTGGAAAACATTTCCAAAACTCCTTTACGATCAAACCTTACCATTTCTTAGTCAAGAAGGAAGTCACTCAAGTTGGGGTATAATTACCTCTCAGACCTTAACTGAACAACGTTATAACTTCGAAATGGTCAAAGTTTATCTTTTAATCTTTAACAACTTCTTTATGCCTTTCTCGGATTCAATTTTACTAATCCACTTCTATATTTAAAACATTGGTTATAACGATAACGTTATAATCCCTACTTTCGAATTATCTAACTTTAATTATAACTTCTATTCATATTAGTGAATAATTAACCTAACACTTATTTATTTATAAATAAATAAATCTCTATTTAAACACTGGAAAGTATAAGTACTTTCCCGAATTCGATATAATCGAATTCGCCGATTTACTCTCTTCGAGAAATATCTATTTGATTAACTCTTCTTCGAATAACCTATATTCGATTAACTCCTTCCTTTTGAATATACTATATTTGATTACTCCTTCTCGAATAAACGATATTCGATAATCTCTCTTCGAATAACTAATATTCGATAACTCTTTCTTTTCAAATATTTCATATTTCAAAATTTCACTTTCGAATAAACTATATTCGATAATCTCTTTTCGAATGACTCTTATTCGATAAATCTCACTTCGATCAAACTATAATCGATAACTCCGTTCGATGAAACTAACATCGATAACTCCTTTTGATGAAACTAACATCGATAACTCCTTTCGATGAAACTAACATCGATTAATTTAACTCGACGAACTTAACTCGACTAACTCGACTAACTTGGTTTAACCAATTCGATTCGATTAACCTAGGCTCGACTAACTTGGTTTTATTTAACTCAACTTGATTAACTCCTATCGAATAACTAATATTTAATTTAACTCCATTCGTTTGACTCTAAATCGCAGCGATCACAAATGGTTACACCTGATTCCCTAAGGAAACATCCGACCGCCTTAGGCTATCTGTAGCCCTGCGAATTTCGGTGGCAGTCGTACGAGATGACAACTTACCCTGAATACTATGTTTGACTAACTCTGTCTCAAATAACTATATTTGATTAACTCTAGTTCGTTTTAACTCTAATTGATTTACTCTAACTGGTTAACTCTAACTGATTAACTCTAACTGATTTACCTACCTGATTAACTCTAACTGATTAACTCTAACTGGTTAACTCTAACTGATTGACTCTAACTGATTAAGTTGACTGAATTTACCCAACTAGTTAACTCGACTTACTTAACCCAACTGGTTAACTGGAATTACTTAACCAAACTGGTTAACTGAACTTACTTAACAAAACTGGTTAACTGGACTTACTTAACCAAACTGGTTAACTCTACTGAACTGGTTAACTCTACTGAACTGATTTAACTCTACTGAACTGGTTTAACTCTACTGAACTGGTTAACTCTACTGAACTGGTTTAACTCTACTGAACTGGTTAACTCTACTGAACTGGTTTACTCTACTGAACTGGTTAACTCTACTGATTAACTCTATTCAACTAACTCAACTCAACTAACCCCTTTCGAATAGCATATTCGTTTTACTAACTTTCGAATACCATATTCGATTTACTCCCTTCGAATACAATATTCGATTTAACTCCTTTCGAATACCATATTCGTTTTACTAACTTTCGAATACCATATTCGTTTTACTAACTTTCGAATACCATATTCGCTTTACTAACTTTCGAATACCATATTCGATTTACTCCCTTCGAATACCATATTCGATTTAACTCCTTTCGAATACCATATTCGTTTTACTAACTTTCGAATACCATATTCGTTTTACTAACTTTCGAATACCATATTCGATTTAGTCCCTTCGAATACTATATTCGATTTAACTCCTTTTGAATACCATATTCGATTTACTTTATTCACTTTATAAAGATTTCCTTTAAACAACGTTTTATTCATTTGAAAAGATTTATTTTTAAATAACGGTTCTACACTTTAAAAATGATTTCCTTTTTATAACGTTTCCTTTCCAATTCTATTTGTAAATGGTTTACAAATATTTACTTTTCAAATTTATTCTTGAAATATTCTAACTCCTTAAATTCTCTGAAAAATTCTCCATAACCTCCTTCGTAACGGGAGCATCGGGAAAATCCCCAAACCCGCCACACAGGCCTTTCCATTCAAAAAGAAAATGGTTTGTAATTATTTCCTTTTTGAATATCTCCTATTTATAAATATTCCAATTTATAAACATTTCTTATTTATAAATATTCCACTTTATAAATATCTCTTATTTATAAATATTCTATTTTCAATATCACTTTGAAAATCCCCTTATCAACATTTCGGTATGTTATGGTATTCAATCATATCCAATCACGATGATCAATATCGTCCAACCACATATAATCAACACATATTATATATCCCATCATATAACACAATATATGAATAAAACAGTATTAGAAATATTGAGGAACCCAGTTGGGTCCCTCCAACCTGTTTCCCTGCATCACAGATGTTACACAATAAAATCAGCATCACTTTTAGTTCAGTACTGATTATTCTGATAACAACATCAATATATAAATATTTAATGGTTTATATATATATATATATATATATATATATATATATATATATAATTTCCACTAACTGACTAGCAGTTCAATCAAACAATCAATACACAGTCAAACAGTCAATATTTAACAGTTCTAAAAATACAACATGAAAATATAAACTGTTCAGAGTTAGTGAGATTTACTCACATTGGACTATCATCATTAATTAATGATAATTGTCGTTGATTCAGATCAGACAATTTATTTGGCCATAAATTGTAACGAGCTCGGATTCACTCCCAGTCAGCATCATTGTGTTGCTCCCATCCATACGACCCCAACGCAACTTACGGTTCGTGAATCTAATACCGTATGCAGAAGATATTCAATTTACAAGTTGGAATACTCATTCGAATTTGAATTGAAATTAAATTAATTACTTAAGTGGGTTTACCCTTTTCAAAACTTGGCCCATACAAGAAATCAGGCCCGCCCCTTTCTTTACTCTTCTTCCCCAAATCTAAAAACTGCCGTGACATGTACATTCACTCCCACCATTTCCGTTCATTTCATTTGGCCATCCCTCCTTCTACAAACTATGGAATTTCAAACCGGTCACTCCATTGCTCTCCTCATCAACCTCTCTTCGAATTCATACCCATGGACTTCAACTCGAGCTCCTTTCGGCTGTTGCGATGTCAGTACCACAGTGAATAGGTCCGACCCAAAGTTCAACTGAGCTTTACCAATTTATCACCACCGAAACCAAAATCTACCACAAACCCAAATATGAACTCAGTTTTTCCAATCAAATCCTTCAACCTCCTCATTTTCCGCAACCCTAGCATATTGTTGCAACAACCCAACCACCGAATTGAATCGTCGAACACACCAAAAACGATATAGAATTGTAGAGGGGCTTCCCGTGAATTCAAGAATACATAGAATAGGATTTATAGATTTTTCTTTGGTTTTCTTTTTATTTGTTTTGCTCACTCATTTTTTTTCTGTATTTAAGTGAAGTTTCGAAGAACCCAAAAGAGAAGAGGAGATGCGTGCATATATATATGTATTTCTAGTTGATATGCTTCTTGTGGTTATGTGCAGATATACGTATTTTATTCCTATACGTGAAGAAAAATGTGCGGTCTACATGAATTGATGGAAAGGGTATGAGTTGTCTTCGCCTGCATCATGGAAAGCACCAGTGCAGGAGGATACACATACGTGCATGGAAGGAACCCCTTTCCTTTATATATATATTATTTGATTTTAGGGTACCATTGTATATGAAACCCCATTCAAGTACGAACTGTAACAGACATAAATAAAAATACCGTTGTGATGAGCGAGGTGTCCCGACTCCAAAAATATAATAATACCGGTAGATGGACTCATATTTTGAAACTTCAAAATGTTGATTTCAGGGTGCGAAATACTTCAAATAAAAAGTTGCTTAATAAATTAATAAAAATTACAATAAAATTCTAAAAATTATTTTATCACTATTTCCCAAAAGAACCATGTCTAAATTCAAACCCGATCTCTAGTTATATCGAATAAACCGTTACGGTCGATAAATGATTCTATAGCGACTATTTTAAAATTTGATTTGGACATATTTCAAAATCTACACGACGAAATCCTGAATTTTCTCTTCCACTAGAAAGATATACTCCACCAGCTCCATACGTTTCTTGTTTCACAGAAATCCGGCTTAAAACGAATCCTGTACATTCAGTTGAAGTTCAAATCGCCAATTTACGATCTACAGCGCCATTTCAAGCTCGATTTTAATTATAATATAATTATACGTTCAAACTGTCATTCACATAATATATTCGTTATTCTAATTCAATTCTAAACTGAATTAAATATCACAGATGATCCAGTTCACACCATATCGCCATTTCAGCCAATTCTGATTATTTCAGAATTATATATATTATTTAATTTATTATTTTAATTAAATATTCACCATTATTTAATTAAACCACCATTTAATTCACTATATTACCATCTATATAATTAAATACGTTAATTATAATACCTTTGCAAATGCGGGTCATTACATTCCTCCCCACTTAAAATAATTTCGTCCTCGAAATTGCTAAAGCTAGAAGACGACCCTATCTACTGGTTAGAACTTATTTGTTCACTTCTTAACTTCAATTTCAACTGAACCAATTTAATTTAAATTAATTATTTGTTTATTCTTATGAACGAAAATTTCCAAAATCCTAAAAAATTTCTAACGCCTTAACTTTTAGAAAAATTTCGCCAGCATCTCCTTTGTACAGCCCTATCGGTAAAACCACAACTCGCCTCTCTAGGCCTTCTCCATCCCAAAAGAAAATCAAACAGCCAAGCGGCTTGCCAATTCGGCTCATAAATCTCATATCCATATATAATATAACTGGTACCTTTTTGTCGGGCATATCAACTCTATTACTTCCATATGCTATCAACTCAGCATATACCAGCGTTATCTCAATCAAATTCCAATCAGTTCATATCCTCAAATCCAAATCGAATTTCATTCGAACCCCGATATCAAATTTCAAATTATTAACTCATCAACCCAATTCCATAACAGACTATTCTCTAATCCAATTCAATTTTATTTAACTTAGTTCAAGTTAAATTTCAAGTTATTTTTACCATCTCAATTTTTTTAAATTTATTAGTTAAATTTTAATTCCAGAACTTAAATTCCTGGGTTTCTTTCAAATCAACTTGAAATCATAATGCCAATTCAAAACCTTTGAATTTCTAAACAACTTCCTTTCTCAAAACAATTCAAAAACAAAAATCTTTGGTAGTAATCGGTCACTTACAACTCGAAAATCACACTGATGATGTGTACACCATCATCAGAATTATTTCCTAGTGACTGAAGTGAGTTCAGTACTATATCACTTTTAAACACTTCCATTTTGAAATCAGTTTCAAAATACCCTTATCCAAATAAATTTAAAACCTCCCAGGATTTTAAATTTCACGTATATTTAATCCCGATTTCAATTACAAACACTTATCTGAATTTCCCGTTTTTAAATTTCAATTTTGACTAAAATTTCAGATTTAATCCATTCGTAACATTTATACGAATCTTAATCGGTTATTTACATAACCGTTTAACTTTTATAATCTTACTTGATTATAATAACAACCAACACATTATAATATTTCCAGTATATATACTTGGGTAAAATTATTTCATTTACCCTCTTTCAAAACATACCATGTCGGTTCATCGTATTCGAGTGTTTAGTAACTCCTATCAACACAGTTTGCATTACTGTATCGACCAGAATTCATAAATTACTTGACCAATAAATCTCCACAATATAAAACAAATTTTTATATCAAATAACAAATACGCGCTCATATATATACACTCAATCTCAGTCTAGGGTATTACTAACCCTATCTCTACCGAGTCACACCACAGAGCCAAGGTAATTCTTAACTTAAGCTCTGATACCAACTATAACGACCCGGATTTTGAGCGACTTTGGTTATCGACATAAGCTCGATGTCGATAACCAAAACATCGAAAAATCCTGGTAATTAATGAAAGAAATTAGAGGGTGAGAATAGATAAGATAGAAACTTAGAATAGAAGAAGAAGAAGAACACAACATCAGAGTAACACGAACCTCACAGCGGAACGAATAACATATAATAGATAACATAACTTTGAAATATAACAGTTATGTATACAATAGCACTTATCAGAGTATAGCACTTACAACACAGCGGAAATAACTATAGCTATATGATCTTGAAGCCTCCTGCTCCAAGCCCTCCAAGTATATCTGCAAATTCCTGACTACTTGACTTCCCGTACAAATTTAGGCACCCAAGAGTTTAGGGAAAACAACAAAGTAAACTCCGGGTCAGTCATGGGACTGGTGTGAGTAAAAAAGTTTAAACATGTATATGAACAAGTAAACGATATCTCATAAGACCACGCCGCAGAACGGAACGGGTTTTTCCCTTATGAGAATCCAAAATATCTTTATATCAAAAACCTTTTGATATTATAGTAATGTCTGTGTAAAAATAGATATCAACTAGCAGTAACGCTTTCATCTCATGTTCTACATATATAGTATACAATCAAAATCGCAAGCACGTATTGGATAATGGATTTCCAACTATGACAAGGTATGGAACCACCTTCCGATCAGTGTACTCTAGGAACGATACACTGGAGTTCAACAAGAACATCTTGTAACTCAGCCACACATGACCGACCACTCATTTTGCTTGAGTGTATCGAATGTATATCACCAACGGTTGGGATCAGCAACCGTTCCCGTATATATATGAGACAACATTGATAGATTTAAGAAACAAATGAATATTCTCTAGATAGGAGATTATACACCCTAATTTGGTGCGACCGACTTAGCCATGCTGCCTGCCCGATTTCTGTCATTTACCGGGTGATGAGGCTAGAAGCTACGCTTTATCATCATATCAGATTCACTTCGAATGCCACATTGTCAGATCCATCGAAAATCACTAATTTACGTCTACAACAGTACATTATGTGTTAGCTAAAGAAGTTTCCTTCTCCGCTTCCACTCTTGGTACGGTTGAAGAAATAAAAGTACGTGACCTTTTTGGAAATACCCTGTCAGACATTCATCAACACAAGTCATCCTCATTCACTTAGAATGTCACATCGTCATACCCGCCAAATCACAAATTGATTTATCCAAAAGTAACACGGGTATACAGCTTAGAGAAACGAATTCCTCCGCCACCAAACGTGAATACGTTTGAACATATCAACTTACGCGATCCATTGGATATACTCTGTCAGACCTTCGTCCATACAAGTTGTCCTGGGACTGGACAAACCGAAGGCACTATTCTGTATATCCATCTTAGTCACTGTTATCTAAGACTTATACAACAGCCCTTGCATTTTACTCCGTCTTCAATTATCTTTGGCATATATGATTCGCGACGCTTATGCCAATACAGAGTGGTTCTATGGATAATAATCCAACCGGTCTCTCCATATTAACAACGTTAAAATGGTCAAAACTTCTGTAACAACCCGAAAATCTGGGCCAATTTAAATTTTTTATTTTGGCAATTTTAGCGAATTTTGAACATTTAAAATAGATTATTTTAAATAATATCAACGGAAAATTTATTTTGAATAGAATTTGAACGTATATATTATATATTTCGTCGTTAGAATATAAATAATTATATATAATTATAAAAGGAATTGAAAATGGCGTGGTAGTTCGATAATTCGATTTCAAACTTCAAATGATTGTACCGGGTGCAAAACAATCCGGATTTTAGTGAAACCAAAAATAATGGAATCTAATTGATAATATCTTTCCAACGAATCCGGGAAATCAAAATTTCATAGCGGGAATCAAAAGATATGTCCAGTTGAAAATTCTGAATAGTCACTATGGAATTCAGGACCTTAAAAATAGACATTTTGTAAACGACCTCGGATTTCAACGAAACCACTTTTGTTGGATCCGCAGTGTCAAATTATTGCTAGGTTTCAAATTTCATAATTTTTTGAATCAATTTGTGAGCGTGGCAAAGGAAAACGCGTTTGACCAGTTTTAGTTGATTTTAATCGACTGGAAATTGGCCATTTTTCTAACGGTCTCAGAATTTGACGAAACTAGTTTTGTTAGGACCGTATCGTCAATACGAAGCTAGAAAATATTTTTCGGGAATTTTTCGAGTTAGTATGTGGACCTGGTAATTTGAAATGTATGTTCGAATTGAATATATAAAGATTTATGTTTTAAATTCAACGAAAACCGAATGAAACAGTCGAATTTGCTTACCGGACATATCCCATTGTGTTCGAAATGGGGGTAATCGGCTAGGGGTGACAGTCGTTGGGTTTGATTTCGAGTTCGCAATGAAATTTGTGAATTAAAATAATAAATATATATATATAATATATTGGTCAAATGGAGTCAAAACCCTTATTTCATTTTAGTTCCGGTCAAACATTAAACCGCCGCCAGCAATTATCAATGGCCAGAACGCACCAAATTTCCTTCATCCAATCCTTCAAATCCACTAACCAATCGACAAATCTCCAACTACAAACATGTTCATCATCGAGAGATACTCCTTCTCAACGGTTAAGATCCGGTTTATCGTTGTTCATCGCATGAAATACTGGCTCAAAGGCCCGCTGTTCGAGGCCGTTCGTGCGGCGCTGGAAGGGTACGAGCCCGATGCTACAGCCGGCGGTGGGCAAGGGCAAGATGCCCTTCGAAGTCGTGGGTTTAGATCTGAGGTCAGTGCCTCGGTGAACATTGCGGTGGGCGGTTTTTCCTTTAGCGTGAATGGGTTAATTCGATGTGTGCCTGTACGTGAATACGAAGAGGAAGATGAGGATTAACGGCAGGCGATTTCCTTCTGCGTGCAAATGGGTTTCACGATGAACAACTATTCGATGAGGAAGATGAAAAAAACAACAGTAAGCTAATTTTCTCTTTGTAATATGTTTATTTAATTTAGTAAATAACCATGTATAAAAATCAGTTTGAAAATATAAACATATAGGATTTTGAAAATATAGATATCTTTGTTTGAAAATATAAAATAAACTTTGCTTTTCAAAATATAAAATTTTAGCATTTTTATTTAAAGGAAAAATTAGTATGGTTTAAAAATAAAATTAGTTTTCAAAATAGAATTGTTTTTCCAAATAAGAATAGCATTGTTAGTAAAAGTGTCTTTGTTTAGAAAGTAAAAATTCGATTTTTACATATTGAATAGCAAAGTAAAAATTCGATTTTTATATATTGAATAGCGAAGTAAAAATTTGATTTTTACATATTGAATAGCAGAGTAAAAATTCGATTTTTATATATTGAATAGCGAAGTAAAAATTCGATTTTTATATATTGAATAACAAGGTAAAAATTCGATTTTTATATATTGAATAGCGAAGTAAAAATTCGATTTTTACATATGTAGTGGCTACAGCAACGAAGATGACAAAAATGCGATAACGATGAAGATTTCTATCAAAGAAGAGTCAAGATGATTAGATAGCTATTGGTGAGAAATTCTCACTCAAAATTTCTTTTTCTAGTTAATATATATATACTAGGATGCACACGGTGTTTAGTAGCACCCGACACCCATCATCCACAGACCATGGATGGCTTGTTTGTTAAATTGTTTGGTTGTGTAGTTGGTTAGATTATTTAATTTGAATTGAATTGTTTGGTGAATTGAATGCATTAGATTGATGTGTGAATGGCGTGGGCCTTCACTAGACCGGGGATAAGGCTAGGCCTTGTCCCGTTTCTAGTATCGTGCCGTTATGCCGCCGAAATTTTCTAAAATAAGTTAGAAAAATAAAAATATCATTTTATTTAAAGAATGAACTGAATAGAAATTCATATGTTAAGATAAAATGTTTTATCGTTAAAAATATAATTTTTTAACGTGAAATGAATAAAATAAAATATTCATTTACAAACCGGACGGTTTGTTTATGTACACCTATTTGAAGGACATTGATTGGGTCGATAAATTTTACACATCGCCCAACTACACAAATAAACTCTGTGTTTGATTGTTTGAAACCCCACACGGGTGTTGGGATGAAATTTGAAGTTGACTCATCCTGATTGATTAAATATGTCGATCGATTGATTGACAGGCTGTTATAAGCGTTAGATATCTATATTTGATGCTTATACAGTGTGGTGCACTTTGGTTGATGGTTGATTATTTTTAAATGCTATTATATACTTGTGTTGTATGGAATCCATATAATTAACATTATGTGGTAATTGATTGGGCCTCATTCCAATTTGAAAATTAAAGAATATTATAAAACAAAGGTTCATGTGTTGACTGTACTCATCCGTTGAGATTAGTAATGTGTTGAACGAAATATTTTAATAATAAATTTTACATCTTTATCAATATAAAATAAAGGTTCATGTGTTGACGGTACTCATCCGTTGAGATTAGTCATGTGTTGAACGAAATATTTTAATAATAAATTTTACATCTTTATCAATATAAAATAAAGGTTCATGTGTTGACTGTACTCATCCATTGAGATTAGTCATGTATTGAACGAAATATTTGAAAACGAAATATTTTGAAATGAAATGAATTGAAAACGATTTCGAAATGAATTGAATATAAAACGATTTCGAAATGAATTGAATATAAAACGATTTCGAAATGAATTGAATATAAAACGACTTCGAAATGAATTGAATATAAAACGATTTCGAAATGAATTGAATATAAAACGATTTCGAAATGAATTGAATATAAAACGATTTCGAAATGAATTGAATATAAAGCGATTTCGAAATGAATTGAATATAAAACGATTTAGAAATGAATTTGAATCGAATAGAAAGCCAATTTGAATTGAATTGAATAGAAGACGAATTCGAGTTGAATTGAAAACGAATTGAATTGAATTCAAATTTAATTGAAATTTGAATTGAATTCAAATGAATTTTAAAACGAATTTATAGGGAAAAATTCAATTTTGATTCGAATTGAAATGGAAGTTGAAAATGTTTTTGAAACGAATTCAAAACTATTTATAAAATTCGTTTTAAATAGAAATCGACGAAATATATATTATATATATAATATAATGGCCTGAATAGAACGCGCCGCGCCGCGGCAGCTCATGAATTTCGACCATTTATTTCAAACGGACATTACGGGAGATCCGACTGTCGGATTCTCCTAAAACTGGAACCGTTGGGTTCGTATCGAAAAGAGCTTTCTAATGAATATTAGTAATTTGAAATCTAACGGTTGGATTTGGAGTTACGTCCAAATCAAATTTGAAAAAGGTCGTTGTAAGTGCAGTTCGATGGCCATTGTTGGAAATCGATTGTACGGGCCTTCATAAAATTATTAAAAATAGTAATAATTTGTGTAAAATCATAAGAAATGATTTGAGAAAAATTGGGGTGAAAAACTCCATATTTGAAAAGATAAAAATGGATTTTTATCGAAATGAACTAGTTTTGAACTAAATTTAAAACCCAATTATTTTTAAATAAATAAATTAGATTTAAAAAGGGGTTTTAAATAATCGGAATTTCTAATATATTTGATTGGATTTGAAATGGGTTTATCGTGAACGGTGTTTTAAATAACACTAGTTCTTTAACCCGATAATAAATAGAATGTGATTTGGGTTTGACGTGAACTGTGTTTTAAATAACACCTAGTTCTTTAACCCAGTAAAAGGAGTTTTAACGAATCTGCAATTAGGTTGAAATGTGAATCTATAATCTAAATTATCAAATTTAGAAATGAGCGGGAATGGAGTATTGCCAGTTTTGCTCCAAAGCGATAGGTAAATCTTTAATTAGATTTGAACGTGAAATGGTAATTAATTTTACCAATAACACCATAGTATTAAATATGGAGTATTACCAGTTTTGCTTCATGGGATGAATAGGTTGGGATTAGGAAATAAAATAAATAATTACTTCGTTGTGGTTCGCTAATCTCGACTAGTTTGGAAAACCATAATTTGGTTTGAAATGACATCCAAACGAAGATTAAAGGATAAATTTTAAAGAATTTATCTTGGATAAAATTAATGGGAACTTTTCCCTGAGAATATGAATTGGAATGAGGCGTATATTGTATTTGTGTAACATTCGTTTTAATATACGCGGGTTGTTCGGAAAGGCCGGGTTTATACCCATTCTGAATAATCAATTCGACGATATGTCGAAGATGAAGACGGTGGTTGAAGACCGGAAGTCTTCACATCGTTCGGATAATTATTGACGATCCTGATTGGGCTGTACACCCAAGAGGATGGAAATAGTTGGTGGTCGTCCAGACGTACTTGGAGATGGATGGATATGCGAGGAAAGTGCCTCCGGTTTCGTTCAGACCCAGAACGGATTTGTAAATGGATGGTGTGTCTGACATTGTATTCCTTTATATTGTATTTGTTGATCTCTGCTAAATATATATCTGTTTGGCGGCTGAGAATTTATTCTCTTGCTTAACGCCCTTCTCTGAGACATATGAGCTTAAAGGTTATATATTGGCAGAAATCAGTGGTACGATATGGATTGATAGTGTGGCATGCTGAGATGCAGTGATCCAGACTTTTGTTGAAAAGCAAAGTTTGGTGGTTGATGATCAAAGCGCAGCTGATATAGCACGGCTTTGCGTATAGCGTTGATCTGCGAGCCTCACACCCCGGTATGGTGGTAAACTGAAGGTTTGATCAGTATGCTTTTTCGTGGATGGGCACCTTAGTGGTGTCATGGATTCGGTCGACCGAGATGAGCCTAGTGCTCAGGGATATATAGAGTAGGCGGTGTTTTCTCTCGCTGGGACGTAAGCCGCGATGGTACTCTGGTCCCAAATGTGCGGATGTGCAGACGGTGTTTTCTCTTGTTGGGACGTAAGCCGTGGTGAATTGCATTACGCGATCGATCTTTCGAATCAGGAGCCACCATGATGGAAATCCAATTTCCAATACGTGTATTTCGGTTTTATTTGTAGAGCCTAGTATGGCGACATAGTGGGATGGGGCACTTATGCCGTCTATGATTGATACTTATGATTTGAAGATATTTTATACAATATGCACTTATAATAGTATCAAATGATTTGTTTTAAACGTATCAAGCATTCTTGGCTATTATAAGGTAAAAACTCTATCCTCCGGCTTGCGTTGCATTGTGTGATGGGACCTGGGTCTTATAATAGCTTCATTTTTCTTTATTTAGCATTGCGCTGTTGTTTTATGCACTGGTGTTCTTGGGAGGAAGCCCGTTCCGTGTTATACGGCGTGGTCCCTTGATTTACCTAACTTTAAAAATAAAGATTAATAACTGTTTTAGTTCTCACACCAGTCACATGACTGACCTGGAGTTTATTGTTTTAACCTAAACTCTGGGTGCCCCTATTTTCCACACGGGCAGCTAGTAGTTTTGGTTTTGCAGATTTATATTCACAGGATCCTGGTTTACAGCTGGAATGATATCCGGAAAGCTTTGTATCCGTATATCTCCTTCAGTTGTGTATTGTATTATTTTCCGCTGCTATGTATTTAAATGTAATTTAAATCTCTGATATTTCTGTGTAATATTCATTTATACTCTGTATATTCTTGTATTCTGGTGCATTGTTGTAATATACAATGAAATGTTCTTTCGTCTGTGTTCTGTTGTGGCTTGTTCTCGAACTATCCGCGCTTTCCTCACCGGGGAAGTTACAGGTTTTCACAGTTGGTATCAGAGCTTTGGTTTACAAAGCTCAGAGAACAAGACACATTAGAACCATACGAAAGAATTCATCAAATATTGGATTAGTAACATCCAACGAGAATGACTCGTTAGAGATAGGATCAGTAGTATCCTAGAACGAGTGTGAAGAGTATATTTTTGAAAATGAAAACAAATTTTGTTTTAAAAATTTAAATCAATTATTCGTACTTGAATAGTTATTTCATATTGATTAGGACAGTCCAGTATATAGAGATTTTGTATATACGTCTTGCAAACGTGTGTTCGAAATTTTAATATATTGGATAGATATAGAATCACACTCTTGTCGCCCGGAGATGATTCTGATGATGAGGCCTCATTATCAGTGTTTATATTCGAGTGACGAAAGTTAGATTTCTGTATATTTCCTATTGACTGGTGTGAGAACCAAAATTAGATAGGGCCTATTGTTGTGATTTGGCATCAAAAATCTGATTTTGACTATATATCAAAGTTATTAATTTCAAATGATAATTCACTAATTGATTGATGTTTGTGTTGTTTGTTTATTTGTTTGATAAATTTAAACCATTTAGTCAAATTGTACCCAATATTGAATGGTATCGAAAATTAGTCGTATTTGCTTGCATATACATGTACTTACATTGGACAGGTCATAGCAAGGAGGCTAGAGCAGAGAATAAAATTTGTTTGCCCGACAAATAGGTACATGTTTATCATAATTTACTGTTTTGTTTGGGTGATGATGATTTTATGAGCCTATTGGCTAATCGCTTGGCTTTTTCTTTTTCTTTTTGAGATCAGAAGGCCTATATGGCAATTTCGGGATTTTCCCGTGGCTCCCGGTGCAGGGGAGGTTATGACGAAATTTTTCGAAAATTCCGGGTGTTAGCCAAATTTTTGAAATTTTTGAAAATTCTCAGAAACTGAAAAGTTGGAGAATGGAAGCCAGATCGAACGTAGAGCTGATTAAGCAAACCACTTTCGACTTTGTTCCTTTTCGAGGACGAAAAGTTTTAAGTGGGGGAGATTGTAACAACCGGAAAATCTGGGCCAATTTAAAATTTTTATTTTGGCAATTTTAGCGAATTTTGAACATTTAAAATAGATTATTTTAAATAATATCAACGGAAAATTTATTTTGAATAGAATTCGAACGTATATATTATATAGTTCGTCGTTAGAATATAAATAATTATATATAATTATAAAAGGAATTGAAAATGGCGCGGTAGTTCGATAATTCGATTTCAAACTTCAAATGATTGTACCGGGTGCAAAACAATCCGGATTTTAGTGAAACCAAAAATAATGGAATCTAATTGATAATATCTTTCCAACGAATCCGGGAAATCAAAATTTCATAGCGGGAATCAAAAAATATGTCCAGTTGAAAATTCTGAATAGTCGCAATGGAATTCAGGCCCTTAAAAATAGACATTTTGTAAACGACCTCGGATTTCGACGAAACCACTTTTGTTGGATCCGCAGTGTCAAATTATTGCTAGGTTTCAAATTTCATAATTTTTCGAATCAATATGTGTGCGTGGCAAAGGAAAACGTGTTTGACCAGTTTCAGTTGATTTTAATCGACTAGAAATTGGCCATTTTTCTAACGGTCTCAGAATTTGACGATACTAGTTTTGTTAGGACCATATCGTCAATACGAAGCTAGAAAATATTTTTCGGGAATTTTTCGAGTTAGTATGTGGCCCCAGTAATTTGAAATTTATGTTCGAATTGAATATATAAAGATTTATGTTTTAAATTCAACGAAAACTGAACGAAACAATCGAATTGGCTTACCGGACATATCCCATTGTGTTCGAAATGGGGGTAATCGGCTAGGGGTGACAGTCGTTGGGTTTGATTTCGAGTTCGCAATGAAATTTGTGAATTAAAATAATAAATATATATAATATATTGGTCAAATGGAGTCAAAACCATTATTTCATTTTAGTTCTGGTCAAACATTAAACCGCCACCAGCAATTATCAATGGCCAGAACGCACCAAATTTCCTTTCTCCAATCCTTCAAATCCACTAACCAATCGACAAATCTCCAACTGCGAACATGTTCATCATCGAGAGATACTCCTTCTCAACGGTTAAGATCGGGTTTATCATTGTTCATCGCATGAATTACTGGCTCAAAGGCCCGCTGTTCGAGGCCGTTCGTGCGGCGCTGGAAGGGTTCGAGCTCGACGCTACAGCCGGCGGTGGGCAAGGGCGAGATGCCCTTCGAAGTCGTGGGTTTGGATCTGAGGTCAATGCCTCGGTGAACATTGCGGTGGGCGGTTTTTCCTTTAGCGTGAATGGGTCAATTCGATGTGTGCCTGTACGTGAATACGAAGAGGAAGATGAGGATTAACGGCAGGCGATTTCCTCCTGCGTGCAAATGGGTTTCACGATGAACAACTATTCGATGAGGAAGATGAAAAAAACAACAGTAAGCTAATTTTCTCTTTGTAATATGTTTATTCAATTTAGTAAATAACCATGTATAAAAATCAGTTTGAAAAAATAAACATATAGGATTTTGAAAATATAGATATCTTTGTTTGAAAATATAAAACAAACTTTGCTTTTCAAAATATAAAATTTTAGCATTTTTATTTAAAGGCAAAATTAGTATGGTTTAAAAATAGAATTAGTTTTCAAAATAGAATTGTTTTTCCAAATAAGAATAGCATTGTTAGTAAAAGTGTCTTTGTTTAGAAAGTAAAAATTCGATTTTTACATATTGAATAGCAAAGTAAAAATTCGATTTTTATATATTGAATAGCGAAGTAAAAGTTTGATTTTTACATATTGAATAGCAAAGTAAAAATTCGATTTTTATATATTGAATAGCGAAGTAAAAATTCGATTTTTATATATTGAATAACAAGGTAAAAATTCGATTTTTATTTATTGAATAGCGAAGTAAAAATTCGATTTTTACATATGTAGTGGCTACAGCAACGAAGATGACAAAAATGCGATAACGATGAAGATTTCTATCAAAGAAGAGTCAAGATGATTGGATAGCTATTGGTGAGAACTTCTCACTCAAAATTTCTTTTTCTAGTTAATATATATATATACTAGGATGCAGACGGTGTTTAGTAGCACCCGACACCCGTCATCCACAGACCATGGATGGCTTGTTTGTTAAATTGTTTGGTTGTGTAGTTGGTTAGATTATTTAATTTGAATTGAATTGTTTGGTGAATTGAATGGATTAGATTGATGTGTGAATGGCGTGGGCCTTCACTAGACCGGGGATAAGGCTGGCCTCATCCCGTTTCTAGTATCGTGCCGTTATGCCGCCGAAATTTTCTAAAATAAGTTAGAAAAATAAAAATATCATTTTATTTAAAGAATGAAATGAACAAAAATTCATATGTTAAGATAAAATGTTTTATCATTAAAAATATAATTTTTAACGTGAAATGAATAAAATAAAATATTCATTTACAAACCGGACGGTTTGTTTATGTACACCTATTTGAAGGACATTGATTGGGTCGATAAATTTTACACATCGCCCAACTGCACAAATAAACTCTGTGTTTGATTGTTTGAAACCCCACACGGGTGTTGGGATGAAATTTGAAGTTCACTCATCCTGATTGATTAAATATGTCGATCGATTGATTGACAGGCTGTTATAAGCGTTAGATATCTATATTTGATGCTTATACAGTGTGGTGCACTTTGGTTGATGGTTGATTATTTTTCAATGCTATTATATACATGTGTTGTATGGAATCCATATAATTAACATTATATGGTATTGGGCCTCATTCCAATTTGAAAAATAAAGAATATTATAAAATAAAGGTTCATGTGTTGACTGTACTCATCCGTTGAGATTAGTCATGTGTTGAACTAAATATTTTAATAATAAATTTTACATCTCTATCAATATAAAATAAAGGTTCATGTGTTGACTGTACTCATCCGTAGAGATTAGTCATGTGTTGAACGAAATATTTTAATAATAAATTTTACATCTTTATCAATATAAAATAAAGGTTCATGTGTTGACTGCACTCATCCGTTGAGATTAGTCATGTGTTGAACGAAATATTTGAAAACGAAATATTTTGAAATGAAATGAATTGAAAACGAATTCGAAATGAATTGAATATAAAACGATTTCGAAATGAATTGAATATAAAATGATTTCGAAATGAATTGAATATAAAACGATTTCGAAATGAATTGAATATAAAACGATTTCGAAATGAATTGAATATAAAACGATTTCGAAATGAATTGAATATAAAGCGATTTCGAAATGAATTGAATATAAAATGATTTAGAAATGAATTTGAATCGAATAGAAAACCAATTTGAATTGAATTGAATAGAAGACGAATTCGAGTTGAATTGAAAACGAATTGAAATGAATTCAAATTTAATTGAAATTTGAATTGAATTCAAATGAATTTTAAAACGAATTTATAGGGAAAAATTCAATTTTGATTCGAATTGAAATGGAAGTTGAAAATGTTTTTGAAACGATTTCAAAACTATTTATAAAATTCGTTTTAAATAGAAATCGACGAAATATATATTATATATATATTATATATAATATAATGGCCTGAATAGAACGCGCCGCGTCGCGGCAGTTCGTGAATTTCGACCATTTATTTCAAATGGACATTACGGGAGATCCGACCGTCGGATTCTCCTAAAACCGGAACCGTTGGGTTCGTATCGAAAAGTGCTTTCTAACGAATATTAGGAATTTGAAATCTAACGGTTGGATTTGGAGTTACGTCCAAATCAAATTTGAAAAAGGTCGTTGTAAGTGCAGTTCAATGGCCATTGTTGGAAATCGATTGTACGGGCCTTCATAAAATTATTAAAAATAGTAATAATTTGTGTAAAATCATAAGAAATGATTTGAGAAAAATTGGGGTGAAAAACTCCATATTTGAAAAGATAAAAATGGATTTTTATCGAAATGAACAAGTTTTGAACTAAATTTAAAACCCAATTATTTTTAAATAAATAAATTAGATTTAAAAAGGGGTTTTAAATAATCGGAATTTCTAATATATTTGATTGGATTTGAAATGGGTTTATCATGAACGGTGTTTTAAATAACACTAGTTCTTTAACCCGATAATAAATAGAATGTGATTTGGGTTTGTCGTGAACTGTGTTTTAAATAACACCTAGTTCTTTAACCCAGTAAAAGGAGTTTTAACGAATCTGCAATTAGGTTGAAATGTGAATCTATAATCTAAATTATCAAATTTAGAAATGAGCGGGAATGGAGTATCGCCAGTTTTGCTCCAAAGCGATAGTTAAATCTTTAATTAGATTTGAACGTGAAATGGTAATTAATTTTACTGATAACACCATAGTATTAAATATGGAGTATTACCAGTTTTGCTTTATGGGATGAATAGGTTGGGATTGGGAAATAAAATAAATAATTACTTCGTTGTGGTTCGCTAATCTCGACTAGTTTGGAAAACCATAATTTGGTTTGAAATGACATCCAAAGGAAGATTAAAGGATAAATTTTAAAGAATTTATCTTGGATAAAATTAATGGGAACTTTTACCTGAGAATATGAATTGGAATGAGGCGTAAGTTATGTTTGTGTAACATTCGTTTTAATATACGCAGGTTGTTCGGAAAGGCCGGGTTTATACCCATTCTGAATAATCAATTCGACGATATGTCGAAGATGAAGACGGTGGTTGAAGACCGGAAGTCTTCACATCGTTCGGATAATTACTGACGATCCTGATTGGGCTGTACACCCAAGAGGATGGAAATAGTTGGTGGTCGTCCAGACGTACTTGGAGATGGATGGATATGCGAGGAAAGTGCCTCCGGTTTCGTTCAAACCCAGAACGGACTTGTAAATGGATGGTGTGTCTGACATTGTATTCCATTATATTGTATATGTTGATCTCTGCTAAATATATATCTGTTTGGCGGCGGAGAATTTATTCTCTTGCTTAACGCCCTTCTCTGAGACATATGAGCTCAGAGGTTATATATTGGCAGAAATCAGTGGTACGATATGGATTGATAGTGTGGCATGCTGAGATACAGTGATCCAGACTTTTGTTGAAAAGCAAAGTTTGGTTGTTGATGATCAAAGCGCAGCTGATATAGCACGGCTTTGTGTATAGCGTTGATCCGCGAGCCTCCCACCCCGGTATGGTGGTAAACTGATGGTTTGATCAGTATGCTTTTTCGTGGATGGGCACCTTAGTGGTGTCGTGGATTCGGTCGACCGAGATGAGCCTAGTGCTCAGGGATATATAGAGTAGGCGGTGTTTTCTCTCGCTGGGACGTAAGCCGCAGTGGTACTCTGGTCCCAAATGTGCGGATGTGCAGACGGTGTTTTCTCTTGTTGGGACGTAAGCCGTGGTGAATTGCATTACGCGATCGATCTTTCGAATCAGGAGCCACCATGATGGAAATCCAATTTCCAATACGTGTATTTCGGTTTTATTTGTAGAGCCTAGTATGGCGACATAGTGGGATGGGGCACTTATGCCGTCTATGATTGATACTTATGATTTGAAGATATTTTATACAATATGCACTTATAATAGTATCAAATGATTTGTTTTAAACGTATCAAGCATTCTTGGCTATTATAAGGTAAAAACTCTATCCTCCGGCTTGCGTTGCATTGTGTGATGGGACCTGGGTCTTATAATAGCTTCATTTTTCTTTATTTAGCATTGCGCTGTTGTTTTATGCACTGGTGTTCTTGGGAGGAAGCCCGTTCCGTGTTATACGGCGTGATCCCTTGATTTACCTAACTTTAAAAATAAAGATTAATAACTGTTTTAGTTCTCACACCAGTCACATGACTGACCTGGAGTTTATTGTTTTAACCTAAACTCTGGGTGCCCCTATTTTCCACACGGGCAGCTAGTAGTTTTGGTTTTGCAGATTTATATTCACAGGATCCTGGTTTACAGCTGGAATGATATCCGGAAAGCTTTGTATCCGTATATCTCCTTCAGTTGTGTATTGTATTATTTTCCGCTGCTATGTATTTAAATGTAATTTAAATCTCTAATATTTCTGTGTAATATTCATTTATACTCTGTATATTCTTATATTCTGGTGCATTGTTGTAATATACAATGAAATGTTCTTTCGTCTGTGTTCTGTTGTGGCTTGTTCTCGAACTATCCGCGCTTTCCTCACCGGGGAAGTTACGGATTTTCACACTTCGATAGTCGGTGAGTTAACTATCAAAGAAAAACAAGTGTGCAAACAACGATATTATTTCCAAATGGAAATTATATCGAACAAACATCATTTAACATAAATCTCTTTAGTTCATTTATTTACTTTTCTCCTGTTTCCCTATATTCTAAATTCTTATTTTTCTTTTATCAAAAAACATTTCTGATTCTCGTTTGGAAAACATTTCCAAAACTCCTTTACGATCAAACCTTACCATTTCTTAGTCAAGAAGGAAGTCACTCAAGTTGGGGTATAATTACCTCTCAGACCTTAACTGAACAACGTTATAACTTCGAAATGGTCAAAGTTTATCTTTTAATCATTAACAACTTCTTTACGCCTTTCTCGGATTCAATTTTACTAATCCACTTCTATATTTAAAACATTGGTTATAACGATAACGTTATAATCCCTACTTTCAAATTATCTAACTTTAATTATAACTTCTATTCTTATTAGTGAATAATTAACCTAACACTTATTTATTTATAAATAAATAAATCTCTATTTAAACACTGGAAAGTATAAGTACTTTCCCGAATTCGATATAATCGAATTCGCCAATTTACTCTCTTCGAGAAATCTCTATTTGATTAACTCTTCTTCGAATAACCTATATTCGATTAACTCCTTCCTTTTGAATATACTATATTTGATTACTCCTTCTCGAATAAACGATATTCGATAATCTCTCTTCGAATAACTAATATTCGATAACTCTTTCTTTTCAAATATTTCATATTTGAAAATTTCACTTTCGAATAAACTATATTCGATAATCTCTTTTCGAATGACTCTTATTCGATAAATCTCACTTCGATCAAACTATAATCGATAACTCCATTCGATGAAACTAACATCGATAACTCCTTTCGATGAAACTAACATCGATAACTCCTTTCGATGAAACTAACATCGATTAATTTAACTCGACGAACTTAACTCGACTAACTCGACTAACTTGGTTCGACCAATTCGATTCGATTAACCTAGGCTCGACTAACTTGGTTTTATTTAACTCAACTTGATTAACTCCTATCGAATAACTAATATTCAATTTAACTCCATTCGTTTGACTCTAAATCGCAGCGATCACAAATGGTTACACCTGATTCCCTAAGGAAACATCCGACCGCCTTAGGCTATCTGTAGCCCTGCGAATTTCGGTAGCAGTCGTACGAGATGACAACTTACCCTGAATACTATGTTTGACTAACTCTGTCTCAAATAACTATATTTGATTAACTCTAGTTCGTTTTAACTCTAACTGATTTACTCTAACTGGTTAACTCTAACTGATTAACTCTAACAGATTAACTCTAACTGATTTACCTACCTGATTAACTCTAACTGATTAACTCTAACTGGTTAACTCTAACTGATTAACTCTAACTGATTAACTTGACTGACTTTACCCAACTGGTTAACTCGACTTACTTAACCCAACTGGTTAACTGGAATTACTTAAACAAACTGGTTAACTGAACTTACTTAACCAAACTGGTTAACTGGACTTACTTAACCAAACTGGTTAACTCTACTGAACTGGTTAACTCTACTGAACTGGTTTAACTCTACTGAACTGGTTTAACTCTACTGAACTAGTTAACTCTACTGAACTGGTTTAACTCTACTGAACTGGTTAACTCTACTGAACTGGTTTACTCTACTAAACTGGTTAACTCTACTGATTAACTCTATTCAACTAACTCAACTCGACTAACCCCTTTCGAATAGCATATTCATTTTACTAACTTTCGAATACCATATTCGATTTACTCCCTTCGAATACCATATTCAATTTAACTCCTTTCGAATACCATATTCGTTTTACTAACTTTCGAATACCATATTCGATTTACTCCCTTCGAATACCATATTCGATTTAACTCCTTTCGAATACCATATTCGTTTTACTAACTTTTGAATACCATATTCGTTTTACTAACTTTCGAATACCATATTCGTTTTACTAACTTTCGAATACCATATTCGATTTACTCCCTTCGAATACCATATTCGATTTAACTCCTTTCGAATACCATATTCGATTTACTTTATTCACTTTATAAAGATTTCCTTTAAACAACGTTTTATTCATTTGAAAAGATTTACTTTTAAATAACGGTTCTACACTTTAAAAATGATTTCCTTTTTATAACGTTTCCTTTCCAATTCTATTTGTAAATGGTTGACAAATATTTCCTTTTCAAATTTATTCTTCAAATATTCTAACTCCTTAAATTCTTTGAAAAATTCGCCATAACCTCCTTCGTAACGGGAGCATCGGGAAAATCCCCAAACCCGCCACACAGGCCTTTCCATTCAAAAAGAAAATGGTTTGTAATTATTTCCTTTTTGAATATCTCCTATTTATAAATATTCCAATTTATAAACATTTCTTATTTATAAATATTCCACTTTATAAATATCTCTTATTTATAAATATTCCAATTTATAAATATTCTATTTTCAATATCACTTTGAGAATCCCCTTATCAACATTTCGGTATGTTATGGTATTCAATCATATCCAATCACGATGATCAATATCATCCAACCACATATAATCAACACATATTATATATCCCATCATATAACACAATATATGAATAAAACAGTATTAGAAATATTGAGGAACCCAGTTGGGTCCCTCCAACCTGTTTCCCTGCATCACAGATGTTACACAATAAAATCAGCATCACTTTGAGTTCTGTACTGATTATTCTGATAACAGCATAAATATATAAATATTTAATGGTTTATATATACATATACATACATATATATATAATTTTCACTAACTGACTAGCAGTTCAATTAAACAATCAATACACAGTCAAACAGTCAATATTTAACAGTTCTAAAAATACAACATGAAAATATAAACTGTTCAGAGTTAGTGAGATTTACTCACATTGGACTATCATCGTTAATTAACGATAATTGTCGTTGATTCAGATCGGACAATTTATTTGGCCATAAATTGTAACGAGCTCGGATTCACTCCCAGTCAGCCTCATTGTGTTGCTCCCGTCCATACGACCCCAACGCAACTTACGGTTCGTGAATCTAATACCGTATGCAGAAGATATTCAATTTACAAGTTGGAATACTCATTCGAATTTGAATTGAAATTAAATTAATTACTTAAGTGGGTTTACCCTTTTCAAAACTCGGCCCATACAAGAAATCAGGCCCGCCCCTTTCTTTACTCTTCTTCCCCAAATCTAAAAACTGCCGTGACATGTACATTCACTCCCACCATTTCCGTTCATTTCATTTGGCCATCCCTCCTTCTACAAACTATGGAATTTCAAACCGGTCACTCCATTGCTCTCCTCATCAACCTCTCTTCGAATTCATACCCACGGACTTCAACTCGAGCTCCTTTTGGCTGTCGCGATGTCAGTACCACGGTGAACAGGTCCGACACAAAGTTCAACCGAGCTTTACCAATTTATCACCACCGAAACCAAAATCTACCACAAACCCAAATATGAACTCAGTTTTGCCAATCAAATCCTTCAACCTCCTCGTTTTCCGTAACCCTAGCCTGCTGTTGCAACAACCCAACCGCCGAATTGAATCGTCGAACACACCAAAAACGATATAGAATTGTAGAGGGGCTTCCAGTGAATTCAAGCATACATAGAATAGGATTTATAGATTTTTCTTTGGTTTTCTTTTTATTTGTTTTGCTCACTCTTTTTTTTCTGTATTTATGTGAAGTTTCGAAGAACCCAAAAGAGAAGAGGAGATGCGCGCATATATATATATATGTATTTCTAGTTGATATGCTTCTTGTGGTTATGTGGAGATATACGTATTTTATTCCTATACGTGAAGAAAAATGTGCGGTCTGCATGAATTGATGGAAAGGGTATGAGTTGTCTTCGCCTACATCATGGAAAGCACCAGTGCAGGAGGATACACATACGTGCATGAAAGGAATCCCTTTCCTTTTTATATATATTATTTGATTTTAGGGTACCGTTGTATATGAAACCCCATTCAAGTACGAACTGTAACAAACATAAATAAAAATATCGTTGTGATGAGCGAGGTGTCCCGACTCCAAAAATATAATAATACCGGTAGATGGACTCATATTTTGAAACTTCAAAATGTTGATTTCAGGGTGCGAAATACTTCAAACAAAAAGTTGCTTAATAAATTAATTAAAAATTACAATAAAATTCTAAAATTTATTTTATCACTATTTCCCAAAAGAACCTTGTTTAAATTCAAACCCGATCTCTAGTTATATCGAATAAACCGTTACGGTCGATAAATGATTCTATAGCGACTATTTTAAAATTTGATTTGGACATATCTCAAAATCTACACGATGAAATCCTGATTTTTCTCTTCCACTAGAAAGATATACTCCACCAGCTCCATACATTTCTTGTTTCACAGAAATCCGGCTTAAAACGAATCCTGTACATTCAGTTGAAGTTCGAATCGCCAATTTACGAACTACAGCGCCATTTCAAGCTCGATTTTAATTATAATATAATTATACGTTCAAACTGTCGTTCACATAATATATTCGTTATTCTAATTCAATTCTAAACTGAATTAAATATCACAGATGATCCAATTCACACCATATCGCCATTTCAGCCAATTCTGATTATTTCAGAATTATATATATTATTTAATTTATTATTTTAATTAAATATTCACCATTATTTAATTAAACCACCATTTAATTCACTATATTACCATCTATATAATTAAATACGTTAATTATAATACCTCTGCAAATGCGGGTCATTACAAGTTTGAAGAAGGAGGCTTCACCAGTTAGTTATAGACTATCATATATTCCCCTGTGTACTACGTTGTATTTGGAAACAGGTGTTTATAACTGTTGTGCTCTGAAAATGGTATGTATAAACAGTTACTGATTTGTATTTCAAAAGTTATGTTATTTAATAAATTTTATTTGTTCCGCTGTGAGATTTGTCTTCTTTGTTTTCTTCTATTTTAATATTTCTTTCTTTCTATTTCTCATCCTCTAACTTCTTTCTAATAATGATTCGTATTTTTGTGCAATTTGAGTTGGACGTGTGGGGTTATTAGTCAACTCAGATAGTATGGATTTGCGGGCCGTTACAATGAGGGCCCTGCGTGGCTAGTTGAGATTTTAAATGTCCCTCCGTACAAATGAGGTTATGGCAAAAAAAATTAGGGTGTTAGCCAAATTTTTGAAGAATTCGAAAATTCTTAGAAACTGAAAAGTTGAAGAATGAAAGCCAAACTGAAATTTGAGTTGGTTAGTTAAACTACTTTCAACTTCGTTCCTTTTCGAGGACGAAAAGATTTTAAGTAGGGGCGATTGTAATATACCGGAAAATCAAAACCAATTTAAATTTTTTATTTCGATCATTTTAATGAATTTTGAATATTTAAAATGATTTATTTTAAATAATAATGACTAGAAATTTCTTTTGAATTGAATTAGAACGTACAAATTTATTTCAATCAAAGTTATAATATAAATTTTTATTTTTATTATAAAAGGAATTAGATTTGGCACAGTAGTTTAAAAATTCAATTTCAGTTTTCAGTTGAATGTACAAGATTCAAAATAAACCGGATTTTAGTTAAACCAGAAATATATGAATCTGTTTGAAAATATCTTTCCAACAAATGTGAAAAATCCAGATTTCATAACGGGGATAAAAGTGTAAAGTCGAGTTGAAAATTCAGAATAGTCGTTATGGAATTTTATATAATATATAGCCCTTAAAAATAGCCATATTGTAAACGACCTCCATTTTCGATGAGACCACTTTTATTGGATCCAGAATTTCAAACTATTGCTAGATTCCAATTTACAATTTTTTTGGAATTAATATGTAAGCATGGTGAATTTAACATGTCTGGTCATTTCAGTTTGAATTATATCAACTGGGAAATGACCGTTTTTCAAACGGTCTCCAAATTCGATGAAATTAGGTTTGTTAGGATTGTATCGTCAAAACATAGCTAGATTTATTTTTTGGAATTTTTGGAGTCAGTATGTGGCCCAGTAAATTGAAAGGTACATTTAAATTAAATATATAATGATTTATAATTTAATTTAAAGAAAAACTGATCGTAACATCCAAATTGGCTTACGAAACATATCCCATTGTGTTCGGAATGGAAGTAATTGGCTAGGGACGATAGTCGTTGGGTTCGATTTGGGGCTCGGAAGAAAAGTCAACTTCATGGAGAATGAAAAATAAATATAAAATTAATATAAATACCCTTCCCCTAAATTAAAACCCTACCCTCTCATTCAAAATAACAGCCGCCACTTCCAAAACACGTTGCCCCAATCCCCAGCAATCCCCGTCGTCGTCGCTTCATCGCCACCTGCCGCCGCATCCCACTGGCCACCCCCTCGCTCTGACCTCCGTCTCTCCTCTTTCTCCGATTAACAAAAACCGACACCACCCGAAAACGAACCGTCGCACCCCCTGGGCCCACCCCCGACCACCTGACCACCCTCCTCCGCGCCTGACCGTCAACCCCGACCACCAACAAGCCTGGTGCCCCTCTGACCGCAATCAACGCCCACCGTGTACTCCTCCGACCAAATAATGTGAGTTTTTATGATTTTTAATTATAAAAATAGGATTTTTATTATAGGTATAGCATAATAAAGCTAGGATTGTTATATATAAAGTTGGGATTTTTATTAATACAAAGAATTGATTTTTATATTTATGACTCATAATAAAAATACGATTTTTATTTATATGAATAGCGAATGAAAATGTGATTTTTATTTATATGAATAACATATAAAGTTGTGATTTTTATATACATAACGTTCGAATAAAGAAGTAATTTTAATACGAAGTAGCGGTTTAAAAATATGGTTTTTATTTAAATAAATTCATTTTAAAAATGTGATTTTATCCATTTATTTTCTAGTTAAATATATATACTAGGATGTATACGGTGCTTAGAAGTGCCTGACACCTTTGTTAGAAACCTTGTTTGTTTGGCTGTTTGGTTGATTGGATTATTTGGTTGAGTTTGGTTTAGGAAACGAAATGGATTGATTAGAATTTGGTTTGTATATGGGGCGAGCCATTATTAGGCGAGGGATAAGGCTAGACCTTATTCCGGTTCTAGTATCACATCGTTATACTGTCGAAATTTTCTAAAAATATTAGAACAATAAAAATATCATTTTTATTGTATAAATGAACTGTATAAAATGTTCATGAGATGAAATAAATATTTTATAGTTAAAAATATAATTTTTAATGAGTATATGAATAAAATAAATATTCATTTACAAATCAGATGATTTGTTTATGTACACACATTTGACCGATATTGATTGGGATGATATATTTTACACATCGCCTAACTGCAAAAATAATAATCAGTGTTCGTTGTTTGAAAACCCCAAGCGGGTTTTGGGATGATATTGGACATACACTAATCCCAATATTTAGTTGTATGTCAATCGATTGGTTGACAGGCTATTGTAAGCGTTAATTATTTATATTTAACGCTTTTGCAGTTGTGTAATGCACTCTGGATGATGGTTGACTGTGTTTGATTATTGTTGTGTACATGTGGGTATGAAATCCGTATAAATGAAATTTTATAGTAACTGACTGTGTCTGATTCCTGTTCAAAAAGAACAAATATTTTAAAATAATGAATATATTAAATAAGGAACATTTTAAAATAATATTCGGTAATGGATCAAAATATGATTTTGATGTCCAATTTGGGATGGACACGAAAATATTGAAATATATGGAGTCCTGTTGATTAGAGATGCACCATTTTGACGCGAACGATATTTATATTGATTTTATTCATTTTTATAATGAATATCGAAAAGGAAATGATTTCAAAATCTGATATTTTGAAAATATTAACATTTATATACTATAATTATAAGGAAAATTTAATTTTGATTTAATAATGAAAATGAAGTTGAAATCGTTTTTAAAATGAATTTAAAACAATTTATAAAATATGTTTTTAAGTGGAAATCGATGAAATATTTATAATATATATATATATATATATATTATATTTAATGGCCTGAATACAACGCGCCGCGCTGCGGCAGTTCGCGAATTTCGACCATTGACTTCGAATTGACATTATGGGAGATCCGACCGTCGGATTATCCTAAAACAGGAACCGTTGGGTTCGTATCGAAAAGTGCTTTCCAATGAATATAAAAGATTCAAAATCTAATGGTTGGATTTGGAATTATGTCCAAATCAAATTTGGAAAAGGTCGTTGTAAGTGCAGTTCGATGACCGTCTATGGAAATCGGCTGTACGGGCCTTGATAAAATTATTAAAAATATTAATAAGTCGTGTAAAATGATAAGAAAGTATTTGGAGAGAATTGGGATGAAAAATTCCATATTTGAAAAGATAAAAATATATTTTTATCGAAATGAACTAGTTATCAACTAGAATTATAATCCAATTATTTTTAAATAAATAAATTGGATTTAGAATGGGTTTTAATATAATCAGAATTTCCAGTATATGAATTGGAATGGATATGAATCGAAATCATCTTGGGAATATTTCGGTATTGGATTTCATGATTATATGGATATTGTGATAGAAACTTGGAAGATATATCGTTATTTCCAATATGATATTTGTTGGTTTCAGAATTTGATATTGAATATAAGCCGATATAATTTCTATTTAGAGCCTTGTATTTTATATCAAATTGGATTATAGGTTTGTCGCGAACGGTGTCTTAAATAACGTTGTTCTTAAACCAAGTTGAGGAAAGAATAAATCTTTGTATTAAGATTTAATGAAATTTTCCAACCAATTTATATTTAATTGGAATCGAATAAAAGAATTGGATTTTGGGTTTGTCATGAACGATGTCTTCAGTAACACTGTTCTTGAACCCCGTGTGAAAAGAATAAATCTTTTAATTAAGATTATTAAAGTTTCTAGTTAATTAACTATTAATTGGAATAAAATGGGATGTGAATTGGGTTTATCGTGAACTGTGTTTTTAACGACATTCGTTATTTAACCCTATTTACAGTGAAATGTGATTTGCAATTTATAAATCTTTTAATTAAGATTTAAGGGAAATTTTCCGAAGAAAAGTTTCCAATTTAATAAAATAAATTGGAATGGAATTCGATTTGGTAATAATCGAAGTGAACTTCTATGGAGGAAGACTGTTACTATATATGGAATTTGAAAGGCTTGGTCGTTATTTCATTTATATTATCGGTTGGATATGGAAGTTTATATCGATTATATATATTGATCTATTTTCCGTGAAGAATCCATTGTTAATGAAATGTGATTTTGGGTTATCGTGAGCTGTGTTTTAAATGACATTAGTTATTTAACCCAGTTAAAGATAAGATTAATTTCTTAACTTTGAATAATCATTAAGCAATGATTTTCGGAGATTAAAACTTAATTAGAGTTTTAATGAATCTTAAAATAAATTGAAAGGTGAATTTGATAACTAAAATTATCAAATTCAAGAAATGATCGAGAATGGAGTACCACCAGTTTTACTCCAGGTGATAGTTAAATCTTTAATTAGATTTGAACGTGAAATGGTAGTTAATTTTACTGACAAAACCGTGGGTGTTATATATGGAGTATTTCCAGTGTTGCTCCGTGGGATGAATAGGTTGAGATTGGGAAATTAAACAAATGATTACTTCGGTAAGATTCGTTAATACCGACTAGTTGATAAACCTTAATTTGGTTTAGAATTGAAATCAAAAGGAAGATTAAAGAATAAATTTAAAGAATTTATCTTTGATAAAATTAATGGGAACCTTTCCCAAAGGATATGAATATTTGAATAAAATAATATTCAGAATTGGAATGAGGCGTATGTTGTGTTTTTATAGCACTTGTTTACAAGATACACGAGTTATTCAAAAAGACCTGGTTTATCCCATCCTGAATAATTGATTCGACGATATGTCAACTATGAAGATGGTGGGTGAAGACCGGAGGTCTTCACATCGTTTGGATGATTACTGATGTCTTGATTGGGTTGTACACCCAAGACGAGGTAATAAGTGGTGATCGTCCAAACGTACTCTGAGATCGACCGGAAATGCGAGGACCTCTCCCCAGTAAATGGATGTGTGTCTGACATTGGATTTTATTTTGTGTTGATTGATCTCTGTTAAATATATATCTGTTTGGTGGCGGAGAATTTATTCTCTTGCTTAACACCCTTCTCTGAGACATACGAGTTCAGAGGTTATATATCGAGAGACATCAGTCGCATGGCGTGAATTGTCAGTGTGGCATGCAGAGATGCAAATGATCAAGGCTTTTGTTGAAAAGCAGAGTCTTGTAGTTGATGATCAAAGCACAGCTTTAATATAGCGTAGCTTTGTGTATAGCGTTAATTCGCGGGCCTTACGCCCAGGTGTGAACTAGAAATCGGAGAGGACTTCGGGGAGGGCATGCGTTTCCTTCTATCTAGGAGTGGTGTCATGGTATGAATCCCAGACATTTTACTCTTGTGGATGTTGCATATTATTTGATGGACCGGCCCTGACGATCCAAGGGTCGATGCGTTCTAATCCTGAGACACGGGCGAGAACGTCTTGAAGCGGTAAGTACGATCCCTTGCCTTGGTTCACAGACAGAAATTCAACTTCCAATACGTGAATTTGCGGTTTTAATTGTAGAACTAGTATAGCGACATGATAGATGGTACCCATGTCGTCTATGATTGATACATTTATATTTGAAGTTGTTTGATACACTATGCACTTATAGTAATATCAAAATAATTTGTTTTAAATGTACCAAGCATGTTTGGATATTATAAGGGAAACCTATATCCCCCTGCTTGCGTTGCATTGCATTGTGTGATAGGACCTGAGTCTTATAATAGCTTCGTTTTCCAAAAAGCATTGCGCTATTTGTTTTATGCACTAGTATTCTTGGGAGGAAACTATTCCGTGTTGTACGGCGTGGTCCCTTGATTTACCAAATTTTAAAGTAAAGTTTTAAATAATTGTTTTAGTTCTCACACCAGTCACATGACTGACCGGGATTTTATTGTTTCAACCTAAACTCTGGGTGACCCTATTTTCCACTCGAGCAGCTAGTAGTTTTTGTTTTGTATATATTATATTCACAGGATCCTGGTTTACTACTGGAGCTATACTCGGAACGCTTTGTATCCATGTATTTCTTTCAGTTGTGTTTTTTATTATTCTCCGCTGCATTGTAATTTGTATATCTCTGATGTTTATCAAATGTATATAATTTATTCATACACTGGTATATTTTGTACTCTGATGTAAATTATAGTAATAAGAAATGAAATATTCTTCTGTTTTTGTTCTGATTTATCGTGTTCTCATTACAATCCGTTCTTTCTCTTCTCTTCGGAGACTAAGGAAGTTCGGGTCGTCATAATAACCAAGCAGAATAATCAGTTGGATGTACTCTTACCATGTCTCCAGACATCATGATGATCTACCCCGCTGGGTTCTTCACCGTCGTACATGCGGATCGGTCCAAGCGCATTACACTATCGTGTTATTAGATTGTATATCTAATCTTTTAATCAAGTGTTTGTCTTATCTTATCAGATTGCTAATTAACTTGATTATACACGTATTAGCTTTTCATTCAAGTTACCAGGTTTATTCTAAGCCCCATTTATCTCAAAGGAATGGGGTCGTCTCGCTTATTAATCCAGTAATTTAACTTAACCCGTTTTAAGTTCATTAATAAGCCAGTGACATATCATGTTATTTCTTAGATTATAACTAATGTAAGTAATCTATAACCCCTTTTTATCACCATGTCATTTATTGTCCAATTACATGTTTATAAGTCAAAATAACATGCTTTACTTAATATATAATTAAGTATATTCTTCCCCAGTTCTCGTATTTTCTTTTGACATGTCTGCTTAATACATAATTAAGTACAACTTATTTCATTTCATAAGTCTGCCTATTTCACTCTTTCTTATTTAATCATAACCTCATCTTACATTGTCATCTCAATTTTTTGTTGTTTATTTATTAACTTAGTTCTCTTAACTAAGGTTTATTAATAAGTTCTCTTTTCATTTATTATAATCCATGTTATAATTTCCATTTATCCTGTAACAACCAAGAAAATCGAAACCAATTTAAAAATTTTACTTTGGCAATTTTAATGAATTTTGAATATTTAAAATGATTTATTTTAAATAATAACGACTAAAAATTTATTTAAATCAAAATTAGAACAAACAAATTTATTTTAATTATATAACGAGCCTGAAATGGCGCGATAATTTGAAATTTCGATTCCAAATTTCAAATGAATGTACATGATTCAAAATAAATTAGATTTCAGTAAACCTGAAATATTAGAATCTGTTTGAAAATTTCTTTCCAATGAATGTGAAAAATCCAAATTTCATAACGATGATAAAAAGTTATGTCCAATTGAAAATTCAAAATAGTCGTTATGGAATTTTATTTAATATATAGCCCTTAAAAATAGCCATTTTGCAAACAACCTCCATTTTCGATGAAACCACTTTTGTTGGATTTGGAATGTCAAGTTATTGCTATATTCCAATTTTCATAATTTTCGGAATTAATATGTGAGCGTGGCAAATTTCAACGAGTTTGGTCAATTCAGTTTGAATTTAATCGACTGGAAAATGACCGTATCGTCAAAACATAGCTAAATTTATTTTACTAGAATTTTTAGAGTTAGTACGTGGCATCGGCAAATTAAAATGTGCGTTTAAATTTAAAATATAATGATTTATATTTTAAATTTAGTGGAAACTGATCATAGCAGCCGAATTGGGTTACGAAACGTATCCCATTGTGTTCGGTAAGGGGGTAATTAGCTAGGGGCGACAGTTGTTGGGTCTCATTTGGAGTTTGAATCGAAAGTCAACATTTTTGGAATATATATACACACACACATAAAACCCCCCTTCCTTCTTTCTCTTCCCCAACATATTGAGATCGAAACAAAATAAAAAATTAAAACACGATCGCGCTTAGCCTCCCCCTTTCTCGAAGCCGCCGCCGCCGCAGCCGCGACGCCACCCCACCTCCGCACCACGCCGCGGTGCTCCACCTCCCTCCAGCTCCTCTCTTCTCTCTCCTAAAAGCCCTAGTCGCCCAAAATCGAAGAGAACCACCACCTCTGGACACCACAGACACCGCCGAACCTCCTGCTCCACCTCTCGACCACCCAAGACCGCGGTGGGGCCCCCTCCTCTGAAGAATAAAATGCAAAGTGAGTTTTGTGTGTATGTAGTTTAAAAATCGGTTTTTTTTAAACATCGAGATAAAAATATAATTTGTAATTAGATAAAAAATTTGATTTTTTATTTAAGTAGCCATATAAAAATGTTATTTTTACATGATAGTTTTAGATTAAAAATATAATTTTTAGCAATATGAAAATACAATTTTTATATTGAAAGAGAGAAATAAAAATTGGATTTTTCTTTATGTGAATGGCAATATAAAAATTGGATTTTTCTTTATGTGAATGGCATATAAGAATTGGATTTTTATTTATGTGAATAGTGAATAAAAATGTGATTTTTATATGAATAGAATAATAAAAATGTGTTTTTTATTATTTGAATGGCATTATAAAAATATAATGTTTAGAGAGATAAAAATATAATTTTTAGTGATGTACAAATATGATTTTTATTATATAAACATCATTATAAAAATATTATTTTTATATATGTAGCGATATGAAAAATATGAATTTTTTTTATATATGTGGCGAAATAAAAATGTGATCTTTTATGTATATATAGCGATATAAAAATGCGACTTTTAAATATATAAACATCATACTAAAAATGTGATTTTTATTAAGAACAACGCGGAAAAGATTGCGTTGGAATTTCGGGAAAATCCAAACGGTTCAGAAATTCAGAAATAAAACTGGAGGAGTGGATCCCAAAAGTGAGAACTTCTCATTCTAATTTTATTTTCTTGTTAAATATATATACTAGGATGCAGACGATGCTTAGAAGCACCTGACACCTTTGTTTGAAACCATAGTTATTTGGTTGATTTTTGGATTGATTGATTTGTTTGAATTTGGTTTGGGATAAGAAACGAATTGATTAAAATTGGTATGTATATGGCGTGAGCCAGTATTAGGCAAGGGATAAGGCTAGACTTTATTCCGGTTCTAGTATTGCGCCGTTATGCTGCCGAATTTTTCTAAAAATGTTAGAATAATGAAAATATCATTTTTATTATATAAATGGACTGTATAAAACATTCATGTGTTGTAATAAATATTTTATCGTTAAAAATATAATTTTTAACAAGTATATGAATGAAAATAAATATTCATTTACAAATCGGGTGATTTCTTTATGTACAGACATTTGACTGATATTGATTGAGATGATATATTTTACACATCGCCCAACTGCACAAATAAAATCTGTGTGTGTTGATTGAAACCCTACACGGGTATTGGAATAATATTTGACATACACTAATCCCAATTGTTTAGTAGTATGTCAATCGATTGGTTGACAGACTATTGTAAGCGTTAATTATTTATATTTAACGCTTATGCGATTGTGTAATGCACTCTAGGTGATGTTGATTGTGTTTGATGGTTGCTGTACACATGTGTGTATGAAATCCATATAAACAAAATTATATGGTAATTGACTGAATCATGATTCCAATTCGGAAAAAATGAATATTTTAAATTAACGAATATTTTAAAATGACGAATAATGAATATTTTAAAATAACTAATATTTTATAATAATATTCAGTAATGGATCAAAATATGATTTTGATGTCCGAAATGGGATGGACATGAAAATATTGAAAAATATGAAGCCGTGTTGATTAGATATGCGCCATTTTGATGCTTACGATATTTATATCGATTTTACTCATTTTTATAATGAATATCGAAAATGAAACGATTTCAGAATCTGATATTTTGAAAATATTATCATTTATATATTATAATGATAAGGAAAATTCAATTTTGATTTAAAATTGAAAATGAATTTGGAATCATTTTAAAATGAATTTATAAATGATTTATAAAATACTTTTAAATGGTAATCGACGAAATATATGTTATATATATATTTATTTAATGGCCTAAATAGAACGCGTCGCGCCGCGACCATTTGTGAATTTCGACCATTGACTTCGAATTGACATTACGGGAGATCCGATCGTCGGATTCTCCTAAAAACAAAACTGTTGGGTTCAAATCGAAAAAAGCTTTCCAACAAATATAAGAGATTTGAAATCTAATGGCTGGATTTGGAATTATGTCCAAATAAAATTTGGAAAAGGTCGTAGTAAGTGCAGTTCGATGGCCGTTTACGGAAATCGACTGTATGGGCCTTGATAAAATTATTAAAAATATTAATAATTTGTGTAATAATTAATGGTTAGGAAAGAATTTGGATGAATAATTCCACATTTGTAAGGATAAAAATATATTTTTATCAAAATGAAATAGCTATGAACTAGAATTATAATCCAATATTAGGAAATAAATAAATTGGACTGCGAACGATTTTAATACAACCAGAAATTTCTAATATAACAACTGGAATGGATTTGAATGGAAATCTTCTCCGTAATATTTTGATATTGGATTGTGATTATACGGATATTGTTATGGAAATTTGGAAGATATATTTTATGTCGTTATTTCGCATACGATATTTGTTGGTTTCAGAATTTGATATTGAATATAAGCCGTTAGAATTTCTATTTGGAGCCTTGTATTTGATATCGAATTGGACTTTGGGTTTGTCGTGAATGGTGTCTTAAATAAAACTGTTCTTAAACCCAATTGAGGAAAGAATAAATCTTTTAATTAAGATTTAGTGAAGTTTTCCAATTAATTAAGATTTAATTGGAATTGAATAAAAGAATTGGATTTTGGGTTTGTCATGAATGGTGTCTTAAATAACACTGTTCTTAAACCCCATGCGAAAAGAATAAATCTTTTAATTATGATTATTAGAGTTTCCATTTAATTAACATTTAGTTAAAATAAAATGGAATGTGAATTGGGTTTATTGTGAACTGTGTTTTCAGCGACATTCGTTGTTTAACCCGATTTGCAATGAAATGTGATTTGCAATTTATAAATCTTTTTATTAAGATTTAACGGGAATTTTCCAAAGTAAAGTTTTCCAATTTAATAGATTAAATTGGAATTGAATGGAATTCGATTTGATAGTAAATTAAGTGAGCTTTTGTGGAGGATGGTTGTTAATATAAATGGAATTTAAAAAGGCTTTGTCGTTATTCCATTTATATTATTAGTCGGAGACGGAAATTGATATCGATCATATATTGATTTGTTTTCCATGAATATTCCATAATTAATGGAATGTGATTTGGGTTTATCGTGAACTGTGTTTTAAATGATATTAGTTCTTTAACCCAGTTAAAGACAGGATTACATGTCTAACATTGTATTTCGAACTGTATGGTTGATCTTTGCTAAATATAAATCTGTTTGGTGGTGGAGAATTTATTCTCTTGCTTAACTCCTTTCTCTAAGACATACGAGCTTAGAGGTTATATATCGGCAGAAATCTATAGTACGGTGTAGATTGTCACTACGACATGTTTGATTTCCCATAGATAAATAATCATTAATATTGATTTTTGGGAAGATTAAAACTAAGTGGAGTTTTAATGAATCATTAATTAGATTGAAAAGTGAATGAGATAATTTAAATTATCGAATTTGGGAAATGATCGAGAATGGAGTACCACTAGTTTTGGTCCAAGCGATAGTTAAATCTTTAATTAGATTTGAACGGGAAATGGTAATTAACTTTACCGATAACACAGTGGTGTTAGATATGGAGTATTACCGGTTTTTCTCCATGGGATGAATAGATTGGGATTGGGAAATTAAGCAAATGATTACTTCGGTAAGGTGTGCTAATCCCGACTAGTTTGGATAAACCTTAATTTGGTTTGAATTGATATCCAAAGGAAGATTAAAAAATAAATTTAAAGAATTTATCTTTGATAACATTAATGGGAACCTTTCCCAAAGTATAAGAATATTTGAATAAAAGAATATTCTAGATTGGAATGAGGCGTATGTTGTGTTTTTATAGCACTTGTTTATTATATACGCGAATTATTCGAAAAGGCCGGTTTTATACCCATTCTGAATAACTGATTCGACGATAAGTCGACGATGATGACGGTGGTTGAAGACCAGAGGTCTTCACATCTTTTGGATGATTACTGATGTCCTGATTGGGCTGTACACCCAAGACGAGGTAATAAGTGGTGATCATCCAGACATACTTGGTGATCGACCAGATATGCAAGGACCTCTCTCCTGTATTGGACATACGGGACGAGGAATAAGGTTCCTCCGGTTTCATTCAGACCCAGAACGACCTAGTAAATGGATGTGTGTCTGACACTAGATTTTATTCTGTGTTGATTGATTTATATTAAATATATATCTGTTTGGCGGTGGAGAATTTATTCTCTTGCTTAACGCCCTTCTCTGAGACGTACGAGATCAGAGGTTATATATTGATAGACATCAGTCGCATGGCGTGAATTGCCTGTGTGATATGCTGAGATGCAAATGATCAAGGCTTCTATTGAAAAGCAGAGTCTTGTGGTTGATGATCAAAGCACGACTTTAATATAGCATAGCTTTGTGTATAGCGTTGATTCGCGAGCCTCACACCTCGGTATGAGTCAAAAACAGGATAAGTGACCCAAGGAGGACATGGCTTTTCTTTCTAGCTATGGGTGGTGTCATGGTATGGAGCCCATACATTTATTATTTTCACCTATGTGGATGATGGATTGCGAGGTGCCTCAGATATATCAGTTACTACGGAGCTGATGGATATAGGTCTTATAGGACCGAGAAATGTGTGTTCAGGAATAACTAATCCTCAAACTTAAGGGAGGACCTGCCTTGGAGGATTCAGGGGTTGCCCAAGTCCTGAGGCATTTGCTAGAGTGTCTCAAAGCGGTTAGGGGTACATCCCTTGCCTAGACTCATGACATAAATCCAATTTCCAGTACGTGACATTTTGGTTTTAATTGTTGAGCCTAGTATGGCGACATGATAGATGGTACCAATGCCACCTATGATTGATGCATTTATATTTGAAGTTGCTTTATACACTATGCACTTAGAATAGTATCAAATGATTTGTTTTAAACGTACCAAGCATATGTGGCTATTATAAGGTAAACCTTTATCCTCCGACTTGCGTTGCAATGTGTGATGGGACCTAAGTCTTATAATAACTTCATTTTTTTAAAAAGCATTGTGTTGTTTATAACTATTTATGTACTGGTATTCTTGGGAGGAAACCCATTCCGTGTTATACGGCGTGGTCTCTTGATTTACTTTTAAAGTAAAAGATTTAACAACTGTTTTTGGTTCTCACACCAGTCACATGACTGACCTGGAGTTTATTATTTTAACCTAAACTCTGGGTACCCTTATTTTCTACACGGGCAGCTAGTAGTTTTGATTTTGCATATTTCTATTTTTCAGGATCCTGGTCTACAGCTGGACCTATATGCGGAACGCTCTGTATCCATGTGTTTCTTTCAGTTGTATTTTGTATTAATTTCCGTTGCATTATAATTTTTAAATCTATGATATTTATCAAATGTATGATATTTGTCAATACTCTGGATATTCTTGTACTCTGAGGTAAATTGTTGCAATAGCAATGAAATGTTCTTCTATTTGTGTTCTGATTTGTCATGTTCTCAACTCAATCTGGGCTTTCCCGTAAGGGCATGTTAGGGTTGTTTCTTCGTGGTATCAGAGCCTTGGTTTATAGAGCTCAAGAACAAGACATATTAGAACCGAACGAAAGAATTCATAAGAGATTGGATTAGTAATATCCAATGAGAATGACTCGTTAGAGATGGGATCAGTAGTATCCTAGAACGAGTGTGAAGAGTAGTGTTTTTAAATTAAAAATGAAAAAACAAATTTTGTTTCGAAAATTTAAATCTTATTATACGTATTTGAATATTTATTATATGTTGAATTTGGACAATCGAGTATATGAATATTTTGAATATACGCGTAATTAACGTGTATTCGAAGCCTTAAATATACTGGATAGATATAGAATCACACTCTAGTCACTCGGAGCTGGTTCTGATGATTGATGCATCATCATCAGAGTTTATGTTCGAGGTTCAAAAGTGGGATTTCTATATATTTCCAATTGACTGGTGTGAGAACCAAACATTAGATAGGATTTATTTGTTGTGATTTGGCATCAAAAATGGATTTTTGGTTTATGTAAAAAAAATTGAATTTGAAAAACTAATCAACTAATTGTGATGTTTGATTATTGGTTTGATTAATTAAAATTTTGAACCATTAAACAAAATTGAATCAAATATTGAACTGACTTGAAAATTGATTGCAATTGCATATGTGTACATGTGTATATAATGAACAGGTCATAGCAGGGAAGCTAAGCAGAGGAATAAAATTGTATGCCCGACAAATAGGTACGTGTTTACTTATTTATTGGGTTTGGATGATTTTATGGGCTACTTGGCTTTCCTTTTTCTTTTGGATAATGAGGGCCCTGCATGGCTAATTGTGGTTTTAATTGTCTCCCCGTACAAAGGGGTTTATAGCGATTTTTTTTGAAAATTTAGGGTGTAAGCCAAATTTGTGAAGAATTCTGAAATTCTTAGGAACCAAATAGTTGAAGAATGAAAGTGGAGTTGATTAGTTAAACAACTTTCAGCTCCGTACCTTTTTGAGGATGAAAAGATTTTATGTGGAGGCGATGTAACAACCCGGAAAATTGGAACCAATTAAAAAAAATTATTTTGGAAATTTTAATGAACTTTGAATATTTAAAATGTTTATTTTAAATAATAACGACTAAAAATTTATTTAAATCAAAGTTAGAACGAATAAATTTATTTTAATTATATAACGAGCCTGAAATGGCGCGGTAGTCTGAAATTTTGATTCCAAATTTCAAATGAATGTACAAGATTCAAAATAAATTGGATTTCTGTAAAAAAAAAGAAATATTTGAATCTGTTTGAAAATATCTTTCCAACGAATGTGAAAAATCCAGATTTCATAACAGGAATAAAAAGTTATGTCCAGTTGATAATTCAGAATAGTCACTATCGAATTTTATATAATATATAGCCTTTAAAAATAGCCATTTTGCAAATGACCTCCATTTTCGATGAAACCACTTTTGTTGTATCCGGAATGTCAAGTTATTGCTAGATTCCAATTTTCATAGTTTTTGGAATTAATATGTGAGCGTGGCGAACTTAAATGAGTTTGGTCAATTCAGTTTGAATTTAATCGACTGGAAAATGACCGTTTTTCAAACGGTCTCCAAATTCAACGAAATTAGTTTTGTTAGGACCAAATCGTCAAACCATAGCTAGATTTATTTTACTGGAATTTTTGGAGTTAGTATGTGGCCCTGATAAATTAAAATGTGCGTTTAAATTTGAAATATAATGATTTATATTTTAAATTTAGCGGAAACTGATCATAACAGTCGAATTGTGTTACAAAACATATTCCATTGTCTTCGAAATGGGGGCAATTAGCTAGGGGCGACAGACGTTGGGTCTCGTTTGGAGTTCGAACGGAAGTCAACATTTTTGGAAAATAAATAATATATATATATATATATATATATTTACATAATACCCCCTTCCTTCTTTCTCTTCCCCGACATAATCAGATCGAAACAAATAAAACACGATCGCGCTCAGCCCCCTTTCTTGAAGTCGCCGCTGCCTCAGCCGCGACGCCACCCACCTCCGCACCACGTCGCGGTGCCCCACCTCCCTCCAACGCCTCTTTCTCTCTCCTGAAAGCCCTAGTCGCCCAAACCCGAAGAGAACCACCACCTATGGACACCACAACCGCCGCCACCGAACCTCCTGCTCCCCCTCTTAACCACCCACGATAGCGGTGGGGCCACCTCCTTTGGAGAATCGAATGCAAAGTGTTTTTTTGGTGTATATAGTTTAAAAATCAGATTTTTTTTAACATTGAGATAAAAATATAATTTGTAGTTTGATAAAAAAATTGATATTTTATTTAAGTAGCCATATAATGATGTGATTTTTACATGATAGTTTTAGATTAAAAATATAATTTTTAGCATTATAAAAATACGTTTTTTAGTTGAAAGAGAGATATAAAAATTGGATTTTTCTTTATGTGAGTGGCATATAAAAATTGGAATTTTCTTTATGTGAATGACATATAAAAATTGGATTTTTCTCTTTATGTGAGTTGCGAATAAAAATGTGATTTTTATATGAATAGAATAATAAAAAATTGATTTTTATTGTTTGAATGTCATTATAAAAATATAATGTTTGGAGAGATAAAAATATACTTTTAAGTGATGTAAAAAATGTGATTTTTATTATATAAACACCATTATTAAAATATGATTTTTATATATGTAGCGATATGAAAAATACGATTTTTTTTATATATGTGGAAAAATAAAAATGTGATCTTTTATGTATATATATAGCGATATAAAAATGAGATTTTTAAATATATAAACATCATATTAAAAATGTGATTTTTACTATGAACAACGTGGAAAAGATAGCGATGGAATTTCGGGCAAATCCAAACGGTTCAGAAATTCAGAAATAAAACTGGAGGATGGATCCCAAAGGTGAGAACTTCTCACTCTAATTTTGTTTTCTAGTTAAATATATATATTAGGATGCAGACGGTGCCTAGAAGCACCCGACACCTTTGTTTGAAACCGTGGATGTTTGGTTGATTTTTAGATTGATTGATTTGTTTGAATTTTGTTCGGGATGTGAAACTAATTGATTAGAATTGATATGTGTATGGCACGAGCTAGTATTAGGCGAGGGATATGGCTAGACCTTATTCCGGTTCTAGTATCACGCCATTATACCGCCGAATTTTGTTAAAATGTTATAACAATAAAAATATCATTTTTATTATATAAATGGACTGTATAAAATATTCATGTGTTGAAATAAATAATTTATCGTTAAAATATAAATTTCAACGAGTATATAAATGAAAATAAATATTCATTTGCAAATCAGACGATTTGTTTATGTACACACATTTGACTGATATTGATTGGAACGATATATTTTACACATCGCCCAACTGCACAAATAAAATTTGTCTGTGTTGATTGAAACCCCATACGGGTATTGGGATGATATTTAACATACACTAATCCCAATTGTTTAGTTGTATGTCAATCGATTGGTTGACAGACTGTTGTAAGCGTTAATTATTTATATTTAACGCTTATGCAGTTGTGTAATGCACTCTGGTTTATGGTTGATTGTGTTTGATGGTTGTTGTATAGATGTGTGTATGAAATCCATATAAACAAAATTATATCGTAATTGACTATGTCTGATTCCAATTAGGAAAAAACGAATATTTTAAATTAACGAATATTTTAAAATGACGAATAATGAATATTTTAAAATAACTAATAGTTTATAATAATATACAGTAATGGATCAAAATATGATTTTGATATCCGAACTGGGATGGACATAAAAATAATGAAAAATATGAAGCTGTGTTGATTAGATATGGACCATTTTGACACATTCGATATTTATATCGATTTTATTCATTTTTATAATGAATATCGAAAATGAAATGATTTCAGAATCTGATGTTTTGAAAATATTATCATTTATATATTATAATGATAAGGAAAATTCAATTTTGATTTAAGATTGAAAATGAAGTTGGATTCGTTTTAAAATGAATTTATAAACTATTTATAAAATACGTTTTAAATGGAAATCGACGAAATATATATAATATATATTATATGTAAGACCCCGTGACTTCCCCGGTAAGTAAAGCACGGATTGTACTGAGGACAAGATGAATCGGAACGCAAATAGAAGAACATTTCATTGTTTATTACAACAATTCCGTCAGAATACAAGAATATACAGAGTATGAATAAATATTACACATCATAAATTATCAGAGATTTAAATACATTACTGCAGCGGAAAAATAATACAAAACATAACTGAAAGTAATACACGGATACAGAGCTTTCCGAGTATCGTTCCAGCTGTAAATCAGGGTCCTGTGAATATAAATCTGCAAAACCAAAACTACTAGCTGCCCGTGCGGGAGGGCACCCAGAGTTTAGGTTAAAACAATAAACTCCAGGTCAGTCATGTGACTGGTGTGAGAACTAAAACAGTTATTTAAAACTTCACTTTAAATCAGATATATCAGGGGACTACGCCGTATAACACGGAACGGGTTTCCTCCCAAGAATACCAGTGCATAAAACAAAACAGCGCAACGCTTTTTGGAAAAATGAAGCTATTATAAGACTTAGGTCCCATCACACAATGCAACACAATCCGGAGGATAGGGTTTTCCCTTATAATAGCCAAACATGCTTGATACGTTAAAAACAAATCATTTGATACTATTATAAGTGCATAGTGTATAAAACAACTTCAAATATAAATGTATCAATCCTAGACGGCATGGGTACCATATATCATGTCGCCATACTAGGCTCTACAATCAAAACCACAAAGTCACATATTTGGAAATTGGATTTCTGTCTGTGAACCGAGGCCAGGGATCGTCCTCACCGTTTCGAGACAATCTACCCTACCATGTCTCAGGAATAGCCGCAACTGCACCTTGGATCGTCAGGGCCGGTCCACCGATGTGGATTAAAATGCCTGAACACTACGTTTCCCCACCCTTTGGGGTGTAAATGAGCCAAGTACGTCTGGACGATCACCAACTGATTCCCTCCTCTTGGTTGTACAACTCAATCAAGATCATCAGTAATCACCTAAACGATGTGAAGGCCTCAGGTCTTCGACCACCGTATTCATCCTAGACACATCGTCGAATCAATTATTCAGAATGGGATAAACCCGGTCTTTCTGAATAACCCGCATATATAATAAACAAGTGTTACACAAACACAACATACGCCTCATTCCAATTCATAATATTCTTTTATTCTAATATTCTTATACTTTGGGAAAGGTTCCCATTAATTTTATTAAAGATAAACTCTTTAAATTTATTCTTTAATCTTCTTTTGAATATCAATTCAAACCAAATTATGGTTTATCCAAACTAGTCGGGATTAACGAACCTTACCGAAGTAATCATTTGTTTTAATTTCCCAATCCCAACCTATTCATCCCATGAAGTAAAACTGGAAATACTTCATATCTAACACCACAATGTTATCGGTAAATTCAATTACCATTTCACGTTCAAATCTAATTAAAGATTTAACTATTGCCTGGAGCAAAACTGGTGATACTCCATTCTCGATCATTTCAATCTAATTAAAGATTCATTAAAACTCCACTTGGTTTTAATCTTCCCAAAAATCAATATTAATGATTGTTTAACTTGGGAAATCATATCCTGTCTTTAACTGGGTTAAAGAACCAATCTCATTTAAAACACAGTTCACGATAAACCCAAAATCACATTCTATTCCATCAGACTTTAACCGTAAATTAGCAAGTGAACAATTCCCTAAGTAATAACCACGAAGGCCGAAACCAACATCAGATCAATACCCAAGAAACCATTCTACTTAACTAATGTTTAGTTAGTTTCTGATTTTCTTAACTCCATTGGGTCTAAGAATTGTATTATTGAAGATACCGTTCACGACAACCCAAAATCACATTCCATTAATTATCGGGTTAAAGAACAAGTGTTATTTAAAACACCGTTCATGATAAACCCAAAAATCAATTCCAATTCAATTCCAATTAAATATTATTTAATTGGTACACTCCATTAAATCTAAATAGAAAGATTTAATCTTTTTCTCAATTGGGTTTAAGAACAGTGTTAATGAAGACACCATTCACGACAAACCCAAATCCCATTTGATATTAAATATAAGGCTCTGAATAGAAAATATAACGGCTTATATTCAATATCAAATTCTACGACCAACAAATATTGTATTGGAAATAACGATATTTATGTCTTTCAAATTTCCATAAAAATATCTGTATAATCACGAAACCCAGCATCAAAATATTCCAAAGACAATTTCGATTCAAATCCATTCCAATTCAATTATTGGAAATTCAGGTTATTTTCAAAACCATTTCAAATCCAATTTATTTATTTTAAAAATAAATGGAATTATAATTCTAGTTCAAAACTAGTTCATTTCGATAAAAATCTATTTTTATCTTTTCAAATTTGGAATTTTTCATGTCAGTTCTTCACAAATCATTTCTTATGATTCTACACAAATTATTACTATTTTTAATAATTTTATCAAGGCCCGTATAGTCGATTTCCATCAACGGCCATCGAACTGCACTTACAGCGACCTTTTCCAAATTTAATTTGAACGTAATTCCAAATCCAACCGTTAGATTTCAAATCTCTAATATTCATTAGAAAGCTCTTTTCGATACGAACCCAATGGTTCTGATTTTAGGAGAATCTGACAGTCGGATCTCCCGTAACGTCCATTCGAAGTCAATGGTCGAAATTCGCGAACTGCCGCGGCGCGGCGCGTTCTATTCAGGCCATTATATATATATATATATATATATATATATATATATAATATGAATATATATTTCATCGATTTCCTTTTAAAACGTATTTTATAAATCGTTTTAAATTCGTTTTCGAAACGATTTCAACTTCATATTCAATTTCAAATCAATATTGAATATTCCACATCATCGATATACAAATGATAATATTTTCAACATGTTATATTTTGAAATACTTCCTTTTCTATAATCATTATAAAAACGAATATAATCGATATAAATATCGTTCGCGTCAAAATGGCGCATATCTAACCAATACGGCTTTATATATTTCAATAACTTCGTTATTCTATTCAACACTTGAATATATATTTTTATTCAACACATGAATATATATTTTATTCAACACATGAATTTATATTCTATTCAACAGATGAATTTTTATTCTGTTCAACACATGAATTTTCCTTCTATTCAACACATGAATATTCTTTCTATTCAACACATGAATTTTTCTTTCTATTCAACACATGATTTTTTTTTCTATTATATTCCTTATTTTCCAAATTGGAATGAGGCCCAATCAATTACCATATAACGTTAATTATATTGATTCCCTACAACACATGTATATAATAGCAACCATCATCCAGAGTGCACCACACAACTGCATAAGCATTAAATATAAATAATTAACGCTTACACAGTCTGTCAACCCATCGATTGACATACAACTAAACAAACGGGATTAGTGTACGTCAAATATCATCCCAATACCCATGTGGGGTTTCAAATCAACAAACACAGATTTTATTTGTGCAGTTGGGCGATGTGTAAAATTTATCGACTCAATCAATAATAGTCAAATGGGTTTACACAAACAAATCATCCGATTTGTTTATAAATGTTTATTTTATATACACATTATATTTTTAACTATAAAATATTTATTCATTCCACATCACACAATAGAATTTCATAACACATCAATCAAACAAACAAGTCATTCATGGTCTGTGGACGACGGGTGTCGGGTGCTGCTAAGCACCGTCTGCATCCTAGTATATATTTTTAACTACAGAACAAGAATTAAAGTGGGAAATTCTCACCTATTAGCTAAACCAAACATCGCGACTCTTCATATGTAGAAAATCTTCGCCGTGCTCGCCTTTTGTCACTTTCGTTGTCCATATCCACTACATATATAAAAATCGCATTTTTAAATTGTTGTTATGTATGTAAAAATCACATTTTTATGACTACGCTATATGGATAAAAATCACATTTTTATACTGTTACTATATAGATAAAAATTCTATTTTTTATACCGCTACTATATAGATAAAAATTCTATTTTTATAACCATTTTCATAAAATAAAGATCATATTTTTATCACGTTAACTTCATAATAAAAATTATACTTTTATATCGCTCTTCTTCTAATAAAGATTATATTTTTATATCGCCACTCAAATAAAAATCACATTTTTATATTCTCTAGTATATAAAAATCATATTTTTATTCTTTCTATAATATAAATCTCATCATTCCTATATAAAAATCTCAACTCTTTGTTAATGTAAAAATCAAATCTTTCTACGATTAAAAATCGAATCTTTGCTAAATCAAAAATCATATTTTTCTAGATTAAAATCAAATCTTTGCTAGATTAAAAAAAATCAAATCTTTGTTGGATTAAAAATCAAATATTTCGTGTTATAAAAATATAATCTTTTATGTTATAAAAATATAATCCTTTCTCTATTTCAGTAATAAAAAACTCGTCTTTTCACTGATAAAATTCTCATTTTTATCCCTATATCATTTTGCACAAAATCTGTAGTTTAAAACAATGTTGTTACCTATTAAAATCTGAATTTAAACTACATAAAGAAAATAAAATAAATAAAAATAAAAGAAGCTTATAGTTTTGGGCGGAGCAGGAGGTATGGGTGCTGGCATCGGGGTCTGGTGGCTCAGGGGAAGGGCTTGGTGACCGGCGGTGGCAAGTGTGGATGAAGGCGGCGGCTACCACGAGCTAGGGCTTGGGGTTGGACGGATTTGCTTCTAGCGGAGGGAGGAGAGCGAGATAGGGGGTTCGAGGGTGGTCAGCCTCTGACCGGCGGCAGTTGAAGAGGAGGCCGTTGCGACGGTGTGGGCAGCGTAGAGCGGAGGGGCGGCAGGCTGACGGAGTAGCGGGATTTTTTTTCCTTTTTTCTGGTTCGTTTAAATGAAATGAGAAAGGGGAGGTAAGTGAAAAACAAATTGATATATTACTATTTTATTATTATCCTTTCTTTAAAAGGTTGACTTTTTATTCAAACCTCAAACGAGACCCAACGACTGTCGCCCTAGCTAATTACCCCCCTCCCGAACATAATGGGATATGTATCATAAGTTGATTCGACTATTCCGATAAGTTTCCATCAAAATCAAAATATAAATCTATATATTGAATTTGAATGCGCATTTCAATTTACCTGGGCCACATACGAACTCTAAAAACTCCCAAAAATTATTTTCTAGCCTCGTATTGACGATACGGTCCTAACAAAAATAATTTCATCAAATTCTGAGACCGTTTGAAAAATGGCCATTTTCTGGTCGATCGAAATTGACTGAAACTATCAAAACACGTTTTCCTTCGCCATGCTCACATATTGATTCAAAAAATTATGAATTTTGGAATCTAATAATAATTCGATATCCCGGATCCGACAAAATTTGTTTCGTCAAAAACAGAGGTCATTTGCAAAATTTCCATTTTTAAGGGCTAGAATTCCATAGCTACTATTCTGAATTTTCAACTAGACGTAACTTTTTATTCCCGTTATGAAATTTCAATTTTTCGGATTTGTTAGAAATATATTCTCAAATAGATTCAAATATTTTTGGTTTCACTAACATCCGGCTTATTTTGCATCCTGCACATTCATTTGAATTTTGAAATCGAATTTTCGAACTACCGCGCCATTTCAGGCTCGTTATACAATTAAAATGAAATATTTATATTCTAACGACGATTCAAATAAATATATACATTCTAATTCTATTCAAAATAAATTTCTCGTCATTTTTATTTAAAATAATCCATTTTAAATATTCAAAATTCACTAAAATTGCCAAAATAAAAATTTTAAATTGGCTCGGATTTCTGGGTTATTACAATCTCCCCCACTTAAAACTTTTTGGCCCCGAAAAGGAATGAAGCTGAAAGTTGTTTTGCCAACCAACTCAACTTCCATTGTTTTCACTACGGCTTAAGTTCTTTAACTTTTTAGTTTCTAAGAACTTTTCAAATTTTTCAAAAATTTTGCTAACACCCTAAATTTTCGAAAAATTTCGCCATAACCTCCCCTGCACCGGGAGCTTCGGGATATTTTAAATAGCCTCCCATGGCCCTCACCAATCCAAAAAGAAAAAGAAACAAAAAATAGGCTAGCCAATCGGCTCATAAAATCATCAAAAACCCAAGAAATACAATAAATATGTACATATTTGTCGGGCAACCAATTTTATTCCTCTTCTCTAGCCACCTTGCTATGACCTGATCAATGTAAGTACATGTATGTGCATGCAAATGCGAATATTTTTTCGATACAACTTACTATTTGATCAATTTGGCTAAATGACCCAACATTTAATTAATCAAACAATAATCAAACAACACAATCAGCAATCAATTAGTTGATTAACATTTCAAATTCATAATTTTGATACATAGTCCAAAAATTAGATTTTTGATGCCAAATCACAACAATAAGCCCTATCTAATTTTGGTTCTCACATCAGTCTAATGAAAATATATAGATATCTCACTTTCGAAACATGAACATAAATCCTGATGATGGAGCTCCATCATCAAAATCATCTCCAGGCGACTAGAGTGTGATTCTATATCTATCCAGTATATCAAAACTTCGAATACACATAGATCGGACGTATAGGCAAAATCTTTATATACTTGATTGTCCAAATTCAATAAAAAATAAATAATCAAATACGAATAAATGATTTAAATTTTCAAAACAAAATTTGTTTTCATTTTTATTTCAAAAACACTACTCTTCACACTCATTCTAGGATACTACTGATCCTATCTCTAACGAGTCATTCTCGTTGGATATTACTAATCCAATCTCTGATGTATTCTTTTGTATGGTTCTAATGTGTCTTGTTCTCGAGCTCTGTAAACCAAAGCTCTGATACAAAATGTAAGAACCCGTAACTTCCCCGGTAAGGAAAGCACAGATTGTACTGAGGACAAGACGAATCGGAATGCAAACAGAAGAACATTTCATTGTTTATTACAACAATTCCATCAGAATACAAGAATATACAGAGTATGAATAAATATTACACATCATAAATTATCAGAGATTTAAATACATTACTGCAGCGGAAAAATAATACAAAACATAACTGAAAGTAATACATGGATACAGAGCTTTCTGAGCATCGTTCCAGCTGTAAATCAGGATCTAGTGAATATAAATCTGCAAAACCAAAACTGCAAGCTGCTCGTGCGGGAGGGCACCCAGAGTTTACGTTAAAACAATGGATTCCAGGTCAATCATGTGATTGGTGTGAGAACTAAAATAGTTATTTAAAATTTTACTTTAAATCAGATATATCAAGGGACCACGCCGTATAACACGGAACGGGTTTCCTCCCAAGAATATCAGTCCATATAACAAAACAACGCAATGCTTTTTGGAAAAACGAAGCTATTATAAGACTCAGGTCCCATCACACTATGCAACGCAAGCCGGAGGATAGGGTTTTCCCTTATAATAGCCAAACATTCTTGGTACGTTAAAAACAAATCATTTGATACTATTATAAGTGCATAGTGTATTAAACAACTTCAAATATAAATGTATCAATCCTAGATGGAATGGGTAGCATATATCATGTCGCCATACTAGGCTCTACAATCAAAACCGCAAAGTCACATATTTGGAAATTGGATTTCCGTCTGTGAACCGAGGCCAGGGATCGTCCTCACCATTTCGAGATAATCTAGCCAACCATGTATCAGGAACAGCCGCAACTACACCTTGGATCGTCAGGGCCGGTCCAACGATGTGGATTAAAATGCCTGAACACCGCGTTTCCCCACCCTTTGGGGCATAAATAAGCCAAATGACTCCATCGGCTCCACACAGCCACAGATATATCCAAGGCGCCTTGCAATCCAACAAATACACTGGTGAAAATAATATAAATGTCAGGGCTGGCAGGTCACTGACACAACCCTATCTAGAAAGAAACGCATGCCCTCCTTGAGGTCCTCTCCTATTTCTGGTTCACAACCCGGGTGTGAGGCTCGTGAATCAACGTTACACAAAGTTATGCCACATAGGCGGTGCTTTGATCATCAATCACAAGACTTTGCTTTTCAACAAAAGCCTTGATCGATTGCCACCTAGGCATGCCACACAGGTAATTCACTCCATGTGATTGATATCCATCAATATATAACCCCCGAGCTCGTACATCTCAAAGAAGGGCGTTAAGCAAGAGAATAAATTCTCTGCTGCCAAACAAATATATATTTAAAAGAGATCAATCACACAGAATAAAATCCAATGTCAGACATCCAGTCCATTTACAAGTTCATTCTGGGTCTAAACGAAACCGGGGGCACCTTGTACCTCGCATATCCATCGATCTTCAAGTACGTCTAGACGATCACCAACTGATTCCCTCCTCTTGGGTGTACAGCCCAATCAAGATCATCGGTAATCACCCAAACGATGTGAAGTCCTCCGGTCTTCGACCACCGTCTTCATCCTCGACACATCGTCGAATCAGTTATTCAGAATGGGATAAACCCAGTCTTTCTGAATAACCCGCGTAAATAATAAACAAGTGTTACACAGACACAACATACGCCTCATTCCAATTCAGAATATTCTTCTATTCAAATATTCTTGTACTTTGGGAAAGGTTCCCATTAATTTTATCAAAGATAAATTCTTTAAATTTATTCTTTAATCTTCTTTTGTATATCAATTGTGATAATCTGTAACTTCCCCGGTAAGGAAAGCACGAATTGCTTTGAGGACAACACACATCGGAACACAAGCAGAAGAACATTTCATTGTATATTACAACAATTCGATCAGAATACAAGAATACATAGAGTATGAATGAATATAATACATTCGATAAATATCAGAGATTACAATAAATTACATAGCAGCGGAAAAATAATACAAAACATAACTGAAAGTAATACATGGATACAGAGCTTTCCGAGCATCGTTCCAGCTGTAAATCAGGATCCTGTGAATATAAATCTGGAAAACCAAAACTACAAGTTGCTCGTGCGGGAGGGCACCCAGAGTTTACGTTAAAATAATGAATTCCAGGTCAATCATGTGATTGGTGCGAGAACTAAAACAGTTATTTAAAATTTTACTTTAAATCAGATATATCAAGGGACCACACCGTATAACACGGAACGGGTTTCCTCCCAAGAATATCAGTCCATATAACAAAACAACGCAATGCTTTTTGGAAAAATGAAGCTATTATAAGACTCAGGTCCCATCACACAATGCAACGCAAGCCGGAGGATAGGGTTTTCCCTTATAATAGCCAAACATTCTTGGTACGTTAAAAACAAATCATTTGATACTATTATAAGTGTATAGTGTCAAAACAATTTCAATCATAAATATCAATCATATACGACATTAATGACCCATACCACTATGTCGCCATACTAGGTTCTACAAATAAAACAGAAACATCTCTTATTGGAAATTGGATTTCCATCATGAGTCGAGGCAAGGGGAAAGCTCCTCTCCGCTTCGAGACACTCTAGCAAATGTCTCAGGACTACTCTCTCTGGGTAACCCATGGATGCTTCAGGGTCAGTCCTCTCTTACGTTTGAGGATTAATTATTCCTAAACACACGTTTCCCGGTCTTAACAGACCTAAAATAGAGGTGCCTCGCATTCCAACAACCACATAGGTAAAAATAATATACATGTCAGCCAGTTTAAGCACTGACACTACCTCTAGCTAGAAAGAAACGTCGTGTTCTCCCTGCAGTCACTATCCCGTTTTTGACTCATACCGAGGTGTGAGGCTCGCGAATCCACGCGATAGACAAAGCTATACCATGCAGGCCGTTCTTTGATCATCAACCATAAGACTTTGCTTTTCAACAGAAGCCTTGATCATTTGCCACTTAGGCATGCCACACAGGTAATTCACTCCATGCGATTGATGTCCATTGATATACAACCTCTGAGCTCGTACGTCTCAGAGAAGGGCGTTAAGCAAGAGAATAAATTCTCCACCGCCAAACATATGTATATTTAATAGAGATCAATCAACACAGAATAAAATCCAATGTCAGACACATAGTCCATTTACAAGTTCGTTCTGGGTCTGAACGAAACCGGTGGCACTTTCCTCGCATATCCATCGATCTCCAAGTACGTCTGGACGATCGCCAACTGATTCCCTCATCTTGGGTGTACAGCCCAATCAATATCATCAGTAATCACCCAAACGATGTGAAGACTTCTGGTCTTCAACCACCATCTTCATCATCGACATATCGTAGAATCGGTTATTCAGAATGGGTATAAACCCGACCTTTCTGAATAACCTGCGTATATAATAAACAAATGTTACACAAACACAACAAGCACCTCATTCCAATTCATCAGTCACTAACTGTAAATTAGTAAGAGAACAATTCCCCAAATATTAACCCCGAAGGCCGAAACCAACATCAGATCAATACCCAGGAAACCATTCTTCTTAGCTAACCTACAGTTAGTTTCTAAATTTCACATTCTTAGGGAAAGGTTCCCATTAATTTTATCAAAGATAAATTCTTCTAAATTTATTCTTTAATCTTCCTTTGGATATCGTTTCAAATCATGTTAAGGTTTTCCAAACTAGTCGGGATTAGCGAACCACACCGAAGTAATTATTTATTTTATTTCCCAATCCCAACCTATTCATCCCATGGAGTAAAACTGGTAATACTCCATATCTAACGCCACGGTGTTATCGGTAAAATTAATTACCATTTCACGCTGAAATCTAATTAAAGATTTAACTATCGCTTGGAGAAAAACTGGTGATACTCCATTCTCGATCTTTTCAATCTAATTAAAGATTCATTAAAACTCCACTTGGTTTTAATCTTTAACTGGGTTAAAGAACCAATGTCATTTCAAACACGGTTCACAATAAACCCACATCACATTTCATTCTATTAGTCTCTAACCGTAAATTAGTAAGAGAACAGTTCCCTAAGTATTAACCCCGAAGGCCGAAACTAACATTAGATCAATACCCAAGAAACTATTCAATTTAACTAAACTCCAGTTAGTTTATGATTTTCTTAACTCAGTTGGGTCTAAGAACAATATTATTGAAGATACCGTTCACGACAACCCAAAATCACATTCCATTAATTATCAAGTTCAAGAACAAGTGTTATTTAAAACACCGTTCACGATAAACCCAAAAATCAATTCAAATTCAATTCCAATTAAATACCATTTAATTGGTACACTTCATTAAATCTAAATAAAAAGATTTAATCTTTTTCTCAACTGGGTTTAAGAACAGTGTTAATGAAGACACCATTCGCGACAAACCGAATCACATTTGATATTAAATACAAGGCTCTGAATAGAAAATATATCGACTTATATTCAATATCAAATTCTGAAATCAACAAATATCGTATTGCAAAAAACGATATAAATATATCTTTCAAATTTCCATAACCATATCTGTATAATCACGAAATCCAACGTCGAAATATTCCGAAGATGATTTCGATTCAAATCCACTCCAATTCATATATTGGAAATTCTGGTTATTTTTAAAATCACTTCAAATCCAATTTTATTTATTTAAAAAGATTGGATTATAATTCTAGTTCAAAACTAGTTCATTTTGATAAAATCTATTTTTATCCTTTCAAATGTGGAATTTTTCATCCCAGTTCTTTACAATTCATATGTCATGATTTTACACAAATTATTAATATTTTTAATAATTTTATCAAGGCCCGTACAGTCGGTTTTCAATAACTACCACTGAACTGCACTTACAACGACCTTTTCTAAATTTGATTTGGACATAATTCCAAATCCAACCGTTAGATTTTAAATTTCTAATATTCATCGGAAAGCTCTTTTCGATACGAACCCAACAGTTCTGGTTTTAGGAGAATCCGACAGTCGGATCTCCCGTATTGTCCATTCAAATTCAATGGTCGAAATTCACGAACTGTCGCGGCGCGGCGCGTTCTATTCATGTCATTATATATATAATATATATATTATACATATTTCGTCGATTTCCTTTTAAAACATATTTTATAAATCGTTTTAAATTCGTTTTCGAAACGATTTCAAATTCATATCCAATTTCGAATCAAAATTGAATATTCCACATCATTGATAAACAAATGACAATATTTTCAAAATGTTATATTTTGAAATCACTTCCTTTTCTATAATCATTATAAAAATGAATATAATCGATATAAATATTGTTCGCGTCAAAATAGCACATCTCTAATCAACATGGCTTTATATTTTTCAATAACTTCGTTATTCTATTCAACAAATGAATATTTATTCCATTCAACACATGAATCTATATTTCTTTCAACACATGATTAATCTCAACACATGAGTACTGTTAATACATGACTATTTTTGTTATTTAATATATTTTAAAAAAAATTGATTTCTATCGTTTAATTCTTAATCAAACTCCAACCGTGAATTAGTAAGAGAACGATTCCCTAAATATTAACCCCGAAGGCCGAAACCAACATCAGATCAATACCCAGGAGACCACTCATCTTATCTACTTTCCAGTTAGTTTCTAATTTCATATATGATCAAGACATAAATTTTATTGTTAAAATATTTTACTTAACAAATAAATCGATATTTCTTTCAACACTTGACTATTCTCAACACATGAGTACTGTCAACACATGAATCTTTATTTTATAATATTCTTTATTTTTCCAATTGGAATAAGGCCCAATCAATTACCATATAATGTTTATTATATGGATTCCATACAATACATGTATATAATAGCAACGATAAATAATCAACCATCATCCAAAGTGCACCACACAACTGCATAAGCATTAAATATAGATAATTAACGCTTACATAGTCTGTCGACCAATCGATCGACATACAACTAAATAATTGGGATTAGTGTACGCCAAATATCATCCCAACACCCGTGTGGGGTTTTAATCCACAAACACCGAATATTATTGGTGCAGTTGGGCGACGTGTAAAATTTATCATCCCAATCGATATTAGTCAAATCAGTGTACATAAACAAATCGTCTGGTTTGTAAATGAATATCTTATTTTATTCACACACACGTTAAAAATTAGCTTATTTATTAAATAATTGGGATCAGTGTACATAATTATTTTATTTCAACACTTGAATTTCTATTTAGCTTATTTATTAAATAAAATGATATCTTTATTTTTCTAACTTATTTTAGAAAATTTCGGCGGCATAACGGCACGATACTAGAAACGAAACAAGGCCTAGCCTTATCCCCGGTCTAATAATGGCCCACGCCATACATGTACCAATTTAATCAATCCCATTTCACATCCCAAACAAATTCAATCAAATTAATCAACCAAACAAATAAATCAATCCCCAAACAATCAACTAAACAAACAAGCCGTACATGGCCTGTGGAGGACGGTTGTCGGGTGCTACTAAGCACCGTCTACATCCTAGTATATATTTTTAACTAGAAAGGAAGAGTTAAAGTGAGAAGTTCTCACAGAGGGTTCCACTCCGCTGTGTTTTACTTTTGAACTGCTGAACCATCTGGATCTGTTTGAAATTTTAATGCAGTCCTTGCCCCGCCGTTCACAATAAAAATTATATTTTTCTTGCTTCATTATAATAAATTAAAATCATATTTTTATTTCTACTTCATATACATTTACAACCCTTCTTTCTATATAAAAATTATATTTTTATATTTCTACTTCTTATATAAAGATCGAATTTTTACTATCTATATAACATAAAAATCATATTTTTATCTTTCTATAATATAAAAATCATATTTATCATCTACATTATATAAAAATTTCGCCTTTCTTTGTATAAAAATATCGCCTTTCTACTAAGAAAAATATCGCCTTTCTACTTATAAAAATCAAACCTTTTGCTAATTAAAAATCTCTCATTGAAATCAAATCTTTTTACAATTAAAAATCTAATCTTTTCCTAAATTAAAAATCGATCTTTTCTAGCTATATATATATATATATATATATATATATATATATATAAACCAAATTTTATCTCTAACCCTATATATATAATAAAAATTATATTTTTATTAACTCTCTATATATTTAAACTGAAATTAAAAATCAGTATTTTAAAACTCACCTTCCTTTTTAGTGAATAAAATCGGACCTTCAAAGGAAGAGAGCCCTCATTGCGCTGACGTGGCAGAGGAGGGGCGCCAGGACCTGCTCAGTCGGAGGCGGAGGAACCAATGGCCGACGGCGGCTTTCGATGGGGGTGGCGGATCTTTAGGCTAGGGTTTGGGTCTGTTTGAGGGGTTGGAGTTCAATCGGTAGAAGGGGGCTGGAGAAGTGTGCGACACGAGGTGGGGCCTGGTGCCAGTAGCGGAGGCGCGGTGGAGCTATCGCACGAGGGCGAGATGGCGCTTTCCCTTTTTTTTTCTTAAAACTGAAATCAACGGAAAATGAGGGAGAGGGGGTTAAGGAGAAAGGTTATATAATAATTTAATTTATTATTTAATTTTCAAAACGTAACTTTTTATTTCGAACTCGAAATCAAACCCACCGCCTGTCATCCCTAACTAATTACCCCCATTCCGAACATAGTGGGATATGTATCGTAAGTTGATTCGATCGTTTCGGTCAGTTTCCGTTTAAACCAAAATTTAAATCTATATATTCTATTTTAAACGTACATTTCAATTTACTGGGGTCACATACTGACTCAAAAAATTCCAGAAAAATTATTTCTAGCTCGTACTGACGATATGGTCCTAACAAAACTAACTTTGTCGAATTCTGGGACCTTTTGAAAAATGGCCATTTTTCCAGTCGATTAAAATCAACTAAAACTGGTCAAACGCATTTTCCTTCGCCACGCTCACATATTGATTCAGAAAATTACGAATTTTGATACCTAGCAATAACCAGACATCACAGATCCAACAAAAGTGGTTTCGTCAAAAACCGAGGTCATTTGCAAAATTTCCATTTTTAAGGGCCAGAATTCCATAGCGATTATTCTGAATTTTCATCTGGACGTAACTTTTGAATCCCGCTATGAAATTTCAATTTTCCGGATTCATTGGAAAGATATTCTCAATTAGATTCGAATATTTTTGGTTTCGCTAAAATCCGGTCTATTTTGAATTCTGTACATTCATTTGAAATCGAATTTTCAAACTACCGCGCCATTTTCAATTCCTTTTATAATTAAAATAAAATATTTATATTCTAACGACGATTCAAATAAATATATACATTCTAATTCTATTCAAAAATAAATTTTTCGTCGTTCTTATTTAAAATAAATCATCTTAAATATTCAAAATTCGCTAAAATTTCCAAAATAAAATTTTTAAATTGCCTCGGATTTTTCGGGTTGTTACATCAATTCAAACCAAATTATGGTTTATCCAAACTAGTCGGGATTAACGAACCTTACCGAAGTAATCATTTTTTTTTAATTTCCCAATCCCAACCTATTCATCCCAGGAAGTAACACTGGCAATACTTCATATCTAACACCACGGTGTTATCGGTAAATTCAATTACCATTTCACGTTCAAATCTAATTAAAGATTTAACTATCTCCTAGAGAAAAACTAGTTATAATCCATTCTCGATCATTTCAATCTAATTAAATATCATTAAAACTCCACTTAGTTTTAATCTTCCCAAAAATCAATATTAATGATTGTTTAACTTGGGAAATCATATCCAGTCTTTAACTAGGTTAAAGAACCAATGTCATTTAAAACACATTTCATGATAAACCCAAAATCACATTCTATTCCATCAGCCTTTAGCCGTAAATTAGCAAGTGAACAATTCCCTAAGTAATAACCATGAAGGCCGAAACTAACATCAGATCAATACCCAAGAAACCATTCAACTTAACTAATCTTCAGTTAGTTTCTGATTTTCTTAACTCCATTGGGTCTAAGAACTGTATTATTGAAGATACCATTCACGACAACCAAAAATCACATTCCATTAATTATCGGTTTAAAGAACAAGTGTTATTTAAAACACCGTTCACGATAAACCCAAAAATCGATTCCAATTCAATTCCAATTAAATACTATTTAATTGGTACACTTCATTAAATCTAAATAGAAAGATTTTATCTTTTTCTCAGCTGGGTCTAAGAACAATGTTAATGAAAACACCATTCACGACAAACCCAAATCCCATTTGATATTAAATACAAGGCTCTGAATAGAAAATATATCGGCTTATATTCAATATCAAATTCTACGAGCAACAAATATCGTATTGGAAATAATGATATAAATATATCTTTCAAATTTCCATAACAATATATGTATAATCACGAAACCCAACATCGAAATATTCCAAAGACAATTTCGATTCAAATCCATTCCAATTCAATTATTGGAAATTCTGGTTATTTTCGAAACCGTTTCAAATCCAATTTATTTATTATAAAAATAAATGGAATTATAATTCTAGTTTAAAACTAGTTCATTTCGATAAAAATCTATTTTTATCTTTTTAAATTTGGAATTTTTCATCCCAATTCTTCACAAATCATTTCTTATGATTTTACAAAAATTGTTACTATTTTTAATAATTTTATCAAGGCCTGTACAGTCGATTTCCATCAATGGCTATCAAACCGCACTTACAGCAACCTTTTCCAAATTTGATTTGGACATAATTCCACATCCAACTGTTAGATTTCAAATCTCTAATATTCATTAGAAATCTCTTTTCGATACGAACCCAACGGTTCCAGTTTTAGGAGAATTCGACAGTTGCATCTCCCGTAACGTCCATTCGAAGTCAATGGTCGAAATTCGCGAACTGCCGCAATGCGATGCATTCTATTCAGGCCATTATATATATATATATATATATATAATATATCGTCGATTTCCTTTTAAAACGTATTTTATAAATCGTTTTAAATTTGTTTTCGAAACGATTTCAACTTCATATTCAATTTCGAATCAAAATTAAATATTCCACATCATCGATATACAAATGTAATATTATCAAAACATTATATTTTGAAATCACTTCCTTTTCTATAATCATTATAAAAACGTATATAATCGATATAAATATCGTTCATGTGACGATCCCAAAATCCGAGGGGTGGTATTAAGGATAATCATTGGGAAATAACACGTTAATCATCATAGCAGAGAACAGATAATAGCGAAACAATAAATAGAATAAATTTACATGGATATGACAGCGGAATCACAACATGTAATAATATCAGAATAGCATAGTGTGGGATATAACTTAGTAAATAAAAGGAAAGTGATCGGTCATCATCGCCAGAGGCGGAATACATACATGCAGTGAGACATAATAAGGGTATCAGTCTACATCGCCGAAGGCGGTACATATACATACAATAAGAAATACGGAAAGTAAATCAGTCTGCATCGCCCGTGACGGAATCATAACATAAGTATAGTAATGGCGGAAAAAGTCAAAGTCGTCTCTGTGAAGTCAGCCTCGCCATGAGCCAAAAATGCACCCTATGCAGCAGTGCATAGCCAAAAACAACCTATCACCTGTGTACTAGGCTGCCCGTGTGAAAATAAGGGCACCCGCATTTGCAAAGTGAAACAAACAACGAGTCAGTCATGGGGACTGGTATGGGGAAACTATTTAACAGTTAAACAACAGTAATAGCAAATCATAGGACCACGCCACTTTCGCGGAACGGGTTTACTCCAGTGATTTCTAGTGCATTTAAAACAAAGTAAATTCATTTAAAACAACGCAATGCTTTTAGAAAGAATGAAGTCATTATAAGACTCAGGTCCCATCACACAATGCAACGCAAGCCGGAGGATAGAGTTTTACCTTATAATAGCCAAATATGCTTGATACGTATAAAGAGAAATCATTTGATATTATTACTAGTGCATATATGTTTCAAAAACGAATAGCATCATAAGTATCAATCATAGGCGACATGAACGTCCCATGCCACTATGTCGCCATATATAAGTTACAATCGAATCCGTTATCTCGTATTGGAAATTGGATTTCCGTCATGAGTCGAGGAAAGGGGCAAGCTCCTCTCCGCTTCGAGACACTCTAGCAAATGCCTCGGGACTACACACTCTGGGCAACCCCGGATGCGGCTGGGCCGGTCCTCACTTACGTTAGAGGATTAATTATGCCTGAACACACGTTTCCCGGTCCTTACAGACCTATAATCGAGGCGCCTCGCATTCCAACAACCTCATAGGTGAAAAATAGATATAAATGTCAGGGCTGGTAAGTCACTGACACCACCATAGCTAGAAAGAAACGTCGTGCTCTCCCAGCGGTCCATATCCCGTTTTTAACTCATACCGAGGTGTGAGGCTCGCGAATCTACGAAATACACAAAGCCAAGCCACGTAGACCTTGCTTTGATCATCATCCACAAGACTTTGCTTTGCAACAGAAGCCTTGATCACAGCATCTTGGCATGCCACATAGACAGTCCACTCCATACGATTGATTTCCATCGATACATAACCCCTGAGCTCGTATGTCTCAGAGAAGGGCGTTAAGCAAAAGAATAAATTCTCCGCCGCCAAACAGATATATATTTAACAGAGATAAATCAGTATAGAACAAAATCCAATGGCAGACACACAGTCCATTTACAAGTCCGTTCTGGGTCTGAACGAAACCAGAGGCGTCAATTCCTCGCAAATCCGTACAATCAACACATACGTTCAGACGGCTACTACTTCCGTCCCCTTCCGGTAGCTACTCCGGTTAGGAACCTCAATAGCGCCCATCCAACCGATACGAAGATCGTCGGTCTTGAATCGTCTTTGCATTTTCCAATTCGAATCGCTCGATAAATTATTTGAAATGAGGGTTAGCTCGGCCTTTTCAAATAATTCACGTCATTAGAATTTAAATTGATTCTTTCTATGGTTATATTATTCGACATCCATCTTTCAGTTATTTAGTGTTATTTTCGTGTCAAACACATACAACCATCAAACATCAAACAATTCAAGCCCAATTGGTTTATTTGCAATCTATGTTGCTTATAATATTTTATAACGATTTTTCGCCATTTTTATTTATTTAAAAATGGCCATATTTAATTAAATGACGTTTCAGGTCGTGCCGTGGCACTGGCGCTGTTTTTCCCTTAATTTGTTTTACACATATCGGAAAATCTAATCGTTGGATTTCTACAAAGTCAATATCAGTGGGAAGATATTCCCAAAGCGAACCCAACGGTTCTAGTTTCGTGAGAATCCGACGGTCGGATCTTTCGCACTAGTCGTTTGAAATTACGATTTCAAAATTCGTACTGCAGCGTCGTTATTCGATTTAATTTAATTATATTTATATTTATATATAAATATAAACGATTCTGGCACTGTTTTTCTTCAGAATTGAATTAAACATTCCAGACAATCCAACCGTTGGATTTTTACAAGGTTGGTGCCGTTGGAAAGATATTTCCAAGGCGAACCCAGCGGTTGCGGTTTCGGGAAAATCCGATGGTCGGATTTCTCGCACTAATCGTTTCAAATTACGATTCCGAAACACGAACTGCACGGCCTCTATTCCTTTTAATTATATTTATATATATATATATATATATATATATATAAATATAGTTCATTCTATAATTTCAACTATAGCTCATTCTACATTTTCAACTTCGTTTTCACTTCAAATTTTTCACTAACGCCTTAATATTTCGAAAAATTTCGCCATAACCTCCTTTGTACGGGGAGGGGTTTGGAAATTTATTGGGCCGTATTAGGTACCCAATAAATCCTAAAAAGCATTCACATATTTATAGTGATATATTCTGGTGTTTACGGGGGAGCATGTACTGATAATCACTCCAGAGAATAAATTCCCGTCAACCCGTTTCCGTGTGGAAATAAATAGTCCATGTATCGTATCTACTAACTAGAGCGACGTGATTATTGTCAACTCTAGACCCGTGTGGGGTTTTTATTAATCTGGCAATTTATCGTTATAATTTACATAGTCCATATCAGTCATCAGTTCAACCTGTAGTACATAGTCATTGCCATACAAGCCTCTTGCTTGTATGGTAAATCTTCCACCTCGTCACACAAGCTCCAGTTGCTTATGTGGAATATGATGAAGTATGCCTATCGTCAAGAAGTATGCCATGTAGTGTAGTTCAAAATTAATTGTTACTATCCTATGGCGTTATTTATTATTTCACACAGAATAACCAGCACTCCGCATCCAATGGCATTCACAGGAGTTGATATATAAATAAAATTGCGCAACCAACTCATCAAGGTTTACCTATTTGTCGGGCACGCAAATAATTTCTTTACTCTACAGCTAATCCATTTTTCCTGTTCAACACACGTATATATATGCAGAACAAAGCTAATAATAATATTTCTAGCAAACTATTATTTATTTCAACACGTGTGTATTTTTATCCTAGCGTATACATGACAAAAAGGAATATTTTTATCATCAAAAATATTTATTCGACACGTGTGTATTTTTAACTAAGCGTATACATGATAAAAGAAATATTTTTATCATCAAAAATATTTATTCGACACGTGTGTATTTTTTAACTAAGTGTATACATGATAAAAGAAATATTTTTATCATCAAAAATATTTATTCGACACGTGTGTATTTTTATCTCTTCATGTTCACAATAAATGTGTAGCTTTTATTTTCGATTCATTTTATTTTTAAAAGATGATAATATTCAACACATGAATTTCAACTCGACGAACAAATTGCAATTCAACACATGAATATTCGATATAGTTTGTACATATATAAAAATGTGATTTTTATCGCTAAAGCCATTTGTTTAAATTCAAATAATATTCAACACATGAATTTCAACTCAACGAATGAATTGCAACTCAACATATGAATATTCAATAAAGTTTGTATATATATATATATATAAATGTGATTTTTTATTGCTAAAGCTATTTGTTTAAATTCAAATAATATTCAACACATGAATTTCAACTCAACGAATGAATTGCAACTCAACACATGAATATTCAATATAGTTTGTATATATATAAAAATGTGATTTTTATTGCTAAAGCTATTTGTTTAAATTCAAATAATATTCAACACATGAATTTCAACTCAACGAATGAATTGCAACTCAACGCATGAATATTCGATATAGTTTGTATATATATAAAAATGTGATTTTTATCGCTAAAGTCATTTGTTTAAATTCAAATAATATTCAACACATGAATTTCAACTCAACGAATGAATTGCAACTCAGCACATGAATATTCGATATAGCATATGTAATTTATTTCAACGAATGAAAATTATTCTAACACATAAATATTTCAGAAAATTTCGGCAGCATAACGGCAGGGTAGTTAAAACCGGGACCGTCCCTAGTACGGCTCCTCGCTCTACCTTAAAACCTCGCGGTTTTTGACAATGGGGATCATGCATCTAGTTCGCACGCAGGCAGCATGTTTTATTTTCAATTCCACAATTCTATTCTAATTTGTTTCAACCACAAGAGGGTATTTTTCAACCACCAAGATATTTTTCAACCACAATATCAACCACAAACAATTATTTCCAACCATTCGTCATACTATATAATATCACGTCAATCACAAGCAATAAATATCGTCCATGGTCTGTGGACGAGGGGAGTATATATATATGTATATGTATGTATATATATATATATATATATATAATAATTCACTTGCATTTCATCACAATTCAAAGCATATATGTTTCATTCAACGCTTGTATAATTTATACATCGCTAATATAACTTATACAACACATGTACATGAAGTATACAATGCGTATATAATTTACACTTCGCTTATATAATTTATACAACACGATTTCAATCACACAATTAGTTTAAATTCCTCACATTGGTTATTGCAGTGCTAAAAATCGTAGGAAGGTCAGAAAAATCCGTGGCTTCTTCTAGAATGTAGAGAGCCTCCTTGCGGTCATGGTGTCTCCTGTTTCATCGAATTTCGTCAAAGAACGAAAAAGATACTATTTTTCAAAGTTTTGCAACGCTTTATAGTGTAAAAACAGTTTAAAATTATATAAGCCGTTATTTTCAAACCTGCTCAAATCTAGGTTTGGATTTTTCTCTTGATTCGTTGCTTTATAGGATGATCAGACTGTTGGACGTCGTCGAGGGAGGGAAGAGCTTTCCGGCGCTGGAAGTTTGAGGGGGTGCAATGGCGAATCGAGGCGGCGGTGGCTCTGGGAAGTCGACGACTTCCTCGACGTCGTTCAGGCGAAGGAGCTGACGATAGGGGGCGGCGTTTGGTCGGATGTGGAGAGGAGGCGAAGGGCTGTCGACTGGTGGTGGTGGCGCGGCCTAGCGTCGTGTTTGCGAAAAAATTATACAATTGTAAACAACTGTAAAATCCGTTCGTCTTTCCTAAACAACAAGGATTGTTGTAGAGGGTTTCGAACTCTGGGACTAAATTATTTTATTAATAAATCCAATCAAGTTATCCCTAACTTTTGATTGGTTGAAAACAAAGAAAATAGCAAAATTAAATAAAAGAGAGTTTTAACAATAAGTGAAAGCAATTAGGGGATAATGACATAGATCAGATTCATAATCATCAATAGCCAAAAGATTAACCAGATCTAATACATGTTTCTGTCACAAACATGAATCAACGATAATAGGTTTTTAGAAACAAATATGTAAATAACGACAAGCATAGCCTATGCAGGAGCTCAGCTCTACAACCATAGACTATCAGGACAGATTCACTAATTAATTTCTAAAACCCTAAAATTAGATCTAGATCTGATAATTGTTAGACCGAACACGAACATACCCTGTGAAGGAGAATAGCTCTTAAACGACAAAGGATATTAAGGTTCAGATATAACCCTTGGTTCAGATCTAGATCTATATACATGAATTCCTCGTCCTTTGGCTATGTGATTCATATTGAATCATACTATCAGCGTCATCACCCCCTAATCAAAGGGGATTAGCTAGACATAGCTAAAGAAGAAGAGAAAAAGAAAATAAATAACATGAACATAAATAAAATAAACAAAAAGTAAAAAGAAAGGGAGAGAATGATTTTATTCCAAGAAGAGAATTACAGAATAAAACCTAATGTGTTTTACAATGAATGAGATACAAGGTATTTATAGCTGATATGACAAAGGCTAGCTAGCTAATTACATAATGTGGGACTAAAGAAATAACCCAAATAACAAATAAGCCAGTGTGAACGCAGCTTTAGAGTGAGTGGTCTAGCAAATAGGCTAGTGTGAATGCAACATGAGTAAGAGGCCTTCCAAATGAGCTAATGTGAATGCAGTTTGAGTCTTTATTGAGCCAAATCTTCTTAACTGAAATATAATTGCAACCGTTCTTCAAGCTTTAGACTCTTCAAGAAATTTTAAACTTCACTCTTTTTAAGCAAATTCTTCATGCTTTATCCATCAAATGCTCTAAACCATGCTTCTTGTCAACAATCTGAAAATACAGCTATAAATACAAAGTATCGATTATTTTAAAGGGAAAAATAAGATAAATAAGCGGATAAAATATACACATTTACGTGTATATCAAATACCCCCACACTTATCTTTTTATTCGTCCTCGAATAAACTAAACTAAGATATGTCACACTTTCGTAGGAAACACGATTGCATTTAGCGTATGCAACAAGCCGTTAAACCTCTGGGTGTCCCCAGTAGGACGAGTGTTGTCTCGTGAGGGTTTTCAGCGGATACTACCCACAAAATCCAAAGCGTCTTATGTACGCGGATTAATCAAACAACATATTAAGGTCTTTCACATTCCAAGGATTTCACCTAACTTCAATAATAACGGTTTAGTCCCAAATTGTCCATCCCATAATTGGTGCAAAAATGAATAAAAAATTTCAAGCTGAATCGTAATTCCTTGATAACACTGTAATTGTCTTGAAGGTTAAGAGCGTGGTGTCAACCAAAGTTCTACACATCGACAATGTACACCCAATCATTTATTTGACCCTTTTTTTTTTTGAATAATTTTGCAATAATGTAACTGTAATGTATTGGATGTGAGTTATGCATAGATGAAGGAAAATTTTGTAAGTTCTAAAAATGTTATAGATAAGAGGGCAAGTGTATTAGTTGAACTTCAAGCTACAAAAGATAAAGTAATACTAAGGCACATATGAACATTTTTATTTCCTTTCATCTCCTCTACTACAATCCTCACTTCCAAGCACGGTATGATGGATGTGGATGGAATGGAAATGGATGCTTCATAGTCAGGAATGATGAAGACTATTTTATTCAGAGAGACTCTCTCTTTATTTCATTTTTTTTTCTATTCTTTTTTTTCCTCTTTTTTTTCTTCTTTTTTCTTTTTTTTCTTTTGCATGATGAATGATGAATGGAGATGGAATGATGACGTACATGATTTCATTTGATTCCTCCTCTACTACCAACACTTCATGAAAGGAAAGTTTTGTGCCCTAGTTACTCTACTTCTATAACCTTAATTCAACACACAAGTCTGGATTGATGTTATACAAAAAGCTAAAAGGAATGATAAACAAAGTTTCGTAAGATAGATAACCCATATAAAATAAGATGTGGTATATGGTTATCCTACCTTAAAACAAGTACGGAGTGGGTGGTATAATATTGGGATAAAAAAGTGACGTTTTTTGACCTTTAAACAAAGGTTCTTGAGTATACCAATATAAGATAAACTTGTCGAAACATGGATGTAATTCGACTAAATCTTGGGTTTGAATAATGTCGGGTATCGAAGAAGAATGCTACAATGAGTCATTTCTCCTTAATTGGGCCAAGTGGATTTTAGAACTTACGATTTTGAAAATTTGAGTGGAAAAGAAAATATTATGCATGAAAACTAACTCAGAAAATCCAACAAATGTAGGTGCAAAATCCTTTTATTTCATGATTTTTTTTTTTTGATTATTTTTACTTGCACATTCTAACATGTATAACAAAGGTTGACATGCTTACTCCAGAACACGACTAACGTCTGTACAGTCTCAAGCTAGCATCTTAAAAAGACACATTACGATTCAATGAATAAATAATGTTCATTCCCATAACCCAACAATTCAACTTATCAAACAAGAACCAAGGTGTTATTTATGAATTTAAGTTAATCCTTGTTCAATGAATGACCTACTTCATAAAATTTGATTGCTGATGTAATGTAAATTCCCCCCACACTTGAGTGTGACTGTGTCCTCACAGTCTTAATCAGACATATCTTAGTGAAAGGGAAAAACAAATAAGAGAATATTTACATATGTACAAAAGAGGGTTAGTGCGTCTTACCGAATGTAATGTGGCTCATGGAGGACCATGAGCTCTTCCTCTTGGTTGGGTATTGGTTCCAAGTAAGGTTTAAGGCGTTGACCATTGACCTTAAAGGATGATCCATCAGTTGGATTCTCAATTTCTACTGCACCATGCGGAAAAACGGTCCGTACAGTGTAAGGTCCTGTCCATCTAGATTTTAGCTTACCCGGAAATAGATGCAGTTTTGAGTCATACAAGAGAACTTTTTGTCCTGGCATGAAAGTTTTACGTAAAATCGATTTATCATGAAAAACTTTTGTTCTGTCCTTGTAAATTCGTTCATTTTCATAGGCATCATTTCTAATTTCATCAAGTTCATTAAGTTGAAGCTTCCTATGTTCACCTGCTTGTTCTAAATCAAGATTCAAAGTTTTTATTGCCCATAACGACTATGTTCTAGTTCAACTGGCAAGTGACATGGTTTACCAAAAATCAACCGATAAGGGGACATGCCCAAGTTTGTTTTGAATGCGGTGCGGTAAGCCCAAAGAGCATCGGTTAAATTTTGAGACCAATCTTTACGATTTCGATTCACGGTTTTCTCAAAGATTTGTTTAATCTGCCTATTCGATACTTCAACTTGCCCACAAGTTTGAGGATCGTAAGGAGTAGATAACTTGTGGGTTATCGAATACTTTCTCATGAGAGCTTCAAAAGAACGATTACAGAAGTGTGTACCATTATCACTGATTATTGTGCGAGGTGTGCCAAACCTAGAAAAGATGTTTTCTTTCAAGAAGCGCACAACAACCTTGTCATCATTTGTTTTGCATGGTACAGCTTCGACCCATTTGGAAACATAATCAACAGCTAAGAGAATGTAAAGGTTCCCAAAAGAATTAGGGAAGGGTCCCATGAAGTCTATACCCCACACATCAAAAATTTCGACCTCTAGAATAGGGTTTAGGGGCATCATATTCCGTTTAGAAATTTTCCCCAAGAATTGACATCGATCACAAGTTTTGCAAAATTCGTAAGCGTCTTTGAAAAGGTTAGGCCAATAGAAACCCGATTGGAGAACCTTTTCGGCTGTCTTTTTGGGACCGAAGTGACCACCACATGCTTGGTCATGACAGAAAGAGAGGACATTGTGAATTTCAGTGTCAGGAACACATCTTCGAATGATTTGGTCGGGACAATACTTGAAAAGATAGGGGTTGTCCCAATAAAAATGTTTCACTTGAGAACAGAATTTGTGTTTATCCTGCTTAGACCAAAAAGAAGGGGTCTGCTTGGTGACTAAGTAGTTGACAATGTTAGCAAACCAAGGATCGGTGGATAGAGAAAACAGCTGTTCATCGGGGAAATTCTCGTTGATCGGAAGAGAAGAAGATGGGGCATTTGGAAGACGAGACAAGTGGTCCACAATAACGTTGTCAGATCCTTTTTTATCCTTAATGGTAAGGTCAAATTCTTAAAGTAGAAGGATCCAACGAATGAGACGAGCCTTAGCATCCTTTTTAGAGAAAAGATATCTAAGTGCGGAATGATCGGTATAAACCGTGATGTGTGAGCCAACTAGATAAGGCCTGAATTTTTCTAGAGCGAAAACAATTGCCAAAAGTTCCTTTTCAGTGGTCGTATAATTAATTTGGGCATCGTTCAAAGTCTTACTCGCATAGTAAATGACGTGAAGAATCTTATCGATGCGTTGTCCTAAAACAGCGCCAACAGCGAAATTCGAGGCATCACACATGATTTCAAAAGGAAGCTTCCAGTTGGGAGAGAAGATGATCGGAGCAGAGACAAGTTCATTTTTAAGATGCTCAAAAGATGAAATGTAATCAGAATTGAAGTCGAAAGGAACATCCTTACCAAGAAGATTAGTCAGAGGTCAAGTAATTTTGCTGAAATCCTTTATAAAGCGACGATAGAAGCCAGCATGACCTAAAAAGGATCGGATGTCCTTAACGGACTTGGGAATGGGAAGATTAGAAATAACTTCAATCTTGGCTTTGTCAACTTCAATTCCTTTGTTAGAGATGGCATGTCCTAAAACAATGCCATGTTTGACCATGAAGTGACACTTTTCCCAATTAAGCGTTAGGTGTTTATCTTTACAACGATTAAGGACAAGATCAAGATGATGTAAACACTCAGTGTACGAGTCCCCAAAGATGGAAAAGTCATCCATGAAAACTTCCAAAAATCGCTCGATTATATTAGAAAAAATGCTAATCATGCACCTCTGGAAGGTTGCAGGTGCATTACAGAGACCAAAAGGCATACGACGGTATGCAAATGTACCGAAGGGACAAGTGAAAGTGGTTTTCTCTTGGTCCTCAGGAGCGATAGGGATTTGATTATAGCCCGATTACCCATCAAGGAAACAGTAGTACTCATAACTCGCTAGTCGTTCTAACATTTGATCGATAAATGGCAGAGGGAAATGATCCTTACGTGTTGCAGCATTAAGTTTCCTATAGTCAATGCAAACACGCCAACCAGTCTGGGTGCGGGTTGGGATAAGCTCGTTAGCTTCATTTTGGATCACGGTAATCCCTGATTTCTTAGGTACGACATGAATCGGACTAACCCATTGACTATCAGAAATCGGGTAGATGATTCCATTGTCAAGGCATTTAAGGATTTCAGCACGAACTGCTTCTTTCATGATAGGGTTTAGTCGATGTTGGGGATCACGAGTAGGTTTGGCATCGTCTATAAGGTGGATTCGATGTTGGACTATCGAAGGACTAATCCCCTTAATATCAGCCATGGACCAACCAATTACCTCCTTATTTTTCTTAAGAATGGGAAGGAGCAATTGTTCCTGCTCTAAAGTAAGGTCAGAAGCGACGATGACAGGAAAAGTTTAATTGTCTCCTAAGTAAGTGTACTTAAGATGACTGGGCAACACTTTGAGTTCAGATTTTGGGGGCGACCCAACCGAGGAAATTGGTTGAGGGATAGACTCATTTGTGAGAGGCTCGACAGGAATCGAATCAGAGACATTTTCGGGAATATCTTGAAATAAGGTTTCGTAATTTGATTCAATTTCGTTATTCAGATGGTCGAGCTCGGATCCATTATCGTGGACAGCATGGATTTCAGAAAACTGGTCCACATAAGAGTTAGGAGAGTTTTCAGTTCTGAAGATATTTAGCTCGACATTCATGTTACCGAAAGAAAGTTTCATAGACCCATTTCTACAGTTGATAAGCGCATTAGAGGTTGCTAAGAAGGGTCGTCCTAGAATCAAAGGGATCTGGTTTGCAGGATTGCTAACCTATTGAGTTTCTAAGACAATGAAATCAACTGGAAATATGAATTCACCAATTTTGATCAACACATCCTCGATTTCTCCCACAGGTTTCTTAATTGATCGGTCAGCAAGCTGTAGGGTAACCTTGGTGGGTTTCAATTCTCCTAGCCCTAATTGGCGATAGACGGAATATGAAAGCAAGTTAACACTAGCACCTAAGTCTAGCAGGCATCTATCGATTTTCTTGTCCCCAATAGTACATGATATTGTGGGGCAGCCAGGATCTTTGTATTTCACTGGCATCGATTGGAACAAGACTTTGCTTAGAGTTGCCGCTAGAAACACTTTCTTAGGTACATGTGTATGACGTTTTTGAGTGCACATATCTTTTAGAAATTTTGCGTATTGTGGAACTTGTTGTATAATATCTAAAAGAGGAATGTTCACTTTAACTTGCTTAAATATTTCAAGGATTTTTTCTAGCTGATCCGTCTTTTTTCTAGGTCGGAGTCTATGAGGAAATGGAGCAGACAACTCAGTAGGTTGGGCTACTTGAGTTTGAGGATGGTCCTTGTCAGAAATTGGCTCAATGTTTTGATCTGAGTTGGTCGAATTTTCGGTTGGGTTTGGAAGATCGTCCGGTAAAGCATTTGGGTTAACCACATGGTTGTCAATCTTTTTTCCAGATCTAAGAGTCGTGACCGCATTCAAGTGACTAACGTTTGAATCTTGAATGATGTGAATTTGGTTGGAGTTAGGATTTTGACGGTTGGGGTTTGGAATGGGTTGACTCGAGAAAGTGCCTCTTTCTCGTTCGCTTATGGAAGTGGCTAACTGACTCATTTGCATTTCAAGTTTAGCGATCGATTGACTTGTGTTTTGCATGTGCGAAGTCAATAAATTTTGAAGATTGGTATTCGAGTGGAGATTTTGGGTCGTCGCTTTAGTCAATTCTTCGAGAGTTTTCTCAAGTGATGTCAATCGTTTATCATCTTGGGGAACAAAAGTTGTTGCGCTTGATTTGGAGACGGTGGCGCAGGGTTTTGGAATTGAGTTTGTTGAAAGGGAGGTTTCGAAGGATTATTCGAAAATGATTGAAAAGGAGGTCGAACCGCATTCGAATTTGCATTGTTTTGGGTCCAAGAGAAGTTAGGATGGTTTCTCCAACCTGGATTGTACGTTGGGGAGAATGGGTCATTCCTAGCTTTGTTAAATGCGTTGAGTTGTTCTAATGAATGTGGGCATTGATCAGCTATGTGGTTAGGATCGTTACATTTGTAACATGAGGTCTGAGATGCTTGAGCTTGATTTATTTGCTTTGATGAAAGGACATTATCGAATTTGGATATCATCGCGTCTATTTTTGCTTCTAAGGCTACTGATGATCCTACCGAATGAGCATTAGATCGGGAATAAATCGATTTCTCGTTAGATCTTTCCCATTGAGCTGATTTTTCGGCCAAATTTTCGAGAAATTGCCAAGCGGCATTGTGATCTTGGGCAAGAAAATTTCCTTGGCACATTGATTCGAGCATGGTTCGAGAGTTATTTTCAAGTCCATCATATAAAATTTGACAAAGAGTCCATTTTTCGAAATTATGATGTGGACATTTGACTATAAGCTCTTTAAATCTTTCAAAATATTTTGCAAAGGATTCACCCCCAAATTGACGAAAATTGACGATTTCATTTCGAATTTGGATGTTTTTTCCAGAGGGTAAAATTTCTTTAGAAAAATGTTCACAAATTCACCCCAAGTTCCAATTGTATTTGAAGGCAGGCTATACAACCATTTCTCAGCATAATCGGTAAGTGCAAATGGACTTAACCTAAGTTTGATTCCATCATCACTTAATTGTTGAAATTTCATGGTTGCACAAACTTGTTCAAATTTGGTCAGGAAAATATAAGGATCATCACATTCTAGATTGCTGAACTTTGGAAGAGTATTTATGTGATTCGAATGAATTTCAAAGTGGTTACCCGTTGGGGCGGGCAATATGATGCAAGAAGGAATAGAAACTCAATCGGGGAAGTATCTATCCATAAGAGATCGAGGGGGATTTTCTTCGGCCATGGTTAAAGGACTGTTTGTTCGAACTAGACGATTATCTGAAGGATCACGAGTCCAATAACGCATGTACTAGCGAGAAGAATAAGGGAAGACGAGAAAAAACAAATTTGAGCGAGTTTTTTTTTAAATGAATCTAATGCAATTTACAATTTCTAGAATTATATAATGACGGTTTGATTTATTTCAACAAAAGATTTCTCAGCCAGTTAACGGACAGGAGTTATCGGTGCACCAGGAATCACCCTAGCAATGCAGCCGAAGGTTTAAGTACCTTCACAGGAACAACCAATGTAATATTTATGAATCACCGTAATATTTATAAACAGTTATTACTCTACCGTAGTCTAGACACCGAAAAATAATCCGTTAGAACTAAACCAAATTGTCAAAATATAATGAAGTCCTTAGAAAATAAAATCAAAACTAAGATGAATGCAATTTTTTTTTTAATCAGTCTCAGAACAGTCAAAGAACAGGCAATTGCAAAAAAAAAAAATTACAAGCAAGTCGATGCCCTGCAGAAGATTTTTACAAGCAATGTCTATATATTTTTTTTATTTGCAGCAGCGGTCTCTGTAGAGATAGAAAATACTCACCTTGATCGGCAGTCCGTCCAGTGCAATTGGGTAGCGCTAGCGCGTTCACACCCCACTTGGTGTGCAACCGCTCAACCCGTGAATTGTCTGCTGCTTTCAGTTGTTGTTGCCTTCTATTAATCGCTTGACTGCGCTGCGGCACGGGTTCGGGCTAGGAGCCCGAAAAAAATTTTAAGACGTTTTCTTAGTTTCCGCTGTACCTGTTCACGAAAAATTCCTCCTTTTTTTAAGAAGACACAAACAAAAGAAATAAAGTTAACTACAAGAAAAACAATGAACAAAACAAAATATAGCAAAGAAAATTGTGTGTGTGTGTTTTTTTTTACTTAACCTAATCAAAATAAAAAAAATGGTCATAAGGGAAAGAAAAAAAAATGGATCAGCCCACAAATATTCACGTACACTCAAGGCCCAAACACCCACAGGTCATTCTCGAACCCAGCTTTCCAATTAAATGATGACTTCACAAACCCAATTCCCAAAAATCGCTCCTCAGAAACGTGAGGAACTCTGCTTTGCCAATACAAGATTATTCTCGAAAAATCCGATCCCAAATTAATGAAAAAAAATTCCAAATCAAATCGAAAATTTGTGGAATAACTCAGGTTGCAGGCTAATGCTTCAGATGATGAGATTTGGGAGATTGATTTTGCGTGACTGCAAATTCAAAAATTTTCACCGATTTGTTGAGATACTGGTTTACTTGAATTTGAATCACGTCTAAAGTTCTGAAACTGGTACTAGATTTTCGAAATTGGGCTTCAATTTGTTTGTTCGAGGCTACTTCGGTTTCAAATTTCGGATCTGGGTTGAGGGATTTTGATTTTTGTTGAGGGTTTCGGTTTGTTGTCGTTGTTTTTTTTTTTAATTGAAAGTTGCGGGTTTTTTTTTGGTGAAGGGATTGTTGATGTTGGGTGAAAGCGAGGAGGGTGTTTTGCTATGAATGGTCGAACTGGTGTGTGTTATGGTATGAAAGAGACAGACTTGCTGGATGTCCGTGATGAAGTGAATGTGCAAGCAGTGTATTGTTTTCGGTGGTGTGAAGTTGGTGCTGGATGATTGAAGATGATTTCAGGGGAGAGCCAATGCAATTATGGTTGGAGCGTGATGTTGAGGACTGAGTCGTGATTTTTGCTGTGGGTTTTGTGAGGTTGCGGGATCTTTGAAGAGTATGTAGTGCGGTTAGTTGAAGGGTTGACAGGCGTGTTGATTGGCTGAGGTTGAAATGAAGGAGTTGCTGTGACGTCGTAGGTTTTGGTTAGTTTGAAGAGAGGAGTTCGAGGTGCACCGTTTTCAAATGGAAGAGTGATGTCGGTGAACGTGGATTTATAGGCAGGAATTCTCAAGGCATTTTTTTTGTATGAACTGTAAAATGAGAGAAATTGTAAACAAAAGGAGGGAATGTAAAAGAAAGGAAACAAACAAAACAAAAATCTTGTAGAAGAAATGCAAGTAGTCGAAAAGGAAATTTAAAAATGGAAGGGAATCGATGGAAATTGACAAAAAAAAATCTCTTGTTATATAGATTGTGGAATCAAAAAGTGATACCAAATCAATTAACAAGATTTTTCTTCTTATGAAAGAAAACAAAAAGGAAACTAACAAAAATAATAAAAATCAATTAACCAATTTTTTTTTTAAATAAAAGAATACAAAAGGAAAGATAAAAACAAAAAATATAACCCGAAGGATTTACTAACAAAAATTGTTTTTGGTCCCCGGCAACGGCGCCAAAATTTGTTTGCGAACAAATTATACAATTGTAAACAACTGTAAAATCCGTTTGATTTTCCTAAACAACAAGGATTGTTGTAGAGGGTGTCGAACTCTGGGACCAAATTATTTTATTAATAAATCCAATCAAGTTATCCCTAACTTTTGATTGGTTGAAAACAAAGAAAATAGCAAAATTAAATAAAAGAGAGTTTTAACAATAAGTGAAAGCAATTAGGGGATAATGACATAGATCAGATTCATAATCATCAATAGCCAAAAGATTAACCAGATCTAATACATGTTTCTATCACAAACATGAATCAACGATAATAGGTTTTTAGAAACAAATATGTAAATAACGACAAGCATAGCCTATGCAGGAGCTCCGCTCTACAACCATAGACTATCAGGACAGATTCACTAATTAATTTCTAAAACCCTAAAATTAGATCTAGATCTGATAATTGTTAGACCGAACACGAACATACCCTGTGAAGGAGCATAGCTCTTAAACGACACAGGATATTAAGGGTCAGATCTAACCCTTGGTTCAGATCTAGATCTATATACATGAATTCCTCATCCTTTGGCTATGTGATTCATATTGAATCATACTATCAGCGTCATCACCCCCTAATCAAAGGGGATTAGCTAGACATAGCTAAAGAAGAAGAGAAAAAGAAAATAAATAACATGAACATAAATAAAATAAACAAAAAGTAAAAAGAAAGGGAGAGAATGATTTTATTCCGAGAAGAGAATTACAGAATAAAACCTAATGTGTTTTACAATGAATGAGATACAAGGTATTTATAGCTGATATGACAAAGGCTAGCTAGCTAATTACATAATGTGGGACTAAAGAAATAACCCAAATAATACATAAGCCAGTGTGAACGCAGCTTTAGAGTGAGTGGTCTAGCAAATAGGCTAGTGTGAATGCAACATGAGTAAGAGGCCTTCCAAATGAGCTAATGTGAATGCAGTTTGAGTCTTTATTGAGCGAAATCTTCTTAACTGAAATATAATTGCAACTGTTCTTCAAGCTTTAGACTCTTCAAGAAATTTTAAATTTCACTCTTTTTAAGCAAATTCTTCATGCTTTATCCATCAAATGCTCTACACCATGCTTCTTGTCAACAATCTGAAAATACATCTATAAATACAAAGTATCAATTATTTTAAAGGGAAAAATAAGATAAATAAGCGGATAAAATATACACATTTACGTGTATATCACGTCGCCTGGGGCGATCGAAAAAGGGAGGAGAAGCGTGGAGCAACGAGGATCGTCGGTTTCGTCTCTGGCGGCTAAGGTTTCGTGATTTTATATTTTTTTTTAAAAGAAAATTTCCTATTGGCCAGAGCTTTATAGAAATTTTTAAATAGTGTTTTCGCAAACGGACTCCTTTTTAAACCCAACGACTGTCGCCCCTAGCTAAATACCCCCATTCCGGACACAATGGGATATGTTTCGTTGGCCATTTCAACTGTTACAGTCAGTTATTTTTCAAATTAAAATATAAATCATTTGATATTTAATTTAAACGTACATTTCAATTTGCCACGGCCACAAACTGAGTCGAAAAATTCCAGAAAAATAAATGTAGCTTTGTTTTGACGATACGGTCCTAACAAAGCCAGTTTCGTCGAATTTTGAGCTCGTTTGAAAAATGGCCATTTTTAGGTCGACCCATTTTAACAGAATTTGACCAATCATATTTTCTTTTGCCCCGCTCATATACTAGCTTCAAAAATTATGAAATTTGATACTTCGCAATAATTTGACATCCCGGACCCAACAAAAGTGGTTTCGTCGAATTACGAGGTCGTATGCAAAATATCAATTTCCAAGGGCTATATATGCTATATAGCGACCTTTCTGAAAATTCATTTGGCCATAACTTTTGATTTCCGTTATGAAATTTCGATTTTTCAGATTCGTTAGAAAGGTACTAATAAACAGATTTAAATATTTTCAGTTTCGCTAAAATCCGTTATATTTTCCACCCGGTACAGTCAGACAAAGTTAGTATTCAAAATTTCAAACTGCCATACTATACCCAATTCTATAATTTATTGAAATATGCTATTTCAACAATTCAAATTCTTTGGTAATAACCTAATTTAAAATTTTTATATTGGTTCACATTTTCCGGGTTATTACAATCTCCCCCACTTAAAACTTTTCGTCCTCGAAAAGGAAATTACAGCTAAGCAGGAAATAAAATGTAAATGCAAAGTATTGTAAAGGTACCTTGCACCGGAGTTAGTCAGAGATGTCCACTCTGCATTTGGGATAGGCTTGTTTAATGCTTTCCTCAGTCTCCCAAGTATAGTCTCTAGGATCACTACTCCACTGCACTTTGACTAATGAATCTTTTTCCTCCTTAGCTCTCTAGTTTCTTTGCCAACTATCTTTAATTGCTCTCTTCTGAGTGCTAATTCTGGAGTTATGTCAATATCCTGTTGCGCTGCTTCTTCCACAACAAGATCTGGATCATGAACATGTTTTCTGAGTTGAGACATGTGGAACACATCATGTACACCAGGCAACCAATTAGGTATTGAAACCCTATATGCAAGAGTTCCAATCCGTTCAAGTATAGGAAAGGGACCAATAAATCTCGGTGCCAACTTCCCAGTCTTGCCAAATCTGATTACTCCTCGCATTGGAGAAACTCTTAAATAAACATAATCGCCAACGGCAAACGATATATCCCTTCTTCTCGCATCAGCATAACTTTTCTGACGGCTCTGCGCGGTTTTCAATCTCTTCTTAATGAAATCGACTTTATCCGATGCTTCTTGAATCATATCGGGCCCTAACACAAGTCTGTTGCAGATTCTACCCAACATGCGGGAGATCTGCACGGTCTACCGTATAATGCTTCAAATGGAGACATTCCCAAACTTGCTTGATAGCTATTTTTGTAAGAGAATTCTGCTAAATGTAAGTGATCTTCCCATGAGCCTCCAAAATCGATAACGCAAGCCCGCAGTAAATCTTCCAGAATTCTATTCACCCGCTCAGTCTGGTCGTCTGTCTGTGGGTGGTAAGCGGTGCTTAGATTCAATTTGGTTCCCAACTCTTCCTGGAATGCTTCCCAGAATTTGCTAGTAAATAGGGGATCTCTATCACTGACTATATTGAGCGGCACTCCATGAAGTTTAACTATTTCTTTGTAGTAAATCTGTGCTAGACTTTGAGCCGTTCTATTGGATCGGACAGGCATGAAATGGGCAGTCTTCGTGAAGCGATCTACGATTACCCATATACTGTCGTTTCCTTTTCTAGTTCGAGGCAGGCCATCGATGAAATCCATCAAAATTTGTTCCCACTTCCATCCTGGAATTTCTAAGGGTTGTAATAATCCAGCCAATTTCTGTTGATCACTCTTAACTAGCTGATAAGTGGAGCATCTGCTAACATATATCGAAATATCTCTTTTCATCGCCTTCCACCAGAATGTGCGCTTGATATCATTATACATTTTGCTCACACCGGGATGGATACTTAGTTTGAACTTGTGGCACTCATCCAGTATTTCTCTTCTGAGCTCTGGAATTCCGGGCACACAAATTCGCCCTTTTAATCTTAGGACCCCTTGGCTATCAAGGCTAAAATCTGAGGGTTTTCCTTCTTGGATCCGCTGGCTAATCCTTTTAATGAATTCATCGTCCTTCTGTAGAATAATAATCTTATATTCTAAGGAAGAAGTAATGATAAAACTGGCAATGATTTCATTCTTTCTGCTGAGAGCATCTGCGACAACATTGGCTTTCCCCGGAGTGTATAGAATTTCAAAATCGTATGCTGCAAGGAATTCTAACCAACGCCGTTGTCTCAAATTTAGATCCTTCTGAGTGAATAGATATTTCAAGGATTGATGATCGGTAAATAATTCGAACTTCTTGCACAGTAAATAATGCCTCCAGATTCTTAAAGCAAGTACGATAGCTAATAACTCAAGATCATGAGTTGCATAGTTTCTCTCATGCGGCTTCAGCTGACGGCTGGCATAAGCGATCACTTGGCCTTTTTGCATTAATGCTGCGCCTAGCCCTCTGATAGAAGCGTTTGTCCATATAGTCAAGTCTTGGTTGCCTTCTATAATTGTCAATACTGGAGCAGTTGTCAACTTCAGTTTCATCTCCTGGAAAGCTTCTTCACATTCGGGAGTCCATTTGAATTTCTCATGCTTCTTTGTTAGCTTTGTTAATACACCAGATATCTTTGAAAAATCATGAACGAATTTCCGATAGTAACTAGCCAATCCAAGGAAACTTCGAACTTCAGTGGGTGTAGTAGGTTGTTTCCAGTTCTGAATCGCTGTAATTTTGCTTGGATCTACAGCAATTCCTTCTTTTGATACGACATGGCCTAGGAATTTAACTTCATTCTGCCAGAAGACACACTTAGAAAATTTAGCTTTCAAGACATTTCTCCTTAGAATTTTCAACACTTGATCTAAATGTTTTGCATGTTCGTCTTCCGACTTAGAGTAGATTAAAATGTCATCGATGAAGACTAGAACAAATTTATTCAATACTCCACGGAACACTCTGTTCATAAGATCAACGAAGTATGCCGGAGCGTTTCACAAGCCGAACCGCATTACTAACCATTCGTAGAATAAATCGGGACCCCTGAAGGCTGTCAAAGGAACACAGTCTTCGGCTATACGTAATTGGTGGAAACCTGTAGCTAGGTCCATTCTGGAGAACACTGTTGCTCCATTTAATTGATCTAACAGATCGTCTATTCGGGGCAAAGGATATTTGTTCTTCAGTGTCTGCTTATTGAGATCTCGGTAATCAACACAAAGTCTTAGAGTACTGTCTGATTTTGGGACAAATACTACTGCTGCTCCCCATGCTGAAAAGCTCGGTCTGATCAGACCTTTCCAAAGCAATTCTCGAGTTTGACTACTTAACTCTTCTTTTTCTTTCGGGGCCATTCTTCTAATTGGATGTACTACTGGTCGGGCGTTAGGAATTAGATCTATCCTAAATTCAATCTCTCTTTGCGGGGGTAAGTTTTCTACTTCTTCAAACACATCCGCGTAGTTTTTAACGACCGGTATCTTTTCTAATGAAGGGGGAGTAACTTCTAAAGAAGACCAAAATTCTATTCTATTAATTTCTGAGCCATGACATGGTATATATATAGGCCCAAGCTTCGTTTCAACTTTAACGATCCTCTCGGCACATCTAACTTCGGCCTTATATTTGGTTAACCATTCCAAACCGAGAATAACATCGAATTCCGATAAATTCATAACAATTAAGTGGATAGGAAACTTGTAACGTGAATAAGAGATAGGCACTCTACAGTATATACTGAGACTAACAGAACTTACTATAGGGTTTCGAACTTTAATTGGTTCTTTAAGCTTTCTTCGTTTCAATTTTAATTTGTGAACAAGGTTACCAGAAATGAAACTACGTGATGCACCAGTATCAAAAAGTACAGAAATAGGAATATTTTTAATGGTAAGGGTACCTCCCAAGACGTCGGGTTTACCTGATCAATCGGTGGTAGCTGGCGGTGTCTTCCCGTCATAGACATGAGCCACTTGTGCATTCTGCTTCAGAGGACAGTTCCTGCTATAGTGCCCCTTCTTATGGCAGTTGTAGCATTCGGCTGAGTCATTCGCCTTTGGCTTCTTCGGGGCTTTGCATACATTAGAAAAGTGACCTGGCTTCCCGCAGTTGTAGCAATTCCCTTTCGGGATCTTTGCAGGTTTCTGAGGAGCAGCCGCGGTAATGCTAGATTTGGGTTGATCTGTTGAAGCCTTGCGCTTATTTCCAGCTTGGCTTTTGGCGCGGTCTTGGCTAGCGTGCCTTTCGTCTATGTCTTCATAATTGCAAGCCATCTCTACTAATTCTGAAAAGTAGAGTTTGATGTTGCTCATAGCTCTATCATGGTACTTGCGCTTCAGCCCAAATATGAACCTCTTGTTCTTTGCTTTGTTGGTCAAAATCAGCTCTGGAGCATAGCGCGACAACTGGGTGAACTTATTTAGATAATCCTGAATAGAGAGGTCTCCTTGCTGGAGATTAGCAAACTACTCTCGCATCCTCTCTAGAGCATGTTCAGGTACAAACTTCTCATTGAACATAGTTTTGAATTGCTCCCAAGTTCTAACAGTACCAGCTGCATCATCTGAGGTAATGGCATCCCACCACAGCTCTGCTTCCTCCTGAAGGAGCCAAATACCAAGTCGGGCTTTGTTGTTGGTTCCCATACCCATGCCTTCAAAGATTTTCTCACAGGTCTTCAGCCAAGCTATAGCCTCAGTCACTGTACCAGTGCCAGTAAAAGGTTTTCCCCCAAGATTTCTGTACCTCTTTGCTACTTTATCTAGCTCAAAGTCTTCTGGTGCAGGTGGCTGAACAATAGGGCCTTCCACAACTACGGGGATATTCCCCCGTCCTCCTGCTGCATCTCCTCGGCCTCCACGGCCTCCTCTAGCTGCTGCTTCTCGTGTAGCCATCTAAGAGTACTGTATAAGCAAGAAAAGAGTCAAGCTCATAGATTTGATAATTTTCATAAATGATAAAGCAGGGGAATACTAGGAAAGATAATGATGATGTACTGATCAAGTTGTTTTGCTAATCTGCTTAGCTCATTCTAGGACATTGCTAATCCTATCTCTAATGAGCTACTCGCATTAGAACTCTACTGATTCTATTCTGACGAGGTGTTTAATGTGTTAGATCCCGGAACTAAGGTTAACCAAAGCTCTAATACCAACTGTGATGATCCCAAAATCCGAGGGGCGGTATTAAGGATAATCATTGGGAAATAACACATTAATCATCATAGCAGAGAACAGATAATAGCGAAACAATAAATAGAATAAATTTACATGGATATGACAGCGAAATCACAACATGTAATAATATCAGAATAGCATAGCGTGGGATATAACTTAGTAAATAAAAGGAAAGTGATCAGTCATCATTGCCAGAGGCGGAATACATACATGCAGTGAGACATAATTAGGGTATCAGTCTACATCGCCGAAGGCGGTACATATACATACAATAAGAAATACGGAAAGTAAATCAGTCTGCATCGCCCGTGGCGGAATCATAACATAAGTATAGTAATGGCGGAAAAAGTCAAAGTCGTCTCTGTGAAGTCAGCCTCGCCATGAGGCAAAAATGCACCATATGCAGCAGTGCAGAGCCAAAAACAACCTGTCACCTGTGTACTAGGCTGCACGTGTGAAAATAAGGGCACCCGTGTTTGCAAAGTGAAACAAACAACGAGTCAGTCATGGGGACTGGCATGAGGAATCTATTTAATAGTTAAACAACAGTAGTAGCAAATCATAGGACCACGCCACTTTCGCGGAACGAGTTTACTCCAGTGATTTCTAGTGCATTTAAAACAAAGTAAATTCATTTAAAACAACGCAATGCTTTTAGAAAGAATGAAGCCATTATAAGACTCAGGTCCCATCACACAATGCAACGCAAGCCGGAGGATAGAGTTTTACCTTATAATAGCCAAATATGCTTGATACGTATAAAACGAAATCATTTGATATTATTACTAGTGCATATATGTTTCAAAAATGAATAGCATCATAAATATCAATCATAGGCGACATGAACGTCCCATGCCACTATGTCGCCATATATAAGTTACAATCGAATCCGTTATCTCGTATTGGAAATTGGATTTCCGTCATGAGTCGAGGCAAGGGGCAAGCTCCTCTCCGCTTCGAGACAATCTAGCAAATGCCTCGGGACTACACACTCTGGGAAACCCCGGATGCGGCTGGGCCGGTCCTCACTTACGTTAGAGGATTAATTATGCCTGAACACACGTTTCCCGGTCCTTACAGACCTATAATCGAGGCGCCTCGCATTCCAACAACCACATAGGTGAGAAATAGATATAAATGTCAGGGCTGGTAAGTCACTGACACCACCACAGCTGGAAAGAAACGTCGTGCTCTCCCAGCGGTCCGTATCCCGTTTTTAACTCATACCGAGGTGTGAGGCTCGCGAATCTACAAAATACACAAAGCCAGGCCACGTGGACCTTGCTTTGATCATCATCCATAAGACTTTGCTTTGCAACAGAAGCCTTGATCACAGCATCTTGGCATGCCACATAGACAGTCCACTCCATACGATTGATTTCCATCGATACAAAACCCCTGAGCTCGTATGTCTCAGAGAAGGGCGTTAAGCAAAAGAATAAATTCTCCGCCGCCAAACAGATATATATTTAACAGAGATCAATCGGTATACAACAAAATCCAATGTCAGATACACAGTCCATTTACAAGTCCGTTCTGGGTCTGAACGAAACCGGAGGCGTCAACTCCTCGCAAATCCGTACAATCAACACATACGTTCAGACGGATAATACTTCCGTCCCCTTCCGGTAGCTACTCCGGTTTGGAACCTCAATAGAGCCCATCCAACCGATACGAAGATCGTCGGTCTTGAATCGTCTTTGCATTTTCCAATTCGAATCGCTTGATAAATTATTTGAAATGAGGGTTAGCTCGGCCTTTTCAAATAATTCACGTCATTAGAATTTAAATAGATTCTTTCTATGGTTATATTATTCGACATCCATCTTTCAGTTTTTTAGTGTTATTTTCGTGTCAAACACATACAACCATCAAACATCAAACAATTCAAGCCCAACTGGTTTATTTGCAATCTATGTTGCTTATAATATTTTATAACGATTTTTCGCCATTTTTATTTATTTAAAAATGGCAATATTTAATTAAACGACGTTTCAGGTCGTGCCGTGGCACTGGCGCTGTTTTTCCCTTAATTTGTTTTACACATATCGGAAAATCTAATCGTTGGATTTCTACAAAGTCTATATCAGTGGGAAGATATTCCCAAAGCGAACCCAACGGTTCCAGTTTCGTGAGAATCCGACGGTCGGATCTTTCGCACTAGTCGTTTGAAGTTACGGTTTCAAAATTCGAACTGCAGCGTCGTTATTCGATTTAATTTAATTATATTTATATTTATATATAAATATAAACGATTCTGGCGCTATTTTTCTTCAGAATTGAATTAAACATTCCGGACAATCCAACCGTTGGATTTTTACAAGGTTGGTGCCGTTGGAAAGATATTTCCAAGGCGAACCCAGTGGTTGCGGTTTCGGGAAAATCCGATGGTCGGATTTCTCGCACTAATCATTTCAAATTACGATTCCGAAACACGAATTGCACGGCCTCTATTCCTTTTAATTATATTTATATATATAAATATAGTTCATTCTATAATTTCAACTATAGCTCATTCTATATTTTCAACTTCGTTTTCACTTCAAATTTTTCACTAACGCCTTAATATTTCGAAAAATTTCGCCATAACCTCCTTTGTACGTGGAGGGGTTTGGAAATTTATTGGGTCGTATTAGGTACCCAATAAATCCTAAAAAGCATTCACATATTTATAGTGATATATTCTGGTGTTTACGGGGGAGCATGTACTGATAATCACTCCAGAGAATAAATTCCCGTCACCCCGTTTCCGTGTGGAAATAAATAGTCCATGTGCCGTATCTACTAACTAGAGCGACGTGATTATTGTCAACTCTAGACCCGTGTGGGGTTTTTATTAATCTGGCAATTTATCGTTATAATTTATATAGTCCATATCAGTCATCAGTTCAACCTGTAGTACATAGTCATCGCCATACAAGCCTCTTGCTTGTATGGTAAATCTTCCACCTCGTCACACAAGCTCCAGTTGCTTATGTGGAATATGATGAAGTATTCCTATCGTCAAGAATATGCCATGTAGTGTAGTTCAAAATTAATTGTTACTATCCTATGGCGTTATTTATTATTTCACACAGAATAACCAGCACTCTGCATCCAATGGTATTCACAGGAGTTGATATATAAATAAAATTGCGCAGCCAACTCATCAAGGTTTACCTATTTGTCGGGCACGCAAATAATTTCTTTACTCTACAGCTAATCCATTTTTCCTGTTCAACACATGTATATATATGCAGAACAAAGCTAATAATAATATTTCTAGCAAACTATTATTTATTTCAACACGTGTGTATTTTTATCCTAGCGTATACATGATAAAAGGAATATTTTTATCATCAAAAATATTTATTCGACACGTGTGTATTTTTAACTAAGCGTATACATGATAAAAGAAATATTTTTATCATCAAAAATATTTATTCGACAAGTGTGTATTTTTAACTAAGCGTATACATGATAAAAGAAATATTTTTATCATCAAAAATATTTATTCGACACGTGTGTATTTTTATCTCTTCATGTTCACAATAAAGCTGCAGTTTTTATTGTCGATTCATTTTATTTTTAAAAGATGATAACATTCAACACATGAATTTCAACTCGACGAACAAATTGCAATTCAACACATGAATATTCGATATAGTTTGTACATATATAAAAATGTGATTTTTATCATTAAAGCCATTTGTTTAAATTCAAATAATATTCAACACATGAATTTCAACTCAACGAATGAATTGCAACTCAACACATGAATATTCGATATAGTTCGTATATATATAAAAATGTGATTTTTTATTGCTAAAGCTATTTGTTTAAATTCAAATAATATTCAACACATGAATTTCAACTCAACGAATGAATTGCAACTCAACACATGAATATTCGATATAGTTTGTATATATATAAAAATGTGATTTTTATTGCTAAAGCTATTTGTTTAAATTCAAATAATATTCAACACATGAATTTCAACTCAACGAATGAATTGCAACTCAACACATGAATATTCGATATAGTTTGTATATATATAAAAATGTGATTTTTATCGCTAAAGTCATTTGTTTAAATTCAAATAATATTCAATACATGAATTTCAACTCAACGAATGAATTGCAACTCAACACATGAATATTCGATATAGCATATGTAGTTTATTTCAACGAATGAAAATTATTCTAACACATAAATATTTCAGAAAATTTCGGCAGCATAACGGCAGGGTAGTTAAAACCGGGACCGTCCCTAGTACGGCTCCTCGCTCTACCTTAAAACCTAACGGTTTTTGACAATGGGGATCATGCATCTAGTTCGCACGCAGGCGGCATGTTTTATTTTCAATTCCACAATTCTATTCTAATTTGATTCAACCACAAGAGGGTATTTTTCAACCACAAAAGTATTTTTCAACCACAAAGGTATTTTTCAACCACAATATCAACCACAAACAATTATTTCCAACCATTCGTCATACTATATAATATCATGTCAATCACAAGCAATAAATATCGTCCATGGTCTGTGGACGAGGGGAGTATATATATATAATATAATAATTCACTTGCATTTCATCACAATTCAAAGCATATATGTTTCATTCAACGCTTGTATAATTTATACATCGCTAATATAACTTATACAACACATGTACAAGAGGTATACAATGCGTATATAATTTACACTTCGCTTGTATAATTTATACAACACGATTTCAATCACACAATTAGTTTAAATTCCTCACATTGGTTATTGCAGTGCTAAAAATCGTAGGAAGGTCAGAAAAATCCGCGGCTTCTTCTAGAATGTAGAGAGCCTCCTTGCGGTCACGGTGTCTCCTGTTTCATCGAATTTCGTTAAAGAACGAAAAAGATATTATTTTTCAAAGTTTTGCAACGCTTTATAGTGTAAAAACAGTTTAAAATTATATAAGCCGTTAGTTTTCAAACCTGCTCAAATCTAGGTTTGGATTTTTCTCTTGATTCGTTGCTCTATAGGATGATCAGACTGTTGGACGTCGTCGAGGGAGGGAAGAGCTTTCCGGCACTGGTAGTTTGAGGGGGTGCGATGGCGAATCGAGGCGGCGGCGGCTCTAGGAAGTCGACGACTTCCTCGACGTCGTTCAGGCGAAGGAGCTGACGATAGGGGGCGGCGTTTGGTCGGATGTGGAGAGGAGGCGAAGGGCTGTCGGCTGGTGGTGGTGGCGCGGCCTAGCGTCGCCTATGGCGAACGGAAAAGGGAGGAGAAGCATGGAGCAACGAGGATCGTCGGTTTCGTCTCTGGCGGCTAGGGTTTCGTGATTTTATATATTTTTTTTTTAAAAAGAAAATTTCCTATTGGCCAAAGCTTTATAGAAATTTTTAAATAGTGTTTTTGCAAACGGACTCCTTTTTAAACCCAATGACTGTCGCCCCTAGCTAAATACCCCCATTCCGGACACAATGGGATATGTTCCGTTGTCCATTTCGACTGTTACAGTCAGTTATTTTTCAAATTAAAATATAAATCATTCGATATTTAATTTAAACGTACATTTCAATTTTCCAGGGCCACAAACTGAGTCGAAAAATTCCAGAAAAATAAATCTAACTTTGTTTTGACGATACGGTCCTAACAAAGCCAGTTTCGTCGAATTCTGAGCTCGTTTGAAAAACGACCATTTTTAGGTCGACCCATTTTAACAGAATTTGACCAATGACATTTTCTTTTGCCCCGCTCATATACTAGCTTCAAAAATTATGAAATTTGAAACTTAGCAATAATTTGACATTCCGGACCCAACAAAAGTGGTTTCGTCGAATTCCGAGGTCGTATGCAAAACATCAATTTTCAAGGGCTATATATGCTATATAGCGACCTTTCTGAAAATTCATTTGGCCATAACTTTTGATTTCCGTTATGAAATTTCAATTTTTCAGATTCGTTAGAAAGGTATTGAAAAACAGATTTAAATATTTTCAGTTTCGCTAAAATCCGTTATATTTTCCACCTGGTACAGTCAGACAAAGTTAGTATTCAAAATTTCAAACTGCCATACTATACCCAATTCTATAATTTATTGAAATATGCTATTTCAACAATTCAAATTCTTTGGTAATAACCTAATTTAAAAATTTTAAACTGGTTCACATTTTCCGGGTTATTACAGTTCATGTCAAAATGGCGCATATCTGACCAACACGGCTTTATATATTTCAATAACTTCGTTATTCTATTCAACAAATAAATATTTTCTTCAACACATGAATATATATTTTTATTCAACACATGAATATATTTTATTCAACACATGAATTTATATTCTATTCAACACATGAATTTATTTTCTGTTCAACACATGAGTTTTCTTTCTATTCAACACATGAATTTTCTTTTTATTCAACACAAGAATTTTTCTTTCTATTCAACACAAGAATTTTTCTTTCTATTATATTCCTTATTTTCCAAATTGGAATGAGGCCCAATCAATTACCATATAATGTTAATTATATCGATTCCCTACAACACATGTATATAATAGCAACCATCATCCAGAGTGCACCACACAACTGCATAAGCATTAAATATAAATAATTAACGCTTACATGGTCTGTCAACCCATCGATTGACATACAACTAAACAATCGAGATTAGTGTACGTCAAATATAATCTCAATAACCGTGCGGGGTTTCAAATCAACAAACAAAGATTTTATTTGTGCAGTTGGGCGATGTGTAAAATTTATTGTCGCAATCAATATCAGTCAAATGGGCGTACATAAACAAATCGTCCGATTAGTTTATAAATATTTATTTTATATACACGTTAAAAATTATATTTTTAACTATAAAATATTTATTCATTCCACATCACACAATAGAATTTCATAACACATCAATCAAACAAACAAGTCATCCATGGTCATTGGACGACGGGTGTCAGGTGCTGCTAAGTACCGTCTGCATCCTAGTATATATTTTTAACTAGAAAACAAGAATTAAAGTGAGAAGTTCACACCTATTAGCTAAACCAAACACTGCGACTCTTCATATGTAGAAAATCTTCGCCGTGCTCGCCTTTTGTCACTTTCGTTGTCCGTATCCACTATATATATAAAAATCGCATCTTTATATTGTTGTTTGTATATAAAAATCACATTTTTTTAACTATGCTATATGGATAAAAATCACATTTTTATATTATTACTATATAGATAAAAATTCTATTTTTTAGATCATTACTATATAGATAAAAATTCAATTTTTATCTCGTATAATAAAGATCATATTTTTATCACGCTAACTTCATAACAAAAATTATATTTTATATCGCTCTTCTTCAAATAAAGATTATATTTTTATATCGCCATTCATATAAAAATCACATTTTTATATTCTCTAGTATATAAAAATCATATTTTTATATTCTCTATTAAATAAAAATCATATTTTTATTCTTTCTATAATATAAATCTCATCTTTCATATATAAAAATCTCAACTCTTTGCTAATGTAAAAATCGAATCTTTCTATGATTAAAAATCGAATCTTGCTAAACCGCAAATCATATCTTTTCTAGATTAAAATCAAACCTTTGCTAGATTAAAAAAAATTCAAATCTTTGTTGGATTGAAAATCAAATATTTCATGTTATAAAAATATAATCTTTTATGTTTTAAAAATATAATTGTTTCTCTATTTCAATAATAAAAATTTCGTCTTTTCATTGATAAAAGTCTCATTTTTATCCCTATATCATTTTGCTCAAAATCTGTAGTTTAAACAATGTTGTTATCTATTAAAATATGAATTTAAACTACATAAAGAAAAGAAAATAAATAATAACAAAAGAGGCTTACAGGTTTTGGCGGAGCAGGAGGTATGGGTGCTGGCATCGGGGTCTGTTGGATCAGGAGAAGGTCTTGGTGACCGGCGGTGGCAAGTGTGGATGGAGGCGGCGGCTACCTCGAGCTAGGGCTTGGGGTTGGGCGGATTTGCTTCTTACGGAGGGAGGAGAGCGGGATGGGGGGGTCAAGGGTGGTCAGCCTCTGACCAGCGGTGGTTGAAGGGGAGCCCGTGGCAATGGTGGAGGCGGCGTAGAGCAGAGGGGCAGCGGGCTGAGTGAGTAGCGGGATTTTTTCCCTTTTTTTTATTTTGGTTCGTGGAAATGAAATGAGAAAGGGGAGGGGGTAAGTGAAAAACAAATTAATATATTATTATCCTTTCCTTAAAAGGTTGACTTTTTATTCAAACCTCAAACGAGACCCAACGACTGTCGCCCCTGGCTAATTACCCCCATTCCGAACACAATGGGATATGTATCGTAAGATGATTCGACTATTTCGATCAGTTTCCATCAAAATCAAAACATAAATCTATATATTGAATTTGAACGCGCATTTCAATTTACTGGGGCCACATACAGACTCTAAAAATTCCCGAAAAATATTTTCTAGCCTTGTATTGACGATACGGTCCTACCAAAACTAATTTCGTCAAATTCTGAGACCGTTTGAAAAATGGCCATTTTCTGGTCGATCGAAATTGAATGAAACTGTCAAAACACGTTTTCCTTCGCCACGCTCACATATCGATTTGAAAAATTATGAATTTTGGTATCTAACAATAATTCGACATCCCAGATCCAACAAAAGTGGTTTCTTCGAAAACAGAGGTCGGTTGCAAAATTTCTATTTTAAGGGCCAGAATTCCATAGCGACAATTCTGAATTTTCAACTGGACGTAACTTTTTATTCCTGCTATGAAATTTCAATTTTCTGGATTCGTTAGAAAGATATTCTCTAATAGATTCAAAAAATTTTGGTTTCACTATAATCCAGCTTATTTTGCATCCTGCACATTCATTTGAATTTTGAAATCGAATTTTCGAACCGCGCCATTTAGCCTCGTTATATAATTAAAATAAAATATTTATATCCTAACGACGATTCAAATAAATATATACGTTCTAATTCTATTCAAAATAAATTTCTCGTCATTTTTATTAAAAATAATCCATTTTAAATATTCAAAATTCACTTAAATTGCCAAAATAAAAATTTTAAATTGCCTCGGATTTCCGGGTTATTACAATATATATATATTTAATGGCCTGAATATAACGCGTCGCACCACGACCGTTCGTGAATTTCGACCATTAACTTATGAATTGACATTACGGGAGATCTGATCGTCAGATTCTCCTAAAATCAAAGTCATTGGGTTCGTATCGAAAAAAGCTTTCCAACGAATAAAAGAGATTTGTAATCTAACGGCTGGATCTGGAATTATGTCCAAATCAAATTTGGAAAAGGTCGCTGTAAGTGCAGTTCGATGGCCGTTTAATGAAATCGACTGTATGGGCCTTGATAAAATTATTAAAAATATTAATAATTTGTGTAAAATCATAATAAATGGTTTGGAAATAATTTGGATGAAAAATTCCACATTTGTAAGGATAAAAATATATTTTTTTCAAAATGAACTAGTTATGAACAAGAATTATAATCCAACATTAGTAGATACATAAATTGGATTGTGAACAGTTTTAATATAACCAGAAATTTCTAATATAACAATTGGAATGGATTTGAATGGAAATCATCTTCAGAATATTTTGATATTGGATTCCGTCATCATACGGATATTGTTATGGAAATTTGGAAGATATATTTTATATCGTTGTTTCCCATACAATATTTGTTGGTTTCAGAATTTGATATTGAATATAAGCCGATATAATTTCTATTTAGAGCCTTGTATTTGATATCGAATTGGATTTTTGGTTTATCATGAACGGTGTCTTAAATAACACTATTCTTAAACCCAGTTGAGGAAAGAATAAATCTTTTAATTAAGATTTAGTGAAGTTTTCCAATTAATTAAGATTTAATTGGAATTGAATAAAAGAATTGGATTTTGGGTTTGTCATGAATGGTGTCTTAAATAACACTGTTTTTAAACCCCGTGTGAATGAATAAATCTTTTAATTAAGATTATTAGAGTTTCTAGTTAATTAGCATTTAATTGGGATAAAATGGAATGTGAATTGGGTTTATTGTGAACTGTGTTTTTAACGACATTCGTTCTTTAACCCGATTTGCAGTGAAATGTGATTTGGAATTTATAAAACTTTTTATTAAGATTTAACGGGAATTTTCCAAAGTAAAGTTTTCCAATTTAATATATTAAATTGGAATTGAATGGAATTCGATTTGATAATAATAAAAATGAGCGTCTATGGAGGATGACTGTTAATATATATGGAATTTGAAAGGCTTTGTCTTTTTCCATTTATATTATTACTCAGATACGGAAATTGGTATCGATCATATGTTGATCCATTTTTCGTAAAGATTCCATAATTAATGGAATGTGATTTGGGTTTATCGTGAACTGTGTTTTAAATGACATTAGTTCTTTAACCTAGTTAAAGACAGGATTACATGTCTAACATTGTATTTCGAACTGTATGGTTGATCTCTGCTAAATATATATTTGTTTAGTGGCGGATAATTTATTCTCTTGCTTAACACCCTTCTCTAAGACGTACAAGCTTAGAGGTTATATATCAACAGAAATCAATAGTACGGTGTAGATTTTCAATGTGACAGGTTTGATATCCCAAAGTTAAATAATCATTAATATTGATTTTTGGGAAGATTAAAACTAAGTGGAGTTTTAATGAATCTTTAATTAGATTGAAAATTGAATGAGATAATTTAAATTATCGAATTTGGGAAATGATCAAGAATGGAGTACCACCAGTTTTGCTCCAAGCAATAGTTAAATCTTTAATTAGATTTGAACGGGAAATGGTAATTAATTTTACCGATAACACAGTGGTGTTAGATATGGAGTATTACCGGTTTTTTTCCATAGGATAAATAGATTGGGATTGGGAAATTAAACAAATGATTACTTCGGTAAGGTGTGCTAATCCCGACTTGTTTGGAAAAACCTTAATTTGGTTTGAATTGATATCCAAAGGAAGATTAAAGAATAAATTTAAAGAATTTATCTTTGATAAAGTTAATGGAAACCTTTCCCAAAGAATAAGAATATTGAATAAAAGAATATTTTGGATTGGAATGAGGCGTATGTTGTGTTTTTATAGCACTTGTTTATTATATACACGAGTTATTCGGAAAGGCCGGGTTTATACCCATTCTGAATAACTGATTCGACGATAAGTCGACGATGAAGACGGTGGTTGAAGACTGGAGGTCTTCACTTTGTTTGGATGATTGCTGGTGTCTTGATTGGGTTGTACACCCAAGACGAGGTAATAAGTGGTGATCGTCCAGATGTACTTGTAGATCGACCGGATATGCGAGGACCTCTGTCCTATATTGGACATACAGGACAAGGAATAAGGTGCCTCCGGTTTCGTTTAGACCAAGAATGAACTAGTAAATGGGTGTGTGTCTGACATTGGATTTTATTCTGTGTTGATTGGTTTGTATTAAATATATATCTATTTGGCGGTGGATAATTTATTCTCTTGCTTAACGCCCTACGAGCTCAGAGGTTATACATCGATAGACATCGGTCGCATGGCGTGAATTGCCTGTGTGGCATGCTGAGATGCAAATGATCTGTTGAAAAGCAGAGTCTTGTGGTTGATGATCAAAATACGGCTTTAATATAGCATAACTTTGTGTATAGCGTTGATTCGCGAGCCTCACACCTCGGTATGAGTCAAAAACGGGATAAGGAACCCAAGGAGGACATGACGTTTCTTTCGAGCTATGGGCAGTGTCATGGTATGGAGCCCAAACATTTATTATTTTTACCTATGTGGATGATGGATTGTGCGCCTCGGATATATCGGTTAACACGGAGCCGATGGATATAGGTCTGATAGGACCGGGAAACGTGTGTTCAGGAATAACTAATCCTCAAACGTAGGGGAGGACTAGACTTAGAGGATCCAGGGGTTGCCCAGAGAGTGTGCAGTTTTGAGGCATTTGCTAGAGTGTCTCGAAGCAGTTAGGAGTACATCCCTTGCCTAGACTCGTGACGGAAATCCAATTTCCAATATGTGACATTTCAATTTTAATTGTAGGGCCTAGTATGGCGACATGATAGATGGTACCCATTCCGCCTATGATTGATACACCTATATTTGAAGTTGTTTTATACACTATGCACTTATAATAGTATCAAATGATTTGTTTTAAACGTACCAAGCATATTTGGCTATTATAAGGTAAAACTCTATCCTCCGGCTTGCGTTGCATGTGTGATGGGACCTAAGTCTTATAATAGCTTCATTTTTCCAAAAAACATTATTGCGTTGTTTATAACTGTTTAAGCACTGGTATTCTTGGAAGGAAATCCATTCCGTGTTATATGGCATGATCCCTTGATTTACTTCTAAAGTAAAAGATTTAACAACTGTTTTTAGTTATCACACCAGTCACATGACTGGCCTGGAGTTTATTGTTTTAACCTAAGCTCTAGATGCCCTTATTTTCCAAACGGGCAGCTAGTAGTTTTGGTTTTGCAGATTTCTATTTTCCAGGATCCTGGTTTACAGCTGGAGCTGTATTCGGAACTCTTTGTATCCGTGTATTTCTTTCAGTTGTATTTTGTATTATTTTCCGCTGCATTGTAATTTGTAAATCTCTGATATTTATCAAATGTATATTATTTTTCAATACTCGGGATATTCTTGTGCTCTGATGTAAATTATTGTAATAGCAATCAAATGTTCTTCTATTTGTGTTCTGATTTGTCGTGTTCTCAACTCAATCCGGGCTTTCCCGTAAGGGCGAGTTTGGGTCGTTTCATATCCCTAGGACAAGCCTACCTATTATATTACATTCTCATTCATATAATTAATTTTAATAAGTTCATTATTTTATTTAGGTTCCTTAATATGAACCAACCTTTACTGTTGTAATCTTTCTTTTATTTACCTGTATGTACATTTCAATATTTCAAGAAAACATTTTATGCACCTCATTAGTTTGGTCAACAGAAAGATATAGTGATCTATTTCCGCAACGTACATCAACTTAGATTCAGAGTTGCAAGCTATTTCTTTTATTTCTAATGTGGAGATACATACATATTTTATTCGATTAGCATGCAATATGGTAAAAGAATATATATTCGACACTAGTCCCCTTTTTCTTTCTCTTCTTGCAACTATGCTCTTAGTAATTTTTTTGTTTTGGAAATATATCATTTTTTCCCACATCAAACTAACTCGGTCCACTAAAAACTTCTCTTTTTAATTTCTAAGTTAGACATTACTGCCAAACTAACATTTTTCCTAGTTACTGTCAAATTAACTTGTTCTCCAAATTATTATTGAATAGTAATATCAAGACCGTGTGCATGACTATTATCACTATTATCATTTCGGTATTAAAGTAATTCTTTACCCAAGCACATTTTAATTGAACAAATTACAACAACAATATTCTCAACTTATTTTAAATAAGATCCAACGTAATTACCACATATTACAGTTATTTAACATGTTAAGAATTACTTGGAACTCAAATGGTATATATACCGTTAACCAAAAGGTATAATTCTAAATCCACTCACCTGACAACTTTCCAATCCTTGAATCCTATTCAGATATATGATTTTGTGGCCTTCCTAACTGAATCTAGTAATAAAATAACCACGAATTTAAAAATCTGATACTAAAAGAAAAGGGGAAGAAAGAAAGGAGCCTAAGTAAATCAAATTCACAAGACTTACCTTACGTAAACCTGAATGCCTACGTTGTAGGTTTACATTCTTTGTCTTCAAACCTTGAATCAAAACCCCTATAAGCTAATATTCTAATTTCTGAAATATTTGGAGAAGAAAGAAAATGACAGAGCCTTTGCGTTGTCTCAGAAAATATGAGTTGAAGGCTAGGCCCTGCTAGTCTATTTATAGGCGTGCAAGAAATACTGGTTCATCGGATTAAATAATATAAAATCTGAACCGTTTAAATCAAAAAAACACATCACAAACCAAACAGATCTAGCCCGGGTGGGTCGACCACTGTGTAGACCCACCTTAGAGGTGGGTCGACCAGTGTGAAGCCTGGATCAACCCAGCTTCTGGGTCCATAACATGATTTCTACTGATTTTAATTTCTGATTGATGTTAATATTAACATTTAGTTTATTTCTAAATATTACTTACCAGGATTATTATTTTCCACTTATAACTCATCTCTAGTTTCATATTTCAAATTTGTGCACATATATACGCATACAACCTTTTTAATATTTACTCGTTAATGACTTTCATATGGACTCCTTTTTTGGCAAGTCATATATCGAAACGAATCAAAAAATTGCCACGAACGCAATGGTATATTTTTCGAGGCTAAATTCTAAAACTATAAATTATAAATATTTTGATTAAATATTTATATAAAACGGGGTGTTATAGTAATCACTAAGATCGTTAATAAAGAAAATTTGCTAAGTGATTAAGGTAATGAAGCCATAATTATTCAATTATTACTCTATTATTATCATAACTTTGCAAGTTTCTTCCCCAATAGATTTGAGCGTTTGTCCAAGGAATCTATCTAAATGTTACGAAAGAGCATAACCAACATCATTATAGTTGATTTTGCAACCTTATTGCGGTCTTTTGGTTTAGGAAAGATGTAACACCCCACCTCCGCCAGGGTGGCTCTTGCAAGCACTCTGACTTTGGAGGGGCGTTTGTATCGGGTAAACATGCATAATGATATATCAAGGCAGAACAAGAACATATGTATATATGTAAACAGAGTAAATAAGATAAGTAAAACAGCGGAAGATTTCAAACTATTTCAAAACAAGTCTGGTACAACATAATGTCAACTTTCCAAATACACAAGTCTAGATAAAAACAACATCACTGAAAAACTGAAATACATAATTACTATCCCCAAAATAAGTGATAGCCATAGCTAGCTTCATGTCGAGACCGTACATGAGCTAAAATCCCACAAGCAAGCGATCAGAAATCCAAGCTAAGCTCCAATATTCCCACCTTGAGAACCTGGGGGGGGAGGGGGGGGGAACGGAAGAAAAGAGGCGAAAGAAAAACAGGTCAGTCAAAAAGATTGAGTAAGCCCTACTACAATCAATGTAAACTGATAAAGTTAACTGACATGAGAAGCAGGGATGAACATAAGGATAACAACATATTAGCATGATGATTAACTAACAAGGTAGATAAAGGTGTCATCGCATAATCAGGTTTAAGGTTTTTGCACCACAGGTGTACTAGCAAGCTAACATGACTTGAATAAACAAGTATTGATCCCTTGGCCCAAGCTTTGGCCCAATAACATGAAGTGACCCTAATACGAGGTCCAATAACATGAAGTGACCCTAATACGAGGTCCAATAACATGAAGTGACCCTAATACGAGGTCCAACCAAACGGTCTAGTCGATCGGCTCCCTGTAAGCCTAACTCGTCACGTGTTGGTGTCAATACGGCCTAAACATGATTGTAGTCGGACTGTGCTGGGTCCACCCTTCGGGTGTATCAAGCCCTAGGGTGTCAACCCCTGGACACCATAAACATGAGTGCACAGTCTCGATCTACTGGTACCCATGGGTGACTTCTCCAAATATGAACTACGTGCACGACCATAGTCCGTCCGGAACTACATCGGCGTACCACCCGGCCGTCGTTTTTGGTCGCTTATACCAGTCCAGTAATCGTGCCCTACCCTAGCCTAGTCCCTAGGTTCATGATGATACAAACTTGGGATTACTGCTGGAGTGGACCCCCTTTGCCAGGATTTTCTAGTGGGTTAAGTACGGTTTAACCCTTTTACTAATCATGGATTAACTTGGTTAAGTGTAACGATGGGTTCACGACTTAACCCCGATTAATCCACCAAGTCCAAATTGGTTAAGTATTAAGTGGACCATGACTTAACCCTAATCATGAGGCATTAATTAATGTGCCTTAACCTCTCACATTAGACTTTGTTGCGGTTACTAGTTAAGCCGGTCGGTTCCGGGTAGCTTTACACCACAACTTGGTCTAACCTCGGGTTCAAGGTACAACATGACCAACTTCTCACATTGGGTCCTATTGTTTGTAGCAACTAGTTAAGCCGGTCGGTTCCAGGTAGTTTTACGCTACAAACTCAACCCAACCTCGAGTTGGTCACACTTATATTTTCTAAGTGTCATGTCCATTATGTTTCCAAAACATATTACAAGTTTTCAAGCATTTGGGTAGACCTAACTTAATAGGTAAATTCCCAATGGGTAGACCTAACTTAATAGGTAAATTCCCAATCTTATGTTTTTATGTCTTTTAAGTTTACCCAACCCCAAACGCAATCCCATCGCTTACATATCGCAATAGCGCATAAATGATAGAAAGAGGGAACTTGGCATAATCATGACATAAAGGTGTTGAAGCCACTAGTTTAACATGGTGGCATATGAAATGTACATATGTTCATATACTTGCATATTACATTTTTAGGCCTCAAAAGCATGCATAAAACCAAACTTAGCATATTGGTGATACATGGTGATAAATGACATGTAGAAATGGCCATAAGTTCGCATTTAGCCTCACATGCAAGTTATCATAAGAGATATGATAACTTACATGTTGCCAAAATGCAACCTTTAGCATAAAGCTTGAAGGTTTATGTTCATATACTCAAGGTAAGCTTGCATAACATGATAACATGAGTAAAATGATTCACCCAAACTTGCATACATAACATGACAACTTGCATATCATAACATGGCAAACTTGCATAACATAACATGTCAAACTTGCATAACATAACATGGCAAACTTGCATATCATAACATATCAAACTTGCATAACATGACATAGTAAACTTGCATATCATGGCAAACTTGCATATCATAATGATCAACCAAACTTGCATCATTCATTTAACTTTAGAGTTTAAATATGAAAGTAGAAAAGGGCTTACAATGCTTATGAAGACACAAAAATATATATAGATTGAGACAAAGCCCTTATGCAATCAAATAAACCCAAAATGCAAACTCCAATAGAAAAACCCTTGAGCCAAAATGATCAAAACCCTTGCTTTATGATGTAAATATGGAAAATTGACTTGAATGCAAGCTAATGACACTCATACAAGCTTGAAAACACTTGTATGCATGGAAAATCTCTCATAGAAATAACTTAGAAATTTTATGAAGAGAGTGGAGGCCATGAGAGGAATAATTTTGCCATAGTTTAGTTGTAGGGTTGAATAATGATGATTTAGGGTTAGGTTAGGGGCTTATTTATAGAGATTAGGATTAGTTTCAACCTTAGGATTAAACCCTAATTCCAATCTCAGCCCTTAAAACCGAATCTGGCCCCAAAACCTAACCAAAACCCCAAAATGGTGCACTAGGCAAAACTGCCCGGCTGAACCAAGTCGACAGCCAAGTCGACTTGGGTCTAACCAAGTCGACTGCCAAGTCGACAGGCCTGTCGACTTGGTTGGCTTGGCGGGAAATTTCCCGCCTAGCCTTCCAGGCCCAAAATTCAAAATTTGAACTTGAAATTCAAATCTGTTTTGAACTTGAAATTTTCTGAAAACTTCATTGGGCCTTAATCGGGTCATACGAACTCCGATTTTCGAAAACTCGGACTCTATTTCGCGTATTTTCCCGAGACGAACGCAATGGCATAGCCCGTTTCCCTTGATTCAGATTTATAAATTAAATTCTGCCTCGATTTACGTTATAACAGGTTATTTAAAATACGGGTTGTTACATTCTCCCCTCCGTAAAGGATTTCGTCCCCGAAATCTTCAAGTTAGGAAGAACGTATCCTACCATCCAACATCCATCTACTCAAAACATCATCCACGAGCAATCATTGTCCTTACAAGATTCTAAATGTTGTATGAACATATGCAAAGGTGTGTGTATATGTACTTATCTAATGCAAATATCATCAATGCAAATTATGTTAGTGAAATGAATCCATATGTATGCAATTCCTAACATAATGTATAACATCTATGTGTGCACATAACATACATCCATATGCAACATCCATGTGATAACACAAAAATTTTCATCCATGAATAAGTGTAAACACTCATGCATATGCAATATGAGGAGTGTGTGAGCCGATCTAGTGCCTAATGTGTATAATGCATCCACGAGTAACCACTTGCAAACACTTGCAACCACTTGCAAACATCAAGCATAACATGTTTCAAACACATGTTTCATCCAAAGGGTTTCTACCTAAAGTTCTCATGACAAGATTAACATGATAAACTAGATAATCAAGACAAACATGGATAGTAAAAGATATGCTACAAAGAGATCGGGAAGATAAGCAGGATATACTCCTTTCGGATTATAAGAAATCCCTTCTTAACCCAACCCATATTCTATAAAAGCCCAAAAGGTTTAGTCAACCTAACGGACCCCTTCAAACCCTGACATGTATTACTAGCCAATAAGTCATACCTCCCGACAGAAATAGGACCGAGAATGGGACCGAGAGGATATACGTAAAAAGATAACATGCGAGTAAGTTCCACAGGAAAACAAGGATCAAGGATATGCTCTTAAAAAGAGATATGATGCGCGTATCTAGCCTTCAGTCTTCTAAGTCACGTTTCCTTGAGCTTAACTCCACTGTGCTTTGACCGTCTTTTACCTCATGATTTCTTAGCTTCTTAACTCTTATTTCCAAATATGAGTTGGAACCCATTTCATTGTCGCCTCTCGTCTTCCTCTTTCACTTACTCTTCTATCATTCTTGGCTTAAACATAACTATGACCTCATGGTTTCATGCAAGCTCTCCAAAATTCACCAGTGAATCCTGGATCTCGTTTACTTACTATAAAGTATTCCATGCAGCAGAACTTTTCTTGAAAATACCAATCCACGTTGCCAATTGCTCTTACTAACGTGATTTTCTATAACTCATGCTTGAACGAAATGAACCATCCGCCTGCGAATGATAGGCGGTACTTAGATTCAGTTGCTTGCCCATGACTTCCCGTAGACTATCCCAAAACTGGCTAGTGAAGATTGAGTCATGGTTACTAACTATACTTTAGGGAACCTCGTGCAACCGCTTTATTTCTTGAAAGTAAACTGTCGCTAGCTATGATGCAGTCCTTTCGCTCTTTACCGGAGTGAAATGAGCACTCTTCGTGAGTCTACCTACTATGACCCACATGCTCGTATTCCCTTTCCTTGATCTAGGCAGTCCATCCACGAAATCCTTCGTGACGCTTTACTACTTCCATTGCGGGGACCTCCAATGGATGTAATAGCCCACCGGGCTTTTTATGACTCGGCCTTAATCTGTTGGCACAACATGAACCTTGGGACAAACTCGGCCACCTCCTCGAGTGATGTGCATCTTCAAGAGCCTTCTTTCTCTCATTGCGTCTTAGCCATCCCTTGTCATCTATAGCGAGGTGTCTTAACATCTCGCCTCGAATCAACTTGTCCATGATCTCGACTAACTGCGGGTCTTCTTTCTGTGAAGTCCCTACTTGATCCAGAAGGGTAGGTCTAATCTCAAGGGACGCTAACTAACTAATTAAACTGAGAGAACTTCTTACTTCAATTGTCCTCGTCGGAGCTTTTCGGTATTGAACCGCGACCACTTTAGCAGGATCCACCACTAAGCCTTGCTTAGAAACTATGTGCCCAAGAAATCTAACTCCTTTTTCTCCAAAATGACATTTGGAGGACTTGGCTTTCAACTGATGCGCTCTAAGCGTATCCATCACCTCCTTGAGATGTCTAGCATGTTCTTCCTCGTTCTTTAAGAAAGTCAGGATATCGTCTATAAAGACTACCACAAACTCGTTCAGGAACTCCCTAGACACCCTACTCATCAAGTCCACGAAGTAGGCGGGTGCATTAGTCAAACCAAATTGCATGACCAGCCATTCTAAGAATCCATCTGGAGTTCTGAACGCAGTTTTGCCTATACTATCCTCAGCTACTCTGAGCTGATGGAATCCAGTAGCAAGATCAAGAGAAAACAGATGTTCCTACAAGCTGATCAAACAAATCATCGATCCTTGGCAATGGTTGTCTATTCTCTTTGTTTAACTCACGATAATCAACACAAAGTCGAAGAGAACCATCTGTCTTGGTAGTAAATACTACAGGAGCTCCCCATTCAGATATACTTCGTCTAATGAAGTTCTTCTCAAGCAACTCTTTGACTTGCTTTCTTAACTCTCATCTTGCGGGGCCATGTGCCTAACCGGCCACGAAACTATCTTGGCATTATCAACCAGATAAATGCGGAAATCTATCTCTCGTTTAGGGGTAACCCCCTTCACTTCACCCAAGATATCAGGATATTCTCGGACCACCCTCACCGATTGCAAACTATCGATAGACGAGTTGAGGGATTCAAGATAACACAACATGACGGGACTCATAGGGTTACTAGAAATTTTTAGGGTATTACCGAGGCGAGTCATGAGCCTCTCAACCCTATGCTCAAAAATCAAGAATGGCTCCAAAACTGGACAAACAATCCATGCCCAAAATCAACCCATACCCTATGAAACCGAGAATATAAGCATCACACGAGAACTCTATACTCAAGATAGAGATTTTCAAATCCACGTAGATAATAGACAAATGGGTGTAAACCCCAATTGGATTTGAAACACACACGGGATCATAAACTAGACTAGTACTTAGGTGCAAACTTTCAACTAGATCAGATTAAACAACTATGCGATGCGCCAGAATCTAACAAAGTACAAACAGGAAAATCAGAAATGTAAACAAGACTTTTAACAGAAACACTACCTCGATCATAAGCTGGAAGAACGATATTGAGGGGATGAACTCGCCCTCCAGATGGTCTTGCACACTGATTCTGACCTTGCCCTTGCTTCTTCGGGCAATCTTTGCTGAAATGTCCAAACTCACCACAATGAAAGCATTCACCACTCTTCCATTTTCTCTTCCTACAATCCTTAATAAGATGCCCAACTGAACCGCAATAATGGCACTTCCTCTTGTCGTTATTGCCCTTGCTATTGTTCCCCTTGTTGCCTTGATTCTTGTTCTTGTTCTTGCGGTTTTTGGAGTTCTTGCCTTGCTTCCCGGAATTCACCGTTCCTTCCGACGTAGGCCCTCCCTTCTTCGGGCAGTCCCTAGTGAAGTGTCCCATTTCTCCACAGTCAAAGCAAGTGCCCTTCCTCTTTCTGCAATCCTTGTTTAGATGAGTCAAGCTTCCACAAGTAAAGCACTTCTTTTCCTTCTTATCTTCAGACTTCTCCTCCTTCTTTTTCATTTCCTTTTTGGGCTCCGTTTCCTTGTTTTGAGACTCATTCATCTTGAACTCCTTCTTGTCACTCCTATTCTCTTCATTGAGTAGGGCCATATTCACCAAACTCTCGAAAGTTGCCCCCAAGGGTATATGAGACATGGCTAAACCATGTAATGGTTCGTTTAATCCTAGAGCAAAGTATAGGGCCTTCTTCTGAGCTGTGTTAACCAAGTCTAAACCGACCCGAGCCAGTTGATTAAACTTATCTATGTATTCCCTAATAGTCATGTCCCCTTGCTTCAGTGATAGGAACCTTAGTCCAAACTTTCCCCTAAAGTCATCCCAAGTCTCAATTGGCCTAGTAGCGGTGGTGACCACCCACCAACGTGCAGCTTCTTCCTTTAGCAACCACACTGCCAATAAAACCTTCCTACGGTCATCTATGTCAAAGATGGCGAAAAGATCTTCGGTTTCTTTCAACCAATTCCTTGCCTCTACAAAAGTCTCTGTTCCAATGAAATTCTTGCCACCCATCGTCATAAAGTCCTTGCAAATCTCCGCGAAATCCTCTTGTGGATGCTGAGTGGGAGGAGGAAGAGGAACCTCAGCGAAAGGAGGAGGAGGAACATTAACTACCGGAGGAGGAGGAGGAACATCGGCGGGGCCGGCTTCGGTCGCCCTAGCCTCCAAAAGTCTCCTATACCAAACAGGTACGTGTACTCCCTCCGGAATGGCAAAGTTATTGGCCATGCTGAAAACGAAGAAAAAGACAGATTCAGAATGGAGAAAAACGAAGGTATATTGCTAATGGATTTTTGGGGAATAGCCTTTAAAATAAACTAGACTTTTCTTTGGAAAATACTTTATACTTGGTTTTGAAAATAGTTTTCCAAAAGTTTTCTAAAAACCTTTTTGTTCATTCTCGTAAACCATATGCTCTGATACCAAATGTAACACCCCACCTCCGCCAGGGTGGCTCTTGCAAGCACTCTGACTTTGGAGGGGCGTTTGTACCGGGTAAACATGCATAATGATATATCAAGGCAGAACAAGAACATATGTATATATGTAAACAGAGTAAATAAGATAAGTAAAACAGCGGAAGATTTCAAACTATTTCAAAACAAGTCTGGTACAACATAATGTCAACTTTCCAAATACACAAGTCTAGATAAAAACAACATCACTGAAAAACTGAAATACATAAGTACTATCCCTAAAATAAGTGATAGCCATAGCTAGCTTCATGTCGAGACCGTACATGAGCTAAAATCCCATAAGCAAGCGATCAGAAATCCAAGCTAAGCTCCAATATTCCCACCCTGAGAACCTGGGGGGGGGGGGGGGAACGGAAGAAAAGAGGCGAAAGAAAAACAGGTCAGTCAAAAAGACTGAGTAAGCCCTACTACAATCAATGTAAACTGATAAAGTTAACTGACATGAGAAGCAGGGATGAACATAAGGATAACAACATACTAGCATGATGATTAACTAACAAGGTAGATAAAGGTGTCATCGCATAATCAGGTTTAAGGTTTTTGCACCACAGGTGTACTAGCAAGCTAACATGACTTGAATAAACAAGTATTGATCCCTTGGCCCAAGCTTTGGCCCAATAACATGAAGTGACCCTAATACGAGGTCCAATAACATGAAGTGACCCTAATACGAGGTCCAATAACATGAAGTGACCCTAATACGAGGTCCAACCAAACGGTCTAGTCGATCGGCTCCCTATAAGCCTAACTCGTCACGTGTTGGTGTCAATACGGCCTAAACATGATTGTAGTCGGACTGTGCTGGGTCCACCCTTCGGGTGTACCAAGCCCTAGGGTGTCAACCCCTGGACACCATAAACATGAGTGCACAGTCTCGATCTACTGGTACCCATGGGTGACTTCTCCAAATACGGACTACGTGCACGACCATAGTCCGTCCGGAACTACATCGGCGTACCACCCGGCCGTCGTTTTTGGTCGCTTATACCAGTCCAGTAATCGTGCCCCACCCTAGCCTAGTCCCTAGGGTCATGATGATACAAACTTGGGATTACTGCTGGAGTGGACCCCCTTTGCTAGGATTTTCTAGTGCGTTAAGTACGGTTTAACCCTTTTACTAATCATGCATTAACTTGGTTAAGTGTAACGATGGGTTCACGATATAACCCCGATTAATCCACCAAGTCCAAATTGGTTAAGTATTAAGTGGACCATGACTTAACCCTAATCATGAGGCATTAATTAATTAATGTGCCTTAACTTCTCACGTTAGACTTTGTTGCGGTTACTAGTTAAGCCGGTCAGTTCCGGGTAGCTTTACACCACAACTTGGTCTAACCTCGGGTTCAAGGTACAACATGACCAACTTCTCACATTGGGTTCTATTGTTTGTAGCAACTAGTTAAGCCGGTCGGTTCCGGGTTGTTTTACGCTACAAACTCAACCCAACCTCGAGTTAGTCACACTTATATTTTCTAAGTGTCATGTCCATTATGTTCCAAAACATATTACAAGTTTTCAAGCATTTGGGTAGACCTAACTTAATAGGTAAATTCCCAATGGGTAGACCTAACTTAATAGGTAAATTCCTAATCTTATGTTTTTATGTCTTTTAAGTTTACCCAACCCCAAACGCAATCCCATCGCTTACATATCGCAATAGCGCATAAAGGATAGAAAGAGGGAACTTGGCATAATCATGACATAAAGGTGTTGAAGCCACAAGTTTAACATGGTGGAATATGAAATGTACATATGTTCATATACTTGCATATTACATTTTTAGGCCTCAAAAGCATGCATAAAACCAAACTTAGCATATTGGTGATACATGGTGATAAATGACATGTAGAAATGGCCATAAGTTCGCATTTAGCCTCACATGCAAGTTATCATAAGAGATATGATAACTTACATATTGCCAAAATGCAACCTTTAGCATAAAGCTTGAAGCTTTATGTTCATATACTCAAGGTAAGCTTGCATAACATGATAACATGAGTAAAATGATTCATCCAAACTTGCATACATAACATGACAACTTGCATATCATAACATGGCAAACTTGCATAACATAACATGGCAAACTTGCATAACATAACATGGCAAACTTGCATATCATAACATATCAAACTTGCATAACATGACATAGTAAACTAGCATATCATGGCAAACTTGCATATCATAATGATCAACCAAACTTGCATCATTCATTTAACTTTAGAGTTTAAATATGAAAGTAGAAAAGGGCTTACAATGCTTATGAAGACACAAAAATATATATAGATTGAGACAAAGCCCTTATGCAATCAAATAAACCCAAAATGCAAGCTCCAATAGAAAAACCCTTGAGCCAAAATGATCAAAACCCTTGCTTTATGATGTAAATATGGAAACTTGACTTGAATGCAAGCTAATGACACTCATACAAGCTTGAAAACACTTGTATGCATGGAAAATCTCTCATAGAAATAACTTAGAAATTTTATGAAGAGAGTGGAGGCCATGAGAGGAATAATTTTGCCATAGTTTAGTTGTAGGGTTGAATAATGATGATTTAGGGTTAGGTTAGGGGCTTATTTATAGAGATTAGGATTAGTTTCAACCTTAGGATTAAACCCTAATTCCAATCTCAGCCCTTAAAACCGAATCTGGCCCCAAAACCTAACCAAATCCCCAAAATGATGCACTAAGCAAAACTGCCCGGCTGAACCAAGTCGACAGCCAAGTCGACAGGGCTGTCGACTTGGGTCCAACCTAGTCGACTGCCAAGTCGACAGGCCTGTCGACTTGGTTGGCTTGGCGGGAAATTTCCCGCCTATCCTTCCAGGCCCGAAATTCGAAATTTGAACTTGAAATTCAAATCTGTTTTGAACTTGAAATTTTCTGAAAACTTCATTGGGCCTTAATCGGGTCATACGGACTCTGATTTTCGAAAACTCGGACTCTATTTCGCGTATTTTCCCGAGACGAACGCAATGGCATAGCCCGTTTCCCTTGATTCAGAATTATAAATTAAATTCTGCCTCGATTTACGTTATAACAGGTTATTGAAAATACGGGTTGTTACAAAAGACCTGATTCCTATTCCATACTCTCGACAAGTCCCTCTCAAATTTGACCAAAATTACCAAAGATAAAAACCAAATTATGGATTCCAAGATTAACTAGATCAATAAAGGTTTCAAACCACTTTCATGTTTAAACGAAAGAATTGGTGACATCTGACACAGAAAAGACTATAAGAGTAGGATTGAGTAATATGGAAATATTTTTATGTGCCAAAGTTTGTTAATGCGATATACTAAACTTGTAATAGTTATGCAAGTAAATATTTAATGAGATAAATACTAAGATATTACAAATAAATAATATGTAAATGCAGTAAATAAAATAAATAACACCAGCGATTTTTATATTGTGTGACGAAAAGGAATTTCGCTCGGTCCGAACCAGTCGGTAAACCGACCCAGACCGTTCGAAACACCCTATCATTTGAGAATATGACAAAACAATCGCAGACGGGGGAACATTTCATTGTATATTACAACAATGCATCAGAATACAAGAATATACAGAGTATGAATAAATATTACACAGAAATATCAGAGATTTAAATTACATTTAAATACATCGCAGCGGAAAATAGTACAATACACAACTAGAAGAGATATACGGGTACAAAGCTTTCCGGATATCACTCCAGCTGTAAACCAGGATCCTATGAATATAAATCTGCAAAACCAAAACTACTAGCTGCCTATGTCAAAATAAGGGCACCCAGAGTTTAGGTCAAAACAATAAACTCCAGGTCAGTCATGTGACTAGTGTGAGAACTAAAACAATTATTAATCTTTATTTTTAAAGTTTGGTAAATCAAGGGACCACGCCCTATGACATGGAACGGGTTTCCTCCCAAGAATACCAGTGCATAAAACAACAGCGCAATGCTAAATAAAGAAAAATGAAGCCGTTATAAGACCCAGGTCCTATCACACAATGCAACGCAAGCCGGGGGATAGGGTTTTCCCTTATAACAGCCAAAGAATGCTTGATACGTTCTAAAACAAATCATTTGATACTACTATAAGTGCATAGTGTATAAAACAACTTCAAATCATAAGTATCAATCATAGACGCCATGGGTACCATATATCATGTCGCCATACTAGTTCTACAATTAAAACCGCAAATGTCTCGTATTTGGAAATTGGGTTTCCATCTATGAACCGAGGAAAAAGATAGTCCTCAACCGATTCGAGACTATCTAGCCCGAGTCTCAGGAGCAGAACGCATCGCCCCTTGGATCGTCAGGGCCGGTCCACCGATGTGGATTAGACGAAATCCTGAACACTGCGTTTCTCCGCCCTTTGGGGCGTAAGTGAGCCAACGAATGACTCCATCGGACCCGGATCGTCCAATCAAACAGAGGTGCCTCGCAACAACAACAACCACACAGGTGAAAAGTATATAAATGTCAGGGCCGCAAGGTCACTGACACCACCCTAGCTAGAAAGAAACGCATGCCCTCCCTGAGGACCGTCTCCAGTTTTTGGTTCACAAACGGGGTGCGAGGCTCGCGAATTCACTTTATACAAAGCTGTGCCACACAGGCTGTGCTTTGATCATCACCACAAGACTTTGCTTTTCAACAGAAGCCTCGATCAATTTCCACTTAGGCATGCCACACAGGCAATTCACTCCATGCGTTTAATATCCATCAATATATAACCCCTGAGCTCGTACGTCTCAGAGAAGGGCGTTAAGCAAGAGAATAAATTCTCCGCCGCCAAACAGATATATATTTAATAGAGATCAATCACACAGACTAAAATCCAATGTCAGACACACAGTCCATTTACAAGTCCGTTCTGGGTCTGAACGAAACCGGAGGCACCTAGTACCCTGCATATCAATCGATCTCCAAGTACGTCTGGACGATCACCAACTGTTTCCATCTTCTTGGGTGTACAGCCCAATCAAGATCATCAGTAATCCCCCAAACGACGTGAAGACCTCCGGTCTTCGACCATCATCTTCATCTTCGACTTATCGTCGTATCAGTTATTCAGAATGGGATAAACCCGGTCTTTCCGAATAACTCGCGTATATTTTAAATAAGTGTTACACAAACACAACATACGCCTCATTCCAATTCATCAGTCACTAACCGTAAATTAATCAAGAGAATAATTTCCCAAATATTAACCCCGAAGGCCGAAACCAACATCAGATCAATATCCAGAAAACCATTCTGCTTAGCTAACCGACAGTTAGTTTCTAAATTTCACATTCAAAGGGAAAGGTTCCTATTAATTTTATCAAAGATAAATCATTAAAATTTATTCTTTAATCTACTTTTGAATATCAATTCAAACTAGTCGGGATTAACGAACCTTACCGAAGTAATCATTTGTTTTAATTTCCCAATCCCAACCTATTTATCTCATGAAGTAAAACTGGTAATACTTCATATCTAACACCACAGTGTTATCGGTAAATTCAATTACCATTTCACGTTCAAATCTAATTAAAGATTTAACTATCGCCTGGAGTAAAATTGTTGATAATCCATTCTCGATCTTTTCAATCTAATTAAAGATTCATTAAAACTCTATCTAACACTACGGTGTTATCGGTAAATTCAATTACCATTTCACGTTCAAATTTAGTTAAAGATTTAACTATCGCCTAGAGTAAAACTGGTGATACTCCATTCTCAATCTTTTTAATCTAATTAAAGATTCATTAAAACTCCACTTAGTTTTAATCGTTAACAAGGTTAAAGAATCAATGTCATTTAAAACACGGTTCACGATAAACCCAAAATCACATTCCATTAATTATCGGATTACAGAACGAGTGTTATTTAAAACACTGTCCATGATAAACCCAAAAATCAATATCAATTCAAATCCAATTAAATATTATTTAATTGGTACACTTCATTAAATCTAAATAAAAAGATTTAATCTTTTCTCAACTGGGTTCAAGAACAGTGTTAATGAAGACACCATTCACAACAAACCCAAATCACATTTGATATTAAACACAGGGCTCTGAATAGAAAATATACCGGCTTATATTCAATATCAAATTCTATGACTAACAAATATCGTATTGGAAATAACGATATATATATATCTTTCAAATTCCCATAACAATATCTATATCATCACAAAATCCAACATCGAAATAATCCAAAGGCAATTTCGATTCAAATCCATTCCAATATAATTATTGGAAATTCTGGTTATTCTCAAAACCATTTCTAATCCAGTTTATTTATCTTAAAAATAAATAGAATTACAATTCTAGTTCAAAACTAGTTCATTTCGATAAAAATCTATTTTTATCTTTTCAAATAGGGAGTTTTTCATCCCAATTCTTGAAAAAACACTTCTTATGATTTTACACAAATTATTACTATTTTTAATAATTTTATCAAGGCCCGTACAGTCGATTTCCATCAACGGCCGTCGAACTGCACTTACAACGACCTTTTCCAAATTTGATTTGAACGTAATTCCAAATCCAACTGTTAGATTTCAAATTTCTAATATTCATTAGAAAGCTCTTTTCGACACGATCCCAACGGTTCCGGTTTTAGGAGAATCCGACGGTCGGATCTCCCGTAATGTCCGTTCGAAGTCAATGGTCGAAATTCGCGAACTACCGCGGCGCGGCGCGTTCTATTCAGGCCATTATATTATATATATAATATATATAATATATACTTCGCCGATTTCCTTTTAAAAACGTGATTTATAAATCGTTTTAAATTCGTTTTCAAAACGGTTTCAACTTCATATTCAATTTCTAATCAAAATTGAATATTACAATATAAATTCGTTTTAAATTTATTTCAAATTGATTTCAATTCAATTTCAATTTCAATACGAAATCATTTCAAAACGATTTCAATTCTATTTCAATTCTATTCGAATTCATTTCCAAAACGATTTCAATTTCAAACCAAAATGATTTCAATTCTATTTCAATTTCAAACCATTACGATTTCAATTCTATTTCAATTTCAAACCATTTCAGTTTATTTCGAATTTCAAATCAATTCAATTAAATTCGAATTTCAATTCACTTTAATATTCACTTCAATTTGAATAAAATCGATATAAATATCGTTTACGTCAAAATGGCCTCAATCTATCAACGCGGTTCATATGTATCTATTTTCAAATATTCTATTTCAAATATTCCTATTCAAATATTTCTTTTTCAAATATTTCTTTTTCAAATATTTCTTTTTCAAAACTGGAATGAGGCCCAATCAATTACCATATAATGTTAAATATATGGATTTTCTACAACACATGTAAATATCAACAACGATGAATAATCAACCATCATCCAAAGTGCATTCTACACTGTATAAGCATCAAATATAAATATTCAACGCTTATAGCAGCCTGTCAATCAATCGATCGACATACAACTAAACAATCAGGATTAGTGTACTTCAAATATCATCCCAATACCCGTGTGGGGTTTCAAACAATCAAACACAGATTTTATTTGTGCAGTTGGGCGATGTGTAAAATTTATCGTCCCAATCAATGTCCTTCAAATAGGTGTACATAAACAAACCGTCCGGTTTGTAAATGAGTATTTATTTATTCACATTAACGTTAAAAATTATATTTTTAACGATCAAACTATTTTATTCAAACTATGAATATTCTATTCGGTTCATTTATTAATAAAATGTTATCTTTATTTTTCTAACATATTTTAGAAAGTTTCGGCGGCATAACGGCACGATACTAGAAACGGGACAAGGCCTAGCCTTATCCCCGGTCCAGTGAAGGCCCACGCCATTCACACATCAATCAAATCAATTTCATTTCACCAAACAATTCAATTCAAACCAAATATCTCCAACTACACAACCAAACAATTAAACAAACAAGCCATCCATGGTCTGTGGATGACGGGTGTCGGGTGCTACTAAACACCGTCTGCATCCTAGTATATATATAACTAGAAAAAGAAATTGAAGAGTGAGAAGTTCTCACCGATAGCTATCCCAACTTCATGACACTTCTTTAGGTAGAAGTCTTCGTCGTTCTTGCCTCTTGTCTCTTTCTTTGCCCGTATTCTCTACATATGTAAAAATCGAATTTTTACTATGCTATTCAATATATAAAAATCGAATTTTTAACTTTGCTATTCAATATATAAAAATCGAATTTTTACTTTGCTATTCAATATATAAAAATCGAATTTTTACTTTTCTATTCAATATATAAAAATTGAATTTTTACTTTGCTATTCAATATATAAAAATCGAATTTTTACAATCACGCTATATGGATAAAAATTCTATTTTCACATCGATACTATATTGATAAAAATTCCATTTTTATCACGCTATTCTTCATATAAAGATTTCACCCTTTCAATTACAGAAATCTAATCTTTTCTATTTTAAAAATCTAATCTTTTCTATTTTAAAAATCTAATCTTTTCTATTTTTTTAAAAAATCAAATCTTTTCTATTATGATGCTTACATATATATAAATATATTTTCAAAACACTATATATACAAAGATCATACTTTGACCTTTCTAAAAATGTTATCTTTTCATCTCATCTTCGTACCTCGGTATAATTAAAAATCAAATATTTTATAAAGTACAAATCAGATTTTATATATATATAAATAAGAAAATATAAAAAAAACTTACTGTAATCGAGGGAGGAGCGATTCGCGAGCAGGGGGCGCGCTGTGCTTCGTCGGAGGGGAGTGCGGTGGACAGTGGGGCCAGGCGGAGGGCGCTGAGGTGCTGAGCAGGACCGTCGGTGGGGCTATGGGGTTCGAGCGCGGATCTGAACGGAGGTGGGGGGTCTCAGGACTGGAGGAGAGGCCGGAGGGGAAGGCGCGCAAGTGGGGGGGGGGGGGGGGGGTCACCTCCGGCGATCGCCAGGCGCGAGCTCCTCCGTCTTCTTCCCTTATTCTTTTTTTATTGAATCGGTTTTCTGATTGAAGAAAAAGGTAACGGGGGGGGGGGGGGGGTTATACATGTTTGGCCGTTGACCCTTGGGGGGGGGAGATATTTTAATTTATTTAAATTTTATTTTAAATCACCATAAAGTAACTTTTTACTTCGAACTCGAAATGAGGCCCACCGCCTGTCGTCCATAGCGTTTTACCCCCATTCCAAACACAATGGGATATGTATCGCAAGATGATTTGATCGTTACAATCAGTTTCCGTTGAATTTACATTTAAGTTTATATATTCTGTTTTAAACATACATTTCAATTTACCAGGGTCACATACGGACTCTATAAATTGCAGAAAAATATTTTTTAGCTTCGTATTGACGATACGGTCCTAACAAAACTAGTTTCGTCAAATTCTGAGACCGTTGGAAAAATGGCCAGTTTCCAGTCGATTAAAATCAACTAAGACTGGCCAAACGCGTTTTCCTTTGCCACGCTAACATATTGATTCGAAAAATTATGAAATTTGGAATCTAGCAATAATTTGACATCACGGATCCAACAAAAGTGGTTTCGTCGAAATCCGAGGTCGTTTGCAAAATTCCCATTTTTAAGGGCCTGAATTCCATAGCGACTATTCAGAATTTTCAACTGGACATATCTTTTGATTCCCGCTATGAAATTTTGATTTTTCAGATTCGTTGGAAAGATATTATCAATTAGATTCTAATGTTTTTGGTTTCACTAAAATCCGGATTGTTTTGCACCCGATACATTCAATTGAAGTTTGAAATCGAATTACTGAACTGCCGCGCCATTTTCAATTCTATTTATAATTATATATAAATATTTATATTCTAACGACGACGCGTATAATATATACGTTCGATTTCTATTTTAAAATAAATTTTCGTTGATATTATTTAAAATAATCTATTTTAAATATTCAAAATTCATTAAAATTGCCAAAATAAAAATTTTAAACTGGCCCAGATTTTCCGGGTTATTACAATCTCCCCCACTTAAAACTTTTCGTCCCCGAAAAGGAACAAAGTCGAAAGTGGTTTGATTAACCAACTCTACGTTCGATCAGGCTTCCATTCTCCAACTTTTCAGTTTCTGAGAATTTTCAAAAAATTTCAAAAATTTGGCTAACACCCTAAATTTTCAAAAAATTTCGCCATAACCTCCCCCGCACTGGGAGCCACGGGAAAATCCCGAAATTGCCATACAGGCCTTCTGATCTCAAAAAGAAAAAGAAAAAGCCAAGCGGCTAGCCAATAGGCTCATAAAATCATCATCACCCAAACAAAACAGTAAATTATGTAGTAAACATGTACCTATTTGTCGGGCAAACAAATTTTATTCTCTGCTCTAGCCTCCTTGCTATGACCTGTTCAATGTAAGTACATATATATATGCAAGCAAATGCGACCAATTTTCAATACAATTCAATATGTGATTCAATTAGTCTAAATGGCTAAAAATTAGCAAACAAATAAACAAACAACCCAAACATCAATCAATTAGTTGATTATCATTTGAAATTCATAACTTTGATACATAGTCAAAAAATCAGATTTTTGATGCCAAATCACAACAATAGGCCCTATCTAATTTTGGTTCTCACACCAGTCAAAAGGAAATATATAGAAAGTCCACTTTCGTCACTCGAACATGAATTCTAATGATGGAGCTCCATCATCAAAATCATCTCCGAGCGATTCGAGCGTAATTCTATATCTATCCAGTATATTAAAACTTCAAATACACGTTTGCAAGACGTATATGCAAAATCTTTATATACTGGACTGTCCAAATTCAATATAAATAAATAATCAAATATGAATAATTGAGTTAATTTTTCAAAACAAAATTGTTTTCATTTTAAAAATATACTCTTCACACTCGTTCTAGGATACTACTGATCCCATCTCTAACGAGTCATCCCCATTGGATATTACTAATCCAATCATCTGATGAATTCTTTCGTTCGGTTCTAATGTGTCTTGTTCTCTAGCTTTGTAAACCAAAGCTCTGATACCAACTGTGACGAAAAGGAATTTCGCTCGGTCCGAACCAGTCGCTAAACCGACCCAGACCGTTCAAAACGCCCTATCGTTTGAGAACATGACAAAACAATCGTAGACAGGGGAACATTTCATTGTATATTACAACAATGCATCATAATACAAGAATATACAGAGTATGAACAAATATTACACAGAAATATCAGAGATTTAAATTACATTTAAATACATCGCAGCGGAAAATAGTACAATACACAACTAGAAGAGATATACGGGTACAAAGCTTTCCGGATATCATTCCAGCTGTAAACCAGGATCCTGTGAATATAAGTCTGCAAAACCAAAACTACTAGCTGCCCGTGTCAAAATAAGGGCACCCAGAGTTTAGGTCAAAACAATAAACTCCAGGTCAGTCATGTGACTGGTGTGAGAACTAAAACAATTATTAATCTTTATTTTTAAAGTTTGGTAAATCAAGGGACCACGCCGTATGACACGGAACGGGTTTCCTCCCAAGAATACCAGTGCATAAAACAACATCGCAATGCTAAATAAAGAAAAATGAAGCCGTTATAAGACCCAGGTCCTATCACACAATGCAACGCAAGCCGGGGGATAGGGTTTTCCCTTATAACAGCCAAAGAATGCTTGATACGTTCTAAAACAAATCATTTGATACTATTATAAGTGCATAGCGTATAAAACAACTTCAAATCATAAGTATCAAAAATAGATGGCATGGGTACCATATATCATGTCGCCATACTAGTTCTACAATTAAAACCGCAAATGTCTCGTATTTGGAAATTGGATTTCCATCTATGAACTGAGGCAAAAGATAGTCCTCAACCGATTCGAGACTGTCTAGCCCGAGTCTCAGGAGCAGAACGCATCGCCCCTTGGATCGTCAGGGCCGGTCCACCGATGTGGATTAGACGAAATCCTGAACACTGCGTTTCTCCGCCCTTTGGGGCGTAAGTGAGCCAACGAATGACTCCATCGGACCCGGATCGTCCGATCAAACCGAGGCGCCTCGCAACAGCAACAACCACACAGGCGAAAAGTATATAAATGTCAGGGCTGGAAGGTAACTGACACCACCCTAGCTAGAAAGAAACGCATGCCCTCCCTGAGGTCCGTCTCCCGTTTTTGGTTCACAACCGGGGTGCGAGGCTTGCGAATTCATGTTACACAAAGCTGTGCCACACAGGCTGTGCTTTGATCATCACCACAAGACTTTGCTTTTCAACAGAAGCCTCGATCAATTGCCACTTAGGCATGCCACACAGGCAATTCACTCCATGCGTTTGATATCCATCAATATATAACCCCTGAGCTCGTACGTCTCAGAGAAGGGCGTTAAGCAAGAGAATAAATTCTCCGTCGCCAAACAGATATATATTTAATAGAGATCAATCACACGGACTAAAATCCAATGTCAGACACACAGTCCATTTACAAGTCCGTTCTGGGTCTGAACGAAACCGGAGGCACCTAGTACCCTGCATATCCATCGATCTCCAAATACGTCTGGACGATCACCAACTGTTTCCATCTTCTTGGGTGTACAGCCCAATCAAGATCATCATTAATCCCCCAAACGACGTGAAGACCTCCAGTCTTCGACTTATCGTCGTATCAGTTATTCAGAATGGGATAAACCCGTTCTTTCCGAATAACTCGCGTATATTTTAAATAAGTGTTACACAAACACAACATACGCCTCATTCCAATTCATCAGTAACTATCCGTAAATTAATCAAGAGAATAATTTCCCAAATATTAACCCCGAAGGCCGAAACCAACATCAGATCAATATCCAGAAAACCATTCTGCTTAGCTAACCGACAGTTAGTTTCTAAATTTCACATTCAAAGGGAAAGGTTCCCATTAATTTTATCAAAGATAAATCATTAAAATTTATTCTTTAATCTACTTTTGAATATCAATTCAAACTAGTCGGGATTAACGAACCATACCGAAGTAATCATTTGTTTTAATTTCCCAATCCCAACCTATTTATCTCATGAAGTAAAACTGGTAATACTTCATATCTAACACCACAGTGTTATCATTAAATTCAATTACCATTTCACGTTCAAATCTAATTAAAGATTTAACTATCGCCTAGAGTAAAATTGGTGATACTCCATTCTCGATCTTTTCAATCTAATTAAAGATTCATTAAAACTCTATCTAACACTACAATGTTATCGGTAAATTCAATTACCATTTCATGTTCAAATCTAATTAAAGATTTAACTATCGCCTAGAGTAAAACTGGTGATACTCCATTCTCGATCTTTTTAATCTAATTAAAGATTCATTAGAACTCCACTTAGTTTTAATCGTTAACTAGGTTAAAGAATCAATGTCATTTAAAACACGGTTCACGATAAACCCAAAATCACATTCCATTAATTATCGGATTACAGAACGAGTGTTATTTAAAACACTGTCCATGATAAACCCAAAAATCAATATCAATTCAATTCCAATTAAATATTATTTAATTGGTACACTTCATTAAATCTAAATAAAAAGATTTAATCTTTTTTCAACTGGGTGTAAGAACAGTGTTAATGAAGACACCATTCACAACAAACCCAAATCACATTTGATATTAAACACATTGCTCTGAATAGAAAATATACCGGCTTATATTCAATATCAAATTCTATGACTAACAAATATCGTATTGGAAATAACGATATATATATATATATATATATATATATATATATATATATATATATATATATCTTTCAAATTCCCATAACAATATCTGTATCATCACGAAATCCAACATCGAAATAATCCAAAGACAATTTCGATTCAAATCCATTCCAATATAATTATTCGAAATTCTGGTTATTCTCAAAACCATTTCTAATCCAGTTTATTTATCTTAAAAATAAATAGAATTACAATTCTAGTTCAAAACTAGTTCATTTCGATAAAAATCTATTTTTATCTTTTCAAATAGGGAGTTTTTCATCCCAATTCTTCACAAAACACTTCTTATGATTTTACACAAATTATTACTATTTTTAATAATTTTATCAAGGCCCGTACAGTCGATTTCCATCAACGGCCGTCGAACTGCACTTACAGCGACCTTTTCCAAATTTGATTTGAACATAATTCCAAATCCAACTGTTAGATTTCAAATTTCTAATATTCGTTAGAAAGCTCTTTTCGATACGAACCCAACGGTTCCGGTTTTAGGAGAATCCGACGGTCGGATCTCCTGTAATGTCCATTCGAAGTCAATGGTCGAAATTCGCGAACTACCGCGGCGCGTTCTGTTCAGGCCATTATATTATATATATAATATATACCTCGTCGATTTCCTTTTAAAAACGTGATTTATAAATCGTTTTAAATTCATTTTCAAAACGGTTTCAACTTCATATTCAATTTCTAATCAAAATTGAATATTACAATATAAATTCGTTTTAAATTTATTTCAAATTGATTTCAATTCAATTTCAATTTCATTTCGAATTCATTTCAAAACGATTTCAATTCTATTTCAATTCTATTCGAATTCATTTCCAAAACGATTTCAATTCTATTTCAATTTCAAACCAAAATGATTTCAATTCTATTTCAATTTCAAACCATTACGATTTCAATTCTATTTCAATTTCAAACCATTTCAGTTTATTTCGAATTTCAAATCAATTCAATTAAATTTGAATTTCAATTCACTTTAATATTCACTTCAATTTGAATAAAATCGATATAAATATCGTTTACGTCAAAATGGCGTCAATCTATCAACGCGGCTTCATATGTTTCTATTTTCAAATATTCTATTTCAAATATTCCTATTCAAATATTTCTTTTTCAAATATTTCTTTTTCAAATATTTCTTTTTCAAAACTGGAATGAGGCCCAATCAATTACCATATAATGTTAATTATATGGATTTTCTACAACACATGTAAATATCAACAATGATGAATAATCAACCATCATCCAAAGTGCATTCTACACTGTATAAGCATCAAATATAAATATTCAACGCTTATAGCAGCCTGTCAATCAATCGATCGACATACAACTAAACAATCGGGATTAGTGTGCTTCAAATATCATCCCAGTACCCGTGTGGGGTTTCAAACAATCAAACACAGATTTTATTTGTGCAGTTGGGCGATGTGCAAAATTTATCGTCCCAATCAATGTCCTTCAAATAGGTGTACATAAACAAACCGTCCGGTTTGTAAATGAGTATTTATTTATTCACATTCACGTTAAAAATTATATTTTTAACGATCAAACTATTTTATTCAAACTATGAATATTCTATTCGGTTCATTTATTAAATAAAATGTTATCTTTGTTTTTCTAACATATTTTAGAAAATTTCGGCGGCATCACGACACGATACTAGAAACGGGACAAGGCCTAGCCTTATCCCCGATCTAGTGAAGGCCCACGCCATTCACACATCAATCAAATCAATTTCATTTCACCAAACAATTCAATTCAAACCAAATATCTCCAACTACACAACCAAACAATTAAACAAACAAGTCATCTATGGTCTGTGGATGACGGGTGTCGGGTGCTACTAAACATCGTCTTCATCCTAGTATATATATAACTAGAAAAAGAAATTGAAGAGTGAGAAGTTCTCACCGATAGCTATCCCAACTTCACGACACTTATTTAGGTAGAAGTCTTCGTCGTTCTTGCCTCTTGTCTCTTTCTTTGCCCGTATTCTCTACATATGTAAAAATCGAATTTTTACTATGCTATTCAATATATAAAAATCGAATTTTTACTTTGCTATTCAATATATAAAAATCGAATTTTTTCTTTGCTATTCAATATATAAAAATCGAATTTTTACTTTGCTATTCAATATATAAAAATCGAATTTTTACTTTGCTATTCAATATATAAAAATCGAATTTTTACGATCACGCTATATGGATAAAAATTCTATTTTCACATCGATACTATATTGATAAAAATTCCATTTCTATCACGCTATTCTTCATATAAAGATTTTGCCCTTTCAATTACATAAATCTAATCTTTTCTATTTTAAAAATCTAATCTTTTCTATTTGAAAAATCTAATCATTTCTATTTTAAAAAAAAATCAAATCTTTTCTATTATGATGCTTACATATATATAAATTATATATATAAATATATTTTCAAAACACTATATATACAAAGATCATACTTTGACCTTTCTAAAAATGTTATCTTTTCATCTCATCTTCGTACCTCGGTATAATTAAAAATCAAATATTTTATAAAGTACAAATCAGATTTTATATATATAAATAAGAAAATATAAAAAAAAACTTACTATAATCGAGGGAGGAGCGATTCGCGAGCAGGGGGTGCGCTGTGCTTCGTCGGAGGGGAGTGCGGTGGACAGTGGGGCCAGGCGGAGGGCGCGGGGGTGCTGAGCAGGACCGTCGGTGGGGCTATGGGGTTCGGGCACGGATCTGAATGGAGGTCGGGGGTCTCGGGACTGGAGGAGAGGCCGGAGGGGAAGGCGCGCAGGGGGGGGGGGGTGCGGTCACCTCCGGCGATCGCCAGGCGCGAGCTCCTCCATCTTCTTCCCTTATTCTTTTTTTTATTGAATCGGTTTTCTGATTGAAGAAAAAGGTAATGATGGGGGGGTGGTTTATACATGTTTGGTCGTTGAACCTTGGGGGGGGGGGGAGAGATATTTTAATTTATTTAAATTTTATTTTAAATTACCATGAAGTAACTTTTTACTTCGAAATCGAAATGAGGCCCACCGCCTATCGTCCATAGCGTTTTACCCCCATTCCGAACACAATGGGATATGTATCGCAAGCTGATTTGATTGTTACAATCAGTTTCCGTTGAATTTACATATAAATCTATATATTCTGTTTTAAACATACATTTCAATTTACCAGGGTCACATACGAAATCTATAAATTGCAGAAAAATATTTTCTAGCTTCGTATTGACGATACGGTCCTAACAAAACTAGTTTCATCAAATTCTGAGACCGTTGGAAAAATGGCCAGTTTCCAGTCGATTAAAATCAACTAAGACTGGCCAAACGCATTTTCCTTTGCCTCGCTCACATATTGATTCGAAAAATTATGAAATTTGGAATCTAGCAATAATTTGACATCACGGATCCAACAAAAGTGGTTTCGTCGAAATCCGAGGTCTTTTGCAAAATTCCTATTTTTAAGGGCCTGAATTCCATAGCGACTATTCAGAATTTTCAACTGGACATATCTTTTGATTCCCGCTATGAAATTTTGATTTTTCGTATTCGTTGGAAAGATATTATCAATTAGATCCTAATGATTTTGGTTTCACTAAAATCCGGATTATTTTGCACCCGATAGATTCAATTGAAGTTTGAAATTGAATTATCGAACTACCGCGCCATTTTCAATTTTATTTATAATTCTATTTATAATTATATATAAATATTTATATTCTAACGACGATGCGTATAATATATACGTTCGATTTCTATTTTAAAATAAATTTTCGTTGATATTATTTAAAATAATCTATTTTAAATATTCAAAATTTATTAAAATTGCCAAAATAAAATTTTTAAACTGGCCCAGATTTTCCGGGTTATTACATATTGGTTCGGAGCACTGTTCTACATTCAGTCCCAGACACTTTTTGGAATTTCACTAAGCAATACCCTCACTTTACCCAGAGGAATAGGTTTACAAACACCCAAGCAACAAAATGGGGACCTGAATAGTAGAACAAGATTTTACCATAGCAACCGAAGAGGACTTCTTGTCTGAACATTGGAACAAGACTTCACAAATACAACGAGAGCTTTGACTACGTATGTGTTCTAAATAACACAGATAAGTAACACTTAACAAGGGTAATTTGAAACTGAGAGAGATTTTTGTCTGCAAAGAATATACAAGTGCAATTTAGAAAATAGATAGAATAGAGAATCATTTGATTGTTTGGAAAGTGATGTTAGTAGTGTTTAAATAGTCATTGAAGATTAGTAATTATTCATGAAAAGTTTTAGTGAAAAGAAGCGACTATTTCTCTTGAAATTGGATTGAAAACTATTGGCGAATGGAAGTGTCTCTTCGTAGAATAGTGCATTTTTATACTGACCAGTCGATAGTTAAAAATCAACTAGTCGACTAGTTAGTACAAAAATGTGCAATTTTGAAACTTACTAGTTGACTAGTTTATTTTTAACTAGTTGACTAATTCTGCAACTAGTTGGCTAGTAGATTTTTAACTAGTTGATTAGTTCTTTTCAAAAGTGCATAGTTTCTTTGTGCATTTGGGTAGAATTATTTGAGGATAGATTTTAACAATATTCTAACACACTAAACACACATATAAACATATATACCAACTCTTTAATTGATCTGATTTCCATTGCTCTTCTCTTTGTTGACATTAATCAAAATTCTTGTTTTCAAGATTCTCCCCCTTTTTCATTGATGACAACATATTCAAATTTCTCCCCTTGAGTATTTTCTCCCCCTGAATTTCTGCAACATTTTGTTAGTTCATAAATTCATAAACTTACTATTTTGAATCCTGCAACAAAATGTTAGCACCTATATATTCAATGACATAAATGGGTACATCTATCATTATGAGCATATATAATATATTTAACTCTTATGTCATTTTCTCCCCCTTTGTCATCGATTAAAAAGTAATAAATAATATGACAAACAGTAGTAATCGATTTTATAAGTAATTAAAGCACCTTTAGGGGATATTAGATAATGTGCATTTCGATAGGCTAAATTTTTTTCACAAATATTTAGAGATACCGAAAATAGCCTTCTTTTTGTTGCGGTGTACCTATAAAAGATATGATATATATACTTTAGCACCAGTTGCTTCGTTTGGGTCTAGAGGTTAAATGGAAGGTGACCATACCCAAGAGGGTTTAATGGAACCTTTAAAGATAAACTATTCATTATTAACTACTGTATTAAAATAATCATCAATATTTTTTTTCTATTTCTCCAATTTACAGGAACCAAATACTTAAATAACTTCTATTGGTATTTCTTTTCGTATTTCTAGATCTATTATACAGATCTCCAGTAACAGAAGCATTTGAATATCTAGAATAATTGTATCTTGGATGTGTATTAGTACTAGATGTGATATTCTTATTACACATAAAAGCATATCTGGTACTACTTCTATGATTATATCCTAAACCACTTTTGTCATGTAAAGGTCGAGATCTAGATAAAATCATATTTAAATCATTTTGACCTTTATTAAATTTCGCGAATTTATTTGTACAATTATCAAATTTTAATTCCAATGTTGCGATTGACATTTTCAAAAGAATTTTTGTTATTTTTTAAATCATCAATTTCCTTATTTAATTCAGAGTCTTTCCTTTTTAAAGTACCATTCTCAGTTTTGAGACCAAAAATTTGAGATTCTGAATTATCTAAAGAAGATTGAAATTTTTCAAAATTTTCTTTTGAGTCGGGGATTTCATTCTACAGAATATTGTTATCTACCTTTAACAACTCACTTTCTTTAGATAATTTCAAATTCTTTTTAGTTAAAGCTCCATTCTCTTTTTCAAGGGACAAAACTAAAGAATTATTTAAAGAATTTTATAATGATTTATTTCTGTTTTGCAAGAGATCGATTCCCTTCAAAAGAACATTTTTTTATCTTCTAGTTGCTCATTTTCTTTTTGATGAAATCCTTTTGAGAAACATGTCCCTCTAAGGTATTTTCAAAACATTTGGCTTGTTTTACTAAAAAAATATTTTCTTCTTTTAATTTGAAATTTTCTTGCTCACAATTTTTTAACTTAGCTAAAATGGTTGTATCAAGTTTACCCAAAGTTTTAAAATCTTTCAATAATTTTTCATGGTCTAACAAAAGATCTTTATATAATGAATCTATACATACCAATTGTGATCTGGCTTTAGCCATGAAACATTTGCTCTCTTGCTCCATCGATTATGCTTTGTTTTACTTCCACTTTCTTATTCCTTTACTAGACTTCCTTATTGCCATTTGTTCTAGGATGGTGTTACGATCTCTAAACGCTAGGCTCTGACACCTATTGAAAAGAGAGTCAATGTGTACGACTTAACCAGGATCTATATGGTATAAAGGAAATGTAGAAGATATACTAACTAGCTAATATACAATAGTTACGCAGGTAAAAGGCTAAGCTATAGAAATATATCAAATGTAAATGCAATAAGAAATGACACCAGGAATTTTATATTGGTTCGGACTTCCCGCCCTACGTCATGTCCTAAAGATCCTCTTTGGAATTCACTATCACGCTCCCTCTTAACCCGGAGGAATTGGTCAGTACACCCGAGCCCTAACAAGGATGCCTCTCGCCTGAGCGACTATAAAGGACTTCAACAATTACAAGTGTTTTGACTTCTTCTTTGTGTTCTTGAATCCACATGGATAGTCAACAGTTTGAGTACACCCTTCCTATAATCTTATCCTCGAGTATATGATTTTAATGTGATGATTGAAGGAAGATTATTGCTTGTCGAATCAAGATATATGAAATGTTATCAAGGATTCAACAAGTAATGTGAAATTGAGAGAGATTTTTGTTTGCAAAGAATATATATGTGCAATTTAGAAAATAGATAGAATAGAGAATCATTCAGTTGTTTGGAAAGTGATGTTTGTAGTGCTTAAATAGTGATTGAAGGGTAGTAATTATTCATGAAAATTTTCAGTGAAAATAAGCGACCATTTCTCTTGAAATTGGATTGAAAACTATTGGTGAATGGAAGTGTCTCTTCGTAGAATAGCACATTTTTATACTGATCAATCGACTAGTTAAAAATCAACTAGTCGACTAGTTAGTACAAAAATGTACAATTCTGAAACTTACTAGTTGACTAGTTGATTTTTAACTAGTTGACAAGTTCTGCAGCTAGTTGACTAGTAGAATTTTAACTAGTTGACTAGTTCTCTTCATAAGCGCATAGTTTCTTTGTGCATTTGTGTAGAATTATTTGAGGATAGATTTTAACAATATGCTTACACACTAAACACACACATAAACATATGTACCAACTCTTCAATTGATCTGATTTCCAGTGCTTTTCTCTTTGTCGATATTAATCAAAATTCTTGTTTTCAACAACATATTCTTTGGCAGATGGATGGAAGGAGGTAAAGATTTACTTGTTTGAAGCTCTTCCATTTCTTTTTATGTTTAAGTCTTCGACTTTGCATTCTTTATCTGTTATACAGAAATTCCATCTATCGACCCAAAGGTTGTTGTGGACGAGGATTTAATTGATACTCTATGAGTTATTGACGAGAAAGAAAGAAGTAGAAAATTCTTGATCGTAGAGAAGTTTCACCATCAATACCACTTGCTTGATCCTTCTCTTAGTCTCAAATTAGATTTGACTTTTAGAAAGGAAGTTAACACAAAATACCCCACTAAAAAGTTTCTTTAAAGAAATGATCGGATATTGCAGGCAGTAGCAAAACACCTCCTAAACACAAATTGACCTCCATTAGAATAGGGGAGTCTGAACATCTTAAGGATGAAAGTGAATAGGTTGAGAGAGATGATAGACAGGACATTAGTCGGAATCTGCACATGAAATTGCATATGGTAAGGAAGGTGAAATCGTACTAGAGATCGACCTAAGTACCGAGACGATGACCGAGGACCCTCTTGTTCAAGATGCAATAGAGGAAGGTTCCGTAGGTACATTTGACAATTTGGGTGATCTTAACTCGGCTAAGTATCTTAGCCAAGGTGATATTGTTTCCCAATTATTTGAGCCCTAAACCATAAATACAGGAAATGAAATAATGGATGCTGCCATCACTCGGCTAGGAAAGTATCTCGTATCTCTAGGAATCTCTCTAGAACCGACTAAAAGAACTAGTTTGTTAATAGTAGTTCCTTAGAAAACATATCTAACATACACATACTTTGAGAAATTCCTTTACAACTCTAACAACTTGCCCCAGTACATTGTAGTCTAAGTACTGAAAATCCTCTTTTTCTTGTTCCAGGTTCAGACATGCATGGGAAGTACTTATCAGATTTTAGGAAGAAAAGTAAAGCATACAATCCAAAGTATTTGTTACAATATGACCCTCCACGACCACTACATCGCTCAAAACAGTCTCACCCTCTCCCTCCTCCTAAGTGTTCCCACAAGCCTTCGCACGTGTTGGAATTGGACTTGATTGATGAGCAAAGGCAGAAGATACGCGAGGAAGAAGACGAGGGAAGAAGAAGACATGCTTGGCTTAGTGAAGATACTACTGATGAAGAGGTTCGAGGGAAGAAAGGAGGGAAATACGATCAAGGAAAAGGTGGCTCACGTAAATTCCCCCGACTGGAAAAGCTTCGATTATACCCCGATTGGTTCCGTCCTATGGTCCCCCTGGTCCTTCTGCTGAAATCTACTCAATCATTTATAAGCCTCGTTACGAACCTGAACCAACAAATGCTCCTTTCTCTGAACGATTCCCAGGTTAGAATTTGAAATGGATTATGTTTGATCATGGTGCGAATCCAACTAATGTTGATGACATAACTGATGAAGTAGATGTTGTAATAAGGCAAAAGCATACCCAGCTTGACATTGGTAAGAGCCAACTCGACACAAAGCTAAGCACGGTCAAGGACAGTGCTAAGAAAAAGTTGCACAAGTGGAATAAATTGGGCGAAGATTTCCAAAAGATAATGACATTAATCTTGCTAAGATCACAACTTTGGAGAGTGATAATGCCAAGTAGGGGGAAGTCTTAGATTCCCGTGATGCTAACATCGCCTCTCTTACTAAAAGAATTGCAGAACTGAAGGGATTGGATATCGAGAATAAGAAGCTCAGAGAAGAACTTGAAGATGCCAAACGAAAAGGAAAAGGAAGCTCTAACTACCAAAAGAAATGTTGAAGCTACATTGTCTGTGGAAAAAGATTTTTCTAAACAATATCACGACGAAGCTGGCCTGCTTAGAGAAACCATCAATTCTTTAAAAGCTTCCAATCATATGTTGATGGCTAATGTTGAATCACTTGAGAAGGATAAGAGGACTGCTAAAAAAACTCTTTAAAAGGCTATAGAGGAAGCTGATGCTGACATATTTCAGTTTTATGTTTTCAGTGTCATAAGCCGTGGGAGTTTACATTACTTAGGGGACACTTTTCCTACTACCTGGGCGCTCGTTTGGGAATGAGTACTTGAAATTAATGGTGGCGATCGTAACGAAGACGATCTTATCAATAAAATTTTAGATGACAAGTCCAAGAAGGATCTAGATGAGGGAAAAGCTTAGTTGGCGAATGATAGGGCTGGTGCTTCTGGAGAGAAGGTTTAGAGTCCAACTAACATTGATCCTCCCATCGATCCTGCAACTATTGAGGCTTCTGGTTTGCACATTTGTGTGACTTCTCCCGTTACTTTAATAGAGAAATTCATAGGCACTAAAGAGCATATTATTGCAGAGAATGGTACAGTGGAACATGATGGAGACGACAAACACAGACAGTTGGAGAATTGAGTAGAGAGATGTCCAGGAAAACCTTCTAGATGCAGATAAAATCGAAATTGACTATACCATGTCATACTTAGAATCCATTTTTGATTCTCTTGGGTCTCTTGCCTCTTATGCTCCTTGCTTCCATAATTTAGGTTTAATTTCACTCTTATCTTCTCCTACTATAGGCAAGGCAACGACACTTGAAGCCACTATAACTGACTCACCCCTGATGGTTTTTCCTCTTGCTTCTGTTATCACTCCCCCTCCCCCTAGTAACACATCCTTGCTTGTCATTACAGTTCCCGGGCCATAGGATGCTAAAATTGGTGCGCTTTCTGACTTAGTGGATGTCGATTATATCGTTAGTGATGATCCTGGAGCCACAGAAATAAATGAAAGCTCGAAAGATTCAGCTAAGGGTAAAGGAAAGAAAACTGCCAAGTCCTCGTCATCTATGAAGCGCCAGAAGAAGAAGAAGAAGCGTGCTACGGAAGTTATTACTCTTTCTTCTCAAGAAAATCCAAGTGATGTGGCAGAGACTCCTCCTCCTCTTAACAAACCAGTTCTAAGGTCAGGTGATAGGAAGAAGTAGCACTTGGTACCAGCTTATTTTGCTTCTCAATTACTCTCTTTTATATGTTGTATTCTGATTTCTTGTATATGCAGGTACCGGTCCCTGCTTACTGCTTTATGTTACTTTATGTCAGAAACTTCTGTATTAGATTTGTGTCTTTGTGACTTGTGATTCGCTATCTGGTTTTGTGTTGCTGAAATGAAACTGTGTTCTGCTTACTGTGCTTCAAGATTTTTATTTAGCTTTGTCGTATTTCTTGTTTTTCATTCCACACCTGTTTTCTTTTTATGCTCGCAACACAAATTTTTATTACAAGTCATTGCAAAGTTTAATATTGTAATGACCTCGTGGCTCATTTCTGCAAATTGATTTTTCAGTTATAGCCACGGATCATTATTAGCTGGATTTTCTTGACCAATTTTATTAAATTTCCTTGATTCCGATTGGATACTTGAGACTTCTTTCCTGTGACAAACAGCTTTTATGCTTGTCACTGTATTGAAGGTCTAAAGTTCGCCTTGGTCATTTTAAGGAATTCAACTTTGTTGGTTAAAATAATCCTTATAAATGCTAAACCTTTAATGTAAGATTGTGACAAATTTGTGGTATGTTTAAGTGAACATTAATAAATCTCTTTAATGCGATGGTAGTGCCCCTATACCAAAATTTGTCACAAACTTTAAAGGTTGGGAACAACATTTTATGATCGACTTCATTTAGAATCTTCTAGTCATGTGTTTTTGCCATTTAAAATTTTCTTGGCATGATCATGATCAAAGGTTCCTAGTCTAGTCGATTCAGCTTATACCTTTTTGTGAGGATGAATTTTTGTTTTTATGCCCCTGCTTGAGAGGTCTTATATTTTAGTCTATTCAATCATGTTTCTCGCTAGCCTGGAAATCCAGGCCCTTCGGAGGTCAGATTTGAACAGATGCCCCCAGAGAGGTCTTGGTTTTTGTGCCTTCATAAAGGTCTTTTGTAGACCCATTATTCGTTGGTTGAAGATTCATCCACTTGTAGAATTTGTAGGGCGCCTTTAGAAAAGGTCTTTGGGTCCATCATTTACCGAATTTGGGAGATTTGGCTTATGGCTAGATACCCCCAAAGAGGTCTTTTGAATTCCTAGGTTTGTCATAATCGGACCATGTATTAATGGCACTGACGATCGACCTGGTGCCCCTCGAGGAGGTCTTTGGTTTAAAAGCCTAGTGTTTGTTGTAGTTGGGCCATGTATCAATGGCTCCGGCAATCGACTAGGTGACCCTCGTGGAGGTATTTGGTTCAAAGGCCCAGTATTTGTCGCAATCAGGCCATGTAACAATGGCACTGAAGATTAACTGGGTGCCCCTCGAGGCGGTCTTTGGTTTAGAGTTGTATCGTTCATGGGGAGGACGCTAGTTCATTCATCGGTTTTACCATGGTTTGTTAGAACTAGGGTCCTGGACCCTATAATTAAGAAGGTTCCCCTTTTTTAATATTCAAAACTTCATTTGTAATCTGAACGCCACATCATTTGACCATTCACTTCCTGATGTCCCTTATTTCCAATGTTGTGCTCCACACCTATGTATTTGTTGCGAATGTTGTTTAAGTATTGAGCAGTGGGCATTTCAGCTATCCCCATCGGGGGTGCTGTAATGGTCACCAGGCTTCACTAGGTCAAAGATGCGTCAACGTTCTTTTAGGAGACCTGCAATCAAAATCGAATTTAAGCAACTTGTAAACAAGAGTTTGCAAATGTATGATTTAGGCAAGTAAAGCAATTTCTTTCAATAGTATGTGCAAAGCTTTGGACAACATTGCATGGTATTTACAATGCATGATGTTTACAACTTGTAAAATGAAAGAACTATTAAACGAAGTAATGGCGAAGATGTATGCTATTCCATGCTCTCGAAAGTCGGATGCCATCAGTCGTTTTTAACTCGAATGTGCCATCTAGGAACTTTTGGCTTATCATGTACGGCCCTTACCAGTTGGGTCCAAACACTCCAGTTCCGGTCATAATTCTTTTTAGAACAAGGTCCCTAACTTGGAAGGTTCTCCGTTTTACTTTGGCACTAAAGTGGCAAGCTATCCTTCTCTGATGTGCAATGATTCCGAGTTCTGCCTCTTTCCTTTTTTCTTTGAGTAGATCGTGTGCTTTGAGCTACAGCTTCTCAATCTCTTCTTGGTTGAAGTGGATTCTTTAGTGAGTGGGAACTTCTAGGTCCACCGGAATCATAGCCTCGGATCCAAATGCAAGTGTGAATGGAGTGTGCCCAGTCATAGTTTTATGAGTTGTACGATATGCCCATAGTGCATAGGAAGCTCGTCTACCAAACCACCTTTAGCTTTTTCAAGATGTTTCTCGATGGTTGAGTTCAAAATTTTGTTGATTGCTTCGACTTGCCCATTGGCCTGCGGATGAGTGACGAATACAAAACTCTTCTTAATCTTATATTTAGCACAGAAATCTAGGAATTCACTGCTCTCAGATTGAGTTCCATCGTCGGTGATTATTTTCTAAGGGACCCCAAATCGGAAAATAATGTTCTTTAAAACAAAGTTGATCACCTTATTCGATGTAATAATTGCTAACGGTTCAGCTTCGGCCCATTTAGTGAAGTAGTCCTCTGCTACGATTGGATATTTCATGCTTGACTTAGCTATAGGCAATGCTCCAATTAAATTTATGCCCCAGATAGCATATCACCATGGGCTAACCATCTGAGTCAATTCTATGAGAGGTGCTTTTGGAATCTTCGCAAATCTTTGGCATCTATCACATTTTTTGACATAGGTCATTGCGTCCAGGTTCACGTCAGGCCAAAAGTAGCCATATCGCAGAATTTTCTTAGCAAATATTTGACCGCCTGTGTGACATCCGCATTCTCCCTTATGTAATTCTACTAAGATTGCTCTGGACTCCTCTTTGGTTACACATCATAGCAGCGGCATGGAGAACCCTCGCCTATACAACCTCTCATCCTAAATAAGGTATAATGGAGCTTTGCGCAATATCTTCCTTTGCGTTTTCGGCTCTTCTGGAAGTGTTTCGTTGAGGATATAACCCTTGATCGGAGTCATCCAGGACATAAGTTCTTCAAAAGTCTCCATAATCCAGTCAATGTCTGCTTCTTCAATGATGGGAGTTGAAAGAACTTCAACGGGAATCAATCCCAACAACTCTTCATCTGAGGAACTAATATACTTAGCGAGAGAATCTTCTTTTGAATTTTCCTCCCTCGGAATGTGAGATATAGTGTAGTAGTCAAGGTCGTTGAGAAGTTCCAAAGATTTGGTAAGATAAGAAGGTAGGTTTCCAAGTTTGGTTTGGAATTCCTTTAGGTTTTGCAAGGTTTTCAGATTCAATTATTTTGCTAATTTTAGCCTTGCGATTAATGCTTCATATTCGGCCTCATTATTGGTCGGCGGGAATTCCAATCTTAAGCCGTAGCATAAAGAATGGCCATCTGGAGTGTAACACCCCACACCCGCTACGGTCACTCACTAAGGGAATGCCATAACATCGGTGGAGTATTTTAAGTGAATATAGAACAGAAAAATTACAACAAGACAGATATAAGTGATACTTGAGAATTTAAAACATCATTTCATTCCAGCGGAAAGTAAAACATGTTTGGTTACACCAAAACCATAAATAAGAGTCAAGTACATAATATCCATCCTGATAAAAACAAAAGTACATAATCCCACTACATAACCTAATAACCATAATAGAAAAGATAAACTAAGCTTTACATCCACGGTCCAAGCTCCAAAAGATAGATAAAGCAGTCTGATCAAAGCCCACTAGTGCTAGGCCCACTCTGAAAACCTGAGGGTTGGGAAAAAGATAAAGAAACAACGGGGTCAGACATAAGTCTGAGTGAGTCCTATAACCCTAACAATACAATCATTAAAGTAATTAGGGTATGATATAACAAGGTACGGTACCTCTGGGGATAATGACTACACTAAGTAGCCAACTAAACACAGGATGTACTTAGATAACCGAAAAGACGCATTTATCCACCCAAGGATAATTACTAGATTGCACCACCCCAGATATACCCACCCAAGGGTAATTCCTACACTGCACCACACCAGTTCTACCCACCCAAGGGTAATTCCTACTTAAAGGTTGATCCCACTAAGTGTACTTAGTAATTTTTAATAGTAGTTTCGTGTACCCCTAGCTGACTACATAGGTGTCGTCTGCCCCTATCTCCACTAGGTGTACCCACTACTCCCCAAGCGATCGGCTCTCTACCGTAGATACCCGTGCTGGCCCCACAGTGGGGTGTATCACTCCCCAAAGTGGCAACCCGATAATCAATGGTGCACGGCTTATACCTACACGATGCAACAACGTCTTACCTACCAGCCCGGGTCCACACACGCATATGAAACCCGTTGGACTCGCGTTGCCACCGCTACCCCGTTTTGGCCTCTTATAGTCAAGCCCAATATGCGTGTCCCGTCCTCGACTTGGGTCGAGCCCACAAAGATACGTTTGGGATATTGGTTGAAATGGGCCCCCACAAGCTACTACTTAAGCTTGCCATTTTATCTAGTGCGTCCCACTTAACCCCTTTTATAATCATGCCCACTTACATGTTAAGGTTTGGTTAAGTCATCTAATCATATTTCAATTGCCACTTAAGGCCCCCACAAGCTACTACTTAAGCTTGTCATTTAATTATATTTCAATTGCCACTTAAGGCCCCCACAAGCTACTACTTAAGCTTGTCATTTAATTATATTTCAATTGCCACTTAAGGCCCCCACTAGATTTCCGCATGCCACCCAAGGCACTTACTTGATTCCCTCATGCCACCCAAGGCACTTACTTAATTCCCATATGCGACCCAAGGCACTTACTTAACCCTTTAATCATGTTTAATTACATGTTCCACTTTGGTTAAGTATTCTAATCGTATTTTCTATTGCCACCCAATGCAACCCACTAGTTTCCTCATGCCACCCAAGGCACCCCCACTAGTTACTACATGCCACCCAAGGCACCCACTTAACCCTTCATGCCCCTCTACATGCTAATTTGGTTAAGTGTTTCTTAATTAATTAAGATCGTAACCTTTGTAAAGACCTCTCACATTAGACTGTCTTTTATGGCAGCTGGATATGCCGGTTGGTTCCGGGCAGCCTTACACCATAACAGAGTCTAACCTCGTGTCTTTACACTTGTCATGTATGTAGTTTATGACTAAGACCTCTCACATTGGGCCAATCATTTGTAGCCGCTGGATTTGCCGGTCGGTTCCGGGCAGTCTTATGCTACAAAAGGGTCCAACCTCGTGTCTTAGTAGATTAATTACACCTAATTAATCACCCCCATAATTTGTATTAATTATCCCTAATTAATTACAAATATTTAAGAATATGGGTAGACCTAACTCAATAGGTAAATTCCCAATTCCATAATATGGGTAGACCTAACTTAATAGGTAAATTCCCAATTATGTCCATCTACTTTACGGTATGTTTAATCATACCCACTTCACACAATTTTATGTGTTCATTAATTTTTACCCCATTGTCCCCACGTAAATACGTTAACATGACATACTTCAAAAGAGGAGATTCATCATACACACAATGGGTTCAACTTAGCATATCATTAGCATTATGATGGGTTTAAAAGGTGTCAACTTGTATATATAACCATAAACCCAACTTGCATAAATAACCAACCCAAACTTGCACGAATCACATATGTCATAAAGATGGTAACTTGCTTAAATGTTCATGTCATAGACCTATCATAAAGGTGTCAACTTGCATACATGTCATAGGTCTAAAAGGGATGAACTTGCACATGTACTTATGTCATACATAGAGGCAAACTTGCATATGAACTTGCATCATAACTTGCATATGAACTTGCATCATAACTTGCATATGAACTTGCATCATAACTTGCATATGAACTTGCATCATAACTTGCATATGAACTTGCATCATAACTTGCATATGAACTTGCATAACATGCCATACTTAGAGGCAAACTTGCATATATTATGCATATCATAAAAAGAGACAAACTTGCATATGAACTTGCATCATAACTTGCATAAAACCAAACACTTAGTATGCATAAAACCAAATACTTAGCATGCAAAAAACCAAATACTTAGCATGCATAAAACCAAATACATAACATGCATCACATGTTACATATAACTTGCATATAATCTCACATATAGTTTGCATAACATTTTACATATGCATAAATGTTCAACATAGTGTTTTGCATAGTGAGCATCATAAAACATAGCATTAAACTTGCATATAGCATAAAACTTGCAAAACACACAACATACACTATACTAAACTTGCATAAGCACATTTATCCACAAACATAGCCATATCTTATCATATCCTATCATAATCAATTTAACAATTGATTATTAAGGCTATAGAAACTCACCACTAAACTCCAATAAGCAAACCCTTACCAAAAATCACCCAAAAACTCTAGCCTTGAACATAAAGCTTGCAACTTGATGATGAATGCAAGCTAATGATCATTCATACAACTCAAAGATGCTTGTATGAACATGAAAGCCTTCATAGAAATAGGATTTAAAGAGGATGGAGGCTAGGGATTTGAGTGGAGGCCATGATCATAGAATTTTTTTGCATAGTTTAGTTAGATGATAGGATTATGATCATTTAGGGCTAGCTTAGGGTCTTATTTATAGGATTAGGCAAGTGTTTTAGGCCATTAGATTAACCCTAGTTTAGATCTAAACCATCAAAAATCGTCATAGGCCAGCAGAACAGACCAGAGAACCAAAACAGGTGCACCAAGCCAGCCAGGGTCATGCCAGAAAGCTGTGCAGGTTTCTGGCTCGACACGGGCGCACTTTCCAAGTGCGCCAGTGTATTTTTGTACTGGCGCACTTCACAAGTGCGCCAGTGCATTCTGGCTTGTTTTCGGTTTTTCTGCCTATTTACGTTCGTCCATATCTTCTTCATACGGACTCCGATTCTCGAAAACTCGGACTCTATTTCGCGTATTTTTCCGAGACGAACGCAATAACGCAGCCCGTTACCCCCAATTCCCACGTCTGAGATTATTTATCCTGAAATTAGTGAATTTTAGTATTAAGTAAAATTCGGGGTGTTACATTCTCCCCTCCTTAAAGGATTTCGTCCCCGAAATCTCTAAGCTAAGGAGAATGCATATCCTACCATCCAAACAACCATCTACTCAATCCATCAAACATGGGCATCCATTGTCCTTAAAACAATTTCTAATGATGTATGAGCATATGCAAAAAGTGTGTGTATATGTTCCCTATCTAATGTATGAACATATGCAAACCATGATAGTGCCATGCATCCATTATGTATGCGAGAGAACCCTATCGACACATACAATATCTACATGAGTGCACAATCATTCACCAAAATGCATCATCCATATGATAACACAATCATTATACATCCATAAATATAGCTACCTACACACAATTATATGCAATATGCAATATGAAGTGATTGAGCTGATCTAGTGTCTAGAGTGTGTGTATATGCATCCACGAGCAACCACTAGCAACCACTTGCATCCACACGCATCCATCAAACATAACATGTCTCAAACACATGTTTTAACCATAGGTTTACCCTATCTAAAGGTCAAAGGTACTAATGAGAGGACATACTAAAGATAAGATAAGCACAAGACAAACGATAAAGGAGACGTTTAAAGGACATACCCTCAAAAGGAATGGGTATAACGAACGCATCTTCGCTTCTGTCTCCCCAGTAGCATTGCTCTCACCTTCTCCCCTTTTCACTTTGACTAGTCGAACCTCTCTGTTTCTCAACTTCCAAATCTATGACCCAAGGATGCGGGTAGGAGCTCGTCGAATAATCACATCATGCTCTACCTTTACTTTTTTAAGCAAGCTCGGCTCTACCGCCTCTGCGGTCTCATGTAGGCACTTCCTCACATGGAATACATCATGTACACCACTAAGTCTGTCGGGCAACTCCACCAATGGAAGATGCTCTTTTCATGTACCTCCAAAATCGAAGATACATAGCCTCAAAAGGTCTTCTAAAATACGATTCACCCTCTCGGTCTGGCCATCCGTCTGAGGATGATATGCGGTACTCAAACCCAACTAAGTCCCTACCGCCTTTTGCAAACCCTTCCAAAACTCTCTAGTGAAGATAGGATCTCAATCGCTCACTATACTGGAAGGTACACCATGCAATTTAATAATCTCTCGAATGTAAACTGAAGCTAGCCATGGAGCAGTTCTCTTACTCTTCACGGGTATAAAATGGGCGCTCTTAGTAAGTCTGTCTACAACAACCCAAATTCCCGTATTACCCTTCCTCGATCTCGGTAATCCATCGAGACACTATTCCACTTCCATAGCGGAACCTCCAATGGGTGAAGCAACCCACCGGGTTTCTTCTGCTCCTCTTTCACTTGCTAGCACACCAAGCATCTAGCGACATACTCGGCCACATATTTGTTCATACCGGCCCAAAAGAAAACTCGCTTCATGTCTTGGTACATCGTGTCCCCACCGGGATGAATGGTCATCTTCGACCGATGTGCATTATCAAGTATAGCCTTCCTCAAACCCTCGTCTTGCGGTACACAAAGTCTACTGTCTCTACGCAACCACCCCTTACCATCCAGGGTGTACCTACTCAAATGGCTGGATGACTCCCCCCTTATGAGCTTCTCTACTAACTCAACCAACTGTGGGTCGTCCCGCTGTGCTCCGCCAATACGCCCCAAAAGAGTAGGCCTAAACTCCAAGGTGGCTAGCAAACTGGGTACAAAGTCAACGGAAGGTCTAAAGTCAAACATAGAAATAAACTCTAAGCTCCGTCGTTCAACGAACAATGAACTCAAGGACAACCTTTTTCTACTTAAGGCGTCCGCTACCACGTTACCCTTGCCATGGGTATACGCTATCTCAAACTCATAGGATGCTACGAATCCCATCCAAAATCATCACAACTGTCCATCTCTCACGCAGACTACCCTAGTCGAACTCGACATCCCCCAAATGCAAGCCCCAAAGGCCTAAACCAATATCAGACAAACACCCAAGGGATACCTCCGTCGAATTCAGACGAACTACTTGAGATGATACTAGTAAAAACGGCTAAATAATTAAGCCCTTGTCCAACTCTGGATGTCCTCGCCAGTCTCGCTCTAAAACCACCGTTTATCCCATAACTGGCTTTGCTCAACCTATTGAGCACATACGAGAACTTATTTCGCTCCTAGAAAAGACCAAGATGTCATTTACAAAGACCATCACGAACTTATTTAGGTACTCCCTGAACACCCTTCTCATCAAATCAATAAAGTATGTGGGGGCGTTCGTCAAACCAAATGGCATCACCAGCCACTCATAAAACAAACCATCCGGAGTCCTAAAGGCAGTCTTCTCTATACTATCCTCAGCCACTCTGAACGGTCGAAACCCCGTGGCTAAGTACAACTGCGAAAATACTGAGGCGCCAACTAACTGATCAAGGAGATCATCAATCCTCGGCAATGGGTATCTATTCTTCTTTGTGAGTTTATTTAGTTCTCTTTAGCCTACACAAAGTCCGAGGGACCCATCCGCCTTCGTGGCCAAAAACTACTGGAGCACCCCACTCCGATATACTTCGTCTTATGAACCCCTTCTCAAGCAAATCGCCTACTTGCTTATGGAGTTCCCTCCTCTCACGAGGAGCCATGTGGCACACTGGCCAAGATACTGGTTTGGCATTGTCTACCAGATATATTCGGAAGTCAATCTCCCGCTCCGGAGGTAAGCCCTTCACCTCCTCAAACATATCCGAGTATTCCCGGACCACTTTAACAGATCGCAACCTCTCGACCGACGTGTCAAGCGATTCTAGATAACTTAGCATAACAGTTTCCATGGGATTACAAGAGATCTCGAGAGTGTTACCCAAGCGGGTCATAAGCCTAACAACTCTCCCTTCAAAATCAAGAACGGCACCCCTACTGGATAACCAGTCCATGCCCAAAACTAACCCATAGCCCGTGAAGCCCAAAAAGCATCACATCTAAACTCAACGCTAAGTATAGCAACTTTCAAACCCAAACACATCATGGAGCCCCAATTGGGTTTGAAACAACTAAGGGATCATCTACTAAACTGGTGTCTAAGTGCAGTGACTCAACTAACAATAATGAGATAAACGAACTCGATGCGTCAGAATCAAATAATGTTCGAACCGGATAATAAAGAAATCCAAATTCCAACATAGACGGTCTTATCCCCATCTGGTACACTAGCCGTGAGGGAATACAACTACCCTCCAGGAGATTCCGTACTTTGCCCTTGCCCCTTTGGACAATCCTAATAAGGTGTCCTATTCCACCCAAAAGGATAACTACTCGCCTTCTTCTTCCCATTCTCCACTTGTAACCTCCCACCAATGAGGTTTCATCTTTCATTAACCAAACAACTATTTGAGCCTTCCTCCCATCGTCTATCCAATAGGTACCTACCAGTACTCCTCCTTCTTGAACCAACTTCTAATCCGACTAACGTCTAAGTCCCTTGAAGTGGTTTTCCATTCTTATCTATCTTAGAAAGATCATCTATACACGGAGGGGAAACTCAAAACGAGAGAGGAAGAGATTCAAAATGGAGAATTCGAAAGATAAAGATATGGCTATCGGGGATTATGATTTTCTTTCAAAAACTTTTCTCTTAAAAGACATGTTTTTGAAAGTACTCCTTTCAAAAATATTCTTAGAAAATAGTTTTTCTAAAAATTTTATATGTTCTGGTAACCTTAAGCTCTGATACCACGTGTAACACCCCACACCCGCTACAGTCACTCACTAAGGGAATGCCATAACATCGGTGGAGTATTTTAAGTGAATATAGAACAGAAAAATTACAACAAGACAGATATAAGTGATACTTGAGAATTTAAAACATCATTTCATTCCAGCGGAAAGTAAAACATGTTTGGTTACACCAAAACCATAAATAAGAGTCAAGTACATAATATCCATCCTGATAAAAACAAAAGTACATAATCCCACTACATAACCTAGTAGCCATATTAGAAAAGATAAACTGAGCTTTACACCCACGGTCCAAGCTCCAAAAAATAGATAAAGCAGTCTGATCAAAGCCCACTAGTGCTAGGCCCACTCTGAAAACCTGAGGGTTGGGAAAAAGATAAAGAAACAACGGGGTCAGACATAAGTCTGAGTGAGTCCTATAACCCTAACAATACAATCATTAAAGTAATTAGGGTATGATATAACAAGGTACGGTACCTCTGGGGATAATGACTACACTAAGTAGCCAACTAAACACAGGATGTACTTAGATAACCGAAAAGACACATTTATCCACCCAAGGATAATTACTAGATTGCACCACCCCAGATCTACCCACCCAAGGGTAATTCCTACACTGCACCACACCAGTTCTACCCACCCAAGGGTAATTCCTACTTAAAGGTTGATCCCACTAAGTGTACTTAGTAATTTTTAATAGTAGTTTCGTGTACCCCTAGCTGACTACATAGGTGCCGTCTGCCCCTATCTCCACTAGGTGTACCCACTACTCCCCAAGCGATCGGCTCCCTACCGTAGATACCCGTGCTGGCCCCACAGTGGGGTGTATCACTCCCCAAAGTGGCAACCCGATAATCAATGGTGCACGACTTATACCTACACGATGCAACAACGTCTTACCTACCAGCCCGGGTCCACACACGCATATGAAACCCGTTGGACTCGCGTTGCCACCGCTACCCCGTTTTGGCCTCTTATAGTCAAGCCCAATATGCGTGTCCCGTCCTCGACTTGGGTCGAGCCCACAAAGATACGTTTGGGATATTGGTTGAAATGGGCCCCCACAAGCTACTACTTAAGCTTGCCATTTTATCTAGTGCGTCCCACTTAACCCCTTTTATAATCATGCCCACTTACATGTTAAGGTTTGGTTAAGTCATCTAATCATATTTCAATTGCCACTTAAGGCCCCCACAAGCTACTACTTAAGCTTGTCATTTAATTATATTTCAATTGCCACTTAAGACCCCCACAAGCTACTACTTAAGCTTGTCATTTAATTATATTTCAATTGCCACTTAAGGCCCCCACTAGATTTCCGCATGCCACCCAAGGCACTTACTTGATTCCCTCATGCCACCCAAGGCACTTACTTAATTCCCACATGCGACCCAAGGCACTTACTTAACCCTTTAATCATGTTTAGTTACATGTTCCACTTTGGTTAAGTATTCTAATCGTATTTTCTATTGCCACCCAAGGCAACCCACTAGTTTCCTCATGCCACCCAAGGCACCCCCACTAGTTACTACATGCCACCCAAGGCACCCACTTAACCCTTCATGCCCCTCTACATGCTAATTTGGTTAAGTGTTTCTTAATTAATTAAGATCGTAACCTTTGTAAATACCTCTCACATTAGACTGTCTTTTATGGCAGCTGGATATGCCGGATGGTTCAGGGCAGCCTTACACCATAACAGAGTCTAACCTCGTGTCTTTACACTTGTCACGTATTTAGTTTATGACTAAGACCTCTCACATTGGGCCAATCATTTGTAGCCGCTGGATTTGCCGGTCGGTTCCGGGCAGTCTTATGCTACAAAAGGGTCCAACCTCGTGTCTTAGTAGATTAATTACACCTAATTAACCACCCCCATAATTTGTATTAATTATCCCTAATTAATTACAAATATTTAAGAATATGGGTAGACCTAACTCAATAGGTAAATTCCCAATTCCATAATATGGGTAGACCTAACTTAATAGGTAAATTCCCAATTATGTCCATCTACTTTACGGTATGTTTAATCATACCCACTTCACACAATTTTATGTGTTCATTAATTTTTACCCCATCGTCCCCACGTAAATACGTTAACATGACATACTTCAAAAGAGGAGATTCATCATACACACAATGGGTTCAACTTAGCATATCATTAGCATTATGATGGGTTTAAAAGGTGTCAACTTGTATATATAACCATAAACCCAACTTGCATAAATAACCAACCCAAACTTGCGTGAATCACATATGTCATAAAGATGGTAACTTGCTTAAATGTTCATGTCATAGACCTATCATAAAGGTGTCAACTTGCATACATGTCATAGGTCTAAAAGGGATGAACTTGCATATGTACTTATGTCATACATAGAGGCAAACTTGCATCATAACTTGCATATGAACTTGCATCATAACTTGCATATGAACTTGCATCATAACTTGCATATGAACTTGCATCATAACTTGCATATGAACTTGCATAACATGCCATACTTAGAGGCAAACTTGCATATATTATGCATATCATAAAAAGAGACAAACTTGCATATGAACTTGCATCATAACTTGCATAAAACCAAACACTTAGTATGCATAAAACCAAATACTTAGCATGCACAAAACCAAATACTTAGCATGCATAAAACCAAATACATAACGTGCATAACATGTTACATATAACTTGCATATAATCTCACATATAGATTGCATAAGATGTTACATATGCATAAATGTTCAACATAGTGTTTTGCATAGTGAGCATCATAAAACATAGCATTAAACTTGCATATAGCATAAAACTTGCAAAACACACAACATACACTATACTAAACTTGCATAAGCACATTTATCCACAAACATAGCCATATCTTATCATATCCAATCATAATCAATTTAACAATTGATTATTAAGGCTATAGAAACTCACCACTAAACTCCAATAAGCAAACCCTTGCCAAAAATCACCCAAAAACTCTAGCCTTGAACATAAAGCTTGCAACTTGATGATGAATGCAAGCTAATGATCATTCATACAACTCAAAGATGCTTGTATGAACATGAAAGCCTTCATAGAAATAGGATTTAAAGAGGAATGAGGCTAGGGATTTGAGTGGAGGCCATGATCATAGAATTTTTTTGCATAGTTTAGTTAGATGATAGGATTATGATCATTTAGGGCTAGCTTAGGGTCTTATTTATAGGATTAGGCAAGTGTTTTAGGACATTAGATTAACCCTAGTTTAGATCTAAACCATCAAAAATCGTCATAGGCCAGCAGAACAGACCAGAGAACCAAAACAGGTGCACCAAGCCAGCCAGGGTCATGCCAGAAAGCTGTGCAGGTTTCTGGCTCGACACGGGCGCACTTTCCAAGTGCGCCAGTGTATTTTTGTACTGGCGCACTTCACAAGTGCGCCAGTGCATTCTGGCTTGTTTTCGGTTTTTCTGCCTAACTACGTTCGTCCATATCTTCTTCATACGGACTCCGATTCTCGAAAACTCGGACTCTATTTCGCGTATTTTTCCGAGACGAACGCAATAACGCAGCCCGTTACCCCCAATTCCCACGTCTGAGATTATTTATCCTGAAATTAGTGAATTTTAGTATTAAGTAAAATTCGGGGTGTTACATTCTCCCCTCCTTAAAGGATTTCGTCCCCGAAATCTCTAAGCTAAGGAGAATGCATATCCTACCATCCAAACAACCATCTACTCAATCCATCAAACATGGGCATCCATTGTCCTTAAAACAATTTCTAATGATGTATGAGCATATGCAAAAAGTGTGTGTATATGTTCCCTATCTAATGTATGAACATATGCAAACCATGATAGTGCCATGCATCCATTATGTATGCGAGAGAACCCTATCGACACATACAATATCTACATGAGTGCACAATCATTCACCAAAATGCATCATCCATATGATAACACAATCATTATACATCCATAAATATAGCTACCTACACACAATTATATGCAATATGCAATATGAAGTGATTGAGCTGATCTAGTGTCTAGAGTGTGTGTATATGCATCCACGAGCAACCACTAGCAACCACTTGCATCCACACGCATCCATCAAACATAACATGTCTCAAACACATGTTTTAACCATAGGTTTACCCTATCTAAAGGTCAAAGGTACTAATGAGAGGACATACTAAAGATAAGATAAGCACAAGACAAACGATAAAGGAGACGTTTAAAGGACATACCCTCAAAAGGAATGGGTATAACGAACGCATCTTCGCTTCTGTCTCCCCTGTAGCATTGCTCTCACCTTCTCCCCTTTTCACTTTGACTAGTCGAACCTCTCTGTTTCTCAACTTCCAAATCTATGACCCAAGGATGCGGGTAGGAGCTCGTCGAATAATCACATCACGCTCTACCTTTACTTTTTTAAGCAAGCTCGGCTCTACCGCCTCTGCGGTCTCATGTAGGCACTTCCTCACATGGAATACATCATGTACACCACTAAGTCTGTCGGGCAACTCCACCAATGGAAGATGCTCTTCTCATGTACCTCCAAAATCGAAGATACATAGCCTCAAAAGGTCTTCTAAAATACGATTCACCCTCTCGGTCTGGCCGTCCGTCTGAGGATGATATGCGGTACTCAAACCCAACTAAGTCCGTACCGCCTTTTGCAAACCCTTCCAAAACTCTCTAGTGAAGATAGGATCTCAATCGCTCACTATACTGGAAGGTACACCATGCAATTTAATAATCTCTCGAATGTAAACTGAAGCTAGCCATGGAGCAGTTCTCTTACTCTTCACGGGTATAAAATGGGCGCTCTTAGTAAGTCTGTCTACAACAACCCAAATTCCCGTATTACCCTTCCTCGATCTCGGTAATCCATCGAGGCACTATTCCACTTCCATAGCGGATCCTCCAATGGGTGAAGCAACCCACCGGGTTTCTTCTGCTCCTCTTTCACTTGCTAGCACACCAAGCATCTAGCGACATACTCGGCCACATCTTTGTTCATACTGGCCCAAAAGAAAACTCGCTTCATGTCTTGGTACAACGTGTCCCCATCGGGATGAATGGTCATCTTCGACCGATGTGCATTATCAAGTATAGCCTTCCTCAAACCCTCGTCTTGCGGTACACAAAGTCTACTGTCTCTACGCAACCACCCCTTACCATCCAGGGTGTACCTACTCAAATGGCTGGACGACTCCCCCCTTATGAGCTTCTCTACTAACTCAACCAACTGTGGGTACCCGCTGTGCTCCGCCAATACGCCCCAAAAGAGTAGGCCTAACCTCCAAGGTGGCTAGCAAACTGGGTACAAAGTCAACGGAAGGTCTAAAGTCAAACATAGAAATAAACTCTAAGCTCCGTCGTTCAACGAACAATGAACTCAAGGACAACCTTTTTCTACTTAAGGCGTCCGCTACCACGTTACCCTTGCCATGGGTATACGCTATCTCAAACTCATAGGATGCTACGAATCCCATCCAAAATCATCACAACTGTCCATCTCTCACACAGACTACCCTAGTCGAACTCGACATCCCCCAAATGCAAGCCTCAAAGGCCTAAACCAATATCAGACAAACACCCAAGGGATACCTCCGTCGAATTCAGACGAACTACGTGAGATGATACTAGTAAAAACGGCTAAATAATTAAGCCCTTGTCCAACTCTGGATGTCCTCGCCAGTCTCGCTCTAAAACCACCGTTTATCCCATAACTGGCTTTGCTCAACCTATTGAGCACATACGAGAACTTATTTCGCTCCTAGAAAAGACCAAGATGTCATTTACAAAGACCATCACGAACTTATTTAGGTACTCCCTGAACACCCTTCTCATCAAATCAATAAAGTATGTGGGGGCGTTCGTCAAACCAAATGGCATCACCAGCCACTCATAAAACAAACCATCCGGAGTCCTAAAGGCAGTCTTCTCTATACTATCCTCAGCCACTCTCAACTGTCGAAACCCCGTGGCTAAGTACAACTGCGAAAATACTGAGGCGCCAACTAACTGATCAAGGAGATCATCAATCCTCGGCAATGGGTATCTATTCTTCTTTGTGAGTTTATTTAGTTCTCTTTAGCCTACACAAAGTCCGAGGGACCCATCCGCCTTCGTGGCCAAAAACTACTGGAGCACCCCACTCCGATATACTTCGTCTTATGAACCCCTTCTCAAGCAAATCGCCTACTTGCTTATGGAGTTCCCTCCTCTCACGAGGAGCCATGTGGCACACTGGCCAAGATACTGGTTTGGCATTGTCTACCAGATATATTCGGAAGTCAATCTCCCGCTCCGGAGGTAAGCCCTTCACCTCCTCAAACATATCCGAGTATTCCCGGACCACTTTAACAGATCGCAACCTCTCGACCGACGTGTCAAGCGATTCTAGATAACTTATCATAACAGTTTCCATGGGATTACAAGAGATCTCGAGAGTGTTACCCAAGCGGGTCATAAGCCTAACAACTCTCCCTTCAAAATCAAGAACGGCACCCCTACTGGATAACCAGTCCATGCCCAAAACTAACCCATAGCCCGTGAAGCCCAAAAAGCATCACATCTAAACTCAACGCTAAGTATAGCAACTTTCAAACCCAAACACATCATGGAGCCCCAATTGGGTTTGAAACAACTAAGGGATCATCTACTAAACTGGTGTCTAAGTGCAGTGACTCAACTAACAATAATGAGATAAACGAACTCGATGCGTCAGAATCAAATAATGTTCGAACCGGATAATAAAGAAATCCAAATTCCAACATAGACGGTCTTATCCCCATCTGGTACACTAGCCGTGAGGGAATACAACTACCCTCCAGGAGATTCCGTACTTTGCCCTTGCCCCTTTGGACAATCCTAATAAGGTGTCCTATTCCACCCAAAAGGATAACTACTCGCCTTCTTCTTCCCATTCTCCACTTGTAACCTCCCACCAATGAGGTTTCATCTTTCATTAACCAAACAACTATTTGAGCCTTCCTCCCATCGTCTATCCAATAGGTACCTACCAGTACTCCTCCTTCTTGAACCAACTTCTAATCTGACTAACGTCTAAGTCCCTTGAAGTGGTTTTCCATTCTTATCTATCTTAGAAAGATCATCTATACACGGAGGGGAAACTCAAAACGAGAGAGGAAGAGATTCAAAACGGAGAATTCGAAAGATAAAGATATGGCTATCGGGGATTATGCTTTTCTTTCAAAAACTTTTCTCTTAAAAGACATGTTTTTGAAAGTACTCCTTTCAAAAATATTCTTAGAAAATAGTTTTTCTAAAAATTTTATATGTTCTGGTAACCTTAAGCTCTGATACCACGTGTAACACCCCACACCCGCTACGGTCACTCACTAAGGGAATGCCATAACATCGGTGGAGTATTTTAAGTGAATATAGAACAGAAAAATTACAACAAGACAGATATAAGTGATACTTGAGAATTTAAAACATCATTTCATTCCAGCGGAAAGTAAAACATGTTTGGTTACACCAAAACCATAAATAAGAGTCAAGTACATAATATCCATCCTGATAAAAACAAAAGTACATAATCCCACTACATAACCTAGTAGCCATAATAGAAAAGATAAACTGAGCTTTACACCCACGGTCCAAGCTCCAAAAGATAGATAAAGCAGTCTGATCAAAGCCCACTAGTGCTAGGCCCACTCTGAAAACCTGAGGGTTGGGAAAAAGATAAAGAAACAACGGGGTCAGACATAAGTCTGAGTGAGTCCTATAACCCTAACAATACAATCATTAAAGTAATTAGGGTATGATATAACAAGGTACGGTACCTCTGGGGATAATGACTACACTAAGTAGCCAACTAAACACAGGATGTACTTAGATAACCGAAAAGACGCATTTATCCACCCAAGGATAATTACTAGATTGCACCACCCCAGATCTACCCACCCAAGGGTAATTCCTACACTGCACCACACCAGTTCTACCCACCCAAGGGTAATTCCTACTTAAAGGTTGATCCCACTAAGTGTACTTAGTAATTTTTAATAGTAGTTTCGTGTACCCCTAGCTGACTACATAGGTGCCGTCTGCCCCTATCTCCACTAGGTGTACCCACTACTCCCCAAGCGATCGGCTCCCTACCGTAGATACCCGTGTTGGCCCCACAGTGGGGTGTATCACTCCCCAAAGTGGCAACCCGATAATCAATGGTGCACGGCTTATACCTACACGATGCAACAACGTCTTACCTACCAGCCCGGGTCCACACATGCATATGAAACCCGTTGGACTCGCGTTGCCACCGCTACCCCGTTTTGGCCTCTTATAGTCAAGCCCAATATGCGTGTCCCGTCCTCGACTTGGGTCGAGCCCACAAAGATACGTTTGGGATATTGGTTGAAATGGGCCCCCACAAGCTACTACTTAAGCTTGCCATTTTATCTAGTGTGTCCCACTTAACCCCTTTTATAATCATGCCCACTTACATGTTAAGGTTTGGTTAAGTCATCTAATCATATTTCAATTGCCACTTAAGGCCCCCACAAGCTACTACTTAAGCTTGTCATTTAATTATATTTCAATTGCCACTTAAGACCCCCACAAGCTACTACTTAAGCTTGTCATTTAATTATATTTCAATTGCCACTTAAGGCCCCCACTAGATTTCCGCATGCCACCCAAGGCACTTACTTGATTCCCTCATGCCACCCAAGGCACTTACTTAATTCCCACATGCGACCCAAGGCACTTACTTAACCCTTTAATCATGTTTAGTTACATGTTCCACTTTGGTTAAGTATTCTAATCGTATTTTCTATTGCCACCCAAGGCAACCCACTAGTTTCCTCATGCCACCCAAGGCACCCCCACTAGTTACTACATGCCACCCAAGGCACCCACTTAACCCTTCATGCCCCTCTACATGCTAATTTGGTTAAGTGTTTCTTAATTAATTAAGATCGTAACCTTTGTAAATACCTCTCACATTAGACTGTCTTTTATGGCAGCTGGATATGCCGGATGGTTCCGGGCAGCCTTACACCATAACAGAGTCTAATCTCGTGTCTTTACACTTGTCACGTATTTAGTTTATGACTAAGACCTCTCACATTGGGCCAATCATTTGTAGCCGCTGGATTTGCCGGTCGGTTCCGGGCAGTCTTATGCTACAAAAGGGTCCAACCTCGTGTCTTAGTAGATTAATTACACCTAATTAATCACCCCCATAATTTGTATTAATTATCCCTAATTAATTACAAATATTTAAGAATATGGGTAGACCTAACTCAATAGGTAAATTCCCAATTCCATAATATGGGTAGACCTAACTTAATAGGTAAATTCCCAATTATGTCCATCTACTTTACGGTATGTTTAATCATACCCACTTCACACAATTTTATGTGTTCATTAATTTTTACCCCATCGTCCCCACGTAAATACGTTAACATGACATACTTCAAAAGAGGAGATTCATCATACACACAATGGGTTCAACTTAGCATATCATTAGCATTATGATGGGTTTAAAAGGTGTCAACTTGTATATATAACCATATACCCAACTTGCATAAATAACCAACCCAAACTTGCATGAATCACATATGTCATAAAGATGGTAACTTGCTTAAATGTTCATGTCATAGACCTATCATAAAGGTGTCAACTTGCATACATGTCATAGGTCTAAAAGGGATGAACTTGCATATGTACTTATGTCATACATAGAGGCAAACTTGCATATGAACTTGCATCATAACTTGCATATGAACTTGCATCATAACTTGCATATGAACTTGCATCATAACTTGCATATGAACTTGCATAACATGCCATACTTAGAGGCAAACTTGCATATATTATGCATATCATAAAAAGAGACAAACTTGCATATGAACTTGCATCATAACTTGCATAAAACCAAACACTTAGTATGCATAAAACCAAATACTTAGCATGCACAAAACCAAATACTTAGCATGCATAAAACCAAATACATAACATGCATAACATGTTACATATAACTTGCATATAATCTCACATATAGTTTGCATAACATGTTACATATGCATAAATGTTCAACATAGTGTTTTGCATAGTGAGCATCATAAAACATAGCATTAAACTTGCATATAGCATAAAACTTGCAAAACACACAACATACACTATACTAAACTTGCATAAGCACATTTATCCACAAACATAGCCATATCTTATCATATCCTATCATAATCAATTTAACAATTGATTATTAAGGCTATAGAAACTCACCACTAAACTCCAATAAGAAAACCCTTGCCAAAAATCACCCAAAAACTCTAGCCTTGAACATAAAGCTTGCAACTTGATGATGAATGCAAGCTAATGATCATTCATACAACTCAAAGATGCTTGTATGAACATGAAAGCCTTCATAGAAATAGGATTTAAAGAGGATGGAGGCTAGGGATTTGAGTGGAGGCCATGATCATAGAAAATTTTGGCATAGTTTAGTCAGATGATAGGATTATGATCATTTAGGGCTAGCTTAGGGTCTTATTTATAGGATTAGGCAAGTGTTTTAGGCCATTAGATTAACCCTAGTTTAGATCTAAACCATCAAAAATCGTCATAGGCCAGCAGAACAGACCAGAGAACCAAAACAGTTGCACCAAGCCAGCCAGGGTCAAGCCAGAAAGCTGTGCAGGTTTCTGGCTCGACACGGGCACACTTCCCAAGTGCGCCGGTGTATTTTTGTACTGGCGCACTTCACAAGTGCGCCAGTGCATTCTGGCTTGTTTTCGGTTTTTCTGCCTAACTTCGTTCGTCCATATCTTCTTCATACGGACTCCGATTTTCGAAAACTCGGACTCTATTTCGCGTATTTTTCCGAGACGAACGCAATGGTGCAACCCGTTTCCCCTAATTCCCAAATCTGGGATTAGTTATTCTTTAATTTGTGAATTTTAGCATTAACCGAAATTCGGGGTGTTACATGGAGTTTCTAGGACAATTCCGGCCCCTAAACAGTAATCATTTCTGGATCCATTGATTTATAGCTTCCAATTAGCCACCATCTCTGTTGGTTCCTCTATTTCCTCTCCTTTATCCATGAACTTGGTGATGAAATCCGCTAAAGCCTGCCTATTAATAGCTCTTCGAGGATGGTAAGTGATGTCATATTGACTGAGCTCTATGTTCCACTTCAATAACCTACCCGAAGTTTCTGGGCGAAAGAGAACTTGTCTTAGCGATTGGTCGGTGAGAACCTTTATAGGATGGGACTGGAAATACGGTCTTAGCTTTTTTGATTCGATGAGCAGACAATACGCAAGTTTTTCCAACTTTAGATAGTTTAGTTCTGTCCGAGCAAGCTTCTTACTGATGTAGTAGACTGGCCATTGGACCTTGGCATCCTCCTGAACAAGCGCGGCGCTTAAGACATGTGACAAGATAGCCAAATATAGGAATAGCTCCTCTCCATCCTTGGGTTTAGAGAGCATCATTGGTGACTCCATGTTCTTAATCAGCTCTTCAAAAGTTGTTTGACATTCAGGAGTCCATTGGAAATCTTTCTTCCCTTTCTTCAAAGCATCAAAGAGTGGAATACACTGATCCATTGCCTTAGAAATGAATCGGTTAAGTGCAGCTACTTTCCCATTCAAGCTTTGAAGCTCTTTTTTTGTCTTTGGAGTGCACATTTCCCGTAAGGCTGTTACTTGAGAAGGATTTGCTTCTATGCCTCTGGCGTTGACTATGAATCCAAGAAATTTTCTTGATGCAACTCTAAATGAGCACTTAAGCGGATTCATCTTTATTCCATACTTTCTGAGGATATGAAACACTATAGCGAAGTTTTCAAGATGGTCCTAAGCTTTCTTTGACTTTACGACCATATCATCCACGTAGACTTCCATTGTGACGGCCCGCTCCGCACCAGCCGACATTTCCTTCGAAAGTGCGTTGTACACATGCCCAACTAGCACGGAACGGTCGCTGAAGAAAGGAAAGAAGAGAATGAACTAATCGAAAACCTGTAGAATATCTCACAGTGCATGGAACAAAATATAATAATAATAATATAATCTTGGCATAAAGCAGGCGAGACAGTGCATAAGCTGAAAACTAAACCAAAATAGTAGCGAAATCCAATTACAGCTTATGATCCAACATCATTATTACAACTTTAAACTGTATCTAAAGCAAAAGAAATATAAAGTAGAAGATGCACTACTAATGCCCAAGCAGTGATCTTCAACAACATAGGGAGAATATCTATATGTATCATACGTGGAAGCCTCCTGCTCGTCTCCGGATCAGCTACTCGTGCATACCCAACTAACATGTCTCTAGTCTGCTCGTGAGAGCACCCAGAGTAATAAGAAGAGACATAAAACTCTGGGTCGGACAAAAAGTCTGGTACGAGCGATAAGCAACTAAACAGAACAATAACAGGTATACTAAACCATACCTGAACCTGGACCTGCAACCAAAGAGTTAGCCCTACATACCGTACAATACTCTAAGGTGCCACTGAACAGATGGTGTAAAGAAAATGGGGGTAGGGGTGTGCATGCCATAATGATGGCAAACAAATCAACCATAACAATCATCCTCACATCTCTCACTCAGTACGTAAAGCATACGATGTCCACCACTGTCAGTCACTAGACCCATCGAAGTAGTGACGGAGTTCGATTTGTACAACTACTGCTACTACCAAGCTTACCACATGGAGTCATGACCAAATCTTTACAAATGACCCCACTTCATTGGTCTATAGCTCTTTAGTCGTACCTAGGCCACAATGGCCCTGAATTTGTTCACGTCCCCCTATACATAGTGATTCAAAGTTACAGACATCGACAACCCCTTAGCACACGTCCTGCAGCAAAGCCCAACTCATGAAGTTAACTCGTTGGTTCCCAACTGGATCCTGAGTTTTACTTCCTATTTGGACTTCCTTTGTATCTCGGGTTTTGGTCGAATTGGAGTTGGTCCTCAGAAGAAGTCGTCACGATGAAGTAAAAGTATGCATTTGGTTCGGTTCGGTACTCCCAACCCGGTTCGGTTCGGTGGTCCTAGTCCATGCCTTGATCAGTGCTCCATCCCTCCTCGGTTCGGTCCACTCACACTTGATTGGTTCGGTTCAGAAGTATAGTGCCCATCCTCTGTTCGGTTCGGTGGTTGCTCCCTTCTAGGTATCCCGATCCGATCCCATCCTTCTCCATTCGCCCGATCCGATCCCTTTTTTGGTCTCTCCGATCCGATCCCCTGTCCAACTCCAACTCTAAGCAAATGGCCTTCCTTCTCGCCAAGTCTCCTTTAGTGCGAAGTTCCGATCTGGTTCGGTTTCTCTGGCCAGTCCACCATTTGATCCAAGCCTCCTATCCCTATCCGATCGGAAACCCTGCACATTTTCCTGCAACTTTTCCAGCGGCTGTTTTACACCATTCGATGGCGTTTTCGACCAATCTAAAACTTCTAGGTAATCACAAAGCATACCATACAGTCATAGCAACATGTATAATCATCCACAAACAGCAAAACAACAACCATAGCATGTAAAATGGATCAAACATACCCAAAATCCCCTAATTTCCCTTAAGCACGTTAAAGAAAAACTAATGATATTATTAGCAAAACTTAACCAAATCAAACCAAATTTCTAAAAGAGGTACAAAACATTATTTTCGAATTTATAAATATTTTTCCAAAATTTTATCATGTCTAATTTCGTTAATCTTCACTAATTGCCCTTAATTAACCGTAATTAGTGAAAAACTATGCAAATCACTCACCTTGGCCACAAATAAAATACCAAATATGAAATGAATCTCTGTTTGGCGTGAATACCAGCAGCTCTAACCTTGCTTTGGTGCTAATCCTCTTTGATTTGATGTTGCTAAGCTTAATCCTTGATTAAAAAGTGATTTGGGGATGTTTTAGAGGTTGGAGGCCATTAATAGGGTTCTTAGGAGGTAAATGACGGCTAGAAAACTGAAATGAAAACCTAACTCATTTCAGCCTCCCCATAACCCTAATCCCGAAATGGGTTATGGGCCCATTTACTAATCACCTCTTTTGGCCCAGTTAAGCAGTTTTTCACCTTCTGAAACTTGTTTCAGCCATATCTCCTAAATGGTTAGTCCATTTGGCTAATGTGACAACTCTACGGAATTGTAAACCATTATCCGGATCCAATGGAAGTGGCAACAAGTCAAAACTCCTTTCTAATGAAAAGTTATGGCCAAAACAGTATCAGCTAGGGGCAAAATGGTCATTTAAAAATCGGTAAAAATCATGAACATGGGAAATGACCCCAATAGTTGTCTCCCAAAGTTACATGACCATATGACTTCATATGTAAAAGAAATAAATATTCTATGATCCTATGATGCATAGAATGCAGGTAGTTACACTCTCTTCCCATTCCTTAAGAAATTTCGTCCCCAAAATTTCTTAACCCAAAACATATAAAGGATCCCGCATGCCCACCAACCATATACAACAATTAATCATGAAAAACAAACAAAACAAGCCTATCCTAGCATGCGGAAAGACTAAATCGAAACCGAAATCTTACCAGGCGAAGAGTTCTTGATACGTCTTCCTAATGCTCTCCTCTGTCTCCCAAGTACAGTCATTCTCATTCTCGCCCCACTGGACTTTGACTAGATTCACCTCTTTCCTTCGAAGTTGCTTCATATCGTTCCCAACAATATGCATAGGATTGCGGTTCCCAACCGCCTCGAGTTCAACTTCGATATCATCTAACTGATTAGGTGAAATAGTCACATCTGGGTCGTGCACGAACTTCCTTAACTGGGAAACATGAAATACGTTGTGAACTCCTGCCATCTTCTCTGGTAATTCAACTTTGTGTGCCAAATTCCCAATTTGTTCAAGAACTGGGAATGGACCAACAAATCTTGGTGCTAACTTACCTCTCCTGCCAAACCATATCACGCTCTTCAACAGAGAAATCTTGACAAACACCAAGTGGCCAATGGAGAACTTTAATTCTCTTCTCCTCTTATCAGTATAACTCTTCTGCCTATCTTGGGCAACCTTCATTCGTTGTTGGATAATCTTAATCTTAGCTGAAGTTTCTCTTAACACATTGGCTCCAAGCACAAACTTCTCACTAATTTCTACCCAACATGACGGTGAGTTACACGGTCTACCATACAAAGCTTCAAATGGAGCCATACCAATACTGGATTGATAACTATTATTATATGCAAACTCTTCTAGATGCATATGGTCATCCCATGATCCACCAAAATCCAATATACAAGCTCTCAAGAGATCTTCTAACACTCGATTCACCCTCTCTGTCTGTCCGTCGGTTTGAGGGTGATATGTGGTACTGAGATGTAGTTCTGATCCTAATGCGTCTTGTAAGCTCTTCCAAAATCCACTAGTGAACAACGGATCTCGGTCACTCACAATGCCTTTGTGTATTCCATGAAACCTCACTACCCACTTTATATACAGTTCTGCTAATTTAGCTACCATCCTGTTTGACTTGACGGGTATAAACCTTGCACTCTTAGTCAATCGGTCCACAATCACCCAAATGCTATCATGGCCCGATCTAGTCCTTGGTAACCCATCAATGAAATCCATTGACACTTGTTCCCATTTCCATTCTGAAATTTCTAATAGTTGTAGCAAACCACTAGGCTTCTTTTGCTCAGCTTTAACTAGCTGGCAATTCATGCATTTGGATATAAACTTCCCAATGTCTCTTTTCATCCCTTCCCAGTAGTAGGTCTGCTTTATGTCTCGATACATCTTGTTACCACCGGGATGTATGGTCAGTTTTGAGTGATGACTTTCTCAAAGCACTTCATCTCTCAATACATTGACATTGGGCACAATAAGTCTTCCATTCTTTCTAAGCCATTCATCTCGATCAAGCCTATACTTGTTCATCTCCTCGTCAATACCCATCTCTAACTTGGAGATTACTTCCAATAAGTTAGGATCGTTCCTCTGACTGGAACCAATCCGCTCAATCAAAGTGGGTCTGACCGTCAAACTTGCTAACATTTCTGGATCCAGTTCGCACTTTGGTCTGAAATCATACCCAGCGATGTACTCTAGTTGCTTCCATACATAGCCCCTAAATTGGCATGTCTTCTACTCAATGCATCAGCTACCGCATTGCCTTTTCCTGGTGTGTATGCGATACCGAAATCATAGGAAGCCAAGAATTCTAACCACCTTTGCTACCGAAGATTTAGATCTTTCTGAGAGAAGAGATACTTTAACGATTTATGATCAGTAAACAACTCGATTCTTTCTCCCAAGTGATAATGTCTCCACATTTTCAATGCGAACACGATTGCTGCCAATTCCAAATCATGGGTAGGGTATCTTTTCTCATGCGGTTTCAGTTACCGGCTTGCATAAGCTACTACCCTACCTCCTTGCATCAATACAGGACCTAGTCCGGTACCACATGCATCTGTGTATACCGTCATCTCTTCATTCCCCTTAGGAATGACTAACACTGGTGCACATGTCAACTTGTCCTTTAGACTCTTGAATGCATTCTCGCACCTTTCATCCCAGACGAAAGCTTGATTCTTCTTGGTCAACTGAGTCAACGGTGCTGCTATCTTGGAGAAGTCTTGGATAAACTTACGATAATACGCAGATAACCCCAAGAAACTTCTTATGTCCATTCCATTCTTGGGCGTAGACCAATCTTGCACCGTAGCCACCTTCGCAGGATCCATGGCAATACCATTCTCTGAAACAACATGGCCCAAGAATTTCACTTCCCTCCTCCAGAAGTGACACTTAGAAAACTTTGCTTTCAATTGGTGTTTTCTCAACACCTCCATCACTATTCTTAAATGTTCCTTGTGTTCTTCCTCTGTCCTCGAATAGACCAAAATATCATCCGCGATCACAAGGACAAACTTATTCAACTGATCTCGGAATAACCAATTCATAAGATCCACAAAATATGCTGGGGCATTGGTCAGCCCGAATGGCATGACCAACCACTTATAGAATCTAAACGGCGTCCGAAATGCCGTTTTAGCTATACTCTCAGCTTCCACTCTAAGCTGATGAAAACCTGTCGTGAGATCCAACTGAGAGAATACTCTCGCATCACTCAACTGTTCAAACAAATCATCTATTCGCGGTAGAGGATACTTGTTATTCCTCGTCACTTTATTCAACTCGCGGTAGTCTACACACAAACGAAGGGAACCATCCGCCTTGGTAGCAAATACAACTGGTGCTCCCCATTCAGAAAAACTCCTTTTGATAAATCCCTTCTTCAAAAGATCGCTGACTTGCACCCCGAGCTCTTGCTGCTCCCTTGGTGCCATACGACGAAGTGGCATCACTATAGGTTCACTGAATCATTACGGAACTCAATCTCTCAGTGTGGCTGAAGCCTGGTCACTTCCTCGAAAACGTCTAGATACTGGCCAACCACGGGCAAACCTGACAACACACTATGCGGGATGTCGAGGGAATTTAGAAAACTTTCCATTACCCTATCACCGGGTAGACCACCAAACACTACCCTCCGCCCATCATCCGCTCTAGCTGTCACCAAAAAGCCCTCACAGTCTACCACCACCCCGTATCTTTGGAGCCAATTGACTCCCAAAATAATGCCAAACCCAGTAAAGCCCAAAACAAAGCAATCACAAACAAACATGCATCCATGACTCGATAAGACCACATTACGACAAATCATGCTAAGATGAGTTGAACCACCAATTGGGTTTGTCACTACTAAAGGTCTATCGACAATCTCGGGCTCCAATCCCAATCTATCTACCAGGTAACTAGATATGAAAGAACTGGAAGCCCCGGTATCAAACAAAACTCTAAAAGGAACATCATAAACAGAGAGCATACCTTAAATAACGACATTCTTTCCCTTCTCCACCGCAGTTAGGGCATTCGACGAAGAAGGAATAGCATTAAGGGCATATGCTTTCACCATCTGCTTTTCTTTAGGGGGTTGCGGACACTTGTCCTTGTGATGTCCCACTTGGCCACAGTTGAAGCACTTCCTATCCGCTGGCTTGGCCCGACAATTACTAGCATAATGGCCCTTCTTACCACAACTGAAGCACTCAAAATCTTTCTTATTCTTTTTCTGGCCATCCTTATTCTGGTTCTGCTTCCTCTTGTTCTGAGAACCACTCTTGCCTCCACCACTTGCTTGCGGCTTTGGCTCCTCTGCAAATGCAACCTCAGTCTTCGTCTTAGGGTAAAGACTCTCTGACCTCAATGCTTTCCCCACAATAGACTCAAACCTCTCATTGATGTGGTTAATAAGCCTTTCTCCCAAGTACTGATCCAAGCCAGTTATGAACTTCTCATTCTTCTTCTCAGCAGTATCAATAAGAGATAACCCATACTTCGACAAAGTGTCGAATTCGGCAATATACTCCGAGACAGCTCTGCCATTATGCTTGAGCTCCAAAAATTTCTTAAACAGTACTGACTTCTGAGTAGCTGGAATGAACTTATCGCTAAAGCGAACCTTAAACTGCTCCCAAGTAATCTGATCTTTAGGAGTAGCTACTTTATAGCATTCCACCAATTCATTGCCCATCCTTGCAGCTGACGAGATGCTAGCCTTCTCTTCATTGCATCTTCGATACCCAAATCTTCGAAGATATGTTCGCAGCTATCCAACCAATCCTAAACATCCATAGCCGATTCCGTTCCGTGGAACGGCTTCTCACCAAGACTAGTATAATCCTTATTCATCCTTGTGAAATCGGCCCTAGGCGCCTGCACTATTGGACCACCACCATTACCACCATTGGGATCTACCCTCTGTACATCCCTAAGCATCTCCCTCATGAGGTCAGTAAACATTGTCCTCATGTCAGCAGCATTCCCATTATTGGCTCCCCTACCGTCACCTCTTGCGTATCGGCTCATCGTTCAATCTTTAAAGAGAAAACGATTAATCATCTCCATAGTGGTGCTAGTACAGTGCGACTTCATCCAAAGCTATACTAATAGTATATATATATATATATAGCTTTTGAAAACCAAAATAATCACAAATACGCGCTCTCACATACGTATACTATCTCTCCCTGATGACTTCCCTAGGTTAACTATGCAACATAGAGCTCTGATACCAAGTGTGACGGCCCGCTCCGCACCAGCCGGCATTTCCTCCGAAAGTGCACTGTACACATGCCCGACTAGCACGGAACGGTCACTAAAGAAAGGAAAGAAGAGAATGAACTAATCGAAAACCTGTAGAATGTCTCACAGCGCATGGAACAAAATATAATAACAATATAATCTTGACATAAAGCAGGCGAGACCGTGCATAAGCTGAAAAGTAAACCAACATAGCAGCGGAAATCCAATTACAGCTTATGATCCAACATCATTATTTTAACTTTAAACTGTCTCTAAAGCAAAAGAAAGCTAAAGTAGAAGATGCATTACTAATGCCTAAGCAGTGATCTTCAACAACACAGGGAGAATATATATATATATATATATATATATATATCATACGTGGAAGCCTCCTGCTTGTCTCCGGATCAGCTACTCGTGCATACCCAGCTAACCTGTCTCTAGTCTGCTCGTGAGAGCACCCAGAGTAATAAGAAGAGGCATAAAACTCTAGGTCAGACAAAAAGTCTGGTATGAGCGATAAGCAACTAAACAGAACAATAACAGGTATACTAAACCATACCTGAACTTGGACCTGCAACCAAAGAGTTAGCACTACATACCGTATAATACTCTAAGGTGCCACTGAACAGATGGTGTAAAGATAATGGGGGTGGGGGTATGCTTGTCATAATGATGGCTAACAAATCAACCATAAAAATCATCCTCACATCTCTCACTCAGTGCGTAAAGCATACGATGTCCACCACTTTCCATCACTAGACCCATCGAAGTAGTGACGGAGTTCGACTTGTACAACTACTGCTACTACCAAGCTTACCACATGGAGTCATGGCCAAATCTTTACAAATGACCCCACTTTATTAGTCTATAGCTCTTTAGTCATACTAAGGCCACTATGGCCCTGAATCCGTTCACGTACCCCCTACACATAGTGATTCAAAGTTACAGACATCGACAACCCCTTAGCACACGTCCCGCAGCAAAGCCCAACTCATGAAGTTAACTCGTTGATTCCCAACTGGATCCTGAGTTTTACTTCCTATTTGGACTTCCTTTGCATCTCGGGTTTTGGTCGAATTGGAGTTGGTCTTCAGAAGAAGTCATCACGATGAAGTAAAAGTATGCATCTGGTTCGGTTCGGTACTCCCAACCCGGTTTGGTGGTCCTAGTCCATGCCTTGATCAGTGCTCCGTCCCTCCTCGGTTCGGTCCACTCACACTTGCTTGGTTCGGTTCGGAAGTATAATGCCCATCCTCTGTTCGGTTCGGTGGTTTCTCCCTTCTAGGTATCCTGATCCGATCCCATCCTTCTCCATTCGCCCGATCCGATCCCCTTTTTGGTCTCTCCGATCTGATACCCTGTCCAACTCCAACTCTGAGAAAATGGCCTTCCTTCTTGCCAAGTCTCCTTTAGTGCGAAGTTCCGATCCAGTTCGGTTTCTCTGCCCAGTCCACCATCCGATCCGAGCCTCCTATCCCGATCCGATCCGAAACCCTGCACATTTTCCTGCAACTTTTCCAACGGATGTTTTACGCCATTCGACGGCGTTTTCGACCAATCTAACACTTCTAGGAAATCACAAAGCATACCATACAGTCATAGCAACATGTACAATCATCCAAAAATAGCAAAACAACAACCATAGCATGTAAAATGGATCAAACATACCCAAAATCCCCTAATTTCCCTTAAGCATGTTTAAGCAAAACTAATGATATGATTAGCAAAACTTAATCAAATCAAACCAAATTTCTAACAAAGGTCTAAAACATTATTTTCGAATTTATAAATATTTTTCCAAAATTTTATCATGTCTAATTTCGTTAATCTCCACTAATTATCCTTAATTAACCGTAATAAGTGCAAAACTATGCAAATCACTCACCTTGGCCACAAATAAAATACCAATTATGAAATGAATCTCCATTTGGCGTGAATCCTGATGTCTAACAGCAGCTCTAAACTTGCTTTGGTGCTAATCCCCTTTGATATGATGTTGCTAAGCTTAATCCTTGATTAAAAAGTGAATTGGGGATGTTTTAGAGGTTGGAGGCCATTATTAGGGTTCTTAGGAGATAAATGGCGGCTAGAAAACTAAAATGAAATGAAAACCTAACTCATTTCAGCCTCCCCATAAAACTAATCCCGGAATGGGTTATGGGCCCATTTACTAATCACCTCATTTGGCCAGATTAAGCAGTTTTTCACATTCTGAGACTTGTTTTAGCCATATCTCCCAAATGGTGAGTCTGTTTGGCTAATGTGACCACTCTATGGAATTGTAAACCATCATCCGGATCCAATGGAAGTGTTTTGAGGTCAAAACTCCTTTCCAATCAAAAGTTATGGACAAAACAGTAACAACTAGGGGCAAAACGGTCATTTAAAAATCGGCAAAAATCATGAACATGGGAAATGACCCGAATAGTTGTCTCCCAAAGTTACATGACCATACGACTTCGTATGTAAAAGAAATAAATATTCTACGATCCTATGATGCGTAGAATGTGGGTAGTTACATCCATTGTGTTTCCGATTTGGGATTTGAATATGGAATTCACAAGACATTGGTATGTCACTCCTGCATTTTTTAGTCCGAGTGGCATTACTTTATAGCAATACAAGCCTCTATCTGTTTTGAAACTTGTATTCTCTTCATCTGGCTTGTGTAATCTAATTGTACCTAGAGTATGCATCCATAAAAGATAATAGCTCATGCCCCGCAGTCGCATCAACAAGTTGATCAATTCTCGTTAACGAGGAGCTGTCTTTGGGATATGCCTTGTTGAGGTCCGAATAGTCTATGCACACTCTCCGCTTGTCGTTGGACTTTTTAACAAGAACTGGATTGGAAATCCAATCGGGATATGTAAATACACGTATAAAGTTATTATTGAATAACCTATCTACTTCTTCTTTTAATGCTACAGATCCTTCAAGTCCTTGAATTTGTCTTTTTTGTTTTACAGGAGTTAAACTAGGATTAATATTCAACTTATGTACAATTACATCAGGTGATATTCCGCACATATCGGAATGTGTCCAGTCGAAAACATCTAAATTTGCCTTTAGAAACAGGATTAAATCTCTCTGCAGCTTTAGGCCCAGTTGAGAACCTATTTTCAACACTTGATCAGGATATTTATCATGCACTGGGATGAAGATTATGGCTTCAGCTGGTGCTGCTCTATCTTCCCTCCCACAGGCTTTTCTTGGATCGGTCTCCTTCTAAGCTCCGTTGTGCTCGCCAGTGTGAGGGCCCACCCCTAATTGCTACAAAGGGAGGGTATGAATGCGGAGCGGAGGCTCCACATCCTTCTTCACTTCTTTCTTCCTAGCTTCAAAAAGTTTTTCCATATAACATTCTCTCGCTACCTATTGGTCGCCTTTAATTACACTAATTCCGTTTTCGCTAGGAAATTTCATTGTTAGGCACCACAGAGCCATTGTTATCCTAAAGGCTGCGAGGGTTAGTCTTCCAAGGAAGGCATTATATGCTAAAAGCTCATCGAATATGAAGAAATCTTGTTTTATGGCAACTTTCTTTTCCCCTTCTCCGATTTCGACGAGCAAGTTGATGCTGCCAATTGGTTGAGTGTGTTGCCTTGTGAACCCGTGGATCTTATTTTGGAAAGCATTCACGTCATCCATGGAAATGTTCATCTTACCAAATGCAATAATGAAAAGAACATGATGGAGGCCCCATGTCAACCAAGACTCTTCTGACAATGGTTGGACCTAAACCGATGGTAATCACCATTGGATCTACCATTGGTGTTAGAAATCCGTCTGAGTCACTTTCTTTAAACACAATATCATCCCATGGAGTCTTTGGCATATTTGCCGGAAAAGCTTCATTCATGATCATGAGTTCTTCTTTAGGAAGGCTCTTCATCTCATTAGTGTACTTCACAATGTCCCCCTAACTTCTTCTGGCTGGATAAGGCCCAACTGAAATGGCATTGATGATTAGTCTTGGAGTGACATCAGTTGGAGTGTTTTCATTCTGTCTAGGTTATCCCACAGATGTCCCTTGTCCTTGAGCGGTCTGAGCGTTTTGCGGGTTCTTTGTGTATTTCTGAAGTTTGTTCTTCCATATCAATTCCTCTATAAGGTTTTTCAGATGTCTACACTCATTTATATTGGGGCTCGGTTGGTTATGAAACTAATAGAACCTTTCTGATTTTATCGCGGCATCACTGACCTTTGCTTGCTTGGACATTGGATATTCTTCACTATATTTTGTTGCCATGAAGATGTTTTCTATGGTGTCATTCAAAGTAGTCAATTCTGAATTTTAAAGAAGCGGAATTTTTTGTTGGCTCGATTATCTTTTCCATTATTGCCCCCTTTTTTAACCACCTGTATTCTTCTGGCTGTCTTCTGCATCATCATTTTTTCCTTTTCGGGTTATGCGCTGCTTTCAGGAACATCCAGGGCATAGGCCGGGTCTTCATGCATACCTATATACTCCTTGGCTTTGTCAAACAGGTACTCAAGCGTACTTGGCTTCTTCTTCTTAGTCCATCGTCCAATCTTGGTCTTTTTGTTTATAGCTCCCTTTAAAGCCATTAAAGCCAAACGAGGCTCGTAATTCACAACCTCAGTTGCGTTGGTGTTGAAGTGGGTGAGAAAATCCCCGATGGTTTCTCCTGGCCTTTGCTCAAGCTCGTTCAACTCCAGGACATCTTGCACCTTCTAGCTTGGAGTCTGAACTGCTCTCTAAATAGCTCGGCCAAAGTAGCAAAATCATCTACAAACTTGGGTGGTAGCTTTGTGAACCAAATTGAGGCCACCCCTTCAAGGTAAGTTGGAAAGTACAGGCATTTCAACTCATCTATGGCGCGTGCTCCATCCATATGTTGATCATATTTGAACAGGAACATGTTGGGATCACTAGTCCAATTATAAGCTTGCACCGTCGGAGGTTTGAACTTATTTAGGTACAGAGCCATCTTAATCCTCTCCATGAGCAGGGTTTGGTAGGAGAGAACCCCCACTCCTTCAAATCGTCTTGCTTTCTTTAGCTTTTTTCCATGATCTAGCGGACCATCTCCGACATGCGCTCCTCTTCGTTGAGTTGGTCTACAGGGTGAACGCTATCATCCTTGCCGGATGTTTGCCTAAGTAAACCGTCACGGTTTGAATTTCAGGACCCTAGGCCTCCCACTTGGAGAGGTGCCCCTTTGGTTGTTCCAAGCACTTATCGAGAGGTTGCTTTATCAGAACGGTTATGCACAAGATGTTTTTCTTCTTTTCGAGGATCGCTAGGATATGCAACCTCTTGGATAGAATTTTCTCGATTTGGACTTGAAGAGGAAGAACCCGCATTTTCTGTATGAACTACTTGAGCAGATTTAGCATGAGTGGAATTATTGGTAACTTTTATCGTAGCGGCTTACATGGCAAACATGGACTCAAGCTTCTTTATTATGGCGTTGTTTGCAATATCCATTTGGCTTGTTTAACCAGCAACAACTTCATCCTACTCTCTTCTCATTACAGTCGTTCTAGCCTTAAAAGTTTCTCCAACTTCGAATTGGTTGGTGAGCGGAGTATTTTCATTGTTGGCGGCGTTGTCAATCTCTTCGATAGTTTTACTAGCAGTCTTCTTTGATGGTCTGCCCATGACTTCGGACAAGGACTTGAATTTAAAAGAAAGTTCATCATTTTTCTTAGAATGTAGTCTTGTATGATCTACAGTAGAAGTAGGCTTAGAACGTCAATTCAAGGCCTTAGAGCTTGTGAGAGAGTGTGAGAGAAGGAAAAGTGAATGCGTCCCCATGGTGTGTGCCAAATGTTAAAACCTAAATTAGATTTTAACACCAAAGGTACAAAACTAGTACTTCAACAATATGGTAAGAGATTATAAGGAGCCATACTTGTAAATGCAAGTAAAAGACAAATATTCTCATAGTGGTTTGATCTTAGGAAAGATCTATGTCCACTTTGAGAGAAACTTTCATTATCTTATACAAAATTACAAAGCTAGAATACTCTCTCATTACATAGATTTTCATCCTCACACACTCTTTTCTCGATTTAATCCAAAAAAGCCAAATGAAGTAGAGAAATCTTATAAGTATAGCAACTTGAGAAGTAGATATTTGATTCACCAAGCTTTTAGATGGATTTCCATGATTTGATGGTGAATTCCACGATTGATCTTTGGTTGGAGGTGTTAGAAGGTGTAGAAATCACTTAGAATTGCTTAGGAAATGGTTGGACAGCCCTTCGGGGTCATAAAATTTGGTCCCCTTAATAAGGGGTTCATCCCCTATTTATAGGAGTGATGAAGAGCCAAAATATAGTATACAGGCCACCAGTCGGTTTAAAACTTATTTAGGGGAAATGCCACTGGCCAACTGTATACAACTGTTGACAGCTGTCAATCAGAACCGAACGGTCTACACCAGAACTGACCGATCGGTACCATTTTCTTTACCAAGTAAGCCACCCATTTCTAAATCATAACCGATCATTCTTGCGCCTTCTTGACCGATCATTATGGTGATAATTGGCCACTACGCCACTTTAGGACCGACCGACAGTCGGTTGTGCTCTGGACCGACTAACTGTCTTGAAGGATGATTGAGCAAAGGAGTTTCTAGACAGATCGGTTTTGCTAAGTGCTGTAAATTGGGGAGCTTCCAGACCGATCAGCTTATATGAAACAGTAGGAAATCACTTCCAAGCCTAACCTTTTCTTGTTCTTTGATCCATCAATATGTGCACGATCTTTAAGGAGTAAACATGCTTGATTTGTTGTAGCATGTACATGGTTAAATTAATTAGTATGTGGATTCTATAATACTTTAGTTGTTCATTTCTTTCAACATTAATATCGATTGTTATACTGCCATAAACAAAAAAAATTATAAAGAACATTGTGAGGTAATAATAGAAAAACAAGACCATCACTTACAGGAAGACTTCCAGTTGAGGTAAAGAAAAAAAACATTATTATACACATATTATACAATCATTAATGCATATCTTAAACTCAAAAGCCAGAATATATTTTCTTTTACAATAATATTTTATTGTTTGTTATAAGTAAGTAGCAATGCTTGTATATTAGGAGGTTGTATGAGTTGCATGCATCACATGTTAAAAATACCTGCATGTAATGATGATTCACTAAAAGTTAAATATTGTACTATATAATATAAATTATGATCACCTTGGAAAATAAAATTAAAAAATCCATGTGAAATATTTTGCTTTAGGTGCCACTTAAATTTTAACATGCAAGTAAAATTACATGACATCTAAAATTTTATCTTAGAATTGAATATTTCAAAAATGCTGAATGAAGTTTAGTTACTCGAACAATAGAATATTTGGGCATAGATATGGCTGTTATTCGAATATCTACATCACGTTATTACATTTATGGATGAAAAAGATTGTTTGATGCATACGTATGGCTGTTATTTGATTTTAATATCATGTTTTCATGTATTGTTGCAGGATAGATTTAAATTGGAAGAGGAATGGCAAAGAAAAGCTAGATTTCAACAAATGGGAGTACTTTGGAGATCGTCAAAAAGCAAATTGGTTTGAAATTTGCAAAAAGAGGAGAATGAAGAGGAAATACTTGAATTGAAACCTACCAACATAAAAAAGATGAATGAAAGGAGAAAGTTTGTGAAGGCGAAAACAAGTGCGGATTTTAAGGTAAATCTTAAATAAAACTCAATCCTTCTATAGCAAATCATTCCTACTACAAGTCAGTTTGTCATATGCCTTGCTCTTGTACGTACCTTTAGGCCAACAACCGCTTGTTGAACAGCTATGGCATGTTACAGCAAATCCACACCTTGTACATGTTTATGCATATATCAATGTGCTTAGTATGTATACAGTCCATATTTTACCAATTTTAATTAGGTTTATCCATATTAAAAATATATTATTAAACATAAACAACAACCCTCTTTGCAAATATATTTCTCCATTTACGCTCATCTCTATTAGTATGCTAATTTTTGTTTATGCTAGTGAACATGGAATTCAGAATAATCTAATTTTTTTTTTCATTAAAGCAGAAGTGAGAAGGTTGACAAATGATATTTAATGTGAAAAGTTAAGGGAAAATCCTTACTTTTGTTTTACACTTTGCAAGAAATTTGAATCCATTTAATAATATAAATTATTCAAATCCTTTTGGTAAAAAATGAAACCTTTTTATCATTATTGGTTATACACAACTTTTATTCTTCTGGTAATTTGCGTACATCATCTTTTTATATTTCTAACATCATTATTGGTTGTTAAATTCTAACATCTTTCTACATTTCCAGCAAAAATCTAAAAAATATTCGGCTCTTAGGTACACAAAACTTCCACATACAACCGGTCGTAGGGAAATGTCTAGAATGACTGAAGACTTAGTTAGTTAATCGATTATAGCTTAATTTAATATTATTTTATACCTATCGGTTTATTTATATAATGTTATCCTAAATTTAGAAAAATGAAAGTTGGATCCCTCGTCTAAAACTAGAGGTGATGTGTGGATCAAATCTCACATTAGAAAAAATGGTGAACCGGTGACCATGGAAGCTGCAAATACTATTGTAAAATAGTTTTTAATTTTATTGGTATTTTTTTGAAACCATGATATTTTTACCATTTTACATCATCTATGTGTTTTTATTTATGTAGGAGGAGATTAAAAATGTAACGTCCTGGTTCTTTTGACTGCTTTTGTGGTACAATTTATTTTTTATTATTTAAATAATTGACTTAAAATAATAAATTTGTGAATAATAAATATTGAAAAATTCCCGTATATATTTTAAGTAGTTTAAAATTACTCAACCAGTGTATATATGTATATAAAACCAATAAGTAATGTTTTGTCAATTGTTTTGTATTTTTAATTGTGTTTTTAAACTCTGGTTAACTATAGATAATATAAGATTTGAATATTTTAGAAAATTTGAATATTATTTATTAAAAAATCTTATGTGTATATTTTTACTCGTTATACTTATATATACAAGTAAGTGGTGTTTCAACATTGTGTTTGTATTTAAAACTTGTTTTAAATATAGGTAAAATATAAAATTGTTTTAAAATTTTATATAAATAAATAATATTATTGGTTTTATACATCAATAGAGTACAAAGCTATATATATAGCTTATATCTTGTCTTAGAAGCTAAGCTCTGTTTTTGTTAAATCATTGGTACATATGTTATACAATTCCATGTGCATAACTAAGGGCTACCCATTTTTTTCCATTTCCAATGAGATTGCAGACAACCTGTACCATCACCACTTCCTCTCAATCAACTAAATTCATGTACACGCAATACATAACTTATGAGCAAATTTTGTTTTCTTTAAATTTATATATGCATAAATTGGTACAAATACATGTGCACCTGGAAGCATTTATAGAGAGGAGACCGTAAGTGATGTTCTTTCAGTCTAAGCCTAACACTAGCTTAACTCTACATTACCTAAGCCTAGCAACAGCCTAGGATTTTATAGCAAACACCCTACAAACCATGCTGCTTATAGGCAAAGTAAGTTTTTAAATGTGTGTTTGTACATGGCCCTAGTGTATGAGATAAAATGGGAAAGTGACTTAGCAGTATATAAAAAAAAATCACAGCTATAAACTATGCACAACAACATAGCCCCATTCCAGTCAAAAACACAAGAACAACTACCTTCTTTCCAAAACAGAGCATATAACTACCCATTTCAATCACATCTTGCACAACAAGTACACAACTTTTCTATTTTTATCAACTAGCATGGTTAGGAGAAGCTATTTCTTCCTTCAATCACATAAAGCAGCAACTGCATACACCACTCTGCCCCTATTTCCCCTAAAAGCTATTGATGCTACACCATGTTTTATATTTTTCTTGCCTATAAATACACACATACCCAATTTCATACACACACATTCATTCTAGTAAAACTTAGAACAAAAACATGGCAGAAGAAGCAAACTAAAACTGTGGACAAATTGCTTATAAAACCTAGAACTGTGAATAGTGTTGAGTAAAACTTCCCCCTTTTCTACGATTGTTATATACATATATGGTGATGCTATATATATATACCTGTTTATAAGTTGTTCTTAGTTATTATACCTCTCATACCAAACCTAGAAACTGAAAGTTTCATTTAAACTGGAAAAAACTGGAAATACATAAAAATAGTGTACCTTGTAAGTAAATTTCTATGTATATTTTTAGTATGCAAATACATGTTTATATATATATATATATATATATATATATATATATATATATATGAAAACATGTATTTGCATACTAAAAATATACATAGTTGATATGGTTATTATACTAGATTATGAATTGGAAATGAAATGCACATGAATTGAATAAATGGCATCATAGCTTGAAAATCTAGAAACACAGAAAACTCGAAACAAAGAACTAAAGAACATGAAGTTTATGACTTCCACTGTTTTCTTCATTTTTAAACCATGACAGGATGATGTTATTAAAATTGGATGCGCACATACATACATACATATACATACACATACACACACACACATATATATATATATATATTTGTGTGTGTGTGTGCCTATATGTGTGTGTGGACATATGTGCAAATTAGTTGCACTGTATGAACTGTTTTGGGTGGGCATTGATTAGCTGTGAACTACGATACCATAAAGGAGAACTAGGTGTGTGCATGAGGAGGAAAAACTAGATGTAACACCCCGTATTTTTAACGACACTAAAAGAGAATATATTAAATAGTAATTAATTTAATATTCAAAATTAAGGAAAATAGACTGCGTCCGTCTCAAAATTCTGGTCAAGATAGACATTTGGTTTGCGTAAAACGGACACCTTATGAAGAAGTTTGAGGGTTTTAGGTTTGTATACGCACAGAAGAGTTATATATATATACACACATGAGTCAGGGATGAGTCGGAATTTTATCCAAAACCGTTCGAATTTGAAAAAGAAAAAGTAGCGACATTTTTCCCACTCTAAGGGGTCGACCCCCCTAAGGGGTGTCAACACCAGGGTCGACCCACCCACAGGGGTGTCAACACCCCTAGGGTTGACATGGTAGTTGGTTTCAGAGGGTCTGGCAGCTATATATATGTGGTTAATTCTCTTGTTTTCTTCATTGAGAATTCATGATGGCCAAGCTCTACCGGTATTTGAACTGGTCCAGATCCGTTATCTTCTTCAACTAATGCAAATTAATTGGAGATTCAAGATCCAATCTTTTCTAGTCCTATCTTCTTATCCAAACTCTGTGATTCTCTAGTTGCTTTTAGATTTGAATATTTAAAAGTAAATATAACATGACTATGACTTGGATTTGTTCATATGCCTAGATTATATCAGATCCATTGTGAATTATGATTATATGACATTCTGAATTGGTTAGGATTTGGACCTAAACCTCTATCTAGTCAAATCTATTGTAACTTCTATGACATGCTATGATGTGAATCTAAATCTCATTTGTGTAGAACTACTGTTAAACTATTAGATCTAAATTGTGTGGACATTTAAATTGTTAATCTGATCTAGTTTATCATCTTGTGCCTATATATTAGATTTGAATAGTTGGGCATCTAAATGGTTAATTTAGATCTTATTATGCTCGCTATGACATCATAGTTATGTTAGAACTAGTAATTGCTACAAGTTCATCAGATTTATGCTCATTTGTCCACCTTATTACCATGCTAGTTTATGTTTATGCCAAGTTATGTTAAAAAAATCACTTTGGTTATATTCCTATTATTTTTTCCTTTTATCGTTATAACTAGGCTATTATCTAGCCTAGACATGCCGCCAATTTTGTGAGCGCGCTAGTTAAGGAATGGGGGAAAAAGGTTAGTATTGACATACTTTGAATATAAACATCATTGGACATATAATTCAAATTATTGGGTAAAATGGGCATTAACATCCATAAAAACGTAGGTTTAATTGATTAATTAATAATGAATGCCTAGGATTACAATTAAAAATTGTAATTGCGCTTATGACACGAGGTTAGGTTGCATTAGTGGTGGAAGTCTGCTCGGATCCGACCGACATATCCAGCAGCCACTAGTGTTGAACCCAATGTGAGAGGTCCAAGTGCACAAATACGAATCGGCTATGACACGAGGTTATGCCCAACTTGTGGAATAAGACTGCCCGGACCCAACCGACATATCCAGCATCCACAAGTTATAGGCTAATGTGGGAGGTGTAGCCAATTATAAATCATAAATGGACATGGTAATAAATTGGACTACTTAACCAAATCTAATCCATATGTATTATATGATTGCGAACTAAAGTTAGGGTTAAGTAAAATTGATTGGATAGTGGATGAGTTAAGAAAATCTGGAGGGGTGTGTAATATTTACATATAAGCCCACAATCTTAGCCCGATAAGGTTATGTAATTAAAGACACCTAGTGGTATACATGACCGGTTGGAATAATAAAGTTATGTAATTAAAGGCACCTTTTAGGGTAAACATAACTTATAGAAATGATAGGGTTATGTAATTAAAGACACCTAGTGGTATACATAGCCAAAGAAAACCTAGCGGGGGATACAAGTCAAAGGGGAGAGCTTGTGTAGGACCTGTTTCAGTCAGTAACCCGGAGTATGTATCGAGTAGAGAACTCCGAACTAGGTCAGAGAAGGGACATACTTATTGACTGATTGTAAGAGATCCAAACGTGGAGGCGATGTTGGCGGCGCAAACCGACCAAGCCATGTGCGTGCATGAGCTGGGCCGAAGGGGATAAGATAACCGTGACACCTGTAGATATGGGGCTATGCATATCAGCGAGGGTTTGCCACTTTAGGACGTGATACATCCTGCTGTTGGGTCGGCACATAGTATCTACGGAGTAGGGAGCCGATCGATTAGGGTAGTAGTAGGGTACATTTGGACGTGTGCCTAAGTCTACCACCTTAAAGCGTAACGTATCATCTCATTCGAGTTATACTAGTAATAGGGCATAGTAATCATTAGGGAAGTATATATACCTTATCCTGTCTACCTTGCCACACCTGCCATTTATGTAATGATCTCTCTTATCCACTTTATATGCCTGTCATGCTACTTTTATTTATTTACTTGCTAAAAGTAACTAGACTTGCCAGACTTTATGTCTAACCCTTTTTTCTATACTTTCTTCCGTCCCCCCCCCCCCCCCATCCCAGATTCTCAGGGAGGAAACATCACGCTTAGTCAGGATTCAGATATCATCTTACTAGAGCTGCTTTCGAAGTATGGCTCAAGTTCTTATCTCTACTATGGCTTTGTCTCTTTTATTTGGGCAATTATGTTTTCTTTTAACTATTTATGTACTCTGACGGTAAAAGACAGAAGTTATATTGTTTTAATGGTTTTTGTGACTTATGGTATTTTGGACCATAATGTATGATTTGTGTTTGAAATAAAAATTTGAATTTCCGCTGCTATCTTAATTATATCTGTCTTGTAATATTCTGTGTCTGTTTACCTATAATGCTTCACAAAACTTAATGCATTCCCTTTGTGAGTGACATTAACGGACGTAGGGTGTCACACTAGAGGAAGTGTCAGCTACATTGTGGTGGAGTGAGGCGATGTCCGGTGAACTTTGGTCGCAAAGCAAGGGATTTAAAGGCGGTAGGTTGTTTGAAAGCTTCAGATGAAGCATTGGAATTTAATACAGAGGTTAGCGAGTATTGTGGGTGGCATCGACAACTTTGGGAATCGAATAGGAGTACGTGGCAATGATCGGAGGTAAACCACGTTGATGGTAGTGGTGCACAAGTGATAACCCGTATTTTTATTGATTTGATAATTAATTTAATTATTTTAATATATTTGTTTGATAATTTAAATGGTATGAATTTAAATAATTTAGATTATTTAATTGATATAAATAGTGGAATAATAATTTCAATTCCGAAATTGTCGGAAATAAGTTGAACTGGTAATACTATGTAAATTGGATAATATAGGATATTTAGTCAGGTTTATATTTGAGTTATAATAATGAATATATTTATAAAAAAGACAGTTGAAGGTATTAATTTTAATATAAATTATAATCGAGCTCGTAATGTCTGGCAGTTCATAATATTACGATTTGAACTTCAACTGAGTGTATAGGATTTGTTATTGGTCGGATTTCTTCGAAAAAAGAAACGTTGGACTCTGTTGAACTGCATTTTTTTTAATGGAAGTGAAAAATCGAGATTTGTCTTATAGATGGTGAGTTATGTCGAATTCAAATCTTAAAACAGTCGCTATGGGTTGTTTATAAACCATAATGAATTATTTTGTATTATTAAATATTGATTTCGAATTTGGAATAGATCTTTGAGATGTAATTATAATATAATTTTTAGAATTTTACTGTAGTTTCTAATTTGGAAAATAAGCAACTTTTTATTTAATTTATTTTACACCCTATATCACGGTTTTGGAATTTAAAAGAATAAATTAACTTGTCTATTTTATTGTCGTTCTGTAACCGTGGCACATTTCTCGGTATGATAATAATTTTATTTTTGTCGATAATGGTCTATAAGTGAGCAGGTTTACATAACGGGGTACCCTATAATATTAGTTTTGCCCATACATAATGCTATATCCTTCACGTACCCTTTTATGACATACACATGAGTTCTCTTTGACCTTGGATTTCTTAGAATTAAAGTAGTATGAATTGCTTAGCTTAGAAGCGAAGAACAAACATTTTTTTTGGCATTACAAAACAACTCAAGCTGTCCTTTAGGTGAAAAGGTACCCTGCGAAGGCCTAACAACATTTAATAATAGGCTATTAACAGTGTGCTGAACCAATACATTTCATTTCCTTAGCATAGAAGCTTATATAAAGATATATATCATAATCGCATGTACAACACGCATAACAATGGAAGTGAAAACTCATGGTAAAGCTGCATGTCTAATGAGCTAACAGTCCTAACCTATTACTTCAGTGCGAAGGGTCTTCCTTTATAAATATGCAATATTTTTGCTCGAATTCATTTTTAGAGAGACTGAAAAACTTCAAACAAAAATAAATAGAAACACAGACTTCAAAAGAGAGATCAAATAGTCCATACAAAATCAATCTTCAATGAGAAATTATGAGAAATATACAAGAAACCCAGAAAGGGTGTTCTTCAAATCTATGTATATTTTATAAGGATTAGTTGATTTTTCCTGGAACCCGTACTTTCGGACATCAGCCATAGGCTGGAATATTTATCGATCACAGACATAGAAGGGAGGTTGCCAGCGAATTGGCCTGGAGTCCGTATTCTTCTGGCACGTGCGAGGCTTGATTTTTGAGTGGGCATATGGTGGTATCATGTGCGGGGTGCACGAGCAGTGCACTGAACTTGGTAATTGGAAACCACATTTTAATTTAAGGAAGTTGTGATGGGAAGAAAACCGAATAAGGGGGGTAGCTATGATTTGTTAAATTATGGAATGAAAGGGAAATGGGGAGGGAAATAGAGACGGAAATGGAGTTTTTAAACGTTTGTTTGCACAGGAGGAGCTTGCAGCTATTTAGTTTATAGAAGTAAAAGTGGTGGAGGTTGTACGTGGTTTTTGGGAAGATATGTGGAAATAAATGACGTGGCTTTACTATGTGCATACGGTTGAAGTGTGAAGTCTCCATACCAGAAGTTTGTTCGAGCTGTACATTGTGGGAGGAGTTTTCATGTATCGAAGATGGAATGAAGTATATGGAGCAGCGTTGGAAAATGGTTGCTGAGGAAGATAGAGTACTGTAACTTTTGGATACGGGTGGGCTTTTGCTTGAAGATGGGCCAACTAAATGTGGTAATAGTTTGGGCATAGGCCGTTTAAATTAATGTTGTGAGCCCCGTAAGAAGAAAGATGTTGTAGAGGTTTCCTGCTAAACCGGATTTGGTAGTTTGGACGAGTTCTGGTGTGAGAATTTTCATAATGAAGGGTCAAATGGACATGCCAAGTAATACCAAACTTTGTTGAAGTGTACAATCTCATTGCTATCATGATTGATCCGGGATTGCAATTTGTTTCGGGATGTATATGCAAAAACTTAAGAAAAGGGACCTATAAAAACTATGCCTGAAAACAAAGATGAACTCTTTTTACTTGGATCCTTTCGATCTATATCTGGGAAGATGCTGTAGAAGTAAGCAAGCCATTAGCCATGGGTTACAAAACGTTGGAAATGGCCATTTGTAATAGGAGTGCGGATTTATTTTTACTGGAGTTTTCAGAAGAAGGCGGGCTGTTGAGTATGGAACAGACTGACTTTAAAATGGGTAAAGCCCAATGATTTAATTAATTTAAATTTATGTTTAACTTAAATAAATAAATATATATATATATATTAACTTGAAATAATGATATCTCGACCGTACGAACTCAGTTTTATGAACAACTTGTCACGTTGGAATCGTGTAGGCGCGAGCTATGTTATGAAGCCAGTTTGGAACAATTTGGAGCTAGTTTGGATTTATGGCAAAAATAAATGTCTGACTAGACTGATAGAGAGTTTATCATTATTTAATGATAAACGACCAATGTGAGTAATCTCACTAACTCTGCCAAGTTTTTAAATTTTATAAATGTTATTTAATATTGATAACAATGTTTGAATTCTATGTGTGATGGTTGTTTGGATGATTTGCTAATTTATTTTGTAATGGCCAGAAATTTTCGTGCCTTTTGAGTTGACTACTTACACCATACATCCTACCCAAATTTCACCGATACATGAATCATCGATAGAAAGAAGTTAGAGGATGAGAAATAGAAAGGAAGAGAAATTAGAATAGAAGAAAACGAAGAAGATAAATTTCACAACGAAAAGAACAAAATATATTATATAACATAACTTTTGAAATACAAATTAGTAACTGTTTATACATACTGACATCAAAGCACAACGGTTATTCCTGGAACAGTTATAAACACCTGTTCCCAGATACAACAAAATACACAGTGGAAAATATGATAGTCTATAGCTAGCTGATGAAGTCTCCTACTTCTAGCTTTTCCAAATGAATCTGTAAATCCCGACTACCTGACTGCCCGTACAAATTAGGCAACCCAAGAGTTTAGGGAAAACAAAAAAAAAATAAACTCTGGGTCAGTCACGGGACTGGTGTTAGTAAACACCAACCATATTGTTTAACTTTGAAAATCCTTTTGAAAGAAAGGATAATAGTAAGACTAGCTCACACATAAACATGGATGGTTTTTACCTTACTATAACCCAAAATAATTTGATACGAAAATACGTCGATATTATAATAATGTCTAATCAAATAAATAACAAAATAGTAGAATGCTTGCATTTCACGCTCCACGTACATAGTATAAAATCAGAAACCGCAGGGCGCCTATTGGAGTTTGTTTTCCAACTATGACAAGGTATGGAACCACCTTCCGATGAGTGTACTCTAGAGTAGATACACTGGGGTTCAACAAGAACGTCTTGCAACCCGGCCACACATGGCTAGCCACTCATTTAACTTGAGTGTATCAGGCATATTATCACCAACGGTTGTGGTCAGTAACCGTTACTGAAATCATATAGCAGCGAAAATAGAACAAGAAACAAATGAAATTTATCTAGATCAGGTGATAATGACTCTAATGGGAATGATCCACATGGCCATGCTGCCTGCCCGATTTCTGTCATTCCCCGAGGGATGAGGCTTGAGGTCACGATTATCCTTTTAGAACATCTTGCCACCATTTACTTTGAATGCCACATCGTCCATATACGTTGTCCTGGGACGGGACAAACCGAAGGCACCATTCTATCAATCCATCTTAGGGAATTTCTACCTACGATCAACAGAACAGCCCTTGCACTTTACTCTGTATTCAAATATCTTCAACATAAGTTGATTCGTAATGCTTATGCCAATACAGAGTGGTTTTCAGACAATAAACCTGATCCTGGTCACTTCGTATTGACAACGGAGGTATAAAATAAAATAGAACTTTGATAGTTGGTGATTTAACTATCAAAGGAACATCCGTACAACCAACGATCTTATATTCCAAATGAAATTTCTACCGATCAACCATAAAATAATATTGGCCCCTTTTTAAATCAATTTCTTATTGTATTATCATTTCCAATTCCCATTTCCCACCCTCCATGTCCTTTAAAAGCTCGATTTCCTCTCTCGATTCTTGAAGAAAAACTTTTCTAATATCAAAATTTCTTTATTTGATAAAATATCTCTTATTCCGATTAAAAAACATTTCTATATATTCACGAATCCTCATTTTCTATTTTCAGAAAATATACCTCATTATTATCAGAAAATATTTCCTTATTCCCTTCCTTAATTCCTTGTTGATCAATTCATTTCATTTTCTGTGCATAGAAATATCTCTCATTTTATTTTGAGGAAAAAATTTCAAAATCCTTTAAATTAAACTGATGTTATGAAACATCGTTATTATAACTCAAACCATAAATCATTTGTTAACTAACAATATCACTAACCAATCCTTACTACCGAACCTTAACCATTTCTCCGTCAATCATACAGTCCGTCAAGTTGGGATATAATTACCTCTCAGACCTTAACTGAATGACATCTTTAACTTTGAAATAGTCAAAGCTCACAATTTCTAACAAAACATCGCTTACGAAGTTCTCAGATTCAATCTAAGAATCCACTTCTTTTACGGAAAAACATTGATTATAATGGTAGCGTTATAATCACTATATTTGATTTATAAAACATTAATTATAATGGTAGCATTAAAATCGCTGTTTAGATTTACAAAATATTTATTATAACAGCAACGTTATAATCGCTGTTTAGACTTAAAAACATTTAATATAACGATAGTATTATAATCGCTGTTTCCAAATATTTGGTTTATAAAAATATAACTTGTACTTATTTATTTCAATAAATAAATTAATAATTAAATAATTAAATTTGATTCAAATGGAAAGTAAAAATAACTACTTACCTAAATTCGATATAATCGAATTCCAATGAATAACTCTCTCTCGAATAATTTATATTCGATTATATTCCAAACTTCGAAATTTATCTACCATTTCAGGATAATTCAAATTCCAAACTCACTTTTGAATTTACCTTTTCAAAATCATTACCAAATCCCTTTATAACCCTCCTAGCCTACAAAAAGTTATTTATATTCCAAATTTTGGGATATAACTCATCGTTTCTTTAAAATCCATTGTTCATTTCCCTTTATCAATCACGTTCTAATTTGGATTCATATTTCAAATATAAATTCCTTTATAGATATTTTATTTGCAAATTATTTGCTTTAAACTATTATTCGCGTTAACCGTGAATGTATTCCTTTTATATATAATCAAATCAGTTTGATTTCGTACTCATAAATAACATATTAAACCCAAATTCTATTTATAACTTCTATTCAGAATTTTTCATATGTATCTCATTTTTTTATTCCAATCATTTAAATTCTCGTTTATAACTTCCTTTATAATTTGCTAAGTTAAAATTCAATTGCAAATGTCGGCTTCGATACCCATTCCCACTATATAAATTCAAACTAGATTTTATATTTCCATTTTTCCAACGATAAATAGTTTTCTAAATTTATAAGTATTGCTTATAAATTTATTCTCTTAGTTTATTTGTTAAAATAGATATTTCATTTAAAATATACTTACACACCTTATATCATTTTTACCTCTAATTTAAAAATGTCAATTTCCAATCTGATATAAGTTATCCCGTTAAGCCCTGAATAACATAGCCAAATTCCCATTTATAATCCTTATGAATTTATTTAAATCCACTCACATTATGAACAGCGGAATAATTTCCACTTTTCCTTTTCAAACGATTTCCAAATATCCAATGATAATTATTTCACTTCGTTTACAAATATCATCCATATATTTAACTACTCTTCAAATCCATTAAAACATATTCCTGTTTTAAATCAGTTTGAAATTCCAATTCTATTTTTGAAAATAAATTTTCTTTTTATGCATCTCAAATTCCATTTGTAAATTCTAAATTCGAAAATATGTTACAATATTTAAAAACCAAAATCCTAGGGCCAGGGTAATTCAACATAGTATATATCATAGTGAATAACAAACAATAATGTAAATGTTGAGGAATCCAGTTAGATCCCTCCTACCTGTTTCCCTGCAACCACAGATGTTAATCAACATTAATTTCACATAAATATGCAATATCATAGTAAACAGAACTAATGATCGACCAATGATACATCTATATCAACTATTTCAACCAATTTTATCAACCATTCATCCAAACAACCATCAAACAGCATAAAATTACTATAAATAAATTTAAAATCTGTTTATATAAAAATATAAATAAACCAGGATTAGTGAGTTTACTCACCTTGGTTCATAGTAGGCGATTCTGCTTTGTTTCATACAATTTCAAAGAAACATTTGAAATTATATGAAATTCTAGTTGACTTCTAATCTTTCCATACTAACACGTACTAGTGGTATTTTCCGCCAAGGTTTGAACGCTTCTTGTTTCGTTGAACTCTGGCAACATCCGTAAAAGTTGCATCAATTATAAGTTATCACTTAAATTTAAACATCTTTAAACCACTAGTAAGTTTTTATTTATTTTAAATCAGAATTTACCCTTTAATTACGTTTTTAATGGGCCGATAATCCTCCTCTTAAATTTGATCCAATATGACAATCATTTCCCCTTATTCAACACAGTCGGACTTCCTTCCAGGAACCAAGCTAAACAACTCTTTCTTCCCACGACATCCCGATATCGCAACTGTTTGGAACCCATTTTGATCACACTCACGTTTCACTGCCACTGATCATTTTTCTTTATTAATCTCCTTCCTCCTGATCAACCGCAATAACACATCCCACCAAAAATTCCATCGTCCAGACAACTTCAAAACCACCTACAGGGAACGGTCCTTCATCGCCTCGTTCTAGCACCTCAGGTCGTATCTGCGCCACCGACGAACCCTACAACATAACCTTTCCCTGGGCGACCCCCTCAAGACCAGACCGATGACCTACCGCAACTTCTGATTGCTCGACCCTCTCTCCCAAGCACGAAGAAAAATGACCCAAAATTTCCCCGAAAATTCGTGATAGTCTCAACTCCCCATCACCATCAAGAATCTAGGATCTAATCGATCTTTCTCTCCCTCATATACACGATAATCAATGCCCTAAGCATGCTGTCGTGGGTCTTGGATTGCTATAGAGTTGACCGCACCTCAAAATTAACTTACGAGAGCGAAGCAAGTAGAAAGAGAGGTGGATCAAATAAAAATTGGTTGATTTCAACATATAATCAAATATTAATCAACTGTTGTAGTTTGTTTTTTTTTCTTTTTTCGTTGAATACCGATGGAAGTAGGAGACGGAAATGGGAAGGTGGATTTGGGAATTAAAAAGTATACAGAAAGGATGGGTCACGATTTATATAAATAGAAAAGTCAAGCTTCTTGGTGAAGATTCATAGTGACTTCAGAAGGAAGGAACTTTGTGGCTTTCCAGAGAAGCTTCACTATTTATTTTATGGTTGGTTTTCTTCCATTTTAAACTGCAGCTGGTTTAACAGCATGCTCAGATATGCTTTGTGCATGCTTAGATCCATGCTATCGATGCAACTTACAAATGTGTGTAAGTGTTTCTACATAACACAATTTAAAATATTTATTTTGTAGGCAGCATGAGAACTGTGAACGTTTGTTTGTTATGTTTAACAGTGAAATGAATCAAAGTATGCACTCTAAATTTAATAGCATGCTCAGAGATATTTTGCCCATGCTTAGATTCATGCTATCGTTACAACTTACAAATGTGTGTAAGTGTTTCTACATAACACAATTTAAAATATCCCTTTTGTAGGTAGCGTAACTGTGCGTGTTTGTTTGTTATGTTTAACAGTGAAATGAATCAAAGTATGCACTCTAAATTTTCAGTATTTGGCCAGTTGTTGCTGATTTAATAGCATGCTCAGAGATATTTTGTGCATGCTTAGATTCATGCTATCGTTACAACTTACAAATGTGCGTAAGTGTTTCTACATAAAACAATTTTAAATATTCCTTTTGTAGGCAGTGTGAGAACTTGCGTGTTTGTTTATTATGTTTAATAGTGAAATGAATCAAAGTATGCACCCTAAATTTTCAGTATTTGGCCAGTTGTAGAAAGGCCTTTCAATATGAATGAAAAAGAACTCTACTGTTGCAATTTAATGACCAATAAGGAAAGTGCGAGTAATTTACATACATGAGCATGCGTGTAAGTTGATGTTTGTGCAACTGAGTAAGAAAACAAAGGAACGTATATAATGCATCGCACTGTACTCTGAATGAAAAGAAATGAACAGATATGTATTCATTATTTTTATTTTATTATTATAGGAATAGTTGGGATTTGATAGAAGATTTCGCCGACATTTTTGAATATGACTTTGCGAAGGGGAGTCTTATATTTTATAATATTATTAAACGTGAATTCAATGTTCGACGTTCACAACTCATTTTAAAATCAATTATAAATTATACATTCAAAATAAATTTCTTATAGAAATCTTATATATTGACAATTCAACATTTAAAACTAATTTAAATGTTTTAAAATTAATGGCTAAAAATCTAGTCCTTACATTCCTTCCCCCTTAAATGAATTTCGTCCCCAAAATTACTCACCTAGGAAAAATGTTGTAATCCCAATCAACTACGTTAAAAATCCTTTGGTTTACTTCTTAACTTCAGTTTCAGCTGAACAAATTTATTTCAATTAAAATAATAATGTAACAGCCTGCACCTCCGTTCACGCAAGATATTATCCCCAACTTAGCCACCGTATAGGTGTGGGGTTTTGTTTCTCCCATGACTGACCTGTAGTTTGTTTCACTTTGCAAACTCGGGTGCCCTCTTTTCACACGGGTAGTCAAGTACCTTTTTGCAGATATAGTTAAGCAGGATCCTGGATTGAAGCCTGTAGCTGGGTCCAGAATATTGATGGCCTTCCGCTGAGATTAGTTCCGCTGCATTATATTTCTTTTGTTGTAATTTATCTTCCGCTGTAATTTTATTCCGATGTACTCTGATATATTCTGTACTCTGATGTAACATTTATTGTTGATGTTATAAAAGTCTATGTTGTACTGATGTGTTGTATGCCCAAAGTTAACGTATGCGGAATTTGAACTGTCTTGATCGATCTTGCGATCGATTGGGGTCGGGGAAAATCCGGGTCGTTACAATTAACTTATTCTTACTAACAAATATTTTTTAAAAATTCTAAAAATTTTCTAACACCTTAATTCCAAAAAAAATCGGCATCATCTCCTCTATACCGCTCAATCAGTACAACCACAACTCGCCTATCTAGGCATCTCCAGTCCAAAACAAAATCAAAAAGCCAAGCAGCTCGCCAATTAGGCCTCCCAAATCATCAAACCCAAGTAATATCATAAACATGTTCCTTTTTGTCGGGCATAAATTCTATCTCTTGCATTTGCTTCCATTCAACATCTGCTCATCATAAATATAACCATTTCCAATTGGTTTCAAATAAATCCAACTTCCAGTTTTTAACTCTCTAATCGACTTCTGATTAGTTCACTTCCATTTTATCAATTCATGTAACAACCCATATTTTGAATAACAAGTTATAACATAAATCAAGGCAGAATTCAATGATAAAATCTGAATCAAGGGAAACGGGCTGTGCCATTGCGTTCATCTCGGAAAAATACGCGAAATAGAGTCCGAGTTTTCGAAAATCGGAGTTCGTATGACCCAGTAAAGGCCCATGGAAGTTTTCAGAAAATTTTAATTTAAAACAGATTTCAAAATTCAGCTGGGCAGGTAGGCGGGAAAAGATCCTGCCACTTCCCAAGTCGACAGGGGTGTCGACTTGGGAGTCGACACACCCAAGGCTGTGTCGACTGCCCAGTCGACACCCCTATCGACTTGGGTGGTCGGCCAGTCTGGCCTGGGTGCACCTGACTTGTTTCTTAAGACATGTTTGGAGGCTAGTGACGTGAATTGATGGCCCAAATCTGAATTAGGGTTAATCCTATGGTCTAAACTAACCTAATCACCTATAAAAAGACCCTAATACCTAGCCTAAGTCATCATAAATCAATCCTACAACTAAACTATGCCAAAATGTTTAATCATGGCCTCCACCCTCTTGTCATAGCCTCCATCTTCATTAATATGAGAGTTCCTAAGCTTGTTTGAGAGTTTCTAAGGCCAAAGTTCAATCTTTCTTCATCAAAGCAAGGATCTTCTTCTAATTTCTCAAGGGTTTTCATTGAAGCTTGCTATTTGGGGGTCTTTAGAGTTGCTTGTGGCTTCGTCTTAATCTTTTTTATATTTTATAAGTCTTCATAGCATTGTAAGCCCTATACTACTCTTAGATTCTAACTATGAAGTTAAATATGACATGTTGCAAGTTGAGTTTGGGCCTAAGTATGATATGTGCTTTGATCCTATCATGTTATGCATAAATATATTCTATGCATGTTTGTAAAGATATCACCTTTACCTTATGCATAGAAAGTTATGAGCTTTGATTGGAAATGTTGCAACATAGAAACTCTCATAAACCTTGTGTTATCTTGCATATGATGTTATATGCGAATCACTAGCCACCATCCTATGTCATTTATGATCATGTTTCACCTATTTGCTTAAGTTTGATATCATGCATGTTTTGAGGCTTATGATGTAATATGCAAGTTGCTATCTTGCATATGGTGTTATATGCGAATCACTTGCTATCATCCTATGTCATTTATGACCATGTTTCACCTATTTTGCTAAAGTTGATATTATGCATGTTTTGAGGCCTATGATATAATATGCAAGTTTATGAACACCTTTGCCTCATATGCCACCATGTTTAACTTGTGGCCCAAAACCTTATTAATTATGTTATGCTTCTAAGTTTCCCCTTTTGAGTTCTATTTGCGTTTATGCGAACTTACATGCGATGGGGTTACATTATGGGTAAACTAAAATGACATAAAAACATGACTTGAAAAGGTGACATGAAATATGACATGTGATTATGCTTGAAACATGAATTTGGACATGACTTCTAGAAAACATGAGAATGGCCAACTCGAGGTTGGGTTGAGTTTGTAGCATAAATCTACCCGGAACCGACCGGCTTAACTAGTGGCTACAAGCAATAGGACCCAATGTGAGTAGTTGGTCATGTTGCACTTGAAACCCGAGGTTAAACCAAGTTGTGGTGTAAAGCTACCCGGACCCGCCCGGCTTAACTAGTAACCACAACAAGGTCTAATGTGAGAGGTTGGGTGCATTAAATTAATTAATGCCACATGATAGGGTTAAGTCATGGACCACTTGAATACTTAACCAATTAAACACGATGGGTTGATAGGGTTAAGTCATGAACCTTGGGTACACTTAACCAACTTGATGTGGTAGAGTTAACCACATTTAACCCATTGGAAACCCTAGTTACGTAGTCCTTTTCACCAGTAACCCTCTTGATTGTATCATGATACCCTAGGGACTAGGTTAGGGTGGGGCACGATTACTGGGTTGACATGTAAGCGACCAAAACGACGGCTGAGTAGGTGCGCCGGTGTAGGTTCAGGCGGACTATGGTCGTGCACATGGTCCGGAGTTGAAAAAGCAGACACGGGCACCCGTAGGTTTAGACTGTGCGTGCTTGATTTGTGTCCGTGGTTGGCACCCTAGGGCTTGATACACCCTAGGGTGGACCTAGCACAGTTTGAGTACACTTCGTGATTGGGCCGTATGACACCGACACTTGGCGAGTTATGCTTTTAGGGAGCCGATCGAGTAGACCGTGTTGTTGGACCTTGATCTAGGTCATCTCGGGATATTGGGCCAAGATTGGGCCAAGGGATCTTTTCTTGTTGATACTTGACATACATTACTAGTACACACTTGGTGCAACTTAACCTTGTATATGCGATGCCACACGTGATCTGTCTCTTCACCATGCCAGTTATCGCCCTATGTTTCATATCTGCTTTACATGTCCAGTTAACTTTATTAGTTTTTATACTAATACAAGATAGGACTTACCAGTCTTTTTGACTGACCCGTTTTCTTTCGCCTCTTTTCTTCCGTTTCCCCCCCCCCAGGTTTGCAGGGTGGGAACACTGGTACCTAGCTGGATCTTTAGCTGCTTTTCTGGATAGCTCATGTATGGTTAGAGCATGCTATGGCCTTATTTCTACTTTGGGGATAGTTACTTTATGTTTTTTCCAGTTTTCAGTTTATGTTCTAGACTTTGTTTTATGGGAAAATAATAACCAAGTACTTTGATGTAACTTGACTATGGTTTTGAAATGCTAGTTTTATCCGCTGCTTTACTACTCTGTTTTACTTATATGTTCTGTCTTGTGATATCTTCATGCATGTTTACCTCGTTTAACGCCCCTTCAAATCTAGTGTACTTGCAAGAGTGACCCTGGCGGAGGTGGGGTGTTACATTTGGTATCAGAGCATAAGGTTTACAAGATTTGAGCAAAAGTGTTTTTAAAACTTACCTTTTTGGAAAACTATTTTCAAAACCAATTAAGTATTTTCCAAGAAAAGTCTAGTTATTTTAAAAGGCTATTCCCCAAAAGCCATTAGCACTATCCTTCGTTTCCTCGTTCTTAATCTGTCTTTTCCTTTTTCAGCATGGCCGATCTTAACCTTCCTGAGGGAGTGACCATTCCCGGATGGTTCCGGAGGTACTTGGAAGCTAGGGCCAACGATGCGGGCCCAGCAAATACCCCCACCGTAACTGAGGTTCCTCCTCCTCCTCTCCCTCCTCAGCATCCACAAGCGGATTTCGCAAAGGTTTGCAAGGACTTTAAGGCGATGGGTGGCAAGAATTTCATTGGGACGGAGACTTTTGTGGAGGCACGAAATTGGTTGAAAGAAACTGAAGATCTTTTCGCTATCTTTGATGTGGAAGACCATAGAAAGGTTTTATTGGCAGCATGGCTATTAAAAGAAGAAGCTTCTTATTGGTGGGAGGTCACTAATGCTACTAGACCTATAGAGACTTGGGCCGACTTTAGGACGAGGTTTGGGCTTAAGTTTCTATCATCAGCTGAGACGAATCTGCAATTGGAGAAGTTTATATCTTTGAAGCAAGGGGACTTGACAGTGAGGGAGTATATGAATAAGTTTAACCATCTCGCTCGATTTGGTTTGGACATGGTTAATACTCCCCAGAAGAAGGCTTTACGCTTTGCACGAGGATTGAATGAGCCTTACAAGGTTCAGCCCTATCTCATATACCCATGGGGGCCAGTTTTGAAGGCCTAGTAGACATGGCATTGCTTCAAGGAGACGATAAGAATGGCAAGAAGGAAGTCAAGACTAATGAGACTCAAACCAAGAAGACGGACTCCAAGTGGGGAGGAAATCAGAGCAATCAGAACAACAAGAACAACAAGGGCAACAAGGCCAAGGCAAAGGACCCAAGAAAATGCAACTTATGTGGGATTGTTGGGCACATATCCAAGGATTGCAGAAAGAAGAAGAGGAAGTTGGGTGAATACTTTCACTGTGGAGAACCTGGACACCTTAGCAAGGACTGCCCCAAGAAGCAAGGACAAGGGCAAGGGCAGAATCAGCGTGCAGGACCTTCTGGAGGGCAAGTGCATGCTCTCAACACTGCTCCAGTTCAGGACCGAGGTAGTATTTCTGTAGAAAGTCTTGTTTATATTTCTGAGTTTCCTGTTCGCACTTTATTTGATTCTGGCGCATCGCATACCTTTATTTCTTCTGACATTGTTGAAAGTTTGCACCTAAGTACTAGTCTAGTTGAGGATCCCGTCAGTGTTTCAAATCCAATTGGGGGTTCCGCCCATTTATCTATGATTTGTGTGGATTTGAAGATTTCTATCTTGATCGTAGAATTCACGTGTAATGCTTATGTTCTCGGGTTCATGGGATATGGGTTGATCTTGGGCATGGATTGGTTGTCCAGTTATGGAGCCATTCTCGATTGTGAGCATAGGGTGGTGAGGCTCATGACTCGCCTCGGTAATACCCTAGAGATTTCTTGCAACCCGGTGGATCCCGTCATGTTATGTTATCTTGAATCTCTTGACTCGTCCATCAATGATCTGCAATCTGTAAGGGTGGTTCGAGAATATCCTGATGTCTTTGAAGAGGTTAAGGGGTTACCCCCTAAACGAGAGATAGATTTTCGCATTTATCTTGTTGATAATGCCAAGCCAGTATCATTGCCCGTTCGGCACATGGCCCCGCGAGAAAGAAGAGAGCTCAGTAAGCAAATCAAGGAGCTGCTTGAGAAAAAATTTATTAGGCGAAGCATTTCTGAATGGGGTGCTCCGGTGGTATTCGCTACTAAGGCGGATGGTTCTCTTCGTATATGTGTTGATTATCAAGAGTTGAACAAGCTGACAAAGAAGAATAGGCACCCGTTACCGAGGATTGATGACCTCTTTGACCAGCTTGTTGGTGCTTCTGTTTTCTCTCAGCTCGATCTAGCCACCGGATTCCATCAGCTTAGAGTGGCTGAGGATAGTATTGATAAGACTGCGTTTAGGACTCCAGATGGATTCTTTGAATGGCTTGTCATGCCATTCGGTTTGACTAATGCACCCGCCTACTTCATAGATTTGATGAGTAGGGTGTTCAGGGAGTTCCTTAACAAGTTTGTTGTTGTCTTTGTGGATGATATTCTGATCTTCTCAAAGGATGAGGAAGAACATGCCAGACATCTCAAGGAAGTGATGGATACGCTTAGAGCTCATCAGTTGAAATCCAAGTTCTCCAAATGCCATTTCTGGAGAAGGGAAGTTCGGTGTCTTGGACATATAGTTTCTAAGCAAGGCATAGCGGTGGATCCCGCGAAAGTTGTTGCAGTTCAAGACTGGAAGACTCCTAGGAATGCAACCGAAGTAAGAAGCTTTCTCGGTCTGGCGGGCTATTATAGGAAGTTCATCAGGGACTTCGCTAAGATTTCGGCCCCTCTTACTAAGTTGACGAAGAAGAACTTAGTCTTTGCATGGGACTTAGAGTGTGAGCTTTCTTTTCAAAGGCTCAAGAGGGCCCTTACCACAGCTCCAGTTTTGGCATTACCCGATAGTGGTAAGATGTTTACCGTGTACACAGATGCATGTGGCACGGGGTTATGTGCTGTTCTGATGCAAGAGGGAAGAGTAATATGTTATGGGGGTAGGCAACTTAAAGTTCATGAAAAGAAATATCCCACTCATGATTTGGAGTTGGCGGCGATCGTCTTTGCACTCAAATCCTGGCGCCACTATCTTCTAGGCGAAAGGTTTGAGTTGTATACTGACCACAAGTCACTGAAGTACCTCTTCTCATAGAAAGATCTAAATCTAAGGCAGCAAAGGTGGATGGAATTCTTGGCATCATATGACTTCGAGATAGCTTATACCCCTGGCAAGGGTAATGTTGTGGCAGATGCACTAAGCAGAAGGAGGTTGACTTTGAGTCCCTTGTTTATTGAGATGAAGAACTTAGAGTTCTTGGCAACCTTTGATTTCACGACGGCTGTTGAGTCGATGACGGGTTCATTAGCATCCCATGAGCTTAGACCCACACTTCTTGATCAAGTTGGGGCTTCCCAGAAAGGAGACCTGCAGATAGTCGAGGTCATGGACAAGTTTATTCGTGGTCAGACGTCTAGTCACCTTGCTAGATATACTATTGATGACAAGGGTTGGCTAAGGCATGATGGAAGGCTATGCGTTCCATAAGTAGGAGACTTGGTGCATAAAGTTCTCGAAGAAGCACATCACTCGAAGATGATTATACATCCTGGAGGAGATAAGATGTATAGGGATATGAAGTGCATTTTCTTCTGGGCCGGAATGAAGAAAGATGTGGCAGAGTATGTTTAAAGGTGCATGGTGTGCCAACAAGTGAAAGCCGAGTCAAAGAAACCCGGTGGGCTATTACATCCATTGGAGGTCCCGCAATGGAAGTGGGAAAGTATCTCTATGGATTTTGTGGATGGGCTGCCTAGGTCAAGGAAAGGGAATACGAGCACATGGGTCATAGTTGATAGACTTACGAAGAGTGCTCATTTCATCCCAGTGAAGAGCAAGAGGACCGCATCATGGCTAGCATCTATTTATCTTCGAGAGATAATGCGGTTGCATGGAGTTCCTTCTAGCATAGTTAGCGATCGTGACCCAATTTTCACTAGCCAGTTCTGGAATAGTTTGCAAGAAGGGATGGGTACGTGATTGAATCTGAGTACAGCCTATCACCCCCAGACGGATGGCCAAACCGAAAGGGTGAATAGAGTGCTAGAAGATCTTTTGAGGCTATGTGTTCTTGACTTTGGTGGTACTTGGGTAGACCACCTTCCTCTTGTAGATTTTGCTTATAATAATAGCTATCAAGCCAGCATAGGGATGGCACCATTTGAAGCTTTGTATGGGAGGCCGTGTAGGTCACCATCTTGTTGGTGGGAGACAACGGATAGGCTTATACTTGGGCCCGATATGATACGGGACACATCCGAGAAAGTTGAATTGGTGAGAAGACGAATGAAAACGGCCCAAGACAGACAGAAATCCTATGCTGACAAGCGAAGGACAGATTTGGAATTCGAAATTGGGGATATGGTTTTCGTGAAGGTTTCTCCTTTGCGTAATGTGGTTCATTTTGGAGCAGTTGGGAAGCTGGCACCAAGGTTCATAGGACCCTTCCCTATCATAGAGAGAATTGGAAAGATGGCATATAAGGTGGAATTGCCCGAGAAGCTAGCTGAAGTGCATAATGTCTTTCATGTCTCGCATCTCCGGAAGTGCCTACATGAGTCCGCTGAGGTGGTTGAACCAAGCATTCTTGAAGACGTGGAGGTAGAGAAAGAGGCAACCTTGAGGAGAGCTCCGATTCGTATCTTGGAAACAGAGATCAAGAAGCTAAGAAATCGAGAAGTCAAATTGGTGAAAGTTCAGTGGAGTGAAGCCGAAGAGGATGCAACTTGGGAAACCGAGGAGAAGATGTGAGGGCTTTATCCATTTCTTTTTGATGGTACATTCTCGACCTCTTTTCCTTTTTCATGTCTTCCTTTTTGCTATCTATGTTTATCCTGTTTATCTTGTTACCTCATTAACCTTGTCATGAGAACCTCAAGTAGAAACCCTTTGGATGAAACATGTATTTGAAACATGTTATGCTTGATGTTTGCAAGTGGTTGCAAGTGTTTGCAAGTGGATACTCGTGGATGCATGATACACATTAGGCACTAAGATCGGCTCACACACTTTCATATTGCATATGCATGAGTGCTGATACTTATTCATGGATGAAACTTGTTATGCTATCACGTGGAAGTTGCATATGGATGAATGTTATATGCACTCATGTAGAGATTATAAATTATGTTAGGATTTTGCATACATATGGACTCATTTCACTAACATACTTTGCATTAAGGGGGTCTACTAGATCAGTAACCGCCTGATTTTCACATTAGATAAGTACATATACACACACCTTTGCATATAATCATACGGCATTTAGAATTTGTTAAGGACATTGACTGCACGTAGATGATGTTTTGAGTAGATGGATGATGGATGGTAGGATACGTTCTTCCTAACTTAGAGATTTCGGGGACGAAATCCTTTAAGGTGGGGAGGATGTAACAACCCATATTTTGAATAATAAGTTATAACATAAATCAAGGCAGAATTCGATGATAAAATCTGAATCAAGGGAAACGGGCTGTGCCATTGCGTTCTTCTCGGAAAAATACGCGAAATAGAGTCCGAGTTTTCGAAAATCGGAGTCTGTATGACCCTGTTAAGGCCCATGGAAGTTTTCAGAAAATTTAAATTTAAAAACAGATTTCAAAATTCATCTGGGCAGGTAGGCGGGAAAAGATCCTGCCACTTCCCAAGTCGACAGGGGTGTCGACTTGGGAGTCGACACACCCAAGGCTATGTCGACTGCCCAGTCGACACCACTGTCGACTTGGGTGTTCGGCCAGTCAGGCCTGGGTGCACCTGACTTGTTTCTTAAGACATGTTTGGAGGCTAGTGACATGAATTGATGGCCCAGATCTGAATTAGGGTTAATCCTATGGTCTAAACTAACCTAATCACCTATAAAAAGACCCTAATACTTAGCCTAAGTCATCATAAATCAATCCTACAACTAAACTATGCCAAAATGTTTAATCATGGCCTCCGCCCTCTTGTCATAGCCTCCATTTTCATTCATATGAGAGTTCCTAAGCTTGTTTGAGAGTTTCTAAGGCCAAAGTTCAATCTTTCTTCATCAAAGCAAGGATCTTCTTCTAATTTCACAAGGGTTTTCATTGAAGCTTGCTATTTGGGGGTCTTTAGAGTTGCTTGTAGCTTCGTCTCAATCTTATTTATATTTTATAAGTCTTCATAGCATTGTAAGCCCTATACTACTCTTAGATTCTAACTATGAAGTTAAATATGACATGTTGCAAGTTGAGTTTGGGCCAAAGTATGATATGTGCTTTGATCCTATCATGTTATGCATAAATATATTCTATGCATGTTTGTAAAGCTATCACCTTTACCTTATGCATAGAAAGCTATGAGCTTTGATTGGAAATGTTGCAACATAGAAACTCTCATAAACCTTGTGTTATCTTGCATATGATGTTATATGCGAATCACTAGCCACCATCCTATGTCATTTATGATCATGTTTCACCTATTTGCTTAAGTTTGATATCATACATGTTTTGAGGCTTATGATGTAATATGCAAGTTGCTATCTTGCATATGGTGTTATATGCGAATCACTTGCTATCATCCTATGTCATTTATGACCATGTTTCACCTATTTTGCTAAAGTTGATATTATGCATGTTTTGAGGCCTATGATGTAATATGCAAGTTTATGAACACCTTTGCCTCATATGCCACCATGTTTAACTTGTGCCCCAAAACCTTATTAATTATGTCTTGCTTCTAAGTTTCCCCTTTTGAGATCTATTTGCGTTTATGCGAACTTACATGCGATGGGGTTACGTTATGGGTAAACTAAAATGACATAAAAACATGACTAGAAAAGGTGACATGAAATATGACATGTGATTATGCTTGAAACATGAATTTGTACATGACTTCTAGAAAACATGAGAATGGCCAACTTGAGGTTGGGTTGAGTTTGTAGCATAAATCTACCCGGAACCGACCGGCTTAACTTGTGGCTACAAGCAATAGGACCCAATGTGAGTAGTTGGTCATGTCGCACTTGAAACCCGAGGTTAGACCAAGTTGTGGTGTAAAGCTACCCGGATCCGCCCGGCTTAACTAGTAACCACAACAAGGTCTAATGTGAGAGGTTGGGTGCATTAAATTAATTAATTCCACATGATAGGGTTAATTCATGGACCACTTGAATACTTAACCAATTAAACACGATGAGTTGATAGGGTTAAGTCATGAACCTTGCGTACACTTAACCAACTTGATGGGGTAGGGTTAACCACATTTAACCCATTGGAAACCCTAGTTATGTGGTCCTTTTCACCAGTAACCCTCTTGATTGTATCATGATACCCTAGGGACTAGGCTAGGGTGGGGCACGATTACTGGGTTGACATGTAAGTGACCAAAACGACGGCTGAGTAGGTGCGCCGGTGTAGGTTCAGGTGGACTATGGTCATGCACATGGTCCGGAGTTTAAAAAGCAGACACGGGCACCCATAGGTTTAGACTGTGCTTGCTTGATTTGTGTCCGTGGTTGGCACCATAGGGCTTGATACACCCTAGGGTGGACCTAGCACAGTTTGACTACACTTCGTGATTGGGCCGTATGACACCGACACTTGGCGAGTTAGGCTTTTAGGGAGCCGATCGTAGACCGTGTTGTTGGACCTTGATCTAGGTCATCTTGGGATATTGGGCCAAGATTGGGCCAAGGGATCTTTTCTTGTTGATACTTGACATACATTACTAGTACACACTTGGTGCAACTTAACCTTGTATATGCGATGCCACACGTGATCTGTCTCTTCACCATGCCAGTTATCACCCTATGTTTCATCTCTGCTTTACATGTCCAGTTAACTTTATTAGTTTTTATACTAATACAAGATAGGTTGACTGACCCGTTTTCTTTCGCCTCTTTTCTTCCGTTTCCCCCCCAGGTTTGCAGGGTGGGAACACTGGTACCTAGCTGGATCTTTAGCTACTTTTCTGGATAGCTTATGTATGGTTTGAGCATGCTATGGCCTTATTTCTACTTTGGGGATAGTTACTTTATGTTTTTTTTAGTTTTCAATTTATGTTCTAGACTTTGTTTTATGGGAAAATAATGACCAAGTACTTTGATGTAACTTGACTATGGTTTTGAAATGCTAGTTTTATCCGCTGCTTTACTGCTCTGTTTTACTTATATGTTCTGTCTTGTGATATCTGCATGCATGTTTACCTCGTTTAACGCCCCTCCAAAGCTAGTGTACTTGCAAGAGTGACCCTGGCGGAGGTGGGGTATTACAATTCAAATCTGATTTCTATTTAAGTCAGTCCACTTATTGTACTTGAATCTAAATTTATCACAATTCAATTTCAATTAACAACATCCAATATATATTCAACTTGCTTAGTCATAAGTTGAATTCATATTAATAATTCAATTCCTAATATTTCTCTTTATTTAATTTCATTCGGAATTATTACTAATTCAATCCGAATTTATTTAACTTAACCTAAGTTAAATTTCAATTCATTTAATACATTTTAACCATTCTAATCTATTCAACTTATACATGTTCAATTTTAATTCCAGAATTCAAATTCCTAGGTTTTATTTCAAATTAGTTTGAAATCATATATATTTATACACATATTTATAATCAATCAATTCAAAACATTTGAATTTCTAAAACATCTTATCCTTTTCGAACAATTTTTTCATTCCCAAATTACTGAGGTAGCAATCCGTCACTCAGAAACTTGAAAATGAATACCGATAATGTCGCGATCAATTATCAGAATTATTTTCCCGCTACTTAAGTGATTTCAATGCTTAATCACTTTCGAAATCCATTTAAAACCATTTTTTCAAAAAAATACTTCAAAACATTGCAATATTCCTTTATAGTATTTCAAAAATATTTTCTAAACATCCGAGATTTAAATTCAAATTTTGGTTTATCTGATTTGTGCACATTATCCAAATATAACTTATATTGGGTTATATATATATAACAATCTCAATATTACATATTTTCATTTGATTGTAATAACAATCAGCACATCCATATATTATAATATCCCAGAAATTATTCTTTTTATATCAAAATAAATTTTGGGCAAAATTATTTCATTTACCAATTTTTAAACAATATTGTATCGAATTGCTTTGTTCGAGAGTTTAGAAACACCTATCGATACAGTTATTCATCCTTTATCGACTAGAATTCATAAACCACTCAACGAACCAACCAACACAGTATAAAACATTTTTATATCACACATACAAATACGCGCTTATATATATACACTCATACTCAATCTAGGGTACTACTAACCCCAACGTTATTGGGTTATGCCATACTGCCAAGGTTACTACTCAACCATCAGCTCTGATACCAATATGTAATGGCCCAAACTTTCCGTACCCTTTGAGTTGACTACTTACACCATACGTCCAACCCAAATTGCACAGAAACACGAATCATTAACAGAAAGAAGTTAGAGGATGAGAAATAGAAAGGAAAAGAAATTAGAATAAAAGAAAACAAAGAACATAAATCTCACAACGGAATGAACAAAATATATTATATAACATAACTTTTGAAATACAAATTAGTAACTGTTTATACATACTATCATCAAAGCACAACGGTTATTCCTGGCACAGTTATAAACACCTGTTCCCAGATACAACAAAATACACAGTAGAAAATATGATAGTCTATAGCTAGCTGATGAAGCCTCCTGCTTCAAACTCCTCCAAATGAATATGTAAATCCCGACTAGTTGACTGCTCGTACAAATTTGGGCACCCATGATTTTAGGGAAAACAAAACAAAATAAACTTTGGGTCAGTCACGGGACTGGTTTGAGTAAACTCCAACCATATTGTTTAACTTTGAAAATCCTTTTGAAAGAAAGGATAATCGTAAGACCAGCCCACACATAAACATGGATGGTTTTTACCTTACTATAACCTAAAACAATTTGATATGAAAATCCGTCGATATTATAATAATGTCTAATCATATAAATAACCAAATAGCAGAATGCTTGCATTTCACGCTCCACATACGTAGTATAAAATCAGAAACCGTAGGGCGCCAATTGGAGATTGGTTTCTAACTATGACAAGGTATGGAACCACATTCCGATCAGTATACTCTAGAGTATATACACTGGGGTTCAACAAGAGCGTCTTGCAACCCGGCCACACATGGCTAACCACTCATTTAACTTGAGTGTATCGAGCATATTATCACCAACGGTTATGGTCAGCAGCCATTCCTGAAAGCATACAGCAGCGAAAATAGAATAAGAAACAAATAAAATTACTCTAGATCAGGTGATAATACCCCTAATGGGAATGACCCACACAGCCATGTTATGTAACGACCCATATTTTTGACCGTTCAAAATCGACAATAAACCACACATGTCGACCCAACAAATCACAAATACAGGCAGTTATTGGGAAAAGAAGAAAAAAGAAGAAAGAAGGGAAAACAATAACAAAATCTCACAACGGAAGGACAACATATAATACACAATAGCAGTTTTAAAACAGATGAAATACATATACATTGACTATCAGAGTTATACATATACAGGTTTCATCACATGGCAGCGGAAATAAAATGCAGCGGAAATACATATATATATATGATAAATATATACCAATCTTCGTCTTCGATCTCCAAGGCACAGTCATCTTCGGTAACTGCAAACGTCTGCTGACCCAAGCGTATTGCATAAAAAGAAAACACAACAAACACTCGGATCAGCACTAAATCATCTCATATTAGTCAAATCAAACTACGAAATAACATCAATATCATGGGTGCAGTAACTCAAGAGATGTTACGAGATTTTTTTCCATCTCTTGAGGATCCGTTAAACTAATAGATACATAGATAATACGCTATTATGATAGTGTCTACTCAGTAAAGTATAAATACTGAAAATAGCGTAAGCGGGATTACATTTTTACCCTTACACCGTTTATAATACCGTAGTCTATACAATACCGTAAACCCACCGTAAACGATGGCATCAGAGGGCACTCCATAGGTACGATACAAATCAAAATCGTAGAGGGCTTGATATGGATATATATGACAAGGCACTCGAGGCAATGCCCAGGGTAAGATTCTACCAATTTGCACTCCCGGACCGGTGGTAACACATAGCAGCCACTACCGCCCACCTCGGAACACACTCCCAAAGTCATAAATGGGCCCAAATCATCATCGTCATCATAGTCATAGAAATAGAATCGAAGAAGTGTGTCCGATCAAAGGTGCTACTTCAATTAGTCACGGTATAGCTCCTGTTTTAGTCATTTCAATTCTGACTCGAAGGTCAGGGCTATTTCGTCATCGTTTATCTCCTTCGATTCAATAATCGCCTCCAAGTAATCATACTCATTCTGGATACGTCATAACGTTCACAGTTGTCAAAGTGGTATCGACACTGACAGAGAGTATGCCTTATGCCGACTCCGGTCTCTTTAACAACCAACGCTTACATCCTTTCACATCGGTTGGTTCTTTTATATTTCACAAAGGTTCGCTCCGTATTAAAATATCATATTCTGTTTCGAACCATACTTATATTCAAAAGAATATAATTTCATATCAACATATCATAATCATATCCAAACCGATTATATTCTAAACTAGAATATATTTCATATCATTAGATTATAATCATTTAATATTTCAAAACGACTTATACTCAAATAGAATATAATTTGTCTCAAAGATTTCAAATTATCACAGATTCTTAACTCAACTCCATTTGAACCAGCGTTTCAACTCAAGCATTCCCATTCGGAAGAAAATTATAATTCCAAAACACTTGTAAACTAAATATTTATATATAATAATAACAATAGTAATAATAATAATATAAAATTCATATAAATAAATATATATATATATATACGTATAGGATACAATAATTAAAATAAATCAGTAATTTGAATATTATATATTTACTTAAAAATATAGGTTTACTTGAAAATTTTGAAAAATGAATTATAAGGAAAATTTTATTTAAAAATACAATAGTTATAAGTAAAGGCAGTAATAAATTTAAAGCAAGAATAATTATTTGGAATCGAATGCATAAATATACTAAAATAAATTTCTCTAATCAAAATCTTTCTTTCCTTCCAAATTTCAAATACTTGAATCTATCCTCCGGTCTCAACGGAGTTCATTAATTCCATATCTCATTTCAACCCCGTTCAAAACAACTATTTGATTTCAAGAGTTCAAATATATATATATTCAAACTGAGTTAAAACAACTCAGATACCCTTGATTTTTCCAAATTTCCCAAAAATTAGATTATACAAGAATTTATTTCCTTCTAATCCAACTCTTAATTTAAAAAGATTTTAAATCATATTCAAATCCCAATTTAAATATTTCCACTTTGTTTTGGAAAATTCCTTTAACCATTTTAATCAACATCCCAGTTCAGAATCTTTAAAGAATTGAATTATCGAGTATCGGTACATTCTTTTAAAGGGAAAATTCTATCAAATAAAATTTCAAATGTTAAAAATCATTTAACCAACCGATGTTTGTATATAATTATCTATCCAATGGCCAAGTGATCTTAAATTTAATTTCTCGATATTTCAGGGATGGATCTGTCATTTCAATCCAAATCAAGGTCATAGAGATTTATCATTTCACTCCGTGTTCTTAAGTTATTTTATCGATAAATCCCGGGTTCATTAGATGCCCGTAACATCATGGGTAAATGGGATTTATCGTCACAATCAACATGCATTACAATATACTGAAATAAAGAGCATTTAAAATTGTCACTATAAATTCAGTAATAAATTTCAACCAACATCCACCACAACAATTTCATTCAACTGATTCAGCATCAAACTATATCAGGATTTAGCAAGGGTTCGAATTCAACTAGAGATTTAAATTAAATTAAATAACAAATCATTTACTTAGATTGCATGTTAACACACTTGCATGTTAAATTTAAACCACACATCAACAGTCCAACACAACCATGCAACCAACTTACTTCATAATTTAATTCAATAAATATGGGCATAATTCAGTATTTCGTAAGCAAAGAATCACTCACCATTGCATACATAGTTGATCAAACGTCCAACTAAGGACCAAAATTTGACAGTCACCAAACGCAGCCTGGTCAGTGCCAAAACGTCCGCAATTTCGCCACGATCCCAATGCAACAAACCGCGTCCAAATCCGAGTTAATATGAAGAAGTTATCAGTGTTTTACTATTTGAAATTCAAATTATATAAAATTTAATTATCCAACTTCTCACCACTTATGAGCGGACACGTCATCACCCCCTTTTTACTCTTCCCGCTCCTATCTGCTACTAGGCACGCACGCTGAACCCAATACCCACGAAATTTGACCGTCGATTCCCCTTGACTCCGGCCACCATGACCTCCGAGACCAGTGGCGTTCGAACGCCAGGACCAAGGCGCACCTCCCCTGCCCATGTGACGGACTCCGGTGGCCAACCCTTCGCTGACGTCGGAGATGAACGGAAATGATTTTCCACCTTCTGCGACTAAATTCTAGCGAACCATAACACCTTAAGACCTCCGGCTACCACCTACAAACTCCCATCGATCCTCTCTGCAATACCCAGGAGCCAGATTCTCCGATTGAGACCAAAATCAAAAACCCTAATTCATGCTTAGGGTTCCGAAAATCAGAACTTTGACCATCGAATTCCAACCAAACGAAGCATTGCATGCGACAACAAATTACAGATCTAGATTCAACTCATCAAGAGCTTCGATTTGATATATTATACGATAGGTTTTGGAGAGATTTTATTTTTAGCTTGTATTTTATTTTCTAGGTTTTGAAAAATCATTTTCTGCCATTAAAAGAATTTTCTTGGAGGAGGAAAGTAACGTATGGTGAAATGAGCTGATGAGGGAGATATGGAATTTTATTTACCTATATTAGAAGGCCCAATATGATAAACACTCAATTATCCATTTACAAAGATCTCATTCACATTTCATCTCGTACGGTCAAACGGTAAGTCGGATTGTACCGCAAACTGAAATCCTATACTAATTCGCCGTTCCGGATCTAATGGCGCCAGTTTTGTCGAATTCCGAGACAGTCGCCACAACAGTTAAATTTCACAGTAAATTAAATAAATAAAATATTCAATTATTCGATTAACTGTTTAAATTAAATTTTAAATATTTATAAATTCAAATTTTACCAAATTATAACTAAAATAAATTTTATAAATCTATTTCACACATTTTAAATCTTAATTTAATTATTTGAATCTTAAATTAGAACTTCAGTTATTATTCCCCAACTTAGAATTCTCCATTTATCCAGTTAAATTTGAATTTCCATTATAAACTAAATAACTCAAATTTATTAAATAAATAAACTATAAAATTTCAAATTGCACCAATTCTAAGTATAAACTAATTTAAAATCTATTTATACTCCATTCAAATAATCATCATCATTAAAGATCGACAAATTTGATTTTTATCCAATATTATTATATTTTATTTTTTTAAAATTTGAAAATTAAATACATAGAAAATATGGGATTTTACATGTTGCTTGCCCAATTTCTGTCATTTCCCCAGATGATGAGGCTTGTGGTCATGATTATCTTTTTAGAACATCTTGCCACCATTTACTTTGAATGCCAGATCATCCATATACTTTGTCCTGGGACTGGACAAACCGAAGGCACCATTCTATCAATCCATCTTGGGAAATTTCTACCTAGGATTAACAGAACAGCCCTTGCACTTTACTCCGTCTTCAAATATCTTTAGCATAAGTAGATTCGTAACGCTTATGCCAATACAAAGTGATTTTCAAATAATAAACCTGATCCCGTCTCTCCGTATTGACAACAGAGGTATAAAATAAAATAAAACTTTGATAGTCAGTGATTTAACTATCAAAGAAACATCCACACAACCAACGATCCTATATTCCAAATGAAATTTCTACCGATTAACCATCAAACAATATTGGCCCCATTTAAAACAATTTCTTATTATATTATCATTTCCAATTCCCATTTCCCACCCTCTTTATCCTTTCAAAGCGCAATTTCCTCTCTCGATTCTTAAAAAAAAACATTTTTAATATCAAAATTCCTTTATTTGAGAAAATATCTATTATTCTAGTTAGAAAACATTTCTATATATTCACAAATTCTCATTTTCTATATTCAGAAAATATACCTTATTAATATCGAAAAATATTTCCATATTCTCTTTCTAAATTCCTCGCTGACTAATTCATTTCATTTTGTATGCATAGAAAATATCTCTCATTTTATTTGAGGAAAAAATTTCAAAATCCATTAAATTAAACCGATGTCATAAAACGTCATTATTATAACTTAAACCATAAATTTTTAGTTAACTAACGATATAACTAACCAATCCTTACTACCGAAACTAAACCATTTTCTGTCAATCTTGCAGTCAGTCAAGTTGTGGTATAATTACATCTCAAACCTTAACTGAATGACATTTTTAACTTTGAAATAGTCAAAGCTCACAATTTCTAACAAAACATTACTTACGAAATTCTCAGATTCAGTCTAAGAATCCACTACTTTATGGAAAAACATTGATTATAACGGTAGTGTTATAATCGCTGTATTTGATTTATGAAACATTAATTATAATGGTAGCATTAAAATTGCTGTTTAGATTTGCAACATTTATTATAACAGAAGCATTATAATCGTTGTTTAGACTTACAAAAAATTTATTATAACGATAGCTTTATAATCGCTGTTTCAAAATATTTGGTTTATAAAAATATAACTTGTACTTATTTATTTCAATAAATAAATTAATAACTAAATAATTAAATTTGATTCAAACAGAAAGTAAAAATAACTACTTATATAAATTCGATATAATCGAATTCCAATAAATAACTTTCTCTCAAATAATCTATATTAGATTATATTTCGAACTTCGGAATTTATCTACCATTTCATGTTTATTCAAATTCCAAACTCACTTTTGAATTTACCCTTTCCAAATCATTACGAAATCCCTTTATAACCCGCCTAGCCTACAAAACGTTATTTATATTCCAAAATTTGGGATATAACTCGTCGTTTCTTTAAAATCAATTATTCATTTCCCTTTCTCAATCACGTTCTAATTTGGATTCATATTTCAAATCTAAATTCCTTCATAGATATTTTATTTGCAAATTATTTGTTTTAAACTATTATTCACTTTAATCGTGAATGTATTCCTTTTATATATAATCAAATCAGTTTGATTTTCTACTCATAAATAATATATTAAACTCAAATTCTATTTATTACTTCTATTCAGAAGTTTTCATACGAATCTCATTTTTTTATTCCAATAATTTAAAATCTCGTTTATAACATCCTTTATAATTTTCTAAGTTAAAATTCAACTGCAAATGTCGGCTTCGATACCCGTTCCCACTATATAAATTCAAACTAGATTTTATATTTCCATTTTTCCAACAATAAGTAGTTTTCTAAATTTATAAGCATTGCTTATAAATTTATTCTCTTAGTTTATTTGTTAAAATAGATATTTCATTTAAAATCTACTTACACACCTTATATCATTTTTGCCTCTAATTTAAAAATATCAATTTCCAATCCGATATAAGCTATCCTGTTATGTCCTGAATAACATAGCCAAATTCCCATTTATAATCCTTATGAATTTATTTAAATCCACTCATGTTCCAAACATTGGAATAATTTCCATTTTTCCTTTTTAAACGATTTCCAAATATCCAATTATTATTATTTCACATCGTTTACAAATATCATCCATATATTTAACTACTCTTCAAATCTATTAAAACAGGTTCCTATTTCAAATCAGTTTGAAATTCCAATTCTGTTTTTGAAAATAAATTTTCTTTTTCTACATCTCAAATTCCATTTGTAAATTCTAAATTCGAAAATATGTTACGGTATTTAAATACCAAAATCCTAGGGCCAGGGTAATTCAACGCAGCATAGTCAATCATAGTATATATCGTAGCGAATAACAAACAATAATGTAAATGTTGAGAAATCCAGTTGGATCCCTCCAACTTGTTTCCCTACAACCACAGATGTTAATCAACATTAATTTCACACAAATATGAAATATCATAGTAAACAGAACTAATAATCGATCAATGATATAACTATATCAACCATTTCAACAAATTTTATCAACCATTCATCCAAACAACTATCAAACAATATAAAATTACTATAAATAAATTTAAAACACATTTATATAAAAATATAAACGAGCCAGGACTAATGAGTTTACTCACCTTGGTTCACAGTAGGCAATTCTACTTTGTTTCACACAATTTCAAAGAAACGTTTGAAATCATATGAAATTCTAGTTGATTTCTAATCTTTCCATACCAACACGTGCTAGTGGTATTTTCCACCAAGGTTTGAACGCTTCTTGTTCCGTTAAATTCTGGCAACATCCGTAAAAGTTGCATCAATTATAAGTTAACACTTAAATTTAAACATCTTTAAACTACTAATAAGTTTTAATTTATTTTAAATCAGAATTTACCCTTTAATTATGTTTTTAATTGGCTGATAATCCTCCTCTTAATTTTGATCCAATCTGACATTTATTTTCCCCATATTTAACACAATCGGACTTCCTTCCAGGCATCAAACTAAATAACTCTTTCTTCCCACGACATCCGGATATCGCAACAGTCTGGAACCCATTCTGATCGCACTCACATTTCACTGCCACTAATCATATTTCTTTATTAATCTCCATCCTCCTGATCAACTGCAATAACACATCCCACCAAAAAGTCCATCGTCCAGACTACTTCAAAACCACCTACAAGCAACAGTCGTTCATCACCTCGTTCTAGCACCTGAGGTCGTATCCGCGCCACTGACGAACCCTACACCATAACCGCTCTGTAACAACCCGTAAAATGCGAGCCAGTTTGAAATTTTTATTTTGGCAACTTTAGTGAATTTTGAATATTTAAAATGAATTATTTTAAATAATATCGACGAGAAATTTATTTTGAATATAATTAGAACGTATATATTATATACGTCGTCGTTAGAATATATAATAATTATATATAATTATAAAAGGAATTGAAAATGGCGCGGTAGTTCGAAAATTCGATTTCTAATTTCAAATGAATATACAGAATTCAATATAAGTCAGAATTGAACGAAACAAGAAATATTTGAATCTGTATAACTATATCTTTGTAACGAAGTTAACAAACTGAGATTTCATCTTAGAAATGATAAGATATGTCCAGTTGAAAATTCTGAATAGTCGCTGTGGAATTCAGGCCCTTAAAAATGGACATTTTGCAAATGACCTCGGATTTTGACGAAACCAGTTTTTTTGGGTCCGTGATGTCAAGTTATTGTCAGGTTTCAAATTTCATATTTTTTTCAAATCAATATGTGAGCGTGGCAAAGGAAAACGCGTTTGACCAGTTTCAGTTGATTTTAATCGACTGGAAAATGGCCATTTTTCTAACGGTCTCAGAATTCAACGAAACTAGTTTTGTTAGGACCGTATCGTCAATACGAAGCTAGAAAATATTTTTCGGGAATTTTTCTAGTTAGTATGTGACCCTGGTAAATTGAAATGCGCGTTCAAATTCAATATATAGAGTTATATGTTGATTTTAACGGAAACTGATCGAAACGATCAAATCAGCTTGCGATACATATCCCATTGTGTTCGGAATGGGGGTATTACGCTAAGGACGACAGGCGGTGGACCTTGTTTAGAGGTCATTTGTGAAAGTCAACCTTCTTGCAATTAAAAATAAAAATAAATTAAACAATATAACTTTTATAATAACCCCCCCCCTCATTTCTCTTCCCCGTTCAGAAAAATAAAAAAAAAATAAAAAAAAAAGAAAGAAGAAAAGATCGACGGAAGGGGAACCACCCTCCAGGCGCTGCCGACGCTCCCTCTCGCGAGGCCCTCCCCTCCCCTGTTCGAAAGCCGCCAGTGAGGCATAGCCGATGCTCCGCCCCCCCAATACGAATCTGACCATCCCTTCCACCTTGTCGCGCGCCATTGCCAGGGCCTCCCTGCCGCCTTCGCTCCACTCCTGCCCGCGCCTACTGCCGCCTCTCCCGACCCCCTCTAATTCGCCAAAGTTCATCACTGTCCTCTCGAAAATCCGCAGCCCTAGCGCCCCAAACAAACCGACGCCTCCTCCAATCTTCACCAGAGCCATCCCCGAGCAGAGCACCCACCGCCTAGTCAGCCACCTGACCTCCCTCGAGTTCGACGGGAAAATCAGTAAGTTTTTCCAGTTTTAATTTATATAAAATTTAGTTTTATAATCATTTTTAATTCATATGAAATACAGTTTTAAAATCAGTCTTTTTATCTTATAGAAAACATAAGATATAATCGGTTTTTTTTTTGTATGTAGTTGCATAAAAATCTGATTTTTGTTTAGGTAGAAAGATGGTTTTTCGTTGCAAAAGAATTGATTTTTCGATGCAAAGGATTTGATTTTTAATTAGCAAAGGAATTGATTTTTATCATTAGAAAGAATACGAATTTTTGATTAGAAAAATTAAGTTTCTTTGATTAGAAAAACTAGATTTCTAAGCTATGATAAATAAGATTTCAAAGTTATGGAAAATATGATTTTTATATTTTTAAAGTGATAAAAATATGGTTTTTATATTTTTAAAGTATTAAAAATATAATATTTACTATATAGAAGTTGAAAAAATATGATTTTTGGTTATGTAGAAAAGTAAAAATATAATTTTTACGTGATAGGAAGATTAAAAATATCATCTTTATATGTGTAGAAAAATAAAAATGAGATTTTTATAAAGATGAAATCTTTAATTTGAAAATGTGAAGTCTATATTTTTATAAAGGCGAAATCTTTAAAATAGAAAAGGTTCAATTTTTACCGAAATAAAAATAGGATTTTTATATATTGAACTTCGAAATAAAAATAGGATTTTTATATATTGAATAGCGAAGCCAAAATATGATTTTTATATATTGAATAGCGAAGCCAAAATATGATTTTTATATGCTGAACTTCGAAGTAAAAATTCGATTTTTATATATTGAATAGCGAAGTAAAAATGGGATTTTTATATATGTAGTGAAAGCGGACAACGAAAGTGATAAGAGACGAGAACAGTGAAGATTTTCTGCATTGGAAGTGCCGTGAAATTGGATAGCTATAGGTGAGAATTTCTCACCTTTCAATTTCTTTTCTAATTATATATATATACTAGGATGCAGACGGTGCTTAGTAGCACCCGACACAATCGTCCACAGACCATGGACTTGTTTGTTTGGTTGCATAGCTTAGTTATGTGATTTGATTTGAATTGGGTTGTTTGGTGATTTTGATTGATGTGTGTATGGCGTGGGCCTTCACTAGACCGGGGATAAGGCTAGGCCTTGTCCCGTTTCTAGTATCGTGCCGTTATGCCGCCGAAATTTTCTAAAATATGTTAGAAAATAAAAATATCATTTTATTGTGTAAATGAATTGAATAGAAATTCATAGGTTGAAATAAAATGTTTTATCGTTAAAAATATAAATTTTAACGTGAATGTGAATAAATGAATAGTTATAAACAAATCGGCCGATTTGTTTGTATATACACTGATTTGACAGATATTGATTGGGTCGATAAATTTCACACATCGCCCAACTGCACAAATAAAATCTGTGTTTGATTGTTTGAAACCCCACACGGGTGTTGGGATGAAATTTGAAGTTCACTCATCCTGATTGATTAAATATGTCGATCGATTGATTGACAGGCTGTTATAAGCGTTAGATATCTATATTTGATGCTTATACAGTGTAGTGCACTTTGGTTGATGGTTGATTATTTTTCAATGCTATTATATACATGTGTTGTATGGAAATCCATATAATTAACTTTATATGGTAATTGATTGGGCCTCATTCCAGTTTTAAAATAGAAGTATTTGAAATAGAAATATTCGAAATGGAATATTTGAAAATATCAATATATGAAGCCGTGTTGATTAGATTGACGCCATTTTGACGTGAACGATATTTATATCGATTTCGAAATGAATTGAATATAAACCGATTTCGAAATGAATTGAATATAAACCGATTTCGAAATGAATTGAATATAAAACGATTTCGAAATGAATTGAATTGAAAACGATTTCGAAATGAAGTGAATTGAAAACGATTTCGAAATGAAGTGAATTGAAAACGATTTCGAAATGAATTGAATTGAAAACGAATTCAAAGTGAATTGAAAACGATTTCGAAATGAAATGAATATAAAACGATTTCGAAATGAATTGAATTGAAAACGATTTCGAAATGAATTGAATTGAAAACGATTTCGAAATGAAGTGAATTGAAAACGAATTCAAATTGAATTGAAAGCAAATTGAAATGAATTCAAATTGAATTGAAATTTGAATTGAATAGAAATGAATTTTAAAACGAATTTATAGAGAAGAATTCAATTTTGATTTGAATTGAAACGGAAGTTGAAATTGCTTTTGAAACGAATTTAAAACTATTTATATAATTCGTTTTAAATAGAAATCGACGAAATATATTATATATATATTATATATATAATATAATGGCCTGAATAGAACGCGCCGCGCCGCGGCAGTTCGTGAATTTCGACCATTTATTTCAAACGGACATTACGGGAGATCCGACCGTCGGATTCTCCTAAAACCGGAACCGTTGGGTTCGTATCGAAAAGAGCTTTCTAACGAATGTTAGAAATTTGAAATCTAACGGTTGGATTTGGAATTATGTCCAAATCAAATTTGAAAAAGGTCGCTGTAAGTGCAGTTCGATGGCCGTTGGTGGAAATCGACTGTACGGGCCTTGATGAAATTATTAAAAATATTAATAATTTGTGTAAAATCATAAGAAATGATTTGTGAAGAATTGGGATGAAAAACTCCATATTTGAAAAGATAAAAATAGATTTTTATCGAAATGAACTAGTTTTGAACTAGGAATATAATTCTATTTATTTTTAAGTAAATAAATTGAATTTGAAAAGGGTTTTAAAAATAACCAGAATTTCCAATGATTGCATTGGAGTGGATTTGAATCGAAATTGGCTTCGGAATATTTCGATGTTGGAATTCGTGATTATACAGGTGTTGTTATGGGAATTTGAAAGATATATATTTATATCGTTATTTCCAATACGACATTTGTTAGTCGTAGAATTCGATATTGAATATAAGCCGATATATTTTCTATTCAGAGCCTTGTATTGAATGTCGAATGTGATTTGGGTTTGTCACTAACACTGTTCTTGAACCCAGTTGAGAAATGATTAAATCTTTTTTTTATTTAGTTAATGAAGTGTACCAATTATATAATATTTAATTGGAATTGAATTGATATTGATTTTTGGGTTTATCGTGGACTGTGTTTTTTAAAATAACATTCGTTCTTTAACCCGATAATTAATGGAATGTGATTTTGGGTTTATCGTGAACTGTGTTTTAAATGACACTGATTCTTTAACCCAATTAAAGATTAAAACTAAGTGGAGTTTTAATGAATCTTTAAATAGATTGAAAAGATCGAGAATGGAGTATCACCAGTTTTGCTCCAGGCGATAGTTAAATCTTTAATTAGATTTGAACGTGAAATGGTAATTGAATTACCGATAACACTGTGGTGTTAGATATGAAGTACTACCAGTTTTACTTCATGGGATGAATAGGTTGGGATTGGGAAATAAAATAAATGATTACTTCGGTGTGGTTCGCTAATCCCAACTAGTTTGAATTGATATTCAAAGGAGATTAAAGAATAAATTTAAAGAATTTATCTTGGATAAAATTAATGGGAACTTTTCCCAAAGTATAGGAATATTTGAATAAAAGAATATTCTGAATTGGAATGAGGCGTATGTTGTGTTTGTGTAACACTTTTATAATATATACGCGAGTTATTCAGAAAGACCGGGTTTATCCCATTCTGAATAACTGATTCGACGTGGTGTCGAAGATGAAGACGATGGTCGAAGACCGGAAGTCTTCACGTCGTTTGGGTGATTACTGATGATCTTGATTGGGCTGTACACCCAAGAAGATGGAAACAGTTGGTGATCGTCCAGACGTACTTGGAGAACGATGGTTATGCGGGGTACTAGGTGCCTCCGGTTTCGTTCAGGCCCAGAACGGACTTGTAAATGGACTGTGTGTCTGACATTGGATTTCATTCTGTGTGACTGATATCGGTTGCATAGAGTGGTTTGCCTGTGTGGCATGCTAAGATGCAAATGATCAAGGCTTCTGTTGAAAAGCAAAGTCTTGTGGTGATGATCAAAGCACAGCCTGTGTGGCACAGCTTTGTGTAACGTGAATTCGCGAGCCTCGCACCCCGGTTATGAACCCAAAACGGGAGAGGACCTCAGGGAGGGCATGCGTTTCTTTCTAGCTAGGGTGGTGTCAGTGACCTACCAGCCCTGACATTTATATACTTTTCACCTGTGTGGTTGTTGCTGTTGCGAGGCGCCTCGGTTTGATCGGACGATCCGGGTCCGATGGAGTCATTCGTTGGCTCGTTTGCGCCCCAAAGGGCGGGGAGACGTATTGTTCAGGCATAATAATCCACATCAGTGGACCGGCCCTGACGATCCAGGGGGCAGTTGCGGCTGTTCCTGAGACATGGTAGGCTAGATTGTCTCGAATCGGTGGAGGACGATCCCTGGCCTCGGTTCATAGATGGAAATCCAATTTCCAAATACGTGACTTTGCAGTTTTATTTGTAAAACCTATATATGGTGACATAGTGGCATGGGACGCTCATGTCGCCTATGATTGATACTTATGATTTGAAGTTGTTTTATACACTATGCACTTATAGTGGTATCAAATGATTTGTTTTAAAACGTATCAAGCATTCTTTGGCTGTTATAAGGGAAAACCTTATCCTCGGCTGCGTTGCATTGTGTGATGGGACCTGGGTCTTATAACAGCTTCATTTTCCTTTATCTAGCATTGCGCTGTTGTTTTATGCACTGGTATTCTTGGGAGGAAACCCGTTCCGTGTTATACGGCGTGGTCCCTTGATTTACCTAACTTTGAAAATAAAGATAATAACTGTTTTAGTTCTCACACCAGTCACATGACTGACCTGGAGTTTATTGTTTTAACCTAAACTCTGGGTGCCCTTATTTTCGACACGGGCAGCTAGTAGTTTTGGTTTTGCAGATTTATATTCACAGGATCCTGGTTTACAGCTGGAATGATATCCGGAAAGCTTTGTATCCGTATATCTCTTCTAGTTGTGTATTGTATTATTTTCCGCTGCTAGGTATTTAAATGTAATTTTAAATCTCTGATATTTCTGTGTAATATTCATTTATACTCTGTATATTCTTGTAATCTGATGCATTGTTGTAATAACAGTGAAAAGTTCTTTTATATGCGTCCTGTTGTGACTTGTTCTCAAAACGATAGGGCGTCTCGAACGGTCTGGGTCGGTTTAGCGACTGGTTCGGACCGAGCGAAATTCCTTGCCGTCACAGTTGGTATCAGAGCTTTGGTTTACAGAGCTCGAGAACAAGACACATTAGAACCATACGAAAGAATTCATCAGATATTGGATTAGTAATATCCAACGAGAATGACTCGTTAGAGATGGGATCAGTAGTATCCTAGAACGAGTGTGAAGAGTATATTTTTGAAAGTGAAAACAAATTTTTGTTTTGAAAATTTAAATCAATTATTCGTATTTGATTATTTATTTTATATTGATTAGGACAATCCAAAATATAAAGATTTTTGCATATGCGCCTAGCTAGCGTGTATTCGAAGTTTTGATATATTGGATAGATATAGATTCACACTCTAGTCGCCCGGGGGTGATTCTGATGATTGATATATCATCATCAGAGTTTATATTCGAGTGACGAACGTGTAACATCTATATATTTCCTATTGACTGGTGTGAGAACCAAAATTAGATAGGGCTAATTGTTGTGATTTGGCATCAAAAATCTGATTTTTGACTATATATCAAAAGTATGAATTTGAAACGTTAAATTCACTAATTGATTGATGTTTGTGTTGTTTGTTTATTTGTTTGCTAATTTTTAGCCATTTAGCCTAATTGAACCGAATATTGAACTGTATTGAAAATTGGTTGCAATTGCTTGCATATACATATATATCACTGAACAGGTCATAGCAAAGAGGCTAGAGGAGAGAATAAAATTTGTTTGCCCGACAAATAGGTACATGTTTACTACATAATTTACTGTTTTGTTTGGGTGATGATGATTTTATGAGCCTATTGGTTAGCCGCTTGGCTTTTTCTTTTTCTTTTTGAGATCTGAAGGACCGGGGAAGCTATTTGAAATTCCCCGATGCTCCCGGTGCAGGGGAGGTTATGGCGAAATTTTTCGAAAATTTAGGGTGTTAGCCAAATTTTTGAAATTTAGAAAATTCTCAGAAACTAAAGAGTTGGAGAATGGAAGCCTGATCGAACGTAGAGTTGATTAATCAAACCACTTCCGACTTTGTTCCTTTTCGGGGACGAAAAGTTTTAAGTGGGGGAGATTGTAACAACCTGTAAAATGCGAGCCAGTTTGAAATTTTTATTTTGGCAACTTTAGTGAATTTTGAATATTTAAAATGAATTATTTTAAATAATATCGACGAGAAATTTATTTTGAATATAATTAGAATGTATATATTATATACGCCGTCGTTAGAATATATAATAATTATATATAATTATAAAAGGAATTGAAAATGACGCGGTAGTTCGAAAATTCGATTTCTAATTTCAAATGAATATACAGAATTCAATATAAGTCAGAATTGGACGAAACAAGAAATATTTGAATCTGTATAACTATATCTTTGTAACGAAGTTAACAAACTGAGATTTCATCTTAGAAATGATAAGATATGTCCAGTTGAAAATTCTGAATAGTCGCTATGGAATTCAGGCCCTTAAAAATGGACATTTTGCAAATGACCTCGGATTTCGACGAAACCAGTTTTGTTGGGTCCGTGATGTCAAGTTATTGTTAGGTTTCAAATTTCATATTTTTTTCAAATCAATATGTGAGCGTGGCAAAGGAAAACGCGTTTGACCAGTTTCAGTTGATTTTAATCGACTGGAAAATGGCCATTTTTCTAACGGTCTCAGAATTCAACGAAACTAGTTTTGTTAGGACCGTATCGTCAATACGAAGCTAGAAAATATTTTTCGGGAATTTTTCTAGTTAGTATGTGACCCTGGTAAATTGAAATGCGCGTTCAAATTCAATATATAGAGTTATATGTTGATTTTAACGGAAACTGATCGAAACAATCAAATCAGCTTGCGATACATATCCCATTGTGTTCGGAATGGGGGTATTACGCTAAGGACGACAGGCGGTGGACCTCGTTTAGAGGTCATTTGTGAAAGTCAACCTTCTTGCAATTAAAAATAAAAATAAATTAAATAATATAACTTTTATAATAACCCCCCCCTCATTTCTCTTCCCCGTTCAGAAAAATAAAAAAAAAAAAAAAAAAAAAGAGGAAAAGATCGACGGAAGGGGAACCACCCTCCAGGCGCCGCCGACGCTCCCTCTCGCGAGGCCCTCCCCTCCCCTGTTCGAAAGCCGCCAGTGAGGCATAGCCGATGCTCCGCCCCCCCAATACGAATCCGACCATCCCTTCCACCTTGTCGCGCGCCATTGCCAGGGCCTCCCTGCCGCCTTCGCTCCACTCCCGCCCGCGCCTACTGCCGCCTCTCCCGACCCCCTCTAATTCGCCAAAGTTCATCACTGTCCTCTCGAAAATCCGCAGCCCTAGCGCCCCCAACAAACCGACGCCTCCTCCTATCTTCACCAGAGCCATCCCCGAGCAGAGCACCCACCGCCTAGTCAGCCACCTGACCTCCCTCGAGTTCGATGGGAAAATCAGTAAGTTTTTCCAGTTTTAATTTATATAAAATTTAGTTTTATAATCATTTTTAATTCATATGAAATACAGTTTTAAAATCAGTCTTTTTATCTTATAGAAAACATAAGATATAATCGGTTTTTTTTTTTATGTAGTTGCATAAAAATCTGATTTTTGTTTAGGTAGAAAGATGGTTTTTCGTTGCAAAAGAATTGATTTTTCGATGCAAAGGATTTGATTTTTAATTAGCAAAGGAATTGATTTTTATCATTAGAAAGAATACGAATTTTTGATTAGAAAAATTAAGTTTCTTTGATTAGAAAAACTAGATTTCTAAGCTATGATAAATAAGATTTCAAAGTTATGGAAAATATGATTTTTATATTTTTAAAGTGATAAAAATATGGTTTTTATATTTTTAAAGTATTAAAAATATAATCTTTACTATATAGAAGTTGAAAAAATATGATTTTTGGTTAAGTAGAAAAGTAAAAATATAATTTTTACATGATAGGAAGATTAAAAATATCATCTTTATATGTGTAGAAAAATAAAAATGAGATTTTTATAAAGATGAAATCTTTAATTTGAAAAGGTGAAGTCTATATTTTTATAAAGGCGAAATCTTTAAAATAGAAAAGGTTCAATTTTTACCGAAATAAAAATAGGATTTTTATATATTGAACTTCGAAATAAAAATAGGATTTTTATATATTGAATAGCGAAGCCAAAATATGATTTTTATATATTGAATAGCGAAGCCAAAATATGATTTTTATATGTTGAACTTCGAAGTAAAAATTCGATTTTTATATATTGAATAGCGAAGTAAAAATGGGATTTTTATATATGTAGTGAAAGCGGACAACGAAAGTGATAAGAGACGAGAACAGTGAAGATTTTCTGCATTGGAAGTGCCATGAAATTGGATAGCTATAGGTGAGAATTTCTCACCTTTCAATTTCTTTTCTAATTATATATATATACTAGGATGCAGACGGTGCTTAGTAGCACCCGACACAATCGTCCACAGACCATGGACTTGTTTGTTTGGTTGCATAGCTTAGTTATGTGATTTGATTTGAATTGGGTTGTTTGGTGATTTTGATTGATGTGTGAATGGCGTGGGCCTTCACTAGACCGGGGATAAGGCTAGGCCTTGTCCCGTTTCTAGTATCGTGCCGTTATGCCGCCGAAATTTTCTAAAATATGTTAGAAAATAAAAATATCATTTTATTATGTAAATGAATTGAATAGAAATTCATAGGTTGAAATAAAATGTTTTATCGTTAAAAATATAAATTTTAACGTGAATGTGAATAAATGAATAGTTATAAACAAATCGGCCGATTTGTTTGTATATACACTGATTTGACAGATATTGATTGGGTCGATAAATTTCACACATCGCCCAACTGCACAAATAAAATCTGTGTTTGATTGTTTGAAACCCCACACGGGTGTTGGGATGAAATTTGATGTTCACTCATCCTGATTGATTAAATATGTCGATCGATTGATTGACAGGCTGTTATAAGCGTTAGATATCTATATTTGATGCTTATACAGTGTAGTGCACTTTGGTTGATGGTTGATTATTTTTCAATGCTATTATATACATGTGTTGTATGGAAATCCATATAATTAACTTTATATGGTAATTGATTGGGCCTCATTCCAGTTTTAAAATAGAAGTATTTGAAATAGAAATATTCGAAATGGAATATTTGAAAATACCAATATATGAAGCCGTGTTGATTAGATTGACGCCATTTTGACGTGAACGATATTTATATCGATTTCGAAATGAATTGAATATAAACCGATTTCGAAATGAATTGAATATAAACCGATTTCGAAATGAATTGAATATAAAACAATTTCGAAATGAATTGAATTGAAAACGATTTCGAAATGAAGTGAATTGAAAACGATTTCGAAATGAAGTGAATTGAAAACGATTTCGAAATGAATTGAATTGAAAACGAATTCAAAGTGAATTGAAAACGATTTCGAAATGAAATGAATATAAAACGATTTCGAAATGAATTGAATTGAAAACGATTTCGAAATGAATTGAATTGAAAACGATTTCGAAATGAAGTGAATTGAAAACGAATTCAAATTGAATTGAAAGCAAATTGAAATGAATTCAAATTGAATTGAAATTTGAATTGAATAGAAATGAATTTTAAAACGAATTTATAGAGAAGAATTCAATTTTGATTTGAATTGAAACGGAAGTTGAAATTGCTTTTGAAACGAATTTAAAACTATTTATATAATTCGTTTTAAATAGAAATCGACGAAATATATTATATATATAAATGGCCTGAATAGAACGCGCCGCGCCGCGGCAGTTCGTGAATTTCGACCATTTATTTCAAACGGACATTACGGGAGATCCGACCGTCGGATTCTCCTAAAACCCGAACCGTTGGGTTCGTATCGAAAAGAGCTTTCTAACGAATGTTAGAAATTTGAAATCTAACGGTTGGATTTGGAATTATGTCCAAATCAAATTTGAAAAAGGTCGCTGTAAGTGCAGTTCGATGGCCGTTGGTGGAAATCGACTGTACGGGCCTTGATAAAATTATTAAAAATATTAATAATTTGTGTAAAATCATAAGAAATGATTTGTGAAGAATTGGGATGAAAAACTCCATATTTGAAAAGATAAAAATAGATTTTTATCGAAATGAACTAGTTTTGAACTAGGAATATAATTCTATTTATTTTTAAGTAAATAAATTGAATTTGAAAAGGGTTTTAAAAATAACCAGAATTTCCAATGATTGCATTGGAGTGGATTTGAATCGAAATTGTCTTCGGAATATTTTGATGTCGGAATTCGTGATTATACAGGTGTTGTTATGGGAATTTGAAAGATATATATTTATATCGTTATTTCCAATACGACATTTGTTAGTCGTAGAATTCGATATTGAATATAAGCCGATATATTTTCTATTCAGAGCCTTGTATTGAATGTCGAATGTGATTTGGGTTTGTCACTAACACTGTTCTTGAACCCAGTTGAGAAATGATTAAATCTTTTTTTTATTTAGTTAATGAAGTGTACCAATTATATAATATTTAATTGGAATTGAATTGATATTGATTTTTGGGTTTATCGTGGACTGTGTTTTTTAAAATAACATTCGTTCTTTAACCCGATAATTAATGGAATGTGATTTTGGGTTTATCATGAACTGTGTTTTAAATGACACTGATTCTTTAACCCAATTAAAGATTAAAACTAAGTGGAGTTTTAATGAATCTTTAAATAGATTGAAAAGATCGAGAATGGAGTATCACCAGTTTTGCTCCAGGCGATAGTTAAATCTTTAATTAGATTTGAACGTGAAATGGTAATTGAATTACCGATAACACTGTGGTGTTAGATATGAAGTACTACCAGTTTTACTTCATGGGATGAATAGGTTGGGATTGGGAAATAAAATAAATGATTACTTCGGTGTGGTTCGCTAATCCCAACTAGTTTGAATTGATATTCAAAGGAGATTAAAGAATAAATTTAAAGAATTTATCTTGGATAAAATTAATGGGAACTTTTCCCAAAGTATAGGAATATTTGAATAAAAGAATATTCTGAATTGGAATGAGGCGTATGTTGTGTTTGTGTAACACTTTTATAATATATACGCGAGTTATTCAGAAAGACCGGGTTTATCCCATTCTGAATAACTGATTCGACGTGGTGTCGAAGATGAAGACGATGGTCGAAGACCGGAAGTCTTCACGTCGTTTGGGTGATTACTGATGATCTTGATTGGGCTGTACACCCAAGAAGATGGAAACAGTTGGTGATCGTCCAGACGTACTTGGAGAACGATGGTTATGCGGGGTACTAGGTGCCTCCGGTTTCGTTCAGGCCCAGAACGGACTTGTAAATGGACTGTGTGTCTGACATTGGATTTCATTCTGTGTGACTGATATCGGTTGCATAGAGTGGTTTGCCTGTGTGGCATGCTAAGATGCAAATGATCAAGGCTTCTGTTGAAAAGCAAAGTCTTGTGGTGATGATCAAAGCACAGCCTGTGTGGCACAGCTTTGTGTAATGTGAATTCGCGAGCCTCGCACCCCGGTTATGAACCCAAAACGGGAGAGGACCTCAGGGAGGGCATGCGTTTCTTTCTAGCTAGGGTGGTGTCAGTGACCTACCAGCCCTGACATTTATATACTTTTCACCTGTGTGGTTGTTGCTGTTGCGAGGCGCCTCGGTTTGATCGGACGATCCGGGTCCGATGGAGTCATTCGTTGGCTCGTTTGAGCCCCAAAGGGCGGGGAGACGTATTGTTCAGGCATAATAATCCACATCGGTGGACCGGCCCTGATGATCCAGGGGGCAGTTGCGGCTGTTCCTGAGACATGGTAGGCTAGATTGTCTCGAATCGGTGGAGGACGATCCCTGGCCTCGGTTCATAGACGGAAATCCAATTTCCAAATACGTGACTTTGCGGTTTTATTTGTAAAACCTATATATGGCGACATAGTGGCATGGGACGCTCATGTCGCCTATGATTGATACTTATGATTTGAAGTTGTTTTATACACTATGCACTTATAGTGGTATCAAATGATTTGTTTTAAAACGTATCAAGCATTCTTTGGCTGTTATAAGGGAAAACCCTATCCTCGGCTGCGTTGCATTGTGTGATGGGACCTGGGTCTTATAACAGCTTCATTTTCCTTTATCTAGCATTGCGCTGTTGTTTTATGCACTGGTATTCTTGGGAGGAAACCCGTTCCGTGTTATACGGCGTGGTCCCTTGATTTACCTAACTTTGAAAATAAAGATAATAACTGTTTTAGTTCTCACACCAGTCACATGACTGACCTGGAGTTTATTGTTTTAACCTAAACTCTGGGTGCCCTTATTTTCGACACGGGCAGCTAGTAGTTTTGGTTTTGCAGATTTATATTCACAGGATCCTGGTTTACAGCTGGAATGATATCCGGAAAGCTTTGTATCCGTATATCTCTTCTAGTTGTGTATTGTATTATTTTCCGCTACTAGGTATTTAAATGTAATTTTAAATCTCTGATATTTCTGTGTAATATTCATTTATACTCTGTATATTCTTGTAATCTGATGCATTGTTGTAATAACAGTGAAAAGTTCTTTTATATGCGTCCTGTTGTGAATTGTTCTCAAAACGATAGGGCGTCTCGAACGGCCTGGGTCGGTTTAGCGACTGGTTCGGACCGAGCGAAATTCCTTGCCGTCACACGCTCCCTGGGCGACCCCCTCAAGACCAAACCGACGACCTCCTACAACTTCGAATTGCTAGACCCTCTCTCCCATGCACGAACAAAAATGACCCAAAATTTCCCTATAAATTTGTGACAGCCTCAACTCCCCATGGCATGTGCACGATCTTCCTCTCCCTCATATACAAAATAATCAATGCCCTAGGCATGTTGTCGTGGGTCTTGGATTGCTGTAGATTTGATCGCATCTCAAAATTAACTTACGGGAGTGAAGCAAATAGAAAGAGAGGTGGATTGAAAAAAAATTGGATGATTTCAATGTATATTCGAATTTTAATCAGTAGTTGAAGTACGCATTTTTTTTTCGTTGAATACTGGTGGAAGTAGGAGACGGAAATGGGGAGGTGGATTTGGGGATTAAAAATTATACGGAAAGGATGGGTCACGGTTTATATAAATAGAAAAGTCAAGCTTCTTGGTGAAGATTCATAGTGACTTCAGATGGAAGGAACTTTGTGGCCTTCCAGAGAAGCTTCACTATTTATTTTATGGTTGGTTTTCTTCTTTGTAAAATGTAGCTGATTTAACAGCATGATCAAAGATATTTTTTGCATGCTTAGATTCATGCAATCGTTACAACTTACAAATGTGCGTAAGTGTTTCTACATAATACAATTTAAAATATTCCTTTTGTAGGCAGCGTTAGAACTGTGTGTGTTTATTTGTTATGTTTAAAAGTGAAATGAATCAAAGTATGCACCCTAAATTTTCAGTATTTGGCCAGTTGTAGGAAGGCCTTTCAATATGAACGAAAAAGAACCCTACTGTTGCAATTTAATGACCAACAAGAAAAGTGTGAGTGTGTATTTACATCCATGAGCATGCGTGTAGATTGATGTTTGTGTAAATGAGTATGGAAACAAAGGAATGTATATAATGCATCACACTGTACTCTAAATGAAAAGAAATGAACGGATATGTATTCATTATTTTTATTTTATTATTGTAGACATAGTTAAGATTTGGTAAAAGATTTCGCCGAGATTTCTGAAAACCACTTTGCGAAGGTGAGTCTTATAGAAATAATATATATTAACAATTCAACGTTTGAAACTAATTTAAATGTTTTGAAATTAACGGCTAAAAATCTTGGTCGTTACATATTTGTTGAAATAATATATATAGTTATACATAAATCATTAGTTGAATACTAATTCATTTATTAAAATATTTCATATTTATATGAAATAAATGTTGATTAACATCTGTGGATGCAAGGAAACAGGTTGGAGGGATCCAACTGGATTCCTCAACAATTATACTATTGTTTTTTTTCATATATTACATTATATGATGTGACAAACAATCTTGTGTTGATTATTTTGTGTTGGGATGTTTTAAACAACATTGATCAGAAATAATTGTTATTTAAATACCGTGAGATATATGAATATATCCGAAAATAAATTGGGATTTTAAGAAGAGAATTTCTATTTTAAAATAGAAATGAGATTTCGATTGACCAGAATATATTTACTTGTTCAATTATATAAAACAAGTAATTTGATTTATAAACAATATTTATAAATGAAGCGAAATTATTTTTATTAAACAGTTTGGAAGTATAAATATAAGAAACGAATTTATATAAAAAGAAAGGGGAAATCAGTTAGAAAGAAAAATAATGAGCTTATTTTGATGTTCGAAATATGAACAGAATTGAAATAAATTGATAAGGATTTATAATTATAATTCGATGATGTCAAATGTTATTAGAATAATTTATTTTATAAATATATATAATGAAATTTAGGATTTGATGAGATAATTAATGTAATGACCCGGGTTTTTGACGATCTTGGTTATCCGATATACAACACATATCGAACATCCAAGGATCGAAAATACCGGTCATTATTGAAAGAAATTAGAGGGCGAGGAAAGATAAGATAGAAATTTAGAATAGAAGAAGAAGAACACAACATCATAGTAACACGAACCTCATAGCGGAGCGAATAACATATAATATATATAACATAAGTTGAAATATACATCTGTACTTGAATATACATATCATTATCAAAGTACAACACTTACAACACAGCGGAAATAACTATAGCTATATAATCCTGAAGCCTCCTGCTCCAAGCTGTTCCAGTATAACTGTAAATCCTGACTACTTGACTGCCCGTACAAAATTGGGCACCCAAGAGTTTAGGGAAAACAAAACAAAATAAACTCCTGGTCATTCATGGGACTGGTATGAGTAAAACAGTTTAAAACAATTGAACGAGTAAACGATATCTCATAAGAGCACGGCGTATAACGGAACGGGTTTTTCCCTTATGAGAATCCAAAATATCTTTATATCAAAAACCTTTTGATATTATAATAATGTCTATCAACCACAATATAATAATCATCTAGCAGAAACGCTTTCATCTCAAGTTCTACATATAAAGTATACAATCAAAACCGCAAGCACGTATTGGGTAATGGATTTCCAACTATGACAAGGTATGGAACCACCTTTCGCTAGTGTACCTCTAGAGAGGAATACACTGGGTTCAACAAGAACATCTTGCAACCCGACCACACATGACTGACCACTCATTTTGCTTGAGTGTATCGAATGTATATCACCAGCGGTTGGGATCAGCAACTGTTTCTGTAACACTCTGTAATTCTGTAACACTAAGATTCACAAATCAAGGCAGAATTAAAAGTTAAAATCAAAATCAAGGGAAACGGGCTGTGCCATTGCGTTCTTCTCGGAATTCTGCATGAAAATGAGTCCGAGTTTGCGTAAATCAGAGTCCATATGAGGAAGTTATGGCCTCCGGAAGATTCAGCGAAGTTCAAATTTCAAAACAGGTCAAGTTCAAAATTCAAATCGGACCCAGATTGGGCTGGGCGGGAATTTTCCCACCCAAGGCACCCAGGTCGACTGGGTAGTCGATCTGGGGGTCGACCCCCCCTGTTTTTTCCATCTTTCTGCACCTGGTTCATTTTGATGTATCTGGTCCCGTTTTCTGCCTAGGTTCGTCCGCCTAATGCTATATAAACAGCCCTAGTCTCCTTCTCTATTCACAATTCTTCTCTACCCTTATGCTGCTAAGATTCTTAGTGAATATGGCTTCTTCTCCTCCTCTTAAAAGAATAATAAATAGAATAATATATATAAAATAAATCAAGACGAGGAGATGCTGCTCAAAGACTTTCAAGAAGAGGTTCAAGTCAGGCTAGGATTTCAAGTGAAGAATCAAAGGCTAGCTCAAACGGTTTCGAGCAACGTCGCACGAATCATAGCAATGCCATCTTTCTTTTCTAATCTAAATCTCTGTAAGTCAGTTACTTTTTAGATTTGAATGTTTTTCTCTGTTCGTGACATAAAATTAAAGGAATAAAAGAATATGCCAAATCTTTCTATTCGAATCTATGCCAATCTCTTTGGATCTAATTAAGAACTGTCATGATTCAAGGACAAATAAGACCGTGACTATGAAACTATGGACCTTAGAACTATATGCCTCTGTGACTATGAACATTTCCTATGACTATGAATATTGCCTATGACTATGAACAAATGCCTATGACTATGAACATTTCCTATGACTATGGACATTGCCTATGACTGTGACTGTGACTATGAGAATTATTTCCATGACTATGAACACAAGCCTATACCTTTGATTAGGAAGCAAAACTATTGTCTATGACATAAATTGGACAACTGTGATTAAGCACCTATGGTTCATGACTAGGAAAGTGTTTAAGTTTTGTGACTATGAAATTGGGTCTAAACCCGATTATCTATTCTGTCTGTTCTTTGTTTTCTTTGGTTTTAGACCTTGGGAATTTACCTATTAAGTTAGGTCTACCCATGTTCTCGAACCTACGTCTTTATTCTGTCTATTCTTGGTTTTAGACCTTGGGAATTTACCTATTAAGTTAGGTCTACCCATGTTCTTGAACTGACGTCGTTATTCAACCCTTTTTATGCCAGTTAGTATGTCTATCTTTTGCATAGCATCTTTGGTTCATTCCCTATTTTCTCCGAACCTAGATTTATTTATAATCTAAAATGAATCACGATTATACGAACGGTGGGAATGCGGTTTGGGAAAAATATGAAATTTACTAAAAACGTTGTTTAACTTGGAAATTGGCATAAATTGGGAACATGTATTATGGCATGTTCATAGAAATGCAAATTGGATAAATTTGGCATGAATTATAAGATGTGTAATTTGAATCTAGTATTGACATGTAAATCTAGCATTTACATGAATAGTGAACTAGAGTAATAAGTCTAGTTTGACGTGAATTAGAATGTTGAATCGGAATTGGATTAGCTAATTTGGCACGGTGAGTATATTCGCATAAATGTGAAATTGGCCATAATTGGGAATAACTGTCAGGTTTAGAAAAATTATGGTTAGTGACACTTAAATTGGTATAGTTTACATACCAAAAAGCATAAATATGATTTAGGAAGGGAAATGGGCCATAGGAATAAATGTTGACAATTTACATTAAAAGAGTAATTGGGAAATAAGTAAATTAGGATTAATTTACTTATAGAATTTGTCCTAAATGAGGAAATGTTAATTTAGAAAAATTAAAGGTTTGTTAACGACATCTCTTTTAATAATAAACTAGAAAGTTCTAGGGTGACAGAGAGGATAATGTCTAGGGTTAGGTTTGGAAAATACAAGTTTTCTGCTCTCCCTGGCTATCCCTAACTGATCCGACGGACGGGATGGTTACTTTCAAAACCTGATTTGAAAATTAGTCAAACCCATTTGAACTAGAAAACACGAATAGGCCTAACCCGAGGTTAGACTGAGTTGCGATGTAAATCTGCCCGGAACCAACCGGCACATCCAGTAATCGCAACAATATCTGTCTAATGTGAGTGGTTGTGGCTTTAATCTATTTAATTAAAGCTAGAACAAGAATGGTAGGGTTAAGTTCACTAAGACACTTAACCAATTCAACATGATAACCAGACTGGTGGGTGGGGTTAGGGCCATACAGTTAAGCTAGAATGGGAGGGTTAAGTCCATAGGAACACTTAACCAATTTAACACAGTTAAGCTAGGATGGGAGGGCTAAGTCCATAGGGACACTTAACCAACTTCATATGGTAACAAGACAAGATTTGTAGGGGTTAATTAAAGTTAATACACTTAGCCAAATTAACATGTTAACTAGACTGGAAGGTGGGGTTAAGTAAAGTTAATACACTTAGCCAAATTAACATGTTAACTAGACTAGAGGTTGGGGTTAAGTAAATACACTTAGCTAATTTGATATGTTAGCTGGGCTAGACCGTAGGGTTAAGTAAGCTTGAACACTTAACCATCGGATTGTGATAAAGGAATAGGGTTAAGTCTAAAACACGAAGGGATAATACTTAGCCATTAATAACATGTTAGTTAAAACAACGGGCAAGGTTAAGTTAAAAAGGAACACTTGACCAACACAGGGTGAATGGGTTGGGTTAAGTAATAAATACTTAACCAATATAACTTGGTTTGTGGTAGGGTTAAGTCAACATGAGTTACTGATAACACTTAACTAGCTTAACAGGGTAAATGAAAAGGGTTAAGTTGGCTTGAATTGACTAATGACACTTAACCAATCCAAATTGACGGGAAAGAGAACTAAGTAGTAAAACTTAGTTAAGAAAACAACGATTCTGGAAACTAAGTGGTAAATCTTAGTTAGTAAAACTAAGTAGTAATTCTTAGTATAACACGGGAAGGAGCGAATGTCCGTCTGAGTAGAAAGAAGGCTCCAACGAATTGGGTTACGAAGCCCGAGGCTTCGAGGGAACGTGAGGGTACTCTTGGTATCCCTCTGTGAGGCTGTAGATGATCCTCCTGGGCTCACAGAGGTTAAGGTCTGCGTAGAAGAACCAGGGGTATGTCTTGGTTGCAATACATGGAAACCTAAAGACCAGGATGGACCGGCGTGATTCGACGAGAAAACGGTAGCCCTGTGATAGCAATTCGTCGTCTACCATCCATCTTGAGTCAATCGAGATACGTGAAGCGGAAAGGCGGAGAACTCCAAAACACCATATACTTGCTATCTAGTTATGGGTAAGGATGGCCATAGGATAGAGGGGCACCGGGGGCTGGCGTATAGTTCTCATTTTACAAGGTGTGCCATTCATTAGTTGAGGGAGGGGTCAAGTGGGACCATAGCCACTGGAATAAAAACAGACCTTAGCATCTGCATCAGCAGATATCTGAAAGCTCCCGACCGAGTTCTGTATTCCTTGATTTGCCCTGTCACAGGACTCGGACCGCATATTACAGGACATGTGCATCTAGACAAGCGATAACGATTCGCGATACATGCGTGGGAAAGTATAGTAACATATACCACTCTAGGTAGTGTGTCCTAGACTTGGGGGCATCATTCGTCAGGTAGCATAATCCCTAGTTGGACTAGGTGGCATAAACCCTGAATCCGAGAAGCGTTCAGCAGATATTGTAGACTCTAGTTGAATCTAAAAGGCACTGGGTAGAAAACCCTAGATTTGATCTAGGTAATAAATAATAAATGTATGCTTGAAGGCGATGAAAACTACAGAGATTGGGATCACGTTATCGTTACTAGTTGGGACACTAGTTAGGTGGTGCAGAGATATAGAAACCGGTATAACAAGGAAACAGCGAAGCGACAAAGTATTAGGGCGAAGAGGCGAAAGTATTAGAGCATATCCAGTTTATCTTATCTTAGCATATCTTGTGATTATCTTGTCAAATCCTTCTGACCCTATGGTCTTGGTGTAATCTTGGATTCAGTTAATTCATGTCATTTGTTTTTCCATGTTCACATGCTAGAAGTTACTGAACTTACTCAGGCTTTATGTCTGACTCTGTTTTTCTTTCGTCTTCTTTTCTTCCGTCCCCCCCCCCCCCCAGGTAGTAGAGGAGGGAGTAGCATAGCTCAGGTTAAGTTGGATTGTCACTCTTTCCCAGCTTGAAGATTTGTCGAAGTTTTGCTTGGATTCTCTTTTCAGATGCTATGGCTGGTTCTTACTACATTGGGGAATATAAATGTATTTTTATGCTTCTTTATTTTGTAAGACAGATGACACTCTGATATTGTAAAGAAATCTTTGTACAAACTAATTTATCAATAAAGCAATGTTTTATTTTCCGCTGTTTAATTTCTGTCTGTCTTGTAATTTATCTGCATCTTTTACCCTAAATGCTCCACAGAACTTAGTGCATTCCCTTTGTGAGTGACACTAACGGATGTGGGGTATTACACGTGGTATCAGAGCTGAAGGTTACCAGATCAGAGATAAAGGATTTGAAAAATTATTTTCAAAACGGTTTTTAAAGAAGCATTTTCAAGAGAAAAGATTTGTTTTAAAGACATATTCCCCAAAGCCATACGCACTATCTTCTCTTCCTCTGTTTAAATTCTTGTTTCGAGTCTTTGGGGCTCCTGGCTTTCTGGGAGGTAACCTCATCGAAGGGCAAAGTAGAGCCCAGCTTCCATCCATAGTCGTAGTTGTTTCATCTACGGGCAGTTTTCTTTCAAAGCTTATAGGGTTTTCCGGACGATGGAGGCAGTTTTCGAGAGAGTTGTCAACATGACTACACACGGAAGGGGATGAGGAGTTTGGCTAAGGAGCATAACCCTAGGATGAGGAATTCATGGATGTAGACCTAGCACACGAAGGAGGAAGAAATTATAAAACCTAAGACAAGAGGAAGTATCTTTACTAGGGTATGATAGGACATATACTTAAGGATAAGGGCAAGGATGAGGACGAGATTTTCAGAAGGACAAGTACATGCTTTCGCCACCAAGCGTACCTTGGAGAAAGGTAGTCCGGTTGGAAGAGTCTAGTTTTCTGTTCGTGCTATTTCCTTAGGTTCTAGCGCTTCTCATTTGTTCATATCCACTTCCATAGTTGGGCCTCTACACCATAGTACTTGTATAGTAGAAAGATCCCACTAGAGTCTCAAATCCAATTGGTGGTCTGACCAGTTTATTTTTTTGGTTAGTAGGGATTTGAGAATAGCTATCGAGTTTGCTTATATCATCTCACGTAGATCGTCTAAATTCGGGGGAGATATTCCTTGGGTGCTTGTCTGATATTGGTTTAGGCCTTTGGGGCTTGTACTTGAGGAATGTCGAGTTCGGTTTGGATGGTTTGCATGAGAGATGAATAGTTGTGGCAGGCACTCCAAAGAGCACGTAGTGACCTTTCGACTCTTATAGTTATGGCATGGCGGATAAGAGGGAAACCTCTAATCATCTTAGTACATATACTTGGTACCGTGATTGACATCTGTTTATTTTGGAAATGGAGATCCGGAACTTCACAATCGTGAAGTTAAATTAGTTAAGATACAGTGGAGTAAAGCTCAAGAAGGCTAGATACTAGCATCATACCCTTTTCCTTGAGGGTGCATCCTTGATTTCTTTGTTTTAGGAGCTTTATGCATAATTGTTTCTCTCTTTCCAAAGTATATCATCTAGGTCGTATCTTCGATCCTTAGTAGAAGCCAATGGATGTAAACATTTGTTTGAAACATGTTGTGGTTGGTGGTTGCAAGTGGTTGCTAATGGTTGCTCGTGGGTGCATATGCATACGTATTAGACACTAGATCAGTTCAGACGCTTTCATATTGCATTTACAGGAATGTATTTGTTTGTAAGTTGAGCCTGATATTTTATCATATGGATGTTGCATATGGATGAATGGTTGTGCACACATGTAGTATTTACATAACTAGGGATGCTTGCATACATGGTTGGATGCATGGCACTGACATGACTCGCATTAAGGAGGTCGACTGAATCAGTAGACCGCCTGATTTTATAGTAGATAAAGACATATACACACACTATGCATATGAACATGAAAGCATTAGAAATCTTTTAAGGACAATGGATGCCTGTGAGTGAATGGTTGAGTAGATGGGTGATTGGATGGTAGGACACATTCTTCCTAACTTGAAGATTTCGGGGACGAAATCCTTTTAAGTGGGGGAGAATGTAACACCCCGTAATTCTGTAACACTAAGTTCAAAAATCAATGCAGAATTAAAAGTTAAAATCAAAATCAAGGGAAACGGGCTGCGCCATTGCGTTCGTCTCGGAATTCTACATGAAAACGAGTCCGAGTTTGCATAAATCGGAGTCGTATGAGGAAGTTATGGCCTCCGGAAGATTCAGCGAAGTTCAAATTTCAAAACAGGTCAAGTTCAAAATTCAAATCGGACCCAGATTGGGCTAGGCGGGAATTTTCCCGCCCAAGGCACCCAGGTCGACTGGGTAGTCGACCTGGGGCACCCAGGTCGACTGGGTAGTCGATCTGGGGGTCGACCCCCCCTGTTTTTTTCCAGCTTTCTGCACCTGGTTCATTTTGATGTATCTGGTCCCGTTTTCTGCCTAGGATCGTCCGCCTAACGCTATATAAACAGCCCTGTCTCCTTCTCTATTCACAATTCTTCTCTACCCTTATGCTGCAAAGATTCTTAGTGAATATGGCTTCTTCTCCTCCTCTTAAAAGAATAATAAATAGAATAATATATATATAATAAATAAAGACGAGGAGATGCTGCTCAAAGACTTTCAAGAAGAGGTTCAATCAGGCTAGGATTTCAAGTGAAGAATCAAAGGCTAGCTCAAACGGTTTCGAGCAACGTCGCACGAATCATAGAAATGCCATCTTTCTTTTCTAATCTAAATCTCTGTAAGTCAGTTACTTTTTAGATTTGAACGTTTTTCTCTGTTCGTGACATGAAATTAAAGGAATAAAAGAATATGCCAAATCTTTCTATTCGAATCTGTGCCTATCTCTTTGGATCTAATTAAGAACTGTCATGATTCAAGGACAAATAAGGCCGTGACTATGAAACTATGGACCTTAGAACCATATGCCTCTGTGACTATGAACATTTCCTATGACCTTGAACATTGCCTATGACTATGAACAATTGCCTATGACTATGAACATTTCCTATGACTATGGACATTGCCTACGACTGTGACTGTGACTATGAGAATTATTTCCATGACTATGAATACAAGCCTATACCTTTGATTAGGAAGCAAAACTATTGTCTATGACATAAATTGGACTACTGTGATTAAGCACCTATGGTTCACGACTAGGAAAGTGTTTAAGTTTTGTGACTTTGAAATTGGGTCTAAACCCGATTATCTATTCTGTCTGTTCTTTGTTTTCTTTGGTTTTAGACCTTGGGAATTTACCTATTAAGTTAGGTCTACCCATGTTCTTGAACCTACGTCTTTATTCTGACTATTCTTGTTTTTAGACCTTGGGAATTTACCTATTAAGTTAGGTCTACCCATGTTCTTGAACTGACGTCGTTATTCAACCCTTTTTATGCCAGTTAGTATATCTATCTTTTGCATAACATCTTTGGTTCATTCCCTATTTTCTCCGAACCTAGATTTATTTATAATCTAAAATGAATCACGATTATACGAATGGTGGGAATGCGGTTTGGGCAAAATATGAAATTTACTAAAAACGTTGTTTAACTTGGAAATTGGCATAAATTGGGAACATGTATTATGGCATGTTCATAGAAATGCAAATTGGATAAATTTGACATGAATTATAAGATATGTAATTTGAATCTAGTATTGACATGTGAATCTAGCATTTACATGAATAGTGAACTAGAGTAGTAAGTCTAGTTTAATGTGAATTAGAATGTTGAATCAGAATTGGATTAGCTAATTTGGCACGGTGAGTATATTCGCATAAATGTGAAATTGGCCATAATTGGGAATAACTGTCAGATTTAGAAAAATCATGGTTAGTGACACTTAACTTGGTATAGTTTACATACCAAAAGGCATAAATATGATTTAGGAAGGGAAATGGGCCATAGGAATAAATGTTGACAATTTACATTAAAAGAGTAATTGGGAAATAAGTAAATTAGGATTAATTTACTTATAGAATTTTTCCTAAATGAGGAAATGTTAATTTAGAAAAATTAAAGGTTTGTTAACGGCATCTCTTTTAATAATAAACCAGAAAGTTCTAGGGTGACAGAGAGGATAGTGTCTAGGCTTGGGTATGGAAAATACAAGTTTTCTGCTCTCCCTGGCTATCCCTAACTGATACGACGGACGGGATGGTTACTTTCAAAACCTGATTTGAAAATTAGTCAAAACCCTTTGAACTAGAAAACACGAATAGGCCTAACCCGAGGTTAGACTGAGTTGCGATGTAAATCTGCCCGGAACCAACCGGCACATCCAGTAATCGCAACAATATCTGTCTAATGTGAGTGGTTGTGGCTTTAAACTATTTAATTAAAGCTAGAACAAGAATGGTAGGGTTAAGTTCACTAAGACACTTAACCAATTCAACATGATAACCAGACTGGTGGGTGGGGTTAGGGCCATACAGTTAAGCTAGAATGGGAGGGTTAAGTCCATAGGAACACTTAACCAATTTAATACAGTTAAGCTAGGATGGGAGGGCTAAGTCCATAGGGACACTTAAACAACTTCACATGGTAACAAGACAAGATTTGTAGGGGTTAAGTAAAGTTAATACACTTAGCCAAATTAACATGTTAGCTAGACTAGAAGGTGGGGTTAAGTAAAGTTAATACACTTAGCCAAATTAACATGTTAACTAGACTAGAGGTTGGGGTTAAGTAAATACACTTAGCCAATTTGATATGTTAGCTGGGCTAGACCGTAGGGTTAAGTAAGCTTGAACACTTAACCATCTGATTGTGATAAAGGAATAGGGTTAAGTCTAAAACACGAAGGGATAATACTTAGCCATTAATAACATGTTAGTTAAAACAGACGGGCAAGGTTAAGTTAAAAAGGAACACTCGACCAACACAGGGTGAATGGGTAGGGTTAAGTAATAAATACTTAACCAATATAACTTGGTTTGTGGTAGGGTTAAGTCAACATGAGTTACTGATAACACTTAACCAGCTTAACAGGGTAAATGAAGAGGGTTAAGTTGGCTTGAATTGACTAATGACACTTAACCAATCCAAATTGACGGGAAAGAGAACTAAGTAGTAAACCTTAGTTAAGAAAACAACGATTCTGGAAACTAAGTGGTAAATCTTAGTTAGTAAAACTAAGTAGTAATTCTTTGTATAACACGGGAAGGAGCGAATGTCCGTCTGAGTAGAAAGAAGGCTCCAACGAATTGGGTTACGAAGCCCGAGTCTTCGATGGGACGTGAGGGTACTCTTGGTATCCCTCTGTGAGGCTGCAGATGATCCTCCTGGGCTCATAGAGGTTAAGGTCTGCATAGAAGAACCAGAGGTATGCCTTGGTTGCAATACATGGCAACCTAAAGACCAGGATGGATCGGCGTGATTCGGCGAGAAAACGGTAGCCCTTTGATAGCAACTCGTCGTCTACCATCCATCTTGAGTCAATCGAGATACGTGAAGCGGAAAGGCGGAGAACTCCAAAACACCATATACTTGCTATCTAGTTATGGGTGAGGATGGCCATAGGATAGAGGGGCACCGGGGGCCGGCGTATAGTTCTCATTTTACAAGGTGTGCCTTTCATTAGTTGAGGGAGGGGTCAAGTGGGACCATAGCCACTGGAATCAAAACAGACCTTAGCATCTGCATCGGCAGATATCTGAAAGCTCCCGACCGAGTTCTGTATTCCTTGATTTGCCCTGTCACAGGACTCGGACCGCACATTACAGAACATGTGCATCTTGACAAGCGATAACGATTCGCGATACATGCGTGGGAAAGTATAGGAACATATACCACTCTAGGTAGTGTGTCCTAGACTTGGGGGCATCGTTCGTCAGGTAGCATAATCCCTAGTTGGACAAGGTGGCATAAACCCTGAATCCGAGAAGCGTTCAGCAGATATTGTAGACTCTAGTTGAATCTAAAAGGCACTTGGTAGAAAACCCTAGATTTGATCTAGGTAATAAATAATAAATGTATGCCTGAAGGCGATGAAAACTACAGGGATTGGGATCACGTTATTGTTACTAGTTGGGACACTAGTTAGGTGGTGCAGAGATATAGAAACCGGTATAACAAGGAAACAACGAAGCGGCGAAGTATTAGGGCGAAGCGGCGAAAGTATTAGAGCATATCCAGTTTATCTTATCTTGGCATATCTTGTGATTATCTTGTCAAATCCTTCTGACTCTATGGTCTTGGTGTAATCTTGGATTCAGTTAATTCATGTCGTTTGTTTTTCCATGTTCACATGCTAGAAGTTACTGAACTTACTCAGGCTTTATGTCTGACTCTGTTTTTCTTTCGTCTTCTGTTCTTCCGTCCCCCCCCCCCCCCCAGGTAGTAGAGGAGGGAGTAGCATAGCTCAGGTTAAGTTGGACTGTCACTCTTTCCCAGCTTGAAGATTTGTCGAAGTTTTTCTTGGATTCTCTTTTCAGATGTTATGGCTAGTTCTTGCTACATTGGGGAATATAAATGTATTTTTATGCTTCTTTATTTTGAAAGACAGATGACACTCTGATATTGTAAAGAAATCTTTGTACAAACTAATTTATCAATAAAGCAATGTTTTATTTTCCGCTGTTTAATTTCTGTCTATCTTGTAATTTATCTGCATCTTTTACCCTAAATGCTCCACAGAACTTAGTGCATTCCCTTTGTGAGTGACACTAACGGACGTGGGGTGTTACACTTTCCCGAATGGGACAACATCAACAATAGATTTTTAGAGATAAATGAAACTCTAGATCAGGTGATTATACACCCTACTTCGGAGCGACCGACTTAGCCATGCTGCCTGCCCGATTTCTGTCATTTACCGATTGATGAGGCTTGAGGTTACGCTTCATCATCACACTAGATTCACTTCGAATACCACATTGTCAGATCCATCGAAAATCACTAATTGACGTCCACAACAGTACATTACGTGTTAGCTAAAAGAAGTTTCCTTCTCCGCTTCCACTCTTGGTACGGTTAGAGAAATCAATATACGTGATCGTCTGGAAATACTCTGTCAGACATCCGTCCATACAAGTCATCCTGGAACAGGATGAACCGAAGGCACTATTCAATACATCCATCTTAGACACTGTTATCTAAGACTTATACAATAGCCCATGCACTTTACTTCGTCTTCAATTATCTTTGGCATATATGATTCGCAACGCTTATGCCAATACAGAGTGGTTCTTTGGATAATAATCCAACCGGTCTCTCTATATTAACAACGTTAAAATGGTCAAAACTTCGATAGTCTGTGATTTAACCATCAAAGAAAAACAGATGTGCAAACAACGATATTATTTCCAAATGGAAATTCTATCAATCAACCATCAATCATACATACATACATATATATACATTCATATTTCTTTATTTTCTATGTTTAGAAAATATACGTTATTAACACTGGAAAACATTTCCATTGTTATTTACATATCCCTACCATTTCACAACTATCAGTCCCTGACTGTAACTAGTAGGAGAACAATTCTCTAAGTACAAACCCCGATGGCCGAAACCAACATCAGATCGATACTCATAAAAATATTCAACTTAACTAATCTCTAGTCAGTTTCAAATCTCGTTTAACTCTATTTTGATTAACTCATTCGAATAACTAATATTCGATTTAACTCCATTCGTTAAACTCAAGATCGCTGCAATCACAATGGTTACGCCTGATTCCCTCAGGAAACATCCGACCGCCGTAGGCTATCTACAGCCCTGCGAATTACGCTCGCAGTCATGCAAAATGGTAACTTATCCTATTAACTATGTCTGATTTACTCCTTTTGATAACTACATTTGATTAACTCCTTTTAATAAACTACGTTTGATTAACTCCTTTGAATAAACTACGTTTGATTAACTCTTATTGATAAACTACGTTTGATTACTCCTTTTATAATCCTATTTATTTCCTAAATAAATATCCCTTTATTCTATTCTATTCGTTTTATCAACTTTTTCCCTTTTACAAAACTCTATTCGTTTTATAAACATTTTCCTTTTATTTACTTTTGAAATATTTCCTTTTTATAAAATCTATTGATTCTATAAAATCCCTTTATTTCAATATACATTAAAAAATTCTTTTTACATCCCAGGGTCTTTTTATGATATTAAAAATATCGAATCACAATGATCAACATCATTCTAACACACATAATCAAACAGATTATATATCACATCATATATGACAATATATGAACAGAACAGTACCATAACTATTGAGGAGTCCAGTTGGACTCCTCCAACCTGTTTCCCTGCATCACAGATGTTAAACAACACGAATATAAAATATTCTGTTTAAAACAGAATCAATATTCGATTAACGATTACATATATATCGTTATCTATAATTTCAACTAATACACAAGCAACTCAACCAAACAGTTAACACATAGCAATCAGTCATCATTTATCAGTTCTAAATATACGTTATAAAAATAGAATTGTTCAGAGTTGGTGAGTTTTACTCACTTTGGCAGTTCATCCTTAAAGAACGATGAACTGTTATTTGATTTGAATCAAACAATTTATTTCGCCATAAATTCAGACAAGCTCCAATCCACCCCCAGTCAGTTCCATTGTGGAGCTCTCGTCCATACGATCCCAATGCAACTTATGGTTCATCAATCTGATATTGTATGACCAAGATATTCTATTTACAAGATTGAACTAATTTAAATAAATTAAAACTTGAATTTCTAATTTCTCGTTGGGCTTTAACCTTTTATATTGGCCCAACTTCAAATCCAACAGCCCAAACCCGCTTAAAGCTCCTTCTCCCTCAAATGAATTGTCGTGCCTTCCTCCTGATAAACCCAACATATTCGATCACTTCCTTCCCCCGTATCTCCATCATTCTTTCATCGATTTCAAATTCGAGATCACCAATGAACTCTCCTCCGCAATCTCTCCACTTTCCTACCCCTCAGATAACACTCGAGATCCACCACAGATTTGCATCGACCGCTTCCTCCGTCGACTATGGGATCGCACGACACTTTTCGTGCATCGAACCCTACCAAAACCCCTCATCAGATGCTAAATCACTCCACTAACTCGAATCCAACACCACAAATCCACATTGTTGCTTCAACCTCACAATCTATCGAACCCAAGTTCGCTCTGGCTATTTCCAGCGATGGAAAAATACCACCGCACCCAATTCGATTCATACTAGCGTGAAGAGGAACCGATGAGCATCACAAAGATGATCGTTTCAGGAATTATAAAAATTTATTTAGATTATATTTGATTTTTCTTTCTGGGAATTTTCTTGCTGTGTTTGTATATATAGTATGTATTGGTAGGTAGCATTTGTGGTTGGAAATGATGTGTGCGTGGCCTCCCATTTGATCAGAGAATGAAGTGGGATATTTTTTTTCTTTTTTTATTTATTCTAGTGATTTTATTCTCGTTTTCTAGTCTTTAAAAATCCCTGCAACCACATACGATACCCAAAAATCACCAAACTGGACATGCACCTTCAGTTCGACATTACGGTCCCAACAAAACTGGTTTCGTCGAATTCCGACTTCGTATGCTCACACAGCATATTTTAAATCATCGAAATATTGGTTGTTTTTCACTCTAAAAATCTATGCGGCCACACGGTTACTCTAAAAATCACGGAACTTGGAATCTAATAATAATTCGATGTTGCGGATCCAACAAAATTAGTTTCATCGAAAACCGAGGTCGTTTGCAAAACTGGCTATTTTTAAAGCTCTGAATGACCCATTTAAATATTTAAGTATATTTAAATATAATTAAATTAAATATAAATAAATTTATATTATCATATATATATATTCACAACAGAATATCATACAGCTCTAGAATATTCCTCTATGAATTTCTAACTTGATATTTCAAATCTGGGTCAACCCGATATTCGATTTATATTGAAATTCCTTTTTTAAAATATAAATAATTCTTTTATAAATTATAAAGGAATTCCATAGCGGCTTTTCTAAAATTTGATTTGGACATACATCAAAATCTACACGACGAAATCCCGATTTTTCTCTTCCACTAGAAAGATATACTCCACCAGCTCCACATGTTTCTTATTTCACATAAATAAGGCTTAAAACGAATCCTGTACATTCAGATGAAGTTCGAATCGCCAATTTACGAACTGCAGAGCCATTTCAAGCTCAATTTTAATTACAATATAATTATACGTTCAAACTGTCGTTCAAATAATATATTCGTTATTTAAATTCAATTCCATGCTGAATTAAATACCACAGATGATCCTGTTCACACCATATCGCCAATTCTGATTATTTCATAATTAAATATATTATTTAATTTATTATTTTAATTAAATATTCACCATTATTTAATTCAACGACCATTAAATTCATTATATCACTATTTATACAATTAAATAAATAAATTATAATACCTCTGCAAATGCGGGTCATTACATTCTTCCCCACTTAAAATAATTTCGTCCTCGAAATTGCTAAGGTAAAGAATGACCCTATCGACCGGTTATAACTTATTTGTTCACTTCTTAACTTCAGTTTCCAACTGGACCAATTTAATTTCAATTAAATTATTAATTAATTCTTATCAAGGAAAATTTCAAAAAATTCTGAAAATTTTCTAACGCCTTAATTTTTTTAAAATTTTCGCCAGCACCTCCTTTGTATTGGTCAATACGCCAAACCACCAATCGCCTCTCTGGGCCATCTCCATCCCAAAAGAAAATCAAACAGCCAAACGGCTTGCCAATTCGGCTCATCAAAATCTCATACCATATGAAATATAAACTTGTACCTTTTTGTCGGGCATATCAACTATATCGCTTCCATATGTTATCAACTCAGCATATACCATTGTTATCCCAATCAAACCCCGAAATCATTTTTATCTCCAACACCACCATTCGCTTTTTACCAAGCCAAATATCATTTCAACTCGAGTTTCTTCTCGATTCCCAACTCTTAACTTGATTATCCCATTACACTTCAAATTTGAATCTCACAATCCAATTTGTCTTGATATCATTCTAATTCAATCTCAGTTACCACTTTACTGGCTTTACTTTAATTCAATTTTGCTTTCACAAATTTCTATTAAATTTGTTTTTAATTTAAACAGTCTTTCCTTAGGAGTTTTTAAATAGTTTACTCTTTTCAAAAATCAAATTTTCCCTTTGAAGATGTCACTGAGCCCTTAATTAATATTCCATTAGTTAAATCACTTCTCTATTTCTTTATCAATATTTGTTAATCAACTATTTTCAATAACCATATTGGCCTTTTATGTTATTTGGAAAACATTTCCGAATATCGCCTTCCTTTATTTTCTAAACTTTAGAAAATATATGCTATTTATAATTGGAAAATATTCCAATTACTTATCTCTTTTCTGATCTCGTTTATTTCTATACTTAGGAAATATTCTTTATTATATTTCCAAGCTTACACTTATTTGGGTTAAAACGGATGTTGTGTAAAACATCGTTACGACAACCCAAATACTATATTCAACTAACTCTTATTCAACATTGATCTTCGAGCCTGAAATATTACTATTTATTTGTTAATAATGAAATCAATCAAGTTGGGGTATAACTACCTCTCATACCTGGACTGAATAACATTTATAACGTCAAAACAGATATGACTACTTACTCAAATAATCAATACCATACAACTACTTATTCACTTTTAAACACATATACACTTCCTCTTTCTATTCTTACTAGATTTTATTCTTAGTCTTCCTTTTTGATTTTACTATTCTATTTCTAAGTTCGTTTCCTTATCGACTTCTATATATATATCGATACGTTGATTTCTAATTATCAAATTATCTTAAAAATATTCTAACTCCTTAAATTCCCGGAAAAATTCGCCATAACCTCCTTTGTACCGGGAGCATCGGGATATTTCAAATAGCCTCCCATGGCCCTCACCAACCCAAAATAAAAGGAAAAAGCCAAGCGGCTAGCCGATACGGCGCATAAAATCTCACATATGAATTAAATACACACCTTTTCGTCGAGAATTCTATTTATATACCTTCATATCTTATCCATACCTATCTCATGTATATTTATACCTGCCCAATCTATTTTAACTATACCTGATCGTTTTAACTCAATTCGTTAATTAATTTGTTAATTAACTCTTTAGTCTATTTCACTTTTATATTTGAACATGACATGTTCAAATATATTTTAACTTTCTTATTAACTAATTTGAATCCAAATTTCAAATTTAAGTTTTATATTCTATTTCGAATATCCATTTACAAATCCAATCACCTTTCAAAGTTCAACTTCAAATTCAAAACTCGATTAACTAATTCCTCTTCGACTTAGTTTATTCTATTCAATTTCTATTCAAATTTTATATCACTTCTATTATTTAAATCTATATATCAAATTCTATTCAAATTCTATATTATAAATCCCATTTTGAAATTCAACACAACTTGTCTTTCCCAAAACAAATTCAAAACAGTATCTCTGGTAGTAATTCGTCACTTACAACTCGAAAATGAATACTGATGATGCAGCTGTCATCATCGGAATCTATTTTCCAGCGATCGAAGTGAGTTCAATACTATAAAACCATTTCTAAACATTTCCACTTTGAAATTCATTTCAAAATATAATTCACACTGCTTGTAAAACAATTTAAAATCTCCCAAGACCTTAAATTTTCCTTATTTTTAATCCAAATCAATTTACAAACACTTATCAAATTTTCAAGAATTTTAATTCAATTTCTGGCTTAAATTTCAGATTTAACTCATCTGATTTCACGTATATCACTTATATTAATTCTGATTGGTTATTTACATAACCATTTAATTTATAATCTTACTCGATTATAATAACAACCAATATATCCAATATATTATAATTTTGATATATATATATCTTTTCTATATCAAGATATACCTTGGGTAAACTTATTTTAATTTACCCTCTTTTCAAAACATATCGTGTCGACTCATCGTATTCGAGTATTTAGTAACTCCTACCGATACAGTGGATCAAACTGATCGACCAGAGCCCATAAACAACTCAACCATTAAATCTCCACAATATAAAACAATTTTTTTATCAATAACAAATACGCTCACTCGTATATGTACACTCAACTCAATCTAGGGTATTACTAACCCTATCTCTACTGAGTCATGCCACAGAGCCAAGGTAATTCACTTAACTTAAGCTATGATACCAACTGTAATGACCCGGGTTTTTGACGATCATGGTTATCCGATATACAACACATATCGAACATCCAAGGATCGAAAATACCGGTCATTAATGAAAGAAATTAGAGGGTAAGGAAAGATAAGATAGAAACTTAGAATAGAAGAAAAAGAAGAACACAACATCAGAGTAACACGAACCTCACAGCGGAGCGAATAACATATAATATATATAACATAACTTGAAATATACATCTGTACTTGAATATACATATCATAATCAAAGTACAACACTTACAACACAGCGGAAATAACTATAGCTATATAATCCTGAAGCCTCCTGCTCTAAGCTCTTCCAGTATATCTGTAAATCCTGACTACTTGACTGCCCGTACAAAATTGGGCACCCAAGAGTTTAGGGAAAACTAAACAAAATAAACTCCGGGTCAGTCATGGGACTGGTATGAGTAAAACAGTTTAAAACAATTAAACGAGTAAGCGATATCTCATAAGACCACGTCGTATAACGGAACGGGTTTTTCCCTTGTAAGAATCCAAAATATCTTTATATCAAAAACCTTTTGGTATTATAATAATGTCTATCAACCACAATATAATAATCATCTAGCAGAAACCCTTTCATCTCACGTTCTACAAATATAGTATACAATCAAAACCGCAAGCACGTATTGGGTAATGGATTTCCAACTATGACAAGGTATGGAACCACCTTTCGCTAGTGTACCTCTAGAGAGGAATACACTGGGTTCGACAAGAACATCTTGCAACCCGGCCACATATGACCGACCACTCATTTCGCTTGAGTGTATCGAATGTATATCACCAACGGTTGGGATCAGCAACCGTTTCCCGAATGGGATAGCATCAACAATAGATTTTTAGAAATAAATGAAACTCTAGATTGGGTGATTATACACCCTACTTTGGAGCGACCGACTTAGCCGTGCTGCCTGCCCGATTTCTGTCATTTACCGGTTGATGAGGTTTGAAGTTACGCTTCATCATCACATCAGATTCACTTCGAATGCCACATTGTCAGATCCATCGAAATTCACTAATTGACGTCCACAACAGTACATTACGTGTTAGCTAAAAGAAGTTTCCTTCTCCTCTTCCACTCTTGGTACGGTTGGAGAAATCAATATACGTGATCGTTTGGAAATACTCTGTTAGACATCCGTCCATACAAGTCATCCAGGAATAGAATGAACCGAAGGCACTATTCAATACATCCATCTTAGACACTGTTATCTAAGACTTATACAATAGCCTTTGCACTTTACTTCGTCTTCAATTATCTTTGGCATGTATGATTCGCAACGCTTATGCCAATACATAGTGGTTCTTTGGATAATAATCCAACCGGTCTCTCCATATTAACCACGTTAAAATGGTCAAAACTTTGATAGTCTGTAATTTAACCATCAAAGAAAAACAGATGTGCAAACAATGATATTATTTCCAAATGGAAATTCTATCAATCAATCATCAATCATATATATATATATATATATTTTTTTTCATATTTCCTTATTTTCTATGTTTAGAAAATATACGTTATTAACACTGGAAAAAATTTCCATTGTTATTTACATAACACTTTTATTTCACAACTATCAGTCCCTGACTGTAACTAGTAGGAGAACAATTCTCTAAGTATAAACCCCGAAGGCCGAAACCAACATCAGATCGATACTCAGAAAAATATTCAACTTAACTAATCTCTAGTCAGTTTCAAATCTTGTTTAACTCTATTTCGATTAACTCTAATTCGAATAACTAATATTCGATTTAACTCCATTCGCTTAACTGTAGATCGCAGCGATCACAATGGTTACGCCTGATTCCCTCAGGAAACATCCGACCGCCGTAGGCTATCTGCAGCCCTGCGAATTACGCTAGCAGTCATGAAAAATGGTAAATTATCCTATATAACTCCTTTTAATAAACTACGTTTGGTTAACTCCTTTTAATAAACTACGTTTGATTAACTCCTTTTAATAAACTACGTTTGATTAACTCCTTTTGATAAACTACGTTTGATTAACTCCTTTTATAATCCTTTTTATTTCCTAAATAAATATCCCTTTATTCTATTCATTTTATCAACATTTTTCCCTTTTATAAAAATCTATTCGTTTTATAAACATTTTCCTTTTATTTACTTTCGAAATATTTCCTTTTTATAATATCTATTGATTTTATATAATCCCTTTATTTCAATATACATTGAAAAAAAAATCCTTTTTACATCCCAGGGTCCTTTTATGATATTAAAAATATCTAATCACAATTATCAACATCATTCTAACACACAAAGTCAAACAGATTATATATCACATCATATATTACAATATATGAACAGAACAGTATCATAAATATTGAGGAGTCAAGTTGGACTCCTCCAACCTATTTCCTTACATCGCCGATGTTAAACAACGCAAATATAAAATATTCTGTTTAAAACAGAATCAATATTCGATTAATGATTGTATATATATATATCGTTATCTTTAATTTCAACTAATACACAAGCAACTCAACCAAACAATTAACACATAACAATCAGTCATCATTTATCAGTTCTAAATATACGTTATAAAAATAGAACTGTTCAGAGTTGGTGAGTTTTACTCACTTTGGCAGTTCATCGTTAAAGAATGATAAACTGTTATTTGATTTGAATCAAACAATTTATTTCATCATAAATTCAGACGAGCTCCAATCTACGCCTAGTCAGTTCCATTGTGGAGCTCTCGTCCATACGATCCCAACACAACTTACGGTTTGTCAATCTGATATTGTATGACCTAGATATTTGATTTACAAGATTGAACTAATTTAAATAAATTAAAACTTGAATTTCTAATTTCTCGTTGGGCTTTAACCTTTTATATTGGCCCAACTTCAAATCCAACAGCCTAGACCCGCTTAAAGCTCCTTCTCTCACAAATGAACTGCTGTGCCTTCCTCCTGATAAACCCACCATATTCGATCACTTCCTTCCCCCGTATCTCCATCATTCTTTCATCGATATCAAATTCGAGATCACCAATGAACTCTCCTTCGCAATCTCTCCACTTTCCTACCCCTCGGATAACACTCGAGCTCCACCCCAGATTTGTGTCGACCGCTTCCTCCGTCGACTACAGGGATCGCACGACACTTTTCGTGCATCGAACCCTACCAAAGCCCCTCAACAGATGCTAAATCACTCCACTAACTCGAATCCAACACCACAAATCCACATTGTTGCTTCAACCTCACAATCTATCGATCCCTAGTTCGATCTGGCTATTTCCAGCGATGGAAAAATACCACCGCACCCAATTCGATTCATACTAGCATGAAGAGGAACTGATGAGCATCACAAAGATGATCATTTCAGGAATTATAGAAATTTATTTGGATTATATTTGATTTTCTTTGTGGGAATTTTCTTGCTGTGTTTGTATATATATAGTATGTATTGTTAGGTAGCATTTGTGGTTGGAAATCATGTGTTTGTGGCCTCCTATATGATCAAAGAATGAAGTGGGATTTTTTATTTCTTTTTTTATTTTATTTATTCTAGCGATTTTATTCTCGTTTTCTGGTCTTTAAATATCCCTGCGACCACATACGATACCCAAAATTCACCAAACTGGACATGCACCTTCAGTTCGACATTACGGTCCCAACGAAACTGGTTTCGTCGAATTCCGACTTCGTATGCTCACGCAGCGTATTTTTAGTCATCGAAATATTGGTTGTTTTTCACTCTAAAAATCTATATGGCCACACAGTTACTCTAAAAATGACGGAACTTGGAATCTAATAATAATTTGATGTTGCGGATCCAACAAAATTAGTTTCATCGAAAACCGAGGTCGTTTGAAAAACTAGCTATTTTTAAAGCTCCGAATGACCCATTTAAATATATAAATATATTTAAATATAATTAAATTAAATATAAATAAATTTATATTATCGTATATATATTCACAACAGAATATCATACCACTATAGAATATTCCTCTATGAATTTCTAAGTTGATATTTCAAATCTGGGTCAACCCGATATTCGATTTATATTGAAATTCCTTTTTTAAAATATAAATAATTCCTTTATAAATTATAAAGGAATTCCATAGCGACTTTTCAAAAATTTAATTTGGACATACATCAAAATCTACACGACGAAATCCCGATTTTTCTCTTCCACTAGAAAGATATACTCCACCAGCTCCACACGTTTCTTATTTCACAGAAATCCGGTTTAAAACGAATCCTGTACATTCAATAGAAGTTCGAATAGCCAATTTACGAACTACAGCTCCATTTCAAGCTCGATTTTAATTATAATATAATTATATGTTCAAATTGTCGTTCAAATAATATACTCGTTATTTAAATTCAATTCCAAGCTGAACTAAATACCACAGATGATCTAGTTCACACCATATCGCCAAGTCTGATTATTTCAGAATAAAATATATTATTTAATTTATTATTTTAATTAAATATTCACCATTATTTAATTCAACGACCATTAAATTCACTATATCACATTAAATTCACTATAACACTATTTATATAATTAAATAAATTAATTATAATACCTCTGCAAATGCGGGTCATTACAATTAATATTTGGATTTGTTATCAAATATGAAATTGAAATTTAAATTATAAATTAAAGCCGATAGCCACCAGCGACCACCTCATCCTAGTTATAACTTATTAAATGAGTTAATGAAATGAAATATAAAGTATGGGTTTATAAATTAACAAAATAAGTGGGATTTTAAACTGAAATGATATTTGTTGTTTAAATCAAGACTTAATTTAATAAAATGAGCCATATTTCTGCAAAGAAATAATATTCACATTTTAAAGTGAATAACGGTTTAGAAGCAAACGTTATGCAAATCAGAATGGTGATAAAAGGAAATTGGTAAATGTTGGAAGTGATAAATTCAAAAGTGAATTTAGAAATCTGGTTTGACCTTTAACAGTGAGTTTATTCCAAGGTTCGGAACGTTAATCGAATATAGATTTTTCGTAAGGGATTTATAGGTTGAAATTCGACTATATCAAATCCTTGAAACTAATAATTACTTTCTGATTTTCTATGAATATTAATTAATTAATTATTATTTATTTATTTAAAATAAAAAAATAAAAGTTATATTTTGAAATTAGTTATTTCAAAGGTAGGGATTATAACGTCATCGTTATAATCAAAGATTTCCCTAAAGAAGTGGATTCGTAAACTGAATACAAGAGTTGTGTAAATAGTTTTCTAAATAAGAAATATAAAAACAGAGTCAAGGAAATTAGAAATTGATTGGAAATTGGTTAAATTGAATAGTTGTTTGAGTATTGATCTGATGTTGGTTTCGGCCTTTGGAGTTGATAATTAGAGAGTTGTTCTCTTACTAGTTTACAGCTAGGGACAGATGAATGGGGAAGAATAGCGATGCGTGAATAAGCAAATGGAAATGTTTTCCAATGTTAATAATGTATATTTTTAAAATATAGTAAATAAGAGTTGTAGATATATGGATTTATTTCTCGATGTTAACAAGGGATATTTTCTAAGTATAGAAAATAAATAGTTTAAGATAGTGGGAAATGTTTTTCCAAAGGATCGTGAGAGGCTAAATGAGTTAGAGAAATATATTTAGGTAAAGAAAATAATGGGAAATTGGGAAATGAAATGATGATTGATCAATAAGATTTCCATTTGGAAATGCGACCGTTGTTTGTACACATGTTTTCCTTTGATAGTTAGATAACCAACTATCAAATTTTTTGACCATTTCCGTTGTCAATACAAAGAGACCGGGATCAGATTTATTATCTGAAAAACCATTCCTATGGGCCTTATCATTTTGAATCAAATATATCGAAGACAATTGAATATGGGGTTTATGCAAGGGTTACTCTGGCGATCCTAGGTAGAAATTGCCTAGGATGGATTTATGGAATAGTGCCTTTGGGTTGTCCAGTCCTAGGACAACATGAATGGACGAATGTTTGATAGAGTATATCTATTAGATCACGTAAATTGATCGTTTCAAACGTATTTACGTTGGTGGCGGAGGAATCCGTTTCTCTTGTTTATGCCCATGATATTTTTAGGGAAATCAATTTGTGATTTTACGGCTATGACGATGTGGCATTCAAAGTAAATAAAGGAGTGATCTGTTAAAAGATACGTTATGACCTCAAGCCTCATTAACCGGGAAATGACAAAAATTGGGCCGGCAACATGACTTAGTGGGTCGCACCCAAGTAGGATATATTGTTACCATCTAGAGAATATTCATATTTGTTACTTCTTTCAATTCTGTATCTCCTGGGAACGGTTATGTTAGTATACCAACCGTAAGGTGAAAATATATTTGGAACATTCAAGCAAAATGAATGGTCAGTCATGTGTTGTTGAATTACAAGATGTTCTTGTTGAACTCCAGTGTACATCTTCTAGAGTACACTGATCGGAAGGTGGTTCCATACCTTGCCATAGTTGGAAATCCATTACTGAAAAGAGCCCACGGTTTTTGATTGTATATTGTATATATGTAGAGCGTGAGATGAAAGCATTCTAGTAGATTGTTATGTACTTGATTTATACATTATTATAATATTAGAAAATATTGATCTTACGAAATATTTTGGGTTATCGTAAAGTAAAAACCGTGTGTGTTTATGTGTGGATCAGTGTTGTGACTATCATTTCTTTTAAAAGGATTTTAAAAGTTAAACCAACTGATTAGATTTTACTCACAGCAGTCACATGACTGACCCAGAGTTTATTTTGTTTTGTTTTCCGTAAACTCTTGAGTGCCCAAATTTGTATGGGCAGTCAACTAGTTGGGATTTTTCAGATACGTGGAGGAGCAAGGAGCAGGAGGCTTCGGAGTTATATATATATATATAGAGAGAGAGAGAGAGATTTTATTTCCGTTGTGATATTATATGATAATGTTATGTATGTATAGTTGCCAGTTTGTATTTTCAAATTTGTTATATAATATATTTTTACTCTTTCTGCTATGAGTTTCGTGTTTACTTTGATTCTGTTTTGTGGTGATCTTCTTCTTCTTCTGTTCTAATTTTCTTTTTTTCTATTTCTCACCCTATAACTTATTTCTATTAATGATTTGGTATTTTCGATGCTCGGTTAGTTAACATAGGTATTCATGTCGATTTTCAGGGTCGAAAATCCTTAGGTCGTTACAGTGGTATCAAAGTTAAAGATTAAGTAATTACCTTGACTCTACGGCATAACTCAGTGGAGATGGGGTTAGTAATACCCTAGATTGAGTTTGAGTGTATATTTATGGGTGAACGTATTTGTAGATTTTATAAAAAATGTTTTATATTGTGGAATTTTATTGGTTGAGTGGTTTATGAATTCTGGTCGATGGTGGGGCACCACGAAATCGATAGTGGTTTCTAAACACTCGAATACGATAAACCAAAATAGTGTGTTTTTGGAAGAGGGTAAATGAAGTAATTTTACCTAAGGTATATCTTGATATAAAAGAAATATTTATATTTAAATTATTATAATATATAATACATGTGTGGTTTTTATTATAATCAAACAAGACTATAAATTGAAATGATTATAAATAACGAATGCGAATTAATACAAATGTAATGTATAAACTCAGAAGTATTAAATATGAATTTAAAACAGATTTGGAATTAAAATTTTGAGATTTGGAAAAGTGTTTGTAAATGGATTTGAGGTTTAAAATACGGAAATTTTAAAATCGTGGGTGATTTGAAAATGTTTTTCAAATATTATAAAAGGTATTTTGAATTGATTTCAAAATGAAAGTATTTAAGAGTATGTTTTGAAAGTGGAACAGTATTGAACTCACTTTGTTCGTTGGAAAATAATTCTGATGATGACGGCCACATCATTAGTGTTCATTTTCGGGTTTCTAAGTGACAGATTACTACCAAAGATATGGTTTTGAATTGTTTTAAGGAAACAAGTGGTCAGAAATTCAAATGTTTTGAATTATTATATATATATATATATATATGATTTCAAACTAATTTGAAATAAAACCAGGAATTTAAAAAAATTTGAAATATAAAATTTAACTTATGAAGTGAAATAGATTGAAATGGTAGAGTGAATAAATAAATAGAAATTTAACTTAAACTAAGTAAAATAAAATTGGATTGGATTGGAGATAATATGATTTGGAATTGGATGGTTGAGTTAGAATTTCAAATCAAGATTGGAACCTGAGTTTGAATTGGAATTCGGCTTGAATATAAGCGAATGATTCGATTGATGATAAATTGATTGGAGATCAATTGGAAATGCTTGGAAATATGATGGAGTAATAACAAAAGGTAGAGACAGAATTGAATGTCCGACAAAAAGGTACAATTTTATATTTTGTATGAGCACGAGATTTATGGGCCTGTTTGGCTATTTGATTTTCTTTTAGGTTAAAAAAGGCCTAGAGAGGCAAGTTGTGGTTATTCCGATGGTGTCGTGCAAAGGAGACGCTGGCAAAAATTTCTGGGAATTTAGGGTGTTAGAAGTTTTCTAGATTTTGGAGAATTGCCGTTAGTAAGAATTAAATTAATAATTTAATTGAAATAAAATGGCTTAGTTTAAACTGAAGTCAAGTAGTAAGCAAAAGATTTTTGGTCTCGTTAATAGGGATATAGCAATTTTTCTACCTTACTAATTTCGAGAACGAAAATCTTTTAAGGGTGAAAGAACGTAACGACCCGTATTTTTATTGATTTAATAATTAATTAATTTAATATATTGGTTTGATAATTTAAATGGTATGAATTTATATAATTTAGATTATTTATTTAAATAGTGGAATAATAATTTTAATTCCAAAATGGTCGGAAATAAGTTGAATTGGTAATACTGTGTAAATTGGATAATATAGGATATTTAATCAGGTGTCTAGCATGACAAAACAACTCAAGTTGTCCTGTAGGTGAAAAGTTACCTTGCGCAGGCCTAGCAACATTTAATAATAGGCTATTAACAGTGTATTGAACAAATACATTTCATTTCCTTAGCATAGAAGCTTATATAAAGATATATATCCTAATCGCACGTACAACATGCAGAACAAAGGAAGTGAAAACTCATGGAAAAGCTGCATGTCTAATGAGCTAAAAGTCCTATCCTATTATTTCAGTGCAAAGGGTCTTCCTTTATAAATACGCAATGTTATTCCTCAAATTCATTTTTAGAGAGACAAGAAAACTTCAAACGAAAATAAATAAAAACGCGGACTTCATAAGAGAGATCAAACAGTCCATAAAAAATACAATCTCTAATGAGAAATTATGAGAAATATATACATGAAACACGAAAAGGGTGCTCTTCAATTTTACGTATATTTTACAAGGTTCGGTTGCTTTTTCTTGGAAACCATACTTTTGGATAACAGCCATAGGTTGGAACGTGCATCGATCACAGACGTAGAAGGACGGTAGCCAGTGAACTGGCTTGAAGTCTGTATACTTCTGGCACGTGCAAGGCTTGATTTTCGAGTTGGCATAGGGTGGTATGACGTGCGGGGTGCACGAGAAGTGCACTAAACTTGGTAGCTAGAAACCACCTTTTCATTTGGGGAAGTTGTGATGGGAAGAAAACCGAATAAGGGGGTAGCTTCGGGTTGTTAAATGATGAAGTGAAAGGGAAATAGGGAGGGAAACAGAGACATAAATGGAGTTTTTGAATGTTTGTTTGAACAGGAGGAGCTTGTGACTATTTAGTTTGTGGAAGTAAAAGTGGTCAAGCTTGTACGTAGATTTTGGGAAGATTTATGGAAATAAATGATGTGGCTTTACTATGTGCATGCGGTTGAAGTGTGAAGTCTCCATACCAGAAGTTTGTTCGAGCTGTACATTATGGGAGGAGTTTTCATGGATCGGAGATGGAATGAAGTATATGAAGCAGCGTTGGAAAATGGTTGCTAAGGAAGATGGAGTACTGTAATTTTTGGACGCGGGTGGGCTTTTGTTTGAAGATAGGCCAAACAAATGTGGTAATGGTTTGGGCGTGGGGTACTTAAATTAATGTTGTGAGCCCAGTAAGAAGAAAGATGGTGTAGAGGTTTCCTGTTAAACCGGATTTGGTAGTTTGGACGAGTTTTGGAGTGAGAATGTTCATAATGAAGGGTCAAATGGACATGCCAAGTGATACCAAACTTTGCTGAAGTGTACAATCTCATTGCAATCATGATTGATCCAGGATTGCAAGTTATTTCGGGATGTATATGCAAAAAATTAAGGAAACAGACCTGCTACAACTATTTCTGAAAAAAAGATGAAATCATTTTACTTGGATCCTTTCGATCTATATCCCGGAAGATGTTGTAGAGGTAAGTAAGCCGTTAGCCGTGGGTTACAAAACATTGGAAATGGCCATTTGTAATAGGAGTGTGGATTAGTTTTTACTCGAGTTTTTAGAAGAAGGCAGGATGTTGAATGCGGAATGGACCGTGTTTAAAATGGGTAAAGCCCAATGATTTAATTAATTTAAATTTCTATTTAACTTAAATATATATATATATATATATATATATTAACTTGAAATAATGATATCCCGACCGTACGAACTCAATTTCACGAACTTCTTATCACGTTGGAATCTTGTGGGAGCGAGCTATGTTATGAAGCCAATTTGGAACAATTTGGAGCTGGTTTGGATTTATGGCAAAATTAAATGGCTAACTGGATCGATCGACAGTTTATCGTTATTTAACGATAAACGACCGATGTGAGTAATCTCACTAACTCTGCCGAGTTTTATAATTTTATAAATGTTATTTAATATTGATAAAAATGTTTGAATGTTCTATGCGATGGTTGTTTGGATCATTTGCTAATTTATTAGTTGAAATATTATATATTTTTATACATAAATTGTTAATTGAATACTGATTCTATTTATTAAAATATTTCATATTTATATGAAATAAATGTTGATTAACATCTGTGGATGCAGGGAAACAGTTTGGAGGGATCCAACTAGATTCCCCAACAATTATACCATTGTTTTTTTCATATAGTACATTATGATGTGACAAATAATCTTGTGTTGGGATGTTTTAGACAACATTGAATAGAAATAATTATTATCTAAGTATCGTGAGATATATAAATATATCAGAAAATAAACTGGATTTTAAAAAGGGAATTTCTATTTTAAAATAGAAATGAGATTTTGATTGACTAGAATATATTTACTTGTTCAATTATATAAAAGAAGTAATTTAATTTATAAACAATATTTATAAATGAAGCGAAATTATTTCTATTAAACAGTTTGGAAATATAAATTTAAAAATTGAATTTATATAAAAAGAAATCAGTTAGAAAGAGAAACAATAAATTTGTTTAGATGTTCGAAATCTGAATAGAATTGAAATAAATCGATAAGGATTGATAATTATAATTCGATAATGTCGAATGTTATTAGAATAATTTGTTTTATAAATGTTAGCCTGCTTTGTGACCAGGCTACCAAAAGCTTAATTATTCACCAGTAGATGAAAAAATAGTTCGAACATTGACAATACACGACTCAAGAGATATGGCTCGTGGTTCCCGTTCGTTATAGCCTGCTCGTTGTTCCCGTTCGTACTAGCCTGCTCGTGGTCCTCGGCTCCTGATAGCCCGCTCGCACCCGCTCGTGGTCCTCGGTTCGTGATAGCCTTCGTTCGTAGATAGGGGCTCGTGATGACGAACTTGAGGAATCCCGTTCGTGGTGTACCCACTCGTGACCAATCCCACGATCTGGCCCGAGTCTCAGAAGCACGACCCGTACCCTTGGAGCTGCAACTATCCTTCAACGAGTTCCTACTTTATAGGCACGAACTGCTCTTACTTTCATGTGATGAACTGCACATGTCAACCCATTAGCAGGAGACCATCTCCACTTCTCCCACTACTCAACCGAAGCCCATCGGATGCACGCCACATGGCACTCAATCCATGGCTCTCCAACGCCTGTAAATATAGGAAGACCTAGCCATTTTAAGGGACTTTTGGGTTTCTCAACATCCATGGATGCCATGGCTAACACTTCTCCATAGATAATCAACACCTTATTCAGTTAAATTCAATGGATCTAGAGAGAATTATTCATTGAATTTGAGTGATTGAGTAACAATACTCCTTGTAATTGTAATCTCTGAATGAAATGAGAAAATATGATGTGGACGTGGCACGTTAACGCCGAACCACTATAAAAATCCTATTATCTTTCTTTTTCTGTATTTTTCAGTTATTTCTTCATATTTTATGCTTGTAATACAATAATTTGGGTATAAGAACCATTTTTTGGTCTAACATATTGTTGCTTTCATTGAGAAATGACTGACTTTCAAGCATAGGTCTTCTCATCTACTAATGGATGTCGAAGTTCATTAAGGGGAGATCCATATCTAAATTAAATAAATCACGGACTATTCAGATGCATAGTCTCCATCTGGTTTATAGTCTCGAAGATTGAAGAAATCTGCTCAGATGAACCACCTCGCAGTTCAGATTGAACAGAGCAAACAGGTCTAGTTCGTGGTTCGCATGAACAGAGCGGATGACTAGATCACTGGCTCTGATCGTGTATGCTAAAGTCGAACAAATCTGGGTGGATCGCCCTCCACGAACCATGACCCGCATGGCTACAGTGAACTGAAGATGCGTTAGTGTCAGGAACGGCTCGTGGGTATAGACCCGAACCGAGGGAACAAAGTTAATGCGATCCGACCCGACCTGAAGCAATTGTTGTGAACATATTCACGAATCGCACCCAAGTAGAGGCCACGGACCAGTCTCAAGAAAAGGTCACGAACCGAGGGGATGTGTGAGCCACGACCCGCATAGCAATCACGAACCGAAGGAAAATTGGGAACCGCGACCCATAATAGTAATGATGAACAAGGGTCACGACCCGACCCAAAAAAGTAATAGTTATTGGAAAAAATGCATTTAATTGATCATTTCAAAACCGTCTAGGTCGATCGCCTCCGGGACTGTAGGGACCCGGACCCCCACCGGCGCTGCACCCGGACCCCCACCGGCGCTGCACCCGGACCCGCACCGGCGCTGCACCCGGACCCGCTGACGGCTCCCCTTCGGCTCGTAGCACGGCTCGCCTTCGGCTCGGAATACATTTTGGCATACAATTATCACCAACACTTATCAACTGAGATTTGATAGATAGTCCGAGGATATTGACAGCAAATTAGCAACAACTAGGATTCTTCCTAGAGCCATAACACCTATTTACTAGTATTATTCAATGTGAGGAGCTATTGAAAAGATTCAGCATGATGGCTATGGCAGTATACGAGACATGATTATCTCACATCAGCCTCCTCTTCTAGAGTTTCGATGGTGTATTTATCTCACCAATGCAACTAATGTTTTCCATTAACGAGTAGTGATCACCTGGTTTACATGGCTTTAACCCGTCCAACTGGTGGAGTCCTAGTTGGCATTAATATGGTGCAGTCCAAGCACTATTCCAAGGACTCGGATGATCATAGCAATGATGATTCACAATGACAAGATACTCGAAAGTGACTAAGGACCCTATCATTAAAATTATACACTTCACTTGTAGGGTGTGATGAAAGACATATGTCGTGTGGGTCACATCAACACACTTTGGTGCTCAGAGTCAGGTACCAGTTAAACCACCACAAGTCATAATTGGACATATGGATCTTTTGCCCGTATGATAGCGATTTGACTGCTCACCAGTCACCATATGACCTTGGTCAAGAGATGAAAGTTTGAGATTAAATAAAACAAGAATCGACTGTTAGTTCTCTATTTCATACATCAATTGTGATAGAAAACATGAACATTACTTTAAGCCTTGCAAGCCACACTACTGTAGTCAAGTTTATCTGATTAAGTTCTAGACTGACCAGCTCTAACGGCGTTCAGAGTTTGCATTGCACCTTGGTGTTTATTGTAAAAATTCCCAACCGAAGCTGGAGTGGGAATGGTCCGAGGTAACTAATTTAGCAGAAGAGCCTGTTATTTGGCAGAATGGAATATGCTACGCAACAGAAATGACGTGGAACCCAAAAATGCTTCCCCTCCCGATGAGATGGAGTGTGAAGGAGGCATAAGCTTAACAAGCAAAGGATGATATCTAATGACGCAACTGCACATGTTTCGATTGTTGACACTGACCTAACTAAGGTCTTGAAATCGAATCTCATTTAGACTTCTTCCGAACGAGGGAACTGACATGCTTTAGGCGAGCCAGTATGTGCTCGCTTGGACCTATGCAAATATTTATGGGATTTTACCATAAATTATGAGTGATTGGTCCAGAATAAACCTAAAATGTGCTCCTGTCAAGCAAATAAGATGTATGCTCGGTCCATGGAGTGCATCTTCCTTGAAAAAAGAAGTCAGAAGGCTGAGAGGCAATGGTTTTATATGAGATGTGTAACACCCCGTGTATTCTATAACCGTGAAAGTCATAAATTAAAGTATAATTAATTTGAAATCAAAGAACTAAGGGAAACGGGACACGCCATTGCGTTCGTCTCGGAAAAATACGCGAAATAGAGTCCGAGTTTTCGAAAAACGGAGTCCGTATGAAGAAGATATAGCCTCCGGAAGTTTCTGAATTAAGTTTAAAATTCGAACAGCTCAGAAAAACAAGTTTAAAATTAAAAATCGGGCCCAATTGGCCAGGGCGGGAAAATTCCCGCCTAATGCACCCAGGTCGACTGGGCTGTCGACCTGGTCTAGCCAGGTCGACAGGGCTGTCGACAGGGCTGTCGACCTGGTCCAGACCCAGGTCGAACCCAGTCCACCCTGGCTGGCCTAGTCTATGTTGGTCGATTTTCAGAAGCATGCTTTGTCATTAGGGCTAGGTGGCAGGCTCTAATTGGTCTCTCTTTCGAATGAATGGCTACGATCAATCCAAGCAACATCGATGGTCCTAATCAGTTCATAAACTCTATAAAAATGACCCTAGACTCTACCTAGGTTTCTTACACAATTCTCTAGCCTCCATTGCTCTCTTCTTCTAATAAAAAAATAAAAATGGCGTCGCTGCTCTGCTGGAATTAAAACTAGAAGATAATCAACATCAGCCTAAGCAACTCAATTCAAACTAGAGATTAAAGTTTCTGCAAAGATTCTACAACAAGTTAAAGTTCTTTCTTTAATCCAATCAAGGCAAGTACAGTTATTTTCCGCTATAAACGTTAATTATAATTTTGATATGTTTTTAATTCTGAATCTGAGATTGTATATATATTATCTTCTGTCAGATTTGTTTTTCTGTGACTGTTCTGTATCCCTTTTCTTCTTCTCTGTTTTTATAGCCAGGCTACCACGAGCCTGTGCCTAATCTCATAAGAGATGAACGTATGAATGCAAATTTTGGGATAAATAATGAATGATGTGAAATTTGACAAGACTAAATTGAATGTATGACTTTAGGTCTGAGGCATAAAATATATTGGACATATGCATAAATTTGACTATGAACATATAATTTATGCATGTTGTATGCATAGTTATGTTGTAATTTAGAACTGTAATTAATGAGCATATGTTGTAAACTAGATTTGGATCTATGCATATTCTATGATAGAAGAAAAGAGGAACCATTGTAAGATTACATATGATTTGAGACTTTGGACAAAATGCATATAAAAGTCAAGATATGATTTTTAGAAGATATGATTTAAAGATTTATATTGTTGGGTATAGTTTGCATAATGATTCATGACTCAAAAAGAAGAAGATATGGAAACTTAGGTGTAAAGATTTACATTAATTAGGATATCTATTATTGTGATTACACCTAAATAGGGATTTTTGGATATATGGCATGCATTGAAATTAATGGTTATATTTGGTATAATTTATATGTGAATCTGCTGTAAAATGCTAGTTTAACAAAAATTGGAACATATGTTATATGGTAAATTGTGTCCATATTCTGCGCTATGTAAATTTATGCAAACATGGAATATATGTTCATATTGTGAATCATGACAATTATGTAGGCATATGAATTTAGGCCTAATTTATGATTAGGCAAGGCATGTAAATAGAACCTTTAGAAATATTAAATCTGCTAAATCTACTAATTTGCTAAGTTGCCTAAACTGCTAGTTCTGTTATATGGCCTAGACTGCTATTAAGATTGAAATGCCTAATCTGTTAAATTTGTCTATTAAGATGCCTAATCTGTTATGTGCTAAAATCTGCTAAGTTGCTTAATCTGCTAAATCCGTTAAGTCGCCTAATCTGAAAAATCTGTAATATGTTAAATCTGTTACCTGCTATATCTGTTGTTTTGATATAATTAGTCTGTTATTGGCGTAATTTGAATTGACTATAGTTATGAATAATTGACATGTATATTAGGCATAGGCATAAATGCTAAACTATTAATTAATTGGCCGCAAAGATAAACATGGCTAACTCGAGGTTAGAATGAGTTTGCGGCGTAATTCTGCCCGGAACCGCCCGGCACATCCAGTGGCCGCAAACAATAGGTTCTAATGTGAGAAGTTAGTCATAACCTGCTTAAGACACGAGGTTAGGTCTGGCTTGTGGCAGAAGTCTGCCCGGAACCGCCCGGCCCATCCAGCGGCCACAAGCTAGCGACCTAATGTGAGAGGTCTAGGCATTAATAATTAATTAATGCAAATCTAAGATAAGAATGACGTCTAAAACATATTGGGGAAAATAGGGATAAACCAACGGGATTAATAGGTGTAGTAAACCCGTCCATGAATATGTAGGCCCAATACAATGTTAGACAAATCTGAAAAATCTGTACATCTAATACGTTAGTCTGAAAACTTGTTAACTTAATTTGTGAACTAGTAAATCTGAATTCTGTATGTCTGAACTTGTAAACAAGTTAATCTGAAATCTGTTAGTCTGGGGACACAATGTTAGGAGGGGAATTACTTGTGTCATCTGTTGTTTGGGACCCATATTAGTCAGTAACCCTTTCTGGTATCAAAACTTTGACCCAACAGTAGGTAGGGTCCGAGCACGCTTACTGAACTAATTATAAGAGGTTCATTCTGATAATGGCGAGGGGTGTTGATGGTGCGTTCCAACCGGGTCATGTGCGTGCATGGATCCCGGTCTGCCTCTGAGGATGTAAGACGCAGTGACATCTGTAAATAGGTCTGTGCCAATTGGTTGTCACTTTAGGGAGTGATACACCCTACTGTGGGACCGACACAGGATATTTATGTATTAGGGAGCCGATCGCTTGGGGTAGGGTTTTAGGGTACGCTTAGTTCTGTCTGTTTCTGTTGGTACCGTCTGTTTCTGTTGGGTGGTAACACCTGTCTGTTTCTGTGTGGTACCATCTGTTCGGGTGGTAAAGGCCCATTACTAGTGTACACCTAATTCCACATTCTGTTTCCATAGGGATAAATATGTTTCTTCTTCTGTCTGTTTCTGATCGGGTAGTAAAGGCCCATTATTAGCATTCTGTTTCTGTTAAAGTATTCTGTACCCGTTCCTGCTTCAATTTAGACATTAGGGTGACACCTAATTTTGCTATACTAGTATTAGTGCAGAGAAGTGTAAAACAATAGTTTATATCATTCTGTTTTTCTGTTATATCTGCTACACCTGTTACAGTTATCTCACATCCAGTTTTATGTTCATATCATATTATTATTATCTGTTCATATGCTGAAAGTCACTGGACTTGCCAGACTTTTTGTCTGACCCTTGTTGTTTCGCCTCCTTTCTTCCGTTTCCCCCCAGGTTATCCAAGGAGGGAATACTTTAGTTTGATCCGGATTTCTCTTTGCTTGAAGTGCTTAAAGTATGGCTTGGCTCAGTATAGCTTCCGTTCCATGGGGATTATGATTTTAAACCATGCATTTTGAAGGCTTTTGTACAAGACTGATATTTTGTACTTGAATTCTGAAATTTGAAAGGATGTAACCATATTAATTTATGTTTCCGCTGTAATAAAGTTAAAAATTTTCAAGTACTGTTTTATCTGTCTTGTAAGTTTCTGTTCTGTTTACTAAAATGCTCCACCAAAGTTAAGGCATTCCCTTTGTGAGTGACCTTAACGGAGGTGGGGTGTTACACTTGGTATCAGAGCTGAAGGTTACCAGATTTTATAAAAAAAAAAAAAAAAAAAGTTTTGAAAAATTATTTTCAAAAAAGGTTTTGAAAGGAAGTATTTTCAAAAATAAAGCTTATTTTGAAAAACATGATCCCCAAGAGCCATATATCTTTCTTTCAGTCCTTTTTGTATTGAACCTTTCCTTTTTCGTTCCAGCATGTCTGAAGCATCTGAGATACCAGAGGGTGTTCATGTACTCGGTTGGTTTCGTCAATATCTTGAGGCTAGGACCGCCGCTGCAGGTCCAGCAAATGATCCCCCTCCGCCACCCCCTCCTCGTGCAATTGCTTTCTCAAAGATCTGTAGAGATTTTAGGGCCATGGGTGGGAAGGATTTCAAAGGAACTGAATCATTCGTAGAAGCAAGGAATTGGCTCAAAGAAACTGAGGATCTATTCGTTATCTTCGAGGTGGACGATAGGCAGAAGGTACAGTTGGCAGTATGGCTGCTCAAAGACGAAGCTTCTTACTGGTGGGAAGTCACTAACGCCGAGAGACCAGTTGAGACATGGATGGATTTCAGAATAAGGTTTGAGACAAAATTCCTCTCGCAAGCTGAACGAAGTTTACAATTGGAAAAGTTCTTATCTCTTAAGCAAGGAAGTATGACGGTCAAGGAATACGTCAACCAGTTCAACCAACTAGCAAGATTCGGATTGGATTTAGTCAACACTCAGCATAAAAAGGCTCTCCGCTTTGTTAAAGGATTGAATGAGCCATTGCACAGCCTAGCCATGACCCATGTACCCATGGGAGCAACTTACGAGAAATTGGTGGATATGGCACTACTGCACGAGGAAGACAAGGGCCCGAAAGAGACAAAGAAGGAAGAACCACAGAATAAGAAAGCGGGGCCCAAAAAGGAAACACAAAAGAAGGATGAGAAGTCTGAAGATAAGAAGGGGAAAAAGTGCTTTACTTGTGGGAGCTCAACTCATCTGAACAAGGATTGCAGAAAAAGGAAGGGCGCTTGCTTCAACTGTGGGGAGATGGGACACTTCACTAGGGACTGCCCGAAGAGACGAGGACAAGGAGGGTAGGCGAACACTCTTGAGGCTAGTGGCTAGGATAGAAATAGGAAAAATTTCTATAGTAGGTTTAATTTCTTTATCTGATTATGGAGTTAAGACTTTTTCTGATTCTGGTATTTTGATTTTGTAATCGATACTCTGCACTTTAATACTAGTATTATTTCTGAATTCCGCTATAGACTCAGACCCATAAGGGTTATGGATCATCTGTTTGAGATTGGGGTTTGAGGGATATTTGTGTTAGGCGTCAAGTATGACGCATACATTCTGAGTTTTCGTGGGGTATGATTTTATCATGCTTAGCTTCCTAAGAATCATTAGGGAACCTGATCTGTACCAGTAGTCTGTAAATATCTAAATACTTTTTATAGGATTTCCAGTTTTAACATTGTCTAAAGAAGGTAATCCTCTGGGTGTCAATTTGATGTTGGTTTCGGTCTTTGGGGCCGATACTTAGGACCCATGTCTAATGGGAACCAAATTTTCGTTCTATCTGTACTCGCTTCCATCATTCGACTGTATCCTATCGATCGAATATTTGAACTTTAGGTAGAAACTAATGGGTGTAAACATGTGTTTGAGACATGTTATGTTTGATGGTTGCAAGTGGATGCAAGTGGTTGCTAGTGGTTGCCCGTGGATGCATATGCACACACTAGGCACTAGATCGGCTCGAAAACACTCTCATACTGCATATGGATGGGTGAGCATTTTTCAATTCTTGTGGATGCAAAATGGTTGATTCAGCACATGGATGTTGCATTTGAGTGAATGATTGTGCACTCATATAGAAATAATATATATCATTAGAATTCTATTGCATACATGTTGGACTCATGGCACTGACATAATTCGCATTAAGGAGGTCAACTGAATCAGTAGACCGCCTGATCTTTGCATTAGATAAGGAACATATACACACACTTTTGCATATGTTCATATAACATTAGAAGTTTTCTAAGGACAATGGATGCTTGTGGATGATGGTTGAGTAGATGGGTGATTGGATGGTAGGACACATTCTTCTTAACTTGAAGATTTCGGGGACGAAATCCTTTTAAGTGGGGGAGAATGTAACACCCCGTGTATTCTATAACCGTGAAAGTCATAAATTAAAGTATAATTAATTTGAAATCAAAGAACTAAGGGAAACGGGATACGCCATTGCGTTCGTCTCGGAAAAATACGTGAAATAGAGTCCGAGTTTTCGAAAAACGGAGTCCGTATGAAGAAGATATAGCCTCCGGAAGTTTCTGAATTAAGTTTAAAATTCGAACAGCTCAGAAAAACAAGTTTAAAATTAAAAATCGGGCCCAATTGGCCAGGGCGGGAAAATTCCCGCCTAATGCACCCAGGTCGACTGGGCTGTCGACCTGGTCTAGCCAGGTCGACAGGGCTGTCGACAGGGCTGTCGACCTGGTCCAGACCCAGGTCGAACCCAGTCCACCCTGGCTGGCCTAGTCTATGTTGGTCGATTTTCAGAAGCATGCTTTGTCATTAGGGCTAGGTGGCAGGCTCTCTCTTTCGAATGAATGGCTACGATCAATCCAAGCAACATCGATGGTCCTAATCAGTTCATAAACTCTATAAAAATGACCCTAGACTCTACCTAGGTTTCTTACACAATTCTCTAGCCTCCATTGCTCTCTTCTTCTAATAAAAAAATAAAAATGGCGTCGCTGCTCTGCTGGAATTAAAACTAGAAGATAATCAACATCAGCCTAAGCAACTCAATTCAAACTAGAGATTAAAGTTTCTGCAAAGATTCTACAACAAGTTAAAGTTCTTTCTTTAATCCAATCAAGGCAAGTACAGTTATTTTCCGCTATAAACATTAATTATAATTTTGATATGTTTTTAATTCTGAATCTGAGATTGTATATATATTATCTTCTGTCAGATTTGTTTTTCTGTGACTGTTCTGTATCCCTTTTCTTCTTCTCTGTTTTTATAGCCAGGCTACCACGAGCCTGTGCCTAATCTCATAAGAGATGAACGTATGAATGCAAATTTTGGGATAAATAATGAATGATGCGAAATTTGACAAGACTAAATTGAATGTATGACTTTAGGTCTGAGGCATAAAATATATTGGACATATGCATAAATTTGACTATGAACATATAATTTATGCATGTTGTATGCATAGTTATGTTGTAATTTAGAACTGTAATTAATGAGCATATGTTGTAAACTAGATTTGGATCTATGCATATTCTATGATAGAAGAAAAGAGGAACCATTGTAAGATTACATATGATTTGAGACTTTGGACAAAATGCATATAAAAGTCAAGATATGATTTTTAGAAGATATGATTTAAAGATTTATATTGTTGGGTATAGTTTGCATAATGATTCATGACTCAAAAAGAAGAAGATATGGAAACTTAGGTGTAAAGATTTACATTAATTAGGATATCTATTATTGTGATTACACCTAAATAGGGATTTTTGGATATATGGCATGCATTGAAATTAATGGTTATATTTGGTATAATTTATATGTGAATCTGCTGTAAAATGCTAGTTTAACAAAAATTGGAACATATGTTATATGGTAAATTGTGTCCATATTCTGCGCTATGTAAATTTATGCAAACATGGAATATATGTTCATATTGTGAATCATGACAATTATGTAGGCATATGAATTTAGGCCTAATTTATGATTAGGCAAGGCATGTAAATAGAACCTTTAGAAATATTAAATCTGCTAAATCTACTAATTTGCTAAGTTGCCTAAACTGCTAGTTCTGTTATATGGCCTAGACTGCTATTAAGATTGAAATGCCTAATCTGTTAAATTTGTCTATTGAGATGCCTAATCTGTTATGTGCTAAAATCTGCTAAGTTGCTTAATCTGCTAAATCCGTTAAGTCGCCTAATCTGAAAAATCTGTAATATGTTAAATCTGTTACCTGCTATATCTGTTGTTTTGATATAATTAGTCTGTTATTGGCGTAATTTGAATTGACTATAGTTATGAATAATTGACATGTATATTAGGCATAGGCATAAATGCTAAACTATTAATTAATTGGCCGCAAAGATAAACATGGCTAACTCGAGGTTAGAATGAGTTTGCGGCGTAATTCTGCCCGGAACCGCCCGGCACATCCAGTGGCTGCAAACAATAGGTTCTAATGTGAGAAGTTAGTCATAACCTGCTTAAGACACGAGGTTAGGTCTGGCTTGTGGCAGAAGTCTGCCCGGAACCGCCCGGCCCATCCAGCGGCCACAAGCTAGCGACCTAATGTGAGAGGTCTAGGCATTAATAATTAATTAATGCAAATCTAAGATAAGAATGACGTCTAAAACATATTGGGGAAAATATGGATAAACCAACGGGATTAATAGGTGTAGTAAACCCGTCCATGAATCTGTAGGCCCAATACAATGTTAGACAAATCTGAAAAATCTGTACATCTAATACGTTAGTCTGAAAACTTGTTAACTTAATTTGTGAACTAGTAAATCTGAATTCTGTATGTCTGAACTTGTAAACAAGTTAATCTGAAATCTGTTAGTCTGGGGACACAATGTTAGGAGGGGAATTACTTGTCTCATCTGTTGTTTGGGACCCATATTAGTCAGTAACCCTTTCTGGTATCAAAACTTTGACCCAACAGTAGGTAGGGTCCGGGCACGCTTACTGAACTAATTATAAGAGGTTCATTCTGATAATGGCGAGGGGTGTTGATGGTGCGTTCCAACCGGGTCATGTGCGTGCATGGATCCCGGTCTGCCTCTGAGGATGTAAGACGCCGTGACATCTGTAAATAGGTCTGTGCCAATTGGTTGTCACTTTAGGGAGTGATACACCCTACTGTGGGACCGACACAGGATATTTATGTATTAGGGAGCCGATCGCTTGGGGTAGGGTTTTAGGGTACGCTTAGTTCTGTCTGTTTCTGTTGGTACCGTCTGTTTCTGTTGGGTGGTAACACCTGTCTGTTTCTGTGTGGTACCGTCTGTTCGGGTGGTAAAGGCCCATTACTAGTGTACACCTAATTCCACATTCTGTTTCCATAGGGATAAATATGTTTCTTCTTCTGTCTGTTTCTGATCGGGTAGTAAAGGCCCATTATTAGCATTCTGTTTCTGTTAAAGTATTCTGTACCCGTTCCTGCTTCAATTTAGACATTAGGGTGACACCTAATTTTGCTATACTAGTATTAGTGCAGAGAAGTGTAAAACAATAGTTTATATCATTCTGTTTTTCTGTTATATCTGCTACACCTGTTACAGTTATCTCACATCCAGTTTTATGTTCATATCATATTATTATTATCTGTTCATATGCTGAAAGTCACTGGACTTGCCAGACTTTTTGTCTGACCCTTGTTGTTTTGCCTCCTTTCTTCCGTTTCCCCCCCAGGTTATCCAAGGAGGGAATACTTTAGTTTGATCCGGATTTCTCTTTGCTTGAAGTGCTTAAAGTATGGCTTGGCTCTGTATAGCTTCCGTTCCATGGGGATTATGATTTTAAACCATGCATTTTGAAGGCTTTTGTACAAGACTGATATTTTGTACTTGAATTCTGAAATTTGAAAGGATGTAACCATATTAATTTATGTTTCCGCTGTAATAAAGTTAAAATTTTTCAAGTACTGTTTTATCTGTCTTGTAAGTTTCTGTTCTGTTTACTAAAATGCTCCACCAAAGTTAAGGCATTCCCTTTGTGAGTGACCTTAACGGAGGTGGGGTGTTACAAGATGCCACATATCTCTCTTGGATATCAAGTCCCGACCTTATCCATAATGCTAATGAAAAATGGCACACATGCATCAATTTTTAAGATTTGAACAAAGTTCGCCCAAAAGGAAGCTTCCCGTCACTCATAATTGACCAGCTTGTGGATTCAATGTCTGGAATGAAGTTAAACCTTTTGAAATGCTCGTTTGGAGTTGCGTCAGGAAAGCTTCTTGGCCTCATATTTATCTCACACGAAATCGAAATCAACCCTGATCAGATTGCAACGATCATAGACATCCCTGACAACAAAGAATTAAAGGCGTCTAAAGCTTGGTAGGAAAGTTGGCACCACTTGTATGTAAGGAGGATAAGGTCCATAAACTAGTCTATAATGTAAGCAAGAAGGTAGCCATGGTAGAGCGCAACTAATTGAAAAACTCATCTACAGCTTGCTGGCTGCTCTGAGAAAGCTCCCCTACTATTTCCACATTCATTTGATTGTGATACACACTGATTAGCCACTATGACAGGTCCTGCAGCGACCCGAGGCCTCTGGGAGATTGTTCGATCAGAACATCGAGCTTAACCAGCTTAATCTCAATTCCCTCCTAAAGAAGTCCATATGAGGGCAAGCATTAGCCAACTTCATCGCTGAATGTACCATTCCCGAACAGGACGTGTTAGATGAAGAAGATGGTCCCTCAAAATAAAAATGAAAACAAGCATTCAGCAGTTGTATACAAACGGTGCAAAGAATGATCGACGGTTCGACGCCGGAGTCGTATGTATAACTTCTGAAGGACGGTCAACTTACTTTGCCTTATGATTGGTATTTTTGGCTACTAACAACAAGTCTGAATACGAGGCCCTAATTGTCGGGTTGAAGCTTGCTAAGGAGCTGGGGTTAGCAGCGTTGAACATCTTTCATAACTCTCATATTATTGTTTTCTAGATTCGAGGGGAATTCCAAATGAAGGGGCCACGTCTTGCAGCTTACCTACAATGGATAGAGGAGTTTCTAGATGGATGAGAACCTCATATTCTGCCTACAGAAGATAAGAAGGCGTATAATCTGGCCAAGTTAGAAAGTTTCGACAATCCAGGAAAGATAGAGATGATCCCCTTTAAGACACTACAAAATACGATCGTTGATTAGATGGAAGTTGATCCAGCGTTGGAGACCGAACCCGGAAGAGAGTCATGGATTGCCCCATGATGAACTTCCTGCAGCATGGAATGCATCCAACTTGGAGAAGTGAAAGGCGTTCCATCGTTCATTTTGTCTCAAGATATGACATGCAAGGTGACACTGCTTATTTTCCTTGGAAGTTTGTCCAAAGACAAACTCCAACGAGTCTCATTGATGAATTCATCGCCTTGAGTGATTCCTCGAAATCACTAACCAGCTTCCTTCTAGATGGGAGATGTACATGAATGAAACTTCTGATGAACGACATTTTGGTGATATAAAGTGAAGATTCACACTTCCACTCCCTTTATCAAATGTATGCCAAGAAAAATCATGCCCCAAACACTGGGGGCAAATGGGGATTTGAGCATGGATTATTCGAGATTACATCATCTAATTCAAAACCGATACATCATAAATTTGCATGACCGATTGCCTCAGTCTTGCCCAAAGTTTGGTGGATTAAAGTTTTGGAACACTCAAGACTGGATGTTGATTGTCTATGCACCATACTCTTATCCCCGACGTGGGATCGAAGGAAAGCCAATGGATTTATGAGATATGAATATCTCCCCAACACCTATACCCTATTTCCTATCGTGGAAAGTATGGAAGTTTATATAAGTGTAGATCCATAGTTCTCTTACCAATTACAGTCCTAGCACCAATGTGATGATGTGCTAATATTGTTGATACAAACATGATTCCCCGACACACAATTCTTGCCCTCGACGTGGGGGCAAGAAGGAGATTCAAAGGGCATGTGACCTTGTCATTCCAGGACCCCGATCGAGGTTTATTTATTCTTGAGAGTACCATCACCCAATAGTTTTGAAAAGGAATTCGTCATCAGCTTGAGATCTTGGCAGCCATCCCCTGGCAGAGACATGACGATGCAAAATGAACCTTCAAAGTACCTGCAATGCCGCTTCCGTTCTGAATGATATTCATTCCTTTAACAGGATTATTCTTTAACCATGACTCTCATATTTGCATGCTTTATGAGTTATTGATGTAATTAACTCAGATGAATTAACATGAGGATGTTATAGGTACCTCGAATTTGATATAAATCATATTTCTAAGACCCGCATATAGGGTTGTGGAGCAAAACCATAAGGAGCTCGGCTGAACTGCTCATTTGCAAAGTCACGTCCTCTGTTTGAGGAAAATTGTATTGCCCAAGGAGGATTTGAGATGACCATCCTCACCTTGGGTCACACATGGAAGACCGCAAGATAATTGTGCATTGATCTTTGCATGTCAAAGTCATAATCTGATTCCGGATGGATGTAGTTCGGCCATCTGCGTGGCTAGATCCAATGCTCGACGCCCCTAAATAACATGAATCGAAATAAAAGAGGCAACACTGCCCCTTAATATGCTTACTTTCTAATTATGCAATATACTTTTCACGTACATCCTAAGTTATTGACATGACTAACTCATGCGATATGAATGATGTAGGTAGCTGAAGTTTGGTGTCAGTCACTCCTCCGGTAGATTGATTGGAGGAACGCAAAACTTTGGCAAACATCTTTTGACTGTTTTCCTGACTGACTCTAACCCTCAAGCTTGGATAGAAGTACAGAATTAGGATGAGTGTGATGGATGCGCATGATCGAAGACCACTCGATCCATACCTCTAACTATCATGATTTGAGGGGGATTGTAAAGGACGATATTGTGACGTCCGCCTAAATTCTATTCCACGAGTTGGTAGGATAAGAGAGACTTGATTATTGCCAATGACTACCTCTTCCCATGAATCGGGGATTATGAGGTAGCACCTTGGCGAGTGTGATCCGACTGCTTTCCTGAAAAGCTCCATCTGCCAAAGTGAAGCGTGGAGTATGGGCTACAACCAAGTTCGAGAATGACATTAAGACGACAGAATCTTGCTCTTTGAACTAGAGTATAGAAGGAACGCCGAAGTGAATGACACGACCATTCGCCTGAACCACTCTAACTCTCAAGATTCGAGAGAGAGTATAAAGGACGAGAAGATAACGTCCACAAGGCATGAAGGTGCCCCATGGTTAAAAGGCCGCCTTACCTCCACTCTAGCCTTGGCATCCGACAGGAGAGTATAAAGGCGCCAGGGACTATCGCTGCAAATGAACTCCTACCCCACTGAAGGATCGGGGAGCAGATTGAAAGCTGAGTTTGAACTCTATCCGGGGTATACGACAGGAGAGTATAAAGGCATTGCGATTAAATTCCATGAAAGGGCTCCTACCCCGCTACAGGATCGGGGGCAAGAATGAAAGCTGGGCCCGAACCCCTCATTTCCAGATATGGGGGGCAATGCACTATTAAACCTAATCAACCCCAAACAAGCCCTGGCCAGGAACTTTATTCACTATTGATTGGGGGCATACACACACATCACACCCCTTTGATGGCTGCAATATGATATGATATATATTTGCAGGGATATTGAATTGCAACCCTTATTTGATTTGTGATGTGATTCATTCCTTGCTACTCAGTGTAGTAATTCTCTAACTACAAATATATTCAATTGAAATATATAACAAACTTGCAAATGTAAGATATTGCAGGAATACTACTTTATTTACTGAATATGGATTTACAAAGGATAACTGGTCAGGAGCGCGAGGGACGAACTCGCAGCAGTGACAACTGGCTAGTGGAAAAGAAACAAAGGGCCACATCCAGAAGGAAGACATTGATGCCCAATGATAAGCTTCCTACATGACTTAAGGCGGCGACCCAAAAGAGGCCTTGAGAGTGAATTATTCAGTGACATATCATGTGACTTAATACTCGCGGCTGGGAAGGACCCGGCGAAGCCTGGGGATTCATGGATTTCTACCCGGCCTTAATACGATCTTGAGCGATCTTCAGTCTTCTGGCCTTAATACGGTCCAACGTGATCGTGACATTCAGGATTTTTACGAATTAAAGATTTCTCAGGCTATCCAGAACACGCCTTCCTTTGTCTAAATTTGAAAAGGATGTGATCCGGCCACCACCTATCTTATGCCGTTACCCTGGAATGGGGGCATAACTATTGAAAATATAACAGATGGCATAGCTTATATGTTTATATTTAACTTATGTTGTGATCTTGATAGGCCCCTTAAGGACCATGGAACATATATAAAGAGAACGTCCATTTGTTGGTTCCAACCTACTGGAAAGTTCATATAACATTGGACATATCCCGTGCCAAAGTTAGGTGTGACGCGACCACCTTATTTTTTATCTTTTGCCTGATGTAGGGGGCAAGTGGAATATTCGAGATGATCAAGATTTGACCTTTCATCGTTTGATGCCGATCCATACAGCCTGGATGGGAGACAAGAGACTAGTATGGGCTGATTAACAACAAAACTATTTTCACCAAACTCTGACTCATGATGCAAAGAGGGAGTACAAATCCAAAGAAGATATGGACTCGATATCTACTACTCAAAAAAAAAAACCAGAGGATAGGGGGCATGGAATACGAGCCTCAGGCAGCATTGTTCAACTACCCAATGACTCCATTCACAGTTGAATGACAGAAGCCTGATTGACGGTTAATGCACTTGCGAAACCAAGAAGCCCGAGACCGACTTTCGCTTATTTCAAAATTTCATGCTGGGGGCACCAGCGGTGAATTGGAAAGCCGAGCAACAATCAACAACTCGCTTGACATGATGGTATCAAAATTCAAGCAGCAATGAATGCGGCTCGATTAGATCGCAACCACCAGTTCGAGTTTGGGATGAATCGATCAGCAAGCTTATGGCATGCGGCTTTGATTCAGAACATAATGGATGGAAACATAGGCAACGGAATAGATACTGCAACATCCTAGCTGAGAATGCAAGAATTGTAACAAACTCAGGTCTTTAGCTCCAACTCGGAAGGATACTCGAGTGACATTTCACACTCAGCTCCAAGTAAGAACGCAACAATTCGAAGAACACGAGCCCAGCTGGGTCGAATAACTCGAACCACGACCCGATGGCAATATTGACGCGGAAACAAGAAATTAGCAAAATCCCCTTTGTAATCTCAGATTCAATATTGGGGGCACCAGCCATGATCTTGACAATATGAAATAATTGTTTGATGGCAAACTGCTCGCCAGTTTGATTTGACACCTCTCGAGAACTGGTACTTCTCAAGATGATGTGGGTAACGACAATCACAACCCTTTCACACGGGACATTAGGATATCCTATTGTTCCAATAGATTTCAGTATTTATCCGCAATGAGACATCCTCAGAGGCTTTAATGAACTCATCCCAGAGATGGACAGGTTTCTAAACTTCCTCAGAGGCTTTAATGAACTCATCCCTGAGATGGACAGATTTCTATGACAAGAAGTGCTAATGTCGAGACAAATGATCTTAATGCTTTTATGATAGAGAATGGAGCACCATCCAATTATTGAAATGATAAGTACAAAAGGAAAAGCCCTGGAAAAGGATGATAAGAGTATGCAGTTCCGGAGGGAACCTATTTCACTGATCAAGCCCACGATCTTGTTTGTCAAGCTCAATTGAACCGAGCATGAGAAAGAGGCTCAACAAGACTATGATGACCATTTCAGACTATGATGAATCATAAACAGAGGGGCCCAACTAACTTCATAATGACATTTATTTACTCGCATTGCACAAGCTTACTTAACTCTGCAACCGATCTGATGGGAGTAACCGAATTCGTTGACGCCCAATGAGGCAATCCTCACTATTCGACTAAAAAGAAGGGAGGACACCACAGAAAATGTGGTTCGACCATTCGCATATATAATTCCAACTTTTGCTAAATTGAAAAATAGTACAGAATGATATGGGTCGACTAAGATTGCTAAACCTGCAACTCTTAACAGATGCAATGACGGGAAGTATAAAGTCTTCAAGATTAGATGCCTTATTGACTCAACTCAAACCACATCGATGTTGGGGCATAAGCCCTGACTTCGCTTCACCTCTTAAGGCACCGAGGGCACGAGTGTTGATTCGCGGACTGACCATAATGCGACCCTGGCTTGGAGAAAGATTCAAAACATGTACAATATGCCTCTGGAGTATGACCTGATTCGTCTTTCCCGATCAAACATGCTAGCTTATGAATATGACTTCGAAGACTCAAATCTCTATTACACCAGATAGAAAGTATGGTAAACTTCCCCACTGCCTTACGATTGTGATGATCATACAAGCATTAGTTCACATGATTTCACTAACATCCCTTACTGACTTGTATGTGATTATTGGACTATGAAACAATCTAAAGAGATTGTGGATTCCTTTAAATATGGTATGATGCAGCCAGGGATTTTTGATTTTTCGTTAACACGATCCGGAGTGATCATGACTTTTGAACTCCTTGTGGTTACGGTTCAATGTTATCGTGGCATCCTAGATTAATATCATATTACGGGATAGCCCAAATCCAAGTACAAATTACCGAATGCTGACTGTAATGTGCTTTATCCCAATGGTCTAGATGCTAGCTCAGAGCCCGAAGATTCTTCAACTACCCAATAATCTGGATGGCTACTTCATGCATTGACTCGTATGTAAAAGAAAGTCTAACTTGACAATACACTTGACTTGCATAGAATGACGAAGTTGTTCATCAATGACCTGTGCGTGTAGAATCACGCTCAGGAGCCAACGATCTAACATGACTTTTGATGATTGAATTAGACCTCTTGATTCGACGAGGTTTAAACGACTACTTGATCATCTTGACTACTCCTTCCATAAAGTTTGGCCTGACTAGCACACATGAAAGCAGTGCAAAAATTTGATAAAGCCTTTTTAAGGATGAGAAATGCTCTAGAAAGATTCAGCTCGACATGTTCAAAGCACATCTCATCTACGATAAAATGTACTTTGGGGGCAAATGTTAGCCTGCTTTGTGACCAGGCTACCCAAAGCCTAATTATTCACGAGTAGATGAAAAAAGAGTTCGAACACTCACAATACACGATTCCAAACATAGGGCACGTGGTTCCCATTCGTGATAGCCTGCTCCTGGTTCCCATTCGTGATAGCCTGCTTGTGGTCCTCGGCTCGTGATAGCCCGCCCGCACACGCTCGTGGTCCTCGGTTTGTGATAGCCTTTGTTCTTGGATAGGGGCTCGTGATGGCCAACTCAAGGAATCCCGTTCATGGTGTACCCGCTCGGACCAATCCCACGATCTAGCTCGAGTCTCAGAAGAACGACCCGTACCCTTGGAGCTGCAACTATCCTTCAACGAGATCCTACTTTATAGGCACAAACTGCTCCTACTTTCATGGGACGAACTACACATGTTAACCCATTATCAGGAGACCATCTCCACTTCTCCCGCTACTCAACCAAAGCCCGTCGGATGTATGCCACATGGTACCCAATCCATGGATCTCCAACGCCTATAAATATAGGAAGACCTGGCCATTTTAACAGACTTTTGGGCATCTCAACATCCATGGTTGCCGTGGCTAACACTTCTCCATAGATAATCAGCATCTTTTTCAAATAAATTCAATGGATCAGGAGAGAATTATTCATTGAATTCGAGTGACTGAGAGACAATACTCCTTGTAATTGTGATCTATAAATGAAATGAAATAATATGAAGTGGACGTAGGATCGTTAACGCTGTACCATTATAAAAATCCTATTGTCTTGCTTTTTCTATATTTTTCAGTTATTTCTTCATATTTTATGCTCGTAGTACAAAAATTTGGGTGTTAGACCATTTTTTGGTCTAACAATAAATATATATAATGAAATTCTGGATTTGATGAGATAATTAATATTTGGATTTGTTATCGAATAGGAAATCGAGATTTAAATTATAATTTAAAGTCGGTAGCCACCACCAACCGCCCGTGTGCGAAGCACGGGTCTCATCCTAGTTATAACTTATTAAATGAGTTTATGAAATGAAATATGAAGTATGGGTTTATAAAATAACAAAATATATGGGATTTTAAACTGAAATGATATTTGCTGTTTAAATCAGGACTTAATTTAATAAAATGAGCCATATTTCTATAAAGAAATTATATTCACATTTTAAAGTAAATAACGGTATAGAAGCAAACATTTTGCAAATCAGAATGGTGATAAAAGGAAACTGGGAAATGTTGGAAGTGATAAATTCAAAGGTGAATTTAGAAATTTGGGTTCACCTTTAATAGAGATTTTATTCCAAGGTTCAGAACATTAATCGAATATAGATTTTTCGTAAGGGAGTGACAAGTTGAAATTTGATTATATCAAATCCTGAAAAGTAATATTTACTTTTCGTTTTTAGATGAAGAATGTTTATTTAATTAATTAAAGATTATTTATTTATTTAAAATAAAGAATAAAGTTATATTTTGAAATTAAATATTTCAAAGGTAGAGATTATAATGTCATCATTATAATCAAAGATTTCTAAACTGAAAAAGAGAGTTGTATAAATAGTTTTCTAAATAAGAAATATAGAAATGGAGTCAAGGAAATTTGAAACTGACTGGAAATTGGTTAAGTTGGATAGTTGTTTGAGTATCGATCTGATGTTGGTTTCAGCCTCCGGGGTTGAAGCTTAAAGAGTTGTTCTCTTACTAGTTTACATTTAGGGAACGATGAATGGGGAAGAATAGTGATTCCTGAATAAGCAAATGGAAATGTTTTTCGATGTTAACAACGTATATTTTCTAAATATAGTAAATTAGAGTTGTAGATATATGGAGTTAATTCTCGATGTCAAAAAGAGATATTTTCAAAGTATAGAAAATAAATAGTTTAAGATAGTGGGATACGTTTTTCCGAAGAATCGTGAAAGGCCAAATGAGTTAGAGAAATATATTTTGGGAAAGATAATAATGGGAAATTGGGAAATGAAATGATGATTGATTGGTAAGATTTCCATTTGGAGATACGACCGTTATTTGTACACATGTTTTGCTTTGATAGTTAGATAACGATTATCAAAGTTTTTGACCATTTCCGTTGTCAATACGGAGAGACTGGGATCAAATTTATTATCTGAAAAACCACTCTGTATGGGCCTTATTGTTTCGAATCAAATATATAGAAGATAATTGAAGATGGAGTTTCTGCAAGGGTTCTTCTGGCGATCCTAGGTAGAAATTGCCTTAGATGGATTTACAGAATAGTGCCTTTGGGTTGTCCAGTCCCAGGACAACTTGAATGGGCGAATGTCTGATAGAGTATATCTGTTAGATCGCGTAAGTTGATTGTTTCAAACGTACTTACGTTGTTAGTAAAGGAATTTGTTTCTCTTGCTTATACCCATGATATTTTTGGAGAAATCAATTTGTGATTTTACGGGTATGACGATGTGGCATTCAAAGTAAATAAAGGAGTGATCTGTTAAAAGATATGTTATGACCTCAAGCCTCATCAACTAGGAAATGATAGAAATCGGGTCGGTAGCATGGCTAAGTGGGTCGCACCCAAGTAGGGTATATTGTCACCATCTAGAGAATATTCATATTTGTTACTTCTTTCAATTCTTTATCTCCGGGGAACGGTTATGTTGGTATACCAACTGTAAGGTGATAATATATTTGGAACATTCAAGCGAAATGGATGGTCGGTCATGTATGGCCGAGTAACAGGATGTTCTTTTTGAACTCCAGTGTATCGCTTCTAGAGTACACTAATCGGAAGGCGGTTCCAAACCTTGCCATAGTTTTAAATCCATTACCAAATAAGATCCCGCAGTTTTTGATTGTATACTATATATATGTGGAGCGTGAGATGAAAGCGTTCTGCTAGATTGTTATTTACTTGATTTAGACATTATTATAATATCAGAAAATATTGATCTTAAGAAATATTTTGGGTTATCGTAAGGTAAAAACCGTGTTTGTTTATGTGTGGATCAGTCTTATGATTATCATTTCTTTTAAAAGGATTTTAAACATTAAACCAAGTGAATAGATTTTACTCACACCAGTCACATGACTGGCCCAAAGATTATTTTGTTTTGTTTTCCCTAAACTCTTGAGTGCCCAAATTTGTACAGGCAGTCAAGTAGTCGGAATTTTTCAGATACGTGGACGAGCTTGGAGCAGGAGGCTTCAAAGTTAGATATATATAAAGTTTATTTCCGTTGTGATATTATATGATAATGTTATATATGTACAGTTACCAGTTTGTATTTTCAAAGTTGTTATATAATATATTTTTATTCGTTCCGCTTTGAGATTCGTGTTTACTTTGATTCTGTTTTGTGGTGATCTTCTTCTTCTTCTTCTATTCTAATTTTCTTTCTTTCTATTTCTCACCTTCTCACTTCTTTCTATTAATGATCTGGTATTTATGATGCTTGATTAGTCAACATTGTTATTCGTGTCTATTTTCAGGGTCGAAAATCCGTAGGTCGTTACAGCGTAGGTGCATAACGTGCACACTGTGTGGATGTGACACAAGATGGAGAAGAAGGAAGCAGTGATAATTACAATATTGAAGAAACCAGAAAAGGGGAAGATCTGCCAGTCTGATCAATGTTTTTTATGGGTAAATAATGTTGCCAGACCCACGGTATCATTCTTCATCAGGTCGAGCTAGGATAGGTGGCCTAATATTCTGTGGAATATAAATATTTGATCTTTGGCTTAAATTGTGAAAACAACTGTCCTTGGTGAGACTTTCTTGACATTGAGTTTCTATTTTCTTTAGGAAACTTTTTATCTCCATTGCTTCTTTGATCTTGTCCACCTTTTCATTAATCTTTTGAGTTTGCCTTGCGAGTACTTGGGTACTCACTATTAGATTTTGTGTTTGCGGAGATAGATCTTGAGTGGTATTCTCCAACTTTTTCAGAGGAAAAGAATTTCTGTTATTTATTGGATCTTGCCTTAAAGACAAATCCTATTGAGATATGTTAGAAGCAATTGAAACAAAGGAAAAGGGAAATGGTACTAAATGAAAAAGGAGGTAAGGGAAAAAGAATAGGGAGATAGAAAAGAAAGAATGTGAAAGGAAGAGGGTGTGTGTGATGTTATTTAGCTGCGATGGTTCGTTGGTCTTGGGTCTGGGCTTTTGGGCCTGGACCTATAAAAAAAACAATGAAGGACTAAGGAAAGAAAAAAATGGTTGGCAAAAGAAGTTGGTTAAATTGGTAGTGTATGCTCACGGAGGGCTTGGTATTTTGTTGCTTGTAATGGTTAATAAGGGAGGAGGGTTTAGCATTTTGGTGTATAGGCCTTGGCCCATGTGGAAAAAAAATTTAATTGTAATTTATTTTTAATATTGTATATTATATATATACAATACAGGTGCGTGCTGATTGTTGGGCTCAGCCCATTTCAAAAAAAAAATATTTAATGTAAAATTCAAATGAAATAGAATATAAATATATTTATTTAAAAATGTATATATGTATATATTAGTGAATATATACACAAGTTAGATCAACAAGATATGATCAAGTAGTTTGGCTCTTGTTGGTATAGTGGAGTCAATTGAATGTGTGTGTGAATAACTCGACGTAGCTATCGAGGTTAAACAGTTCAATTTAAAATAAACTGATTTGTTTAATAATTAAAATGATTTTAATACAAATATTTTTTCTGAATTAATCGAACGTAAATTTAGACAAGGCTTACGAATTGATCAGTAATGACTTGTAATTCATCAAATCTTGAATTATTTGTTCAATTAATTATTAAATTAATTTTGTTGTGTTTAATTACGTTATTCATAATTACATATATTATATATTGACATCTTTTAGTAGAAATAAACACCGTTCCACTATATATATTTGATTGTCTGAATTGTTTGAACACCCTGTTAGCAGAAATAAACACCGTTTTGCTATTATACTAGTTTGATATATTTTATCAGTAAATATATGTTGTTGAGCTATTATATTATCAAATGAAAATATTGGATTTTATTTACATGTTTGTTTAACGACTTGAATGTCGTCTGTTATGAGATCTGTTATATACTGTTGGAATTGTTAAGTTATATTTTTTGTAAAGTAAATCAGAAATTAATGTAAGATTCTAATGATTTGAATAATTGTTTTTAAGAAACCATTAAATGGATTAATTTAAATTAATTATATCATTAATAGAAAAAGAGAAAGATCAATTGTAATCATTTTAAAATATTTGTTTTCTTAAATGAACTGTGAAAAGTTAATTGTTTTTTAATTAACAGATTTTGATAAGATAATGGCATAGTTAATTAGCAGTTTAAATTTGGGTAATTTATCATAGAAGGATGTTTTATACTTAGTTAACTTCTTAATCAAATAAGTTTTAATTATAATTTAAGTGAAAAAGGAAAAGGTGGTCAAATTGATTATTTGGCCTAAATCCCCGATTTAATATTCATGTAAATTGGTTAACTTGATTAATGGTTCAAAACAACAACGTTGATTTGAAATTTGCTTTAAGATTTTGAAATCAAATGGATCTACCAATTTATGGTTTGTTGTATATTCTGAATATTGAACTTCTACGAATCTTGACGATAAGAATGATTTCAACTCAAGGTATGAGTGGAAATTATAATACCCCAACTTGAATGATTTCACTATTATCTGTTATATCATATTATTTTGTGTTACAGAATGAGTGTTAGAGTTGAATATCATATTCAGCTCTGAAATGGATATTCGAGAATGAGATTATTACGTAAGATTAACAATAAGAATTTATAAGTTAAGTTGTACTTATTTTTTTAAAATAAATATATAAACGAATTAGTATTAAAATTTAAATATTATTTAAATAAGGGTTAGTAGATCCAATGGAAAAAATTTGTTTATTTTATTTTATATTTGATAGTTAAATAATGGATTATCAAATCTGGACCTTTTCATTATTGTTTTCAAAGAGACCAAAATATAAATTCCATTTCGATTCGATATATATGTTTTGAGTCAAAGATTATTGGAGACCATTGAAGATGGTCTTATGCAAGGGCTATTTTGTTAATCCTTGGTAGAAATTGCCTAAGATGGATTTACAGGATAGTGCCTTCGGTTTGTTTAGTCCTTGGATAACTTGTATAGACGAATGTCTGACAGAGTATGCCTAACTGATCACGTACATTGATCTCTCCAAACATATTTACGTAATGGCAGAGGAATTCATTTCTCTTGCTTTATACCTGTAATATATTTTTGGGAAAGTCATTTAGTGGTTGGCGATATAGACAATGTGGCATTCAAAGTAAGTAACGAAATGATTTGTCAAAGGTAAGTTTGGCCTCAAGCCTCACAACTGGGAAATAAAAAAATCGGGCAGCCAGCATGGCTAAGTGGATTGCTCCCAATTAGGGTGTATTATCACTATCTAGAAAAATTTCATTCACTTACTTATTCTTTTGATGTTGTCCCTTTCGGGAAACGGTGGGTTGCACCTAACCTTGGTGACAATATATTCGATACACTCAAGCAAAATGAATGGTCGGTCATGTGCGGTTGGGTTGCAAGATGTTCTTGTTGAACCTAGTGTATTCCCCTCTAGAGATACACCATCGGAAGGTGGTTCCATATCTTGTCATAGTTAGAAATCCACTATCCAATAAGCGCTTGCAGTTTTGATTGTATACTATATATGTAGAGCGTGAGATACAAGCGTTCTGCTAGATGATTATTTATTTATGGTTGATAAACACTATTATAATATCAGAAGAGTTATGATATAAAGATGTTTTAGGTTATCATAAGGTAAAAACCATCCATGTTTATGTGTGGGTCGGTCTTACAAATATTTTTTCTTTCAAAATGTTTTTGAAAAGTTAAATCAACTATTCTATATTCTCATAAGGGAAAAACCTGTTCCGTGTTATACATGCGGTCTTATGAGATATCCTTTATTTATCAAGCTATTTTAAAATCGTCTGCTCACACTGGTCCCATGACTGAACCAAAGTTTATTTTTTTTATATTTCCCTAAACTCTTGGATGCCCAAATTTGCACAGGTCAGGATTTTACGGTTTTATCTGAAGGAGCTTGGAGTAGGAGGCTTCATTCCTAGATATTTAGAGTTTTATTCCGTTGTATTTTATATGTAACGTACTCTTATGATATATGTAAGTCCAAATATGGTTGTATTTCAAATGTGATTATTTATATATTATATTTTATTCCGTTGCGATTGTGAGACTCTGTGTTGTTGTTTAGTTCTATTTTCTTCTATTCTAATTTTATATCTTTCTATTTCTGATCCTCTAACTTCTTTCTATTAATAATTCATATTTTCGAGCAATTTGGGATAGATGTGAGGTTTATTCGGTCAATTCAAATGGTATGGATTTACGGGTCGTTACACTTGGTATCAGAGCTGAAGGTTGAGTAGTAACCTTGGCTATGTGGCGTAACTCAGTAGAGATGGGGTTAGTAATACCCTAGATTGAGTTTGGGTGTATATATATAAGCGCGTATTTGTTAATTGACATAAAAATTATTTTATATTTTGTTGTTTGATTTGTTGAGTGGTTTATGAATTCTGGTCGATACAGAAAGGAACAGTTGTATCGATAGGTGTTTCTAAACTCTCGAGCAGAACAGTTCGACACGGTATTGGTTTAAGTTGGGTAAATGAAATAATTTTTCCCAAAATTATATTTTGTTATAAAAGAATAATTTTTTGAAATTATTATTATATAAGGATGTGTCGATGGTTATTATTATCAAATAGAATTATAAACATTGAAAGGGTTGTACTGAACCCATTTAAATTTGTATAAAGAAGGAAATATACAAATAAGACAAACCGGAAAATTGTTTGAGTAAAACAAATTGTTTTGGGAAAATTCAAAAGGTTAGCATTTACATTAGAATCAAGATATGTGATTTCTAACTGGGTTGGAATAAAACCTAAAATTTGGATTTTTGAATTTGAGAATTTAATTGGATTTAAGAAATTGGAACTAACTGGAAATTAGTTGAGTTAAACAATTTTATGACTATTGATATGATGTTGATTTTGGTCTTCGGGGTTGATATTTAGAGGATATTTTCCTTACCGATTTATGGCCAGGAACTGATAAATGTTAAAGAATAGCAATAAGAAACAGAAATGTTTTCCATCTTTAGTAACAGATATTTCTAATTATGAAAATGACTGTGATTAATAACTATTTACTGATGTATTAAATGTTTTAATTTCTATGAAACGTTTGGTAGATAACATGTGTGTTTTGAATGTCTTGTTGTTGTGATCTTTAGGGATGACCCACGTATGTGTTTTGTTTTAAGTCTGTGCATATAGATATAAACGGAATCCCCTCGTTACTCTTTAATTTCTAGGATGAAATTCTTTTAATTGTGGTAGATTGTAATGCCCAATTTTTTGACTGCTTTTGTGATATAATTTATTTTGGATTGTTTAATAATTGATTTAAATAATAAATTTGTGAATAATAAATATTGGAAATCAAAAGAGAATTCATGGCGTCCTTTCCTCCGACTTTCTCTACTAGATCAAACCTCTCCTCTAGGCTTTCCCCCTCGCAGATCCACCTCCACCTTGCTCCTCCGATCCAAAGTAGACCTCCATCTCCTTCCCCTTCGCCCCCGGAACCACCTCCGAGGCCTATACCGACTCTTTTTTCTCCACCTTTTAACCTTAATTTAGCCATTGGTGCTCCAGTTAAGAAATGGTCTTCGCTTTTTAAAGAGAAGCCCAGAAACACAGGATCCTTCTCTTCCCCCGCCCATGAAGTTGGCTTTCAAAGGTAAAGCTTTGCAGCTTATCGACCAAATTTCTAAAGCATAGAGGAGCAATGGAGTGATTATCTCATAGGACACTTTCTGGATCGGCTGTTACCCATCTCAGTGGTCACATATCGGTTGAAAAAGCTCTGGAATCCAATAGGGGGTTAAAATAAAATCGATAGGTAAGGTGTTCTTTTTCTATTTTGAAAGAGTGGAGGACTGTGAAAGAATCTTGTAAGCGGATTCGGTGATTATTCAGGACAAGCTATTCATTGTCTGTCCATGGATGGCAAACTTGGGGGATTTGAATAAATCTATAGATTCAGTTCTGGTTTGGATAAAACTTTATAACTTGCCACTATTGTGTTTGACAAAAGTTGGTATCCGTTACTTGGCAATGTGCATTTGGAAACTTCTATGCATGGATCTCTCTATGGAGAAGCTTGAACGAGTTGAGTATGAGAAATGTATGGTTGAAGTTTATCCACATGAAGAACTCCCCTTCGAATTCCCTGTGTTATTTCTAGATGGTAACGAGTAGTTATTGCAGGTAACTTACTTGTGGCATCTTACTATTTGTGTAAAATGTGAAAGTTTTGGGCATGAAATGAAAAACTGTTTGAAGTACGGGGTATAATCTACAAATGGAAACGCTAGATCTAATAAGGTTAGATCAGACCATAAAACTAATGGTGTGAGTACATTCAAACACAAATGTGAGTAAATATGTTAACACAATGCGACCGAGCTCTATGTGGATGAGAGTCATTGGGAAAAGGAAAGATGAGTCAAGGAAGATTCCTATCTCGACCATGGATAAACAGAAAGGTCTGTCCGGTGACGATGAAGTGAGTCGCAGCAGTTACGTCATGCTCTCTACATTACACAAGGATGACATAGTTAACGTTGAAGATAATGTTTGTGAAGAAGGGGAAATTCGTCAAGTTAGCGAGTTGCTTTCTCAAGCATTTCCTCCATTTGTTGATCCTACTGTGAATGCTACTTCACTATTTAATGCTTATTCTGGTAGTATGGCTGAAATAGTGGCGGAGGATAATGGTACAAGGAATCCGAGAGGGAGGGATGATATGATTCAGGTAGAAAGTGTACTACAGTTTGAAGATCAATGCCAAAATGAAAATAAGGAAGGAAGCAAAGATGAACATGGTGTTAACCTGGATATGCGCTCTAACAGGGATGATACTAACCTTGACTCCTTCCTGCAAACGAACTTTGACTGTGTTGATGACAGTGGCAAAGTGGACAAGAAGAAAACTAAAACGAAGGATAAGGCTAAATGCAGGGTAGAAGACAAAGGGGTTCGTGATTCTATTGAAGAGTTGTGCGCTGAAATAAAGAGTTGTTAGTTTGATCATTTTACATGTGCGGAGAAACAGAAGCTCGTGGATATTATGATCTATAATTACAACTCGATGCAGATGTATGCAACTGAGCGTGAAAGGATGGGCTTAATTCAAAATGAAATGATCGTGTGCTAGCCTTCGATGTCGGTGTTCAAGCCAGATTTTCTAAATTTAAGTAAAAGTAAAGTTGATATTAGTTCCACCAAATCTTCTTGTAATATAGGCCTTCTACCCTCTCTCAGTTAACAAAGAATGCGAAAAATCCAAGAGGAAACTAGACCTTATGATCATAAACCTCGTCCAGGTTATAAAGCGCCTCCAGATCAAATCATCAGCATGTCGGTAATTGACGCAGATCGACTTGAAGCATTCCTAATACAAGAAGCAAGAAAATTGTGCTTCTCAAAGGTCTCAATGATTATATGGGCTGAAGAGATTAGAGCCTTTTCCTCCGTGTAATCAAATCATTGCGACGTGCTTTTATGTGATCTTAATTATGTAATGTAACTGAAGATCATATTTAGGAACGTGTAGTGCTTAGTTGTGGTATCTTCTGTGTGCAGAAGATCCAATAGCTGGTATGTGGACTGCATATCACCTAGAACTCTTTGTATTTTTTTATTTTTCAATGAATAAAAGAGTGTTACAGATCACTATAAAAATAGGTCGGCCTTGCCAAATAATAATAATAATGTTTTGTCAATTGTTTTGTAATTTTAATTCTATTTTTAAACTTTGGTTAACTATAGATAATATAAGATTTGAATATTTAGAAATTTTGAATAATATTTTTTATAAAGCTTATGTGTATATTTTTACTTGTTAAGTTTATATATATACACACACACAAGTAAGTGGTGTTTTAACATTGTGCTTGTATTTAAAACATGTTTTAAACACATGTAAAATATAAAATTGGTTTAAAAATTTATATAAATGAATAATAATATTGGTTTTATATATCAATTGAGCATATAACTATATATATAGCTTACATCTTGTCTTAGAAGCTAAACTCTGTTTTTGCTAAATCATTAGTACATATGCTATACAATTCCATGTGCATAGCTAAAGGCTACCTATTTTTTTTTCATTTCCAATGAGATTGCAGACAACCTATACCATCACCACTTCCATTCAATCAACTAAATTCATACACAGGCAATACATAACTTAGGAGCAAAATTTGTTTTCTTTAAATTTATATATGCATAAAATGGTTCAAATACATGTTTACCTGGAAGCATATATGGAGAGGAGACCATAAGTGATGTTCTTCTAGTCTAAGCCTAGCACCAGCCTAACTCTACATTACCTAAGCCTAGCAACAACCTCGGATTTTATAGTAAAGACCCTATAATCCACATGTTTCTTAAAGCCAAAATAAGTTTTAAAATGTGTATTTGCACATGGCCATAGTGTACGAGATTAAATGGGAAACTGACTTAGTAGTTAAATCAATAAAAAAAATGCACAGTTATAAACCATGAACAGCAACATAGCCCCGTTCCAATCAAAAACACAAGCACAGCTACCTCCTTTTCAAATCAGAGCATATAACTCTTCATTTCAATCACACCATGCACAACTAGTAGTCTGCTACACATATTTTCTATTTTTATCAACCTACATGGAAAGAAGAAGTTATTTCTTCTATCAATCACACATAGCAGCAGCTACATACACTATTCTACCCCTATTTTTCCATAACAACCTATTGATGCTACACCATATTTTATATTTGTGCTTGCCTATAAATACACACACATACCTAGCTGCATACACACACATTCATTCGAATAAAACTTAGAACAAAAACATGGCATAAGAAGCAAACTAAAACAATGGAAAAAAGCTCATAAAACCTGGAACTGTGAATAGTGGTGAGTAAAGCTTCCCTTTTCTATGATTGTTATATACATATATGGTGATGCTATCTATGTGTGTGTGTATACGAATACATGTTTATATGTTGTGCTTAGTTATTATAACTCTCATACCAAACCTAGAAATTAAAAGTTTCATTTAAACTGGAAAAAACTGGAAATACATAAAAATAGTGTAGCTTGTAAGTAAATTTCCCATGTATATTTTTAGTATGCAAATACATGTGTGTGTATTTTTTATATATATATATATATATATATATATATATATATATATATACATATATGTGTATATGTATATATATATATATGAGTTGATATGCTTATTATACTAGAGTAAGAACTGGAGATCAAATACACCAAAATTGAATAAATGGCATCATAACTTGAAAATCTGGAAACACAGAAAACTTGAATCAGAGAACCAAAGAACAAAAAGTTTATGAATTCCACTATTTTCTTCATTTTTAAACCATGCCAGGATGATGTTACTAAACTTGGATGCATATATATATATATATATATATATATATATATATATATATATATATATATATATGCTTATATGTGTGCGGACAAATATGCAAATGAGTTGCATTGTACGAACTGTTTTGGGTGGGCATTGATTAACTATGAACTACGCTTCCATGAGGGAGAACTGGGTGTGTGCATGAGAAGGAAACACTAGAGTAGGGTGCTGGCTACATTGTGGTGGAGTGAGGTAATGTTCGATGAATTTTGGTGGCAACGCGAGGGGTTTTAAGGTGGTAGTTTGTTTTAAAGCTTCAGATGAAGCTTTGGAATTTAATACAGAGGTTAGCGAGTATTGTGGGTGACAATGATGACTTCGAGAATCGGTGAGGAGTACGTAAAGATGATCCGAGGGAAACCACGTTGAGTGTAGTGGGTGCGCAAATGCACGGCATGCACACTGTGTATATCTGACACGAGATGGAGAAGAAGGAAGCAGTGATAACTGCAGTGTTGAAGAATAGAGAAATAGAGAAGATTGGCCAGTCTAATCAATGTTTTTGATGGGTAAATAATGTTTTCAGAATCACAGTATCGTTCTTGATCAGGTCAAGCTAAGATAGGAGGCCTAATGTTTGGTGGAATATAAATATTTGATCTCTGGCTTTAATTATGAAAACAACAGTTCTTGCTGAGACTTTCTTGACATTGAGTTTCTATTTTCTTTGGGTTCAGCAATTGTTTGTCTCCATTACTTCTTGGATCTTGTCCACCTTTTCATTAATCTTTTGAGTTTGCCTTACGATTACGTGGGTACTCACTGTTAGATTTTGTGTTTGCGGTGATAGATCTTGATTGGTATTCTCCAACTTTTTCAGAGATAAGGAATTTTTATTATTCATCGGATCTTGCCTTAACCATAAATCATGTTGAGAAATGTTAGAAGCAATTAAAAAAAAGAAAAAGGGAAAGGGTACTGAACGAAAAAGGTGGTAGGGGAAAAACAATAGGGAGGTAGAAAAGAAAGAATGGGAAAGCAACAGGGTGCGTGTGATCTTGTTTAGCTACGATGGTTGTAGGTCTTAGGTTTGGGCTTTTGGGCCTGGACCTATAAAAAAAAGAGAAAAACAAAGAAGGATTAAAGAAAGAAAAACAAGGGTTGGCGAAATAAGCTAGTTAAATTGGTAGTGTATGCATGAAGGGGGGCTTGGTATTTTGTTGCCTGGAACGGTTAATAAGGGAGGAGGGTTTAGCGATTTGGTGTATGGGTCTTGGCCCATGTGGAAAAAATAATAATTGTAATTTAGTTTTAATATTGTATATTATATATATAATATAGGTATGGGCTGATTGTAGGTATTTAATGTAATATTCAAATGAAATAGAATATAAATATATTTATTTAAAACTATATATGTTAGCGAATATATACACAAGTTAGATCAACAAGATATGTCAAGTACTTTAGCTCGTTTTGGTACAGTGGAGTCAATTGAATGAGTGTGCGAACAACTCGATGTAGCTATCGAGTTTAAACAGTTCAATTTAAAATAAATTGATTTGTTTAATAATTAAAACGGTTTTAATACCAAATATTATTTTGAATTATCAAACATAAATTTGGTCAAAGCTTACAAATTGATCTGTAATGACTTGTAATTCAGTAAATCTTAAACTATCTGTTCAATTAATTATTAAATTAATTCTATTGTGTTTATTTATGTTAATCGTAATCACATATATTATATTTGATAGTTAAATAACCGACTATCAAATTTGGACCTTTTCGTTGTCGTTTTCGAAGAGACTAGAATCTAAATTCCACTTCGATTCGATATATACGTTTCGAGTCAAAGATTATTGAAGACCATTGAAGACGGTGTTATGCAAGGGCTATTTTTTCAATGCTATGTAGAAATTTCCTAAGATGGATTTACAGGATAGCGCCTTCGGTTTCTCCAGTCCCAGGACAACTTGTATGGACGAATGTCTGACAGAGTATACCTAACTGATCACGTATGTTGATATCTCCAAACGTATTTATGTGGTTGCATAGGAATTCGTTTCTCTTGCTTTATACCCATAATATATTTTTGGGAAAGTCAAGTAGTGGTTAGCGGTATTAACGATGTGGCATTCAAAGTAAGTAAAGAAATGATTTGTCAAAGGTAAGTTTAGCCTCAAGCCTCACAACCGGGAAATGACAAAAATCGTGCAGGCAACATGGCTAAGTGGGTTTTCTCTCAATTAGGGTGCATTGTCACTATCTAGAGAAATTCCATTCACTTCTTTATTATTTCGATGCTGTCCTTTTCGGGAAACGGTGAGTCGCACCAAACCGTTGATGACAATATATTCGATACACTCAAGCTAAATGAGTGGTCTGTCATGTGTGGTCTGGTTGCAAGATGTTCTTATTGAACCCAGTGTATTCCCTTCTAGAGATACACCATCAGAAGGTGGTTTCATACCTTGTCATGGTTAGACATCCATTATCCAATAAGCTCTCGTGGTTTTGATTGTATAGTATATATGTAGAGCGTTAGATGATTATTTATTTGTGGTTGATAGACACTATTATAATATCAGAAGAGTTTTGATATAAATATGTTTTTGGTTATCATCAGGTAAAAGCCATCCATGTTTATGTATGGGTGGGTCTTATGATTATCTTTTATTTCAAAACGTTTTTGAAAAGTTAAATCGATTACTCTGGATTCTCATAAGGGAAAAACCCGTTCCGTGTTTACGGCGTGGTCTTATGCGTTATCCTTTATTTATCAAGCTGTTTTAAAATCGTTTACTCACACCAGTCCCATGACTAACCCCAAGTTTATTTTCCTATATTTTCCTAAACTCTTGGATGCCCAAATTTGTACGGGCAGTCCAATAGTTCAGGATTTTACAAATTTATATGAAGGATCTTGGAGTAGGAGGATTCATTCCTAGATATGTAGAGTTTTATTTTGCTGTATTATATATGTAATGTACTTTGATGATGTATGTAAGTCCAAATACGGTTGTATTTCAAAAGTGATTATTTATATATTATATTTTATTCCGTAGCGATTGTGAGACTCTGTGTTGTTATTTAGTTCAATCTTCTATTTGTTTTCTTCTATTCTAATTTTCTATCTTTCTATTTCTCATCCTCTAACTTCTTTCTATTAATAATTCATATTTTCATGCGATTTAGGTTGAACATGAGGTTTATTCAGTCATTTTAAATTGTACGGATTCACGGGTCATGGAAAAAAAATTGGTAGTCTATCCCAGTACAACTCGACACAGAATGTCAATACAAATGCTCTTGTACATGTATTGGGACAAGATAGACTGGGACGGTTAAGGGCATTGGAAGGGGGTTGCACTTTAACCAAGCTAGTTGTGGCCCAGTCCAAAGAAAAACAAGTGTCTCGGTTTTGAGAGGAAATATCAGAATTGAATGGAATGATACAGAATCTAATGGACCAAAAGGAAAACTTTTAAAATTAATTTATATTCATAAAATACAAAATTCAGCACACTCTATAATTTAAAATACTAAAAAGAATAAATTTTGGTGCTTTACTCCAGTGTAAAGAAAGTTTGTAAGGGAGCACACATGAAATGGTAAAAATAATAATTATATTACTCAATAAATAACATTTATATTTTAATTTTGATCCAGTGATGTGTCATTTTAAGTATTGTGGCATCCACTTGAGTGCTCCTAAAATTAAAATATTGTGATATTTGTGCTTTGTTGTAGGGTAAAGAAAGTTCAAAAAGGAGCTCATCTGAACCGGTAAAAATAATAATTATATTACTCAAGAAATAAAATTTAGATTTTGTATTTTTAATCCAGTACTTGATATAATTTTTGGTTGAATAATTGTAGAGCGATGACGAAGTATGTTTAATGTTGAATTGGGATGGAATCTGTAACACCCCACATCCGTTAAGGTCACTCACAAAGGGAATGCCTTAACTTCAATGGAGCATTATGGGTACTGGAACAGAAATATTACAAGACAGACATATATAAAACAGCGGAAAGTAAAGTGGAAGTACTTCAAATCATTTATTAAATATAATTGTTTACAATAAAAGCCCATCAACTTCCAATACCCAATTACAAAGATAAAATATATGCCTTGCTCAAAAACAAAGAAGCATAAAATAAATTGTGAAATTCCCCAATAAAGCAAAGCAAGCCATAGCATGGGGAAATCCAAGTCGTACATGAAAGAGTCGTGGAGCTTAGTAACATCCGAACTAAGCTGTATTCCCACCCTGCGAACCGGGGGGGATACGGAAGAAAAAGAGGTGAAACAAAACGGGTCAGTCATAAAGACTGAGTAAGTCCTAGTGACTTTCAGCATAAAAATAGGTAAAGATAACATGGCATGAATAAACTGAAAATAAACATAAGCATGATGACAAGATAAGCTACAGGCACGATAACTAAGAATAACATCATATGACTTTTGTCATGTATAACATTGCAAGGTTCCCATTCAAGATGAACTAATTATAATTTCGCAAGATCGCAAGATTTCTCTGCTTCACCGTTAAAATATTTCTATGATATCTATTTGCTCTGCACCACCCGTACTAGTATCCCAACTCATGTCATGTGTTGACTATAAAATGATCCCTTGCCCAATGTCATGAAATGACCCATTACTTGGTCCCACGAAACGATCTATTAATCGATCGGCTCCCTACAAGTCCTATCTCGTTCATGTGTCTGTGTCATACGGCCCTATCACGAATGTAGTTACCTGTGCTAGGTCCACCATAGGGTGTATCAAGCCCTAGGTTGCCAACCCCCGACATGAATCAAGCACGCATAGAGTAAACCTATTGATGCCCAATGCCTGCTTTTTCAACTCCGGACTACGTGCAAGACCATAGTCCGCCTAAACCTACACTGGCGCACCAACTCAGCCGTCGTTCTGGTCACTTACAATCAGCCCAGTAATCGTGCACCACCCTGCCTAGTCCCAGGGTATCGTGATACATCTAAGTGGGTTACAGCTGAAATGGACCGCGTAACTAGGGTTTTCGTCTAACAGGTTAAGTGTTGTCATTTAAATTCGTGACTTAACCCTTATCGGTCCAGCATGTCAAGTTGGTTAAGTGTTGTCATTCAAGTTCGTGATTTAACCCGCCTATGTGTCATGTCAAATTGGCTAAATGTTGTCGTTTAAGTTCATGACTTAGCCCTACGAATCGTGTGTCAAGTTGGTCAAGTATATTCAAGCAGTTCATGACTTAACCCTAACAAATCATCGTGCCAAATTGGTTAAGTATATTCAAGTGGTTCATGACTTAACCCTAACAAATCATCGTGTCAAATTGGTTAATTATATTCAAGTGGTTCATGACTTAACCCTACCAAATCATCGTGTCAAATTGGTTAAGTATACTCAAGTGGTTCATGACTTAACCCTACCAAATCATCGTGTCAAATTGGTTAAGAATACATTGACTTAGCCCACCTGCTTATCATGTTGTGACGGTTGAGTGTTACCCTCGGTTGTTACTTAACCTTACCACGCATCACATTATATTGGTTAAGTGCGTGTTAACTTAACCCCATACACTAGTGATATTATAATGGTTAAGTGTTACCCTTGTGTATTTACTTAACCCTACCACGCATCAGATTATACCGATTGGGTGTTATCAACCCATTCAAGTTAAACCAACCTATCTGCTAGTCATGTTATAACGGTTAAGTGTCATTAGCCTAGCCATATTACTTAACCCACCCGTTCATGTCATATCGGTTAAATATCATTAGCCTAGCCATATTACTTAACCCACCCATTCATGTCATATCGGTTAAATATCATTAGTCTAGTCATATTACTTAACCCACCCCCTAGTGAACATGTTATGCTAGTTAAGCGTTCTTAGTTTACTTAAACCTATCAATCCTGACTTAGCTTTAACTTATTCATTAAAGCACCGACCACTCACATTAGACAGATATTGTTGTGGTTACTAGACAGTCGGTCGGTCCCGAGCAGGTTTACATCGCAACTCAATCTAACCTCGGGTCCTTATTGGGCTCAATGCCTTAACCTCCTACATTGGATAGGTATTGTTGTGATTACTGGACAGCCGGGCGGGTCCGGGCAGGTTTACATCACAACTCAATCCAACCTCGGGTTAAGCATTTCGTATTTTCTAAATTTACATATTTGCTCTTTATATGTAAGTGTGCTAACAATTTAATGTTATGGCCCATTTTCCAAGTTCATAATTCACGTTTTTGCCCCCAAAACGTATTCCCAAATTATTATCATAATTCACTATGAAGTTATGCCAAGTTATAGCCTTTTATTTACAATACAAGCCAACTACCCAAAACCGAACTTAGGCGTGTTCATATTAAACTTTCTCCAAGTCATAAATTATCATGTATGTTTCTACTCCAAATTTCACATAATTAACAAATGCCCAAGTTCTAGATTACATGTCAATTTTACATATGCCCAATTCATACCAAATTTACACATGTTCAATTCATGCCATTTTACATGTATGCCAATTTTATGCCAATTTACCTATATACCAAGTTTCATGATTTACATGTTTATAAAGCTATGCTCAATTTACATAGATCAAGTTTTATACCCAAAACTACATGTATACCACGTTTATACTAATTTACCCATGACAAGTTCTAGCCAAATTACGTATATCAAGATCCATGTCAAATTACATATATCAAGATCCATGTCAAAATATATACGCCAATCCCCATTCTTGCGATTACCATTATAATGACAATACCCAAATATTCAATTTCATGTTAATGGTAGTAATACCCAAATATCCAATTTTTATGTTATGCCATCAATTACACCAAACACATATATCCAAATAGGTAGTATCCCAATATTTCCCCGTATTCAATCGCACGTATATCGTAGTTTAGGCCTAGGTCCGAAATTGACCAAGGTTCATCAAAAGAAAATAAATAGGGAAAGGTAGAATTTGTATAACAATAAGTACAGAGAGAAAAATTGTATAAAAACATTGTCTCAGGCATAAAAGACAGTTCTTGATAATAATATCAACATGAATCAAGAAAAATTGATTTACAACAAGCTGAATAGATCATAAGCTTGACATGAGAATGAGAATAGAAAAGTCCCAAAACTCAAGATCCAAGAAGCAACGAAAATAGATCCGAATCGATAAACATACTTAAATCCAATTACACTTTATTTCATTTCCCTATTATAATTAAATATTTAGATCTGAAAATAACTAGAACTTACAGAGAATGGCTAGCGAATTAAGAACTAAATTTGTTGTAGAAATGTTGCAGCGTTGTTGATTTACTGTCTTGAATCGTTGTAGAAGTCTTAATCTTTGAATTGGATTGTGTATGAAATCTTATCGAATTTATTAGAGGCGGCGGCCACGATCAAGAGCGATTTAAATAGCATTTTGATGTAAGAATGATTTGTTATGAATTAGGTTAGGCCTTAGGGTGCATTTATAGGTGTAGGAACAATTTAGGGCCTTTAGATCAACCCTAGAGTCAATCCGGACCATCAAAACACGTCTCAGGCTTCAAAAACGGGTTCTGGGTCAAAACAGGCCGACTACGTCAACCTGTGAGGGGGGAGGTCGACCATATGGTCGACCTGGGGGGGGTAGATCGACCCTAAGGTCGACCACATGGTCGACCTGCCACCAGGTCGACCCCCAGGTCGACCTGCCTGGTCCTGTGCTGCCTAAAATTTGTTGAATCTTCTACAGGCCATAACTTCTTCATCCGGACTCCGATTTTTGAAAAATCGGACTCTATTTCATGTAGAATTCCGAGAAGAATGCAATGGAGCAACCCTGTGACAGCCGGGAATTTTGCTCGATCCGAATCAGTCGTTAAACCGATCTAGACCGTTCGAAATCCCTGATCGTTTGAGAACAGGACAAATCAGAACACAAACAGAAGAACATTTCATTGCTATTACAACAATTCCATCAGATACAAGAATATACAGAGTATAATGAATAAATTACATTCGATAAATATCAGAGATTACGATAAATTACATAGCAGCGGAAAAAAAAATACAAAGCACAACTGAAGGTGATATACGGATACAGAGCTTTCCGAATACCATTCCAGCTGTAAACCAAGATCCTGTGAATATAAATCTGCAAAACCAAAACTACTAGCCGCCCGTGCGGAAAATAGGGGCACCCAGAGTTTAGGTTAAAACAATAAACACCAGGTCAGTCATGTGACTGGTGTGAGAACTAAAATAGTTATTTAATTCAATTTTAAAAGAGAGTAATTCAAGGGACCACGCCGTATAACACGAAACGGGTTTTCTCCCAAGAATACCAGTGCATATAGATAAACAACGCAATGCTTTTTCGAAAAATGAAGCTATTATAAGACCCAGGTCCCATCACACTATGCAACGCAAGCCGGAGGATAGGGTTTTACCTTATAACAGCCAAACATGCTTGGTACGTTTAAAACAAATCATTTGATACTATAATAAGTGTATAGTGTCAAAACAGTTTTAATCATAAATATAAATCATAGACGGCATAACATCCCATGCTACTATGTCGCCATACTAGTTCTACAATTAAAACCCCAATACACGTATTGGAAATTGGATTTCCGTCATGAGTCGAGGCAAGGGGCAAGCTCCTCTCCGCGTTCGAGACACTCTAGCAAATGTCCCAGGGCTACGCACTCTGGGCAACCCCTGGATGCTTCAGGGTCGGTCCTCACTTACGTTAGAGGATTAGTTATGCCTGAACACACGTTTCGCGGTCCTTACAGACCTATAATCGAGGCGCCTCGCATTCCAACAACCACATAGGTGAAAAGTATATAAATGTCAGGGCTGGTAAGTCACTGACACCACCAAAGCTAGAAAGAAACGTCGTGCTCTCCCTGCAGTCCGTATCCCGTTTTTGACTCATACCGAGGTGTGAGGCTCACGAATTCACGTTATACACAAAGCTGAAACGTAGGCGTGCTTTGATCATCAACCACAAGACTTTGCTTTTCATCAGAAGCCTTGATCATTGCATCTTAGCGTGCCACACAGGCAATTCATGCCATGCGACTGATGTCCATCGATATACAACCTCTGAGCTCGTACGTCTCAGAGAAGGACGTTAAGCAAAAGAATAAATTCTCCGCCACCAAACAGATGTATATTTAATAGAAATCAATCAACACAGAATAAAATCCAATGTCAAACGCACAATCCATTTACAAGTCCGTTCTGGGTCTGAACGAAACCGGAGGCACTTACCTCGCATATCCATCCATCTCCAGGTACGCCTGGACGACCACCAACTATTTCCATCCTCTTGGGTGTACTGCCCAATCAGGATCGCCAGTAGTTATCCAAACGATGTGAAGACTTCCGGTCTTCAACCACCGTCTTCATCTTCGACTTATCGTCGAATCGGTTATTCAGAATAGGTATAAACCCGGCCTTTCCGAACAACCCGCGTATATTAAAACAAATTATGGTTTTTCCTTTGGATTTATCCTTTAATTTTCCTTTGGATGACATTTCAAACAAAATTATGGTTTTTCAAACTAGTCGAGATTAGCGAACCACATCGAAGTAATTATTTATTTTATTTCCCAATCCCAACCTATTCATCCCATGAAGCAAAACTGGTAATACTCCATATCTAATACTATGGTGTTATCGGTAAGATTAATTACCATTTCACGTTCAAATCTAATTAAAGATTTAACTATCGCTTTGGAGCAAAACTGGCGATACTCCATTCTCGCTCCTAAATTTGATAATTTAGATTATAGATTCACATTTCAACCTAATTGCAATTCGTTAAAACTCCTTTTACTGGGTTAAAGAACTAGGTGTTATTTAAAACACAGTTCACGACAAACCCAAATCACATTCTATTTATTATCGGGTTAAAGAACTAGTGTTATTTAAAACACCGTTCACGATAAACCCATTTCAAATCCAATCAAATATATTAGAAATTTCGATTATTTAAAACCCCTTTTTAAATCTAATTTATTTATTTAAAAATAATTGGGTTTTATGTAACAACCCGAAAATCTGGGCCAGTTTAAATTTTTTATTTTTGGCAATTTCAGCGAATTTTGATTATTTAAAATGAATTATTTTAAACAATATCGAAGAGAAATTTATTTTGAATAGAATTCGAACGTATATATTATATACGTCGTCGTTAGAATATAAATAATTATATATAATTATAAATAGAATTGAAAATGGCGCGGTAGTTCGATAATTCGATTTCAAACTTCAATTGAATGTACCGGGTGCAAAACAACTCGGATTTTAGTGAAACCAAAAATAATATGATCTATTTGAGAATATCTTTCCAATGAATCCGAAAAATCAAAATTTCATAGCGGGAATCAAAAGTTATGTCCAGTTGAAAATTCTGAATAGTCGCTATGGAATTCGGGCCCTTAAAAATGGGAATTTTGCAAACGACCTCGGATTTCGACGAAACCACTTTTGTTGGATCCGTGATGTCATATTATTACTAGGTTTCAAATTTCATAATTTTTCGAATCAATATGTGAGCGTGGCTAAGGAAAACGCGTTTGACCAGTTTCAATTGATTTTAATCGACTGGAAATTGGCCATTTTTCCAACGGCCTCAGAATTCATCGAAACTAGTTTTGTTAGGACCGTATCGTCAATACGAAGCTAGAAAATATTTTCGGGAATTTTTGAAGTTAGTATGTGACCCCGGTAAATTGAAATGCGCATTCAAATTCAATATATAGAGTTATATGTTGATTCTGACGAAAACTGATTGTAAAGATCGAATCAGCTTACGATACATATCCCATTGTGTTCGGAATGGGGGTAGAACGCTATGGACGACAGGCGGTGGGCCTCGTTTCGAGGTCGTATGTAAAAGTCAACCCTATGGAATTTAAAAATAATTAAATATATATATATTTCTTTATATGACCCTCCCTCCCCCTTATCTCCCTTTTTATTCAGAAGTTTAGAAAAAAAAACGCTCGATCTCGCGACGCCTCCTCCGCCAGCCATCGCTACTCCTCCATCGCGCCCCCCACTTCAACGGCGCCGCCGCCGTGATTCCGCTCTCCCCTTCTGCTCAGCCTCCCTCTTCTCTCGCTCTCCTTCCTCTTCCACGAAAGCCCAACGCCAAGCCCTAGCCATCGAAACCCGCGCCCCTTCCTGACCTAATCAGCACCGCTGCTCCACCCACCTCCTGCCGTCGCCCTCCCCCTTCCCTCTCGTCCGCTCTCTTTTAAACCCCCTTTGTAAGTTTTATCCTTATTTCTTTTTATTTATGATAAGCAAAAAACTGTATTTTTATAAATAACAAGGACTGATTTTTATTAATTTAAAAGCATTGATTTTTAGTTTAGAAAAGAATAGATGTTTATTTAGGAAAAATAGTTATTTTTAAACTAGAAAGATGCGATTTTTATCATCTAGGTAAGATTAGATTTTTAAATCAAAATGATTTTATTTTGAAAAGTAAAGATTTGATTTTGAATTGTGGAAGTTAAAAATATAATTTTTATATGATGTAGAAAGTAAAAATATGATTTTTATATATTGAACATCGAAGAAAAAATTCGATTTTTATATATTGGATAGCAATATAAAAATGTGATTTATATATATATATATATAGTGACTAGCGGGCAATGAAAGCGACAAAGGGCGAGAACGATGAAGACTTCTATAAATGAAGTGTTTTGAAGTTGGATAGCTTTAGGTGAGAACTTCTCACCTTTCAATTTAAATTTTCTAGTTATATATATATACTAGGATGCAGACGGTGTTTAGTAGCACCCGACACCCGTCGTCCACAGACCATGGATGGCTTGTTTGTTAAATTTTTTGGTTGTGTAGTTGGTTAGATTATTTGGTTTGAATTGAATTGTTTGGTGAAATGAAATTGATTTGATTGATGTGTGAATGGCATGGGCCTTCACTAGACCGGGGATAAGGCTAGGCCTTGTCCCGTTTCTAGTATCGTGCCGTTATGCCGCCGAAATTTTCGAAAAATAATTTAGAAAAATAAAGATAACATTTTATTTAATAAATGAACCGAATAGAATATTCATAGTTTGAATAAAATATTTTGATCGTTAAAAATATAATTTTTAACGTGAATGTGAATAAATAAATATTCATTTACAAACCGGACGGTTTGTTTATGTACACCTATTTGAAGGACATTGATTGAGACGATAAATTTTACACATCGCCCAACTGCACAAATAAAAATCTGTGTTTGATTGCTTGAAACCCCACACGGGTATTGGGATGATATTTGACGTATACTAATCCCGATTGTTTAGTTGTATGTCGATCGATTGATTGACAGACTGTTATAAGCGTTGAATATTTATATTTGATGCTTATACAGTGTAGAATGCACTTTGGATGATGGTTGATTATTCATCGTTGTTGATATATACATGTGTTGTAGAAAATCCATATAATTAACATTATATGGTAATTGATTGGGCCTCATTCCAGTTTAGAAAAAGAAATATTTGAAATAGAATATTTGAAATAGAATATCTGAAATAGAATATTTGAAATAGAAATATTCGAAATGGAATATTTGAAAATATCAATATATGAAGCCGTGTTGATTAGATTGACGCCATTTAGACGTGAACGATATTTATATCGATTTTATTCATTTTAAAACGAATATTGAAAAGTTATTTCGAAATCGAATATTTTGAAATGAAATTTGAATTGAATCGAATAGAAAACCAATTCGAATTGAATTGAAACCGAATTGAAATGAATTCAAATTGAATTGAAATTTGAATTGAATAGAAATGAATTTTAAAACGAATTTATAAGGAAGAATTCAATTTTGATTTGAATTGAAATGGAAGTTGAAAATGTTTTTGAAACGAATTCAAAACTATCAATATAATTCGTTTTAAATAGAAATCGACGAAATATATATTATATATAATATAATGGCCTGAATAGAACGCGCCGCGCCGCGGCAGTTCGTGAATTTCGACCATTTATTTCAAACGGACATTACGGGAGATCCGACCGTCAGATTCTCCTAAAACCGGAACCGTTGGGATCGTATCGAAAAGAGCTTTCTAATGAATATTAGAAATTCAAAATCTAACGGTTGGATTTGGAGATACGTCCAAATCAAATTTGAAAAAGGTCGCTATAAGTGCAGTTCGATGGCCGTTGATGGAAATCGACTGTACGGGCCTTGATAAAATTATTACAAATATTAATAATTTGTGTAAAATCATAAGAAATGATTTAGAAAGGATTGGGATGAAAAACTCCATATTTGAAAAGATAAAAATAGATTTTTATCGAAATGAACTAGTTTTGAACTAGAATTATAATTCTATTTATTTTTAAATAAATAAATTGAATTTGAAATGGTTTTGAAAATAACCAGAACTTCCAATGATTGCATTGGGATGGATTTGAATCGAAATTGTCTTCGGAATATTTCAATGTTGGATTTCGTGATTATACAAATGTTGTTATGGAAATTTGAAAGATATATATATATATATATATATATATCGTTATTTCCAACACGATCTTTGTTGGTCACAGAATTTGATATTGAATATAAGCCGGGACATTTCCTATTCAGAGCCTTGTATTTAATATCAAATGTGATTTGGGTTTGTCGTGAATGGTGTCTTTACTAACACTGTTCTTGAACCCAGTTGAGAAAAGATTAAATCTTTTCATTTGGATTTAATGAAGTGTACCAATTAAATAATATTTAATTGGAATTGAATTGATATTGATTTTTGGGTTTATCGTGGATAGTGTTTTAAATAACACTTGTTCTTTAACCCGATAATTAATGTGATGTGATTTTGGGTTTATCGTGAACCGTGTTTTAAATGACACTGATTCTTTAACCCAGTCAAAGATTAAAACTAAGTGGAGTTTTAATGAATCTTTAATTAGATTGAAATAATCAAAATGGAGTATCACCAGTTTTGCTCCATGCGTTAGTTATCTTTAATTAGATTTGAACGTGAAATGGTAATTGAATTTACCGATAACACCGTGGTGTTAGATATGAAGTATAACCAGTTTTACTTCATGGGATAAATAGGTTGGGATTGGAAAATTAAAACAAATGATTACTTCGGTAAGTTTCGTTAATCCCGACTAGTTGAATCGAAATTCAAAAGATGATAAAAGAATAAATTTAAAGGATTTATCTTTGATAAAATTAATGGGAACCTTTCCCTATGAATGTGAAATTTAGAAACTAACTGTCGGTTAGCCAAGCAGAATGGTTTTCTAGATATTGATCTGATGTTGGTTTCGGCCTTCGGGGTTAATATTTGGGGAATTATTCTCTTGATTAATTTACGGTTAGTGACTGATAAATTGGAATAAGGCGTATGTTGTGTTTGTGTAACACTTATATAAAATATACGCGAGTTATTCGGGAAGACCGGGTTTATCCCATTCTGAATAACTGATACGACGATAAGTCGAAGATGAAGACGATGGTCGAAGACCGGAAGTCTTCACGTCGTTTAGGTGATTAATGATGATCTTGATTGGGCTGTACACCCAAGAAGACGGAAACAGTTGGTGATCGTCCAGACGTACTTGGAGATCGATGGATATGCGGGGTACTAGGTGCCTCCGGTTTCGTTCAGACCCAGAACGGACTTGTAAATGGACTGTGTGTCTAACATTGGGTTTTAGTCTGTGTGATTGATTTCTATTAAATATATATCTGTTTGGGGGCGGAGAATTTATTCTCTTGCTTAACGCCCTTCTCTGAGACGTATGAGCTCAGGGGTTATATACTGATGGATATCAAACGCATAGAGTGAATTGCCTGTGTGGCATGCCTAAGTGGCAAATGATCAAGGCTTCTGTTGAAAAGCAAAGTCTTGTGGTAATGATCAAAGCACAGCCTGTGTGGCACAACTTTGTGTAACGTGAATTCGCGAGCCTCGCACCCCGGTTGTGAAACAAAAACTGGAGAGGACCTCAGGGAGGGCATGCGTTTCTTTCTAGCTAGGGTGGTGTCAGTGACCTACCAGCCCTGACATTTATATACTTTTCACCTGTGTGGTTGTTGCTGTTGCGAGGCGCCTCGGTTTGATCGGACGATCCGGGTCCGATGGAGTCATTCGTTGGCTCATTTACGCCCCAAAGGGCGGGGAAACGTAGTGTTCAGGCATAATAATCCACATCGGTGGACCGGCCCTGTCGCTCCATGGGGCAGTTGATGCTGTTCCTAAGGCTCGGGCTAGACAGTCTCGAATCGGTAGAGGACGATCCCTGGCCTCGGTTCACAGACGGAAACCAAACTTCCAAATACGTGACATTTGCAGTTTTGATTGTAGAACTAGTATGGCGACATGATATATGGTACCCATGCCACCTATGATTGATACTTATGATTTGAAGTTGTTTTATACACTATGCACTTATAATAGTATCAAACGATTTGTTTTAAAACGTATCAAGCATTCTTTGGCTGTTATAAGGGAAAACCCTATCCCCCGGCTTGCGTTGCATTGTGTGATAGGACCTGGGTCTTATAACAGCTTCATTTTTCTCTATTTAGCATTGCGCTGTTTGTTTTATGCACTGGTATTCTTGGGAAGAAACCCGTTCCGTGTTATATGGCGTGGTCCCTTGATTTACCTAACTTTAAAAATAAATATTAATAACTGTTTTAGTTCTCACACCAGTCCCATGACTGACCTGGAGTTTATTGTTTTGACCTAAACTCTGGGTGCCCCTATTTTGACACGGGCAGCTAGTAGTTTTGGTTTTGCAGATTTTTATTCACAGGATCCTGGTTTACAGCTGGAACGATATCCGGAAAGCTTTGTATCCGTATATCTACTTCTAGTTGTGCATTGTATTATTTTCCGCTACAATTTATTTAAATGTAATTTAAATCTCTGATATTTATCGAATGTAATATTCATTTATACTCTGTATATTCTTGTAATCTGATGCATTGTTGTAATATACAATGAAATGTTCTTTTGTATGCGTTTTGTTTTGTCGTGTTCTCAAAACGATCAGGCGTTTCGAACGGTCTAGTTCGATTTAGCGACTGGTTCGGACCGAGCGAAATTCCTTTTCGTCACATTTTAAATTCTAGTTCAAAATTAGTTCTTTTCGATAAAAATCCATTTTTATCTTTTCAAATATGGAGTTTTTCACCCCAATTTTTCCCAAATCATTTCCTATGATTTTACATAAATTATTACTATTTTTAATAATTTTATCAAGGCCCGTACAGTCGATTTCCAACAATGGCCATCGAACTGCACTTACAGCGACCTTTTCCAAATTTGATTTGGAGGTAACTCCAAATCCAACCGTTAGATTTCAAATTTCTAATATTCGTTAGAAAACTCTTTTCGATACGAACCCAACAGTTCTGGTTTTAGGAGAATCCGACGGTCGGATCTCCTGTAATGTCTGTTTGAAATAAATGGTCGAAATTCACGAACTGCCGTGGCGCGACGCGTTCTATTCAGGCCATTATATTATATATATAATATATATTTCGTCGATTACGATTCAAAACGAATTTTTTAAATAGTTTTGAATTCGTTTCAAAACAATTTCAACCTTTATTTCAAATTCAAATCAGAGTTGAATTTTTCCTTATAAATTCGTTTAAAAATTCTTTTCCATTCAATTCAAATTCGTTTCCTATTCGATTCAATTCAAATTGGTTTTCTATTCCATTCAATTCAAATTGGTTTTCTATTCGATTCAATTCAAATTCGTTTTTTTATTTGATTCAATTCAAATTCGTTTTCTATTCGATTCAATTCAAATTCGTTTTCTATCCCATTCGAATTCATTTTTCTTTTCAAATCAAATCAAATTCAATTTAAATCAAATTCATTTTTCTTTTCAAATCAAACTCATTATATATTCAATTCAATTCGAATCCGTTTTATATTCGATTCATTTCGAAATCGTTTTATATTCAATTCATTTCGAAATCGTTTTCAATTCATTTCATTTTGAAATCGTTTTCAATTCATTTCATTTCGAAATCGTTTTATATTCAATTCATTTCGAAATCGTTTTCAATTCATTTCATTTCGAAATCGTTTTCAATTCATTTCATTTCAAAATCGTTTTCAATTCATTTCATTTCGAAATCGTTTTATATTCAATTCATTTCATTTTGAAATCGCTTTCAATTCAATTCATTTCAAAATCGTTTTCAATTCATTTCATTTCGAAATCGTTTTATATTCAATTCATTTCGAAATCGTTTTATATTCAATTCATTTCGAAATCGCTTTATATTCAATTCATTTCGAAATCGCTTTATATTCAATTCATTTCGAAATCGCTTTATATTCAATTCATTTCGAAATCGCTTTATATTCAATTCATTTCGAAATCGCTTTATATTCAATTCATTTCGAAATCGCTTTATATTCAATTCATTTCGAAATCTCTTTATATTCAATTCATTTCGAAATCTCTTTACGAAATCGCTTTATATTCAATTCATTTCGAAATCGCTTTATATTCAATTCATTTCGAAATCGCTTTATATTCAATTCATTTCGAAATCGCTTTATATTCAATTCATTTCGAAATCGTTTTCAATTCATTTCATTTCGAAATCGTTTTCAATTCATTTCATTTCAAAATCGTTTTCAATTCATTTCATTTCAAAATCGTTTTCAATTCATTTCATTTCAAAATCGTTTTATATTCAATTCATTTCATTTCGAAATCGCTTTCAATTCATTTCATTTCAAAATCGTTTTCAATTCATTTCATTTCGAAATCGTATTATATTCAATCCATTTCGAAATCGTTTTATATTCAATTCATTTCGAAATCGTTTTATATTCAATTCATTTCGAAATCGTTTTATATTCAATTCATTTCGAAATCGCTTTATATTCAATTCATTTCGAAATCGCTTTATATTCTAATCATTTCGAAATCGCTTTATATTCAATTCATTTCGAAATCGTTTTATTTTCAATTCATTTCGAAATCGTTTTATTTTCAATTCATTTTGAAATCGCTTTATATTCAATTCATTTCGAAATAGCTTTATATTCAATTCATTTCGAAATCGCTTTATATTCAATTCATTTCGAAATCGTTTTATATTCAATTCATTTCGAAATCGTTTTATATTCAATTCATTTCGAAATCGCTTTATATTCAATTCATTTCGAAATCGCTTTATATTCAATTCATTTCGAAATCGCTTTATATTCAATTCATTTCGAAATCGCTTTATATTCAATTCATTTCGAAATCGTATTCCAAAATATTCGATTTCGAAATCACTTTTCAATATTCATTTTAAAATGAATAAAATCAATATAAATATCGTTCACGTCAAAATGGCGTCAATCTAATCAAAACGGCTTCATATATTTCAATAATTCCTTTATTCTATTCAACGAATGAATATTTATTTTTGTCAACACACGACTAATCTCAACGAATGAGTACTGTCCACGTGTGACTATTTTTGTTAAAATATTTCATTCAACACATGACTAACCCCAACGGATGAGTACAGTCAACACATGAACCTTTATTTTATATTGATAAAGATGTAAAATTTATTATTAAAATATTATGTTCAACACATGACTAACCTCAACGGATGAGTACAGTCAACACATGAACCTTTATTTTATAGTATTCTTTATTTTTCAAATTGGAATGAGGCCCAATCAATTACCATATAATGTTAATTATATGGATTTTCATACATCACACGTATATAATAGCATTGAAAAATAATCAGCCATCAACCAAAGTGCACTACACTGTATAAGCATCAAATATAAATATCTAACGCTTATAACAGCCTGTCAATCAATCGATCGACATATTTAATCAATCAGGATGAGTGAACTTCAAATTTCATCCCAACACCCATGTGGGGTTTCAAACAATCAAACACAGATTTTAGTTGTGCAGTTGGGCGATGTGTAAAATTTATCGTCTCAATCAATGTCAGTCAAATCGGTGTACATAAACAAACCGTCCGGTTTGTAAATGAATATTTTATTTTATTCACATTCACGTTAAAAATTATATTTTTAACGATAAAACATTTTATTTCAACATATGAATTTCTATTCAGTTCATTCTTTAAATGAAAGGATATTTTTATTTTTCTAACTTATTTTAGAAAATTTCGGCGGCATAACGACACGATACTAGAAACGGGACGAGGCATAGCCTTATCCCCGGTCTAGTGAAGGCCCACGCCATTCACACATCAATCAATCCATTCATTTCACCAAACAATTCAATTTCAATCAAATAATCTAACTAATTTTTGCAATCAAACAAACAAGTCCATGGTCTGTGGACGATTGTGTTGGGTGCTACTAAGCACCGTCTGCATCCTAATATATAAATATAACTAGAAAAGAAATTTGAAAGGTGAGAAATTCTCACCAATATCCATCCAATCATCTTGACTCTTCTTTGATAGAAATCTTCATCGTTATCGCATTTTTGTCATCTTCGTTGCTGTAGCCACTACATATGTAAAAATCGAATTTTTACTTCGCTATTCAATATATAAAAATCGAATTTTTACTTCGCTATTCAATATATAAAAATCGAATTTTTACTACGATGTCATATAGATTTCGCCTTTTCAAAAATATAGATTTCGCCTTTATAAAAATATCATTATAAAATCACATTTTTATTTTTCTACACATATAAAGATAATATTTCTAATATACCTATCATGTAAAAATTATACTTTTCTTTCTCTACACAAACAAAAATCATATTTTTACATCTTCTACATAGTAAAGGTTATATTTTTAATACTTTAAAAATATAAAAATCATATTTTTATTCCTTTAAAAATATAAAAATCATATTTTTATTCCTTTAAAAATATAAAAATCATATTTTCAACTTTCCTATATTATAAAAATTATATTTTTATTCTGCTATGAATTTTAAAATCTGAAAATAAAATTCAATACTTCCTTTAAAAAGGAAATCTGATTTTCAAAACCATTTTATCTCATCTAGAAATCCAATCTTTTCTAATGATTAAAAATATATTCTTACTTAACTATTATGTATAAATAAAACCATATTTCTTTTCTGAAATTATCTATATGAAGAACATATATATATATATACATTACATAAATAAACAAAGTAAAGTAAATAAAATAAATCAATAAAAACTTACAGGAGGAGGTGGCTGAGGGGGTGGGTTTGCTGTGCGTCGCTGGGGGCTCGGGGGAGGTGAAGGTCGAGGGAACAGAGGATGGGGCGGTGGCGAGGCTCGGTAGGGTTTCTGGGAGAGGTGCAGTTTGGGGATGCTTCGGGGGTTGGGGCATCACGCCGTCGAGGGGGCAGAGGGAGAGAAGCGTGCGAGACGGGGAGGCTCTGGTCGGAGGCGGAGCAGCCTGGCACGGGGCGGAGGAACCCATGGCGGCGGCGGATGAACGATGGAAGCGTCGTCGTTTTTTTTTTGTTCGGTTTGATTTTGAAGAGGGCGGGGGGGGGGGGGGGGGCAGAATGAATTAAGGGGAGGGAGAGAGATATTTTTTTATTTTTTTATTATTATTATTTTAAATGCCAAAAGTTGACTTTTGCATACGACCTCAAAACGAGGCCTACCGCCTGTCGTCCATAGCGTTTTACCCACATTCCGAACACAATGGGATATGTATCGCAAGCTGATTCGATCGTTTGAATCAGTTTCCGTCAAAATCTACATATAATTCTATATATTGAATTTGAACGCGCATTTCAATTTACCGGGGTCACATACTAACTAGAAAAATTCCCGAAAAAATATTTTCTTACTTCGTATTGACGATACGGTCCTAACAAAATTAATTTCGTCGAATTCTGAGACCGTTGGAAAAATGGCCAATTTCCAGTCGATTAAGATCAACTGAAACTGGTCAAACGCGTTTTCCTTTGCCACGCTCACATATTGAATCGAAAAATTATGAAATTTGAAACCTAGCAATAATTTGACACTGCGGATCCAACAAAAGTGGTTTCGTCGAAATCCGAGGTTGTTTGCAAAATTCCCATTTTTAAGGGCCTGAATTCCATAGCGACTATTCAGAATTTTCAACTGGACATATCTTTTGATTCCCGCTATGAAATCTTGATTTTTTGGATTTGTTGGAAAGGTATTATCAATTAGATCCTAATGTTTTTGGTTTCACTAAAATCCGGATTGTTTTGCACCTGGTACATTCAATTTAAGTTTGAAATCGAATTATCGAACTACCGCGCCATTTTCAATTCTATTTATAATTATATATAATTATATATATTCTAACGACGACGTATATAAATATATACGTTCTAAATATATTCAAAATAAATTTTTGTTGATATTATTTAAAATAATTCATTTTAAATATCCAAAATTCGCTAAAATTGCCAAAATAAAAATTTTAAACTGGTTCAGAATTTCCGGGTTATTACAATCTCTCCCACTTAAAACTTTTCATCCCCGAAAAGGAACAAAGTCGAAAGTGATTTGATTTATCAACTCTACATTCGATCTGGCTTCCATTCTCCAACTTTTCAGTTTCTGAGAATTTTCAAATTTTCAAAAATTTGGCTAACACCCTAAATTTTCGAAAAATTTCGCCATAACCTCCCCTGCACCGGGAGCCACGGGAAAATCCCGAAATTGCCATACAGGCCTTTTGATCTCAAAAAGAAAAAGAAAAAGCCAAGCGGCTAGCCAATAGGCTCATAAAATCATCATCACCCAAACAAAACAGTAAATTATGTAGTAAACATGTACCTATTTGTCGGGCAAACAAATTTTATTCTTCGGCTCTAGCCTCCTTGCTATGACCTGTTCAATGTAAGTATATGTATATGCAAGCAAATGCGACCAATTTTCAATACAATCCAATGTTTGGTTCAATTAGGAATAATGGTTCAAAATTAGCAAACAAATAAACAAACAACACAAACATCAATCAATTAGTGGATTAACGTTTCAAATTCATAAGTTTTGATACATATACAGAAAATCATGTTTTGATGCCAATTCACAACAATGTGTTCTAGCTATATTAGTTTTGGTTCTCACACCAGTCTAATGGAAATATATAGTTATCACACCTTCGAAACACGAAAATAAATACTGGTGATGGCACGCCATCATCAGAATCATGTCCCGGCGACTAGAATGTGATTCTATATATATCCAATATATTAAAACTTCGAATATACGTTCATGACGCGTATATGCAAAATCTTTATATACTCGATTGTCCAAATTCAAAATAAATAAATAATCAAATACGTATAAAACGATTTAAATTTTCAAAACAAAATTGTTTTCATTTGGAAAATACACTCTTCACACTCGTTCTAGGATACTACTGATCCTATCTCTAACGAGTCATTCTAATTGGATTTTACTAATCCAATATCTGATGAATTCTTTCGTATGGTTCTAATGTGTCTTGTTCTCGAGCTCTGTAAACCAAAGCTCTGATAACAAATGTGACGGCCGGGAATTTCGCTCGATCCGAATCAGTCGTTAAACCGATCTAGACCGTTCGAAACCCCTGATCGTTTGAGAACAGGACAAATCAGAACACAAACAGAAGAACATTTCATTGCTATTACAACAATTCCATCAGATACAAGAATATACAGAGTATAATGAATAAATTACATTCGATAAATATCAGAGATTACGATAAATTACATAGCAGCGGAAAAAAATAATACAAAGCACAACTGAAGGTGATATACGGATACAGAGCTTTCCGGATACCATTCCAGCTGTAAACCAGGATCCTGTGAATATAAATCTGCAAAACCAAAACTACTAGCTGCCCGTGCGGAAAATAGGGGCACCCAGAGTTTAGGTTAAAACAATAAACTCTAGGTCAGTCATGTGACTGGTGTGAGAACTAAAACAGTTATTTAATTCAATTTTAAAAGAGAGCAATTCAAGGGACCACATCGTATAACACGGAACGGGTTTTCTCCCAAGAATACCAGTGCATATAGATAAACAATGCAATGCTTTTTCGAAAAATGAAGCTATTATAAGACCCAGGTCCCATCACACAATGCAACGCAAGCCGGAGGATAGGGTTTTACCTTATAACAGCCAAACATGCTTGGTACGTTAAAAACAAATCATTTGATACTATAATAAGTGTGTAGTGTCAAAACAGTTTCAATCATAAATATAAATCATAGACGGCATAGCATCCCATGCTACTATGTCGCCATACTAGTTCTACAATTAAAACCCCAATACACGTATTGGAAATTGGATTTCCTTCATGAGTCGAGGCAAGGGGCAAGCTCCTCTCCGCGTTCGAGACACTCTAGCAAATGTCCCAGGGCTACGCACTCTGGGCAACCCCTAGATACTTCAGGGCCGGTCCTCACTTACGTTAGAGGAGTAGTTATGCCTGAACACACGTTTCCCGGTCCTTACAGACCTATAATCGAGGCGCCTCGCATTCCAACAACCATATAAGTGAAAAGTATATAAATGTCAGGGCTGGTAAGTCACTGACACCACCAAAGCTAGAAAGAAACGTCGTGCTCTCCCTGCAGTCTGTATCCCGTTTTTGACTCATACCGAGGTGTGAGGCTCGCGAATTCACGTTATACACAAAGCTGCCACGTAGGCGTGCTTTGATCATCAACCACAAGACTTTGCTTTTCAACAGAAGCCTTGATCATTGCATCTTAGCGTGCCACACAGGCAATTCATGCCATGCGACTGATGTCCATCGATATACAACCTCTGAGCTCGTACGTCTCAGAGAAGGGCGTTAAGCAAAAGAATAAATTCTCCGCCGCCAAACAGATGTATATTTAATAGAAATCAATCAACACAGAATAAAATCCAATGTCAGACACACAATCCATTTACAAGTCCGTTCTGGGTCTGAACGAAACCGGAGGCACTTTCCTCGCATATCCATCCATCTCTAGGTACGTCTGGACGACCACCAACTATTTCCATCCTCTTGGGTGTACTACCCAATCAGGATCTCCAGTAGTTATCCAAACGATGTGAAGACTTCCGGTCTTCAACCACCGTCTTCATCTTCGACTTATCGTCGAATCGGTTATTCAGAATGGGTATAAACCCGGCCTTTCCGAACAACCCGCGTATATTAAAACAAATGTTACACAAACACAACATACGCCTCATTCCAATTCAGGATATTCTTTTATTCATAAAATCACATTTTTAGGGAAAGGTTCCCATTAATTTTATCCAAGATAAATTCTTTAAAATTTATCCTTTAATTTTCCTTTGGATGACATTTCAAACAAAATTATGGTTTTTCAAACTAGTCGAGATTAGCGAACCACATCGAAGTAATTATTTATTTTATTTCCCAATCCCAACCTATTCATCCCATGAAGCAAAACTGGTAATACTCCATATCTAATACTATAGTGTTATCGGTAAGATTAATTACCATTTCACGTTCAAATCTAATTAAAGATTTAACTATCGCTTTGGAGCAAAACTGGCGATACTCCATTCTCGCTCATTTCTAAATTTGATAATTTAGATTATAGATTCACATTTCAACCTAATTGCAGATTCATTAAAACTCCTTTTACTGGGTTAAAGAACTAGGTGTTATTTAAAACACAGTTCACGACAAACCCAAATCACATTCTATTTATTATCGGGTTAAAGAACTAATGTTATTTAAAACACCGTTCACGATAAACCCATTTCAAATCCAATCAAATATATTAGAAATTTCGATTATTTAAAACCCCTTTTTAAATCTAATTTATTTATTTAAAAATAATTGGTTTTTAAATTCTTGTTCAAAATTAGTTCTTTTCGATAAAAATCCATTTTTATCTTTTCAAATATGGAGTTTTTCACCCCAATTTTTCCCAAATCATTTCCTATGATTTTACATAAATTATTACTATTTTTAATAATTTTATCAAGGCCCGTACAGTCGATTTCCAACAATGGCCATCGAACTGCACTTACAACGACCTTTCCCAAATTTGATTTGGACGTAACTCCAAATCCAACCGTTAGATTTCAAATTTCTAATATTCGTTAGAAAGCTCTTTTCGATACGAACCCAACGGTTCCAGTTTTAGGAGAATCCGACTGTCGGATCTCCCGTAATGTCTGTTTGAAATAATTGGTCGAAATTCACGAACTGTCGCGGCACGGCGCGTTCTATTCAGGCCATTATATTATATATATAATATATATAATATATATTTCGTCGATTACGATTCAAAAAAAATTTATAAATAGTTCTGAATTCGTTTCAAAACAATTTCAACCTTTATTTCAAATTCAAATCAAAGTTGAATTTTTCCTTATAAATTCGTTTAAAAATTCTTTTCCATTCAATTCAAATTCGTTTCCTATTCGATTCAATTCAAATTGGTTTTCTATTCCATTCAATTCAAATTGGTTTTCTATTCGATTCAATTCAAATTCGTTTTTTTTATTTGATTCAATTCAAATTCGTTTTCTATTCGATTCAATTCAAATTCGTTTTCTATCCCATTCGAATTCATTTTTCTTTTCAAATCAAATCAAATTCAATTTAAATCTAATTCATTTTTCTTTTCAAATCAAACTCATTATATATTCAATTCAATTCGAATTCGTTTTATATTCGATTCATTTCGAAATCGTTTTATATTCAATTCATTTCGAAATCGTTTTCAATTCATTTCATTTCGAAATCGTTTTCAATTCATTTCATTTCGAAATCGTTTTATATTCAATTCATTTCGAAATCGTTTTCAATTCATTTCATTTTGAAATCGTTTTCAATTCATTTCATTTCAAAATCGTTTTCAATTCATTTCATTTCGAAATCATTTTATATTCAATTCATTTCATTTCGAAATCGCTTTCAATTCAATTCATTTCAAAATCGTTTTCAATTCATTTCATTTCGAAATCGTTTTATATTCAATTCATTTCTAAATCGTTTTATATTCAATTCATTTCGAAATCGTTTTATATTCAATTCATTTCGAAATCGTTTTATATTCAATTCATTTCGAAATCTCTTTATATTCAACTCGTTTTGAAATCGCTATATATTCAATTCATTTCGAAGTCGCTTTATATTCAATTCATTTCGAAATCGTTTTATATTCAATTCATTTCGAAATCGCTTTATATTCAATTCATTTCGAAATCGCTTTATATTCAATTCATTTCGAAATCGCTTTATATTCAATTCATTTCGAAATCGCTTTATATTCAATTCATTTCGAAATCGCTTTATATTCAATTCATTTCGAAATCACTTTATATTCAATTCATTTCGAAATCGCTTTATATTCAATTCATTTCGAAATCGTTTTCAATTCATTTCATTTCGAAATCGTTTTCAATTCATTTCATTTCAAAATCGTTTTCAATTCATTTCATTTCGAAATCGTTTTATATTCAATTCATTTCATTTCGAAATCGCTTTCAATTCAATTCATTTCAAAATCGTTTTCAATTCATTTCATTTCGAAATCGTTTTATATTCAATTCATTTCGAAATCGTTTTATATTCAATTCATTTCGAAATCGTTTTATATTCAATTCATTTCGAAATCGTTTTATATTCAATTCATTTCGAAATAGCTTTATATTCAATTCATTTCTAAATCGCTTTATATTCAATTCATTTCGAAATCGCTTTATATTAATTCATTTCGAAATCGTTTTATATTCAATTCATTTCGAAATCGTTTTATATTCAATTCATTTCGAAATCGCTTTATATTCAATTCATTTCGAAATCGCTTTATATTCAATTCATTTCGAAATCTCTTTATATTCAATTCATTTCGAAATCGTTTTATATTCAATTCATTTCAAAATCGTTTTATATTCAATTCATTTTGAAATCGCTTTATATTCAATTCATTTCGAAATCGCTTTATATTCAATTCATTTCGAAATCGCTTTATATTCAATTCATTTCGAAATCGCTTTATATTCAATTCATTTCGAAATCGCTTTATATTCAATTCATTTCAAAATCGCTTTATATTCAATTCATTTCGAAATCGCTTTATATTCAATTCATTTCGAAATTGCTTTATATTCAATTCATTTCGAAATCGCTTTATATTCAATTCATTTGGAAATCGTATTCCAAAATATTCGATTTCGAAATCACTTTTCAATATTCATTTTAAAATGAATAAAATCGATATAAATATAGTTCACGTCAAAATGGCGTCAATCTAATCAACACGGCTTCATATATTTCAATAATTCCTTTATTCTATTCAATGAATGAATATTTATTTTTGTCAACACACGACTAATCTCAACGAATGAGTACTGTCCACGTGTGACTATTTTTGTTAAAATATTTCGTTCAACACATGACTAACCCTAACGGATGAGTACAGTCAACACATGAACCTTTATTTTATATTGATAAAGATGTAAAATTTATTATTAAAATATTACGTTCAACACATGACTAACCTCAACGGATGAGTACAGTCAACACATGAACCTTTATTTTATAGTATTCTTTATTTTTCAAATTGGAATGAGGCCCAATCAATTACCATATAATGTTAATTATATGGATTTTCATACATCACACGTATATAATAGCATTGAAAAACAATCAACCATCAACCAAAGTGCACTACACTGTATAAGCATCAAATATAAATATCTAACGCTTATAACAGCCTGTCAATCAATCGATCGACATATTTAATCAATCAGGATGAGTGAACTTCAAATTTCATCCCAACACCCGTGTGGGGTTTCAAACAATCAAACACAGATTTTAGTCGTGCAGTTGGGCGATGTGTAAAATTTATCGTCTCAATCAATGTCAGTCAAATCGGTGTACATAAACAAACCGTCCGGTTTGTAAATGAATATTTTATTTTATTCACATTCACGTTAAAAATTATATTTTTAACGATAAAACATTTTATTTCAACATATGAATTTCTATTCAGTTCATTCTTTAAATAAAATGATATTTTTATTTTTCTAACTTATTTTAGAAAATTTCGGCGGCATAACGGCACGATACTAGAAACGGGACGAGGCCTAGCCTTATCTCCGGTCTAGTGAAGGCCCACGCCATTCACACATCAATCAATCCATTCATTTCACCAAACAATTCAATTTCAATCAAATAATCTAACTAATTTTTGCAATCAAACAAACAAGTCCATGGTCTGTGGACGATTGTGTCGGGTGCTACTAAGCACCATCTGCATCCTAGTATATAAATATAACTAGAAAAGAAATTTGAAAGGTGAGAAATTCTCACCAATAGCCATCCAATCATCTTGACTCTTCTTTGATAGAAATCTTCATCGTTATCGCATTTTTGTCATCTTCGTTGCTGTAGCCACTACATATGTAAAAATCGAATTTTTACTTCGCTATTCAATATATAAAAATCGAATTTTTACTTCGCTATTCAATATATAAATATCGAATTTTTACTACGATGTCATATAGATTTCGCCTTTTCAAAAATATAGATTTCGCCTTTATAAAAATATCATTATAAAATCACATTTTTATTTTTCTACACATATAAACATAATATTTCTAATATTCCTATCATGTAAAAATTATACTTTTCTTTCTCTACACAAACAAAAATCATATTTTTACATCTTCTACATAGTAAAGGTTATATTTTTAATACTTTAAAAATATAAAAATCATATTTTTATTCCTTTAAAAATATAGAAATCATATTTTTATTCCTTTAAAAATATAAAAATCTTATTTTTATTCCTTTAAAAATATAAAAATCATATTTTCAACTTTCCTATATTATAAAAATTATATTTTTATTCTGCTATGAATTTTAAAATCTGAAAATAAAATTCAATACTTCCTTTAAAAAGGAAATCTGATTTTCAAAATCATTTTATCTCATCTAGAAATCCTATCTTTTCTAATGATTAAAAATATAATCTTACTTCACTATTATGTATAAATAAAACCATATTTCTTTTCTGAAATTATCTATATGAAGAACATATATATATATATATATATATATATATATATATACATTACATAAATAAACAAATTAAAGTAAATAAAATAAATCAATAAAAACTTACAGGAGGAGGTGGCTGAGGAGGTGGGTTTGCTGTGCGTCGCTGGGGGCTCGGGGGAGGTGAAGGTCGAGGGAACGGAGGATGGGGCGGCGGCGAGGCTCGGTAGGGTTTCTGGGAGGGGTGCGGTTTGGGGATGCTTCAGGGGTTGGGGCTTCACGTCGTCAAGGGGGCAGAGGGAGAGAAGTGCGCGAGACGGGGAGGCTCTGGTCGGAGGCGGAGCAGCCTGGCGCGGGGCGGAGGAACCCATGGCGGTGGCGGATGAACGATGGAAGCGTCGTCATTTTTTTTTCTTTGTTCGGTTTGATTTTGAAGAGGGGGGGCAGAATGAATTAAGGGGAGGGAGAGAGATATTTATTTTTATTTTTATTTATTATTATTTTAAATGAAAAAAGTTGACTTTTACATACGACCTCAAAACGAGGCCCACCGCCTGTCGTCCATAGCGTTTTACCCCCATTCCGAACACAATGGGATATGTATCACAAGCTGATTCGATCGTTTGAATCAGTTTCCGTCAAAATCTACATATAATTCTATATATTGAATTTGAACGCGCATTTCAATTTACCGGGGTCACATACTAACTAGAAAAATTCCCGAAAAAATATTTTCTAGCTTTGTATTGACGATACGGTCCTAACAAAACTAATTTCGTCGAATTCTCAGACCGTTGGAAAAATGGCCAATTTCCAGTCGATTAAGATCAACTGAAACTGGTCAAACGCGTTTTCCTTTGCCACACTCACATATTGAATCGAAAAATTATGAAATTTGAAACCTAGCAATAATTTGACACTGCGGATCCAACAAAAGTGGTTTTATCGAAATCCGAGGTCGTTTGCAAAATTCCCATTTTTAAGGGCCTGAATTCCATAGCGACTATTCAGAATTTTCAACTGGACATATCTTTTGATTCCCGCTATGAAATCTTGATTTTTCGGATTTGTTGGAAAGATATTATAAATTAGATCCTAATGTTTTAGGTTTCACTAAAATCCGGATTGTTTTGCACCCGGTACATTCAATTGAAGTTTGAAATCGAATTATCGAACTACCGCGCCATTTTCAATTCTATTTATAATTATATATATTCTAACGACGACGTATATAAATATATACGTTCTAAATATATTCAAAATAAATTTTTGTCGATATTATTTAAAATAATTCATTTTAAATATCCAAAATTCGCTAAAATTGCCAAAATAAAAATTTTAAACTGGTTCAGAATTTCCGGGTTATTACAAACCCATTTCCCATGATACTCATTTTAAAATTTAATTATACCCTGATTTCTAGTTTCAACATGTTATTAAAATTCGGGTTGTTACATTCTTCCCTCCTTAAAGGATTTCGTCCCCGAAATCTTCAAGTTAAGAAGAATGTGTCCTACCATCCAATCATCCATCTACTCAATCATCAATCACATGCATCCATCATCCTTAAGAAATTTCTAATGCTATATGAACATATGCAGAGAGAGTGTGTATATGTTCCCTATCTAATGCAAATGATCAGGCCCGATTGATCTTCCTAATGCAAAATATGTTTAGTTCCATGAGTCCAACATGTATGCAAATAGCCCTAATCACATTAACACTATATGTGTGCACAAACATCCATCCATATGCAACATCCACATGATAACACATTCAATTTCATCCATCAACAAGTATAAAAACTCATGCATACGCAGTATGAAAGGTGACGGAGCCGATCTAGTGTCTAATGTGCGTGTATATGCATCCACGAGCAACCACTTGCAACCATCAATCATAACATGTCTCAAACACATGTTTACACCCAATTGTTCCTACCTAAAGATATAGTCGAACGATAGAAGCAAGTAAAAACTTTGTGCCCATTAGGCAATGTCAAAACTGGAAATCTGTGTCATATATTTACTGATTAGGAGAAGAACTCCCTAAGCACCAGCCCGAAGACCGAAATCAACATCAGGCTGACACCCAAAGAATTACTCAACCCAACGGACACCCTCAAGCCCCAGCATATATTACTAACAGATAAGTCATACTCCCTATGGGGATTGCAACAGAAATAGGATTGAGAATAGGACCGAGAGGATATACTTAAAAGATAGCATGCAAGTAAGCTCTACAGGAAAAGAGGGATCAAGGATATACTCTTATAAAGAGATATAATGTGCGTATCTAGCTTTCAATCTTCTAAGCCGCATTTCCTTGAGCTTAACTCCATTGTGATTTGGCCGTTTTTAACTTTACAATTTCGTAGCTTCTTAATTCTTGTTTCCAAAATATGAGTTGGAACTCATTTCACTGTCGCCTCTTGTTCCACTTTCATTTATTCTTTTTCTAGTATACTTGGTTCAAACATAACTGCGTACTCATGGTTTCATGCAAGCTCTCCAAAATTCACTAGTGAATCATGGATCTCGTTTACTTATTATAAGGTATTCCACGCAGAAGAACTATCTCTTGAAAACAAACAAATGCCAACCATGTTGCCAAATGTACTTACTAAGGTGATTTTCTATGACTCATGCATAAGAAAAATGAACCATTCGCCTTAGTGGTGAACACTACTCGAGTGGATCAATAAATGTATCAAGAGATTCTAGGTAACTAAGCATGGCAGAACCCTAAGGGTTACACTAGGCTTCGAGGGCATTACTAAGGCAAGTCAAGAATCTAACTACCCTCTTTTCATACTCAAGAATGGCACCATTACTGGATAACCACTCCATCCCTAGAATCAACCCATAGCCCAAAAAAAACATAAGCATTACTTCTAAACTCAACACTTAGCATAAACATTCCCAAATCCAAACAAGTCATGAATAAATGAGCTGATTCCCTGACAGGTTTTGAGAATAAAATGGGATCCTCTACTACGCTAGTACTAAGGTGCAGAGACTCAACTATCAAAGCAGAATTAAAAGGATGTGAGGTATAAAAACAAAGTTCTAACGGGATGATAGAAAAGAAAAGCTAAGCCATTAACAGAAACGTTACCACCTCTCTTAGGTACGCTAGTAGTGAGAGCATACAATTGCCCTCTCGACGATCTTGTTCTTTGCCCTTGTCCTTGTCCTATAATACTTAATTACATGTCCCTTTTTACCATACTAAAGATATTCTCTCTTGTCATGGGTTTTTATTATTCTTTCACTTGGCCTCTTTCCTTTCACCTTTTTCCTCTTCGTGGATTAAGCCATATCAACAATTTTCTCATCCTTAGACTTGTGTTCTTTATCCTCGTTCCTACTATCCTTGTATAACTTGTTGAAAAGTTTCTAGAAAGTTACTTCCATCGCACGACAACCCTACAATGCTTGAAATAAGATTAGTTGCAAGTAAAACTACTGCGGCCACAGATGGAGGTTGGACACTACTTTGCCCTCCGATATGTGTCGCATGCCTACAACTATGGTGAAAAAGAAAGAGAGAAGAGACTCAAGGAGAGAATCAAAAGATAGTGCATATGGCTTTGGGGAATATGTCTTTCGTAAAACAAAACTTTTCTTTAGAAAAATGCTTCTTTGTAAACATTTTGAAAATAATTTAGAAGGTTTTTAAAAGCTTTTGCCCAGTCTGGTAACCTTCTGCTCTGATACCAAATGTAACACCCCACATCCGTTAAGGTCACTCACAATGGGAATGCCTTAACTTCAGTGGAGCATTATGAGTACTGGAACAGAAATATTACAAGACAGACATGTATAAAACAGCGGAAAGTAAAGTGGAAGCACTTCAAATCATTTATTAAATATAATTGTTTACAATAAAAGCCCATCAACTTCCAATACCCAATTACATAACTAAAATATCTTCCTTGCTAAAAAACAAAGAAGCATAAAAATAAACTGTAATATTCCCCAATAAAGCAAAGCAAGCCATAGCCAAGGGAAATCCAAGCCGTACATGAAAGAGCCTTGGAGCTTGGTAAGATCTGAACTAAGCTGTATTCCCACCCTGCGAACCTTGGGGGGAAACGGAAGAAAAAGAGGTGAAACAAAACAGGTCGGTCATAAAGACTGAGTAATTCCTAGTGACTTTCCGCATAAAAATAGGTAAAGATAACATGGCATGAATAAACTGAAAATAAACATAAGCATGATGACAAGATAAGCTACAGACATGATAACTAAAAATAACATCATATGATTTTTGTCAGGTATAACATTGCGAGGTTCCCATTCAAGATGAACTAAGTGTAATTTCGCAAGATCGCAAGATTTCTCTGCTTCACCATTAAAATATTTCTATGATATCTATTTGCTCTGCACCACCCGTACTAGTATCCCAACCAGTGTCATGTGTTGACTATGAAATGATCCCTTGCCCAATGTCATGAAATGACCCATTACTTGGTCCCACGAAACGATCTATTAATCGATCGGCTCCCTACAAGTCCTATCTCCTTCATGTGTCTGTGTCATACGGCCCTATCACGAATGTAGTTACCTGTGCTGGGTCCACCATAGGGTGTATCAAGCCCTAGGGTGCCAACCCCGACACGAATCAAGCACGCACAGAGTAAACCTACTGATGCCCAATGCCTGCTTTTTCAACTCCGGACTACGTGCACGACCGTAGTCCGCCTGAACCTACACTGGCGCACCAACTCAGTCGTCGTTCTGGTCGCTTACAATCAGCCCAGTAATCGTGCCCCACCCGGCCTAGTCCCAGGGTATCATGATACATCTAAGTGGGTTACTGCTGAAATGGACCGCGTAACTAGGGTTTCCGTCTATTAGGCTAAGTTTTGTCATTTAAATTCGTGACTTAACCCTTATCAGTCCAGCATGTCAAGTTGGTTAAGTGTTGTCATTCAAGTTCGTGACTTATCCCGCCTACGTGTCATGTCAAATTGGCTAAGTGTTGTCGTTCAAGTTCATGACTTAGCCCTACGAATCATGTGCCAAGTTGGTCAAGTATATTCAAGCGGTTCATGACTTAACCCTAACAAATCATCGTGTCAAATTGGTTAAGTATATTCAAGTGGTTCATGACTTAACCCTAACAAATCATCGTGTCAAATTGGTTAAGTATATTCAAGTGGTTCATGACTTAACCCTACCAAATCATCGTGTCAAATTGGTCAAGTATACTAAAGTGGTTCATGACTTAACCCTACCAAATCATCATGTCAAATTGGTTAAGAATACATTGACTTAGCCCACCTGCTTATCATGTTGTGACGGTTGAGTGTTACCCTCGGTTGTTACTTAACCTTACCACGCATCACGTTATATTGGTTAAGTGCGTGTTAACTTAACCCCATACACTAGTCATATTATAATGGTTAAGTGTTACCCTTGTGTGTTTACTTAAACCTACCACGCATCAGATTATACCGATTGGGTGTTATCAACCCATTCAAGTTAAACCAACCCATCCGCTAGTCATGTTATAACGGTTAAGTGTCATTAGCCTAGCCATATTACTTAACCCACCCGTTCATGTCATATCGGTTAAATATCATTAGCCTAGCCATATTACTTAACCCACCCATTCATGTCATATCGGTTAAATATCATTAGTCTAGTCATATTACTTAACCCACCCCCTGGTTAACATGTTATGCTGGTTAAGCGTTCTTAGTTTACTTAACCCTATCAATCCTGACTTAGCTTTAACTTATTCATTAAAGCACCAAACACTCACATTAGACAGGTATTGTTGTGGTTACTAGATAGCCGGTCGGTTCCGGGAAGGTTTACACCGCAACTCAGTCTAACCTCGGGTCCTTATGGGCTCAATGCCTTAACCTCCCACATTGGTTAGGTATTGTTGTGATTACTGGACAGTCGGGTGGGTCCGTGCTGGTTTACATCACAACTCAATCCAACCTCGGGTTAAGCATTTCGTATTTTCTAAATCTACATATTTGTTCCTTATATGTAAGTGTGCTAACAATTTAATGTTATGGCCCATTTTCCAAGTTCATAATTCACGTTTTTGCCCCAAAACGTATTCCCAAATTATTATCATAATTCACTATGAAGTTATGCCAAGTTATAGCCTTTTATTTATAATACAAGCCAACTACCCAAAACCCAACTTAGGCGCGTTCATATTAAACTTTCTCCAAGTCATAAATTATCATATATGTTTCTACTCCAAATTTCACATAATTAACATATGCCCAAGTTCTAGATTACACGTCAATTTTACATATGCCCAATTCATACCAAATTTACATATGTTCAATTCATGCCGTTTTACATGTATGCCAATTTTATGCCAATTTACCCATATACCAAGTTTCATGATTTACATGTTTACAAAGCTATGCTCAATTTACATAGATCAAATTTTATACCCAAAATTACATGTATACCACATTCATACTAATTTACCCATAACAAGTTCTAGCCAAATTACATATATCAAGATCCATGTCAAATTACATATATCAAGATCCATGTCAAAATATATAAGCCAATCCACATTCTTCCGATTACCATTATAATGACAATACCCAAATATTCAATTTCATGTTAATGGTAGTAATATCCAATTTTTATGTTATGCCATCAATTACACCAAACACATATATCCAAATAGGCAGTATCCCAATATGTCCCCGTATTCAATCGCACGTATATCGTAGTTTAGGCCTAGGTCCGAAATTGACCAAGGTTCATCAAAAGAAAATAAATAGGGGAAGGTAGAATTTGTATAACAATAAGTACAGAGAGAAAACTGATATAAAAACATCGTCTCAGGCATAAAATATAGATCTTGATAATAATATCAACATGAATCAAGAAAAACTGATTTACAACAAGCTGAATAGATCATAAGCTTGACATGAGAATGAGAATAGAAAAGTCCCAAAACTCAAGATCCAAGAAGCAACAGAAATAGACCTGAATCGATAAACATACTTAAATCCAATTCCCCTTTATTTCATGTCCCTATTATAATTAAATATTTAGATCTGAAAATAAATAGAACTTAAAGAGCATAGCTAGCGAATTAAGAACTGAATTTGTTGTAGAAATGTTGCAGCGTTGTTGATTTACTGTCTTGAATCGTTGTAGAAGTCTTAATCTTTGAATTGGATTGTGTATGAAAGCTTAGGAAATTTATTAGAGGCGGCGGCCATGATCAAGAGGGATTTAAACAGCATTTTGATGTAAGAGTGATCTGTTATGAATTAAGTTACGCCTTAGCGTGTATTTATAGGTACAGGAACCATTTAGGGCCTTTAGATCAACCCTAGAGTCAATCCGGACCATCAAAACACGTCTCAGGCTTCAAAAATGGGTTCTGGGTCAAAACAGGCCGACCAAGTTGACCTGTAGGGGGGAGGTCGACCATATGGTCGACCAGGGGGGTAGATCGACCCTAAGGTTGTAATAACCCGGAAAATCTGGGCCAGTTTAAAAATTTTATATTAGCAATTTTAGCGAATTTTGAATATTTAAAATAGATTATTTTAAATAAATATCGACGAGAAATTTATTTTGAATATAATTCAAACGTATATATTATATACGTCGTCGTTAGAATATAAATATTTATATATAATTATAAATAGAATTGAAAATGGCGCGGTAGTTCAATAATTCGATTTCAAACTTCAATTGAATGTACCGGGTGCAAAACAATCCGGATTTTAGTGAAACCAAAAACATTAGGATCTAATTGAGAATATCTTTCCAACGAATCCGAAAAATCAAAATTTCATAGCGGGAATCAAAAGATATGTCCAGTTGAAAATTCTGAATAGTCGCTATGGAATTCAGGCCCTTAAAAATGGGAATTTTGCAAACGACCTCGGATTTCGACGAAACCACTTTTGTTGGATCCGCAGTGTCAAATTATTGCTAGATTCCAAATTTCATAATTTTTCGAATCAATATGTGAGCGTGGAAAAGGAAAACGCGTTTGACCAGTTTCAGTTGATTTTAATCGACTGGAAATTGGCCATTTTTCAAACGGTCTCAGAATTCGACGAAACTAGTTTTGTTAGGACCGTATCGTCAATACGAAGCTAGAAAATATTTTTCTGGAATTTTTCTAGTTAGTATGTGACCCCAGTAATTCGAAATGTACGTTTAAAATTCAATATAATGATTTAAATGAAAATTCAACGGAAACTGATCAAAACAATCGAATCAGCTTGCGATACATATCCCATTGGGTTTGGAATGGGGGTAAAACACTATGGACGACAGGCTGAGGACCTCGTTTAGAGGTCGTATGTAAAAGTCAACTTTTTAGAAAATAAAATAATTAAATTAAAAAAAACAAAAAAAACCCTTTCTTCCCTTAACTACCCAGGCCCCCCCTCCCCCCCGACAATTTCAATTCATTTTTCAAAATAAAAAAAAAGGAACGAAAGGGGGGCGCAATCGATGCTGCCCCCCCCTCCCCGATGAGCCGCCGCGCCTAGGCGGCGCAACCACCACCTGCCGCCCCCCTCCCTTCTTCTTCCTCCTCCCCCTTGCCCTTCCTCGACACTGACGCGAGACCCCCCCCCCCCATCCACAGACGCAACCGAGCCCCCCTCGCCTGCTCCGCCGCCACCACCGGCGAACTCCAGCCCTCCGATCCCTCTTCTCCTCCATCCGCTGTGTAACGACCCGTATTCTACGCATCATGGGATCGTAGAATATTTATTTCTTTCACATATTAAGTCGTATGGTCATGTAACTTTGGGAAGCATCTATTAGAGTCATTTCCCATGTTCTTGATTTTTGTCGATTTTTAAATGACCGTTTTGCCCCTAGTTGGTACTGTTTTGGCCATAAATTTCGACTGGAAAGGGATTTTGACCTGAAACCACTTCCATTGGATTCGAATGATGGTTTCTCTTTCCGTAGAGTGGTCATAATAGCCAAACAGACTTACCGTTTGGGAGATATGGCTGAATTAAGGTTTAAAGGGTTAATTTCAGCTAATTGGGCTTAACCGGGTGATTAGCAGCTAGGCCCATTGGGTAATTTTGGGTTTGGGAGTATTTAAGGGCTGCTAGGGTTTGGATTTCGGTTTTAGACTCATTTTTCCAGCCGCCACTTAGTTTCTTCAACCCTAGTCATGGCCTCCACCTTCTAATTTCATCCCAAATCACCTTCTAATCACTTTCTAATCAAGTTTTGGCCTAATCTACATCAAATCAAGGCGGATTAGCATCAAATCAAGATAGGAGCTGCTGCTAAGCATTGGAATTCATCCCAAACAGAGAATCATTTCAGATCTACAGTTTACTTTGTGGCAAAGGTGAGTGATTTGCATAGTTCCTCATTAATTACGGCTAATTATGGTAATTAGCGAAGATTAGCGAAATTATGGTTCAGAAAAATCTAGAAAAATTCCCAAAATTCTAAAACACCATTTTATGCCTCTGATATGAATTTGGGTTAATTTCGACTAATTTTGTAAATCCCGGAATTTGGGGGATTAAGGGGTGATTAGTGATAATTAGCGAATTTATGCATGTTAAAAATCTGGAAAATGTTCAGAAATTCTGAAATATTTTTTTAGACCTCTGTTAGAAGTTTGGTTCAATTTGGTTAAGATTTGCTAACCTTATTGTTAGATTTTCTTAAGTATGCTTAAGGGAAAATATGGGGTATTGGCTATGTTTGATCCATTTTACATGCTATGATTTATGTTTTGGTGTTTGTGGTCGATACTATATGTTGCTATGACTGTATGGTATGCTTTGTGATTGTTTAGAAGTGTTAGTTTGGTCAAAAACGCCGTCGAATGGCGAAAAACAGTCGCTGGAACGAAGTGCAGGAAATACCCCGGACCGGATCGCCCCTACCCCATGCGAACCGATCCGATTGAAGCTCGCGCCACGAGACGACCCGATCCGCTCCACTTCGAAGGTCACGATCCGACCTGACGTCACGAGCCACTCCAAGCTCGACCGATGCCACGAATGGGTGAAGCACGATCCGATGATGGCGATCCGACCATTCGCGAAGGAGGACTGCGAACCGAACCGAAGGGGGATGGTGACCACGAGTGCATCGCGACCCGACCCGATGCAGCAGGCGCGATCCGAATGAGCTGACGAATGGTGCGATCCGACCCGAGCTGACGTAACAGGCACGACCCGATCCGAGCGAAGGCAATGACCACGATCCGCGAGTCGAGCTGATGCGAGGGGGCGAGTCACGAACCGAACCAGGAGGTCGCGAACTGAATGAAGACCAATCCGGAGGAGATGCTGACCAAAATCCGAGATGCAAAGGTAGTCCAAATGGAAGTTAGAGCTCAAGATCCCGGACCCAGTTGGGAACCAATGAGTTCACTTCATGATTGGGCTTTGCTGCGGGACGTGTGCAAAGGGGTTGTCGGTATTCATAACTTTTGTTCACCACTGAGAGATGGATAGTGGGCTTGTAGTGATAGTTACACGGGATTGGATTCCGTCATGGCCCAAAGTATTAGGTGACCAAAGTAGTGGATATCGTATGCTTTACGCACTGAGTGAGAGATGTGAGGATGGATGCTATGCTTAATTGTTTGCCATCATTATGACATGCACACCTCCCCCACCTCCGTATCTTTATACTGTTTGATATGATACCTTAGAGTGTTGTACAGTATGTAGTGCTAACTCTTTGGTTGCAGGTCCAGGTTCAGGTATGTTTTAGTCTACCTGTTATTGTTCACTTTAGATGCTTATCGCTCATACCAGGCTTTATGTCTGACCCAGAGTTTTATGTCTCCTCTTATTACTCTGGGTGCTCACATGAGCAGACTAGAGACAGGTTAGCTGGTGATGCGCGAGTAGCTGGTTCGGAGGCGGGCAGGAGGCTTCCACGTATTATATATATATACACATTCTCCCTGTGTCGTTGGTGGTCACTACTTGGGCATTAGTAGTGTACCTTCTTTATCTTGCTTTTGCTTTAGAGACAGTATTTTAAAAGTTGTAATAAGCTATATTCTGAGTTTCCGCTGCTATGATGTTTAGTTCTGATTTTCAGCTTATGCACTGTCTCCCCTGTTTTATGTCAAGTATATTATTATTATATTTTGTTCGATGCGCTGTGAGACATTCTACAGGTTCTTTGTATGTTCATTTCCTTCTAGCGACCCGTCCCGTGCTAACTGGACATGTGTACAGCGCACTTTTGGAGTGAATGTCGCTTGGTGCGGGGCGGGCCGTCACACTTGGCATCAGAGCTCTAGGTTGCGTAGTTAACCTAGGGAAAGACACTAGGGAGAGTTAGTACGTATATGAGAGCACGTATTTGTGATTACTTTGGTTTTCAAAAGCTATATATATACTATTGGTAGTATAAGAATGAAGTTGTACTGCACTAGCACCACTATGGGGTCGTTAATCGTTTCCCCTTTTACAGATTAACGATGAGCCGATATGCTAGAGGTGCGGGTAAGGGAGCCAATAATGGGAATGCTGCCGACATGAGGGCGATGTTTACCGACCTCATGAGAGACATGCTTAAAGATGTTCAGGGAGCAGTTCCCAATCCCGGAAATGGTGGTGGTCCAGTAGTGCAGGCGCCTAGGGTCGATTTCGCCAAGTTGTGCAAGGATTACACTAACCTTGGTGGGAAGCCGTTCCACGGAACGGAGTCGGCCACAGATGTTCAGGATTGGTTGAATAGCTGTGATCGTATCTTCGACGACTTGGGTCTTGAGGATGCGATGAAGAGAAGGCTAGCGTCTCGTCAGCTGCAAGGGCGAGCGATGAAGTGGTGGAATGTCATTAGAACAGCTACTCCAGAAGATCAAGTTACTTGGAATCAGTTTAAGACTCGCTTTTGTGATAAGTTTATTCCAGCTGCTCATAAATCAGAACTGTTCAAGAAGTTCTTGGAGCTTAAGCAGAACGGTAGAGCAGTCTCGGAGTATATCGCTGAATTCGACACTTTATCGAAATATGGATGGTCCCTTATCGATACAGTCGAAAAGAAGAACGAGAAGTTCATAACTGGCTTGGATGGGTACTTGGGGGAAAGACTTATAAACCATATCGATGAGACGTTCGAGTCTATTGTAGGAAAGGCATTAAGGTCAGAGAGCCTTTTCCCTAAGTCGAAGGCCGAAGTTGCTACGACATTTGTAGAGGAGCCAAAGCCGCAAGCAGGCGGTGAAGGCCAGAAGAATTCTCAGAACAAGAGGAAGCAAAACCCGACCAAGGATGGTCAGAGTAAGAAAAATAAGAAAGATGGCGAATGCTTTAGTTGTGGCAAGAAGGGCCATTACGCCAGAGATTGTCGAGAAAAGCCTGGGGAAAGGAAGTGCTTTAACTGCGGCCAGGCGGGACATCACAAGGATGATTGCCCACAACCTCCTAGGGAGAAGCAGATTGTGAAAGCGTATGCTATCAACGATGTTCCTTCTTCGTCAAATGCCCCAACTGCGGCGCAGAAGGAAAAAGGTGTCTTTATCCGAGGTATGCTTTCTATTTAAGATGTTTTGATCGGGTTTTGTTTGACAAACCTGAGTTAGTCGATAGACCTTTAGTAGTGACGAACACGATTGGTGGTTTGACTAGTTTTGGCATGATTTGTTAATGTGGTCTTATCGAGTCATGGATGTATGTTTCCTTGTGATTGCTTTGTTTTGGGCTTTACTGGGTTTAGCATTATTTTGGGGAGTCGATCTACTCCAAAGGAATAGGGTGGTATTAGGTACCTACCTAGTGATGGCAAGGGTAACTGGAGTTAAGGAAGCTAAGAGGTTATCGTTGCAGTAAGTTCTAGTTGTCTCTGGGAGGCAAATGAGTACTCCAGTGCTAGATTGTTTTGCTAGTATCACCTCACGTGGGTTGTCCGAACTCGGAGGAGATGTTCCTTAGGTGCTTGTCTGATATTGGTTTAGGCCTTTGGGGCTTGTACTTGGGGAATGTCGATTTCGACTAGGATGGTTTGCGTGAGGGGTAAATAGTTGTTGTGATTTTTCATTGGATGATATCTTGGTTCACTCGAGGAGTGATGGGCAGACGGAACATGATAAGATTGTTCAATGGTATAGACTGCCCAGAGTTAGACTCGATAGGGTTATGAGATTGCTCGAGTGGGACTCGAGAAAGATGCAAAGAAATGGATTGTTTAGGACCCTATGTTGATGTTCTCTATTGGATAGTAGAACTTTGAAGGAATAGGATGTGTTCGTTGATCATGGAAGATACAACAAAGATTAGGGCGATTCAAGTTGGACTTGAACTCGTAAAAGAAAATGGGTGTTCGTTGATCTTGGAGATGCAACGAATAAGGAGACGACTCATGTTGGACTAGAGTTTGTCACTAATGGATACTCAAGACTGGGTCTGAGTTATAGATTGACTCGAGTTGGACTCGAGAAGGCTGCAAGGAATTGGATTCAGCTCGAGTTGGACTCGAGAGGGCAGCAAGATAATGGATAGACTTGGGTTGGACTCAAGTATTTTAGGAGGACTAAAAGCAGGGGTATCTAGGGACGCCCGTTACCTTGGATCCGTTGGACGTGATCTAGTTATCCTTGGAGGATAAACGTACGTTGGACGTACGGTAGTCCGATTGGAGGTTGGGCTTCCATTAGTATTGATTATCCTTGGAGGATAAACGTACGTTGGACGTACGGTAGTCCGAAGGGAGGCGGGGCTTCCATTGGCCTGGGATTGGTTGGACTAGTCAAGTAGGCATCGGTGTATGTATGGGGGCTGGGCTTCCATTAGTTATTGGTGTTGGTTGGACCAGACAGACTGGAATCGACATATTGGGATTGGTTAGACCAATCATATAGGTGTCGATGTGTTAATGACTTTAGCAGGTGATAGATAGGATTTGTTTGATGGATGTTATGGTTGTTATGTTTGTTCCTATCTTTCTTCTCTTGAGTAGACTATCACCTGTAGGGTTCCAGCGATAGGGAACAAAGTCATTGTAGTAGGACTATGAGCCAGTGCAGTAGAGTCATTGTGACTCGAGGGGCAAAGTGGACATAGTAAAGGATTAGTAAGGCTATGAGCCAGTGCAGTGGAGTTGTTATGACTTCATGGGGCAGAGTGGACATAGCAAAGGACTAGTGACTATGGATCAGTGCAGTGGAGTCGCCATGACTCCATGGGGCAGAGTGATCATAGTAAAGGATTTGGGTGCAGTACTAGTTGCATTAAGTAGGAAACATGCCAGTTTAGGGGTTTTGTTTCTAGGATGGAAGCAACTAGAGTATATCACATGATATGATTTCAGGCCCAAGAGTGAATTGGATTCAGAAACACTAGTAAGCTTGACGATTAGATCGATTTTGATTGAGTGGATTGGTTCCAGTTAGAAGGACGATCCTAATCTATTGGAAACCATCTCTAGGGTAGAAATGGGTATCGATGGAAAGAGAATGATCAGGTAAGGATTTGATCGAGAAGGGTGGCTTCGAAAGAATAAGAGACTAGTTGTACCCAACGTAGATGGACCGAGAGGTGAAGTGCTTAGAGCATATCATCACTCGAAATTGATTATACATCCCAGTGGTAACAAGATGTATTGAGACATAGAGCAGATCTACTACTGGGAAGGGATAAAGATAGGCAGAAGGCTTATCTCGGTAAGAAACGAAGAGATTTGGAATTCTTCGTTAACGACTTGGTGTTCGTCGGGATCTCTCCATAGAGAATGTGATTCGGATTGGTTGGAGAGGTAAGTTAGCACCAAGATTTGTTGGCCCATTCCCAGTCCTCGAGCAAGTTGGAAATTTGGCGTATGAAGTAGAGCTACCTGACAAGATGGCGGGAGTTCACAACGTATTTCATGTTTCCCAGTTAAGGAAGTTTGTGCAAGACCCTAATGTGGCTATTTCACCAGATCAGTTGGACGATATCGAGGTTGAACTCGAGGCGGTTGGGAACCGCAAGTCTATGCGTATTGTTGGGAACGATACGAAGCAGCTTCGAAGGAAGGCGGTGAAACTAGTCAAAGTCCAGTGGGGTAAGAATGAAAAAGACTGTACTTGGGAAACAGAGGAGGGTATAAGGAAGAAGTATCCAGAACTCTTTGCCTGGTAAGGTTTTGGTAGTGATAGTTCCTTCCCTTGTTAGTAAACCGCATGCTAGGATAGACTTGTTTTGCATGTTGATTGTTGTTTTATGATTGATAGGCATGCGGAACCCTTTGTGTGTTTTGGTTAGGGAATTTCGGGGGCGAAATTTCTTAAGGGGGGAGAGTGTAACGACCCGTATTCTACGCATCATGGGATAGTAGAATATTTATTTCTTTCACATATGAAGTCGTATGGTCATGTAACTTTGGGAAACATCTATTAGAGTCATTTCCCATGTTCATGATTTTTGTCGATTTTTAAATGACCGTTTTGCCCCTAGTTGGTACTATTTTGGCCATAACTTTCGACTGGAAAGGGATTTTGACCTGAAACCACTTCCATTGGATTCGAATGATGGTTTCTCTTTCCGTAGAGTGGTCATAATAGCCAAACGGACTTACCGTTTGGGAGATATGGCTGAATTAAGGTTTAAAGGGTTAATTTCAGCTAATTGGGCTTAACCGGGTGATTAGCAGCTAGGCCCATTGGGTAATTTCGGGTTTGGGAGTATTTAAGGGCTGCTAGGGTTTGGATTTCGGTTTTAGACTCATTTTTCCAGCCGCCACTTAGTTTCTTCAACCCTAGTCATGGCCTCCACCTTCTAATTTCATCCCAAATCACCTTCTAATCACTTTCTAATCAAGTTTTGGCCTAATCTACATCAAATCAAGGCGGATTAGCATCAAATCAAGAGAGGAGCTGCTGCTAAGCATTGGAATTCATCCCAAACAGAGAATCATTTCAGATCTACAGTTTACTTTGTGGCAAAGGTGAGTGATTTGCATAGTTCCTCACTAATTACGGCTAATTATGGTAATTAGCGAAGATTAGCGAAATTATGGTTCAGAAAAATTCCCAAAATTCTAAAACACCATTTTATGCCTCTGATATGAATTTGGGTTAATTTCGACTAATTTTGTAAATCCCGGAATTTGGGGGATTAAGGGGTGATTAGTGATAATTAGCGAATTTATGCATGTTAAAAATCTGGAAAAATGTTCAGAAATTCTGAAATATTGTTTTAGACCTCTGTTAGAAGTTTGGTTCAATTTGGTTAAGATTTGCTAACCTTATTATTAGATTTGCTTAAGTATGCTTAAGGGAAAATATGGGGTATTGGCTATGTTTGATCCATTTTACATGCTATGATTTATGTTTTGGTGTTTGTGGTCGATACTATATGTTGCTATGACTGTATGGTATGCTTTGTGATTGTTTAGAAGTGTTAGTTTGGTCAAAAACGCCGTCGAATGGCGAAAAACAGTCGCTGGAACGAAGTGCAAGAAATACCCCGGACCGGATCGCCCCTACCCCATGCGAACCGATCCGATTGAAGCTCGCGCCACGAGACGACCCGATCCGCTCCACTTCGAAGGTCACGATCCGACCTGACGTCACGAGCCACTCCAAGCTCGACCGATGCCACGAATGGGTGAAGCACGATCCGATGATGGCGATCCGACCATTCGCGAAGGAGGACTGCGAACCGAACCGAAGGGAGATGGTGACCACGAGTGCATCGCGACCCGACCCGATGCAGCAGGCGCGATCCGAATGAGCTGACGAATGGTGCGATCCGACCCGAGCTGACGAAACAGGCACGACCCGATCCGAGCGAAGGCAATGACCACGATCCGCGAGTCGAGCTGATGCGAGGGGGCGAGTCACGAACCGAACCAGGAGGTCGCGAACTGAATGAAGACCGATCCGGAGGAGATGCTGACCAAAACCCGAGATGCAAAGGTAGTCCAAATGGAAGTTAGAGATCAGGATCCCGGACCCAGTTGGGAACCAATGAGTTCACTTCATGATTGGGCTTTGCCGCGGGACGTGTGCAAAGGGGTTGTCGGTATTCATAACTTTGGTTCACCACTGAGAGATGGATAGTGGGCTTGTAGTGATAGTTACACGGGATTGGATTCCGTCATGGCCCAAAGTATTAGGTGACCAAAGTAGTGGATATCGTATGCTTTACGCACTGAGTGAGAGATGTGAGGATGGATGCTATGCTTAATTGTTTGCCATCATTATGACATGCACACCTCCCCCACCTCCGTATCTTTATACTGTTTGATATGATACCTTAGAGTGTTGTACAGTATGTAGTGCTAACTCTTTGGTTGCAGGTCCAGGTTCAGGTATGTTTTAGTCTACCTGTTATTGTTCACTTTAGATGCTTATCGCTCATAACAGGCTTTATGTCTGACCCAGAGTTTTATGTCTCCTCTTATTACTCTGGGTGCTCACACGAGAATACTAGAGACAGGTTAGCTGGTGATGCGCGAGTAGCTGGTTCGGAGGCGGGCAGGAGGCTTCCACGTATTATATATATACACATTCTCCCTGTGTCGTTGGTGGTCACTACTTGGGCATTAGTAGTGTACCTTCTTTATCTTGCTTTTGCTTTAGAGACAGTATTTTAAAAGTTGTAATAAGCTGTATTCTGAGTTTCCGCTGCTATGATGTTTAGTTCTGATTTTCAGCTTTTGCACTGTCTCCCCTGTTTTATGTCAAGTATATTATTATTATATTTTGTTCGATGCGCTGTGAGACATTCTACAGGTTCTTTGTATGTTCATTTCCTTCTAGCGACCCGTCCCGTGCTAACTGGACATGAGTACAGCGCACTTTTGGAGTGAATGTCGCTTGGTGCGGGGCGGGCTGTCACACGCTGTAAGTCCTCTTCTTTTTTAATTTTATTATTTTTGTTTATATATAACTGTTTTTTTATATATATTAAAATCGATGTTTTTTGGGATTATAAAAACTAATTTTATATAGTAATAAAAAGTGATAATGAAATGATGAAAATTCGATTTTTAAATGTATGAAGCGATTATAAAAATATGATTTTTATATTTTTAAAGAATTAAAAATTGGATTTTTATATTTTTAAAGTGGTAAAAATATAATCTTTTATATTGTAGAAAGATAAAAATATAATCTTTGCATAGTAGGAACTATAAAAATATAATCTTTATGAGATATAGAATGTTAAAATACCATCTTTTTATATGTAGCGAAATAAAAATCTGATTTTTATGATATATATGTTGAAATAAAGAGGTAATTTTTATAGTGATGAAATGAAAATAAAATCTATATTTTCATAAAGGCGAAATCTATATTTTCATAAAGGCGAAATCTATATTTTTATAAAGGTGAAATCTTTAAAGGTGAAAATGCGAAATCTTTATACAGAGAATAGCGAGGTAAAAATATAATTTTTATCTATATAGTAGCAATGTAAAATAGAATTTTTATCCATACAACGAAATAAAAATTCGATTTTTATATATTGAACAACGAAATAAAAATTCGATTTTTATATATTGAACAACGAAATAAAAATTCGATTTTTATATATTGAACAACGAAATAAAAATTCGATTTTTATATATTGAACAACGAAATAAAAATTCGATTTTTATATATTGAACAACGAAATAAAAATTCGATTTTTATATATTGAACAAAGAAGTAAAAATATGATTTTTAAAAATTGAAATTAAACAAATAAAAATGTGATTTTTATTTTAAAGACATCTAAATATAAAAATGTGATTTTTATACATGTAGTGGCTACGGGCAACGAAAGTGACAAAAGGCGAGAGCGACAATATTTTCTACATAAGAAGAGTCGAGATGATTGGATTAGCTATTGGTGAGAATTTCTCACCTTTCAATTTCTTTTCTAGTTATATATATATACTAGGATGCAGACGGTGCTTAGTAGCACCCGACACAATCGTCCACAGACCATGGACTTGTTTGTTTGGTTGCATAAATTAGTTAGATGATTTGATTTGAATTTGGTTGATTGATGAATTTGACTGATGTGTGAATGGCGTGGGCCTTCACTAGACCGGGGATAAGGCTGGACCTCGTCCCGTTTCTAGTATCGTGCCGTTATGCCGCCGAAATTTTCTAAAATATATTAGAAAAATAAAAATATCATTTTATTGAATAAATGAACTGAATAGAGCATTCATAAGTTAAATAAAATATTTTATCGTTAAAAATATAATTTTTAACGTGAATATGAATATAGTGAATGTGAATGAATAAATATTCATTTACAAACCAGACGGTTTGTTTATGTACACCTATTTGAATGACATTGATTGGGACGATTAATTTTACACATCGCCCAACTGCACAAATAAAATATGCCTTTGATTGTTTGAAACCCCACACGGGTGTTGGGATGAAATTTGAAGTTCACTCATCCTGACTGATTAAATATGTCGATCGATTGATTGACAGGCTGTTATAAGCGTTAGATATCTATATTTGATGCTTATACAGTGTAGTGCACTTTGGTTGATGGTTGATTATTTTTGAATGCTATCATATACGTGTGATGTATGAAAATCCATATAATTAACATTATATGGTGATTGATTCGGCCTCATTCCCATTTAGAAAATAAAGGATAATATAAAATAAAGGTTCATGTGTTGACTGTACTCATCCGTTGAGATTAGTCATGTGTTGAACGAAATATTTTTATAATAAAATTTATATCTTTATCAATATAAAATAAAGGTTCATGTGTTGACTGTACTTATCCGTTGAGATTAGTCATGTGTTGAACGAAATATTTTTATAATAAAATTTATATCTTTATCAATATAAAATAAAGGTTCATGTGTTGAATGTACTCATCCGTTGAGATTAGTCATGTGTTGAACGAAATATTTTTATAATAAAATTTATATCTTTATCAATATAATATAAAGGTTCATGTGTTGGCTGTACTCATCCGTTGAGATTAGTCATGTGTTGAACGAAATAATTTAACCAAAGTAGTCACACGTGGACGGTACTCATTCATTGAGATTAGTCGTGTGTTGACAAAAAGAAATATTTGAAACGAAATATTTGCAATAGAATATTTGAAAATAGAAATATATGAAGTCGTGTTGGTTAGATTGACGCCATTTTGAAGTGAACGATATTTATATCGATTTTATTCATTTTAAAATGAATATTGAAAAGTGATTTCGAAATCGTATATTTTGAAATGAAATTTGAATCGAATTGAATATAAACCGAATTTGATTTCAATTGAATATATAATGAATTTGATTCAAATAGAAAACAGAAATGAATTGAATATAGAAAACGATTTCGAAATGAATTGAATATAGAAAACGATGTCGAAATGAATTGAATATAGAAAACGATTTCGAAATGAATTGAATGTAGAAAACGATTTCGAAATGAATTGAATATAGAAAACGATTTCGAATTTGAATTGAATCGAATAGAAAACCAATTTGAATTGAATCGAATAGAAAACCAATTTGAATTGAATCGAATAGAAAACGACTTTGAAATTGAATTGAATTGAAAACGAATTCGAATTGAATTTAAAACGAAGTGAAACGAATTCAATTTGAATTGAAACTTGAATTGAATAGAAATGAATTTTAAAACGAATTTATAAGGAAAAATTCAATTTTGATTTGAATTGAAATGGAAGTTGAAATTGTTTTTGAAACGAATTTAAAACTATTTATAAAATTCGTTTTAAATAGAAATCGATGAAATATATATAATATATATAATATAATGGCCTGAATAGAACGCGTCGCGCCGCGGCAGTTCGCGAATTTCGACCATTTATTTCAAACGGACATTACGGGAGATCCGACCGTAGGATTCTCCTAAAACCAGAACCGTTGGCTTCGTATCGAAAAGAGCTTGCTAACGAATATTTAAAATTTGAAATCTAATGGTTGGATTTGGAGATACGTCCAAATCAAATTCGAAAAAGGTCGCTATAGGTGCAGTTCGATGGCCGTTGATGGAAATCGACTGTACGGGCCTTGATAAAATTATTAAAAATAGTAATAATGTGTGTAAAATCAGAAGAAATGATTTGAGAAAATTTGGAATGAAAAACTCCATATTTGAAAAGATAAAAATAGATTTTTATCGAAATGAACTAGTTTGAACTCAATTTAAAACCCGGGTTTTTATTTTTAAATAAATAAATTAGATTTAAAAAGGGGTTTTAAATAATCGGAATTCCTAATATATTTGATTTGAATTGAACTAGAATTGATTTGTGGGTTTATCGCGAACAGTGTTTTAAATAACACTAGTTCTTTAACCCGATAATAAATAGAATGTGATTTGGGTTTGTCGTGAACTGTGTTTTAAATAACACCTAGTTCTTTAACCCAGTAAAAGGAGTTTTAACGAATCTGTAATTAGGTTGAAATGTGAATCTAGAATCTAAATTATCAAATTTAGAAATGAGCGAGAATGGAGTATCGCCAGTTTTGCTCCAAAGCGATAGTTAAATCTTTAATTAGATTTGAACGTGAAATGGTAATTAATTTTACCGACAACACTGTGGTGTTAGATATGGAGTATCACCAGTTTTGCTTCATGGGATGAATAGGTTGGGATTGGGAAATAAAATAAATAATTACTTCGGTGTGGTTCGCTAATCTCGACTAGTTTGAAAAACCATAATTTGGTTTGAAACGACATCCAAAGGAAGATTAAAGGATAAATTCCAAAGAATTTATCTTGGATAAAATTAATGGGAACCTTTCCCTAAAGATGTGAATATTTAAATAACTGAATATTCAAAATTGGAATGAGGTGTATGTTGAGTTTGTGTAACATTTGTTTTTAATATATGCGGGTTGTTAGGAAAGGCCGGGTTTATAGCCATTCTGAATAACCGATTCGACGATAAGTCGAAGATGAAGACGGTGGTTGAAGACCGGAAGTCTTCACATCGTTTGGATAATTACTGACGATCCTGATTGGGTTGTACACCCAAGAGGATGGAAATAGTTGGTGGTCGTCCAGGCGTACTTGGAGATGGATGGATATGCGAGGAAAGTGCCTCCGGTTTCGTTCAGACCCGGAACGGACTTGTAAATGGATTGTGTGTCTCACAATGGATTTTATTCTGTGTTGACTGATTTCTGTTAAATATACATCTGTTTGGCGACGGAGAATTTATTCTTTTGCTTAACGCCCTTCTCTGAGACGTACGAGCTCAGAGGTTGTATATCGATGGTCATCAGTCGCATGGCATGAATTGCCTGTGTGGCACGCTAAGATGCAATGATCAAGACTTTTGTTGAAAAGCAGAGTCTTGTGGTTGATGATCAAAGCACGGCCTACGTGGCAGCTTTGTGTATAACGTGAATTCGCCAGCCTCATACCTCGGTATGAGTTAAAAACGGGATACGGACTGTAGGGAGAGCACGACGTTTCTTTCTAGCCTTGGTGGTGTCAGTGACTTACCAGCACTGACATATATATACTTTTCACCTTTGTGGTTGTTGGATGAGGCGCCTCGATTATAGGTCTGTAAGGACCGGGAAACGTGTGTTCAGGCATAATTAATCCTCTAACGTAAGTGAGGACTGGCCCTGAAGCATCCAGGGGTTTCCCAGAGTGCGTAGCCCTGGGACATTTGCTAGAGTGTCTCGAACGCGGAGAGGAGCTTGCCCCTTGCCTCGACTCATGACGGAAATCCAATTTCCAATACGAGATATTTCGGCTTTATTTGTAGAGCCTAGTACGACGACATAGTAGCATGGGATGTTATGCCGTCTATGATTTATATTTATGATTGAAACTGTTTTGACACTATACACTTATTATAGTATCAAATGATTTGTTTTAAACGTACCAAGCATGTTTGGCTATTATATGGGAAAACCCTATCCTCCGGCTTGCGTTGCATTGTGTGATGGGACCTGGGTCTTATAATAGCTTCATTTTTCGAAAAAGCATTGCGTTGTTTATTCTATACACTGGTATTCTTGGGAGGAAACCCGTTCCGTGTTATACGGCGTGGTCCCTTGAATTACTCTCTTTTAAAGTAAAGTTTCAAATAACTGTTTTAGTTCTCACACCAGTCACATGACTGACCTGGAGTTTATTGTTTTAACCTAAACTCTGGGTGCCCCTATTTTCCGCACGGGCAACTAGTAGTTTTGGTTTTGCAGATTTATATTCACAGGATCCTGTTTTACACCTGGAATGGTATCCGGAAAGCTCTGTATCCGTATATCACCTTCAGTTGTGCTTTGTATTATTTTTCTGCTACTATGTAATTTATTGTAATCTCTGATATTTATCGAATGTAATTTATTCATTTATACTCTGTATATTCTTGTATCTGATGCATGGTTGTAATAACAATGAAATGTTCTTCGGTTTGTGTTCTGATTTGTCCTGTTCTCAAACGATCAGGGGTTTCGAACGATCTAGATCGGTTTAACGACTGATTCAGACCGAGCGAAATTCCAGGCCGTCACATTTGGTATCAGAGCTTTGGTTTACAGAGCTCGAGAACAAGACACATTAGAACCTTACGAAGGAATTCATCAGAAATTGGATTAGTAATATCCAATTAGAATGACTCGTTAGAGATAGGATCAGTAGTATCCTAGAACAAGTGTGAAGAGTATATTTTTCAAATGAAAACAATTTTGTTTTGAAAATTTAAACCATTTTAATCGTATTTGAATATTTATTTATTTATTTTAAACATGGACAATCGAGTATATAAAGGTTTGGCATATACGCGTCATGAACGTATATTCGAAGTTTTAATATACTGGATAGATATAGAGTCACACTCTAGTCGCCCGGAGATGATTCTACTGATGACTATATAGCATCAGTAGTGTGTGTTCGAGTTTCGAAGGTGTGATTTTCTGTATATTTCCATTAGACTGGTGTGAGAACCAAAACTTATATAGTTAGAACACTTTGTTGTGAATTGGCATCAAAAACAGGATTTTTGTATATATATCAAAATTATGAATTTGAAAACTCTAATCCACTAATTGATTGATGTTTGTGTTGTTTCTTTATTTGTTTGCTAATTTTGAACCATAATGCCTAATAGCATCAAATATTGAATTATATTGAGAATCGGTCGCATTTGTTTGCATATACATACACTTACATTGAACAGGTCATAGCAAGGAGGCTAGAGCAAGAGAATAAAATTTGTTTGCCCGACAAATAGGTACATGTTTACTACATAATTTACTGTTTTGTTTGGGTGATGATGATTTTATAAGCCTATTGGCTAGCCACTTGGCTTTTTCTTTTTCTTTTTGAGATTAGAAGGACCGGGGAAGCTATTTGAAATTCCCCGATGCTCCCGGTGCAGGGGAGGTTATGGCGAAATTTTTCGAAAATTTAGGGTTTTAGCCAAATTTTTGAAAATTTGAAAATTCTCAGAAATTGAAAAGTTAGAGAATGGAAGCCAGATCGAACGTAGAGTTGATTGATCAAACCACTTTCGACTTTGTTCCTTTTCGGGGATGAAAAGTTTTAAGTGGGGGAGATTGTAATAACCCGGAAAATCTGGGCCAGTTTAAAATTTTTATATTAGCAATTTTAGAGAATTTTGAATATTTAAAATAGATTATTTTAAATAAATATCGATGAGAAATTTATTTTGAATATAATTCGAACGTATATATTATATACGTCGTCGTTAGAATATAAATATTTATATATAATTATAAATAGAATTGAAAATGGCGCGGTAGTTCAATAATTTGATTTCAAACTTCAATTGAATGTACCGGGTGCAAAACAATCCGGATTTTAGTGAAACCAAAAACATTAGGATCTAATTGAGAATATCTTTCCAACGAATCCGAAAAATCAAAATTTCATAGCGGGAATCAAAAGATATGTCCAGTTGAAAATTCTGAATAGTCGCTATGGAATTCAGGCCCTTAAAAATGGGAATTTTGCAAACGACCTCGAATTTCGACGAAACCACTTTTGTTGGATCCGCAGTGTCAAATTATTGCTAGATTCCAAATTTCATAATTTTTCGAATCAATATGTGAGCGTGGCAAAGGAAAACGCGTTTGACCAGTTTCAGTTGATTTTAATCGACTGGAAATTGGCCATTTTTCAAACGGTCTCAGAATTCGACGAAACTAGTTTTGTTAGGACCGTATCGTCAATACGAAGCTAGAAAATATTTTTCTGGAATTTTTCTAGTTAGTATGTGACCCCAGTAATTAGAAATGTACGTTTAAAATTCAATATAATGATTTAAATGAAAATTCAGTGGAAACTAATCAAAACAATCGAATCAGCTTGCGATACATATCCCATTGGGTTCGGAATGGGGGTAAAACGCTATGGACGACAGGCGGAGGACCTCGTTTAGAGGTCGTATGTAAAAGTCAACTTTTTAGAAAATAAAATAATTAAATAATAAAAATAAAAAATTTAAAAAAATAAAAACCCTTTCTTCCCTTAACTACCCAGGCCTCCCCCCGACAATTTCAATTCATTTTTCAAAATAAAAAAAAAGAAACGAAAGGGGGGCGCGATCGATGCTGCCCCCCCTCCCGATGAGCCGCCGCGCCTAGGCGGCGCAGCCACCACCTGCCGCCCCCTCCCTTCTTCCTCCTCCTCCCCCTTGCCCTTCCTCGACACCGACGCGAGACCCCCCCCCCCATCCACAGACGCAACCGAGCCCCCCTCGCCTGCTCCGCCGCCACCACCGGCTAACTCCAGCCCTCTGATCCCTCTTCTCCTCTGTAACGACCCAGATTTTTCTGGTCGGTTTATTTTAAATATTTAATATTATTTTAAATATAGAGCTGATAATATAAATCGATTTTTCATATTTAGTTATAGATCTAATTACCGTAATACGGGATATATTGAATTCGACGTTAGAATTGAATCAAAACAGTTCAGATAATAAATATAAATTCTATGTGAATGTAATCGATAATGGTAATGATATATTATCGAGAAATTTATTTGTTTATAAATTTAAATAATTTAATATCTTTATAAAATAATTATTCTATATACGTTTAAATTAAATATAAAATATATTCGATTAGTTCAGAACAGTGTTAAGCTATTGAAATAACAATGGTTGCATTAAAATAGCGGTTCTGATTTTCGAATAAGGGTACCTCGAGATATTTTAGTTATCTAATTAAATAAAATTCAAATCAGTGTTTTCAGCCGACCTATATCGTTTACATCGCAGACCTACTCCTCTTCCTTTACGACAAAGTAAACCAGAAATTTAAATGATCGGATTACTTTCTTCCTCGAGCTGCATTATCTGTTCCCCTTGTCGCCTATATATGCATCGCAATACCACCCTCGTTCCTTTCACTTCCATTTCTTCTGAAAATTCACCCGAGAAACTTCAAATAAAAATGGCCGTATTCCTTATGCTCGCTAAATCGAAATCGATACCACCAATTAAACCTAAATCGAAGTCCTCAATTCAAATCAAATAAAAAGGGATCGTGGTCTTCTTCCGGACCTCGTCGCGTCACCATAATCTGGAAGCTCGAAACCACCTGGAGCTCGAAGACCTCTCGGGACGCTCGTGATTAGGGTTGGGTTCTGGGGGGTCTGATGATGCGATAAGGCTCAGAGTGGCGCAGTGGGGGTTGCCGAAGTTTCAGGGTTCGACATCGTGGGTTCTGGGGTTCGCGAGTTGGTTTCTGGGTTCGACGGTCATCGCGAAGGAGTTTGAACGTGCTGATGTAATTCATACCTAAGGGTGATTTGGGGGATTCGGCAGAGGAAGAAAGTGATTTCAGAAAATTAAGGTAATCAAAATTTTTATCTGATTAATTTTATTTATTCAAATAAAGATTTTTTTTTTCTTTTTCTTTGATGGTAATTTGAATAAATGATAAATCGATTAATTTGAATAAATAAATACAGGTAAAGGGTTATCAAAAATTTATAAGCTAAATTAGATTGTTAAGATATGAATTTATTTCAAGATAAGAAATTAACTTAACTTTTTGTGTGAAATGATTTTGATTTAAATGCCGAAAATTTATTTTATATATTTGGAAATTTAAATTTTTATAATCAGTTTGGGGAAAGAAAATAAACTAGTAGTAAATGATAATTAACTAAAAGTGTTAATATATATATATATGTGTATATATGTATAGGGTTATATATATATTTCAAAGTGGTGAAATAATTCAACTCGTTCATAGGTTACCATATTGGATCAAACCAAAGGTGTTAGATTCGTAGCCACTCTATCTACGCAATAGAATTTGGATTGGAACAGGTTTCAACAAAAGGAAAATTCTGGTGAGTAAATCTCACTCACCTTTAAAATTATTTTTATTTCATTAAAAATAATCGCTTGTTGCTTGTGTGAATATTTTCTGGTTGCTTTATATATATTAGTTATTTAGGCTATATATATATATATATTGAGTTGATTGATTGGTTGAATTCCCGCAGTCTCATTAGCGGATGCCCGCAGTTTCATAGCGGATGATTACCCTATACGCCCCACGCTATGATTAGTGGATGACCTTCTATACCGCGATATTCTGCCACGAAGCAGAATGGGTATTATTTATGTGCTAACATCTGTGGATGCAGGAAAACAGGTTGGAGGAATCCAACTGGATTCCTCAAAAATATATTATCTGTTTGTTTATTTGTTTGCATATATATTGTTATATATGATGTGTTAGAAAAATAAATATTTGGTTGCTTTATGTGTTTTGTCACTGGGCCTAAGGAATGATATTTAAAAATATCGTGAAAGGGTATTGGCGATTTAAAAAGGGAAAATTCTATTTTTAAATAGAAATTTGAATTTTTAAATGGAAATAAAATATAAACTTGTTTTGAAAAATAAACCAAGGAGTTTCTTTTAAACGAAGTTTATAAACAGTCTTTTATAACGAAGTTATAAATGAAGTAAAAAGAATTATCATTTGATAATTCAGAAATAGAAAATACAAGTGTGAAATAGGATTTTGAAATGAAATTTCAAAATAGAACTTGAAATAGAATTTTTAAATAGAATTTAAATATTTGAAAGGAGTTGAAATATTTGAAATACAAAAGAAATTTCAAATAGGATTTGGAATGGAAATTTTAAATATATAATTCAATTTAAAATTTGAGTATAACATTTGAATATAGAATTTGAATAAAGAAATTCCAAAATTGAATTTTTGTATAGAGATTCAAATAGAGTTTGAATAAAGGAAATTTAAAAGAACATTTAAAATAGTAGAATTTGAATAATAGAAATCAAATGGGATTTGAATATTAGAGTTAGAAAAAGAGTTTAACTATTTGAATTTTTAATAGAAAAGAAAAGGGGATTGAATATTGGAAATTCAAATAAGAAGTTCAAATAGAATTTGAATAGAAGAAATTAGAATGAAAAATAGAATTTGAATTCGGGAGATTAAAATAAAATTTGAATTCAAAAGGAATTCAAATAAAGAAATTCAAATAGAGATTTGAATGTAGAATTTCAAAATAGAATTTGAAATATAGAATTTCAAAGAAGAATTAAAAAGAATTTGAAATATGGTATTTCAAGGAAGAAATTCAAATATGAAATTTGAATAGAGATTTGAAATAGAAATTCGAGTATTGAATTTGAACATGGAATTGAATACAGAAATTCAAGTAGAAATTTGAATATGAGATTTCAAAATAGAATTTGAAATAAACTTTGAAAATAGGATTTCAAAGTAGAATGGGAAATGGAATTTCAATTAGGATTTCAAAATAGGCAATCCAAATAGTTTGAAATGGAATTTGAATTCAAGGGAATTCAAGTGAATTTGAGTATTAGAAATTCAAATGGTATTGGAAATAAGTTTGAATATTAGAAATTCAAATGGGATCGGAAATGGAAAATGGAATTTGAATATAAGAGATTCAAATTGAATTCAAATGGAATTTAATCTATGGGATTTTGAATATAGAATTTAAAAAGGAGTTGAACATTTGAATTTCAATAGAATTCAAATATAGAAATTGGAATATAGAAGTTCAAATGGGATTTGAAACATTTAGAATTTCAAATAGAAATTTAAATGAAGTTTGGATATTTAAATTCAAGTATGAAATTCAAATATAGAAGTTCAAAAAGGAATTGAATTAAAGTGAAAATTTAATAAAGGATTTAAAGTGGGAATTCGAATAAAGGATTTCAAATGGGATTTGAATACAGGATTTAAAACTATGGAATTTGAAATGTAAAGATTCAAATGGAATTTGAAATATATATGAATATATATATTAGATGAAGTCGAATCCATTTTAAAGAAGTTTAACGTTTATATTTATAAATATAATTAAAACGAACTCGCCGCAGCGCTGCAGTTCGTAAATTGGCGATTCGAACTTCAATCGAATATACAGAACTCAATTGAAGTCGGAATTCCTTGAAACAAGAAACGTCAGGACCGGTTTGGTAATAGTTTTCTAATGAAAGAGAAAAATATGAATTTCGTCGTATAGATTTTGAGTTATGTCAAAATCAAATTTTCAGAAAAGCAGCGCCAGAATCGTTTTGAAAACCATAACGGTTTATCTAACGTTATAAAAGGATTTTAAGCGAGGAAATCCGAAGTTTCTATTTAGAAAATCTCTGAGTTGAGTTGTAAAATATATGCGAATTCAAGTTGTGTAAATGAATAAAATTTTTGAAACAGAAACCAGATTTTGATTTATTGAATAGAATTAACTAAATTGAATAGAAATTAGTTAATGAGATTTCGAATGAATATTGGGGTTGAATAAGTAATTTCGATTTGAAAATTTATATTCGAAATCAAAAAGGGAAACTAGAATTGAAACTGGAATTCGATTTGGTTATGAACGAGTTAAATATTTTGTTTGAACATGTTATGTTCAACAAAGAAGTGAAATAGGCAAAAAGGCTAATTAAAGAATAATTGAGCGAAACTGAATTCAAACGACTCAAAATTGAATTAAAACGAATGGATTGAGTTGAACTAAATTGGAAACAGGTGAACAGGTGTTAACAGATATGGGATGAAGTGTATGAAGGTTTAAATTTATGTGCTCGACAAAAAGGTACATGTTTAAGTCATATATGGGTTTTATGCGCCGTATCGGCAAGCCGCTTGGCTTTTCCTTTTTCTTTTTGATTGAGGAAGATACCGGGAAGCTATTTGAAATTTCCCGATGCTCCCGATACAGGGGAGGTTATGGCGAAATTTTCCGGAAATTTAAGGAGTTAGAATATTTTTAAGAAATTTGACAATTAGAAATCTATAGATCGATATATATAGAATTCGATAAGAAAACGAAACCAAAAATAGCGTAAAGGGCCAATATGGTTATTGAAAATATTTGGTTAACAAATCTTGATAGAGGAAATGGAGAAGAGATTTAATTAATGAAATATTAATTAAAGAGCCCAGTGATTTGTTTGATATGTTGATTGAACACTTGTTTGTATTCGATAGTTAAATCACAGACTATCGAAGTTTTGACCATCGTTGTCAATATGGAGAGACCGGTTGGATTATTATCCGAAGAACCACTCCGTATCGGCATAAGCGTTGCGAACCAAGATGCTGAATATATTGAAGACGGAGTAAAGTGCAAGGGCTTTTCTAGTAATAGAAATTGTGCCTTCGGTGTCGTTCAATCCCAGAACGAACGTAAATGGACGAATATCTGACAGAGTATTTCCAATGATCAAATGGGTTGGTCTGTATGAATATATATGGTTGCAACGGATTTATCCCTTAGCATAATATCCAGAATATTTGTGCAAACTTAACTAGTGATTAACGGATCTGACAATGTGGCATTCAAAGTGATTGTGCTATCAATGAAGGGTAAGTAATCGTAGCCTCGAACCTCAACAACCGGGAAAGGACAAAAATCGGGCAGGCAGCATGGCTATGTGGGTCGCACCCATTAGGGTGTATAATCACCTATCTAGAGAAATTCCTTTTGTTTCTAAATCTATCGATTCTGCCCATTCGGGAAACGGTGGTTTGAGCCCAACCGTTGGTGATATACATTCGATACACTCAAGCGAAATGAGTGGTCGGTCATGTGTGGGCCGGGTTGCAAGACGTTCTTGTTGAACCCAGGTGTATTCGCCTCTAGAGATACATCATCGGAAGGTGGTTCCATACCTTGTCATGTTGGAAATCCAATCTCCAATAAGCGCCATGCGGGTTTTTGATTTTATACTATATATGTGGAGCGTGAGATGGAAGCGTTCTGCTATTTGGTTATGTACTTGATGTAGACATTATTATAATATCACTGGATTTTCGTATCAAAGTGTTTTGGGTTATAGTAAGGTAAAAACCGTCCGTGTTTATGTGTGGGCTGGTCTTACTATTACTCTTCTTTCGAAAAGAGTTTTTAAAGTTAAACAAGTGGTTGGAGTTTACTCACACCAGTCCCATGACTGACCCAGAGTTTATTTTGTTTTGTTTTTCCTAAACTCTTGGGTGCCCAAATTTGTATGGGCAGTCAAGTGTTTCAGGCTTTTACAGATATACTTGGAGGAGCTTGAAGCAGGAGGCTTCAACGTTAGTTATTTGGAGTTACTTCCGCTGAGTCAAATGTTATGTGTACTCTGATGATGGTATGTATATATGTACAAACAGAATTTGTATTTCAAAGCTTATGTTATATAATATATTTGTTTCGTTCCGCTGTGAGTTTGTGATCTTCGTTTTCTTCTATTCTAAGTTTTCTATCTTATCTATTCTCACCCTCTAACTTCTTTCTACTAATGAGTCGTATTTCTGGGTTATTTGGGTTGGACGTGTGGTGTATTTAGTCAACTCAGATAGCCGGATTTGCGGGTCGTTTCAGTTGGTATCAGAGCTTAGGTTGAGCGAACACCTAGGCTTGTGTGGCATGTACTCATTAGAGATAGGGTCAGTAGTACCCTAGAATGAGTTGAGTGTATATATACGAGAGAGCGTATTTGTTAGTTGATATAAAATTGTTTTATATTGTGTTGACTAGTCTGTGAGTGGTTTATGAATTCTGGTCGAATCATGGGACGCCACGAAGTCGATAGGGATTTCTAAACACTTGAACAGAAAATACGACACGATATTGTTTTAAAGTGGGTGAAATTATTTTACCCAAAATTATATTTTGATATAAAAAGAATAATTTTCTGAAATTATTATATTATATGGATGTGTTGATTGTTAGGATTATAATCAAATACGATTATAGAAATGAAATGGTTATATAGAACCACATAGAACTTGTATATGAATAAGATATACAATTGAGACGAATTAAAATTTAATTCAAACCAGAATTTGGAATTTTAATCCTGGGAAGTTGAAATATTTTTTCAAAGTATATTGAATATAGGTTTGTTTTAAAAGGATTTGAAAGAAGATCATGGATTTTGAAAGTAATAAAGCACTGAACTCACTTCAGTGGCTGGGAAATTATTCTGATGATGATTGCAACATCATCAGTGTCCATTTCCGAGTTTCTAAGTGATGGATTGCTACCTTAGAAAGTTTTGATGGAAATTTGTTTGAAAGAAAACAATTGGTTTGAATATTCAAATGTTTGAATTTGAAATGAAAATAAATATATGTGTATATTTATGGGATTTCAAAAGAATTTGAAATGAAAATCCTGGGATTTGGATTCTGGAATGGAAATTTAACTTAAACAAGTTAAATGGGTCGAAGTGAATGAATTGATTAAAATCAATTTGAATTGGTTTAATAGAATATAGATTGGATATAAATGGATTGATCGTCGATCATTCGAATCAAATGTGTGAAGACCAAAAGTTTTGGTGAAATTAAATATGTTGAAATATAAGGAGTTGAGTTTCAATATAAAGAAGTTTTGAAAAGTAATGGATTTGTACCATTTTTCCTACCTTAGCAATTTCGAGGACGAAATTATTTTAAGGGGGGAAGAATGTAACGACCCAGATTTTTCTGGTCGGTTTATTTTAAATATTTAATATTATTTTAAATATAGAGCTGATAATATAAATCGATTTTTCATATTGAGTTATAGATCTAATTACCGTAATACGGGATATATTGAATTCGACGTTAGAATTGAATCAAAACAGTTCAGATAATAAATATAAATTCTATGTGAATGTAATCGATAATGGTAATGATATATTATCGAGAAATTTATTTGTTTATAAATTTAAATAATTTAATATCTTTATAAAATAATTATTCTATATACGTTTAAATTAAATATAAAATATATTCGATTAGTTCAGAACAGTGTTAAGCTATTGAAATAACAATGGTTGCATTAAAATAGCGGTTCTGATTTTCGAATAAGGGTACCTCGAGATATTTTAGTTATCTAATTAAATAAAATTCAAATCAGTGTTTTCAGCCGACCTATATCGTTTACATCGCAGACCTACTCCTCTTCCTTTACGACAAAGTAAACCAGAAATTTAAATGATCGGATTACTTTCTTCCTCGAGCTGCATTATCTGTTCCCCTTGTCGCCTATATATGCATCGCAATACCACCCTCGTTCCTTTCACTTCCATTTCTTCTGAAAATTCACCCGAGAAACTTCAAATAAAAATGGCCGTATTCCTTATGCTCGCTAAATCGAAATCGATACCACCAATTAAACCTAAATCGAAGTCCTCAATTCAAATCAAATAAAAAGGGATCGTGGTCTTCTTCCGGACCTCGTCGCGTCACCATAATCTGGAAGCTCGAAACCACCTGGAGCTCGAAGACCTCTCGGGACGCTCGTGATTAGGGTTGGGTTCTGGGGGGTCTGATGATGCGATAAGGCTCAGAGTGGCGCAGTGGGGGTTGCCGAAGTTTCAGGGTTCGACATCGTGGGTTCTGGGGTTCGCGAGTTGGTTTCTGGGTTCGACGGTCATCGCGAAGGAGTTTGAACGTGCTGATGTAATTCATACCTAAGGGTGATTTGGGGGATTCGGCAGAGGAAGAAAGTGATTTCAGAAAATTAAGGTAATCAAAATTTTTATCTGATTAATTTTATTTATTCAAATAAAGATTTTTTTTTTCTTTTTCTTTGATGGTAATTTGAATAAATGATAAATCGATTAATTTGAATAAATAAATACAGGTAAAGGGTTATCAAAAATTTATAAGCTAAATTAGATTGTTAAGATATGAATTTATTTCAAGATAAGAAATTAACTTAACTTTTTGTGTGAAATGATTTTGATTTAAATGCCGAAAATTTATTTTATATATTTGGAAATTTAAATTTTTATAATCAGTTTGGGGAAAGAAAATAAACTAGTAGTAAATGATAATTAACTAAAAGTGTTAATATATATATATGTGTATATATGTATAGGGTTATATATATATTTCAAAGTGGTGAAATAATTCAACTCGTTCATAGGTTACCATATTGGATCAAACCAAAGGTGTTAGATTCGTAGCCACTCTATCTACGCAATAGAATTTGGATTGGAACAGGTTTCAACAAAAGGAAAATTCTGGTGAGTAAATCTCACTCACCTTTAAAATTATTTTTATTTCATTAAAAATAATCGCTTGTTGCTTGTGTGAATATTTTCTGGTTGCTTTATATATATTAGTTATTTAGGCTATATATATATATATATTGAGTTGATTGATTGGTTGAATTCCCGCAGTCTCATTAGCGGATGCCCGCAGTTTCATAGCGGATGATTACCCTATACGCCCCACGCTATGATTAGTGGATGACCTTCTATACCGCGATATTCTGCCACGAAGCAGAATGGGTATTATTTATGTGCTAACATCTGTGGATGCAGGAAAACAGGTTGGAGGAATCCAACTGGATTCCTCAAAAATATATTATCTGTTTGTTTATTTGTTTGCATATATATTGTTATATATGATGTGTTAGAAAAATAAATATTTGGTTGCTTTATGTGTTTTGTCACTGGGCCTAAGGAATGATATTTAAAAATATCGTGAAAGGGTATTGGCGATTTAAAAAGGGAAAATTCTATTTTTAAATAGAAATTTGAATTTTTAAATGGAAATAAAATATAAACTTGTTTTGAAAAATAAACCAAGGAGTTTCTTTTAAACGAAGTTTATAAACAGTCTTTTATAACGAAGTTATAAATGAAGTAAAAAGAATTATCATTTGATAATTCAGAAATAGAAAATACAAGTGTGAAATAGGATTTTGAAATGAAATTTCAAAATAGAACTTGAAATAGAATTTTTAAATAGAATTTAAATATTTGAAAGGAGTTGAAATATTTGAAATACAAAAGAAATTTCAAATAGGATTTGGAATGGAAATTTTAAATATATAATTCAATTTAAAATTTGAGTATAACATTTGAATATAGAATTTGAATAAAGAAATTCCAAAATTGAATTTTTGTATAGAGATTCAAATAGAGTTTGAATAAAGGAAATTTAAAAGAACATTTAAAATAGTAGAATTTGAATAATAGAAATCAAATGGGATTTGAATATTAGAGTTAGAAAAAGAGTTTAACTATTTGAATTTTTAATAGAAAAGAAAAGGGGATTGAATATTGGAAATTCAAATAAGAAGTTCAAATAGAATTTGAATAGAAGAAATTAGAATGAAAAATAGAATTTGAATTCGGGAGATTAAAATAAAATTTGAATTCAAAAGGAATTCAAATAAAGAAATTCAAATAGAGATTTGAATGTAGAATTTCAAAATAGAATTTGAAATATAGAATTTCAAAGAAGAATTAAAAAGAATTTGAAATATGGTATTTCAAGGAAGAAATTCAAATATGAAATTTGAATAGAGATTTGAAATAGAAATTCGAGTATTGAATTTGAACATGGAATTGAATACAGAAATTCAAGTAGAAATTTGAATATGAGATTTCAAAATAGAATTTGAAATAAACTTTGAAAATAGGATTTCAAAGTAGAATGGGAAATGGAATTTCAAATAGGATTTCAAAATAGGCAATCCAAATAGTTTGAAATGGAATTTGAATTCAAGGGAATTCAAGTGAATTTGAGTATTAGAAATTCAAATGGTATTGGAAATAAGTTTGAATATTAGAAATTCAAATGGGATCGGAAATGGAAAATGGAATTTGAATATAAGAGATTCAAATTGAATTCAAATGGAATTTAATCTATGGGATTTTGAATATAGAATTTAAAAAGGAGTTGAACATTTGAATTTCAATAGAATTCAAATATAGAAATTGGAATATAGAAGTTCAAATGGGATTTGAAACATTTAGAATTTCAAATAGAAATTTAAATGAAGTTTGGATATTTAAATTCAAGTATGAAATTCAAATATAGAAGTTCAAAAAGGAATTGAATTAAAGTGAAAATTTAATAAAGGATTTAAAGTGGGAATTCGAATAAAGGATTTCAAATGGGATTTGAATACAGGATTTAAAACTATGGAATTTGAAATGTAAAGATTCAAATGGAATTTGAAATATATATGAATATATATATTAGATGAAGTCGAATCCATTTTAAAGAAGTTTAACGTTTATATTTATAAATATAATTAAAACGAACTCGCCGCAGCGCTGCAGTTCGTAAATTGGCGATTCGAACTTCAATCGAATATACAGAACTCAATTGAAGTCGGAATTCCTTGAAACAAGAAACGTCAGGACCGGTTTGGTAATAGTTTTCTAATGAAAGAGAAAAATATGAATTTCGTCGTATAGATTTTGAGTTATGTCAAAATCAAATTTTCAGAAAAGCAGCGCCAGAATCGTTTTGAAAACCATAACGGTTTATCTAACGTTATAAAAGGATTTTAAGCGAGGAAATCCGAAGTTTCTATTTAGAAAATCTCTGAGTTGAGTTGTAAAATATATGCGAATTCAAGTTGTGTAAATGAATAAAATTTTTGAAACAGAAACCAGATTTTGATTTATTGAATAGAATTAACTAAATTGAATAGAAATTAGTTAATGAGATTTCGAATGAATATTGGGGTTGAATAAGTAATTTCGATTTGAAAATTTATATTCGAAATCAAAAAGGGAAACTAGAATTGAAACTGGAATTCGATTTGGTTATGAACGAGTTAAATATTTTGTTTGAACATGTTATGTTCAACAAAGAAGTGAAATAGGCAAAAAGGCTAATTAAAGAATAATTGAGCGAAACTGAATTCAAACGACTCAAAATTGAATTAAAACGAATGGATTGAGTTGAACTAAATTGGAAACAGGTGAACAGGTGTTAACAGATATGGGATGAAGTGTATGAAGGTTTAAATTTATGTGCTCGACAAAAAGGTACATGTTTAAGTCATATATGGGTTTTATGCGCCGTATCGGCAAGCCGCTTGGCTTTTCCTTTTTCTTTTTGATTGAGGAAGATACCGGGAAGCTATTTGAAATTTCCCGATGCTCCCGATACAGGGGAGGTTATGGCGAAATTTTCCGGAAATTTAAGGAGTTAGAATATTTTTAAGAAATTTGACAATTAGAAATCTATAGATCGATATATATAGAATTCGATAAGAAAACGAAACCAAAAATAGCGTAAAGGGCCAATATGGTTATTGAAAATATTTGGTTAACAAATCTTGATAGAGGAAATGGAGAAGAGATTTAATTAATGAAATATTAATTAAAGAGCCCAGTGATTTGTTTGATATGTTGATTGAACACTTGTTTGTATTCGATAGTTAAATCACAGACTATCGAAGTTTTGACCATCGTTGTCAATATGGAGAGACCGGTTGGATTATTATCCGAAGAACCACTCCGTATCGGCATAAGCGTTGCGAACCAAGATGCTGAATATATTGAAGACGGAGTAAAGTGCAAGGGCTTTTCTAGTAATAGAAATTGTGCCTTCGGTGTCGTTCAATCCCAGAACGAACGTAAATGGACGAATGTCTGACAGAGTATTTCCAATGATCAAATGGGTTGGTCTGTATGAATATATATGGTTGCAACGGATTTATCCCTTAGCATAATATCCAGAATATTTGTGCAAACTTAACTAGTGATTAACGGATCTGACAATGTGGCATTCAAAGTGATTGTGCTATCAATGAAGGGTAAGTAATCGTAGCCTCGAACCTCAACAACCGGGAAAGGACAAAAATCGGGCAGGCAGCATGGCTATGTGGGTCGCACCCATTAGGGTGTATAATCACCTATCTAGAGAAATTCCTTTTGTTTCTAAATCTATCGATTCTGCCCATTCGGGAAACGGTGGTTTGAGCCCAACCGTTGGTGATATACATTCGATACACTCAAGCGAAATGAGTGGTCGGTCATGTGTGGGCCGGGTTGCAAGACGTTCTTGTTGAACCCAGGTGTATTCGCCTCTAGAGATACATCATCGGAAGGTGGTTCCATACCTTGTCATGTTGGAAATCCAATCTCCAATAAGCGCCATGCGGGTTTTTGATTTTATACTATATATGTGGAGCGTGAGATGGAAGCGTTCTGCTATTTGGTTATGTACTTGATGTAGACATTATTATAATATCACTGGATTTTCGTATCAAAGTGTTTTGGGTTATAGTAAGGTAAAAACCGTCCGTGTTTATGTGTGGGCTGGTCTTACTATTACTCTTCTTTCGAAAAGAGTTTTTAAAGTTAAACAAGTGGTTGGAGTTTACTCACACCAGTCCCATGACTGACCCAGAGTTTATTTTGTTTTGTTTTTCCTAAACTCTTGGGTGCCCAAATTTGTATGGGCAGTCAAGTGTTTCAGGCTTTTACAGATATACTTGGAGGAGCTTGAAGCAGGAGGCTTCAACGTTAGTTATTTGGAGTTACTTCCGCTGAGTCAAATGTTATGTGTACTCTGATGATGGTATGTATATATGTACAAACAGAATTTGTATTTCAAAGCTTATGTTATATAATATATTTGTTTCGTTCCGCTGTGAGTTTGTGATCTTCGTTTTCTTCTATTCTAAGTTTTCTATCTTATCTATTCTCACCCTCTAACTTCTTTCTACTAATGAGTCGTATTTCTGGGTTATTTGGGTTGGACGTGTGGTGTATTTAGTCAACTCAGATAGCCGGATTTGCGGGTCGTTTCATCCTCCATCCGCTGTAAGTCCTCTTCTTTTTTAATTTTATTATTTTTGTTTATATATAACTGTTTTTTATATATATTAAAATCGATTTTTTTTGGGATTATAAAAACTAATTTTATATAGAAATAAAAAGTGATGATGAAATGATGAAAATTCGATTTTTAAATGTATGAAGCGATTATAAAAATATGATTTTTATATTTTTAAAGTATTAAAAATTGGATTTTTATATTTTTAAAGTGGTAAGAATATAATCTTTTATATTGTAGAAAGATAAAAATATAATCTTTGCATAGTAGGAACTATAAAAATATAATCTTTATGAGATATAGAATGTAAAAATACCATCTTTTTATATGTAGCGAAATAAAAATCTGATTTTTATGATATATATGTTGAAATAAAGAGGTAATTTTTATAGTGATGAAATGAAAATAAAATCTATATTTTCATAAAGGCGAAATCTATATTTTCATAAAGGCGAAATCTATATTTTTATAAAGGCGAAATCTTTAAAGGTGAAAAGGAAAAATCTTTATATAGAGAATAGCGAGGTAAAAAAATAATTTTTATCTATATAGTAGCAATGTAAAAATAGAATTTTTATCCACACAACGAAATAAAAATTCGATTTTTATATATTGAACAACGAAATAAAAATTCGATTTTTATATATTGAACAACGAAATAAAAATTCGATTTTTATATATTGAACAACGAAATAAAAATTCGATTTTTATATATTGAACAACGAAATAAAAATTCGATTTTTATATATTGAACAAAGAAGTAAAAATATGATTTTTAAAAATTGAAAGTAAACAAATAAAAATGTGATTTTTATTTTAAAGACATCTAAATATAAAAATGTGATTTTTATACATGTAGTGGCTACGGGCAACGAAAGTGACAAAAGGCGAGAGCGACAAGATTTTCTACATAAGAAGAGTCGAGATGATTGGATTAGCTATTGGTGAGAATTTCTCACCTTTCAATTTCTTTTCTAGTTATATATATACTAGGATGCAGACGGTGCTTAGTAGCACCCGACACAATCGTCCACAGACCATGGACTTGTTTGTTTGGTTGCATAAATTAGTTAGATGATTTGATTTGAATTTGGTTGATTGATGAATTTGATTGATGTGTGAATGGCGTGGGCCTTCACTAGACCGGGGATAAGGCTGGGCCTCGTCCCGTTTCTAGTATCGTGCCGTTATGCCGCCGAAATTTTCTAAAATATGTTAGAAAAATAAAAATATCATTTTATTGAATAAATGAACTGAATAGAGCATTCATAAGTTAAATAAAATATTTTATCGTTAAAAATATAATTTTTAACGTGAATATGAATATAGTGAATGTGAATGAATAAATATTCATTTACAAACCAGACGGTTTGTTTATGTACACCTATTTGAATGACATTGATTGGGACGATAAATTTTACACATCGCCCAACTGCACAAATAAAATATGCGTTTGATTGTTTGAAACCCCACACGGGTGTTGGGATGAAATTTGAAGTTCACTCATCCTGACTGATTAAATATGTCGATCGATTGATTGACAGGCTGTTATAAGCGTTAGATATCTATATTTGATGCTTATACAGTGTAGTGCACTTTGGTTGATGGTTGATTATTTTTTGAATGCTATCATATACGTGTGATGTATGAAAATCCATATAATTAACATTATATGGTGATTGATTGGGCCTCATTCCCATTTAGAAAATAAAGGATAATATAAAATAAAGGTTCATGTGTTGACTGTACTCATCCGGTTAGATTAGTCATGTGTTGAACGAAATATTTTTATAATAAAATTTATATCTTTATCAATATAAAATAAAGGTTCATGTGTTGACTGTACTCATCCATTGAGATTAGTCATGTGTTGAACGAAATATTTTTATAATAAAATTTATATCTTTATCAATATAAAATAAAGGTTCATGTGTTGACTGTACTCATCTGTTGAGATTAGTCATGTGTTGAACAAAATATTTTTATAATAAAATTTATATATTTATCAATATAATATAAAGGTTCATGTGTTGACTGTACTCATCCGTTGAGATTAGTCATGTGTTGAACGAAATAATTTAACCAAAGTAGTCACACGTGGACGGTAATCATTCATTGAGATTGGTCGTGTGTTGACAAAAAGAAATATTTGAAAAGAAATATTTGAAACGAAATATTTGCAATAGAATATTTGAAAATAGAAATATATGAAGTCGTGTTGGTTAGATTGACGCCATTTTGAAGTGAACGATATTTATATCGATTTTATTCATTTTAAAATGAATATTGAAAAGTGATTTCGAAATCGTATATTTTGAAATGAAATTTGAATCGAATTGAATATAAACCGAATTTGATTTCAATTGAATATATAATGAATTTGATTCTAATAGAAAACAGAAATGAATTGAATATAGATAACGATTTCGAAATGAATTGAATATAGAAAACGATTTCGAAATGAATTGAATATAGAAAACGATTTCGAAATGAATTGAATGTAGAAAACGATTTCGAAATGAATTGAATATAGAAAACGATTTCGAATTTGAATTGAATCGAACAGAAAACCAATTTGAATTGAATCAAATAGAAAACCAATTTGAATTGAATCGAATAGAAAACGACTTTGAAATTGAATTGAATTGAAAACGAATTCGAATTGAATTCAAAACGAAGTGAAACGGATTCAAATTGAATTGGAACTTGAATTGAATAGAAATGAATTTTAAAACGAATTTATAAGGAAAAATTCAATTTTGATTTGAATTGAAATGGAAGTTAAAAATGTTTTTGAAACGAATTTAAAACTATTTATAAAATTCGTTTTAAATAGAAATCGACGAAATATATATTATATATATTATATATATAATATAATGGCCTGAATAGAACGCGCCGCGCCGCGGCAGTTCACGAATTTCGACCATTTATTTCAAACGGACATTACGGGAGATCCGACCGTCGGATTCTCCTAAAACTGGAACCGTTGGGTTCGTATCGAAAAGAGCTTTCTACGAATATTTGAAATTTGAAATCTAACGGTTGGATTTGGAGATACGTCCAAATCAAATTCGAAAAAGGTCGCTATAGGTGCAGTTCGATGGCCGTTGATGGAAATCGACTGTACGGGCCTTGATAAAATTACTAAAAATAGTAATAATTTGTGTAAAATCAGAAGAAATGATTTGAGAAAATTTGGAATGAAAAACTCCATATTTGAAAAGATAAAAATAGATTTTTATCGAAATGAACTAGTTTGAACTCAATTTAAAACCCGGGTTTTTATTTTTAAATAAATAAATTAGATTTAAAAAGGGGTTTTAAATAATCGGAATTCCTAATATATTTGATTTGAATTGAACTAGAATTGATTTGTGGGTTTACCGTGAACGGTGTTTTAAATAACACTAGTTCTTTAACCCGATAATTAATAGAATGTGATTTGGGTTTGTCGTGAACTGTGTTTTAAATAACACCTAGTTCTTTAACCCAGTAAAAGGAGTTTTAACGAATCTGCAATTAGGTTGAAATGTGAATCTAGAATCTAAATTATCAAATTTAGAAATGAGCGAGAATGGAGTATCGCCAGTTTTGCCCCAAAGCGATAGTTAAATCTTTATTAGATTTGAACGTGAAATGGTAATTAATTTTACGGACAACATTATGGTGTTAGATATGGAGTATCACCAGTTTTGCTTCATGGGATGAATCGGTTGGGATTGGGAAATAAAATAAATAATTACTTCGGTGTGGTTCGCTAATCTCGACTAGTTTGAAAAACCATAATTTGGTTTGAAACGACATCCAAAGGAAGATTAAAGGATAAATTCCAAAGAATTTATCTTGGATAAAATTAATGGGAACCTTTCCCTAAAGATGTGAATATTTAAATAACTGAATATTCAGAATTGGAATGAGGTGTATGTTGAGTTTGTGTAACATTTGTTTTTAATATACGCGGGTTGTTCGGAAAGGCCGGGTTTATACCCATTCTGAATAACCGATTCGACGATAAGTCGAAGATGAAGACAGTGGTTGAAGACCGGAAGTCTTCACATCATTTGGATAATTTCTGACGATCCTGATTGGGCTGTACACCCAAGAGGATGGAAATAGTTGGTGGTCGTCCAGGCGTACTTGGAGATGGATGGATATGCGAGGAAAGTGCCTCCGGTTTCGTTCAGACCCAGAACGGACTTGTAAATGGATTGTGTGTCTTACATTGGATTTTATTCTGTGTTGACTGATTTCTGTTAAATATACATCTGTTTGGCGGCGGAGAATTTATTCTTTTGCTTAACGCCCTTCTCTGAGACGTACGAGCTTAGAGGTTGTATATCGATGGACATCAGTCGCATGGCATGAATTGCCTGTGTGGAACGCTAAGATGCAATGATCAAGACTTTTGTTGAAAAGAAGAGTCTTGTGGTTGATGATCAAAGCATGGCCTACGTGGCAGCTTTGTGTATAACGTGAATTCGCCAGCCTCACACCTCGGTATGAGTTAAAAACGGGATACGGACTGCAGGGAGAGCACGACGTTTCTTTCTAGCTTTGGTGGTGTCAGTGACTTACCAGCCCTGACATATATATACTTTTCACCTTTGTGGTTGTTGGATGAGGCGCCTCGATTATAGGTCTGTAAGGACCGGGAAACGTGTGTTCAGGCATAATTAGTCCTCTAACGTAAGTGAGGACCGGCCCTGAAGCATCCAGGGGTTGCCCAGAGTGCGTAGCCCTGGGACATTTGCTAGAGTGTCTCGAACGCGGAGAGGAGCTTGCCCCTTGCCTCGACTCATGACGGAAATCCAATTTCCAATACGAGATATTTCGGCTTTATTTGTAGAGCCTAGTATGGCGACATAGTAGCATGGGATGCTATGCCGTCTATGATTTATATTTATGATTGAAACTGTTTTGACACTATACACTTATTATAGTATCAAATGATTTGTTTTAAACGTACCAAGCATGTTTGGCTATTATAAGGGAAAACCCTATCCTCCGACTTGCGTTGCATTGTGTGATGGGACCTGGGTCTTATAATAGCTTCATTTTTCGAAAAAGCATTGCGTTGTTTATTCTATGCACTGGTATTCTTGGGAGGAAACCCGTTCCGTGTTATACGGCGTGGTCCCTTGAATTACTCTCTTTTAAAGTAAAGTTTCAAATAACTGTTTTAGTTCTCACACCAGTCACATGACTGACCTGGAGTTTATTGTTTTAACCTAAACTCTTGGTGCCCCTATTTTCCGCACGGGCAGCTAGTAGTTTTGGTTTTGCAGATTTATATTCACAGGATCCTGTTTTACACCTGGAATGGTATCCGGAAAGCTCTGTATCCGTATATCACCTTCAGTTGTGCTTTGTATTATTTTTCCGCTGCTATGTAATTTATTGTAATCTCTGATATTTATCGAATGTAATTTATTCATTTATACTCTGTATATTCATGTATCTGATGCATGGTTGTAATAACAATGAAATGTTCTTCGGTTTGTGTTCTGATTTGTCCTGTTCTCAAACGATCAGGGGTTTCGAACGATCTAGATCAGTTTAACGACTGATTCAGACCGAGCGAAATTCCAGGCCGTCACAAAGGTCGACCACGTGGTCGACCTGGCCCCCCTAGGTCGACCTGCCTGGTCCTATGCTGCCTAAAATTTGCTGAATCTTCTACAGGCCATAACTTCTTCATCCGGACTCCGATTTTCGAAAACTCGGACTCTATTTCACGTAGAATTCCGAGACGAACGCAATGGAGCAACCAATTTCCCATGATTCTCATTTTAAAATTTAATTATACCCTAATTTCTAGTTTCAACATGTTATTAAAATTCGGGTTGTTACAGAATCTCTGGAGTTGTTGCCTATGGGAAGTTGTTGTCCCTGGACCCAAATGACGTTGTCAATGGCATTACTCTTGGACCAAATGTTGGGAGCATTTTTATATATTTTGTGGATAAACCAAATACTTATTTATAGAGGCCTACACCTAAAATGAAAGTATTAGCAGATGCTATGAAAAAGGTAGTAGCTCGGCCATCAGTTTGCATCAAGGTACCACTACGAACACGCATGAACTGTAATGAAGCTGGTACGGTAAATTTTGCACTTCTCATAATAAACTCTTGAGTAACACTTCTCATTTGGAATATACTAAAGTTTTAGTTTTAATTTTTGGATATTAGTACCCCAAATTAATCCATTTTAGCGTTAACAGTGTAACAAATGCAGATTATATTTATTTTCTCACAATTCTATGAAACAATCTATCTTCATGCTTATATTTATTTAGCGATACATCTACACATTAACTATATGTACAAATTCATATTATATTTATATCTATTTTGTGTGTGTATTAAATAAAGGTACCACGTATATATCTTCATGATTATATTTGTCAACAGATTCAGATTTGATTTAGATTCACATTAACTAGATGGTAATTGAGATGAATGATAAAGATTCGGTTTTTTTTGCTAAATACTATATACAAAACTTGTGGTTAAACAGTAAAATTTTACCTATCTGTTGAAGCTGACGCTAATTAACATGCTGCGAGAACCCCTTTGTAATCCATATTTATTATGCTTATTGATGTCTAATATGCTGCGGGCACACCCCCGATCTGAAAATAAATTTAAAACATATTTGTTGTTTAGGTCACTGCTCTCCTATTCGTTTAATACAAGATTTAGTGATGGTTTTTTTTAGATAGCATACTAAACTCTTGAATTACCTTCTCATTTTATAGTACCAGCAGCATCCAAGAAAATTGCAAGATTTATGGTTGGAATGAGGGTGAAGGTGTAGTTGCCAAAGGAAGAATCTACGTTGATGATCCAAAATTGTTAATGGTATTCCACTCGATCCATTTGCCATTGTGATTTGGGTGGACAACGTAATAAATAAATATGCTTATTTATTGCGACCTACATCTGCTATGTCGTGCATCAGAGATGCAGTTGGTGGGAAAGTAACATGCACAAGATCAAAAGTAGAAACTGATAAAGAAAATCTAACTGGGAGTTGTCATAATAGTGAAAATCATGGGACTTCTCCCTTGAAATCCACATAAATGTTCATGAATAAATCGCAACATGTAAGTACTAATTTTCAAATTTGAAGATTTTAATTGTGTATGAAAGTTTATTTAATGTGTATGTATATATTCTGCATAATAATATTTTTCTTTCAGCTGATTACAACCATGAAAATTGATGTCAAATGCAAGTTGATCGGTGTTGGTGGAATAAAGGTAGTAGCTGTAGGAACTATTGCATCAACTGATCCAATAGCGATGGTCCATTGTTGTCCATTGGGACATGACGCTGTAATAGTTTGGGTTGAATATGTGAGAGTTCCAAATGCAGAGCTATGGAGACCAACATCCACTCTGACGTGCATGGAAGATTCCTTTGGCGCTCCCATAGCTTGACCAATGGAAAATATAATTATTGACACAAAATCAAAGGTATGTAAATATTTTTTTACTATACATTAGGAGATAATTTTAACGGTAATTGGTAAGTTAGGGAAGACTCCATATACTTGGAAAAATAAGCTATATAGGAGGAAAGAAATCATACAACGAAAAAACACCATTGAATAATTTTTATTTGACATTTAATATGTGGACACGTCCAACTTATTGTTCTCATACAGACATACAAACACGTCTTGTATAAACTACACGATCTGAATGTGTTCTGGTGTGAAATAGGTAATGATAAAGAAAATGAATAGGATGATACTACATATTATCTAAGTAAGAATGATCAACCTAGGCAGTTTTTAAATTTCTCATATAGGACATGAAGTAAATGAAACTACATCTATCATTTTCTAAGATACAAAATATTCTAGTGATTCCATAAGAATATATCTTTTAGTTGGCACTTCTTGTTAAACAATAACTAAAGCTTCGAAAGAATACACAATACTTTGAGTTACAAGACATAAAATTCAGCCATCAGCACTTCTTTAAATATACATTAGGTTGGCAGTGGTGAAGGTTTTTATTTGATTCAAGATTGGTTTACAGACCATCGCTCTTACATAATATTGGAGCTAATGGCGAAAAATAATGACACTCATACGCTAAGTGTGGTGTGGTATTTATTTGAACTTTCAAGATAAAAATGAAGACGTAGAATATACAAACATGAACCATTTTCTTTGTTAGTTCAGGTATAAGAAGAAATAAAAAAACCTCGTTTAACACCCTTGGGAGCTAACCCCTTGCATCAATGACATAAATTCTATCATTAGCTCCAGCCACATAGACGCGGTGTTGTGTATTTTGTAAGTAACGACTCTTCAAAGCGCTGACCTTTTCTATAGTTAAAACCATAAGAATAAGTATAAAAAGTGTGTATTTATTTTTAACTTAAGTTATGTTGTGTTACATTATGTAGTGGTATGTTCAAATTTTGACCTGCTCTTTCTTTTCCTTAAGTTATGTTTTGTTATTTGTTTTAATAATTACTTGTCATTATTTTCTCAGTCTTTTGTTCGGTACTTTGTTTATAGGTAGACCAACCTTTTTGAAGACATCAGCAATAGCAACACTACTTAACGATATTTGCTCGATACCTTGGTTATTTTAGTGTTTACTGTATATTGGCTACATGCAGTTTGGTTATGACATTGTTAATGGTTGTTTGGTTATGTAAATGTACGACTAACTTTTTGTCTTGACACTTATGTATGTTGTGGATGTTTGAATGTGTATCTCGTGGAACTTTGAATGTGTATGTATTTTGTGGTTTTTTAATATGTTATGTTCAAAAGTGTATGTGTTTGTGTATTACGTTGTTATATAAATGGAGGCAAAATTATGGTAGGTCTAGAATATTATGATATAAACTGGGAACAAACGACAGCGGAAAATAATGCTCGGAATAATATTTTTTGTAACGTTTAAAAAGCGCTACAACCAGTGATTAAAGTAGTCAAGAACCTTTGCGGTGGCGTTTACTAAACGCTACAAAAAAAAATAAATGGACACCATTAAAACCAGCAACGTAGTGAAGTAACCCTTTTCGGTGGCGTTATATAGACGCCGCAAAAATAACATTCGTATCGTTTAAAAAACACTATTAAAAAAATATTTTGTGTCGTTTAAAAAAGTACATCTAATACTCAAGGATTTTTAGTTGCATCTTTTCTTGTAACGATTATCAAAATCCCAGCAAAAATGCTCGGTAGCGGTTTTTGGGCGCTACCAAAAATCAATTTTCTTGTAGTGTGATGATTTCATCGAAGTTTGTTTCTTTGATTCTTTATTAGCCGCGTAATTTTTATCCCAAGAATTTGGGCTATATGGACGTCGTTTTAGAGTATGATTCCAAGGGATCTATGAAGATGATGGTCGTTCAGAAGTAGAATACAAGGGATACTACTTAGGTTCATGAACGTGTTGTTTTCCACAAATACGTAAAGCGATTTGCTCCAAGAAATTTAATTTTCTTCCTCTTACATTCTTCTTGAAATACAACTTGAGTTGGAGATCCAATTATTGTTGTTGGCAGTCGTGAATATCATATATTTTCTCTTTGGTAGGCAGTGAAGTAGATAATGTACATTTAGGCTGCTTAGAATCTGGCAACCTGTGTGATACTCATACCACTTGTATACCAGTCATTTTTCTTGATTTGGTGAAATAATTCAAACAGAGGAAGATGATTGTTTTAGTGAGCTAGAATCCTTTGGTGAGTTGAGTCAGAATGAGTAGACATGATGACTTTTATTGAATTTAAGAGAATATTTGAGTTTTTTAATGATATGTTCGTAAAACAATTTTATTCCTTTTTATAACAAAACCTACCTTATTGTTAGGAGATAAGTGTATAGTTATGAATTAAGATTTAATATATATCATATATATGTAGTAGGTCTTTTTGTAGTTTAAAAACAGAATTCTTAGAAACGTACTATAAGAATGTTACAGTATTATAGCTAGAAAAGAAACATGTAGCAGCCCAAAGGCAAGGTTATGCAACAACCATATGGACTACTAGGGTTCGAGTCTCGGCTGATGCACAAAAATTTTATTTTCTAAATTTTTTATTTTTGCACTAAAAAAATATTGTTAAACGAAACAATACATAGTTCTCTTCGTAGTTTAATAAACGTGTTTTCAAGTAACGGTTTAGTGAAAATATCGGCTATTTGATTTTCAAATATTACAAATTCTAAGCTAATTGTTTCTTTTTCTATGTTATCACGTAAGAAGTGATGTCTGATATCTATAGGCTTAGTTAAAGAGTGATTAACCGTATTTTTAGACAAATTTATCGCACTTGTGTTATCACAATAAATTGTTGAATTTAATAAATTTACATTAAAATCTTTAAGTGTTTGTTGCATGTATATGACTTGAGCACAAGCCAAAACTGCTGATATATACTCAGCTTCACAAGTAGATAGTGAAACGCAATTTTGTTTCTTGCTAAACCAAGATACTAGTGATTTGTTGATAAAATAACAAGTACCACTTGTATTTTTTCGATCCGTTCATGATCCTCCAAAATCGGCATCGTTGTATGATACAAGTTCAAAGGAACAATCTTTCAGATAGAAAAGTCCAAAATCTTTGGTGTTGTTTAGATAATGTAATATACATTTAACTGCTCATAGATGCGATTCTTTGGATTTGGTATGAAATTGAGCACATAAAAAAACACTCATCATAATCATATCAGGTCGACTAGCTATTAAATATAATAATGACCCTATAATAATGACCCTATAATACTACGATATATACTTTTACGTTTTCATATCTATCGAGATATGTTGTTGTACTCATAGGAATTGGACTGGTAGAAGTATCTTCCATTCCAAATCATTTTATTAAATTATTCCAATATTTTTCTTGATTTATAAAAATACCATTAGGTAGTTGTTTAATTTGTAAACCAAGATGATAGTCCTCCTATGTGAGATATTATCAAATTTGTTAGTCACAATTTCAGAAAATTCTTGACATAATTTTTCGTTAGTAAGACCAAATATAATATCGTCTACATAAATTATCTTTTTAGATCATTTTATGAATAGTGTTTGATCAACTTTCACAATTTGAAATCTTGAACTTATTAAATAATTCTTAAGTCGTTCATACCAGGCTCGTGGTGCTTGTTTTAATCCATATAAAAGTCTTTTTTAATTTATATATGTGATCTTGATATTTTTCATGTGTAAATAAAGGTGATTGTTCAACATAAATATTTTCTTTTACATATCCATTTAAAAATGCACTTTTTACGTCCATTTGATATAATTTAAGGTTGTGATAATAGGAATATGCTAATATGATACGAATTGCTTCTAATCTAACAACTGAAGCAAATGTTTCTTCATAGTTTATTCCATCTTCCTGATTATATCCTTGAGCAACTAGTCTAGCTTTATTTCTATTTATATTTCCTAACTCGTCAGCTTTATCTTTATAAACCCATTTTGTACCTATAAGAGCTTGATCACTTGGTCTAGGAACTACTTCCCAAATTTCATTGTGTTCAAACTGATTTAGTTTTTCTTGCATAGTTATAATCCAGTATTCATCAGAAGTTGCTTCTTTTGGATTTTTTGGTTCTATATTAGATAAAAATGCGATGTGACTCACTAAATTTAATCGATTTCGAGTTCTTACGTTTGAATTATTTCACCAATAACATTTTGAGCTGGATGGTCTCGTAATATTTTTGGTGGAGATCTTACTATATTATTATTATGAACAATGTTTTCATTTTCTCTAGAATTATCATTTTCTATGGAAATATTTTCACTTGATTATTATTTTTGGGAATATCTTGATTTTCCATAATATTTTCATTAATATTATTATGAATAATGCTTTCATCTTCTCTAAAATTAACATTATCATCATCTTGAGAATTTTTATTTATCGAAATCTCATTATTATAAGAATTTTGAATAAAATATTCGTCCAAAGAAACGTGAAATGTTTCTTCGATTTTAATTGTTTTTTATTAAAAATACTATAAGCTTTGTTTTGATATAAATATCCTAGAAATATACCTTCATCGGCTTTCGAATTGAATTTTCCAAGATGATCTTTAGTATTTAAAATAAAACATTTTGCACTAAATACTATAAAATACAAAATATTTGTTTTTTTATAGTTAAAAAGTTCGTATGCAATATATTTTGTAAGCGGCCGAATAGAAACATGTTTCAATACACAACAAGTTGTTGCAACAGCTTCAACCCAGAAATGTTTTGGTAACGTGCTTCTATTTAATAACGTTCTAGCACATTCTTGTAATGCTTGATTTTTCCGTTCAACGGCTCCATTTTGTTTTGGAGCTCTAGAAAATGAGAAATTATGAGAAATTATTTTCTTTTTACAATATTAATCAAAAATATCGCTTTCGAATTCTCCTCCATGATCACTTCTTATTTTTTTAATTTTAAAACCTTTTAAAAAAAACATCAACCATAAGAAAGGGTTCTGGTTTGGGTAGAGTGCAATTAATGACGACTGGAATTTGATTCCTTTTCTTCCCGTCTCCGTCATCTACACTCAATCTCTCCCTCAAACATGCTAATCGCTTTACGAAATTTCACTCCCTCTTCTCTTCTTTCATGATTTCATTTCCATGGCACTTACCCCGAGCCAAGTTTATCAATTTCTGATCTAACCCTAATTTTTTTTCCCTAAATTCATAACCACTCCAAATCTTGGCTGAAATCCCTAGGTCATTTTCGTCTTAAGCTCTCTTTCAGCCCCAAATGTGGTGGCTGCCTTGTAGATACCATTTCTTTCGGTCGTGACATTGCTGCTCCGTCATGTCTTCCTTTACTTACGAATATATGTATTGTGTTGCATCTGGTTCCTAGGAGACTCTGAGCTAAATTGCCTGATGCTAACAACCGATGTATGTATGAATGAGTCAGGAGATATAGGGAAGATATAGGGAAGTCGTGTGCAGATTTTGACATAGTAGTTGGGTTATGGTTGTTGGCCGGTGTAGTTATGGGTGAGTGTCAACTTGTTTGGATGGTGGAGGCTTGTCACTGATAAAGTATTACCTAGGTTCGCAACTACTACTTCCTCTTCCTTAGTTTCGCACTTTGCATTGCACCAATTTGGTTGTGATGGTACTATGGTGAGTCAGTTATTCAATGTGGATTGTTCTGCTCTTATTGGTCTTGAGTCGGATTTTGACTATTGGTTGGTCTTTGGGTTATTGTCATCTTGGTTCTTGGCCGTTGGTTGATGTGTTTAAGGATGGTGGCTGTGGGTGTAGATCCTTGTCAATGGTTGAGTGTGGCTCCATATGCTCAATGCATAGGTGAAGCATGCTCTTGACGTGTTGTTGCACTACGACGGTCATTTTTTCACTGGTTGCTTGGGTATGTGCTCTTACTGGTCTATGAAAGATAAGTAATTTAGCATGTCATTGAAATCATGGTAGTTTTGGTGTTGATCTGTTCATGTACGTTTTTGGTGATCTGGTCCTTATTTCTTCTTAGTTTTTTATGGCTACTTGGGAAGGTTCGGCGCCAACTTTGCTAAATTGGCTAACATTGTCTACTCCTGCCTTCTACTATATAATATCTCTTCCTCGTGCATGATGGGAGTTCGCCCACTTCTCCATGTAACATTGGATGTGACTTGTCTTCCCAGCTGCTGATTGGTCAAATCATGGTGCAACTAGTTCTTCCTATAATGTCACTGGGTCGAGTACACTAGGCTTGCATTTTTTTTTGATTGCACAATATATTGTACTTGTGCAGTGTTGTTGGATAGTGTCATTTTTGGGTCCTATATTGTGTACAAAATGTAATTTTCTTCTACGTGAACAATGTAATGTAATATGTCTTTTCTCCCTATGCGGAGACATTGTAATCTAGTAGTTTAACTAGCTCCAGTGCTATAATCTAGATTAGAAACTGTGGACCGCACTTATTAAATGTCGTATGTAATGGATGTTCCTGTAATGTCCCGTATTTTTAACGGATAATAAATAATTTATTTAATTATTTAAATAATGGTTTGGTAATTTAAAATGATCAGAATTAAATAATATTGAATATTTAATTAATATTAATAATAGAATAATATATTTAATTTTGAAATAATCGAAATTTGTAGAACTGGCAATATTGTGTGGATTGGACAGTATAAGAGATTTGGTTCAGTTTAGAATTTGAATTATAATAACGAATTTGAACGTATAATTATATAATCAAGCTTGAATTGGCGCGGTAGTTTGTAATATTGAATTTTGAACTTAAATTAAATATGCAGAATCCGTTTTAAGTTAGATTTCTGTGAAATAAGAAACGTTTGAATCTATTAAACTATATTTTTCTAATGGAAGTGAAAAATTGAGATTTCGTGTTGTAGATTGAGAGTTATGTCCAAATAAAAGTTTTGAATAGTTGCTATAAAATCGTTTGTAAACCATAGGATTTGGATAACATATTTGAGGCATAGTTATAATTTAATTTTTAGAGTTTTACTGCAATTTTTAATTTGGAAAATAAGCAGCTTTTCATTTAAAGTGGTTTGCACCCTAAATCAGCATTTTGGGATATCACAAAATAAGTTGTCTTGCCTATTTTATTATACTTTTGGAATCGTGGCACGTTGCTGAACACAACAGTATTTTTATTTTTGTCTGTAGCACTTAGTAAGTAAACGAAAATTTGTTGTAGCAGGATACGCTAAAACTTTATAACTTAAAACAAACTGAATATTCTAATTATATTTTAAACAAATAGATTATAACGTTTGCAATACTTTGAATTATTTCATCATAGCTTAGGTTGATTATCAATGTCCATGAAGTTTTTTATTAAAAATGTGAATGAACATGGTAATAACTAAGAATTCATGAAAGTTACTGGAAGTTAGCAATGACATAAGAGAATTTGTGTTATCTAAGTACTCAGACCTTTTGGACGTATTGTCACTATCCTAGTATGATATTTCTGCCGCCTACTCTCCTTAATTTAAGGATATAGTACCTTGCATTTTCTTAACACTTAAGTTATTATATATATTAAGCACTAGTGCTCTATAGTGTATGTAACACCCCACGTCCGTTAGTGTCACTCACAAAGGGAATGTACTAACTTCTGTGGAGCATTATGGGTAAAAGATGCAGATAAATTACAAGACAGACAAACATTAAACAGCGGAAAATAAAATTTTGCTTTATTTATAAAATAGTTTGTACAAGATTGCTTTACAATATCAGAGTATCATCTGTCTTTACAAAACAAAGAAGCATAAAAAAAACATTTGTATTCCCCAATATAGCATGAGCCAGCCATAGCAATGGAAAAGAGAATCCAAGCAAAACATCCACAAATCTTCGAGCTTGGAAAGAGCAGCGGTCCAATCTAACCTGAGCTGTACTATTCCCTCCTCAACTACCTGGGGGCGGAAACGGAAGGAAAGAAGACGAAAGAAAAGTAGAGTCACACATAAAGCCTGAGTAAGTCTAGTGACTATTCAGTCTATGGATAAGAAAAAGAGCATGACAAGTATAAACTGGAAATGGGAAAGCACCATAAACTAAGTTAAGCTGTCTAGGACCGAATCTACTGTCGTACCCCATACTAATCTCTGCACCACCTAACTAGTGTCCAAACTAGTAATGTTAACGTGATCCCAATTCTGGTTGTTTCGGTTGCCTTCAGGCATACATTTATTATTTATTACCTAGATCTAATCTAGGGTTTCTTATCAAGTGCTTTCTTGCTTCTACTAGAGTTTTACGCTATCTGCTGAATGCTTCTTGGATTCGGGTTTTGATGCCACCAAGGTCTAACTAGGAATTATGCATCCGATCGAACGATGCCCTATAGTCTAGGACACACTACCTAGAGTGGTATATGTTCCTAGACTTTCCCCACGCATGTATCGCGAATCGTTATCGCTTGTCTAGATGCACATGTCCTGTAATGTGCTACCCGAGTTCCGTTGTCAGGGCTACTCTAGAAATACGGAACTCGGTCGGGAGCTTTCAACATCTGCTGATGCAGATGCTAAGGTCTGTTTTTCCAGTGGCTATGGTCCCACTCGACCCCTCCCTCAACTAATGGAAGGCACCCTTGTAAAATGAGAACTGTACGAAGGCCCCTATCTGCCCCACTAATCTATGGCCAACAACACCCCGCAACCACAACTAGATAGCAAGTATGTGGTCCGTATGAGTTCTCCGCCTCCCCGCTTCACGTGTCTCGCTTGACTGAAGATGGTAGGTAGACGACGAGTTGCTATCACAGGGCTACTGTTTTCTCGCCGAATCACGCTGGTCCATCCTAATCTTTAGGTTGCCATATTTTGCAACCAAGGCATACCCTTGGTTCTTCTAACGCAGACCTTAACCTCTGTGGGCCCAGGAGGATCATCTGCAGCCTCACAGAGGGATACCAAGAGTAACCTCACGTCCCCTCGAAGCCTCGGGCTTCGTAACCCAATTCGTTGGAGCCTTCTTTTAAAATTAGATGGACGTCCGCTCCTTCTCGTGTTATACTAAGAATTACTACTTAGTTTTGTTAACTAAGATTTACCACTTAGTTTCTAGAACCGTTGTTTTCTTAACTAAGGTTCTCTACTTAGTCCCTTTTAACTAAGTACTTAGTTTTCTTTCTTGTCAAGTTGGTTTGGTTAAGTGTCATTAGTCAATTCAAGTTAACTTAACCCATCCCTTTTGTCATATTAAACTGGTTAAGTGTTATTCCTGTTGACTTAACCCTACCACAACTCAGATTATACTGGTTAAGTGTTGCCTCCTTGTGTTAACTTAACCTCACCATCTGTTTAACTAACCTGTTACAACGGTTAAGTGTCTCCTTAGCTAACTTAACCCTACTACTTGTTTAATTAACAGGTTATAATGGTTAAGTGTTGTCCATTCACGTTTAACTTTACTACAAGTCAAATTACACTGGTTAAGTGTTCTTGTTACTTAACTCTAATCATTCATGCTATATCGGTTAAGTATTTCTAACTACTTAATCCCAACCCATTTGTCAAATCAACTTGTTATCATGGTTAAGAGTTCTAATTTTTTTCTTAACCTCAATCACTTGTCTAACTAACGTGTTTCTATGGTTAAGTGTTCTAATTAACTTAACCTCACTCTCTAGTCCAGTTGATCATGTTATAATGGTTAAACATTTGCTTAACCTTACCCACTCCCCTAGTCAACATATTAAATTGGTTAAGTGTCCAGATTAACTTAACCCTACCCATCAATTTAGTTAATATGTTGAATTTGGTTAAGTATTTATTTAATTGACTTAACCCTATCAATCCTGACTTAGCCTTAATTTATTAACTAAAGCACTAACCACTCACATTAGACAGGTATCGTTGCGGTTACTGGATGTGCCGGTCGGTTCCGGGCAGGTTTACACCACAACTCAGTCTAACCTCGGGTCAGGCATCTTTCTAAATTCATAACCATCCTGTCCATTGGATCAGTTAGGGATAGCCAGGGAGGGCAGGAAACTTGTATTTTCCAAACCCAAGCCTAGACACTATCCTCTCTGTCACCCTAGAACATTTTGGTGTATGTGATTAGAAGGGATGTCATATATTTTAATTTTAAAACTAATGGTGTAAAGGTTTACACCAATCATGGCCCTAACCCATTTCATGATTTTAGGCCTACCTACATCATATTTTCTTAGTTTACATATTTTGTCTCTTTCCATTTTATATGTAAATATTTGCGGCCTATTATTCAAATTCATTCTTAGTGGGTATAATAACTTATACCACATAAATGTTCTCAAGTCGTTGGCATGTGTCAAACATGCCAACACATATGTTTTATTTTTACCCCAACGTTATTACCCTCGTTTTTATATGTTTGTTATATTATGACATATGTTGGGCTTCAACATTTCAGCCCAACTTAGAAACATAAAAAGGGAAAGCCTAGAACATGATATATTCTAAGCAGCATAAAAGGGGTGTGTGAACGCATGAACTTGCAACATGACCATTTAATTAACGCAAATTAGAGGTGCATGAACTTGCAATATGGCTATTTAATTAACACAAATTAGAGGTGCATGAACTTGCAATATGGCCATTTAATTAACACTAATTAGGGGTGCATGAACTTGCAATATGGCCATTTAATTAACACAAATTAGAGGTGCATGAACTTGCAATATGGCCATTTAATTAACACAAATTAGAGGTGCATGAACTTGCAATATGGCCATTTAATTAACACAAATTAGAGGTGGATGAACTTGCAATATGGCCATTTAATTAACACAAATTAGAGGTGCATGAACTTGCAATATGGCCATTTAATTAACACAAATTAGAGGTGCATGAACTTGCAATATGGCTATTTAATTAACACAAATTAGAGATGCATGAACTTGCAATATGACCATTTAATTAACACAAATTAGAGGCTTGTGTACTTGCATTGTAATATCATCTATTTTTGACATAAAATATGAACCCAAACATGAATCATGAGTTTCAATCAAATCACGTAAACTTGCATTCTAGAATATGAATCTACTCAATTAGGTGTCACATATATTATCACATGATTTTGATAACAACATAAGCCTAAAACATATTTTCATTTAGGCATAACACTAAACATAAACTAGTCATGTCCATAAAGTCATTAGGTGTTCACAAAGGTGTTTACTTTTGTCACTAATACAAAAGTATGATTCAACTAGAATTATTCCAACCTAAACTTGTATGAATCGTGTTACCAAAAAGGGTCAAAGCTACGCTTGCAATGATCATAGTAATGTATGTTCAAGGGTCTAAGTTATGTTGACATAATAGTGGATCACATACTTGCATGAATCTCAACTTGGTTGTAACAAACTACCACAAGCATATAAGTGTCACTATGAATCATGTACTTGCAAATACCCAAATAGAACTAATATTATCATACCACAACATCTCCAATTCATTTATAATTTGGATCATAGCATCACACAATTAAGAATTATCATCACTACAAATTATGTACAATTCCATTTACATTTTATACAAATCAAGATCCAATTGTTATTCATATCGGAATAGCACTCTACTTACAACGTATGACGAATCTTGTATTCAGGATTCTAATTTCTGAATTCTGAATTTGGTGATGCTATCCTTTGTTGTAGATGTTGTTTTGATTTATTTGTTGTAGCTTTAATCTTTTACTTGTATTAGCTTTGTTGTTCATCTCTTTCAAATGGAGGCTCCCTCTAATTCTCATTCGACAACATGGCAGCTTCAACTCTTATTTTCATGTGAATATTTAGTTGGAGACCTAAGGTCTTTTTATAGAGTTGCATTTTGATTTGAGCCATCCGATAATGCTAGGGTTAATCAAGGCCATCAATTTCAAAAGAGGCCAATTATGTTCACAATTAAGGACTGTAAATTACTCCCATTTTAAATTATGTCATAATTACTATGCATGCAAATTACCCCCATTTTGAGTTATGCCATAATTACTATTTCAATTACATGTAGTTTCATGTTTTAGCATATATATATATATATATATATATATATATATATATATTCTACAATGTACACATTTCTCATTTAGGACAAATCCTATATGTAAATAATTCCTAATTTTACTTATGCCATAATTACTCTCTTAATGTACATTATCAACATTTACTATTATTTGTTAATTCATATAAATACGTACACATTAGATACATCCCCCCTTTGCACACTTATTATTATTTTTATATGCATATTAGATACATCCCCTCTTTTACACACTTATTATTATTTTTATATGCATATTAGATACATCCCCTCTTTTACACACTTATTATTATTTTAGCAACCTTAGTGTTATCAGAAAATTCGGGGTGTTACATTCTCCCCTCCTTTTAGGATTTCGTCCCCGAAATCTTCAAGTTAGGAAGAATGTGTCCTACCATCTAATCACCCATCTACTCAACCATTCAATCACAAGCATTCATTGTCCTTAAAAGATTTCTAATGCTTTCATGTTCATATGCATAGTGTGTGTGTATGTCTTTATCTAATGCAAAATCAGGCGTTCTACTGATTCAGTTGACCTCCTTAATGCAAATCATGTCTGTGCCATGCGTCCAATCATGTATGCAAGCATCCCTAGTCATGTATATACTACATGCGTGCACAGCCATTCATCCATATGCAACGTCCATATGATATTATATCAAGTTCAACCTACAAACAAATGCATATATGTAAATGCAATATGAAAGTGTTCGAACTTGATCTAGTGCCTAATACGTATGCATATGCATCCACGAGAAACCATTTGCAACCACTTGCAAACATTCAACCATAACATGCTTCAAATGCATGTTTACATTCATTGGCTTCTGCCTAAAGATCGCAGATGCGACATAGAGGATATACTTTGGAAAGAGAGAAACAACTATGCGTAAAGCTCCTAAACAGAGAAATCAAGGATGCACCCTTAAGAAAAAGGGTATGATGCTAGTATCTAGCCTTCTCGAGCTTTACTCCACTATATCTTAACCAATTTAACTTCACGATTGTGAAGTTCCCAACCTCCATTTCCAAAATAAACAGATGTCAACCAAGTGTATATACTAGGATGATCAGAGATCTCTCCTCCTATCTTATCCATCATGCCATAACTATAAGGGTTGAAAGGTCACTACGCGCTTTTCACAACTATTCATCTCTCACGCAAACCATCCTAGTCGAACTCGACATTCCTCAAGTACAAGCCCCAAAGGCCTAAACCAATATCAGACAAGCACCCAAGGAATATCTCCTCCGAATTTGGACGATCTACGTGATATGATATAAATAAACTCGATAGCTATTCTCAAACCCCTACTAACTAGAAATAAACGGGTCATACCACCCACTGGGTTTGAGACAGATTGGGATCTTTCTGCTATACAAGTACTAAGGTGCAGAGATCAACTATGGAAGCAAATATGAACAAATGTGAAGCGCTAAAACTGAAGGAAAGAGTACGAACAGAAAAACTAGACTCTTTCCAACAGAAACTTTTACCACCTATCTCTTACGTATGCTTAGCATGTACTTGCCCTTCAAAAATTTTGTCCCTCGTCCTTGCCCTTGTCCTTAATCATATGCCCTATCATACCCTAGTGAAGATTCTTCCTCTTTTATAATTTCTTCCTCCTTCGTGAGCTAAACCTACATCCATGAATTCCTCATCCTAGGGTTGTGTCCCTTTGCCAAACTCCTCATCCTTTTTCCGTGTAACAATGTTGGCAAATCTCTTGAAAGCTACTTCCATCATACCGAAGACCCTACTAAGCTTGAAAGAAGACTGGCCGTAAGTGGAACAACTACGGCTATAGATGGAAGTCGGGCACTACTTCGCCCTTTGATGAGGTTATCTCCCCAAAAGCCAGGAGCCCCAGAGACTCAAGAAAGAAGGAGACAAGAATTCAAACAGAGGAAGAGAAGACAATGCGTACGGCTTTGGGGAATATGCCTTTAAAACAAAACTTTTCTTTCGAAAATGCTTCTTTAAAAACCGTTTTGAAAATAATTTTTCAAATCTTTTATCTGATCCGGTAACCTTCAGCTCTAATACCACGTGTAACACCCCACGTCCGTTAGTGTCACTCACAAAGGGAATGCACTAACTTCTGTGGAGCATTATGGGTAAAAGATGCAGATAAATTACAAGACAGACAAACATTAAACAGCAGAAAATAAAATTTTGCTTTATTTATAAAATAGTTTGTACAAGATTGCTTTACAATATCAGAGTATCATCTGTCTTTACAAAATAAAGAAGCATAAAAAAAACATTTGTATTCCCCAATATAGCATGAGCCAGCCATAGCAATGGAAAAGAGAATCCAAGCAAAACTTCCACAAATCTTCGAGCTTGGAAAGAGCAGCGGTCCAATCTAACCTGAGCTGTACTATTCCCTCCTCAACTACCTGGGGGGGGCGGAAGGAAAGAAGACGAAAGAAAAGTAGAGTCAGACATAAAGCCTGAGTAAGTCTAGTGACTATTCAGTCTATGGATAAGAAAAAGAGCATGACAAGTATAAACTGGAAATGGGAAAGCACCATAAACTAAGTTAAGTTGTCTAGGACCGAATCTACTGTCGTACCCCATACTAATCTCTGCACCACCTAACTAGTGTCCAAACTAGTAATGTTAACGTGATCCCAATTCTGGTTATTTCAGTTGCCTTCAGGCATACATTTATTATTTATTACCTAGATCTAATCTAGGGTTTCTTATCAAGTGCTTTCTAGCTTCTACTAGAGTTTTACGCTATCTACTGAATGCTTCTTGGATTCGGGTTTTGATGCCACCAAGGTCTAACTAGGAATTATGCATCCGATCGAACGATGCCCTTTAGTCTAGGACACACTACCTAGAGTGGTATATGTTCCTATACTTTCCCCACGCATGTATCGCGAATCGTTATCGCTTGTCTAGATGCACATGTCCTGTAATGTGCTACCCGAGTTCCGTTGTCAGGGCTACTCTAGAAATACGGAACTCGGTCGGGACCTTTCAATATCTGTTGATGCAGATGCTAAGGTCTGTTTTTCCAGTGGCTATGGTCCCACTCGACCCCTCCCTCAACTAATGGAAGGCACCCTTGTAAAATGAGAACTGTACGAAGGCCCCTATCTGCCCCACTAATCTATGGCCAACAACACCCCGCAACCACAACTAGATAGCAAGTATGTGGTCCGTATGAGTTCTCCGCCTCCCCGCTTCACGTGTCTCGCTTGACTGAAGATGGTAGGTAGACGACGAGTTGCTATCACAGGGCTACTGTTTTCTCGCCGAATCACGCTGGTCCATCCTAGTCTTTAGGTTGCCATATTTTGCAACCAAGGCATACCCTTGGTTCTTCTAACGCAGACCTTAACCTCTGTGGGCCTAGGAGGATCATCTGCAGCCTCACAGAGGGATACCAAGAGTACCCTCACGTCCCCTCGAAGCCTCGGGCTTCGTAACCCAATTCGTTGGAGCCTTCTTTTAAAATTAGATGGACGTCCGCTCCTTCTCGTGTTATACTAAGAATTACTACTTAGTTTTGTTAACTAAGATATACCACTTAGTTTCTAGAACCGTTGTTTTCTTAACTAAGGTTCTCTACTTAGTCCCTTTTAACTAAGTACTTAGTTTTCTTTCTTGTCAAGTTGGTTTGGTTAAGTGTCATTAGTCAATTCAAGTTAACTTAACCCATCCCTTTTGTCATATTAAACTGGTTAAGTGTTATTCCTGTTGACTTAACCCTACCACAACTCAGATTATACTGGTTAAGTGTTGCCTCCTTGTGTTAACTTAACCTCACCATCTGTTTAACTAACCTGTTACAACGGTTAAGTGTCTCCTTAGCTAACTTAACCCTACTACTTGTTTAATTAACAGGTTATAATGGTTAAGTGTTGTCCATTCACGTTTAACTTTACTACAAGTCAAATTACACTGGTTAAGTGTTCTTGTTACTTAACTCTAATCATTCATGCTATATCGGTTAGGTATTTCTAACTACTTAATCCCAACCCATTTGTCAAATCAACTTGTTATCATGGTTAAGAGTTCTAATTTTTTTCTTAACCTCAATCACTTGTCTAACTAACATGTTTCTATGGTTAAGTGTTCTAATTAACTCAACCTCACTCTCTAGTCCAGTTGATCATGTTATAATGGTTAAACATTTGCTTAACCTTACCCACTCCCCTAGTCAACTTATTAAATTGGTTAAGTGTCCAGATTAACTTAACCCTACCCACCAATTTAGTTAATATGTTGAATTTGGTTAAGTATTTATTTAATTGACTTAACCCTATCAATCCTGACTTAGCCTTAATTTATTAACTAAAGCACTAACCACTCAAATTAGACAGGTATCATTGCGGTTACTGGATGTGCTGGTCGGTTCCGGGCAGGTTTACACCACAACTCAGTCTAACCTCGGGTCAGGCATCTTTCTAAATTCATAACCATCCCGTCCATTGGATCAGTTAGGGATAGCCAGGGAGGGCAGGAAACTTGTATTTTCCAAACCCAAGCCTAGACACTATCCTCTCTGTCACCCTAGAACATTTTGGTGTATGTGATTAGAAGGGATGTCATATATTTTAATTTTAAAACTAATGGTGTAAAGGTTTACACCAATCATGGCCCTAACCCATTTCATGATTTTAGGCCTACCTACATCATATTTTCTTAGTTTACATATTTTGTCTCTTTCCATTTTATATGTAAATATTTGCGGCCTATTATTCAAATTCATTCTTATTGGGTATAATAACTTATACCACATAAATGTTCTCAAGTCGTTGGCATGTGTCAAACATGCCAACACATATGTTTTATTTTTACCCCAACGTTATTACCCCCGTTTTTATATGTTTGCTATATTATGACATATGTTGGGCTTCAACATTTCTGCCCAACTTAGAAACATAAAAAGGGAAAGCCTAGAACATGATATATTCTAAGCAGCATAAAAGGGGTGTGTGAACGCATGAACTTGCAACATGACCATTTAATTAACGCAAATTAGAGGTGCATGAACTTGCAATATGGCTATTTAATTAACATAAATTAGAGGTGCATGAACTTGCAATATGGCCATTTAATTAACACTAATTAGGGGTGCATGAACTTGCAATATGGCCATTTAATTAACACAAATTAGAGGTGCATGAACTTGCAATATGGCCATTTAATTAACACAAATTAGAGGTGCATGAACTTGCAATATGGCCATTTAATTAACACAAATTAGAGGTGGATGAACTTGCAATATGGCCATTTAATTAACACAAATTAGAGGTGCATGAACTTGCAATATGGCCATTTAATTAACACAAATTAGAGGTGCATGAACTTGCAATATGGCCATTTAATTAACACAAATTAGAGGTGCATGAACTTGCAATATGGCCATTTAATTAACACAAATTAGAGGCTTGTGTACTTGCATTGTAATATCATCTATTTTTGACATAAAACATGAACCTAAACATGAATCATGAGTTTCAATCAAATCACGTAAACTTGCATTCTAGAATATGAATCTACTCAATTAGGTGTCACATATATTATCACATGATTTTGATAACAACATAAGCCTAAAACATATTTTCATTTAGGCATAACACTAAACATAAACTAGTCATGTCCATAAAGTCATTAGGTGTTCACAAAGGTGTTTACTTTTGTCACTAATACAAAAGTATGATTCAACTAGAATTATTCCAACCTAAACTTATATGAATCATGTTACCAAAAAGGGTCGAAGCTACACTTGCAATGATCATAGTAATGTATGTTCAAGGGTCTAAGTTATGTTGACATAATAGTGGATCACATACTTGCATGAATCTCAACTTGGTTGTAACAAACTACCACAAGCATATAAGTGTCACTATGAATCATGTACTTGCAAATACCCAAATAGAACTAATATTATTATACCACAACATCTCCAATTCATTTATAATTTGGATCATAGCATCACACAATTAAGAATTATCATCACTACAAATTATGTACAATTCCATTTACATTTTATACAAATCAAGATCCAATTGTTATTCATATCGGAATAGCACTCTACTTACAACGTATGACGAATCTTGTATTCAGGATTCTGAATTCTGAATTCTGAATTTGGTGATGCTATCCTTTGTTGTAGATGTTGTTTTGATTTATTTGTTGTAGCTTTAATCTTTTACTTGTATTAGCTTTGTTGTTCATCTCTTTCAAATGGAGGCTCCCTCTAATTCTCATTCGACAGCATGGCGGCTTCAACTCTTATTTTCATGTTAATATTTAGTTGGAGACCTAAGGTCTTTTTATAGAGTTGCATTTTGATTTGAGCCATCCGATAATGCTAGGGTTAATCAAGGCCATCATTTCAAAAGAGGCCAATTATGTTCACAATTAAGGACTGTAAATTACTCCCATTTTAAATTATGTCATAATTACTATGCATGCAAATTACCCCCATTTTGAATTATGCCATAATTACTATTTCAATTACATGTAATTTCATGTTTTAGCATATATATATATATATATATATATATATATATTCTACAATGTACACATTTCTCATTTAGGACAAATCCTATATGTAAATAATTCCTAATTTTACTTATGCCATAATTACTCTCTTAATGTACATTATCAACATTTACTATTATTTGTTAATTCATATAAATACGTACACATTAGATACATCCCCCCTTTGCACACTTATTATTATTTTTATATGCATATTAGATACATCCCCTCTTTTACACACTTATTATTATTTTTATATGCATATTAGATACATCCCCTCTTTTACACACTTATTATTATTTTAGCAACCTTAGTGTTATCAGAAAATTCGGGGTGTTACAGTGTAACCTCATGTCTTGGCACATCTGAACTTAATGAAACCTGAAAGGGCTACAGATGTACATGTATGAGATGACCCGAACTTCCCCGTGAAGGAAAGAAGGGATTGACTTTGAAAACATGACGAATCAGAACATAAACAGAAGAAGATTTCATTGCTTATTACAACAATATCATCAGAATACAAGAATATACAAAGTATGAATAATTATTATACATCAGAAAATATCATAGATTTAAATACATTACTGCAGCGGAAAAATAATACAAAACACAACTGAAGGAGATATACGGATGCAGATCTTTCCGAATATTGTTCCAGCTGTAAACATGGATCCTGTGAATATAAATCTGCAAAACCAAAACTATTAGTTGCCTGTGCGTAAAATAGGGCCCCCCAGAGTTTAGGTTAAAACAATAAACTCCAGGTAAGTCAAGTGACTGGTGTGAGAACTAAAACAGTTATTAATATTTATTTTAAAGTTATGTAAATCCAGGGACCACGCCGTATAACACGGAACGGGTTTCCTCCCCAGAATACCAGTGCGTAAAACAACAACGCAATGCTAAATAAAGAATAATGAAGCTATTATAAGACTCAGGTCCCATCACAAAATGCAATGCAAGCCAGAGGATCGAGTTTTTACCTTATAATAGCCAAAAATGCTTGGTACGTGAAATTTCATCTTTTATTATTACTATAAGTGTACAGTGTCAAAACAATTTCTATCATAAGTATCAATCATAGATGGCATAAGTGCCCTATACCACTATGTCGCCATATATAGGTTTACAGTTAAAACCGCAAAATGTCATATTGGAAGTTGTATTTCCATCTGTGAACCGAGGCAAGGGATCTTCCTTACCGCTTCGAGAATCTCTAGCCCGAGCCTCAGGAACAGCCGCAACTGCACCTTGGATCTTCAGGGCTGGTCCGCTCGATGTGGATTAAAATGCCTGAACGATGCATTACCCCGCCCTATGGGGCATAAATGAGCCAAATGACTCCATCAGCCCCGGATCAACCGATATATAACCGAGGCGCCTTGCTATCCATCATCCACATAAGTAAAATGTCCGGGCGTGTAAAACTCAAAACACCACTCCTAACTAGAAAGAAACGCATGCCCTCCCTACAGTCCTTTCCCGTTCCTGGTTCACACTGGGGTGTGAGGCTTGAGAATTAACGCTACATAAAGCTATGCCAAAAAGGTCGTGCTTTGGTCATCAACCACGAGACTCTGCTTTTCAACAAAAACCTTGATCATTTGCATCTCAGCATGCCACACAGGCAATTCACGCTATGCAACCGATGTATATCAATCACACAAAATGAAATCTGATGCCAGACACACATCCATTTACAAGTTCGTTCTGGGCCTGAACGAAACCGGAGGCACCTTATTCCTCCCCCATGTGTCCAATACAGGGGAGAGGCCCTCGCATATCTGGTTGATCTCCAAGTTTGTCTGGATGATCACCACTTATTACCTTGCCTTGGGTGTACAGCCCAATCGAGACATCAGTAATCATCCAAACAATGTGAAGACCTCCGGTCTTCCACCACCATCTTCATCCTCGACATATCGTCGAATCAGTTATTCAGAATGGGATAAACCCAGTCTTTCTGAATAACTCACGTATATAATAAATATGTGCTACAATAACACAACATATGCCTTATTCCAATCCAGAATATTCCTTTATTCAAATATTCTTATACTTTGGGAAATGTTCCCATTAATTTTATCAAAGATAAATTCTTTAAATTTATTCTTTAATCTTCCTTTGGATATCATTTAAATCTAATTAAAGATGCATTAAAACTCCACTTGGTTTTAATCTTCACAAAAATCAATATTAACGATTGTTTAACTTGGGAAACCATATCCTGTCTTTAACTGGGTTAAAGAACCAATGTCATTTAAAACAGGGTTCACGATAAACCCAAAATCACATTCCATTCCATCAGCCATTAACTATAAATTAGCAACTGAACAATTCCCTAAGATTAACCCCGAAGGCCGACACCAACATCAGAACAATACCCGGGAAATTATTCAACTTAACTAATCTCCAGTTAGTTTCTGATTTTCTTAACTCCGTTGGGTCTAAGAATAGTATATAAAAGATACCATTCACAACAACCCAAATCGCATTCCATTAATTATAGAATCTTCACGAAAAAAAATCAATATATAATCGATATCAATTTCCATATCCGATCAATAATATAAATGGAATGATGGCAATGCTTCTTAAATTCCATATGTATTAACAGTCTTCCTCCATAGAAGTCCACTTCGATTATTATCAAGTCGAATTCCATTCAATTCCAATTTAATATATTAAATTGGTAAATGTTACCTTGGAAAATTCCCGTTATATCTAAATAAAAAGATTTATAAATCCCAAATCAAATTTCACTGTAAATCGGGTTAAAGAACGAATGTCATTAAAAACACAGTTCATAATAAACCAAATTCACATTAGCCTCTAACCTAAATTAGTAAGAGAACAATCCACTAAGTATTAACCCCGAAGGCCGAAACCAACATTAGATCAATACCTAGGAAACCATTTAAGTTAACTAATCTACAATCAGTTTCTAATTTTATTAACTCCATTCGGTTCAAGAACAGTATTATTAAAGATACCATTGACGACGAACCCAAAATCCAATTTGATATTAAATACAAGGCGCTGAATAGAAAATATATCGACTTACATTCAATATCAAATTCTGAAATCAACAAATATCATATTGGAAATAACGATATACATATATATTTCAAATCTCCATAACAATCTCCGTATAATCATGAAATCCAATATCGAAATATTCCAAGCATAATTTCAATTCAAATCCATTCCAATTCATATATTGGAAATCCTAGTTATTTTTAAAACCATTTCAAATCCAATTTATTTATATTAAAAATATTGAATTTATTATTCTCATTCAAAACTAGTTCATTTCAATAAAAATCTACTTTTATCCTTTCAAATATGGAATTTTTCATCCCAATCCTTTCCAAATCACTTCTTATGATTTTACACTAATTGTTGATATTTTTAATAATTTTATCAAGGCCAGTACGGTCGATTTCCATAAACGGCCATCGAACTGCACTTACAGCGACCTTTTCTAAATTTGATTTGGACATAATTCCAAGTCCAACCGTTATATTTCAAATCTATAATATTCGTTAGAAATCTCTTTTCGATACGAACCCAATGGTTCCATTTTTAGGAGAATCTGACGGTCGGATCTCCCGTAATGTTCATTCGAGGTCAGTGGTCGAAATTCGCGAACTGCCGCAGCGCGGCACGTTCTTTTCAGGCCATTATATTATATATATATAATATGTATTCCATCGATTTCCATTTAAAACGTATTTTATAAATCGTTTTAAATTCATTTTCAAAACGATTTCGACTCCATATTCAATTTCTAATCAAAATTGAATATTCCATATCATCGATATATAAATGATAATATTTTCAAAACATTTGATTTTTAAATCAATTCCTTTTCGGTATTCATTATAAAAATGAATAAAATCGATAAAAATATCGCTCACGTCAAAATGGCGTCAATCTAATCAACATGACTTTATATATATATATATATATATATATATATATATATACTTATTTAAATATATTCGTGTCCATCCCAAATCGAACATCAAAATCAGATTTTGATTCTTTTACTGAATATTATTTTAAAATGTTGATTATTTCAAAATATTCATTATTTTAAAATATTCTTTCTTTCTAAACTGGAATCAGACGCAGTCAATCATCATCCAAAGTGCATTCTACACTGCATAAGCATCAAATATAAATATTTAATGCTTACAACGGCCTGTCAATCAATCGATCGACATACAACTAATTATTGGGATTAGTGTATGTCATATATCATCCCAATACCCATGTGGGTTTCAATCATCAAATAACGAATTTTATTTGTGCAGTTGGGCGATGCATAAAATTTATCATCCCAATCAATATCAGTCAAATGTGTGTACATAAACAAACCATCCGATTTGTTTATAAATATTTACTTTATTCCTATTCACGTTAAAAATTATATTTTTAACTATAAAATATTTATAATTATAAAATATTTATAACATTCCACATCACACAGTCAACTTTCACAACAAAATCAAACAAACAAACAAACAAGTCGTCCATGGTCTGTGGACGACGGGTGTCGGGTGCTGCTAAGCACCGTCTGCATCCTAGTATATATTTCAACTAGAAAATAAATTAAAAGTGAGAAGTTCTCACCTTCGAATTCCACTCCGCCATTCTTTGATTGTCGATCTTTGTAGTATACCTACGTTAAAAATTATATTTTTAACCGATCAGTAATTATTTCTTTGTATGAATATTCTATAAATAACATAAATAGGCTAAAAATTATATTTTTATCTTTCTAAAAATAATTTCATATTTTTATAATCACGCTACATAGTTAAAAATCACATTTTTCCATCGCTAATGAATATATAAAACCACATCTTTACATTGCCATTCAAACGATAAAAATCGTATTTTTATTTTGCTAACTTCATAATAAAAATCATATTTTTATTTACCTTTCATTCATATAAAAGTCCTATTTCTACTTCGCAAAAAAATCAATCTTTACATCGCTAAAAATTCAATCTTTTCTTCGCTAAAAATTTATTCTTTCATGTGTTAAAATTCGAATCTTTACACGCTAAAAACCAATTCCTTCTATACACAAAAATCTAATTTTTCATATTATAAAAATAATAGCGTTATATACGTTAAAAATATATTCTTTATCATTAAAAATATTATTTTGATAAACTAAAATATTATTTTTATTAAGCTAATCCTATAGAAAATAAATAAATTAAATTAAAATATTAAAACATACATTTTCGGTTGCTAGAGGGGGGTTTCACTGTCGGAGGGATGGAGGCGAGGCTGCGGCATCGGAGATAGGAGGGAGGGGGCGCTCGTTGGAGGTGGAGGTGGTCGGTGCGGTTTTGGGCGGTGGCGGCTTCTACCGGAGGAGAGGAGCGAGTAAAGAAGGAGGGAAGGAGAGGAGGATGTCGCCGCGGAGGGGAAGGGAGGCGCAGGTGGTGCGGCGGCGGTGCCCCCCCCCCCCCCCCCCGAAGGCACGACGACGGGCTAGGGCACGAGCCCCTCTTTTTTTTCTGTTCTGATCGGGAAAGGAGAATAAAGGGAGGAGGGTGTTTATATAAATATATATATTTTATTATTTTCAACTTTCAAAAAGCAACTTTTTATTTCGAACTCAAAATCGGACCCACTGACTATCATCTCTAGCTAATTACCCCCATACCAAACACAATGGGATATGTATCGTAAGCCAGTTCGGCAGTTTTGATCAGTTTTTATCAAAATCAAAATATAAATATATATATTGAATTTGAACGCACATTTCAATTTACTGGGGTCACATATGGACTCTGAAAATTCCAGAATTTTTTTTGTAGCTTCATATTTATGATATGGTCCTAACAAAACTAATTTCATCAAATTTGGAGACCGTTTGAAAATTGGTCATTTTCTAGTCGATCCAAATTGACTGAAACTGTTAAAACACGTTTTACTTCGCCACGCTCAGATATTGATTTAGAAAATTATGAATTTACGGATCTAGCAATATCTTGACATCCCGGATCCAACAAAAGTGGTTTTGTCGAAAACGGAGGTCATCTGCAAAATTTCCATTTTTAACGGCTATATTTTCCATAGCGACTATTCTGAATTTTCAACTAGGCATAACTTTTTATTCCCGCTATGAAATTTCAATTTTTTGGATTCGTTGGAAAGATATTTTCAAATAGATTCCAATATTTTTAGTTTCGCAAAAATCCGGTTTACTTTATATCATGTACATTCATTAGAGATTTGAAATCGAGTTTTCAAACTACCGCACCATTTTCAATTCCTTTTATAATTAAAAATAAATATTTATTTTCTAACGTCGATTTAAATAAATATATACATTCTAATTCTATTCAATATGAATTTCACGTTGTTATTATTTAAAATAATTCGTTTTAAATATTCAAAATTCACTAAGATTGCCAAAATAAAAATTTCAAATTGGTTTGGATTTTCCGGTTTATTACAATCTCCCCCACTTAAAATCTTTTCGTCCTCGAAAAGGAACAGAGCTGAAAGTTGTTTAACAAACCAACTCAACTTTCATTATTTCCATTATGGCTTAAGTTCTTCAATTTTTCAGTTTCCAAGAACTTTTCAAATTTTTCAAAAATTTGGCTAACACCCAAAATTTTCGAAAAACTTCACCATAACCTCCCCAGCACGGGAGCACCAGGAAAATCCCGAAATTTCCATACAGGCCTCTCCAATTCTAAAAGAAAAAGAAACAGCCAATCCGCTCATAAAATCATCAAAAACCCCAAGAAATACAATAAACATGTACCTATTTATTGGGAAAACAATTTTTTTCCTCTTCTCTAGCCTCCTTGCAATGACCTGTTCAATGCATATATATGTGCATGCGTTTTCAAACAATTTTCAATACGGTTCAATATTTGATACAATTTGACCTAAATTTACCTTTCTTTCACATAATGGTTTAAAGGAATAATCATACAACACAATCAGCAATCGGCAATCAATTAGTTGATTAATGTTTCAAACTGTTAATTTTGATACTTATACAGAAAATCATGTTTTTGAGGACAATTCACCCAATAGCCCTATCTAGTTTTTGGTTCTCACACCAGTCAGTTGCAAATATATAAGTATCACACCTTCGAAACTCAAACACAAACGACTGATGCTATACAGTCATCAATAGTTTCATCTCTAGGCGACTAGGGTGTGATTCTATATCTATCCAGTATATTAAAACTTCGAATATACGTTTGCAAGGCGTATATGCAAAATCTTTATATATTGGATTGTCCAAATTCAATATAAAATAAATATTCAAATATGTTGAATGAGGTTTAAATTTTCAAAACAATATTTGTTTTCATTTTTATTTAAAATACACTCTTCACACTCGTTCTAGTGTATTACTGATCCCATCTCTAAAGAATCATTCTCATTGGATATTACTAATCTAATCTCTGATGAATTCTTTCGTTTGGTTCTAATGTGTCTTGTTCTCTGAGCTCTGCAAACCAAAGCTCTGATACTAAACTGAGACGACCAGAACTTCCCCGTGAAGGAAAGAACGGATTGACTTTGAGAACACGACGAATCAAAACACAAACAGAAAAACATTTCATCTCTTATTACAATAATATCATCGTAATAGAAGAATATACAGAGTATGAATAATATTATACATCAGAAAATATCAGAGATGTAGATACATTACTGCAGCAGAAAAATAATACAAAACACAACTGAAGGAGATATACGAATACAGAGCTGTACGAATATCGTTCCAGCTGTAAACCAGGATATTGTGAATATAAATCTGCAAAACCAAAACAACTAGCTGCCCGTGTGGAAAATAGGGCACCCAGAGTTTAGGTTAAAACAATAAACTCCAGCTCAGTCATGTGATTGGTGTGAGAAATAAAACTGTTATTAATCTTTATTTTAAAGTTAGGTGAATCCAGGGACCACGTCGTATAGCACGGAACGGTTTTCCTTCACAGAATACCAGTGCATAAAACAATAGCGCAATGCTAAATAAATAACAATGAAGCTATTATAAGACTCAAGTCCCATCACACAATGCAATGCAAGCCGGAGGATAGAGTTTTTACCTTATAATAGCCAAAAATGCTTGGTACGTGAAATTTCATCTTTTACTATTGCTATAAGTGTATAGTGTCAAAACAATTTCAATCATTAGTATCAATCGTAGACGACATAAGTGCCCTATACCACTATGTCGCCATATATAGGTTTACAATTAAAACCTCAAAATGTCGTATTGGAAGTTGGATTTCCATCTCTGAACCAAGGCAAGGGATCGTCCTTGCCGCTTCGAGACTCTCTAGCCCGAGCCTCAGGAACAACCACAACTACACCATGGATCTTCAGGGCCGGTCCACTCGATGTGGATTAAAATGCCTGAACAATGCATATCCCTGCCCTATGGGGCATAAATGAACCAAATGACTCCATCGTCCCCGGATCGACTGATATATAACTGAGGCGCCTCGCTATCCATCATCCACATAAGTAAAATGTCCGGGCGTGTAAAACCTAAAACACTACTCCTAACTAGAAAGAAATGCATGCCCTCCCTGCAGTCCTCTCCCATTTCTGGTTTACACCGGGGTGTGGGGCTCGCGAATTAACACTACACAAAGCTATGCCACAAAGGCCGTGCTTTGATCATCAACCACAAGACTCTACTTTTGAAAAGAAACCTTGACCATTTGCATCTCAGCGTGCCACACAGGCAATTCACGCTATGCAACCGATGTATATCAATCACACATAATGAAATCCGATGTCAGACACACATCCACTTACAAGTTCGTTCTGGGTCTGAACGAAACCGGAGGCACCTTATTCCTCCCACATATGTCCAATACAGGGGAGAGGCCCTCGCATATCCGGTTGATCTCCAAGTACGTCTAGACGATCACGACTTATTACCTTGCCTTGGGTGTACAGCCCAATCAAGACATCAGTAATCATCCAAACGATGTGAAGACCTCCGGTCTTCCACCAATGTCTTCATGCTCGACATATCGTCGAATCAGTTATTCGAAATGGGATAAACCCGGTCTTTCTGAATAACTCGTGTATATAATAAACAAGTGCTACAAAAACACAACATACGCCTTATTCCAATCCAGAATATTCCTTTATTCAAATATTCTTATACTTTGGGAGAGGTTCCCATTAATTTTATCAAAGATAAATTCTTTAAATTTACTCTTTAATCTTCCTTTGGATATCATTTCAATCTAATTAAAGATGCATTAAAACTCCACTTGGTTTTAATATTCCCAAAAATCAATATTAATGATTGTTTAACTTGGGAAACAATATCCTTTCTTTAACTGAGTTAAAGAACCAATGTCATTTCAAACACGGTTCACGATAAACCCAAAATCACATTCCGTTCCATCAGCCTTTAATCGTAAATTAGCAAGTGAACAATTCCCTAAACATTAACCCGGAAGGCCGAAACCAACATCAGATCAATACCCAGGAAACCATTCAACTTAACTAATCTCCAGTTAGTTTCTGATTTTCTCAACTCCATTGGGTCTAAGAATAGTATTATTAAAGATACCATTCATGACAACCCAAATCACATTCCATTAATAATAGAATCTTCATGGAAAAACAAATCAATATATAGTCGATATCAATTTCCATATCCGGCCAATAATATAAATGGAATAAGGGCAATGCCTCTTGAATTCCATTGTATTAACAGTCTTCTTCCATAGAAGTTCACTTCGATTATTATCAAATCGAATTCCATTCAATTTCAATTTAATATAATAAATTGGAAAACGTTGCCTTGGAAAATTCCCGTTAAATCTAAATAAAAATATTTATAAATCCCAAATCAAATTTCATTGTAAATCGGGTTAAAGAACGAATGTCATTAAAAACACAGTTCACAATAAACCCAATTCACAATAGCCTCTAACCGTAAATTAGTAAGAGAACAATCCACTAAGTATTAACCCCGAAGGCCGAAACCAACATCAGATCAATACCCGTGAAAACATTCAATTGATATTAAATACAAGGCACTGAATAGAAAATATATCGGCTTACATTCAATATCAAATTCTGAAATATATATATCTTTCAAATCTCCGTAACAATCTCCGTATAATCAAGAAATCCAATATCAAAATATTCCGAGCATAATTTCGATTCAAATCCATTCCAATTCATAAATTGGAAATCATGGTTATTTTTAAAACCATTTCAAATACAATTTATTTATTTTAAAAATATTGGATTTATTATTCTCATTCAAAACTAGTTCATTTCGATAAAAATCTATTTTTATCTTTTCAAATGTGGAATTTTTCATCCCAATTCTTTCCAAATCATTTCTTATGATTTTACACAAATTGTTGATATTTTTAATAATTTTATCAAGGCCAGTACAGTCGATTTCCATAAACGTCCATCGAACTGCACTTACAGCGACCTTTTCCAAATTTGATTTGGATATAATTCCAAATCCAACCGTTAGATTTAAATCTTAAATGTTCGTTAGAAAGCTTTTTTCGATAAGAACCCAAGGTTCTTGTTTTACGAGAATCCGACGGTCGGATCTCCTGTAATGTTCATTCGAAGTCAATGGTCGAAATTCGCGAACTGCCACATCGTGGCGCATTCTATTCAGGCCATTATATTATATATATAATATATATATTTCGTCGACTTCCATTTAAAACGTATTTTATAAATCGTTTTAAATTCGTTTTCAAAACGATTTCAACTTCATATTCAATTTTTAATCAAAATTGAATATTCCATATCATCGATATATAAATGTTAATATTTTCAAAACATTTGATTTTTAAATCAATTACTTTTTGGTATCCATTATAAATATGAATGAAATCGATATAAATATCATTCACGTCAAAATGGCATCAATCTAATCAACACGGCTTTATATATAATTAAATATATTCGTGTCCATCCAAAATCGGACATCAAAATCAGATTTTGATTCTTTTACTGAATATTATTTTAAAATATTCATTAATTCAAAATATTCGTTATTTTAAAATATTCTTTCTTTCTAAACTGGAATGAGACACAGTCAATTACCATATAATGTGATTAATATGGATTTCATACACATGTGTACAACAATAATTAAACACGGTCAATCATCATCCAAAGTGCATTCTACACTGCATAAGCATCAAATATAAATATTTAATGCTTACAACAACCTGTCAATTAATCGATCGACATACAACTAATTATTGGGATTAGTTTATGTCATATATCATCCCAATACCCGTATGGGGTTTCAATCAACAAATAACGAATTTTATTTGTGCAGTTGGGCGATGTGTAAAATTTATCGTCCCAGTCAGTATTAGTCAAATGTGTGTACATAAACAAACCGTCCGATTATTTTATAAATATTTATTTTATTCCTATTCACGTTAAAAAATATATTTTAACTATAAAATATTTATAACTATAAAATATTTATAACATTCCACATCACACAATCAACTTTCACAACAAAATCAAACATACAAACAAGTCGTCCATGGTCTGTGGACGACGGGTGTCGGGTGCTGCTAAGCACCATCTGCATCCTAGTAATTATTTCAACTAGAAAATAAATTAAAAGTGAGAAGTTCTCACCTTTGAGATCCACTCCGCCACTCATTGATTGTCGATCTATGTAGTATACCTACGTTAAAAATTATATTTTTAACCGATCAGTAATTATTTCTTTGTATGATTATTCTATAAATAACATACATAGGCTAAAAATTATATTTTTATCCTTCTAAAAATAATTTCATATTTTTATAATCACGCTACATAGTTAAACATCACATTTTTCCATCGCTAATGAATATATAAAACCACATCTTTACATTGCCATTCAAACGATAAAATTCGTATTTTTTACTTCGCTAACTTCATAATAAAAATCGTATTTTTATTTACCTTTCATTCGTATAAAAATCCTATTTTTACTTCGCTAAAAATTCAATCTTTACATCGCTAAAATTTCAATCTTTTCTTCGCTAAAAATTTATTCTTTCATGTGTTAAAAATCGAATCTTTACACATTAAAAACCTATTCTTTCTATACACAAAAATATAATCTTTCATATTATAAAAATAATAGCATTATATACATTAAAAATATAATATTTGTCATTAAAAATATTATTTTTATAAACTAAAATCCTATTTTTATTAAGCTAATCCTATAGAAAATAAATAAATTAAATTAAAATATAAAAACTTACATTTCCAGTTGCCAAAAGGGGGTTTCACTATCGAAGAGGTGGAGGCGAGGCTGCGGCATCGGAGATTGGAGGGAGGGAGCGCTCGCTGGAGGTAGAGGTGGTGGGTGCGGTTTTGGGCGGTGCTGGCTTCTACCGGAGGAGAGGAGCATGTAGAGAAGGAGGGAATGAGAGGAGGAGGTCGCCGCGGAGGGGGAAAGGCGCAGGTGGTGCGGCGACGGTGGCTCCTCCCCCCCCCCCCCCCCAGAGGCGCGACGGCGGGCTAAGGCACAAGCCCTTCCTTTTTTTATTTCTGTTCTGATCGGAAAGGAGAATAAAGGGAGGAGGGTGTTTATATAAATATTTATATTTTTATTATTATTTTCAACTTTTTATTTTGAACTCGAAATCGGACCCACCGACTGTCGTTCCTGGCTAATTACCCCCATACCGAACATAATGGGATATGTATCATAAGCCAATTCGGCTGTTTCAATCAGTTTTCATCAAAATCAAAATATAAATATATATATATGTGAAAATTAGGCTCACATCCCTAAAAATGTTCAAAATTAACACCACATCCAGTCAAAGTTTCTATGCATTTCCGGTCCCTATTTTTAGCTGCCGCCCAAAATTTTTAGTCCATCCCACCTCCTGCCACATCCACTTCCACCTTTTTCAAATATGCAAAAAAAAAAATGCGCTCATGCATAAAAAAAAAATTCTAAAATCTGGAAATAATCCCAGGAGTCCACGCAAATTAAAAAAAAAAGTTGCATACTTCTGTGCAACTATTGCTTATAGTAGCATACATGTATGCATATATTTATATAGTGTATTTATGTTGAAAATCTGGACCAATATACGCATACATGTATGCAACTATTAGCAAATAACTGCATACATTTATGCATACAAAGTTGAACTGAGATTCACGTGTAACGAAAAGTTGCATACATGAATGCAACTATTCTGTATATATGCATGCATGTGTGCAACAAATTTAAAAGGGACGACGGCTTGCGAATATACGCATGAATGCATGCATTTATTCTGTACATGAGCATAAATGTGTGCAACAATGTCTGAAAACGGCGAATGCTTGAAAAAACAGACCAAATTCGAATATATGCATAAAAGGATGCATATAATGCAGTTTATCTGCATACATGTATGCATTTATACTGTAGTTTGGGCGCAACACTGAAATATAAGCATGAATGTATGCAACTATTTACGAATAGGTGCATCTTTTGATGCAAAAACCTGCTGTTTCGCTGATTTTGTGTTATTTTGGGTTTTGACGTGGTTTTTAATTGATTTTCCACCTGATTTTTTTGGCGTGAACGTGTTTTATTTAATAATGAATTTATGTGATTATTTTATATTTTTTTATATTTTTGAAAAATAGGGACCTAATTTACAATAAGTTTAGGACCGGATGTGAGCCTAATTTTGAAACTTAATAGGGACCTGTGACAAACGGACCCTATATGTATATATATATATATATATATTGAATATGAACGCACATTTCAATTTACTAGGGTCACATATGGACTTTGAAAATTCCAGAAAAATTATTTCTAGCTTTGTATTGACGATATGGTCCTAACAAAACTATTTTCGTCAAATTTGGAGACCGTTTGAAAAATGGTCATTTTCTGGTCGATCCAAATTGGCTAAAATTGTCAAAACACGTTTTACTTCGCCATGCTCACATATTGATTCAGAAAATTACAAATTTTGGGATCTAGCAATAATTTGACATCCCGGATCCAACAAAAGTGGTTTCGTCGAAAACAGAGGTCGTTTGCAAAATTTTCATTTTTAAGGGCTATATTTTCCATAGCGACTATTCTGAATTTTCAACTGGGCATAACTTTTTATTCCCGCTATGTAATTTCAATTTTTCGGATTGGTTGGAAAGATATTTTCAAATAGATTCTAATATTTTTGGTTTCGCTAAAATCCCGTGTACTCTGAATCCTGTACATTCATTTGAAATTTGAAATCGAGTTTTCAAACTACCGCGCCATTTTCAATTCCTTTTATAGTTAAAAATAATAATCATTTTCTAACGTCGATTCAAAAAAATATATACATTCTAATTCTATTCGATATAAATTTCTCGCCATTATTATTTAAAATAATTCATTTTAAATATTCAAAATTCACTAAGATTGCCAAAATAAAAAATTTAAATTGGTTCGGATTTTCTGGGTTATTATAATATACACCCTATTCCTTAGAAAGTATGGATACTCAACTATAAATACATGCAAAGGAAGCTACTGGTTTTCTCCTTTCTGCCAACGAAATCATGGAGAAACTTCATGCCAACTTAAATAAAAAAGGGACTCTCTCAAATCATTACAAACCCGAAATCTCCATTAAAAAAATAAAATACAAAAAATATAATGATGCCTACATGCCCGCATGAGTGACTCTCTCCTGCTCTTCTTCTGTTAATACGTGAAACTTGGTTCTTGGTAGTGGAGTTCAAAGAATGGTGGTCTGTGGTGATCTAAAACCTGGAAGTCGTGTTTGAGGGTTACAGTAAGGAGTCATGACCGATTTCTTCAGGAAGAAGAGCGAGGAGATAAAATGGTCTGGGTTAAAAAATGTGCGGTAATGGACTTTAACGAGAAGAGGGTATGTTCTTATGTTTGCGGAGTAAGATCATTAGTGGGTAAACAAAGCTGAAAGTTCGAGGAGTGATGCAGCTGGGTGTTCTATTTCGAGGTGTATGATTTTTGTATGGTTTGAAGGGGGACTGAACGAGATGAATAATGGTAATTTATATTTGATTTTGAGTGGAAGAAAGGGATGAGCGTGGCATTAGGAGTTTAAAAAGGTTTTTAAACGTGGTATGGCTTAGTCTAGAAATGGGAAGAACGGTTGGTGAATAAAATGGGATTGTTTTGTTTGGTAGTTTTCAAATGAATTTCTGGTAAAAATTATCACAAATAAAACTAGGGTATTAAAGGAAGGCAACAGGATATATATATATATATATATATAATAATATTATTATAATGACTAGAAGAAGATTATGGGAGATTGACATTCGGCTATGGGAGTTGGGTAGCATGAAGTCTGGGTAATGCTTTAGAAACACTGGAGCGATATTGGTATGCACGATGGAGAAGAAATAGGATTAAGTAAGTGCAAGTAAGGTGTAGACATGATTGACGATTTTAATTAATTAATTACTTAATATTATTAAAGTTTAAATCAAGTATAGCTTGTAATGTTAATATCTTATTCACACATGTTCAGAATTGTGAATGGTCGGATTCGTTGGGATCGTATGGATGACGACTACACAATGAAACAGATTCAGAGTGAATTAGAGCTCATTATAATTTATAGTGAAATAAATTTCCTGATCTGAATCAATGACAGTTATCGTTATTTAATGATAAACCAACCAATGTGAGTAAAACTCACCAACTCTCCCAATTTATATTTTTATAACGTATTTTTAGAATTGATGAATATTGGTTGATTGTTGTGTATTGACTGTTTGAATGAACTGCTAATTAATTGGTTGAGAATGTACATAACGGTATATATATCGTTAATCAAATATTGATTCTGTTGATCAGAATATTTCATATTGAAATGAAGTTGATGTTAATTATTGAAACTACCAAACTCTCCCTTTCGGGAAAGCCTGGATTGCTTCGAGAGAACGACGCATTAAAACAATTTACATCAGAGTATAAGAATATAATAGAGTATAAATAAATATTACACATTGGAGATACAATATCAGAGATTTAAATTACATTAGCAGCGCAAAAATAATGCATAACACAACTAAAAGAAATACACGGATACAGGGCTTTCCGAATATAGCTTCAGTTGTAAATCCCAAATCTTGTAAATATATAATATCTGCAAAACCAAACCTACTAACTGCCCATGTGGAAAATATAGGCACCCAGAGTTTAGGTTAAAACAGTAAATTCTAGGTCAGTCATGGGACTGATTTGAGAACTAAAATAGTTATTAATCTTTATTTTAAAAGTGGGGAAATCATGGGACCACGTCATATAACACGGAACGGGTTTACTCCACATGAATTTTAGTTTAAAATAAAACAACGCAATGCTTTTTGAAAAAATGAAGCTATTATAAGACTTAGGTCCCATCACACAATGCAACGCAAGCCGGAGGACAGAGTTTTCCCTTATAATAGCCAAACATGCTTGGTACGTTTAAAATAAATTATTTTGATATTACTATAAGTGTATAGTGTCAAAAACAACTTCAAATATAAATGTATCAATCATAGAAGGCATGGGTACCATATATCATGTCGCCATACTAGTCCTACAATCAAAACCGCACAATGTCGTATTGGAAGTTGGATTTCCATCTATGAATCAAGGCAAGGAATCGTCCTTACCGAATTCGAGACACTCTAGCCCATGCCTTAGGACTCAAACGCAGGTAAGCCCGTGGATCTTCAGGGCCAGTCCAAAAATACTTGAGTGGATTAGTAATTCCTGAACAATACGTTTTCCTTCCCTATGGGGCATAAAATATGAGCCACTAGGGACTCAATTTCTGATGCGCCTTATTCCATCATCCACATAAGTAAAATATATGGGCTCCATACCATGACACCACTCCTAGCTAGAAAGAAACACATGTTCTCCCTGTAGTCCTCTCCCGTTTTTGGTTCTTACCGAGGTGTGAGGCTCGCGTAGTATCGCTATACACAAAGCTATGCTAACTAAAGTTGTGCTTTGATCATCATCCACGAGACTCTGCTTTTCAACAAAAGCCTTGATCATATGCATCTTGGAATGCCACACTGACAATCCACGCCATGCAACTGATGTCTATCAAAATATAACCTCTAAGCTTATACGTCTCAGAGAAGGGTGTTAAGTAAGAGAATAAATTCTCCGCCACCAAACAGATGTATATTTAATAAAAATCAGTTAGCACAAAATGAAATCCAATGTCAGACACACATCCATTTACAAGTCCATTCTGGGTCTGAACGAAACCGGAGGCACATTATTCCTTATCCCATATGTCCAATACAGGAGAGACACCCTCGCATATCCGTCAATCTCCAAGTACGTCTGGACGATCACCACTTATTACCTTGTCTTGGGTGTATAGCCCAATCAAAACATCAGTAATCATCCAAACAATGTGAAGAACTTCGGTCTTTAAACACCGTCTTCATTGTCGACTTTAGTCGTTGTAGTAATTATTCAGAATGGGTTAAACCCAGTCTTCCCGAATAACACACGTATTTTATAATCAAGTGCTATAAAACACACCATACGCCTCATTCCAATTCAGAATATTCTTTTAATAAAATATTTACATTATTAGGGAAAGGTTCCCATTAATTTTATCAAAGATAAACTCTTTTAAATTTATTCTTTAATCTTCCTTTGAGTATTAATTTCAAAAGATTTCATTAACTAGTCGGGATTGTCGAACCTTATCGCAATAATCATTTATTTTTTTCCAATCCCAACCTATTCATCCCATAGAGCAAAACTAGTAGCACTCCATATCTAATACCCACTTTGTTCTAGGTAAAATTAATTACTCTTTCCTGTTCAAATATAATTAAAGATTTAACTACAGCCTGGAGTAAAACTGGTGGTATTCCATTGTCGATCATTTCAAGAATTCAATAAATTTAATTACCTCATTCCCATTTCAATCTAATTAAAAATTACTAAAACTCCAATTTGGTTTTAATAACAAAAATCATTACTTTATGATTATTCAACTTTAGGAAAATAAATCCTATCTTTAACTGGGTTAAAGAACCAGTGTCTTTTTAAAACAAAGTTCATGATAAATCCAAATCGTCTTTGTAACAACCCGTATTTTCAATAACCTGTTATAACATAAATCGAGGTAGAATTTAATTCTAAAATCTGAATCAAGGGAAACGGGCTATGCCATTGCGTTCGCTCGGAAAAATACGCGAAATAGAGTCCAAGTTTTCGAAAATCGGAGTCCGTATGACCCGATTAAGGCCCAACGAAGTTTTCAGAAAATTCCTAAGTAAAAACAGATTTCAAATTCAAATCTGAAATTGGGAATTGGGCCAGTTTGGGCCAGGCGGGAGAATTCCCGCCACAGTACCCAAGGCGACAGCCCTGTCGACTTGGGAGTCGACTTGGTTTGACCAGGTCGACAGCCCTGTCGACTTGGCTGTCGACTTGGCTCAGACGCCCAGTCCTGCCTGGTGCACCATTTTGGGTTTGTGTTGAGCTTGGGGGCCAGATTCGATTTGGAGGGTTGAGATGAGAACTAGGGTTTAATCCTATGGTCTTAATCACTAGCCTAATCTATAAATAAGACCCTAACCTACCCTAAATCCTCATTATTCATCCTAGCAACTAAACTATGGCAAAATCAATCCTCTCATGGCCTCCACTCTCTTCATCAAATTCCTAAATCAATTTCTAAGAGATTTCCATGCATACAAGTGTATTTAGACTTGTATGATCCTCTTTAGCTTGCATTAAAGTCTTGTTTCTCTACTTGGCATCATAAAGGAGGAGTCTTGATCAAGTTTGCTTGCATTTTTGGGGTTTAATTAGTTGCATAAGGGGTTTCTTACATTTGCTATACTCATTTGAGTCTGCATAAGCATTGTAAGCCCTATTCCTCTCATACTTGAACTTTGAAGTTAAATGTATGTTATGCAAGTTTGTTTATGCAAGTATGATATGCAAGTTGTCATATGTTATGCAAGTTTGTTTATGCAAGTATGATATGCAAGTTGTCATATGTTATGCAAGTTTGTTTATGCAAGTATGATATGCAAGTTGTCATATGTTATGCAAGTTTGTTTATTCAAGTATGATATGCAAGTTGTCATATGTTATGCAAGTTTGTTTGTGCAAGTATGATATGCAAGTTGTCATATGTTATGCAAGATTGTTTATGCAAGTATGATATGCAAGTTGTCATATGTTATGCAAGTTTGGTTATGCAAGTATGTTATGCAAGTTTGGGATGGTCATGTGGTTCATGTTATCATGTTATGCATGCTTTTGGGCCTAAAAATGTAATATGCAAGTGTATGAACACATGAACCTTTCATATGCCACCATGTTGAACTTGTGGCTCTAACATTTTTATGTCATGATTATGCCAAGTTCCCTCTTTCTATCCTTTATGCGCTATTGCGATATGTAAGCGATGGGATTGCGTTTGGGGTTGGGTAAACTTAAAAGACATAAAAACATGAGCTTGGGAATTTACCTATTAAGTTAGGTCTACCCATTGGGAATTTACCTATTAAGTTAGGTCTACCCAATTGCTTGAAAATTTGTAACATGTTTTGGAAACATGATGGACATGACACTTAGAAAAGATAAGTGTGGCCAACTCGAGGTTGAGTTGAGTTTGTAGCGTAAACCTACCCGGAACCGACCGGCCTAACTAGTTGCTACAAACAATAGGACCCAATGTGAGAAGTTGGTCATGTTGTACCTTGGACCCGAGGTTAGACCAAGTTGTGGTGTAAAGCTACCTGGACCCGCCCGGCTTAACTAGTAACCACAACAAAGTCTAATGTGAGAGGTTAAGGCGCATTAATTAATTAATGCCTCATGATTAGGGTTAAGTCATGGACCATTTAATACTTAACCAATTTGGGCTCGGTAGAGTAATCGGGGTTAAGTCGTGAACTCATAGTTACACTTAACCAAGTTAATCCATGATTAGTGAAGGGGTTAAACCGTACTTAACCCACTAGAAAAATCCTAGTAATGGGGGTCCACTCCGCAGTAATCCCAAGTTTGTATCATCAAGGCCCTAGGGACTAGGCTAGGGAGGGGGCACGATTACTGGGCTGGAGGTAAGCGACCAAAAGCGACGGCCGAGTGGTACGCCGGTGTAGTTCTGGGCGGACTCTGGTCGTGCACATAGTCCATAGCCGGAGAAAACAAGCACGGGTACCAGTAGACCGAGACTGTGCACTCATGTTTATGGTGTCCAGGGGTTGACACCCTAGGGCTTGATACACCCGACGGGTGGACCCAGCATAGTTCGACTACATTCATGTTTGGGCCGTATTGACACCAACACGTGACGAGTTAGGCTTAGGGAGCCGATCGACTAGACCGTTGGGTTGGACCTCGTGGTAGGGTCACTTCATGGACCTCGTGGTAGGGTCACTTCATGTTATTGGGCCAAAGCTTGGGCCGTGGGATCAATACTTGCGTATCCAAGTCATGATAGTTTGCTAGTACACCTGTGGTGCAAAACCTTAATCCTGATTATGCGATGACACCTTTATCTACCTTGATAGTTAATCATCATGATGTTATCCTTATGTTCATACCTGCTGCTCATGTCAGTTAACTTTATCAGTTTACATTGATTGTAGTAGGGCTTACTCAGTCTTTTTGAATGACCTGTTTTCTTTCGCCTCTTTTCTTCCGTCCCCCCCCCCCCCCCCCCCCGGTTCTCAGGGAGGGAATACAGGAGCTTAGCTGGATCTTACCTGCTTTCTTGGATAGCTCATGTATGCTTGGGACTTGAGCTCGCTATGGTTTTTCTGCTTTGGGGATAGCTACTTATGTTTTTCTGTTCAGTTTCAGATGATGTTGTTTTATGTACTAGACTTGTTTATTTGGGAAATTGACATTATGATGTAGCAGACTTGTTTTTGAAATGGTTTAAAATTCTTCCGCTGTTTTATCTATGTTATTTACTCTATTTACATATATACATATGTTCGTGTTCTACCTTGATATATCATTATGCATGTTTACCTGATTCAAACGCCCCTCCAAAGTCAGAGTGCTTGCAAGAGACACCCTGGCGGAGGCGGGGTGTTACAGTCTTCCATCTAAATGGAATCTTCACGGAAACCATAACAGTATATAATCGATATAAATTTCCATATCAAACTATTAATATAAATGGAATAACAGCAAAGCATTTTAAATTCCATATATATAGTAATGGTCTTCCTTCACAGAAGCTCATCTCGATTATTAAATTGAATTCCATTCAATTCCAATTTAATATATTAAATTGGAAAACTTTACTTTGGAAAATTTCCATTTAAACCTTATAAATTCCAAATTATATTTTCATTGTTAATCGGGTTAAAGAACAAATGTCGTTAAAAACACAGTTCACAATAAACCCAATTCACATTTCATTTTATTCGAATTACTAAATATAATTGGAAACTTTAATAATCTTAATCAAAAGATTTATTCTTTTCATACAGGGTTTAAGAACAGTGTTATTGAAGACACCATTCACGACAAACCCAAAATCCAATTTGATATTACATATAAGGTTCTGAATAGAAATTATATCAGCTTACATTCAATATTAAATTCTGAAACCAACAAATATCGTATTGGGAATAACAATATATATATCTTCCAAATTTCTCAATGACATCCGTATAATCACAGAATCCAATATTGAAATATTCTGAAGATAATTTCCATTCTAATTCATACTTTGGAAAATTCTGGTTATGTTAAAACCATTTACAAATCCAATTTATTTATTTATTTAGAAACATTGGATTATTATTTAATAACTAGTTCATTTTGATAAAAATGTATTTTTATCTTTACAAAATTAGAATTTTTCATCCAAATTCCTTTCAAATAATTTATTATGATTTTACATAATTTTTCCATATTTTTAATAATTTTATCAAGGGTCGTCCAGTCAGTTTCCAATAACAGCCACCGAACTACATCCATAGCGACCTTTTCAAATTTAATTTGGACACAATTCCAAATCCAACCGTTAGTGTAACAAACCAGAAAATCCGAACCAATTTAAAAATTTTATTTTGGCAATTTTAATGAATTTTGAATATTTAAAATGAACTATTTTAAATAACAACAAAGAGAAATTATTTTGAATAGAATTAGAATGTACATATTTATTTGAATCAACGTTAGAATATAAATATTTAATTTAATTATAAAATAAATTGGAAATGGCGCGGTAGTTTGAAAATTCGATTTCCAATTTCAAATGAATGTACAGGATTCAAAATAAACCAAATTTTAGCGAAACCAAAAATACTAGAATCTATTTGAAAATAACTTTCCAACGAATCTGAAAAATCCAAATTTCATAGCGGGAATAAAGAGTTATGCCCAGTTGAAGATTCAGAATAGTCGCTATAGAAATATAACCCAAAAAAAGTCACATTTTGCATACGAATGCATTTGGACTCGAAACCACTTCCGTTGAGTTCAAAATGTCGTTTGCGACTCCGAAAAGTATAGGCTTCGATATGTTCCGAGATCCGGAAAAGTGTGAAATGGATAGGGTTTTCGGTTATCAACACATAGCCCTTAAAAGTGAAATTTCGCATATGAGCTCAGAATTCGACGAGATAAATTTTTCTGGATTCATAATGATAAATACTTGTTGAGTTCCAAAGTGCGCGTCGAACGGAGTTAGTATGTGGTCGTGCAAGCTAAAACAATTCAGGGTAAAACAGACAGTCGTTGTACAAAGGAACATTATTGATACGACCCCAGAATTCGATTCCATTTTTTTTGGATTTGTATCATCTAAAAATTGTTAAATTCAAAAGGGCACGATTTTTGGAGCTAGCGTGTGAGCTTGCAAAAAGAAAAGGTGCGCTAAAACCGCATTTTTGAACAATATCTGAGCATCTTTGATAATTTTAATGGATGGTCAAACGAACTCGGAATTCGACGAAACTTGTTTTGTTGGACTCGCCTTCATGTCCACTATTTCCTGTCTGAAATCCACGGCAAATGGAGATCGTTAGCAGTTGGGCGATCGGATGGTAAAAGTGAAAAATAACCACTTTCACTCTTTCTTCCTTCATTCTCTTCCTCCCTCCTTTCTTGCTCAAATTCCCATTAATGGGCTCCAAACCCCAAACCGCCACTGCCCCTCCCTCCCTCAGCCACCGCCGCACCACCTCAGGCCGCCGCACCACCTCAGACCGCCCTCCTCCTCCTCTTCTCTTTCTCTCTCTCCCTTAACAAACCTAAACCCTAGACCCAAACACCACCACCACTACCGGCCCCACCACCACTACCTGCACCCTTCCGCCGCCCAGTCAGGCCCCTCCGCCGCTTGCAGCCACCTAGCTCCGGCCGTGGGCTCCGCTACACTCAAAAACCAATTTTTTCAAAAAAAATCTGGTTTTGCATAAAACACTCTATCGCTATTTCTCCAATAACTCCCAAACCATGCATTTCTGGCCCAAACTCGACAATACTAATATTGAAGAGAACGATTTTCTCTTCGATTTGTTATATCGAAGTCCTATATTGGATTGCGGAGCTGTCGGGAAAACGCGTCCAAAGTCTGTTCTCCAAACGTCGTCCAAATGCTGTCTTTTCGTGATTTCCGGCGAAATAGCTCATTTTCGGAAGGAAGACCACTAGGCTAAAGTTGTCCGAAATGGCGCGTTTAAGCTCGAAAAAAAGATGGTGTGAAGATTGGAGCTCCTTTGCAAATTCTGGAACCAGAAAAGCAAATCCGGGCAATAGAAAATATGTGAGTTTTCTCCCCTTTAAAGCTTTTATGGTTTTTGACGTATGAAGTATATAAAGTTATGATTTTTAAGTATATAAAGTTATAATTTTTAATTACATAAAGTTATGATTTTTAATTACATAAAGTTATTATTTTTAGTTATGTAAAAATATCATTTTTGATTAGTTAAAAATAGGATTTTTATCATAGGAAGGAAATATTTTTAGCAAGGTTAAAAATATGATTTTTAACTAGTGTATGGCATGGAAATGTTTATAGAAAGATAAAAATATGATTTTCAGCCTATATATGCTATTTATAAAATAGACAAGTTATGAAATAATTATTCAATAGTTAAAAATATGATTTTTAACTTATGCATGTTATTTACAAAATAGACATGCAGGATTCCTGGATAATTTAAGATTAACAATCAAAGATTGATGGAGTGGTAGCCCAAGGTGATAACTCCTCACTATAATTTTCTTATACAGTTGATTATTTTATAACTGCATATATGAATTGTTCCCTGTCGTCCACAGACCATGGACGACTTGTTTGATTGTTTGGTTTGGTTGATTAGATTATTTGGTTGAATTTGGTTGTTTGGGTGAAATGAATTGATTAGAATTGTTATGTGTGTGACGCGAGCCAATATCAGGAGGGGTAATGCTAGACATTACCCGATTTAGATATCGCGCCGTTATGCCGCCAAAATTTACTAAAAAAAATGTCAGAACAATAAAAATATCATTTTTATTGTATAAATGAGCTGAATAGAATATTCATATGTTGAATAAGATATTTTATCGTTAAAATTTTAATTTTTAACATTGATATGAATAAAATAAATATTCATTTACAAATGGACGATTTGTTTATATACACACATTTGATAGACATTGATTGGGACGATAAATTTTACGTATCACCCAACTGCACAAATAATGTTCAGTATTTGTTGGTTGAAACCTTACACGAGTGTTCGGATGATATTTGACGTACACTAATCCCGATTGTTTAGTTGTATGTCAATTGATAGGTTGACAGACTGTTATAGGCGTTTAATATTTATATTTAATGCTTATACAGTGTAGAATGCACTCTAGATGGTGGATGATTATTTACCACTGCTGTTGTAAACATGTGTTGTATGAAATCCATATAATAACATTACATGGAAATTGACTGTGTCTGATTCCAGTTCAGAAAGAATGAATATTTTAAAATAATGAATATTTTAAAAATAATATTCAGTAAAAGATCAAAATCTGATTTTGATGTCTGATTTAAAATGGTTTTAAAATAACCAGAATTTCCAATATATGAATTGGAATGGATTTGAGTCGAAATTATATTCGGAATATTTCGATATTGGGTTCCGTGATTATACGGATATTGTGGAGGAATTTGGAAGATATATATATCGTTATTCCAATATGATATTTGTTGGTTTCAGAATTTGGTATTGAATATAAGCCGATATATTTTCTATTCAGAGCCTTGTATTTAATATCAAATTGGATTTTGGGTTTGTCGTGAATGGTATCTTTAGTAATACTGTTCTTAATCTCAATGGAGTTAAGAAAATTAGAATCTGACTCGAGATTAGCTACGTTGAATAGTTTCTTGGGTATTGATCTGATGTGGGTTTCGGCCTTTGGGGTTAATACTTAGGGAATTGTTCTCTTACTAATTTACGGTTAGAGACTGATGGGATTTTGGGTTTGTCGTGAATTGTGTTTTAAATGGCACTGTTCTTAAACCCAGAGTGAAAAGAATCAATCTTTTAATTAAGATTTGAAGAAGAATTAACAATTAATTAACATTTAATTGGAACTAAAAATAGAATGTGAATTGGGTTTATTATGAATTGTGTTTTTAACAACATTCGTTCTTTTACCCGATTTATAGTGAAATGTGATTTGGAATTTATAAATCTTTTTATTTAGATTTAACGGGAATTTTACAAAGTTTAGTATTCAAATTTAATATATTAAATTAGAATTGAATGGAATTCGATTGATAATAATCGAAGTGAACTTCTGTGGAGGAAGACTGTTAATACATATGGAATTTAAAAGGCTTTGCCGTCATTCCATTTATATTATTGGTCGGATACGGGAATTGATATCGATTATATACATTGATTTATTTTTCCATGAAGATTCCATAACTAATGGAATGTGATTTGGGTTTATCGTGAACGGTGTTTTAAAATAACACTTGTTCTTTAACCCAATTAACAATGGAATGAGATTTTGGGTTGTCATTAATGGTATCTTTAATAATACTGTTCTTAGACCCAATGGAGTTAAGAAAATCAGAAACTAACCAGAGATTAGTTAAGTTGAATGGTTTCCTGGGTATTGATCTGATGTTGGTTTAGGCCTTCGGGGTTAATACTTAGGGAATTGTTCACTTGCTAATTTACGGTTAGAGGCTGATGGAATGGAATATGATTTAGGTTTATCGTGAACTGCGTTTTAAATGACATTAGTTCTTTCACCGGTTAAAGACAGGATATGATTTCCTAAGCTAAATAATCATTAATATTGATTTTTGGGAAGATTAAAACCAAGTGGAGTTTTAATGAATCTTTATTTAGGTTGAAATGATATCCAAAGAAAGATTAAAGAATAAATTTAAAGAATTTATCTTCGATAAAATTAATGGGAACCTTTCCCAAAGTATATGAATATTTCAATAAAAGAATATTCAGAATTGGAATGAGGCTTATGTTGTGTTTTTATAAAACTTGTTTAATATATACGCGAGTTATTCGGGAAGGCCGGGTTTATACCCATTTCGAATAACTGATTCGACGATACGTCAAGGATGAAGACGGTGGTTGAAGACCAGAGGTCTCCACATCGTTTGGATGATTACTGATGTCTTGATTGGGCTGTACACCCAAGATGAGGTAATAAGTGGTGATCGTCTAGATGTACTTGGAGATCGACGGATATGCGAGGGCCTCTCCCCTGTATTGGACATATGGGAGAGGAATAAGGTGCCTCCGGTTTCGTTCAGACCCAGAACGGACTTATAGATGGATTGTGTGTCTGACATTGGATTTTATTCTATGCTGATTGATTTCTATTAAATATACATCTGTTTGGAAGCGGAAAATTTATTCTCTTGCTTAAAGCCCTTCTCTGAGACATACGAGCTCAGAGGTTATATATCGATAGATATCAGTCGCATGGCATGAATTGCCTGTGTGGCACGCTGAGATGCATTGATCAAGGCTTTTGTTGAAAAGCAAAGTCTTGTGGTTGATGATCAAAGCACGGCTTTGATACAACATAGCTTTGTGTATAGTGTTAATTCGCGAGCCTCACACCTCGGTATGAGTCAAAAACGGGATCGTGACTGCAGGGAGTGCACGATGTTTCTGTCTAGTTATGGGTGATGTCAGCGTTTTATAAGCCCTGAAAATTATATTATTTTTACCTATGTGGTTGTTGGAATGCGAGGCGCCTTGGGTACATCGGTTTCTACGGAGCCGATGGATGGGTCCTTTAGGACCGAGAAACGTGTGTTCAAGAATAACTAATCCTCAAACGTAATGGAGGACCGGCCCTGAAGATCCAAGGGTTGCCCTGAGTGTGTAGTCCTGAGACATGTGTTAGAGTGTCTCGAAGCGGTGAGGAGCCATCCCTGGCCTCGACTCATGACGGAAATTCAATTTCCAATACGTGATATTTCGGTTTTATTTGTAGAGCCTAGTATGGTAACATAGCGGGATGGGGCACTATGTTGTCTATGATTGATACATTTATATTGGAAGTTGTTTTCATACACTTTACACTATAATAGTATCAAAATGATTTTTTTTAACGTACCAAGCATGTTTGGCTATTATAAGGTATAACTCTATCCTCTGGCTTGCGTTGCATTGTGTGATGGGACCTGAGTCTTATAATAACTTCATTTTTCCAAAAAGCATTGCATTGTTTATTCTATGCACTTGTATTCTTTGAAGGAAACCCGTTCTGTGTTATACAGCGTGGTCCCTTGATTTACTTTAATTTTTAAAGTAAAGTTTTAAATAAATGTTTTAGTTCTCACACCAGTCACATGACTGACATGGAGTTTATTATTTTACCCTAAACTCTGGGTGCCCCTATTTCCACACGAGCAGCTACTAGTTTTGGTTTTGCAGATTTATATTCACAAGATCCTCGTTTATAGCTAGAACGATATTCAGAAAGCTCTGTATCCATGTATTACTTTCAGTTGTGTTTTGTATTGTTTTCCGCTGTTATGTATTTAAATGTAATTTAAATCTCTGATATATTTCTGATGTGTAATATTTATTCGTACTCCGTATATTCTTGTATTCTGATGGAATTGTTGTAATTAGCAATGAAATGTTCTTCTATTTGTGTTCTGATTCGTCTTGTTCTCAAAGCAGTTCGTTCTTTCCTTTACGGGGAAGTTCGGGTCGCCACATTTGGTATCAGAGCTTTGGTTTACAGAGCTCGGAGAACAAAACACGTTAGAAACAAACAAAAGAATTCATCAGAGATTGAATTAGCAATATCCAATAAGAATGACTCATTAGAGATAGGATCAGTAGTATCCTAGAAGGAGTGGGAAGGGTAGTGTTTTTAAAATCAAAATGAAAACAAATATTGTTTTAAAAATTTGAACCTTATTCAACGTATTTGAATATTTTATTTGTATTGAATTTGGACAATCCAATATATAAAGATTTTGCATATACGCCTTGCAAACGTATATTCGAAGTTTAAATATACTAGATAGATATAGAATCACACTCTAGTCGCCTGAAGATGGCATTGATGATTGAGATTTCATCATCAGTGTTTATGTTCGAGTTTTGAAAGTGGGATGTCTATATATTTCCAATTGACTGGTGTGAGAACCAAACTAGATAAGGTTTATTGTTGTGATTTGGCATCAGAAATGGATTTTTATATATATAAAAATTATGGATTTGAAACGATAATCAACAAATTGATTGCTGGTTGTGTTGTTTTACTATTGGTTGATTAATTAAAATTTTGAACCATTATGCCAAATTGAATCAAATCTTGAACTGAATTGAAAATAGCTTGAAATAGCGTATATGTACATGTATATACATTGAACAGGTAAATGGATTTGCTATTGAGTAAAGAATTTATTTGCGTGCCCGACAAATATGTAAACCTTAATGAGTTGGATGCGAAATTTTATTGTTATATAAACTCATGTGAATTCCATTGGATGCGGAGTCTGGTTGTTCTATGTGAAATCATAAACATCGCCATAGGATAGTAACAATTAATTTTGAACTACACTACATGGCATACTGCATGAAGATATCATACTCTATCATATGCCACACAAGCATTTGGAGCTTATGTGACGAGGTTGAAGATTTACCATACAAGCGAGAGGTTTGTATAGCGATGACTATATTTCAGGTTGAACCGAAGAATGATATGGACTATGTAAACTATAACTATAAATTGCCAGATTATAAAAACCCCACACAGGTCTAGAGAAGATAATAAGCACGTCTTTCTAGTCATTAAGGCACAAAAACTATTTATAGGGTGAAGAGAATTTATTCTCTGGAGTTATGATCTATATACACTCCCCTGTGGACACCGGAATATATCACTATAAATATGTGTATGCTTTTTAGGATTTATTGGTTGCCTAATACGGCCCAATAAATTTCCAAACCCCTTCCCGTACAAAGGAGGTTACGGCGAATTTTTTTAGAAATTTAGGATGTTAGCCAAATTTTTGAACAATTTAAAAATTCTCAGAAACTGATAAGTTGAAGAATGAAAGCCAGAATGAAAGTTGAGTTGTAACACCCCGTGTATTTTATAACCGTGAAATTCATAAATTAAACTATAAATAATTTTAAATCAAAGAATTAAGGGAAACGGGATACGCCATTGCGTTCGTCTCGGAATTCTGCTTGAAATAGAGTCTGAGTTTGCGTAAAACGGATATCGTATGAAGAAGATATGGACGAACGAAGTTGGGTGAAAAACCGGAAAACGGGTCAGAATGCACTGCCGCACTTGGGAAGTGCGCCAGAACAAAAAGTGCGCCAGTACATTTTTGACCTGGCACACCTGCCAAGTGCGCCCAGGTCAAAAATGACCTGCTGGCCAGGTCTGGTCAAGTCCTGGCTGGCCAGGTCTGTGTTTGGTCGATTTTCTGAGCCTTGCCTTGTCACTAGGGCTAGGTGTCAGCTCCTGGTTGGTCTCTCCTTCAAACGAACGGCTATTATTGAACCAAGCTTCATCGACGATCTAAAACAACTCACAAACTCTATAAAAAGGACCTAAGACTAACCCTAATTCACACAAACTAAAATGGAGCTGAGACCGTCATGTTGCTGAGGAGAGACTAAAGATAGCCGTCGGAAATAGAGAGACAACTAGGAGATAATTCAAAGCTTAAAGCAACGTTAATCAAATCAAAGCAACGCCTACAACAAAGGATAGCATCTCCAAATTCAGAATTCAGATTTCTGAATTGAAGATTCGCCATACGCTGTAAGTAGAGTGCTATTCCGATATGAATTAAATAATTGTGTTGATTTGTGTAATGTAAGAAATGGAATTGTGGCGATAATAATATATTTGTATGTTGCTTTGATGCAAAACGATTTGGGAATATTATGGTATACGATTGGATATTTGCAAGTACGCAATTTGCGTTGGAAACGAAATGGAATTGTGGCGATAATGACTTATATTTGTATGTTATTTTGATTCTAAACGATTTGGCAATGCTATGGTTTGATTCATACAAGTATATGGTTTATGTTGATAACCACATGTTGTGGAATTTTGATTGGGACTCATGCAAGCATATGATTCATATTGAAAACTACATGTTTGTGGTAGTTATTTACAACACCCATTTGGTAAATGCAATTATAAGATTCATGTTGAAACAACAACTATATGTTGTAATAATTTATTTTGAAATTCATGCAAATCTATGATCTATTGTTATGACAACATGATGTAAAATTCTATGGTCATCTTTAGTGTAATTTGATTCACCTAAGTATTATGATTCATATGAAGGTTATGTTGAAATTGGCATCATAGTTCAAGTATAAAAATCATGCTTTTGTGATAGTGACAAAAGCACGCATCTTTGTAAATTTGCATTAATTTTATGAACATGACTAAACTATGTTCGTTATTATGCCCAATTGAAAAACATGTTTTTAGGCTCATGTTGTTATCATAAGTTACATTAGAATTACATTCCTCTTGCAAGTTTACATAGATAAAATAAAAACCATGATGTAAGTTTAGATATGTTTATGCTATAATTCTATGAATAGAATGAAAAACCATGATTCATATAAGAATTAGGTTGGGATAATTCTAGTTGAACCATACTTTTGTATTAGTGACAAAAGTAAGTACCTTTTTATTAACATGTAGTGATTTTATGAACACGATTAGTTTATATTATGCCTAAATAAAAGTATAGGCTTATATTTCTAGTCAAGACCCTGTGCCAATAATAATGATATCTAATTTAGTTAGATTCTTAATTTCAAGTTTACATGGTTAGTTGAACCTATGATTCATGTTTAAGTTTATGCCATTTTCATATGACTAGAATAATTCATGTTTAAGTACTGCTTATGCCATAATCATATGAATAAAATAATTCATGTTTAAGTATTGTCTATGCATTAATCATATGAATAGAATGATTTATGTTTAAGTATTGTTTATGCTATGATTATATGGATAAAATGATTCATGTTATGCCATGATTATATGATGTTACAATTGCAAGTTCACATGTGCCTATTTTATGTTAATTAGATCGTATGTTGCAAGTTCATGCGTTCACACTCCCCTTTTTATGTCACCTTATAAACACCATGTTATAGCCTCCCCTTTTCATATGGCTAAATTGGGTTTAAGTATTAAACCCAACACACCTTACATTGGAACGAGCGAATAAAACGGGGGAAATGACGTTTGGGTTAAAAATATAGAACATATGGGTTGGCTTGTTTGACGCACGCCAATAACTTTGAAAAACAATTAAGTGGCATAAATAAGTCTTAACCAATAAAGATGAATTTGAAGAATGGGCCGCAAATATTTACATATAAAAAGAAGAAAGACAAAATATGTAAATGTAGAAAATACGATGTGTTTAACCCGAGGTTGGATTGAGTTGTGATGTAAACCTGCCCGGAACCGCCCGGCTGTCCAGTCGTCACAACAATACCTATCCAATGTGAGTGGTTAAACATGGAGCCCAATAAGGACCCGAGGTTAGACTGAGTTGTGGCGTAAGACTGCCCGGACCCAACCGGCAACAGGCATCCACAACAATACCTGTCTAATGTGAGAGGTCAAGGTTTTAATAAGACAATTAAGGCTGAGTCAGGATTGATAGGATTAAGTAAATTATATTAGTACTTAATCAAAATGGAACATGCTAAACTAAACAGACTGATTGGGGGTTAGGTTTATAAAACACTTAACCAACTTAGCATGTTGGCTAGAAATAGAAAACCTAGTAGCGAGGGACACTTTTCGCAGTAACCCTACAAGGTATCATGATACCCTAAAACTAGGCAGGGTGGGGCACGATTACTGGGCTGATTGTAAGAGGTCAAATCGACGACGGTGGTGCAGCAGTGTAGGTTCTAACGGTGTGCGGGCGTGCACACACTCTGGCGCAGAAAAATAAGGCACTGGGCACCAGTAGAATACTTGTGCATTCTAGGATTGTGTTGGGCCGCCACCATGGGACTTGATACACCCCATGGTGGGACCAGCATAGGTAACTACAACATCGGGGGCCGTAAGACACATGTAACTATGCGAGTAGGAGCCGATCATCATAAAATGGATCACTTCACCCTGATTATGGGGTGCCTGTTGGGAACTAGTTTATATGGGTACAGAGATTAATATGGGGTACGATAGTATATTCGACCCTAGACAACTTAACTAAGTTTATGGTGCTTTCCCATTTCAAGTTTATACTTATCATACCCAGATCTTTATTCATAGACTGAATAGTCCTAGACTTACTCAGGCTTTATGTCTGACTCTACTTTCTTTCGTCTTCTTTTCTTCCGCCCCCCCCCCCCCCCCCCAGGTCCACAGGGAGGGAATACCGCAGCTTGACCAGCCTTCATATCCAGCTTGAAGAGAACGAATGTATTGCTTGGATCTTTTCGTTTTGGACTATGGCTTTGGACAGCAACTATGGGACTTTTGCATTTTATTTATGTTTTCTTTATGCTTCTTTAAACAATGTAATCAAGACAGTTATGAAATATTGTCCTAGACTTACCCTGATTATGGGATTTGGAAATATTGTAAGACAATTATGGCATGGTTTGTGTAACACATATTTTAATGGAATAAAAGTTGTTGTTTTCCGCTGTTCAAAAATATGTGTTCTTATATCTGTCTTGTATATCTGTGACTTATACTTATAAACCTCCACCAAAATTAGGGCATTCACTTTGAGAGTGACCCTAACGGAGGTGGGGTGTTTCACTTGGTATCAGAGCATAGGTTTACCAGATAAGATAAAAAGTTTTGAAAATTTATTTTCAAAAAGGAAATTTAAAGAAGCATTTGATAAAAATAAAATATTTTATTTTAAAAAGGCAAAGTCCCCCCAAATCCATAGGAACTATCTCTTATCCTTCGTTTTGAATCTATCCTTTCTGTTTCAGCATGTCTGGAGACCTTACTCCCCAGCTGCTGACGCTTTCACTCCTCCTCCTCCACGTGAACCAGCAAGCGGAAGAGTCCCAGAGTAGGAAGACGAATAATAGTCAAACAAGAAACGATCGTAACAGTAATAATAAGAAACGAGAAAAAAGGAAATGTAATTTTTGTGGTACGGAAGGGCACATAGCCAAGGATTGTAGAAAGAGGAAAAGAAAGCAAGGAGAATGTTTTCATTGTGGGGAGACTGGACACATCAGCAAAGACTGCCCTGAGAAGACAGACTCTAAGAAGGGCGGGAAAGACAGCAAGTCCCAAGAGAAGAGGAAGTGTAAATTCTGTGACAAAGTGGGGCACTTAGTGAAAGATTGCCGGAAAAAGAAGGCCAAGATGAATGGTGGGTGCTTTTCTTGCGGTGAGATAGGCCACATGGCTAAGGACTGCCCAAAGAAACGAGGACAGGAGCAGAGGGCTGGATCCACTACAGGGGCACAGGTTCATGTGCTAGAAGCGCCACCTCTGCAACAGCGAGGTATAAATACTTCTGTAGGAAGTGTAGTTTATCTTTATGATCACCCCGTTCGAACTTTATTTGATTCTGGCCCATCACACTCCTTTATCTCGTCTGCTTTAGTAGAATCTCTGCACCTAAAAACTAGTATGGTAGAGGACCCCTTAATTGTTTCAAACCCAATTGGGGGCCCAGCTTATTTGTCTATGATCTTTGTGGGATTGAAAATTTCTATTCTAAGCGTAGAATTTCAATGTAGTGCCTTTGTTTTGGGCTTTTTGGGATATGGTTTGATTTTGGGCATGGATTGGCTATCCAATAATGGGGCCATCCTTGATTGTGAGAAAAAAGGGTTGTTAGGCTCCTAACCCAGCTCGGTAACACTTTTGGAAATTACTTGTAATCCTTCGTATGCGGTTATGCTTAGTTATCTTGAATCGCTAGATGCCTCCGTTGAAAACTTGCAATCGGTTAGAGTGGTCCGGGAATATCCGGATGTCTTCGAAGAGGTGAAGGGCTTGCCTCCGAAGCGGGAGATAGACTTCCGCATATACCTTGTAGATAATACAAAGCCCGTTGCGTTGCCCGTTAGACACATGGCTCCACGGGAAAGGAAAGAGCTCAGTAAACAGATTAAAGAGCTTCTAGAGAAGGGGTTCATAAGAAGGAGCATTTCAGAATGGGGGCGCTCCAGTAGTGTTCGCCACTAAGGCAGAAGGTTCATTTCGCTTATGCATGAGTTGTGGAGAATCACCTTAATAAGTACATTTGGAAACATGGCTGGCATTTATTTCCAAGAGATAGTTCTTCTACATGGAATACCTGATAGTAAGTGGACGAGATCTAAGATTCACTAGTGAATTTTGGCGAGCTTGCATGAAACCATGAGTACGCCGTTATGTTTGAGCTGAGTATATTAGAAGTAGAGTAAGTGAAAGAGGAACGAGAGGCAACAGTGAAATAGGTTCCAACTCATATTTTGGAAACAAGAATTAAGAAGATACGAAATTGTGAAGTTAAAGACGGACAAAGCATAATGGAGTTAAGCTCAAGGAAATGCGATTTAGAAGATTGAAGACTAGACTCGAGCATCATATCTCTTCTTAAGAGTATATCTTTGATCCCTCTCTTCCTGTAGAGCTTACTTGCGTGCTATCTTTTGTGTATATCCTCTCGGTCCGATTCTCAATCCACTTTCTGTTGCAAACCCCATAGGGAGTATGACTCATCTATTAGTAACACATGTTGGGGCTGGAGGGTGTTCGTTGGTTTGACTAAACTTTTTGGGTTTTATAGGATACGGGTTGGTCTTAGGGAGGGACTTCCTTGTGACCTAAAAGGAGTCCATCATGCTTAGTTTCCTAGAATCATATATAGTGGTTGGGTTGAGTAATTCTTTGGGTGTCAGTCTGATGTTGATTTCGGTCTTCGGGGCTGATGCTTAGAGAGTTCTTCTCCTAATCAATATATATGTGGCATAGATTTCCAGTTTTGACATTGCCTAATGGGCACAAAGTTTTTACTTGCTTCTATCATTCGACTATACCTTTAGATAGGAACAATTGGGAAAATGGCCTATAGATTAGAGCTACCCGAAAGATTGGCCGGAGTTCACAACGTTTTTCATGTTTCACATCTCCGAAAATGTCTACATGAGTCTGCTGAAGTGGTAGAGCCAAATATCCTAGAAGAAGCTGAAGTGGAACGCAAAGCAACCGTGAGGAAAGTTCCAACCCGCATATTAGGAACAGAAGTGAAGAAGCTACGCAACCGCGAAGTCAAGCTCGTCAAAGTTCAGTGGAGCGACGCCAAGGGAGATGCAACTTGGGAAACTGAAGCTAGAATACGCGCTGCCTACCCTTTTCTTTTCGAGGGTACATCCTTGATCTTTCTTTTCCTTAAGTTGCGCTTTTATCTATCTTTTTTTTAGGTATATCTCCTCGACCCTATCTTTTAGGTAGAAACACTTTGGATGAAAACATGTAGTTGAAACATGTTATGGATGATGGTTGCAAGTGGTTGCAAGTGATTGCTAGTGGTTGCTCGTGGTTGCATATACACACACAATCTAGGCTTTAGATCGGCTCAGTCACTTCATTTTGCATATGCATATATGTTTGCATTCGTATATGGTTGAACTTTAATGTGTTGTCATATGGATGTTGCATGTGTATGAATGATTGTGCACTCATGTAGAATCATGAATAGGGGGATTTGCATTCATAATGGATTCATAGCACTTACATAATTCGCATTAGGTAGGTCAACTGAATCAGTAGACCGCCTGATTTTGCATTAGATAAGTACATGTACACACACACACTTCGCATATGATCATGAAGCATTAGAAGTCTTTTAAGGACAATGGATGCTCGTGTTTGATGGATGAGTAGATGGATGTTTGGACGTTAGGATGTACATTCTTCCTGAACTTGAAGATTTCGGGGACGAAATCCTTTTAAGTGGGGGAGAATGTAACACCCCGTGTATTTTATAACTGTGAAATTCATAAATTAAACTATAAATAATTTTAAATCAAAGAATTAAGGGAAACGGGATACGCCATTGCGTTCGTCTCGGAATTCTGCTTGAAATAGAGTCTGAGTTTGCGTAAAACGGATATCGTATGAAGAAGATATGGACGAACGAAGTTGGGCGAAAAACCGGAAAACGGGTCAGAATGCACTGGCGCACTTGGGAAGTGCGCCAGAACAAAAATGCACTGGCGCACTTGGGAAGTGCGCCAGTACATTTTTGACCTGGCACACCTGCCAAGTGCGCCCAGGTCAAAAATGACATGCTGGCCAGGTCTGGTCAAGTCCTGGCTGGCCAGGTCTGTGTTTGGTCGATTTTCTGAGCCTTGCCTTGTCACTAGGGCTAGGTGTCAGCTCCTGGTTGGTCTCTCCTTCAAATGAACGGCTATTATTGAACCAAGCTTCATCGACGGTCTAAATCAACTCACAAACTCTATAAAAAGGACCTAAGACTAACCCTAATTCACACAAACTAAAATGGAGCTGAGACCGTCATATTGCTGAGGAGAGACTAAAGATAGCCGTCGGAAATAGAGAGACAACTAGGAGATAATTCAAAGCTTAAAGCAACGTTAATCAAATCAAAGCAACGCCTACAACAAAGGATAGCATCTCCAAATTCAGAATTCAGATTTCTGAATTGAAGATTCGCCATACGCTGTAAGTAGAGTGCTATTCCGATATGAATTAAATAATTGTGTTGATTTGTGTAATGTAAGAAATGGAATTGTGGCGATAATAATATATTTGTATGTTGCTTTGATGCAAAACGATTTGGGAATATTATGGTATACGATTGGATATTTGCAAGTACGCGATTTGCGTTGGAAACAAAATGGAATTGTGGCGATAATGACTTATATTTGTATGTTATTTTGATTCTAAACGATTTGGCAATGCTATGGTTTGATTCATACAAGTATATGGTTTATGTTGATAACCACATGTTGTGGAATTTTGATTGGGACTCATGCAAGCATATGATTCATATTGAAAACTACATGTTTGTGGTAGTTATTTACAACACCCATTTGGTAAATGCAAGTATAAGATTCATGTTGAAACAACAACTATATGTTGTAATAATTTATTTTGAAATTCATGCAAATCTATGATCTATTGTTATGACAACATGATGTAAAATTCTATGGTCATCTTTAGTGTAATTTGATTCACCTAAGTATTATGATTCATATGAAGGTTATGTTGAAATTGGCATCATAGTTCAAGTATAAAAATCATGCTTTTGTGATAGTGACAAAAGCACGCATCTTTGTAAATTTGCATTAATTTTATGAACATGACTAAACTATGTTCGTTATTATGCCCAATTGAAAAACATGTTTTAGGCTCATGTTGTTATCATAAGTTACATTAGAATTACATTAGAATTACATTCCTCTTGCAAGTTTACATAGATAAAATAAAAACCATGATGTAAGTTTAGATATGTTTATGCTATAATTCTATGAATAGAATGAAAAACCATGATTTATATAAGAATTAGGTTGGGATAATTCTAGTTGAACCATACTTTTGTATTAGTGACAAAAGTAAGTACCTTTTTGTTAACATGTAGTGATTTTATGAACACGATTAGTTTATATTATGCCTAAATAAAAGTATAGGCTTATATTTCTAGTCAAGACCCTGTGCCAATAATAATGATATCTAATTTAGTTAGATTCTTAATTTCAAGTTTACATGGTTAGTTGAACCTATGATTCATGTTTAAGTTTATGCCATTTTCATATGACTAGAATAATTCATGTTTAAGTACTGCTTATGCCATAATCATATGAATAAAATAATTCATGTTTAAGTATTGTCTATGCATTAACCATATGAATAGAATGATTTATGTTTAAGTATTGTTTATGCTATGATTATATGGATAAAATGATTCATGTTATGCCATGATTATATGATGTTACAATTGCAAGTTCACATGTGCCTATTTTATGTTAATTAGATCGTATGTTGCAAGTTCATGCGTTCACACTCCCCTTTTTATGTCACCTTATAAACACCATGTTATAGCCTCCCCTTTTCATATGGCTAAATTGGGTTTAAGTATTAAACCCAACACACCTTACATTGGAACGAGCGAATAAAACGGGGGAAATGACGTTTGGGTTAAAAATATAGAACATATGGGTTGGCTTGTTTGACGCACGCCAATAACTTTGAAAAACAATTAAGTGGCATAAATAAGTCTTAACCAATAAAGATGAATTTGAAGAATGGGCCGCAAATATTTACATATAAAAAGAAGAAAGACAAAATATGTAAATGTAGAAAATACGATGTGTTTAACCCGAGGTTGGATTGAGTTGTGATGTAAACCTGCCCAGAACCGCCCGGCTGTCCAATAGTCACAACAATACCTATCCAATGTGGGTGGTTAAACATGGAGCCCAATAAGGACCCGAGGTTAGACTGAGTTGTGGCGTAAGACTGCCCGGACCCAACCGGCAACAGGCAGCCACAACAATACCTGTCTAATGTGAGAGGTCAAGGTTTTAATAAGACAATTAAGGCTGAGTCGGGATTGATAGGATTAAGTAAATTATATTAATACTTAATCAAAATGGAACATGCTAAACTAAACAGACTGATTGGGGGTTAGGTTTATAAAACACTTAACCAACTTAGCATGTTGGCTACAAATAGAAAACCTAGTAGCGGGGGACCCTTTTCGCAGTAACCCTACAAGGTATCATGATACCCTGAAACTAGGCAGGGTGGGGCACGATTACTGGGCTGATTGTAAGAGGTCAAATCGACGGCGGTGGTGCAGCAGTGTAGGTTCTAACGGGGTGCGGGCGTGCACACACTCCGGCGCAGAAAAATAAGGCACTGGGCACTAGTAGAATACCTGTGCATTCTAGGATTGTGTCGGGCCGCCACCATGGGACTTGATACACCCCATGGTGGGACCAGCATAGGTAACTACAACATCGGGGGCCGTAAGACACATGTAACTATGCGAGTAGGAGCCGATCATCATAAAATGGATCACTTCACCCTGATTATGGGGTGCCTGTTGGGAACTAGTTTATATGGGTACAAAGATTAATATGGGGTACGATAGTATATTCGACCCTAGACAACTTAACTAAGTTTATGGTGCTTTCCCATTTCAAGTTTATACTTATCATACCCAGTTCTTTATTCATAGACTGAATAGTCCTAGACTTACTCAGGCTTTATGTCTGACTGTACTTTCTTTCGTCTTCTTTTCTTCCGTTTCCCCCCCCCCCCCCCCCCTAGGTCCACAGGGAGGGAATACCGCATCTTGACCAGCCTTCATATCCAGCTTGAAGAGAAAGAATGTATTGCTTGGATCTTTTCGTTTTGGACTATGGCTTTGGACAACAACTATGGAACTTTTGCAGTTTATTTATGTTTTCTTTATGCTTATTTAAACTATGTAATCAAGACAGTTATGAAATATTGTCCTAGACTTACCCTGATTATGGGATTTGGAAATATTGTAAGACAATTATGGCATGGTTTGTGTAACACATATTTTAATGGAATAAAAGTTGTTGTTTTCCGCTGTTCAAAAATATGTGTTCTTATATCTGTCTTGTATATCTGTGACTTATACTTATAAACCTCCACCAAAATTAGGGCATTCCCATTGAGAGTGACCCTAACGGAGGTGTGGTGTTTCATGAGTTGATTTGTTAAACAGCTTTCAGCTCCGTTTCTTTTCGAGGACGAAAAGATTTTAAGTGGGGGAGATTGTAACAACCCGAAAAAATGAATTATTTTAAATAATAACAACGAGAAATTATTTTGAATAGAATTAGAATGTACATACTTATTTGAATCAACGTTAGAATATAAATATTTATTTTAATTATAAAATAAATTGGAAATGGCGTGGTAGTTTGAAAATTCGATTTCAAATTTCAAATGAATGTATAGGATTCAAAATAAACCGGATTTTAGCGAAACTAAAAATATTAGAGTCTATATAAAAATATCTTTCCAACGAATATGAAAAATCCAAATTTCATAGCGGAAATAAAAAGTTATGCCCAGTTGAAGATTCAGAACAGTCGTAATAGAAATATAGCCCCCAAAAAAGTCACATTTTGCATACGAATGCATTTGGACTCGAAACCACTTCCATTGAGTTCGAAATTCCGTTTGCGACTCCGAAAAGTATAAGCTTCGATATGCTTCGAGATCCAAAATAGTGAGAATTGGATGGGGTTTTCGGTTATCAACACATAGCCCTTAAAAAGTGAAATTTTGCATATGAGCTCAGAATTCGACGAGATAAATTTTTCTGGATTCATAATGACAAATCATTATTGAATTCCAAAGCAAGCGACGAACGGAGTTAATATGTGGTCGTGCGAGATAAAACAATTCAGCGTAAAACAGGCAGTCAATTTACAAAGGAACATTATTGATACGACCTCAAATTTCGATTTCATTTTTTTTGGATTCGTATCGTCTAAAAATGATTAAATCCAAAAGGACATGATTTTTGGAGTTAGCGTGTGAGCGTGCAAGAAGAAAAGGTGCACTAAAACCCCATTTTTGAACAATATCTGAGCATCTTTGATAATTTTAACGGATGGTCAAACGAAATCGTAATTTGACGAAACTTAATTTGTTGGACTCGCCTTCACATCTACTATGTCTTGTCCGGAATCCGCGGCAAACGGAGATCGTTAACAGTTGGACGATTGGATGGAAAAAGAGATAAATAACCACTTTCTCTCCTTCTTCCTTCATTCTCTTCCACCCTCCTTTTTTGTTCAAATTCCCATTAATAGGCTCCAAACCCCAAACCGCCTTTGCCCCTCCCTTCCTCAGCCACCGCCGCACCACCTCAGGCCACCGCACCCCCTTCGGCTACCCTCCTCCTCCTTTTCTCTCTCCTCTTCTCTTTCTCTCTCTCACTTCACAAACCTAAACCCTAGACCGAAACACCACCACCACTACCGGTCCTACCACAACCACCTGCACCCTTCCGCCGCCCAGTCAGGCCCCTCCGCCGCCCGCAGCCACCTAGCTTCGGCCGTGAACCCCGCTACACTCAAAACCCATTTTTCCACAAAAATCCCGTTTTGTGTAAAACACCCTGTCACTATTTCACCAATAACTCCCAAACCGTGCATTTCTGGCCCAAACTCCACAATATCAATATTGAAGAGAACGATTTTTTCTTTGATTTGGTATATGAAAGTCCTATTTTGGATTGCAAAACTGTCGGAAAAACGCGTCCAAAGTCTGCTGTCCAAACACTGTCCAAGTGTTGTCTTTTCGCGATTTCCGATGAAATGACACATTTTTGAAAGGAAGACCACTAGGCGAAAGTTGTCCGGAATGGCGCGTTCAAGCAAGAAAAAAAGATGGTTTGAAGATTGGAGCTCGTTTGCAAATTCTGGAACCAGAACAACACATCCAGACGATAGAAAATATGTGAGTTTTCTCCGCTTTAAAGCTTTTATGGTTTTTGACGTATGAAGTATATAAAGTTATGATTTTTAAGTATATAAAGTTACGATTTTTAATTACATAAAGTTATGATTTTTAATTACATAAAGTTATGATTTTTAGTTAAGTAAAAATATCATTTTTGGTTAGTTAAAAATAGGATTTTTATTGTAGGAAGGAAATATTTTTAGCAAGATTAAAAATATGATTTTTAACTGTGTATGGCATGGAAATGTTTTTAGAAAGATAAAAATATTATTCTTAGCCTATGTATGCTATTTATAAAATAGACAAGTTATGAAATAATTATTCAGTAATATGATTTTTAACTTATGCATGTTATTTATAAAATAGACATGTCGGATTCCTGGAGAATTTAAGATTAACAATCAAAGATTGACGGAGTGGAAACCCAGGGTGAGAACTCCTCACTATAATTTTCTTATACAGTTGTTTATTTTATAACTGCATATATGAATTGTTCCCCATCGTTCACAGACCATGGACAATTTGTTTGATTGTTTGGTTTGGTTTGGTTGATTAGATTATTTGGTTGAATTTGGTTGTTTGGGTGAAATTAATTGATTAGAATTGTTATGTGTGCATGGCACGAGCGAATATCAGGAGAGGAGTAATGCTAGACATTACCCGAGTTTGATATCGCACCGTTATGCCGTCAAAATTTTCTTAAAAAAATGTTAGAACAATAAAAATATCATTTTCATTGTATAAATGAGCTGAATAGAATATTCATTTGTTGAATAAGATATTTTATTGTTAAAAATATAATTTTTAACATTGATATGAATAAAATAAATATTCTTTTACAAATGGACGATTTTTTTATGTACACACATTTGACTGAAACTGATTGGGACAATAAATTTTACGCATCGCCTAACTGCACAAATAATGTTCAGTATTTGTTGGTTGAAACCCCACAAGGGTGTTAGGATGATATTTGACGTACATTAATCCCGACTGTTCAGTTGTATGTCAATCGATAGGTTGACGGACTGTTGTAAGCGTTAAATATTTATATTTAATGCTTATAAAGTGTGGAATGCACTCTGGATGATGGATGATTATTTATCACTGTTGTTGTATACATGTGCTGTATGAAATCCATATAACAACATTATATGGAAATTGACTGTGTCTGATTCTAGTTCAGAAAGAATGAATATTTTAAAATAACGAATATTTTAAAAATAATATTCAGTAAAAGATCAAAATCTGATTTTGATGTCTGATTTGAAATGGTTTTAAAATAACCAGAATTTCCAATATATGAATTGGAATGGATTTGAATCGAAATTTTCTTCGGAATATTTCGATATTGGGTTTCGTGATTATACGGATATTGTGGAGGAATTTGGAAGATATATATATATCGTTATTTCAATACGATATTTGTTGGTTTCAGAATTTGATATTGAATATAAGCCGATATATTTTGTATTCAGAGCCTTGTATTTAATATCAAATTGAATTTTGGGTTTGTCGTGAATGGTATCTTTAGTAATACTGTTCTTAAACCCCATGGAGTTAAGAAAATTAGAATCTGACTGGAGATCAGCTAAGTTGAATGGTTTCTTGGGTATTGATCTGATGTTGGTTTCGGCCTTCGGAGTTAATACTTAGGGAATTGTTCTCTTACTAATTTACGGTTAGAGACTGATGGAATTTTGGGTTTGTCGTGAACTGTGTTTTAAATGTCACTGTTCTTAAACCCAGAGTGAAAAGAATAAATCTTTCAATTAAGATTTGAAGAAGAATTACCAGTTAATTAACATTTAATTGGAACTGAAAATAGAATTTGAAATGGGTTTATTGTGAACTGTGATTTTAATGACATACGTTCTTTAACCCGATTTACAGTGAAATGTGATTTGGAATTTATAAATCTTTTTATTAAGATTTAACGGGAATTTTCCAAAGTAAAGTTTTCCAATTTAATATATTAAATTTGAATTGAATGGAATTCGACTGATATTAATCGAAGTGAACTTCTGTGGAGGAAGATTGTGAATACATAAATTTAAAAGGCTTTGCCGTCATTCCATTTATATTATTGGTTAGATAAGGAATTGATATCGATTATATACATTGATTTGTTTTTCCGTGAAGATTCCATAATTAATGGAATGTGATTTGGGTTTATTATGAACGGTGTTTTAAAATAACACTTGTTCTTAAAACCGATTAAAAATGGAATGAGATTTTGGGTTGTCGTGAATGGTATCTTTAATAATACTGTTCTTAGACCCAACAGATTTAAGAAAATCAGAAACTAACTGGATATTAGTTAAGTTGAATGGTTTCCTGGGTATTGATCTGATGTTGGTTTCGGCCTTCGAGGTTAATACTTAGGGAATTGTTCACTTGCTAATTTACGGTTAGAGGCTGATGGAATGGAATATGATTTGGGAAGATTAAAACCAAATGGATTTTTAATGAATCTTTAATTAGATTAAAATGATATCCAGAGAAAGATTAAAGAGTAAATTTAAAGAATTAATCTTTGATAAAATTAATCAGAACCGTTCCCAAAGTATATGAATATCTGAATAAAAGAATATTCAGAATTGGAATGAGGCGTATGTTGTGTTTTTATAACACTTGTTTAATATATACGCAAGTTATTTGGAAAGGCCGGGTTTATACCCATTCCGAATAACTGATTCGACGATATGTCAACGATGAAGACGGTGGTTGAAGACCAGAGGTCTTCACATCGTTTGGATGATTACTGATGTCTTGATTGGGCTTTACACCCAAGACGAGGTAATAAGTAATGATCGTCCAGACGTACTTGGAGATCGACGGATATGTGAGTGCCTCTCTCCTGTATTGGACATACGGGAGAGGAATAAGGTGCCTCCGGTTTCGTTCAGACCCAGAACGGTATTATAAATGGATTGTGTGTCTGACATTGGATTTTATTCTGTGTTGATTGATTTCTATTAATATACATCTGTTTGGTGGTGGAGAATTTATTCTCTTGCTTAACGCCCTTCTCTGAGACATACGAGCTCAGAGGTTATATATCGATAGATATCAGTCGCATAGCATGAATTGCCTGCGTGGCATGCTGAGATGCAATGATCAAGGCTTTTGTTGAAAAGCAGAGTCTTGTGGTTGTTGATCAAAGCACGGCTTTGATACAGCATAGCTTTGTGTATAGCGTTAATTCGTGAGCCTCACACCTCGGTATGAGTTAAAAACGGGATCGTGACTGAAGGGAGTGCACGATGTTTCTATCTAGTTATGGGTGGTGTCAGCGTTTTACAAGCCCTGACATTTATATTATTTTTACCTATGTGGTTGTTGGAATGCGATGCGCCTCGGATACATCGATCTCTACAGAGTTGATGGATGGGTCCTTTAGGACCGAGAAACGTGTGTCCAGGAATAACTAATCCTAAAACGTAACGAAGGACCGACCCTGAAGATTCAAGGGTTACCTAGAGTGTGTAGTCTTGAGACATGTGCTATAGTGTCTCGTAGTGGTGAGGAGCCATCCCTGGCCTCGACTCATGACGGAAATCCAATTTACAGTACGTGATATTTCGGTTTTATTTGTAGAGCCTAGTATGGAGACATAGTGGGATGGGGCACTCTATGATTGATACATTTATATTTGAAGTTGTTTTCATACACTTTACATTATAATGGTATCAAAATGATTTGTTTTAGATGTACCAAGCATGTTTGGCTATTATAAGGTAAAACTCTATCCTTCAGCTTGCGTTGCATTGTGTGATGGTACCTGAGTCTTATAATAGCTTCATTTTTTCCAAAAAAGCATTGCGCTATTTATTCTATGTACTAGTATTCTTGGGAGGAAACCCGTTCCGTGTTATACGGCGTAGTCCCTTGATTTACTTTAATTTTTGAAGTAAAGTTTGAAATAACTGTTTTAGTTCTCACACTAGTTACATGACTGACCTAGAGTTTTTTGTTTTAACCAAAACTCTGGGTGCCCCTATTTCCACATGAGCAGCTAGTAGTTTTGGTTTTGCAGATTTATATTCACAAGATCCTGGTTTACAGCTGGAACGATATTCGGAAAGCTCTGTATCCGTGTATTATTTTCAGTTGTGTTTTGTATTGTTTTTCTGCTGCTATGTATTTAAATATAATTTAAATCTCTGATATTTTTTTGGTGTGTAATATTTATTCGTACTCTATTTATTCTTGTATTCTGATGGAATTGTTGCAATTAGCAATGAAACGTTATTCTGTTTGTGTTCTGATTCGACTTGTTCTCAAAGCAATTCGTTCTTTCCTTTACGGGGAAGTTCAGGTCGCCACAGTTAGATTTCAAATTTCTTATATTCTTGGAAAGCTCTTTTCGATTCGAACCCATCAGTTCCGGTTTTAGGAGAATCCGACGTTCGGATCTCCCATTATGCTAATTTAAAGTTAATGGTCGAAATTCGCGAATGGTCGCTGTGCGGCGCATTCTATTAAGGCCATTAAATATATATAATATATATATTTCGTCGATTTCCATTTAAATCGTATTTTATAAATTGTTTATAAATTCATTTTAAAATGATTTCAACTTCATTTTCAATTTCAAATCAAAATTGAGTATTCTATATCTTTAATATATAAAGGACAATATTTTCAAAATTTCAGATTTTAAAATAATTTCCTTTTCGATATTCATTATAAAAATGAATAAAATCGATATAAATATCGTTCGCGTCAAAATGGCGCATAACTAATCAACACACCTCCATACATTTCAATATTTTCGTGTCCATCCAAAATCGGACATCAAAATCAGATTTTAATCCTTTACTAAATATTATTTTAAAATATTCCTTATTTTATAATATTCTTTATTTTAAAATATTATTTATTTTAAAATATTATTTATTTTAAAAGATTTTTATATTTTAAAATGTTCTTTATATTTTAAAATGTTTTTTATTTCTGAATCGGAATGCGACTCAACCAATTACCATATAATTTCAGTTATATGGATTTTATACATCGCATGTATGCGACAATAATGATAAATAATCATCAAATAGTCCATTCACATCCAAAGTGAAATTTACAACTGTGTGAGCATTAAAATATATAAATAACGCTCATCACAAAATGTCAATCCATCGATTGACATATAACTAAATATTGGGACTAGTGGATATCAAATATCATCCCAATACCCGTGTAGGGTTTTCAAACAACAGTGAATTTAAATAAATTATTGGTTAACAAATTTAACCAATTCTAATTCGGTTTGAATTTATTTTTCTAATTAGCTAGTTTTCACTATTAAATTATAAATAAATATTTATAATTTAATTTAAACTACTACATTAATGTTAACATTATTTTTAATACGTTAAATATTTCAAAATCACAAGAAACACATAATAGAGTCCAAACAAATAATCATGGTTTGTACAATAAATGGTGTCGGGTGCTACTAAGCACCGTCTGCATCCTAATATATATTTAACTGTAAATAGATTTGAGTGAGAAAGAGTACTCACCTTTGTTTCCACTCTGTCATTCTTTTAATGTACGATGGTTTGGATTTTGAATTTATTTCCAGTGCGTAGTGTTCTTCACCATGCTTCCAATGTAATCTGCTTCACGCGATTTATATTAAAAATCACATTTTTAAAACAACGCTATATAGAATTAGAAATCACATTTTTAAACTGTTCTATATATTTTTAAAATCATATTTTTAAAATAAAGTTATTTATAAATAAAAATCACATTTCTATAACATTACATATATACATATATATTAAAAATCTCATTTTTAACAAGGCTATTTTATTTAAAATAATGTTATTCACAATTTAAAGACCAATGTTATATACAAATTAAAAATCATATTTTTATTTCAAAACATTTCATAATAAAAATCGCATTTTTATTGAAGCTATATCATTTCTAAAAGTCACATTTTTAAAATCAAAGTTATATATATATATATCACATTTTTATACAATGTCATATACATTAAAAATCATATTCTTATTTATGCTATATTTATTAAAAATCATGTTTTTAACACAATGATATTTTTAAAACAATTTATGTAATTTAAAAATCATATTTTTATAACAAAGGTATTTACATAAAAATCATATTTTTGTTCTAAAACTATATATATAAAAATCATATTTTTATTCTAAAACTATGTGTATATATATATAATCATATTTTTTTCCTAAATTATATAATAAAACAATGCTAATTTCTATTTCAAAAATATTGCTATTTGTGATGGCTCGCCCCGCACCAACCGACATTTACTCCAAAAGTGCGTTGTACACATGTCCAGTTAGCACGGAACGGGTCGTCAGAAGGAAAAGGAAGAAGGAAATGAACATACAAAGAACCTGTAAAATGTCTCACAGCGCATAGGATAAAATATAACAATAACATACTTGACATAAAACAGGTGAGACAGTGCATAAGCTGAAACAACTAACATAGCAGCGGAAAATGTAAGTACAGCTTATGATCCAAAGTTAAACATTATTACAACTTTCAAACTGTCTCAAAGCAAAAGCAAGATAAAGAAGGTGCACTACTAATGCCCAAGTAGCGACCACCAACGACACAGGGAGAATATATATATATATCATACGTGGAAGCGTCCTGCCCGCCTCCGAATCAGCTACTCGCGCATCACCAGCTAACCTGTCTCTAGTCTGCTCGTGTGAGCACTCAGAGTAATAAGAGGAGACATAAAACTCTGGGTCAGACATAAAGCCTGGTATGAGCGATAAGCATCTAAAGTGAACAATAACAGGTAGACTAAAACAAACCTGAACCTGGACCTGCAACCAAAGAGTTAGCACTACATACTGTACAACACTCTAAGGTGCCATGTGTAAAGATACGGAGGTGGGGGTGTGCATGTCATAGTGATGGCAAACAATCAAACATAGCATCCATCCTCACATCTCTCGCTCAGTGCGTAAAGCATACGATATTCACCACTTCGATCACCCATCCTTGCTACGATCACTTTGCCCCATGAAGTCATAAATGGCTTCACTGCACTGATAACATAGCCACTAGTCCTTTGCTATGTCCACTTGCACCATGGAGTTATTCACCCCATCTGCGCCGGCTCATAGCCTTACCAATCCTTTACTATGTCCACTTGCCCCATGGAGTTATTCACCCCATCTGCGCTGGCTCATAGTCTTACTAATCCTTTACTATGTCCACATGCCCCCATGGAGTTATTCACCCCATCTGCGCTGGCTCATATTCTTACTACGCATCACCTTGCCCCTCAAGTCATAATGACTCTACTGCACTGATAACGTAGTCTTGCTACCATCACCTTGCCCCTCGAGTCGCAATGACTCTACTGCACTGATAAGTAGCCCATCATCCATTATTAGTGGTGAATCGAAGTTATGAACGTCGACAACTCCTTAGCACACGTCCCGCAGCAAAGCCCAACCATGAAGCGAACTCATTGGTTCCCCATTGGATCCTGAGCTCTAACTTCCATTTGGACTACCTTTGCATCTCGGGTTATTGGTCATCACCGGATCGGTTCGGCCTTTATCGTCTTTCAATGGATCGTGGTACCCTCCAATTCGTGGTTCCCTGGCACCCTTCAGTTCTTGACCGTGGTTCCTCACCGGTTCGGATCGTGCTCCACCTTCGTCAGGTCGGATCGGGTCGAGGCACTCCCACTGGTTCGGGTCGTGCTCCATAGCTCGTGGCGCTTCCCTTCGGTCGTGATGCTACTCCCCCTTCAGATCGTGGATGCACATCGGTTCGGATCGTGAGTTTCTGAAGTGGATCGGGTCGGATCGGAGATGGCATGCGATCGAGTGCTCCAGCGCGTGATGCGGTTCGAGTTCGAGCTCCTCCCACCATTGGATCGTTGTCTCCAGTCCGGGTCGTGGCACATAGGGCGATCCGCGATCCGGTCCCTGCGCAGTTTCCCTGCGACTTGTTTTATGCCATTCGACAGCGTTTTCGACCAATCTAACACTTCTAAACAATCACAAAGCATACCATACAGTCATAGCAACAAATAGAAGTGACCTCGAACACCAAAACATCAATATGATAAGTCAAAATGGATCAAACATAGCCAAAACCCCATATTTTCCCTTAAGCATGTTTAGGTGAAACTAATGATAGGATTAAAAAAACTTAACCAAATTAACCCAAATTCTTATCAGAGATCTAAAACATCATTTAAGAATTTGTAAATATTTTTCCAGAATTTTATCATGTTTAAATTCGCTAATTAACACTAATTACCCTTAATTAGCCCTAATTAGTGCAAACCTATGCAAATCACTCACCTTAGCCACAAATAAACTAAGATCTGAAATAAATCTCTGATTTGATGCAAATCCCAATGCTAAATAGCAGCTCCAATGTTGATTTGGTGTGGATCTTCCTTGATTAGAGGTTGCTAAGCTTAATCCTTGACCAAAATTTGATTTGGAGGTGATTTAGAGGTTAGAGGCCATTTTTAGGGTTTCTTGGAGATAAGTGGAGGCTAGAAAACTGAAATGGAATGATTCTCTACTTCATTTCAGCCTCCCCATAACCCTAATCCCGAAATGGGTTATGGGCCTATCCACTAATCACCCTATTTGGCCCGGTTAAGCAGTTTTTCACCTTCCAAACCTTATTTCAGCCATATCTCCCAAACGGTAAGTCCGTTTGGCTATTATGACCACTCTACGGAAAGGTAAACCATCAAACGAATCTAATAGAAGTGGTTTTAGGTCAAAATTCCTTTCCAATCAAAAGTTATGGCCAAAACAAGATCAACTAGGGGTAAAATGGTCATTTGAAAATCGACAAAAATCATGAACATGGGAAATGACTCTTGTAGATGTTTCCCAAAGTTACATGACCATACGACTTCATATGGGAAAGAAATAAATATTCTACGATCCTCCGATGCGTAGAATGCGGGTTGTTACATTCCCCCCCCCCCCCCCCCCCCCGCCCCCCCTTAAGAAATTTCGCCCCCGAAATTCCCTAACCAAAACACACACAAAGGGTCCTGCATGCCTTTCAACCATAAAACAACAATCAAACATGCAAAACAAGTAAGGTAAGTCTATCCTAGCATGCGGAATAACTAAATTACCAAGTAAGTCTTACCAGGCAAAGAGTTCTGGATATGCCTTCCTAATGCTCTCCTCTGTCTCCCAAGTACAATCATTCTCGTCCTCGCCCCACTGAACCTTGACTAGCTTCACCGCCTTCCTTCGAAGTTGGTTCGTATCGTGCCCCACAATACGAATTGGCTTGCGGTTCCCAACCGCCTCGGGTTCTAATTCGAAGTCCTCTAACTGATCAGGTGAAATAATCACATCTGAGTCGTGAACGAAATTCCTTAGTTGGGAAACATGAAATACATTGTGAACTCCCGCCATTTTCTCTGGTAAGCCAACTCTATATGCCAAATTCCCGACTAGTTCAAGAACAGGGAATGGGCCAACAAATCTTGGTGCTAACTTGCCTCTCCTGCCAAATCGTATCACGCTCTTCAACGGAGAAATTTTGACAAACACCAAGTCACCAACGGAGAATTTTAAGTCTCTTCTCCTCTTATCAGCATAACTCTTCTGCCTATCTTGGGCAGCTTTCATTCGTTGTTGAATGATCTTAATCTTATCCGAAGTTTCCCTCACCACATCTGGTCCAAGCATAAACTTCTCCCCAGTCTCTATCCAACATGATGGTGTGTTGCACGATCTTCTGTACAAAGCTTCATATGGAGCCATACCGATACTGGATTGGTAGCTATTATTATACGCAAACTCTACTAGATGCAAATGATCATCCCATGATCCACCAAAATCCAATATACAAGCTCTCCAAAAGATCTTCCAATATACGATTCACCCTCTCCGTCTGACCGTCGGTCTGAGGATGATATGCGGTACTGAGATGTAATCCTAACCCTAGAGCCTCTTGTAAGCTCTTCCAAAACCCACTAGTGAACAACGGGTCTCGGTCACTCACAATGCTTTTGGGTACTCCATGAAATCTCACTACCCACTTCATATACAAATCTGCCAACTTGGGTGCCGTTCTGGTCGATTTGACTGGTATAAACCTTGCGCTCTTAGTCAATCGATCCACAATTACCCAAATGCTATCATATCCCGATCTAGTCCTTGGTAAACCATCGATGAAATCCATCGAGACTTGCTCCCATTTCAACTCGGGAATTTCTAATGGTTGCAACAACCCACTAGGCTTCTTTTGCTCGGCTTTAACTAGCTAGCAATTCATGCATTTGGATATAAACTTCCCAACGTCTCATTTCATTCCTTCCCAGTAGTAAGTCTACTTCATGTCTCGATACATCTTATTACCGCTGGGATGTATAGTCAGTTTTGAGTGATGACATTCTTTAAGCACTTCATCTCTCAAACCATTCACGTTGGGTACAACTAGTCTTCCATTCTTTCATCCATCTCGATCAAGTCCATACAAATTCAACTCCTCACCATCGATGTTCATCTCTAACTTGGAGATGATTTCCAATAGATTAGGATCGTCCCTCTTGCTGGAACCAATCCGCTCTATCAAAGTGGGTCTGATCGCTAAACTAGCTAGCATAACTGGATCCAATTCGCACTTTGGTCTGAAATCAAACCCTGCGATATACTCCAGTTGCTTCCATTCAAGAAACATTGCCCCTAAGCTGGCATGTCTCCTACTCAAGGCATCGGCTACCGCATTACCTTTCCCAGGCGTGTATGTGATATCAAAATCATACGAAGCCAAGAACTCTAACCATCTCTGCTGACGGAGATTCAGATCTTTCTGAGAGAAGAGATACTTCAATGATTTATGATCGGTAAACAAGTCAAATCTTTCTCCCAAGAGATAGTGTCTCCACATCTTCAATGTGAACACAATCGCTGCTAATTCCAAATCATGGGTAGGATACTTCTTCTCATGCGGCTTTAGCTGTCGACTAGCATAAGCTACAACCCTACCTCCTTGCATCAATACAGCACCCAGTCCGGTACCACAAGCATCCGTGTATACCGTCATCTCTTCATTCCCTTTAGGAATGACTAACACTGGCGCACGCGTCAACTTCTCTTTTAGACTCTTGAAGGCATCCTCACACACTCCGTCCCAGATGAAGGACTGATTCTTCTTAGTCAATTGAGTCAACGGTGCTGTTATCTTGGAGAAGTCCTAGATAAACTTACGATAATATCCAGCTAACCTAAAGAAACTTCTTACATCTGTCGCATTCTTGGATGTAGGCCAATCCTATACCGTAGCCACCTTCGCAGGGTCCACGGAAATACCACTCTCGGAAACAACATGACCCAAGAATCTCACTTCCCTTCTCCAAAAGTGACACTTAGAGAATTTCGCTTTCAATTGGTGTTTCCTCAACACCTCCATCACTATCCTCAAGTGTCCCTTGTGTTCCTCCTCTGTCCTTGAGTAAACAAGGATATCATCCACGAACACAAGAACAAACTTATTCAACTGATATCTGAATACTCGATTCATAAGATACACAAAATATGCTGGTGCATTGGTCAACACAAATGGCATGACCAACCACTCATAAAATCCAGACGGCGTCCTAAATGTCATTTTCGGAACACTCTCATCTGCTACTCGAAGCTGATGAAATCCTGTCGCGAGGTCCAACTGGGAGAACACTCTTGCTCCTTCCAGTTGATCAAACAAATCATCTATCCGCGGTAGAGGATACTTATTCTTCCTCGTTACCTTATTCAACTCGCGATAGTCCACACACAAACGAAGGGAACCATCTGCCTTAGTGGCAAACACAACTGGTGCTCCCCACTCGGAGACACTCCTTCTAATAAGTCCCTTCTTCAAAAGATTGCTGACTTGCACCCCGATCTCTCGCTGCTCCCTTGGTGCCATACGACGAAGTGGCATCACTATAGGTCGGGCATCTTTCACTAAATCAATACGGAACTCAATCTCTCGGTGTGGTGGAAGCCCGGTCACCTCCTCGAAGACGTCCGGATACTGGCCAACCATGGGCACATCTGACAACTCATCCTGCGGGATGTCAAGGGAATTTACAAAACTAGCCATAACCCCATCACTATGTAGACTACCAAACACTACCCTCCGCCCATCATCCACCCTAACTGTCACCAAAAAGCCCTCACAGTCTACCACCACCTCGTATCTTTGGAGCCAATCGACCCCCAATATAATGCCATACCCAGTAAAGCCCAAAACAAAGCAATCACATACAAACATACATCCATGACTCGATAAGACCAAATTCCTGCAAATCATACTAAGGCTAGTTGAACCACTAATCGGGTTCGTCACAACCAATGGTCTATCGACTATCTCGGGTTCCAGTCCCAACCTATCTACCAGGTCACTAGATATGAAGGAACGGGAATCCCCAGTATCAAACAAAACTCGAACTGGTACATCATAAATAGAAAGCATACCTTGAATAACAATATTTTTTCCTTTCTCCACCGCAGTTGGGGCATTCGACGAAGAAGGAACAGCATTAATAACATATGCTTTCACAATCTGCTTCTCCTTAAGAGGTTGCGGACACTTATCCTTGAAATGTCCCACTTGACCACAGTTGAAACACTTCTTATCCGCTGGCTTGGCCCGACAATCTTTAGCATAATGGCCCTTCTTACCACAGCTGAAGCACTCAACATCTTTCTTGCTCTTTTTCTGACCACCCTTAGATTGGTCTTGCTTCCTCTTATTCTGAGAGTTATTCTTGCCTCCACCGCCTGCTTGCGGCTTTGGCCCTTCTGCAGATGCAGCCTCAGTCTTTGACTTGGGGTAAAGACTCTCCGATCTCAAAGCTTTCCCCACAATCGATTCAAAAGTCTCATCGACGTGGTTGATAAGTCTTTCCCCCAAGTATCCATCCAAACCAGTAATGAACTTCTCATTCTTCTTCTCAGGAGTATCGATAAGAGATAGTCCATACTTCAACAAGGTGTGAACTCAGCAATATAGTCAGAAACTGCCCTACCACTATGCTTGAGCACCAAGAACCTCTTAAACAATACTGACTTCTTGGCAGCTAGAATGAACTTCTCGCTAAAGCGAGCCTTGAACTGAACCCAAGTAACCTGATCTTCTGGAGTAGCTGTTCTAATGGCATTCCACCAATTCATTGCTCGCCCTTGCAGCTGACGAGACGCTAGCCTTCTCTTCATCGCATCCTCAAGACCCAAGTCGTCGAAGATACGGTCACAGCTATCCATCCAGTCCTGAACATCTGTGGCCGTCTCCGTCCCGTGGAACGGCTTCCCACCAAGGTTAGTGTAATCTTTACACAACTTGGCGAAATCGACCCTAGGCGCCTGCACTACTGGGCTAACACCAACTCCGGGATTGGGAACTGCCCCTTGCACTTCTCTAAGCATGTCTATCATGAGGTTAGTAAACATCGCCCTCATGTCAGCGGCATTCCCCTGGTTGGCCCCTCTACCAGCACCCCTCGTGTCTCGACTCATCGTCAATCTGAAAAAGAGAAACGATTAACGACCCCATAGTGGTGCTAGTGCAGTGCAACTTCATTCTTATACTACCAATAGCATATATATATATACATATATATATATATCTTTTGAAAACCAAAGTAATCACAAATACCCTCCCTCATATACGTACTATCTCTCCCTAGTGTCTTTCCCTAGCTTAACTACGCAACCTAGAGCTCTGATACCAAGTGTGACGGCCCGCCCTGCACCAACCGAAATTTACTCCAAAAGTGCACTGTACACATGTCCAGTTAGCACGGAACGGGTCGTCGGAAGGAAAAGGAAGAAGGAAATGAACAGACAAAGAACCTATAGAATGTCTCACAGCGCATAGGATAAAATATAATAATAACATACATGACGTAAAACAGGTGAGACAGTGCATAAGCTGAAACAACTAACATAACAGCGGAAAATATAAGTACAGCTTATGATCCAAAGTTAAACATTATTACAACTTTCAAACTGTCTCAAAGCAAAAGCAAAATAAAGGAGGTGCACTACTAATGCCCAAGTAGCGACCACCAACGACACAGGGAGAATATATATATCATACGTGGAGGCCTCCTGCCCGCCTCCGAATCAGCTACTCGCGCATCACCAGCTAACCTGTCTCTAGTCTGCTCATTTGTGAGCACCCAGAGTAATAAGAGGAGACATAAAACTCTGGGTCAGACATAAAGCCTAGTATGAGCGATAAGCATCTAAAGTGAACAATAACAAGTAGACTAAAACATACCTGAACTTGGACCTGCAACCAAAGAGTTAGCACTACATATTGTACAACACTCTAAGGTGCCATATCAAAAGGTGTAAAGATACGGAGGTGGGGGTGTGCATGTCATAGTGATGGCAAACAATCAAACATAGCATCCATCCTTACATCTCTCGCTCAGTGCGTAAAGCATACGATATTCACCACTTCGATCACCCATCCTTGCTACGATCACTTTGCCCCATGAAGTCATAAATGGCTTCACTGCACTGATAACGTAGCCACTGGTCCTTTGCTATGTCCACTTGCCCCATGGAGTTATTCACCCCATCTACGTTGGCTCATAGCCTTACCAATCCTTTACTATGTCCACTTGCCCCATGGAGTTATTCACCCCATCTGCGCTGGCTCATAGTCTTACCAATCCTTTACTATGTCCACTTGCCACCATGGAGTTATTCACCCCATCTGCGCTGGCTCATAGTCTTACTATGCATCACCTTGCCCCTCAAGTCATAATGAGTCTACTGCACTGATAACGTAGTCTTGCTACCATCACCTTGCCCCTTGAGTCGCAATGACTCTACTGCACTGATAAGTAGCCCATCATCCATTATTAGTGGTGAATCGAAGTTATTAACGTCGATAACTCCTTAGCACACGTCCCGCAGCAAAGCCCAACCATGAAGCGAACTCATTGGTTCCCCATTGGATCCTGAGCTCTAACTTCCTTTTGGACTACCTTTGCATCTCGGGTTATTGGTCATCACCGGATCGGTTCAGCCTTTATCGTCTTTCAATGGATCGTGGTACCCTCCAGTTCGTGGTTCCCTGGCACCCTTCAGTTCTTGACCGTGCTTCTTCACCGGTTCAGATCGTGCTCCACCTTCATCAGGTCGGATCGGGTCGAGGCACTCCCACTGGTTCGGGTCGTGCTCCATAGCTCGTGGCGCTTCCCTTCGGTCGTGATGCTACTCCCCCTTCAGATCGTGGATGCACATCGGTTCGGATCGTGAGTTTCTGAAGTGGATCGGGTCGGGTCGGATCGGAGATAGCATGCGATCGGGTGCTCTAGCGCGTCACGCGGTTCGAGTTCAAGCTCCTCCCACCATTGGATCGTGGTCTCCGGTCCGGGTCGTGGCACATAGGGCGATCCGCGATCCGGTCCCTACACAGCTTCCCTGCGACTTGTTTTACGCCATTCGACGGCGTTTTCGACCAATCTAACACTTCTAAACAATCACAAAGCATACCATACAGTCATAGCAACAAATAGAAGTGACCTCAAACACCAAAACATCAATATGATAAGTCAAAATGGATCAAACATAGTCAAAACCCCATATTTTCCCTTAAGCATGTTTAGGTGAAACTAATGATAGGATTAGCAAAACTTAACCAAATTAACCCAAATTCATATCAGAGGTCTAAAACATCATTTAAGAATTTGTAAACATTTTTCCAGAATTTTATCATATTTAAATTCGCTAATTAACACTAATTACCCTTAATTAGCCATAATTAGTGCAAACCTATGCAAATCACTCACCTTAGCCACAAATAAACTAAGATCTGAAATAAATCTCTGATTTGATGCAAACCCCAATGCTAAACAGCAGCTCCAATGTTGATTTGGTGTAGATCTTCCTTGATTAGAGGTTGCTAAGCTTAATCCTTGACCAAAAGATGATTTGGAGGTGATTTAGAGGTTGGAGGCCATTTTTAGGGTTTCTTGGAGATAAGTGGAAGCTAGAAAACTGAAATGGAATGATTCTCTACTTCATTTCAGCCTCCCCATAACCCTAATCCCGAAATGGGTTATGGGCCTATCCACTAATCACCCTATTTGGCCCGATTAAGCAGATTTTCACCTTCCAAATCTTATTTCAGCCATATCTCCCAAACGGTAAGTCCGTTTGGCTATTATGACCACTCTACGGAAAGGTAAACCATCAAACGAATTTAATGGAAGTGGTTTCAGGTCAAAATTCCTTTCCAATCAAAAGTTATGGCCAAAATAATATCAACTAGGGGCAAAATGGACATTTGAAAATCGACAAAAATCATGAACATGGGAAATGACTCTAATAGATGTTTCCCAAAGTTACATGACCATACGACTTCATATGGGAAAGAAATAAATATTCTACGATCCTCCGATGCGTAGAATGCGGGTTCTTACACTATTTGTTAGCCTTCTTTGTGAATTAGGCTACACAAAGATTAAAAGATCAAAAAATGAAGGACACTTTCTTAAAGAGTCAGATCGGATCGGATTTCTTTTAATCAAGGCAGAACAATATAAAGCGGGAAAATGGGGCCTATACCAAACCGGATCGGTTCGGTCAAACCCGGTCCGTCCCCCCAACTGTATATCTGATCCGAACCTATGCCCCTGAAATTGCAGAAGCTATGCCCATGTTCCCTTAAGACTCAGAGCGGTTATACCCACGTTTCCCCATGTTCACCACTAACCTGAAGCGTTGTCGCTATCATATCCCATCTGAACCCGATAGTAACGGGATGGGCGCCACGTGGATCCGAAGCCTTTCCAGAAGCATTTTTCACCTATAAATACATCCCAAGGCACATTTCAGGGGATCTTTTGGCGTTTTCAGAGTTGAAATTCCTGTGAGAACAGAATTCTATCACCATTTTCATATTGCTATCATCTTACAAAGTATATTTCATAAAAGATTAAGTGAATCTATGTATGATATGAGTGGAAGTGAGTAAGAATCATTGTTGTATCTACATTCAAGTCATCAATACAAGAAGTAGAAAGTGGGCGTAGGCTATTTAACGCCGAACCACTATAAATTGAGTGTTTTCTTCGTTTTTAGTTTCATTTCATCAGAAATTGTTCTTAGTTTGTGTGTTAGAGACATTTTTGGATCTAACATTTTGATGCTTTCACTGAGAATCGTTCTACTATTTGGACCTTCAAGTTCAAAGAAGTTAATCCTCTATTTCCGACACTTTCAAGCATTTTTTGATTAATTATTGGAAGATTGGACACTATGACTAAAGGGAAAGGAAAAGAAGTGCAAGGTGCTGGGGGAACGACGCTAGAGAAGATCAACAAGCCATCGTGTTGACGAGGTCGCGGGGGCAAAGCTCTAGACAAATTCAATCCGAGCAGGACGTTCCAAACCGAACCAACCAGGAGAACCCGAACCGATCAGGAAGTACTGGAGCTGCTCAGACCCCTCCGAACCGAATCCCTTCTGACACCCTATGTAACACCTGTATTTTCTGAGAATATTAAAATAACAAATTCAAGAATAATGTAATGACCCGGATTTTTAGCGACTTTGGTTATCGACATAACCTCGAGGTCGATAACCAAACATCGAAAAATCCTGATAATTAATGAAAGAAATTAGAGGGTGAGGATAGATAAGATAGAAACTTAGAATAGAAGAAGAAAAGAAGAACTTACATCATCAGAGTAACACGAATCTCACAGCGGAACGAATAACATACAATATATAACATAACTTTGAAATATAACAGTTATGTATACAATAGCACTTATCAGAGTACAACACTTACAACACAGTGGAAATAAACTATAGCTATATGATCCTGAAGCCTCCTTCTCCAGCTCTTCAAGTATATCTGTAAATCCCGACTACTTGACTGCCCGTACAAATTTAGGCACCCAAGAGTTTAGGGAAACAAAACAAAATAAACTCCGGGTCAGTCATGGGATCGGTATGAGTAAAACAGTTTAAAACAGTTTGAACAAGTAAATGATATCTCATAAGACCATGCCGTATAACGGAACGGGTTTTTCCATTATGAGAATCCAAAATATCTTTATATCAAAAACCTTTTGATATTATAATAATGTCTATCAGCCATAATATATTAATCATCTAGCAGAAACGCTTTCATCTCGCGTTCTACATATATAGTATACAATCAAAAACGCAAGCACATATTGGATAATGGGTTTCCAACTATGACAAGGTATGGAACCACCTTCTGCTAGTGTACCTCTAGAGAGGAATACACTGGGTTCAACAAGAACATCTTGCAACCTGGCCACACATGACCGACCACTCATTTCGCTTGAGTGTATCGAATGTATATCACCAACGGTTGGGATCAGCAACCGTTTCCCGAATGGGACAGCATCAACAATAGATTTTTAGAAGTAAATGAAACTCTAGATCAGGTGATTATACACCCTAATAGGTGCGACCTACATAGCCATGCTACCTGCCTGATTTCTGTCATTTACCGGTTGATGAGGCTAGAAGCTACTCTTATCTTCACATCAGATTCATTTCGAATGCTACATTGTCATATCCATCGAAAATCACTAATTGACGTCTACAACAGTACATTACGTGTTAGCTAAAAGAAGTTTCCTTCTCCGCTTCCACTCTTGGTACGGTTGAATAAATCAATATACGTGACCATTCTGGAAATACTCTGTCAGACATTCATCTTCATTTACTTAGAATGTCACATCGTCATACCCGCCAAATCACAAATTGATTTCCTAAAAAATACAACGGGTATACAGCTAAGAGAAACGAATTCCTCCGCCACCAACGTATATACGTTTGAAGGGATCAACTTACACGATCCATTGGATATACTATGTCAGACCTTCGTCCATACAAGTTGTCCTGGGACTGGACAAACCGAAGGCACTATTCAGTATATCCATCTTAGTTACTATTATCTAAGACTTATACAACAGCCCTTGCACTTTACTCCATCTTCAATTATCTTTGGCGTATATGATTCGCAACGCTTATGCCAATACATAGTGGTTCTTTGGATAATAATCCAACCGGTCTCTCCATATTAACAACGTTGAAATGGTCAAAACTTCGATAGTCTGTGAGTTAACTATCAAAGAAAAACAAGTGTGCAAACAACGATATTATTTCCAGATGGAAATTATATCGAACAAACATCATTTAACATTAATCTCTTTAGTTCATTTTACATTTCCTGTTTCCCTATATTCAACATTTGCTATTTTCTATATTTAGAAAATATATGTTATTACCATTGGAAAACATTTCCATTTCCTTTAATTACTAAATTCACTTTACCTTCCTTTACTGTTGAACCTTAACCATTCCTTAGTTAAAAACGAAGTCAATAAATTTGGGGTATAATTTCCTCTCAGACCTTAATTGAACAACATTTCCAACCTTGAAATAGGCAAAGTTCACTTTATACTTCTTTAACTAACTTCCTTATTTAACCTTTCTTTCGAATAACTATATTCGATTAACTCTTTTCAATTAACTCTATTCGATTAACTCCTTTTCTCTATTTACTTAACTCTATTTGATTTACTCTATTTGATTTACCCTATTCACTTCTCTCCTGTCGAATAAACTATGTTCGATAACTCCTCTAACTCTATTCGAATAAACTGTATTCGATTAACTCCTCTAACTCTATTCGAATAAACTATATTCGATTAACTCCTTTACTCTATTCGAATTAACTATATTCGATTAACTCCTTTACTCTATTCGAATAAAATATATTCGATTAACTCCTTTATTTTATTCGAATAAACTATATTCGATTAACTCCTTTAACTCTATTCGAACAAAACTATATTCGATTAACTCCTTTAACTCTATTCGAATAAACTACATTTGATTAACTCCTTCGAATATCTAATATCGATTAACTCCTTTACTCTATTCGAATAAACTATATTCGATTAACTCCTTTACTCTATTCGAATAAACTATTTTCACTTAACTCCTTTACTCTATTCGAATAAACTATATTCGATTAACTCCTTCGAATATCTGATATCGATTAACTCCTTTAACTCTATTCGAATAAACTATATTCGATTAACTCCTTTACTCTATTATTTGAATTAATTAAATATTCACTTTATTTTAATTAAACGGCGATTAAATTCCCTATATCACTATTTATATAATTAAATTAATTAATTATTCCACGGCTAACAATGCGGGTCATTACAAATAATTAATTTCAAATGTAAGAATTAAGGGAAACAGGTTACGCCATTGCGTTCGTCTCGAAATTCTGCTTGGAATAGAGTCCATGTTTTTGAAAATCGGACTTCGTATGAAGAAGTTATGGCCTTCGGAAGATTCAATAAAATTTCAGAATTTACATAGAAAAATACCCAGGTAGGTCGACCTAGGGGTCGACCTTCCCCTTACAAGTCGACCTGTTTTGGCCCAGATCCGATTTTCTTTGGCTTGTGACGTGGTTTTGGCTATTCTGATGGTCCAGATTGGTTCTAGGTTGATATCTATGGCCCTAAACACTTCCGTTCTCCTAAAAATACATCCCTAAGCCAAAACCTAAATCTCTTACATTATTCTCTAGCCTCCATTGCTCTCTCCTTCTCTAAAAATAAATCATTGGCGTCACTACTCTGCTGAAACTTAAGCTAGAACTTGTAACAACCCACATTCTACGCATCGAAGGATCGTAGAATATTTATTTCTTTCACATACGAAGTCGTATGGCCATGTAACTTTGGGATACGACTATTGGGGTAATTTCCCATGTTCATGATTTTTGCTGATTTTTAAATGACCTTTTGGCCCCTAGCTGATCTTGTTTTGGCCATAACTTTTGACTGGAAAGGAATTTTGACCTGAAACCACTTCCATTGGCTATGAATGAAGGTTTAAAATTCCGTAGAGTGGTCACATTAGCCAAACGGACTCACCGTTTGGGACATATGGATGAAACAAGTTTCAGATAGTGAAAAACAACTTAATTGGGCTTAACCGGGTGATTAACAGCTAGGCCCAATGGGGGATTTCGGGATTAGGGGTATTTAAGGGCTGCTAGGGTTAGGATTTCGGGTTTTCACTCATTTTCCAGCCGCCACAAACACTCTCTTCAACCTAACAATGGCCTCCAACATCTAAATACACCTCTAATCACTTCTTAATCAAGTTTTGGGTTAAACTACATCAAATCAAAGAGGATTAGCACCAAAGCAAGGTTAGAGCTGCTGCGTTGCATTTGGAACAGCGCCAAACTAAGAATCATTTCAGATTTTGTATTTTATTCGTGGCCAAGGTGGGTGATTAGCATTGTTTGGCACTAATTACAGTTAGTTAGGGTGATTAGTGATAATTAGCGAATTTATACATTAATAAATTCTGGAAAAATATTTATAAATTCTGAAATATTGTTTTATACCTCTGTTGGAAATTTGGGTTGATTTGGTTAAGTTTTGTTAATCCTACGATTAGTTTTGCTTAAACATGCTTAAGGGAAAATATGGGGTTTTGGGTATGTTTGATCCATTTTACATGCTAGGATTGTTGTTTTGCTATTTGTGGATGATTATACATGTTGCTATGACTGTATGGTATGATTTGTGATTGTCTAGAAGTATCAGATTGGTCGAAAACGTCGTCGAATGGCGTAAACAGTCACTGGAAGGCCGTTGCAGGAAAATATGCAGGGACCGGATCGGATCACCCCTATCCGACCCGAACCACTCACACCATCCGACCCGATCGCGAGCCATGCACAACGACCCGATCCGTTCGTGATGATGACGCGACCGCTTGCATCTGAAGTTTCCAGTCCGATCTGCTCGTCGTGAGGATGGCGCGACCCGAACCGATGTACTACGCATTGGACTAGACGGAGGACAACACGACCTGAATAATGGAGCACGATCCTAGCCGATGGGGCAATCACAACCCGACCCGACCTAGAGAGCATGCCACGATCCGACGCCAGGTGGAGACCTCGATCCGATTCCACGTGGGGAGCCACGATCCGACGCCAAGGGAGGCCACGAGCCGATCTTCGAGCCAACAATGAACGGACTGGATGGGAGCTTGTAGCTATGAATTGAACTGAAGAACCGATTCAGAAGATGATGAACAAAACCCGAGATGTAAAGGTAGTCCAAATGGAAGTTAGAGTTCAGGATCCAGATGGGAACAAATGAGATCACTTCATGAGTTGGGCTTTGCTACGGGACATGTTAAGGAGTTGTCGATGTCTGTAACTTTGGATCACTATGTGTAGGGAGTACGTGAACGGATTCAGGCCATAGTGGCCTAGGTATGACTAAAGAGCTATAGACCAATGAAGTGGGGTCATTTGTAAAGGTTTGGTCATGACTCCATGTGGTAAGCTTGGTAGTAGCAGTAGTTGTACAAGTTGAACTCTGTCACTACTTCGATGGGTCTAGTGATCGAAGCGGTAGATATCGTATGCTTTACGCACTGAGTGAGAGATGTGAGGATGGTAGCTATGTTTGATTTGTTTGCCATCATTATGACATGCACACCCCCACCCCCGTTATCTTTACACCATTCGTTTTGTGGAACCTTAGAGTATTGTACTGTATGTAGTGCTAACTCTTTGGTTGCAGGTTCAGGTATGGTTTAGTATACCTGTTATTGTTCTGTTTAGCTGCTTATCACTTATACCAGACTTTTTGTCTGACCAGAAGTTTTATTTCTCTTCTTATTACTCTGGGTGCTCTCACGAGCAGACTAGAAACAGGTTAGGTGGTATGCACGAGTAGCTGTACCGGAGACAAGCAGGAGGCTTCCTCATATGATATATATAAATATTCTCCCTGTGTCGCTGCTGGTCACTACTTTGGGCATTAGTAGTGCACCCTTCCTTTATTTCTTTTGTTTATAGACAGTAATTTGGAGAGTTGTAATAAACTATATTTGGATTTCTGCTGCTCTGATGATGATGTTGATGTTGGTTTTAATTATCAGCTTATGCACAGTCTCACCCGTTTTATGTCAAGAGTATTATTATTATATTTTGTTCCATGCGCTGTGAGACATTCTACAGGTTTTCGATTAGTTCGTTCTCTTCTTTCCTTTCTTTGGCGACCGTTCAATGCTAGTTGGGCATGTGTACAGCGCACTTTCGGAGGAAATGCCGGCTGGTGCGGGCCGTCACACTTGGTATCAGAGCCCTAGGTTGCGTAGTTAACCTAGGGAAAGACACCAGGGAGAGATAGTATATGTATATGAGAGCACGTATTTTTGATTATTTTGGTTTTCAAAAGCTATATATATATATTATTAGTATAGCTAAGGATGAAGTCGCACTGCACTGGCACCACTATAGAGATGGTTAATCGTTTTCTCTGTGCAGATTAAACGATGAGCCGATACGCAAGGGGTTCCGGTAGAGGAGAAAATAATGGGAATGCTGCTGACATGAGGACGATGTTTACTGACATCATGAGGGAGATGCTTAGGGATGTGCAAAGGGCAGCTCCCAATGCTGGTAATGGTGGTGGTCCAATAGTGCAGGCGCCTAGGGCCGATTTCGCCAAGCTGAATAAGGATTATACTAGTCTTGGTGGGAAGCCGTTCCACGGAACGGAGTCGGCTACGGATCTTCATGTTTGGTTGGATAGCTGCGAGCGTGTCTTCGAAGATTTGGGTATCGAAGATGCGATGAAGAGAAGGCTAGCATCCCGTCAGCTGCAAGGATGGGCAATGAATTGGTGGAATGCTATAAAGCAGCTACTCCCGAAGATCAGATTACTTGGGATCAATTTAAGGCTCGCTTTAGCGATAAGTTCATTCCAGCTGCTCAGAAGTCACTGTTTTTTAAGAAGTTCTTGGAGCTTAAGCAAAATGGCAGAGCTGTGTCAGAGTATATCGCTAAGTTCGACACCTTATCGGAATTTGGGTTATCTCTTATTGATTCTGCCGAGAAGAAGAACGAGAAGTTCATAACTGGTTTAGATGGATACTTGGGGGAAAGGCTTATTAACCACATCGATGAGACGTTTGAATCGATTGTGGGGAAAGCTTTAAGATCGGAAAGTCTTTACCCTAAGTCGAAGACTGAGGTTGCATCTGCAGAGGAGCCGAAGTCGCAAGCAAGCGGTGGAGGAAAGAATGGTTCTCAGAATAAGAGAATGCAGAATCAGACCAAGGATGGCCAAAAGAAAAAGAATAAGCAAGACGTTGAGTGCTTCAGCTGTGGTAAGAAGGGACACTATGCTAGTAATTGTCGGGCCAAGCCAGCGGATAGGAAGTGCTTCAACTGTGGCCAAGTGGGACATCACAAGGACAAGTGTCCTCAACCCCCTAAAGAAAAGCAGATGGTGAAAGCATATGCCCTTAATGCTATTCCTTCTTCGTCGAATGCCCCAACTGCGGTGGAGAAGGGAAAGAATGTCGTTATTCAAGGTAGGCTTTCTGTTTACGATGTTCCTGTTAGAGTTTTGTTTGATACCGGGGCTTCCAGTTCCTTCATATCTAGTGACCTGGTAGATAGGTTGGGATTGGAGCCTGAGATTGTCGATAGACCTTTAGTAGTGACGAACCCGATTGGTGGTTCGACTAACCTTAGCATGATTTGTCGTAGTGTTGTTTTATCGAGTCATGGATGCATGTTTGTTTGTGATTGCATTGTTTTGGGCTTTACTTGGTTTGGCATTATTTTGGGAGTCGATTGGCTCCAAAGATACGGGGTTGTGGTAGACTGTGAGGGATTTTCGGTGACAGCTAGAGCGGATGATGGGCAGAGGGTAGTGTTTGGTGGTCTACCCGGTGATGGGGTAATGGCTAGTTTTCTAAATTCCCTCGACATCCCGTATAGTGAGTTGTCAGGTTTGCTCGTTGTTGGCCAATATCCGAATGTTTTCGAGGATGTGACCGGGCTTCCACTATTCCGAGAGATTGAATTCCGTGTTGATTTAGTGAAAGATGCTAGACCTATAGTGATGCCACTTCGTTGTATGGCACCAAGGGAGCAGCGAGAGCTCGGGGTGCAAGTCAGCGATCTTTTGAAGAAAGGATTTATCAGAAGAAGTGTTTCTGAATGGGGAGCACCAGTTGTGTTTGCTACCAAGGCGGATGGTTCTCTTCGTTTGTGTGTAGACTACCGCGAGTTGAATAAAGTGACGAGGAAGAATAAGTATCCTCTACCGCGGATAGATGATTTGTTTGATCAGTTGTGTGGCGCGAGAGTATTCTCTCAGTTGGATCTCGCGACAGGTTTTCATCAGCTTAGAGTGGAGGCTGAGAGTATAGCAAAAACGGCATTTCGGATGTCGTTTGGATTTTATGAGTGGTTGGTCATGCCATTCGGGCTGATCAATGCCCCAGCATATTTTGTGGATCTTATGAATAGGGTATTCAGAGACCAGTTGAATAAGTTTGTCCTTGTGTTTGTGGATGATATTTTGGTCTATTCGAGGACAGAGGAAGAACACCAGGAATATTTGAGGATAGTAATGGAGGTGTTGAGAAAACACCAATTGAAAGCAAAGTTTTCTAAGTGTCACTTCTGGAGGAGGGAAGTGAGATTCTTGGGCCATGTTGTTTCAGAGAATGGTATTGTCGTGGATCCTGCGAAGGTGGCTACGGTGCAAGATTGGTTTACGCCCTAGAATGCAACGGACATAAGAAGTTTCTTGGAGTTAGCTGGGTATTATCGTAAGTTTATCCAAGACTTCTCCAAGATAGCCGCACAGTTGACTCGGTTGACCAAGAAGAATCAAGCCTTCGTCTGGGACGAAAGGTGCGAGGATGCATTCAAGAGTCTAAAGGAAAAGTTGACATGTGCACCAGTGTTAATCATTCCTAATGGGAATGAAGAGATGACAGTATATACGGATGCATGTGGCACAGGGGTAGGTGCTGTATTGATGCAAGGAGGTAGGGCTGTAGCTTATGCAAGTCGGCAATTGAAACCACACGAGAAAAGATACCCTACCCATGATTTGGAATTGGCAGCGATTGTGTTTGCACTGAAGACGTGGAGACATTATCCCTTGGGAGAAAGATTCTAGTTGTTTACCGATCATAAATCGTTAAAGTATCTTTTCTCTCAAAAGGATCTAAATCTCCGACAACAAAGATGGTTAGAATTCTTGGCTTCCTATGATTTTGACATCGCATATACATCAGGAAAGGGCAATGCGGTAGCCGATGCATTGAGTAGAAGACATTCCAGTTTAGGGGCTATGTTTCTAGAATGGAAGCAAATGGACATCGCTGGGTATTATTTCAGACCAAAGTGCGAACTGGATCCAGAAATGTTAGTAAGTTTGACCATCAGACCCACTTTTATTGAGAGGATTGGTTCCAGTCATAGGAGCAATCCTAGCCTATTAGAAATCATCTCAAAGTTAGAGATGGGGATCAACGAGGAGATGAACAAGTACGGGCTTGATCGAGATGGATGTCTTAGAAAGAATGGAAGACTTGTTGTGCCCAATGTCAATGGATTGAGAGATGAAGTGCTTAGAGAATGTCATCACTCAAAACTAACCATACATCCCGGTGGTAACAAGATGTATCGAGACATGAAGCAGACCTACTACTGGGAAGGGATGAAAACATACATTGGGAAGTTTATTTCCAAATGCATGAATTGCCAGCTAGTTAAAGCTGAGCAAAAGAAGCCTAGAGGTTTGCTACAACCATTAGAAATTCCAGAATGAAAATGGGAACAAGGGTCAATTGATTTCATTGATGGGTTACCAAGGACTAGATCGGGCCATGATAACATTTGGGTGATTGTGGACCGATTGACCAAGAGTGCAAGATTTATACCCGTCAAGTCGAATAGAATGGCAGCTAAGTTAGCTGAACTATATGTAAAGTGGGTAGTGAGATTTCATGGAATACCCAAAGGCATTGTGAGTGACCGAGATCCATTGTTCACTAGTGGATTTTGGAAGAGCTTACAAGAGGCATTAGGATCAGAATTACATCTCAGTACCGCGTATCATCCTCAAACCGACGGACAGACAGAGAGGGTGAATCGAGTGTTAGAAGATCTCTTAAGAGCCTGTGTATTGGATTTCGGTGGATCATGGGATGACCATTTGCATCTAGTAGAGTTTGCATATAATAATAGTTATCAATCCAGTATCGGTATAGCTCCATTTGCAGCTTTGTACGGAAGACCGTGCAACTCACTGTCATGTTGGGTAGAAACTGGTGAGAAGTTTGTACTTGGACCCGATGTGTTAAGAGAAACTTCAGCTAAGATTAAGATTATCCAACAGCGAATGAAGGCTGCCCAGAATAGGCAAAAGAGTTATGCTGATAAGAGGAGAAGAGAATTAAGTTCTCCATTGGCGTCTTGGTGTTTGTCAAATTTCTCTGTTGAAAAGCGTGATACGATTTGGCAGGAGAGGCAAGTTAGCACCAAGATTTGTTGGTCCATTCCCAGTTCTAGAGCAAATTGGGAATTTGGCATATAAAGTTGAATTACCAGAGAAGATGGAAGGAGTTCATAACGCATTTCATGTTTCCCAGTTAAGGAAATTCGTGCACGACCTAGATGTGACTATTTCACCTGATCAGTTGGATGATATCGAAGTTGAACCCGAGGCGGTTGGGAACCGCAGGCCTATGCGTATTGTTGGGAATGATACGAAGCAACTTCGAAGGAAAGCAGTGAAATTAGTCAAAGTTCAGTGGGGTGAGAATGAAATGATTGTACTTGGGAGACAGAGGAGAGCATTAGGAAGACGTACCCAAAACTCTTCGTCTGATAAGTTTTCAGTTCCGATTTAATCTTTTCGCATGCTAGGATAGGTTTGTTTTATTTGTTTTGCAAGTTTGAATGTTGTGTATGGCTGGTAGGCATGCGGGATCCTTTGTGTGTTTTGGGTTAAGGAATTTTGGGGACGAAATTTCTTAAGGGGGGGAGAGTGTAACGACCCACATTCTACGTATCGAAGGATCGTAAAATATTTATTTCTTTCACATACGAAGTCGTATGGTCATGTAACTTTGGGAGACGACTATTGGGGTCATTTCCCATGTTCATGATTTTTGCTGATTTTTAAATGACTGTTTTGCCCCTAGCTGATCTTGTTTTGGCCATAACTTTTGACTGGAAAGGAATTTTGACCTGAGACCACTTCCCTTGGTTCCGGATGATGGTTTACAATTCCATAGAGTGGTCACATTAGCCAAACGGACTCACCGTTTGGGAGATATGGCTGAAACAAGTTTCAGATAGTGAAAAACAGCTTAATTGGGCTTAACCAGGTGATTAACAGCTAGGCCCAATGAGGGATTTCGGGATTAGGGGATATTTAAGGGCTGCTAGGGTTAGGATTTCTGGTATTCACTCATTTTCCAGCCGCCACAAACCATCTCTTCAACCTAACAATGGCCTCCAACATCTAAATACACCTCTAATCACTTCTTAATCAAGTTTTGGGTTAAACTACATCAAAAAAAGAAAATTAGCACCAAAGCAAGGTTAGAGTTGCTGCATTGCATTGGGAACAGCGCCAAACAGAGAATCATTTCATATTTTTTATTTTATTCGTGGCCAAGGTGAGTGATTAGCATTATTTGACACTAATTACAGTTAATTAGGGTGATTAGTGATAATTAGCGAATTTATACATTAATAAATTCTGGAAAAATATTTATAAATTCTGAAATATTGTTTTATACCTCTGTTGGAAATTTGGGTTGATTTGGTTAAGTTTTGTTAATCCTACGATTAGTTTTGCTTAAACATGCTTAATGGAAAATATGGGGTTTTGGGTATGTTTGATCCGTTTTACATGCTAGGATTGTTGTTTTGCTGTTTGTGGATGATTATACATGTTGCTATGACTGTATGGTATGATTTTTGATTGTCTAGAAGTATCAGATTGGTCGAAAACGTCGTCGAATGGCGTAAACAGTCACTGGAAGGAAGTTGCAGGAAAATATGCAGGGATCGGATCGCCCCTATCCGACCCGAACCACTCACACCATCTGACCCGATCGCGAGCCATGCACCACGACCCGATTCGTTCGTGATGATGACCCCGACGCTTGCATCTGAAGTTTCCAGACCGATCCGCTCGTGATGAGCATGGCGCGACCCGAACCAATGTACTACGCATTGGACTGGATGGAGGACAACTCGACCTGAATAATGGAGCACGATCCGAGCCGATGGGGCAATCATGACCCGAACCGACCTAGAGAGCATGCCACGATCCGACGCCAGGTGGAGACCTCGATCCGATGCCAGGTGGGGAGCCACGATCCGACGCCAAGGGAGGCCACAAGCCGATCTTCGAGCGGACAGTGAACGAACTGGATGGGAGCTTGTAGCTATGAATTGAACTGAAGAACCGATTCAGAAGATGATGACCAAAATCAGAGATGTAAAGGTAGTCCAAATGGAAGTTAGAGCTCAGAATCCAGATGGGAACTAATGAGTTCACTTCATGAGTTGGGCTTTGCTGCGGGACGTGTGCTAAGGAGTTGTCGATGTCTGTAACTTTGGATCACTGTGTATAGGAATTACGTGAATGGATTCAGGGCCACAGTGGCCTAGTATGACTAAAGAGCTATAGACCAATGAAGTGGGGTCATTTGTAAAGGTTTGGTCATGACTCCATGTGGTAAGCTTGGTAGTAGCAGTAGTTGTGCAAGTTGAACTCCGTCACTGCTTCGATGGGTCTAGTGATCGAAGCGGTAGATATCGTATGCTTTACGCACTAAGTGAGAGATGTGAGGATGGTTGCTATGTTTGATTTGTTTGCCATCATTATGACATGCACACCCCCACTCCTGTTATCTTTACACCATTCGTTATGTGCACCTTAGAGTATTGTACGGTATATAGTGCTAACTCTTTGGTTGTAGGTCCAGGTTCAGGTATGGTTTAGTATCCCTGTTATCGTTCTGTTTAGCTGCTTAACGCTCATACCAGACTTTTTGTCTGACCCAGAGTTTTATGTCTCTTCTTATTACTCTGGGTGCTCTCATGAGCAGACTAGAGATAGGTTAGGTGGTATGCACGAGTTGCTGTACCAGAGACAAGCAGGAGGCTTCCACGTATGATATATATAGATATTCACCCTATGTCGCTGATGGTCACTACTTTGGGCATTAGTAGTACACCCTTCCTTTATTTCTTTTGTTTAGAGACAGTGATTTGGAAAGTTGTAATAAGCTGTATTTGGATTTCCGCTGCTCCGATGATGATGTTGATGTTGGTTTTAATTATCAGCTTATGCACTGTCTCACCTGCTTAATGTCAAGTATATTATTATTATATTTTGTTCCATGCGCTGTGAGACATTCTACAGGTTTTCGATTAGTTCGTTCACTTCTTTCCTTTCTTTTGCGACCGTTCCGTGCTAGTCGGGCATGTGTACAGCGCACATTCGGAGGAAATGTCAGCTGGTGCGGGGCGGGCCGTCACAGAACTAGTACTTCTTCTTCCAATCTGAATAGGATTAAAAGAACAATTAGTCTACATCAAAAGCGAGCAATTCAGTTTCAGAATACATATTCCAGAAACAAGACTTGCCTTTGTTTTGTAAGTTCATGATTACTTTCAGATTTAGACAACCAATTATAGTATGGACATGGAATAAAAATGAATTTGGACCTATGCTTGATTTTCTAGTTGGATCTATTCTTAGCCTTTTTGAATCTATGACTTTGGATTGCTTCTTATCGATCCAATCGAACCTATACAAGTTTTTGAACCTAGTTTGTTATTCAAGCCTTTCATATCCATAATATTGTTCATAATCAGATCTATATGCCTGCAATGATTCTAAAACAGTTTATTCAGTTATGCTGTAATTCTATTAGATCTGTAATCCTTGGGTTTTGGGACTATCATCTTATGCCAGTTCTTATGCCTATCATTGTCATATTATTCCTATTTTCTCCTTTTTATTTGTGAATCTAGATTGACCTATAACCTAGTTTGAATCACGATATACGTATGATGGGAATACGGGGAAGGTTTGGGTTATTGGGGCATAAACATGAGATTGACAATATTGGCATAACATAATTGGGGAAAGTAACTGAACATAACATATTTAGTGAAATGGTTGGGAAAAACTTGTAATTGACATTGGGGCATTGTTATCATTATAACTGCAAGTTTGGATTAGTTAGCTTGTAAACCAAGTTTTGGCCATACGCTGTAAACTAGAATATTAAAACTAGATTGGGCTTAACTATTGATTTGGAACACCAAATATATGACATAGTGATTTTGGGAATGACTATTATTGCAAGGTATAGCCTATTTTGATTAATAACTTGAAATTTCATTTAATTGACATATTTGGCTCAAAACCATGTAAATGGTTTATGGCATGTAACGGTATAATTTATATACCAAAGATTATGAACATGATTTAGAAGGAAAGTGGGCCATGACAATAATTGATTTATAATTTACATATAAATATGAAGGATAAACATGAAAATTACATGGCATAGATTGGTTCATGAAATGGTATATTTAGTATACCATTAATTGTGAGAATAATTAAAAGGATAATTATGGCATAATTAAATTGGGAATAATTTACATGTGGAATTTGTCATAAATAAGAAATATGTAAATTGTAGGAAAGATGAATATGCCTAACCCGAGGTTAGATTGAGTTGTGGTGTAAAACTGCCCGGCTGTCCAGTAACCACAACAATACATATCTAATGTGGGAGGTTAGGGCATTGAGCCCAATAAGAACCCGAGGTTAGACTGAGTTGCGGTGTAAAACTGCCCGGAACCGACTGGCACATCCAGTGACCGCAACAATACCTGTCTAATGTGAGTGGTTGGTGCTTTAATGAATGAATTAATGCTATTGACACATGCTAAGTATGGGAGGGTTAGGATAATTGACACTTAACCAATATGACACATGGGTCGGTTAAGTTAAACATGAATGGACAAAGGACACCTAACCAACAAGACATGATATAGGGTAGGGTTAAGTTAACTAAGGGAACACTTAACCGTTATAACATGTTGACTAAACAGATGGTAGGGTTAAGTTAGCTAAGGCAACACTTAACCGTTATAACATGTTAATTAAGCAGATGATAGGGTTAAGTTAACTAAAGTAACACTTAACCAAAATATATAATGACTTATGGTAGGGTTAAGTAACACAAGAGGATGCATTTAACCAATATATAATGACATATGGTGGGGTTAAGTAATACAAGAGGAAAATACTTAACCAATTATATAACACGATGTATGGGAAGGGTTAAGTTAACACTAGAGGGCAACACTTAACCAATATAACATGATTTGAGGTAGGGTCAAGTTTACACCAGAAGGAAACACTTAACCAACATAACAAGACGAGTGGGTGGGTTAAGTTAACTTGAATTGATTAATGACACTTGACCAATATAACTTGATGAACGAATAGGGTTAGGTTAAATGGGAAATACTTGACCAATATAACCTGATGAACGAACAAGGTTAAGTTAATAAATCACACTTAACCAATCCAACATGATAAGTGAGAAAGGTTAAGTTAATAAGAACCAATTAACCAACATGACATGGCGAGTAGGAGGGTTAAGTACACGTCGGGTTGGTGGGTAATATTAGAAAATATATAGGCCCACAAAACTTAACCATTATATAAACATGCTTGAATCCGTGGGAAGGTTAAGTATACATCGGGATAGTGGGTAATATTAGTAAATATAGGCCCACAAAACTTAACCATTATATAAACATGCTTGAATCGGTGGGAGGGTTAAGTACAGGTCGGGTTGGTGGGTAATATTAGTAAATATAGGCCCACAAACTTAACCAGTAGAAAACCCTAGTAACGGGGATCCATTTCAGCAGTAACCCACATAGATGTATCACGGTTCCCTGAACTAGGCAGGGTGGGGCAAGATTACAGGGTTGATTATAAGCGGTCAAAACAACGGCAGGGGGTACGTCAGTGTAGGTTCCGACGGTTTGTAGGCGTGCACGTACTCCGGAGTGGGAAAAAGCAGGCACTGGGTACCAGTAGTTATACACTGTGCATCTTGATTCATGTCGGGTCGCTATCATAAGGATTGATACACCTTATAGTGGGACCAGCACAGGATATCTACACGCAAGAGGGGGCCGATTGACACAGACACATGGAACATTTGTACAAGTCGGGAGCCGATCGATAGGGTAGTAAGGGTACGTCTAACATCTTTATGGCAATTAGGCTGACTGAGGTGGAATCCTCATAATAGATGTACACCTGAAGGCTACCACAATTGTGGGGATTAGGATCACGTTGTAATATTATCCTTTATACAAATTACTAGTTGGGACACTTGTTAGGTGGTGCAGAGATATAGAAATTAGAATAATAGGGTAGTAGCAAAGCAGAGAATGGTTAACATGCGATGTTATACTTAGTTTATCTTGCCTATTGCTTATCCTGTGTATCCTATGTTCCTTATCATCATGCTTATGTCTTTATTCAGTTTAATTCATGTCATGTTGTTCTTGTTTGTTCATATGCTGAAAGTAGCTGGACTTACTAGACTTATGTCTGACCTAGTTTTGTTTCGCCTCTTTTCTTCCGTTTTCCCCTCTCCCCCCAGGTTCTCAGGGAGGAAACACTTCTGCTTAGCTTAGATTACTTGTTGCTTCAAGATCATCATATATTGCTTTGGATTCAGTCTCATTTCAGCTATGGCTTGCTTTACTCCATTAGGTAATAAATCGTTGTTATTTTTATGCTTCTTTTATTCTTGGAAGTTAATAAATCAAGATAGAAGTTCTATGTATTACTTCTAAGTATGATTTGAGAAACCTGTTGTAAAAGCTTGACTGAACTAAGTTGTTTATAAAATGACTTTATTTTCCGCTGCTTTATTTGTCTGTCTTGTAATTTATCTGCATCTTTTACCTATAATGCTCCATCGAGGTTAAGGCATTCCCTTTGTGAGTGACCTTAACGGAGGCAGTGTGTTACACTTGGTATCAGAGCTGAAGGTTACCGGATTAGATAAAAGATTTGAAAAATTATTTTCAACAGTTTTAAAAGAAGCATTTCAAAAGAAAAGTTTTGTTTCAAAGGCATATTCCCCAAAGCCGTATGCAATATCTTTTTGATCCTCTGTTTGAATCCTTGTTTCCTTCTTTCCTGAGTCTCCAGGGCTCCTGGCTTTCGGGAGGTAACCTCATCACAGCATGGTTCCGTAGGGTCGACGAGACTACCATGCTTGTCAAAGGGCAAATAAGTGCCCAACTTCCATCTATAGCCGCAGTAGTTTCACCTACGGCTAATTTTCTTTCGAGCTTTGTAGGACTTTCCATGCGATGGAGGCAGCTTTCAAGGGACCTATCAACAACTTACACAAGGATGGCAAAGACGAGAATGAGGGAGTTTGGCTAAGGAGCACAACTCAAGGATGAGGAACTCATGGATATAGACTTGGTTCACAACGAAGGTAAAAAGAAAGAGGTGTAAGTGGAAGAATCAGGACAAGAAGGAAGGAAAGAATAGAAAAACCTAAGACAAGAGGAAGTATCTTTATTATGGTATAACAGGTCATATAATTAAGTACAAGGGCAAGAACAAAGGACGAGATATTCAGGAGGGCAAGTGCATGCTCTCACCGCCAGCGTACCAGAGAGAGAGGTAGAGATTAGTTTATCTTTCCGATCCTCCTATTAGTACTCTTTTTGACTTTAGCGCCTCACATTCATTTATATCTTCTTCCATAGTTGAGTCTCTGCACCTTAGCACCTGTATAATTGAAGATCCCATTATTGTCTCAAATCCAATTAGTGGTTCGGCTCATTTATCTTTGGTTTGCAAGGATTAGAGGATATCAATCGTAAGTGTTGGGTCTAAGCGTAATGCTTATGTTTTTGGTTTCATGGGCTATTGGTTGATTCTAGGCAGGGGTTGGTTAGCTAGTAAGGAGGGTAGTTATACATTTTACTTACCTTGGGAACACCCTCGAGATTTCGTGCGATCCTAAGGAGATCAGTTAAGCTTACCTACCAAGAATCACTTGATGCATCTATCGACGATTTGCGATCCGTCAGAATAGCCCATGAGTACAAGGATGTTTTGATTAGGTTAGGGGTTTTCCCCCTAAAACTCGAGATAGACTTTCGCATTGTCCGGTTGACAATACAAAGCCAGTTATGTGATCAACGATAGTTTTGGAGCAAGATTGGCGAGGATAGCCAGAATCGGTTAAGTGCTCAATTGTTTGGTTGTTTTGCTAGTATCATCTCACATAAATCATCCAAATTCGGAGGAGGTATTCCTTGGGTGTTTGTCTGATATTGGTTTAGGCCTTTGGGGTTTGTACTTGAGGGATGTCAAGTTCGACTAGGATGGTTTGCGTGAGAGATATCGAACCTTAGATTTGTGACATGATGGGTAAGCTAAGTAGAAGAGAGACCTCTAATCATCTTAGTATATACACTTGGTATCATGGTTAACATCTGTTTATCTTGGAAAGATAGTTCAACTACATTGGATACCCTCTAGCATAGTAAGTGATCGAGGTCCTATCTCTACTAGTGGGTTTTGGGAAATGTAGGTCAAGAAACTGTGGCAATCGTGAAGTAAGGAAGGCAAAGCAATATGGAGTGAAGCTCAAGAAGATGCAACTTAGAAGACTAGATACGCACATCATACCCTTTTCTGGGGGTATATCCTTGATCTCTCTTTTTCTATAACGTTTATTTGCTAGTCTTTATCTTTTAAGTATATCCACTCGATCCTATCCTCGATCCTTAGGTAGAAGCCAATGGGTGTAAACATGTGTTTGAAACATGTTATGTTTGGAGGATGCAAGTGGATGTAGTGTTTGCTAGTGGTTGCTCGTGGATGCATATACACACATTAGGCATTAGATCGGCTCAGTCACTTTCATATTGCATATGCATGAATGAATTTATATATATATGAATTGAAACTTGATGTGTTATCATATGGATGTTGCATTTGTATGAATCATTGTGCACTCATGTAGAAGTTATAAAAGTACGATTAGGAATAATTGCATACATGATGGACTCATGGCTCTGACATGATTCGCATTAAGGAGGTCAACTGAATCAGTAGACCGCCTGATTTTGCATTTGGGTAAGGACATACACACACACTATGCATATGTTCATGAAAAACATTAGAAACCTTTATAAGGACAATGGATGCCTGTGATCGAATGGTTGAGTAGATAGATGTTGGATGGTAGGATATACATTCTTCTTAACTTGAATATTTTGGGGAAGAAATCCTTTAAGGAGGGGAGAATGTAACACCCCATATTTTCTTAGAATATTAAAATAACAAATTAAAGAATAATCAATTTCAAATGTAAGAATTAAGGGAAACGGGTTATGCCATTGCGTTCCTCTCGAAATTCTGCTTGTAATAGAGTCCAAGTTTTTGAAAATCGGACTTCGTATGAAGAAGTTATGGCCTTCAAAAGATTCAAAAAAAATTTAGAATTTACATCGAAAAATACTAAGGGAGGTCGACCTGGGGGTCGACCTCCCCCTTACAGGTCGACCTGTTTTGGCCCAGATCCAATTTTCTTTGGCTTGTGACGTGGTTTGGGCTGTTATGATGGTCTGAGTTGGTTCTAGGTTGATATCTAAGGCCCTTAACACTTCTGTTCTCCTATAAATACATCCCTAAGCCAAAATCTAAATCTCTTACATTATTCTCTAGCCTCCATTGCGCTCTCCTTCTCTAAAAATAAATCAATGGCGTCGCTACTCTGCTGAACCTAAGCTAAACTAGTACTTCTTCTTTTTCCAATCTGAATAGGATTAAAAGAACAATTAGTCTACATCAAAGGCGAGCAATTCAGTTTCAGAATACAGATTCCAGAAAACAAGTCTCCTTTGTTTTGTAAGTTCATGATTACTTTCATATTTAGACAACCAATTATAGTATGGACATGGAATAAAAATGAATTTGGACCTATGCTTGATTTTCTAGTTAGATCTATTCTTAGCCTTTGTGAATCTATGACTTTGGGTTGCTTCTTATCGATCCAGTCGAACCTATAGAAGTTGTCGAACCTAGTTTATTATTCAAGCCTTTCATATCCATAATATTGTTCATAATGTGATCTATATGCCTGCAATGATTCTAAATCATTTTATTCAGTTATGCTGTAATTCTATTAGATTGGGTTTTGGGACTATCATCTTGTGCCAGTTCTTATGCCTATCATTGACATATTATTCCTATTTGTTCCTTTTTATTTGTGAATCTAGATTGACCTATAACCTAGGTTGAATCGCGATATATGTACGATGGGAATACGGGAAGGTTTGGGTTATTGGGGGCATAAACATGGGATTAACAATATTAGCATAACATAATTGGGGAAAGTAACTGAACATAGCATATTTGGAGAAATGGTTGGGCAAATCTTGTAATTGACATTAGGGCATTGTTATCATTATAACTGCAAGTTTGGGTTAGTTGGCTTGTAAACCAAGTTTTGGCCATACACTGTAAACTAGAATATCAAAACTAGATTGGGCTTAACGATTGATTTGGAATGCCAAATATATGACATAGTGATTTGGGAATGACTATTATTGCAAGTTTGGGAAGACGGGGTATAGCCTATTTTGATTAGTAACTTGAAATTTCATATAATTGACATATTTGGCTCAAAACCATGTAAATGGTTTATGGCATGTAACGATATAATTTATATACCAAAGATTATGAACATGATTTAGAAGGAAAGTGGCAATGACAATAATTGGTTTATAATTTACATATAAATATGAAGCATAAACATGAAAATTACATGGCATAGATTCCTTCATGTAATGGTATATTTAGTGTACCATTAATTGTGAGCATAATTAAAAGGATAATTATGGCATAATTAAATTGGGAATAATTTACCTGTGGAATTTGTCATAAATAAGAAATATGTAAATTGTAGGAAAGATGAATATGCCTAACCCAAGGTTAGATTGAGTTGTGGTGTAAAATTGCCCGGAACTGACTGGCTGTCCAGTAACCACAACAATACATATCTAATATGGGAGGTTATGGCATTGAGCCCAATAAGAACCCGAGGTCAGACTGAGTTACGGTGTAAAACTGCCCGGAACCGACCGGCACATCCAGTGACCGCAACAATACATGTCTAATGTGAGTGGTTGGTGCTTTAATGAATGAATTAATGCTACTGACACATGAAAAGTATGGGAGGATTAGGTTAATTGATACTTAACCAATATGACACATGGGTCAGTTAAGTTAAACATGAATGGACAAAGGACACCTAACCAACAAGACATGATATAGGGTAGGGTTAAGTTAACTAAGGGAACACTTAACTGTTATAACATGTTAAATAAACAGACGGTAGGGTTAAGTTAACTAAGGCAGCACTTAACCGTTATAACATGTTAATTAAGAAGATGATAGGGTTAAGTTAACTAAAGTAACACTTAACCAAAATATATAATGACTTGTGGTAGGATTAAGTAACACAAGAGGATACACTTAACCAATATATAATGACATGTGGTGGGGTTAAGTAATACAAGAGGAAAGCACTTAACCAATTATATAACACAATGTATGGGATGGGTTAAGTTAACACGAGAGGCAACACTTAACCAATATAACATGATTTGAGGTAGTGTCAAGTTAACACCAGAAGGAAACACTTAACCAACATAACAAGACGAGTGGGTGGGTTAAGTTAACTTGAATTGATTGACGACACTTGACCAATATAACTTGATGATCGAATGGGGTTAACTTAAATGGGAAATACTTAACCAATAACCTGATGAATGAACAGGGTTAAGTTAATAAATCACACTTAACCAATCCAACATGATAAGTGGGAAAGGTAAAGTTAATAAGAACCACTAAATCAACATGGCATGACGAGCAGGAGGGTTAAGTACACGTCGGGTTTGTGGGTAATATTAGTAAATATATAGGCCCACAAAACTTAACCATTATATAAACATGCTTGAATTCGTGGGAAGGTTAAGTATACACCGGGTTGGTGGGTAATATTAGTAAATATAGGCCCACAAAACTTAACCATTATATAAACATGCTTGAATCGGTGGGAGGGTTACGTACATGTCGGGTTGGTGGGGAATATTAGTAATTATAGGCCCACAAACTTAACTAGTAAGAAACCCTAGTAACGGGGACCCATTTCAGCAGTAACAACATAGATGTAACACGGTACCCTGATCTAGGCAGGGTGGGGCACGATTACTGGGCGGATTATAAGCGGCCAAAACAACGCAGGGGGTACGTCAGTGTAGGTTCCGACGGTTTACAGGCATGCACGTACTCAGGAGTGCGAAAAGCAGGCATTGGGTACCAGTAGTTATACACAGTGCATCTTGATTCATGTCGGGTCGTTATCATAAGGATGGATACATCTTATAGTGGGACCAGCACAGGGTATCTACACGCAAGTGGGGGCTGATTGACAAAGACACATGGAACATTTGTACAAGTAGGGAGCCGATCGATAGGGTAATAAGGTTACATCTAACATCTTTATGGCAATTAGGCTGACTGAGGTGGAATCCTCATAATAGATGTACACATGAAGGCTACCACAATTGCGGGGATTGGGATCACGTTGTAATATTATCCTTTATACAGATTACTAGTTGAGACACTCGTTAGGTGGTGCAGAGATATAGAAATCAGAATAATAGGGTAGTAGCAAAGCAGAGAATAGTTAACATGCGATGTTATACTTAGTTTATCTTGCCTGTTGCTTATCATGTGTATCCTATGTTCCTTATCATCATGCTTATGTCTTTATTCAGTTTAATTCATGTCATGTTGTTCTTGTTTGTTCATATGCTGAAAGTAGCTGGACTTACCAGACTTATGTCTGACCTAGTTTTGTTTTTCCTCTTTTCTTCCGTTCCCCCCCAAAGGTTCTCAGGGAGGAAACACTTCTGCTTAGCTTGGATTACTTGTTGCTTCAAGATCATCATGTATTGCTTTGGATTAAGTCTCATTTCAGCTATGGCTTGCTTTACTCTATTGGGGAACAAATCATTGTTATTTTTATGCTTCTTTTATTCTTGGAAGTTAATAAATCAAGACAGAAGTTCTATGTATTACTTTTAAGTATGATTTGAGAAAATTGTCATAAAAGCTTGACTGAACTAAGTTGTTTATAAAATGACTTTATTTTCCGTTGCTTTATTTGTCTGTCTTGTAATTTATCTGCATCTTTTACCTATAATGCTCCATCGAGGTTAAGGCATTCCTTTTGTGAGTGACCTTAACGGAGGCGGGGTGTTACACCGTACTCCGATCCAAACCGAATAAGGCTGAAGCTGGTACTTCTACTTGAGCACCCACCAATGCTCCAATGTCGGCCACGACAACTGGTGATCAACCTGCTCCATCCGCACCCATCACGCACCGGGATTTTTCGCGATTTCTTGACATGTTGGAGAGTACTAGAAATGCTTTGGAAGCCCATAAACGTGACAGTCTTCGCATGCAAGAAAACATGATCACCATGAGTAGGGAACTCAATGACCTCCAAAGGCAAAGGACACCTTCCCCAACACGCCGCCTTGTTGCAGACTATTCATCTTCTTCAGATGAAGGATGTCCTCGTGAGAGAAGGCCGTTTGAGCGACCTAAAAATCTTGATCAGTTAACCTTTGGATCTTTAGGATCCCGTGAAGATGCGGCTCGTGTGTTAGGACCTGATGACCCGATCCTGCAAGAGCCTATGTTGCTGCCCATGCGTGGATCCCACGTTCTACCTAGGGATCCTAATATTACTTATCCTACGCAACAACAACTCCTCCAACCCTTTCCTCCTGAGATCGACCGGGAGCATAGGGAGCAATGTAGAGCAGCCGCAGCTAGAAACAGAAGGTTATCCCCTAATCAGGAACCCATGGGTAATTTGAATATCAGACCTAGTGAACCTATGAAAACATTAACAAATGCCGATGTGTGGGCAATGGTGCGTCAAATCATGTCCGAAAACCGACGATACACTAGTGAGGACTGGGGCATTGAGCGAAGTCATACCCCCTTCATAGATGATATATTGGAATTCCAGTTCCCTCGGCGATTCAACTTACCACAGATGGATCGATATTTAGGGAGAACGGACCCAGGACAGCATCTGATGAGGCATGCTTGGTTCATGAATGCCGCAGCAGCTCCAGATGCTATAAAATGCAAGACCTTTCCGATTTGTCTAGAAGACGTAGCATTAATGTGGTTCACCTAACTCGCTCCACGGTCAGTATCAAATTGCACAGAATTAAGTGAGTGCTTTATGAACCAGTTTCGACTTCACGCCCGAAAATCCAAAAGCATCATAGAGTTGTCAAGGATTAAATAGGCTCTGGGTGAATCTCTAAAATCATATTTGGACCGCTTCAACCTGGCTATCACCGAAGTTAGTGACCCTCAAGAACCCACTATTTTGATGGCCTTAAGAAGGAGTTGACCCGGACACAGAATTCAGGGATTATCTATCTGGGAAACCGCCCCCACTAGGGAATTGTTCTACGAAAAGGCTAATATTCGCTTAAGGCAAAAAGAAGCTCATGCAAATAGGAATAGAAAGTGCGAAGGGGCCTCGAGGGAAGGTGTCCAAAGTAATGTTGTTGTGAAACAATCCGGTAACAGTTCGGGGAAGGCTGAAGTGAATATTGGCAACCAGAACGGAGGTAATAACAACAAGAATGGAAATAGCAATAGGAGGAGTAGGAACCGAGGGAACAATTCCAGCAAAAGACCTCGATTCCAAAATTTTGAAAACTATTCGCCATTGAATGATACCTTGTAAAACATTTATTTGGACACAGACAACATATTACAATACAAAAAGCCACCACCCAGAGACTCCACTGAAAAAGAGATCGCAACGGGAAAGTTTTGTTTGATCCATGGCCCTACCTTAGTCCATAAGGTGTTGGTGGACAACGGAAGCTCGGTCAATATCCTCTTCAAGAAAGATTTTGAACAAATGAGACTCGAAGAAAAAGATCTAAAGCCCTGCGAATGATGGATACGGGGCTTCAATGGAGCGTCAACGACTCCGATGGGCTACGTAGAATTACCAGTGACATTAGGACATGGAGATTGCCAGAGAGTGAGGATCCTGCCATTTGTAGTTTTGGATGTAGAGGCATCCTACAATGCTTTCCTAGGCCGACCGGCCCTTGCCGAGTTTAGGGCATGTATTGCACCTTGGTGCTTGCTGCTTAAATTCCCGACTGACGTAGGAATAGGGGTGATGAGAGGCGACCAAGCTACGGGACGAGCTTGTTACATAACGGAGTTGAAGATGCTAATGAAGGGGTTGAATATAGAATCTAAGGACGATTCTCCCCCTTCGAAGGAAAACTCAGCATAGTAATTAAGGAGTCCAACCCGAAGAGAGTTGCCCTTAGATGTGCTTGAGGATATAGATCCCAGAGAGAATAGAGAACCCAAAGATAGAAAGGCGAGCCCCAACGAGACAACAATAAATATACCTATTGATGAAGCAAATTCAACAAAAGTACTAAAGATCGGATCACAACTAGATCTAATTCGAGCGAATGAGTTGGCTGATTTCTTAAGGGCAAATTTAGATGTGTTTGCCTGGACTCAAGCTGACATGTGTGGGATTTTGCCTGCTATTATGAGCCACTCTTTAAGCATTAATCCAAAGCACCCGCCGGTCAAGCAGAAGAGACGGATTTTAGGCCCAAAGCGGTCAGCAGCTTTGAAGGAAGAGGTAGAGAAATTGAAGGATAATGGATTCGTTAAGGATTCGAAATATCCCGACTAGATATCAAATCCTGTCCTGGTCAAAAAATCTAACAGGAAGTGGTGTACATGTATTGACATCTCTGACTTGAACAACACTTGTCCGAAGGATAGCTTTCCTCTTCGCAGGATTGATCAACTAGTAGACTCGACGGCCGAACATGAGCTTTTATCCTCTATGGATGCCTATTCAGGGTACAATCAAATTCCCATGCACATACCAGATCAGGAGCACATAAATTTCATCACAGACTTGGGGTTATGTTGTTATGCGGTAATGCCATTTGGATTAAAGAATTCAGGAGCCACGTATTAGCGTTTGGTCAACCGCATGTTCTATAATCAAATCGGAAAAACCATGGAGGTTTGTGTAACAACCCGGAATTTGGGGCCAATTTAAAATTTTCATTTTAGAGATTTTAGGGGTGTTTAAATATTTAAAATAAATTATTTCAAATAAAAATGAATGGAAATTTATTTTGAGCAAAGTTAATGCAAATATATTCAAATAAGTTACATAAAGAATTAGAAATAGGATGGTAGTTTGAAAAGTCAAACTTGAACTTTGACTAACTACACAGGATACAGAATAAACCAGATTTTGGTGAAATGAAAAATATTTAAATCTGTTAATAAATATCTTTCTAACGAATCTGAAAAATCGAAGTTTCATAGTGGGAATCAAAAGTTATGGCCAAATGAATTTTCAGAAAGGTCGCTATAGAGAATATATCGCCCTTGAAAATCGACATTTTGCATACGACCTCGGAATTCGACGAAACCACTTTTGTTGGATCCGGGATGTAAAATTATTGCTAGGTTTCAAATTACATGATTTTTGAAGCTAGTATGTAAGCGTGGAAAAAGAAACTGTGTTTTGTCAATTTCGGTCAAAATTAATTGACTGAAAAATAGTCATTTTTCAAACAGTCTCAGAATTCGACGAAATAAATTTTGTTGGGATTGTATCGTCATAAGAAAGCCAAAAATAATTTTTCTGGATTTTTCTGACTTATTTGTGACCCCAGTAAAATTGGAAAGTACGTTCGAATTAAAAATAAAAGAATTAATTTGAAAATAAAAGAAACATGCTTTTTTGGACTTCGGCAATAGCGCCATTGCGTTCAGAAGGCGTCAAAACCTATTGTACGATAGTTGTTGAGCGCGAATTGGAGTTCGAACGAAAAAACCCTATTTTCCGGAATTAAATAAATTAAATAAAATAGAAATACGTGGAAAATACCTGTATAAATACGGCCTCCTTCTTCTTCTTCCTGATCGCGTCGAACCCATAGCCCCCCCTTTAGATTTTCATCTCCATTTTCCCATCAATCCACTCACAATTAGACTTAGCCGTAGTTGAACTTTTTGATGCTCTTCCCTTCCTCTCCAATCTCCGACAAGTTTCATTTGATTTCACGCCCTGTAGCTCTCGGATTTCGAGCCCCAACCCACGCCATACAAACCGCCGCCGCCCCCTGCACAGGCCGCCGCACCCCCTAGATTCCCGGCGTGGATGCGCCTCTCGTAGCTCTCCAATCTCCCGCAAACCGTTCGCAAAACCGTCGACTACAGCTCCCGAAATCTGAATTCAAAGTTTTGAACTTTTCTGAAAATTTAAGGTATGAATATTTCAGATTTTGCGATGCTTTTAAGCGTTACAGCGACAGTTGTTAAAAGTCAGTCCTGATTTATTTATATGAACTTCGAATTGAAATCTTTCAGATCCGTAACTGCCGTGACTTTGAACACGAAATCTGATCAAATCCAAACCTTCGTTTCAAATCTGAGCTAGGTGAGAATTTATTTCTAATATAATTTAATTAATTTAATTATTATTATTGTTGTATTATGTGTAATTGAAAATCAAACAAGTGGATCTGTGATAAATGTTGCCATGGGATGGATTCAAATTGTTGTGATGCTATGATTTTAGATCCGTTATTTTTAATCATAGATCTGTTAATTAAAAACATAGATCGGTAGGAAAAAATAGATTTTTCCTTGTTTAAATTTGTTGAAGTATGCCTTATGGCTATGAATCATGTATACGTCGTTATGCAATTCTGTAACACCCCGTATTTTCTGTAAACATAAGAGTTAAAAATCAAGGTATAATTAATTTTTAGGAGAAGAAATAAGGGAAACGGGTTGCGCCATTGTGTTCGTCTCGGAAAAATACGCGAAATAGAGTCCGAATTTGCGTAAATCGGAGTCCGTATGAAGAAGATATGGACGAACGAAGTTAGGCAGAAAAACCGGAAACAGGCCAGAATACACTGGCGCACTTGTGAAGTGCGCCAGTACAAAAATACACTGGCGCACCTGCCAAGTGCGCCCATACAAATCCAGCACCGAATTCTGGAGTGTTCTGAGGTGACGTGTCTTCTTTTGAGTGGTTGGATGATGTGTATTCGAGCTGTGCGATTCTGATGACTTCTGGACTGATCTGAAGGCTCTAAATCACCCTATCCTCCTATAAATACATCCCTAACCTAAACCTAAGTCTCTTACACAATTCTCTAGCCTCCATTGCTCTCTTCTTCTAATTAAAAATAAAAATGGCGTCGCTACTCTGCTAGAACCAAAACTAGAAGTCAATCAACATCATCCTAAATTCAAATTTGAGATAAAAGCTTCTGCAACAATTCTGTAACAACTAAAGTTCTTTCTTTAATCCAATCAAGGCAAGTACGGTTATTTTCTGCTATAAACATTAATTATAATTCTGATATGCTTTTAAATCTGAATATGAGATTGTATATCTGTCAGATCTGTTTTTCTGTGACTGTTCTGTATCCCTTTCTGCTTCCTTTCTGTTTCTATAGCCAGGCTACCACGAGCCTGTGCCTAATCTCATAAGAGATTAACGTATGAACGCAAATTTTGGGATAAATAATGAATGATGCGAAATTTGACGAGACTGAATTGAACATATGACTTTAGATCTGAGGCATAAAATATATTGACATATGACTTGGGATTGGATGCATGAATTTGACTGTAAACATATAATTTATATATGTTGTATGCATAGTGTACGTTGTAATCTAGATCTGTAACTAATTAGAGAAATGAACATATGTTATTTAGATCTGTAATTAATTAGAAAAATAAGCATATGTTATAAACTAGTTTTAGACCTATGCATATTCTGTGATAAAAGAAGAAGAGGAACCACTGTAAGATTACATATGATTTGAGACTTTGGACAAAATGCATATAAAAGTCAAGATCTGATTTTTAGAAGATATGATTTAAAGATTTAGATTGTTGGGTATAGTTTGCATAATGATTCATGACTTAAAAAGAAGAAGATATGGAAACTTAGGTGTAAATATTTACATTAATTAGGATATCTATTATTGTGATTACACCTAAATAGAGATTTTTGGATATATGGCATGCATTGAAATTAATGGTTATATTTGGTATAATTTATATGTGAATCTGCTGTAAAATGCTAGTTTAACAAAAATTGGAACATATGTTATATGGCAAATTATGTCCATATTCTGCGCTTATGCAAACATGGAGTATATGTTGTGAATCATGACAATTATGTAGGCATATGAATTTAGGCCAATTTATGATTGGGCAAGGCATGTAAATAGAACCTTTAGAAATATTAAATTTGCTAAATCTGCTAATTTGCCAAGTTGCCTAAACTGCTAGTTTTGTTATATTGCCTAGACTGCTAATTAGATTGAAATGCCTAATCTGTTAAATTTGTCGGTTGAAATGCCTAACCTGTTATATGCCAAAATCTGCTAAGTTGCTAAATCTGTTAAATCCGTTAAGTCATATAAAATCTGTTATCTGCTATGTTGATATAATCATCATGTTATTGATATAATCTGAATTGGCATATATATTGGGCGTGCGCATAAACGGTAAATTATTAATTAATTGGCCGCAAAGATAAACGTGACTAACTCGAGGTTAGAATGAGTTTGCGGCGTAATTCTGCCCGGAACCGCCCGGCACATCCAGCGGCCACAAACAATAGGTTCTAATGTGAGAAGTTAGTCATAACCTGCTTAAGACACGAGGTTAGGTCTGGCTTGTGGCAGAAGTCTGCCCGGAACCGCCCGGCCCATCCAGCGGCCACAAGCTAGCGACCTAATGTGAGAGGTCTGGGCATTAACAATTAATTAATGCAAATCTAAGATAAGAATGACGTCTAAATCGTATTGGGGGAAAATAGGGTTAAACCAACTGGATTAATAGGTGTAGTAAACCCGTCCATGAATCTGTAGGCCCAATACAAAGTTAGACAAATCTGAAAAATCTGTACATCTGATCTGTTAGTCTGAAAACTTGTTAACTTAATCTGTGAACTAGTAAATCTGAATTCTGTATGTCTGAACTTGTAAACAAGTTAATCTGAGATCTGTTAGTCTGGGGACACAAGGTTAGGAGGGGAATTACTTGTGTCATCTGTTGTTTGGGACCCATATTAGTCAGTAACCCTTTCTGGTATCAAAACTTTGACCCAACAGTAGGTAGGGTCCGGGCACGCTTACTGAACTAATTATAAGTGGTTCATTCTGATAATGGCGAGGGGTGTTGATGGTGCGTTCCAACCGGGTCATGTGCGTGCATGGATCCCGGTCTGCCTCTGAGGATGTAAGACGCCGTGACATCTGTAAATAGGTCTGTGCCAATTGGTTGTCACTTTAGGGAGTGATACACCCTACTGTGGGGCCGACACAGGATATTTATGTATTAGGGAGCCGATCGCTTAGGGTAGGGTTTTAGGGTACGCTTAGTTCTGTCTGTTTCTGTTGGTACCGTCTGTTTCTGTTGGGTGGTAACACCTGTCTGTTTCTGTGTGGTACCGTCTGTTCGGGTGGTAAAGGCCCATTACTAGTGTACACCTAATTCTACATTCTGTTTCCGTAGGGATAAATCTGTTTCTGCTTCTGTTTGTTTCTGATCGGGTAGTAAAGGCCCATTATTAGTATTCTGTTTCTGTTAAGTATTCTGTACCCGTTCCTGCTTCAATTTAGACATTAGGGTGACACCTGATTCTGCTATACTAGTATTAGTGCAGAGAAGTGTAAAACAATAGTTTATATCATTCTGTTTTTCTGTTATATCTGCTACACCCGTTACAGTTATCTCACATCCAGTATTATGTTCATATCATATTATTATTATCTGTTCATATGCTGAAAGTCACTGGACTTGCCAGACTTTTTGTCTGACCCTTGTTGTTTCGCCTCCTTTCTTCCGTTTCCCCCCTAGGTTATCCAAGGAGGGAATACTTTAGCTTGATCCGGATTTCTCTTTGCTTGAAGTGCTTAAAGTATGGCTTGGCTCTGTATAGCTTCCGTTCCATGGGGATTATGATTTTAAACCATGCATTTTGAAGGCTTTTGTACAAGACTGATATTTTGTACTTGAATTCTGAAATTTGAAAGGATGTAACCATATTAATTTCTGTTTCCGCTGTAATAAAGTTAAAATTTTTCAAGTACTGTTTTATCTGTCTTGTAAGTTTCTGTTCTGTTTACTAAAATGCTCCACCAAAGTTAAGGCATTCCCTTTGTGAGTGACCTTAACGGAGGTGGGGTGTTACACTTGGTATCAGAGCTGAAGGTTACCAGATTGGGTAAAGTTTTTGAAAACTATTTTCAAAAAGGTTTTGGAAGGAAGTATTTTCAAAAATAAAGCTTATTTTGAAAAACATGATCCCCAAGAGCCATATATCTTTCTTTCAGTCCTTTTTGTATTGAACCTTTCCTTTTTCGTTCCAGCATGTCTGAAGCATCTGAGATACCAGAGGGTGTTCATGTACCCGGTTGGTTTCGTCAATATCTTGAGGCTAGGACCGCCGCTGCAGGTCCAGCAAATGATCCCCCTCCTCCACTCCCTCCTCGTGCAATTGCTTTCTCAAATATCTGTAGAGATTTTAGGGCCATGGGTGGGAAGGATTTCAAAGGAACTGAATCATTCGTAGAAGCAAGGAATTGGCTCAAAGAAACTGAGGATCTATTCGTTATCTTCGAGGTGGACGATAGGCAAAAGGTACAGTTGGTAGTATGAATGCTCAAAGACGAAGCTTCCTACTGGTGGGAAGTCACTAACGCCGAGAGGCCGGTTGAGACATGGATGGATTTCAGAACAAGGTTTGAGACAAAATTCCTCTCGCAAGCTGAACGAAGTTTACAATTGGAAAAGTTCTTATCCCTTAAGCAAGGAAGTATGACGGTCAAGGAATACGTCAACCAGTTGAACCAACTAGCAAGATTCGGATTGGATTTAGTCAACACTCAGCATAAAAAGGCTCTCCGCTTTGTTAAAGGATTGAATGAGCCACTGCACAACCTAGCCATGACCCATGTACCCATGGGAGCAACTTACGAGAAATTGGTGGATATGGCACTACTGCATGAGGAAGACAAGGGTCCGAAAGAGACAAAGAAGGAAGAACCACAGAATAAGAAATCGGGGCCCAAAAAGGAAACACAAAAGAAGGATGAGAAGTCTGAAGATAAGAAGGGGAAAAAGTGCTTTACTTGTGGGAGCTCGACTCATCTGAACAAGGATTGCAGAAAAAGGAAGGGCGCTTGCTTCAACTGTAGGGAGATGGGACACTTCACTAGGGACTGCCCGAAGAGACGAGGACAAGGAGGGCAGGCGAACACTCTTGAGGCTAGTGGCTAGGATAGAAATAGGAAAATTTCTATAGTAGGTTTAATTTCTTTATCTGATTATGGAGTTAAGACTTTTTCTGATTCTGGTATTTTGATTTTGTAATCGATACTCTGCACTTTAATACTAGTATTATTTCTGAATTCCGGTGTAGACTCAGACCCATAAGGGTTATGGATCATCTGTTTGAGGTTGGGGTTTGAGGGATATCTGTGTTAGGCGTCAAGTATGACGCATACATTCTGAGTTTTCGTGGGGTATGATTTTATCATGCTTAGCTTCCTAAGAATCATTAGGGAACCTGATCTGTACCAGTAGTCTGTAAATATCTAAATACTTTTGATAGGATTTCCAGTTTTGACATTGTCTAAAGAAGGTAATCCTCTGGGTGTCAATTTGATGTTGGTTTCGGTCTTTGGGGCCGATACTTAGGACCCATGTCTAATGGGAACCAAATTTTCATTCTATCTGTACTCGCTTCCATCATTCGACTGTATCCTATCGATCGAATCTTCGAACTTTAGGTAGAAACTAATGGGTGTAAACATGTGTTTGAGACATGTTATGTTTGATGGTTGCAAGTGGATGCAAGTGGTTGCTAGTGGTTGCCCGTGGATGCATATACACACACTAGGCACTAGATCGGCTCGAAAACACTCTCATACTACATATGGATGGGTGAGCAATTTTCAATTCTTGTGGATGCAAAATGATTGATTCAGCACATGGATGTTGCATTTGAGTGAATGATTGTGCACTCATATAGAAATAATAAATATCATTAGAATTCTATTGCATACATGTTGGACTCATGGCACTGACATAATTCGCAATAAGGAGGTCAACTGAATCAGTAGACCGCCTGATCTTTGCATTAGATAAGGAACATATACACACACTTTTGCATATGTTCATACAACATTAGAAGTTTTCTAAGGACAATGGATGCTTGTGGATGATGGTTGAGTAGATGGGTGATTGGATAGTAGGACACATTCTTCTTAACTTGAAGATTTCGAGGACGAAATCCTCTAAGGAGGGGAGAATGTAACACCCTGTATTTTCTGTAAACATAAGAGTTAAAAATCAAGGTATAATTAATTTTTAGGAGAAGAAATAAGGGAAACGGGTTGCGCCATTGTGTTCGTCTCGGAAAAATACGCGAAATAGAGTCCGAATTTGCGTAAATCGGAGTCCGTATGAAGAAGATATGGACGAACGAAGTTAGGTAGAAAAACCGGAAACAGGCCAGAATACACTGACGCACTTGTGAAGTGCGCCAGTACAAAAATACACTGGCGCACCTGCCAAGTGCGCCCATACAAATCCAGCACCGAATTCTGGAGTGTTCTGAGGTGACGTGTCTTCTTTTGAGTGGCTGGATGATGTGTATTCGAGCTGTGCGATTCTGATGACTTCTGGACTGATCTGAAGGCTCTAAATCACCCTATCCTCCTATAAATACATCCCTAACCTAAACCTAAGTCTCTTACACAATTCTCTAGCCTCCATTGCTCTCTTCTTCTAATTAAAAATAAAAATGGCGTCGCTACTCTGCTAGAACCAAAACTAGAAGTCAATCAACATCATCCTAAATTCAAATTTGAGATAAAAGCTTCTGCAACAATCCTGTAACAACTAAAGTTCTTTCTTTAATCCAATCAAGGCAAGTACGGTTATTTTCTGCTATAAACATTAATTATAATTCTGATATGCTTTTAAATCTGAATATGAGATTGTATATCTGTCAGATCTGTTTTTCTGTGACTGTTCTGTATCCCTTTCTGCTTCCTTTCTGTTTCTATAGCCAGGCTACCACGAGCCTGTGCCTAATCTCATAAGAGATTAACATATGAACGCAAATTTTAGGATAAATAATGAATGATGCGAAATTTGACGAGACTGAATTGAACATATGACTTTAGATCTGAGGCATAAAATATATTGACATATGACTTGGGATTGGATGCATGAATTTGACTGTAAACATATAATTTATATATGTTGTATGCATAGTGTACGTTGTAATCTAGATCTGTAACTAATTAGAGAAATGAACATATGTTATTTAGATCTGTAATTAATTAGAAAAATAAGCATATGTTATAAACTAGTTTTAGACCTATGCATATTCTGTGATAAAAGAAGAAGAGGAACCACTGTAAGATTACATATGATTTGAGACTTTGGACAAAATGCATATAAAAGTCAAGATCTGATTTTTAGAAGATATGATTTAAAGATTTGGATTGTTGGGTATAGTTTGCATAATGATTCATGACCTAAAAAGAAGAAGATATGGAAACTTAGGTGTAAAGATTTACATTAATTAGGATATCTATTATTGTGATTACACCTAAATAGGGATTTTTGGATATATGGCATGCATTGAAATTAATGGTTATATTTGGTATAATTTATATGTGAATCTGCTGTAAAATGCTAGTTTAACAAAAATTGGAACATATGTTATATGGCAAATTATGTCCATATTCTGCGCTTATGCAAACATGGAGTATATGTTGTGAATCATGACAATTATGTAGGCATATGAATTTAGGCCAATTTATGATTGGGCAAGGCATGTAAATAGAACATTTAGAAATATTAAATTTGCTAAATCTGCTAATTTGCCAAGTTGCCTAAACTGCTAGTTTTGTTATATTACCTAGACTGCTAATTAGATTGAAATGCCTAATCTGTTAAATTTGTCGGTTGAAATGCCTAACCTGTTATATGCCAAAATCTGCTAAGTTGCTAAATCTGTTAAATCCGTTAAGTCATATAAAATCTGTTATCTGCTATGTTGATATAATCATCCTGTTATTGATATAATCAGAATTGGCATATATATTGGGCGTGCGCATAAACGGTAAATTATTAATTAATTGGCCGCAAAGATAAACGTGACTAACTCGAGGTTAGAATGAGTTTGCGGCGTAATTCTGCCCGGAACCGCCCGGCACATCCAGTGGCCGCAAACAATAGGTTCTAATGTGAGAAGTTAGTCATAACCTGCTTAAGACACGAGGTTAGGTCTGGCTTGTGGCAGAAGTCTGCCCGGAACCGCCCGGCCCATCCAGCGGCCACAAGCTAGCGACCTAATGTGAGAGGTCTGGGCATTAATAATTAATTAATGCAAATCTAAGATAAGAATGACGTCTAAAACGTATTGGGGGAAAATAGGGTTAAACCAACTGGATTAATAGGTGTAGTAAACCCGTCCATGAATCTGTAGGCCCAATACAAAGTTAGACAAATCTGAAAAATCTGTACATCTGATCTGTTAGTCTGAAAACTTGTTAACTTAATCTGTGAACTAGTAAATCTGAATTCTGTATGTCTGAACTTGTAAACAAGTTAATCTGAGATCTGTTAGTCTGGGGACACAAGGTTAGGAGGGGAATTACTTGTGTCATCTGTTGTTTGGGACCCATATTAGTCAGTAACCCTTTCTGGTATCAAAACTTTGACCCAACAGTAGGTAGGGTCCGGGCACGCTTACTGAACTAATTATAAGTGGTTCATTCTGATAATGGCGAGGGGTGTTGATGGTGCGTTCCAACCGGGTCATGTGCGTGCATGGATCCCGGTCTGCCTCTGAGGATGTAAGACGCCGTGACATCTGTAAATAGGTCTATGCCAATTGGTTGTCACTTTAGGGAGTGATACACCCTACTGTGGGGCCGACACAGGATATTTATGTATTAGGGAGCCGATCGCTTGGGGTAGGGTTTTAGGGTACGCTTAGTTCTGTCTGTTTCTGTTGGTACCGTCTGTTTCTGTTGGGTGGTAACACCTGTCTGTTTCTGTGTGGTACCGTCTGTTCGGGTGGTAAAGGCCCATTACTAGTGTACACCTAATTCTACATTCTGTTTCCGTAGGGATAAATCTGTTTCTGCTTCTGTTTTTTTCTGATCGGGTAGTAAAGGCCCATTATTAGCATTCTGTTTCTGTTAAGTATTCTGTACCCGTTCCTGCTTCAATTTAGAAATTAGGGTGACACCTGATTCTGCTATACTAGTATTAGTGCAGAGAAGTGTAAAACAATAGTTTATATCATTCTGTTTTTCTGTTATATCTGCTACACCTGTTACAGTTATCTCACATCCAGTTTTATGTTCATATCATATTATTATTATTATCTGTTCATATGCTGAAAGTCACTGGACTTGCCAGACTTTTTGTCTGACCCTTGTTGTTTCGCCTCCTTTCTTCCGTTTCCCCCCTAGGTTATCCAAGGAGGGAATACTTTAGCTTGATCCGGATTTCTCTTTGCTTGAAGTGCTTAAAGTATGGCTTGGCTCTGTATAGCTTCCGTTCCATGGGGATTATGATTTTAAACCATGCATTTTAAAGGCTTTTGTACAAGACTGATATTTTGTACTTGAATTCTGAAATTTGAAAGGATGTAACCATATTAATTTCTGTTTCCGCTGTAATAAAGTTAAAATTTTTCAAGTACTGTTTTATCTGTCTTGTAAGTTTCTGTTCTGTTTACTAAAATGCTCCACCAAAGTTAAGGCATTCCCTTTGTGAGTGACCTTAACGGAGGTGGGGTGTTACAAATTCACATTATTTTAACGTGAATTAAAGTAGGAATTTACATCGTTGTGAAATTTACATCGTTATGCAACTTACATTATTTTATTGTGAATTAAAGTAGGAATTCATATCGTTATAAAATTTACATTTTAATGGTGTCAATATTAAGTAGAATTTGACATATGATAAAATTTACATTTTTATATGTAAATTATATAGGAATGTACACCGTATTGTAGAAATTACATTTTTCTTTGTAATTAACATGTGAATTCCATCGTATGTTAAAATTTATATTTTTATATGTAAATAATATAAGGAATGTACACCGTATTGTAAAAATTACATTTTTCTATGTAATTATAAAGTGAATTTCATCGTATGTTAAAATTTACATTTTTATATGTAAATTATATAGGAAATTATACTGTAGATCAAAAAAATTACAGTTTTCTTTGTAATTATAAAGTGAATTTCATCGTATGTTAAAATTTACATTTTTATATGTAAATTATAAACTGAATTAATGTCGTATGTCAAAAATTACATTTTTCTTTGTAATTATAAAGTGAATTTCATCGTATGTTAAAATTTACATTTTTATATGTAAATTATAAAGTGAATTAATGTCGTATGTCAAAAATTACATTTTTCTTTGTAATTATAAAGTGAATTTCATCGTATGTTAAAATTTACATTTTTATATGTAAATTATAAAGTTAATTAATGTCGTATGTCAAAAATTACATTTTTCTTTGTAATTATAAAGTGAATTTCATCGTATGTTAAAATTTACATTTTTATATGTAAATTATAAAGTTAATTTATGCGGTATGTCAAAAATTACAATTTTCTTTGTAATTAACATAAGAATTTCATCGTATGTTAAAATTTACATTTTTATATGTAAATTATAAAGTGAATTTATGCAGTATGTCAAAAATTACATTTTTCTTTGTAATTATAATGTAAATTTCATCGTATGTTAAAATTTACATTTTTATATGTAAATTATATAGGGAATTACACCGTAGGATAAAAATTGCATCTTTATATGTAATTAAAACATGAATTTACATTGTGTGCTAAATATTACATTTTTATATGTAATATCTATAGGCAATGATACCGTATGTTAAGAACTACATTTTTCTATGTAATTAAAGGATGCAATTTCATTGTATGATAGAATTTACATTTTTTTATATATATGTAACATAAAATGAGAATGAATATTAGAAATAAAATTTATTTATTTTGTACGTAAATAAGATGTAGGAATTTGACATGTAAATTCAATTTACATTTTACAATGTAAATTAGATGTAGGAATGTGGCTTGTAATTAAAAATCATATTTTTACAATGTGAATTAGAAGTAGAGTTTGCATTGTAATTAAAAATTATATTTTTACTAGGTAAATTAAAAGTAGAGTTTGCATTGTCATTAAAACTTACATTTTTATATGAAAATTTAGAATAGGATTCACTGCAAATATAAGTTACATTTTTTTATGCAACCAGGATGAGAATGTACATGGAAGTTGGAATCTACATTTTATATGTAATTTAAAAGTAGGATTTTGAATGTATCAAAATTTACATTTTTTTACATGTCAATTAAAAAGAAATATAGGAATCTGCATAGGAATTAAATTTACATTTTTATGTAAATAAAAAAGGATGGAATTTACATTTTCAATATAAGTTTAGAATGAATTTAGGATGCGGTAATATTATCTTCATTTTCAAATGAATTAAAATTTAGTAAGTATCGGTAGTTGTGTTGTAACACCCCGAATTTTAGTTAATACTAAAATTCACTAATTTCAGGATAAATAATCTCAGACGTGGGAATTGGGGGTAACGGGCTGCGTTATTGCGTTCGTCTCGGAAAAATACGCGAAATAGAGTCCGAGTTTTCGAGAATCGGAGTCCGTATGGCCCGGTTATGGCCCAAAGAAGTTTGCATAAAATTTAAAACTTAAAAACAGATTTAGAAATTTAAATTAGGATTTGAAATTAGAACCAGCGGGGCCAGGCGGGAAGATTCCCGCCCTGACCATGTCGACAGGGCTGTCGACAGGCCTGTCGATAGGGGTGTCGACTTGCCTGTCGACACGGCGTGTCGAACCAGGGTGCTTGGGTGCACCAGATCTGGTTTTCTGGCTAGGGCTGGGCTTGGTTCTAGAGGTTTCCTAAATCTGACGGACCTAAATTAATTTAGGGTTAATCTAAGGGCCTAAAACACTACCTAATCCTATAAATAAGACCCTAACCCTACCCTAATTCATTCATAATTAAATCTTGCAACTAAACTATGGCAAAATGAAACTTGGTCATGGCCTCTACAAATCAATGAAGAGAGTTGCAAGCTAATCAACCCCTAATCATCTTCCTCTTCATATTTGGCAACTAGTTTTACTTCATGAGTTTGCTAATCTTAGTTTTGGTGAGTTCCTATGGTTTTAATAATCAATTGTTAAATTGATTATGGTAGGATGTGATAAGACATGGCTATGTTTGTGGATAAATGTGTTTATGCAAGTTTGTATGATATGTGATTTGCAAGTTTTATGTTAAATGCAAGTTTAAGGCCATGTTTTATGATGCAAAACACTATGTTAAACATTTAAGCATATACATAACTTGCATAACATCATGCACATAACTTGCATAATCTCATAAACTTAACTTGCATAACACCATGCACATAACTTGCATACCCTCATACACATAACTTGCATATGAACTTGCATAACAACATGCACATAACCTACATAACATCATGCACATAACTTGCATAACATGTTGAGCTTGCATGTAAGCATAACTTGCATAATATGTCGAACTTGCATATATGACTTGTATCTTAAAGGAGGGTAAACATGCATAGCATATAAAGGTGCCATCTTGCATATGTATATACCATATTTAAAAGGGTAAACTTGCATGTCATGATTTATGCATAATACCAAACACTTAGCATGCATAAAACCACTTACTTATCATGCATAGAATCCCTTGACATGTCGGTCTAGAGTTTGTAATCTGTTAGAGCGGTCCGGGAATACCCGGATGTGTATAAGGAGGTGAAGGGCTTACCTCCGGAGCGGGAAATTGACTTCCAAATATATCTGGTGGGTAAGGCTAAACCAGTACCTTGGCCAGTGTGCCACGTGGCTCCTCGTGAGAGGAGGGAACTCCATAAGTAAGTAGGCGATTTGCTTGAGAAGGGGTTCATAAGACGAAGTATGTCGGAGTGGGGCGCTCCAGTAGTTTTTGTTACGAAGGCGGATGGGTCCCTCAGACTTTGTGTAGGCTAAAGAGGATTTAATAAACTCACAAAGAAGAATAGATACCCATTGCCGAGGATTGATGATCTGTTTGATCAGTTAGCTGGCGCTTCAGTATTTTTATGGTAGACTCAGCCACGGGATTTCATCAGTTGAGAGTGGCTGAGGATAGTACAGAGAAGACTGCCTTTAGGACTCCGGATGATTTTTTTTATGAGTGGCTGGTGATGCCATTGGGTTTGACGAACGCCCCCGTATACTTTGATGATTTGATAAGAAGGGTGTTCAAGGAGTACCTAAATAAGTTGTGATGGTCTTTGTGGATGACATCTTGGTCTTTTCTAGGAGCAAAGCCAGTTAGGGAAAAACGGTGGTTTTGGAGTAAGACTGGCGAGGACATCCAGGGTTGGACAAGGGGCTTAATTATTTAGCCGTTTTTACTAGTATCATCTCACGTAGGTCGTCTGAATTCGAAGGAGGTATCCCTTGGGTGTTTGTCTGATATTGGTTTAGGCCTTTGGGGGAATGCCGAGTTCGATTAGGGTGGTCTGCGTGAGGGATGGATAGTTGTGATGATTTTGGATGATATCCTGGTGGTGAAAAGCATGCCCTACGTCTTAAGGAAGTGCTGGAGGCTCTTCAAGCGCATAATCTTAGGACAGTAAAAGTGGATGGGATTCTTAGCATCCTATGGGTTTGAGATAGCGTATACCCCTGGCAAGGGTAACATGGTAGCGGACACCATAAGTAGAAAAAGGGTTGTCCTCGAGTTTGTGGTTCGTTGAACGACGGAGCCTAGAGTTTATTTCTATGTTGGATTTCAGACCTTCCGTTGATTATGTACCCGGTTTGCTAGCTTCCTTGGAAGTTAGACCTACTCTTTTGGGGCAAATTGTAGAAGCACAGAGGGACGAACCACAGTTGGTTGAGTTAGTAGAAAAGCTCATAAGGGGGGGAGTCGTCCAGCCATTTGAGTAGGTACACCCTAGATGATAGGGGGTGCTTGTGTAGAGACGGTAGACTTTGTGTACCGCAAGACGAGGGTTTGGGGAAGGCTATTCTTGATGATACACACCGTTCTAGGATGACCATTCATCCCGGTGGGGACGAGATGTACCAAGACATGAAAAGGACTTTCTTCTGGGCCGGTATGAAGAAAGATGTGGCCGAACATGTCGCTTGATGCTTGGTGTGCCAACAAGTGAAGACGGAGCGAAAGAAACTAGGTGGGTTGCTTCACCCATTGGAGGTTCCGCAATGGAAGTGGGACAGCGTCTCGATGGATTGTATTGACGGGTTACCCAGATCGAGAAAGAGTAATACAGGAATTTGGGTGGTGGTAGACAGATTTACTAAGAGCACCCATTTCATACCTGTGAAGAGTAAGTGGATTGCTCCATGGCTAGCTTCTGTATATCTTCGAGAGATAGTTCGATTTCATGGGGTACCCTCTAGCATAGTGAGTGATCGAGATCCTATCTTCACTTGAGAGTTTCGGAAGAGTTTGCAAGAGGCGGTAGGGACTCAGTTGTGTTTGAGTACTGCATATCATCCTCAGACGGACGGCCGGACCGAGAGGGTGAATCATATTTTAGAAGACCTTTTGAGGCTATGTATCTTGGATTTTGGAGGTACATGGGAGGAGCATCTTCCATTGGTGGAGTTGCCCGACAGACTTAGTGGTGTACATGATGTATCCCATGGGAGGAAGTGCCTACATGAGACCGCAGAGGTGGTAGGGCCAAGTTTGCTTAGAGAAATGGAAGTAGAGCGTGATGCGACGATTCGACGAGCTCCTACTTGCATCCTTGGGTCAGAGATTTGGAAGATGAGAAACAGAGAGGTTCAATTAGTCAAAGTACAAAGGGAAGATGAAGAAAGCGACGCTACCTGGAAGACGGAAGCGAAGATGCGTTCGAGGTACCCTTTCTTTCGGAGGGTATGTCCTTTTGCTTCTCCTTCATCGCATATCTTGTGCTTATCTTATCTTTGGTATGTCCTCTCGTTAGTACCTTTGACCTTTAGATAGGGTAAACCTATGGTTGAAACATGTGTTTGAGACATGTTATGGTTGATGGATGCAAGTGGATGCAAGTGTTTGCTAGTGGTTGCTCGTGGATGCATATACACACACTCTAGGCACTAGATCGGCTCAATCACTTCATATTGCATATTGCATAAAATTGTGTGTAGGAAACTATATTTATGGATGTATAATGATTGTGTTATCATATGGATGATGCATTTTGGTGAATGATTGTGCACTCATGTAGATATCGTATGTGTCGATAGGGTTTTCTCGCATACATAATGGATGCATGGCACTATCATGGTTTGCATATGTTCATACATTAGATAGGGAACATATACACACACTTTTTGCATATGCTCATACATCATTAGAAATTGTTTTAAGGACAATGGATGCCCGTGGTTGATGATTTGAGTAGATGGTTGTTTGGATGGTAGGATATGCATTCTCCTTAGCTTAGAGATTTCGGGGACGAAATCCTTTAAGGAGGGGAGAATGTAACACCCCGAATTTTACTTAATACTAAAATTCACTAATTTCAGGATAAATAATCTCAGACGTGGGAATTGGGGGTAACGGGCTGCGTTATTGCGTTCGTCTCGGAAAAATACGCGAAATAGAGTCCGAGTTTTCGAGAATCGGAGTCCGTATGGCCCGGTTATGGCCCAAAGAAGTTTGCATAAAATTTAAAACTTAAAAACAGATTTAGAAATTTAAATTAGGATTTGAAATTAGAACCAGCGGGGCCAGGCGGGAAGATTCCCGCCCTGACCATGTCGACAGGGCTGTCGATAGGCCTGTCGACAGGGGTGTCGACTTGCCTGTCGACTTGCCTGTCGACACGGCGTGTCGAACCAGGGTGCTTGGGTGCACCAGATCTGGTTTTCTGGCTAGGGCTGGGCTTGGTTCTAGAGGTTTCCTAAATCTGACGGACCTAAATTAATTTAGGGTTAATCTAAGGGCCTAAAACACTACCTAATCCTATAAATAAGACCCTAACCCTACCCTAATTCATTCATAATTAAATCTTGCAACTAAACTATGGCAAAATGAAACTTGGTCATGGCCTCTACAAATCAATGAAGAGAGTTGCAAGCTAATCAACCCCTAATCATCTTCCTCTTCATATTTGGCAACTAGTTTTACTTCATGAGTTTGCTAATCTTAGTTTTGGTGAGTTCCTATGGTTTTAATAATCAATTGTTAAATTGATTATGGTAGGATGTGATAAGACATGGCTATGTTTGTGGATAAATGTGTTTATGCAAGTTTGTATGATATGTGATTTGCAAGTTTTATGTTAAATGCAAGTTTAAGGCCATGTTTTATGATGCAAAACACTATGTTAAACATTTATGCATATGTAACATGTTATGCAAACTATATGTGAGAATATATGCAAGTTATATGTAACATGATATGCAAGTTATGCATGTGATTTTATGCATGCTAAGTATTTGATGTTATGCATGCTAAGTATTTGATGTTATGCATGCTAAGTATTTGATTGTATGCATACTAAGTATTGGGTTTTATGCATGTTAAGTGTTTGGGTTTATGCAAGTTAAGTGGTGGGTTTATGCATAATAAGTATTTTATTTTATGCATAATAAGTATTTGATTCTATGCATGATAAGTAAGTGGTTTTATGCATGCTAAGTGTTTGGTATTATGCATAAATCATGACATGCAAGTTTACCCTTTTAAATATGGTATATACATATGCAAGATGGCACCTTTATATGCTATGCATGTTTACCCTCCTTTAAGATGCAAGTCATATATGCAAGTTCGACATATTATGCAAGTTATGCTTACATGCAAGCTCAACATGTTATGCAAGTTATGTGCATGATGTTATGTAGGTTATGTGCATGTTGTTATGCAAGTTCATATGCAAGTTATGTGTATGAGGGTATGCAAGTTATGTGCATGGTGTTATGCAAGTTAAGTTTATGAGATTATGCAAGTTATGTGCATGATGTTATGCAAGTTATGTATATGCTTAAATGCGAGCTTAATGTGATATGCAAGTATGTGAATGTTTATGCAAGTATATGAATGCCCATGCAAGTATGTGAATGCTTATGCAAGTTATGTGTAGGCTTAAATGCATGTCTAACATGTTATGCAAGTCATGAGAATGCTTATATGCAAGTTCAACATGTTGTGCAAGACATGTGTATGATAATGTGCAAGTTTGGGGTTAAATGTGGTTGGGTTAATATATGCTCATATATGCAAGTTGACATCCTCTTAACCCATGACAAAGTTGTATGCTAAACCCATGATATTTGTGATGATCTTCCCCTTTGTTATGTCATGAAATGAGAACGATTTACGTGGGGAAACGATGGGGTTGGTAAATATGTTAATTAAAGAATGGTTGGGTATGATTAAGCATACCATAAAAATAAATTACCATAAGTGGGAATTTACCTATTGAGTTAGGTCTACCCCATGGGAATTTACCTATTGAGTTAGGTCTACCCATGTTATGGAAAACTTGATATTAATTAGGGATAATTAATATGGGGGTGATTAATTAGGTGTAATTAATCGACTAAGACACGAGGTTGGACTCATTTGTAGTGTAAAACTGCCCGGACCCGACCGGCTTAACCAGTTGCTACAAATGTCAGCCCAATGTGAGAGGTCTTAGCCATAAATTAAATACGTGATTAAGGTAAAGACGCGAGGTTAGACTCTGTTATGACGTAAGACTGCCCGGACTCTACCGGCTTAACCAGGCGGTCATAACAGCCAGTCTAATGTGGGAGGTCTTTATGGGAGATCACGGTCTTAATTAATTAAGAAACACTTAACCATATTAGCATGTAGTGGGACATGAGGGGTTAAGTGGGTGCCTTGGGTGGCATGTAGTAACTAGTGGGGGTGCCTTGGGTGGCATGAGGAAACTAGTGGGTTGCCTTGGGTGGCAATAGAAAATACGATTAGAGTACTTAACCAAAGTGGAACATGTAATTAAACATGATTAAAGGGTTAAGTAAGTGCCTTGGGTGGCATGTGGGAATCAAGTAAGTGCCTTGGTTGCATGCGGAAATCTAGTGGGCGCCTTAAGTGGCAATTAAAATATAATTATATGACTTAACCAAACCTTAACGTGTAAGGGGCATGATTATAAAAAGAGGTTAAGTGGGATGCACTAGATTAATGACAAGCTTAAGTAGTAGCTTGTGGGGGGCCCATTTCAACCAATATCCCAAACGTATCTTTGTGGGCTCGACCCATGTCGAGTGACGGGACACGCATATTGGGCTTGATTATAAGAGGCCAAAACGGGGTAGCGGTGGCAACGCAAGTCCAACGGGTTTCATATGCGTGTGTGGGCCCGGGCTGGTAGATAAGCCGTTGTTGCATCGTGTAGATATAAAGCCGTGCACCGTTGATATTATCAGGTGGCCACTTTAGGGGAGTGATACACCCCACTGTGGGACCAGCACGGGTATCTACGTTAGGGAGCCGATCGCTTGGGAGTAGTGGGTACACCTAGTAAAGATAGGGGCAGACGACACCTATGTAGGGGTACACGAAACTACTGGGTAAGATAACTAGGTACACCTAGTGGAGGTAGGGGCAGACGGCACCTACGTGGTCAGCTAGAAGTACCAGAAGCTATTATTTATATTTTCTAAGTCTTTAAGTGGGATCAACCTTTAAGGAGGAATTACCCTTGGTAGGTAGAACTGGTGTGGTGCAGTGTAGGAATTACCCTTGGGTGGGTAGGTCTGGGGTGGTGTAAGCTAGTAATTATCCTTGGGTGGATAAATACGTCGTTTCGATTATCGTAGTACATCCTGTGTTTTGTGGGCTACTTATTGTAGTCATTATCCCCAGAGGTACCGTATCTTGTTTATATCATACCCTAATTACTTTAATGGTTGTATTGTTAGGGCTATAGGACTCACTCAGACTTATGTCTGACCCCGTTGTTGTTTATCTTTTTCCCCACCCTCAGGTTATCAGAGTGGACTTAGCACTAGTGGGCTTGGACCAGACCGCTATATCTAACTTTTGGGGGCTTGGACGGTAGAAGTAAAGCTCGGTTTATCTTTTGGCTATTGTCTATGTAATGGGATTATGTACTTTTATTTATCAGGATGGATATTATGAACTTGACTCTTGTTATGGTTTTGGGATGTAACCAAACATGTTTTGTTAATGAAATGATGTTTTAAATTTTCAAGTAAGACTTATATCTGTCCTGTTGTAATTTTTCTGTTCTATACTCACTAAAAATACTCCACCAAAACTAAGGCATTCCCTTTGTAAGTGACCTTAGCGGGTGTGGGGTGTTACATGTGTAGAGCGTGGTTTTAATCAAACGACGTTATTTCGATTCAATGATTATATATATAATTAAAATTAAACGAATAGGGCGTGGTAGTTCGCGTTTTGAAATCGTACATTTAAATGACTATACAAGAAGATCTGACCGTCGGATTTTCTTGAAACCGAAACCGTTAGGACCGTCTTGGAAAAATCTTTCCAACGATATATATTACGTTAAGATCCAATGGTTAGATTCTGAGAAATATAAAAATCAAAATTGGTTGAATGCAGCGCCATAGTCGCCCATTGACTTAAGGCGTCGTTATATTAAAATTTAATTATTTTAAATAATTAAAATAGGAATGAGTCGTTAATAAAAATAATTATTAATGTATAAGAAGGATTTTAAATATATATATATACGAGGATTATTTGGAAAGTCCGAGTTCACTCATTCTAAATAATCAAAACGATGTTAATTGAAGTATGAAGATGGCGTATGAAGACCGTAAATCTTCCCTCGAATGGACAACGATCGAGGCCCTGATTTGACTTGCTCCCAATTCAAGAGTCACGGTTATTGCCCAAACGTACGTGTCGATTTCACGGGTTTGGCTTTCGCTCAGACCCAGAGCATAAGCTAATTAATGGATTGTGTGTCTGACATCATACTCTATCAAATATCATGTTATTGATCTTTAGTCGAAGGTATGGATGTTTGGTGGCGGGGAATTTATTCTCTTGCTTAACACCCGTTCATATATTTCGGGAAAGGGTTGGTAGTACAGTATGGAGTGATGATGTGGCATGCTAAGATGCATAGGATCAAGGTATTGTTGAAAAGCAGGCCTTGTGGGACGATCAAAGCATAGCATGTTTAGGCATAGCTTTGTGTACAGCGTGACTTCACAAGCCTCACACACCGGCGGAGTCTAAAACGGGAGAAGGGAACGCAGGAGAGCAGCACGTTTCTTTCTAGCTAGAAGTGGTGATTGGGTTTTAACACGGCCCAACATTTTACTTATGTGGATGATGGAATGAGGCGCCTCGGATGATAGGTCCTATAGGACTGGGAAACGTGTGTTCAGGAATAACTAATCCGCAACTCGTATGGTGGAACGGCCCTGCAGCTTTCCAAGGGTTCACTGCGGGGGATCCTAAGACATTAGCTAGAGTGTCTCGAATCGGTAGGAGCTCCTCCCTAGCCATGACTCATGATGGAAACCAAAATCCAAATACGACCCTACGAATTTGATTGTATTACTAGTATGGAGACATAGTAGTATAGGATACTATTCTTCCTAGGATTTCTACATTTACTTTGAAATGTTTTGATATATACTAATAATAATATTAAATTCGTATTTGCCGTATTTAGCATGTTTAATCACTATAAGGTAAAACCCTATCCTCTGGTTTGTGTTGCATTGTGTGATGGGACCTCGGTCTTATGGTGATTCCATTTTTCTAAAAAGCATAACGTTGTTGTACAATTTACTATTAGTTGTTTCTGACACCTTTATGCACAACAATCCATTAGAGTAAACCCGTTCCGCATTGGCGGCGTGGTCTTTGGATTTGTCCTATTAATAGTGATTAATTAGTTAAGAATCCTCACACCAGTCCCACGAATGACCCGTTGTTTGTTTCCACCTTTTTCAAAACTCGGGTGCCATCTTTTCTACACTGGCAGCCAAGTAAACAGGTTTATTCTTCGCTTGGAGTCTTTTCTTTGGAGTTGCTTACTATCTTCCTTGAATTTGCTTTTGTGGAGAGGTGATGACTTGGAGTTTGAAGGCATCTATCATTCGCTGCTTTTGCATTTTCTTTTTTTTCCAGACATTAAACTTGGTGTATTCGACGCTGTTAAGTTGGAGTTGGAACTTATTTCTTTTTCTGCAAACTTGATGTAATAATTTAGAATTCTGTGACTGTGGATTTTCTGTGGTTGATGACATTATATTTCCCTGCTATTGTAACACCCCGTATTTCTGTTAATACTAATATTCACAAATTAAAAGAATTAATATTGAGAATTTGCACGAAATAGCCTTAAAAGGCATATAACAAATTTGAGATATGTGAATTGCCTTAAAAGGCGAAAAATGGAATTAAGACATTAATTGGAAAATTAATGTGTAGAAATGGTCATAAGTTAATTATGGATTAATTTGAATTCATGAATAGGTGCGTGTGTATATATATATATATATTTATATATATATGGGCAGTTAATGTAAACATGAATAGATGTTTATTAATTTGCTGAGTGTTTGCTGAGTCACTTCTGACTCATTGCTGAGTCAATAAGATAAACCCCTTCTTGTCTGAACGGCTGCGGTTATTTCTAGGTTAAATCTAATGGCCTAAATGAATCCTAAATTCTATAAATAAGTGGGTAGTCCCTCATTCTAATTCATATGAAAAATTGGAGAGCTACCGACATGCCGTTGCCATGGAGTTCAGCGTAGCCGTCACAAACTAAAGAAGAAGGAGAAAGCCTAGCCTACAACTAAATCTACTCAACAAACAAATTAAATCAAAGACTCTTTCTATTTCTCTTCTTTTTGTGAGTATGCTGATTCTCACAATGTTATTATAAAATAATTTGATTAAGTTATGAATGGATCACAAGAAAGTGATATGAATTGTTATGTATTTGTAAATTATGTTGTGGATCTCTTGTTATGCTATTATGTTGCTATGTTGTAGTGATTATGTTGTAAATAATCCTATGCTATGTCATATGTGATTAATCATTCTATGCTATGTTATAAATCATGTTATGCCATGTTGTAAATTATGCTGTGCTATGTTGTAAATCATATCAAGCTATGTTGCAAATTATGATATGCTATATTGTAAATCTTACATATGTTGTAGATCTCATATTATCACATATGTTGAAATACTTATGTTATATGATAATGATGTCATGTTAAGTTGTGTTGAATCATGCAAGTTGTAAAATCATGATGTTATTATTTATGCGAATTGGATCATGTTTAAAGTTTATGTTTTTTTATAATAGATCTTGATTATGGGAATTTGCCTATTGAGTTAGGTGTACCCATATGCATGAATCTACAAATTAATTGGATCTTGAATATGGGAATTTGCCTATTAAGTTAGGTGTACCGATATACATGAATCTATGATTAAATGAATTTTGATTTTTGGGAATTTGCCTATTGAGTTAGGTGTACCCATATAAAACCATATTGTTAATGATGTTGATTCACACATGTCCAATACAAGTTTATGGAACTTGATCAAAATCATATTATGTGAATTATGAATAAGTTGACACCCTTAGACTCATGACATGTATAACCTTATGCAAGTTGTAATTTTGATATATGCAAGTTTCACACCTTGTTAGGATTCATTTAGTCACATATATATGTCGTTGTTGTGAATATTTTCTTTTATGCTATGAGTTAGACTAATCGGGCCTAACATACATTTTGCGAATAAACGTTCAAACGTGGGGTAGGGGTAATATTAGGAAATTAATAAATTGGGGTGCAATTGATATGATTTTGCATGCCTTAAATGGATGTCCATAATTGAGTCAATTATGGACATTGCTAAATTTGGAATTAATTAATAATTCAAATAGGGAATTATTAAAATTGGGGAAAGTGGATTATTAATAATAATCAATGCTTAGGACACGAGGTTGGACCCGTTTGTGACGTAAACCTGCCCGGACCCGCCCGGCAAATCCAGTAGTCACAAATGTCGGCCCAATGTGAGAGGTCCTAGGCCCAAACTAAAGCATAACAGTTGTAAAGACACGAGGTTAGACTCTTTTATGGTGTAAGACTGCCCGGATCCACCCGACAAATCCAGCTGCCATAAATGCCAGTCTAATGTGAGAGGTCTTTATGAGGTTATGGTCTTAATGAATTAAGAAATACTTAACCAGATAATCATGTAAGGTGGGACATGGGGGTTAAGTAGGTGCCTTGGGTGGCATGAGGAATCCAGTGGTTGCCTTTAGAGGCATTTGAAATACGATTAGACTTAACCAAACACACATGTAACGAACATGAATAGTGGGTTAAGTGGGATTGACTAAGGGGACAAGCTTAGGTGGAATGTTTGTGGGAAATAATGGGGGTCCATTTCAACCAGTATCCCAAAACGTATCTTTGTGGGCTCGACCCAAGTCGAGGACGAGACACGCATACTGGGTTTGACTATAAGAGGCCAAAACAGGGAGCGGTGGCAACGCAAGTCCAACGGGTTTCATATGCGTGTGTGGACCCGGGCTGGTAGGTAAGACGTTGTTGCATCGTGTAGGTATAAGCCGTGCATCTCCGTTATATCGGGTTGCCACTTTAGGGGAATGATACACCCCACTGTGGGGCCAGCACGGGTATCTACGAGTAGGGACCCGATCGAAAAATAGAAAGTGGGGTACACCTAGTGGAGATAGGGGCAGGCGGCACCTATGTAGTCAGCTAGGAGTACGTAAAGCCATTAAGAATGTTTCTAAGTGAAGCTAAGTGGGATCAATCTTTAGGGTGACTGGTGTGGTGCAGTATAGTGTTTATCCTTTAGTATTTAGGAGCGCCTATAACGTTTCCTTTAGCGATTGTCTATGTCCTTAATCTGCTCTTTCATAGACATTTCCTTGTTTTGCCAGCTTATGCCTTAGTCCAGTTATTTTAATAATAGTATTGTAGAATTATCATACTCGCCAGACTTTATGTCTGACCCCCTCTTTTCCACATTTTTCTCCCTCCAGGTCCTCAGGTTGGACCCAGCTCTAGTGGAGCCTGATTGGATTGCTTGTCTCTTTTGGAAAGCTAGGACTGCTGAAGTAAAGTCCAGCTCGTTATCTTCTTTAATGGCTATTTATGTAATGGGATTATGTATTTTCTTTATCAAGATGGATATTGTACTTGACTCTGATTTATGGTATTCAGATGTAATCAAACATGTTTTGACTTCTGCTGCAATGAAATAATTTTTTTTTTATTTCCAAGTACTATCTTATATCTGTCTTGATGTAATTTTACTATTCTATATTTACTTATAACCTTAATGGAAGTTAATGCATTCCCTTTGTGAGTGACATTAATGGACGTGGGGTGTTACACGTGGTATCAGAGCATAAGGTTACTAGAACAGATAAAATTTTTAGAAAAATATTTTTCTAAAGTATTTTTGGAAGAAGTGCTTTCAAAAACATGTTATTTAAAGAGAGTTTTTATGAAAAACATAATCCCAAATAGCCATATCCTTATCTTTATCTTTCGAATTCTCCATTTTGAATCTTTCCTTTTCCGTTTCAGCATGGCTGAAGATCTTAATCTCCCAGAACGTGTGATGGTTCCAGGGTGGTTTAGGAGATATTTGGAGGCTAGGGCCACCACTGTAGGCCCAACAGATGTTCCTCCACCCACAGTTGCACCCATTCCTCCTCCTACTCCTCGTGTTGACACTTTTGCAAAGACGTGCAAGGAATTTAAGGCTATGGGAGGAAAAACTTTTCAAAGGACTGAGACGTTTGTGGAGGCCAGAGACTGGCTTAAGGAGACTGAGGAATTGTTGGATATCTTTGAAGTGGAAGATGGGAGGAAAGTCCGTTTAGCTGCTTGGTTAATGAAGGGAGAGGCCGTGTTTTGGTGGGAGGTCACTAACGGGGAACGTCCAGTTGATTCATGGGCGGATTTCAGACGAAGGTTTGAGGCAAAGTTTCTTTCAAGGGCAGAGGAGAATTTAAATATGGAAAAATTCCTGGCATTAAAGCAAGGGAGCCTATCAATGAAGGAATATGTCAATAAATTTAATCAGTTAGCAAGGTTTGGCTTGGAGTTGGTGAACACGCCAGAGAAGAAAGCTTTGAGGTTCGTTAGAGGCTTGAATGAACTGTTGCAAGGGTTGGCTATGACCCACATCCCTATGGGAGCCACCTTTGAAAGGCTAGTGGAAATGGCACTTATGCATGAGGATAAGGCAGTTGAAAAGAAAGGGGATCAGAAGAAACCCCAACAGCAAAATAAGAAGGGTGGTAAAAACAATAATGGCAAAGGGAAGAAGAGATGCTTCAATTGTGGGATGCCTGACCATCTCAGCAAATATTGTAGAAAGAAAAAGAAGACTGGTTGTTTTCATTGTGGAGATGCGGGACATTTGGTGAAGGACTGCCCAAAGAAGGGGCAGAGGGCAGGGTCTACCTCGGGAGGACAGGTGCAGGCTCTTATGGCACCAGGGCAGGCAAGGGGCAAGTTTAGGCTATTGCGGCCCCACCGCTGCAAGAAAGAGGTAGAACAATTTCTGTTGAAAGCTTAGTTTTTCTGTTTGATCATCCTGTCTGTACCTTATTCGATTCTGGCGCATCTCATTCGTTTATCTCTGCATCATTAGTTGAATTACTGCACTTGAACACCAGTTTAGTAGAGGATCCCTTGGTTGTTTCAAATCCAATTGGGGGTTCGGCTCATTTGACCATGATGTGTTTGGATTTGAAAATCTCTATACTTAGCGTTGAATTTAGATGTGATGCTTATGTATTGGGCTTTACGGGCTATGGGCTAATTTTAGGAATGGATTGGTTATCTAGAAATGGGTCCATTCTTGATTGTGAAAGGAGAGTAGTTAGGCTTGTGACTCGCCTTGGTAATGCTCTCGACATCTTTTGTAATCCCATAAATTCCGTTATGCTAAGTTATCTTGAATCGCTTGACGCGTCCGTAGAGAATCTGCGATCGGTAGAGGTGGTCCGGGAATATCCGGATGTGTTTGAGGAGGTGAAGGGCTTACCTCCAAAGCGGGAGATAGACTTTCGAATTTATCTTGTGGATAATGCTAAACCCGTATCTTTGCTAGTGCGCCACATGGCTCCTCGTGAAAGGAGGGAACTCAATAAGCAAGTGAAGGAGTTGCTTGAGAAGGGGTTCATAAGACGTAGTATATCGGAGTGGGGTGCTCCAGTAGTATTTGCCACATAGGCGGATGGGTCCCTTAGACTTTGTGTGGACTATAGAGAACTAAACAAGCTAACTAAAAAGAACCGACACCCACTGCCGAGGATTGACGATCTCTTTGATCAGTTAGTTGGCGCCTCAGTGTTTTCGCAGTTGGACTTAGCCACTGGCTTTCATCAACTGAGAGTGGCTGTGGATAGTATAGATAAGACTGCTTTTAGGACTCCTGACGGATTCTATGAATGGCTAGTGATGCCCTTTGGTTTGACAAACGCCCCCGCATATTTTGTTGATTTGATGAGTAGGGTGTTTAGGGAGTACCTTAACAAATTCGTGGTAGTCTTTGTGGATGACATCTTAGTCTTTTCTAAGGATGAAGAAGAGCATGCCCTACATCTTAGGGAAGTGTTGGAAACCCTTCGAGCGCATAACCCTAAGGCAAAATTTTCTAAGTGTCACTTCCGGAGGAAAGAAGTACGGTTCTTAGGGCACGTGGTTTCCAAAGAAGGGATAGCAGTGGATCCCGCAAAGGTGGCAGCCATCCAAGATTGGAAGGTCCCTAAAAATGTAACCGAAGTAAGAAGTTTCTTGGGGTTGGCTGGCTATTATAGGAAGTTTATCAAAGAATTCGCAAAAATATCAGCTCCATTACCACGGTTAACGAAGAAGAACCTGGTCTTTACGTGGGACGATGATTGTGATGATGCGTTCCAACGTTTAAAGAGAGCCTTAACTTCAGCACCAGTCTTAGTGCTGCCAGATGGGAATAAACCGTTTACCGTCTATACTGATGCTTGTGGGACGGGACTTGGCGCGGTCCTCATGCAAGAGGGAAGAGTAATAGCCTATGGTGGAAGGCAGTTGAGGGTTCATGAAAAGAATTACCCTACGCATGACCTTGAGTTAGCCGCAATTGTTTTTGCGCTTAAGTCCTGGCGTCACTATCTTCTTGGTGAGAAATTCGAACTATTCACTGACCACAAATCATTAAAATACTTATTCTCTCAGAAGGATTTGAATTTAAGGCAACAACGGTGGATGGAATTCTTAGCCTCCTACGATTTTGAAATAGCATATACCCCGGGCAAGGGTAACGTGGTAGCAGACGCCTTAAGTAGGAAAAGGTTGTCCTTGAGTCCGTTGTTTGTTGAACGACGAAGCTTAGAATTCATCTCCATGTTTGACTTTAGACCCTCCGTTGACCTAGTACCTGGTTTGTTAGCATCCTTGGAGATTAGACCTACACTTCTAGGACGAGTTGGTGAGGCACAGCAAGACGACCCACAGTTGGTTGAGATAGAAGAAAAGCTCAAGGGAGGGGAGTCGTCTAGCCATCTTCGTAGGTATACCCTAGACGATAAGGGTTGGTTACGAAGGGATAATAGACTTTGTATACCACAAGACGAAGACTTAAGGAAGGCCATTCTTGATGATGCTCATCGCTCAAAGATGACCATTCATCCCGGCGGAGACAAGATGTACAAAGATATGAAGCGGTTTTTTTTGGGCCGGTATGAAGAAGGATGTGGCCGAGTACGTCGCTAGATGCTTGGTGTGCCAACGAGTAAAAGCGGAACAAAGGAAACCCGGTGGGTTGCTTCACCCATTGGAAGTTCCACTATGGAAATGGGAAAGCGTCTCAATGGATTTTGTGGATGGATTACCCAGATCAAGGAAGGGTAATACGGGGATTTGGGTTATAGTAGATAGACTTACTAAGAGCGCCCATTTTATTCCCGTGAAAAGTAAGAGAACTGCTCCGTGGTTGGCTTCTGTATACATTAAAGAGATAGTTCGTTTGCACGGTATTCCTTCTAGTATAGTAAGCGACCGTGATCCCATCTTCACTAGCGAATTTTGGAAGAGTTTACAAGAGGCAGTAGGGACTCAGCTATGTTTGAGCACCGCATATCATCCTCCGACGGATAGCTAGACCGAGAGGGTGAATCGTATTCTAGAGGATCTTTTAAGGCTTTGTATCCTAGACTTTGGGGGTACATGGGAAGAGCACCTTCCGTTGGTAGAATTCGCATATAATAATAGCTTTCAGTCTAGTACTGGCATGGCACCTTTCGAAGCTCTTTATGGAAGGCCTTGCCGTTCGCCTACATGTTGGTGGGAATCTACCGATAAAATCCTACTTGGGCCCGATATGGTTAGGGAAACCTCGGAGAAGATTGATTTGATTCGAAGGAGGATGAAAGCAGCACAAGATAGGCAGAAATCGTATGCTGAAAAGAGGAGGACAGATCTTGAGTTTGACATTGGGGACATGGTTTTTATCAAAGTATCTCCGTTACGGAATGTTGTTCGCTTTGGGTCCGTTGGGAAATTAGCGCCAAGGTTTGTAGGGCCGTTTCCTATAAAAGACAGGATTGGGAAGATGGTGTATATGGTGGAATTTCCTGAGAAACTTAGTGGAGTACACGACATATTCCATGTATCACATTTGAGGAAGTGTTTGCACAAGACCGCGGAGGTGGTAGAGCCGAGCTTGCTTAAAGAGGTGTAAATAGAGCGTGATGCAACAATTAGACGAGCTCCTACATGCATTCTTGGGTCGGAGATCAAAAGTTTGAGGAATCGAGAGGTCAGACTAGTTAAGGTGCAATGGGGAGATGATGAGAGCAACGCTACTTGGGAGACAGAAGAGAAGATGCGTTCGTTGTACCCTTTTCTTTTTGAGGGTATGTCTTTTAATTTCTCCATTATCGCTTAGCTTATCTTATCTTATCTTTAGTATGTCCTCTCATTATTATATTTGACCTTTAGTTAGGATAATCCTATGGTTGAAACATGTGTTTGAGACATGTTATGTATGATGGATGCAAAATGGATGCAAGTGGTTGCTAGTGGTTGCTCGTGGATGCATATATACACACACTTTAGGCACTAGATCGGCTCAGTCCCAACATATTGCATATTGCATAAATGAATGTATTTAGTATAATGGATGTATAATGGTTGTACCATCATATAGATGCTGCATTCGGTTGAATGGATGTGCACGCATATAGAAGTAGTATGTAAGCAATTAGAATCTTTTGCATACATAATGGATGCATGGCACTATCATGAATTGCATCAAGGAGGTCAACTGAATCAGTGGACCGCCTGATTTTGCATTAGATACGGACATATACACACACTATACATTTAAACATAAAAGCATTAGAAGTCTATAAGGACAATGGATGCCAGTGTTTGTTGATTGAGTAGATGGTTGATGATAGGATATAAACTTGAAGATTTCGGGGTCGAAATCCCTTAAGGAGGGGAGAATGTAACACCCCGTATTTCTGTTAATACTAATATTCACAAATTAAAAGAATTAATATTGAGAATTTGCACGAAATAGCCTTAAAAAGGCATATAACAAATTTGAGATATGTGAATTGCCTTAAAAGGCGAAAAATGGAATTAAGACATTAATTGGAAAATTAATGTGTAGAAATGGTCATAAGTTAATTATGGATTAATTTGAATTCATGAATAGGTGCGTGTGTGTATATATATATATATATTTATATATATGGGCAGTTAATGTAAACATGAATAGAAGTATATTAATTTGCTGAGTGTTTGCTGAGTCACTTCTGACTCATTGCTGAGTCAATAAGATAAACCCCATCTTGTTTGAACGACTGCGGTTATTTCTAGGTTAAATCTAATGGCCTAAATGAATCCTAAATTTTATAAATAAGTGGGTAGTCTCTCATTCTAATTCATATGAAAAATTGGAGAGCTACCGACATGCCGTTGCCATGGAGTTCAGCGTAGCCGTCACAAACTAAAGAAAAAGGAGAAAGCCTAGCCTACAACTAAATCTACTCAACAAACAAATTAAATCAAAGACTCTTTCTATTTCTCTTCTTTTTGTGAGTATGCTGATTCTCACAATGTTATTATAAAATAATTTGATTAAGTTATGAATGGATCACAATAAAGTGATATGAATTGTTATGTATTTGTAAATTATGTTGTGGATCTCTTGTTATGCTATTATGTTGCTATGTTGTAGTGATTATGTTGTAAATAATCCTATGCTATATCATATGTGATTAATCATGCTATGCTATGTTATAAATCATGTTATGCCATGTTGTAAATTATGCTATGCTATGTTGTAAATCATATCAAGCTATGTTGCAAATTATGATATGCTATGTTGTAAATCTTACATATGTTGTAGATCTCATATTATCACATATGTTGAAATACTTATGTTATATGATAATGATGTCATGTTAAGTTGTGTTGAATCATGCAAGTTGTAAAATCATGATGTTATTATTTATGCGAATTGGATCATGTTTAAAGTTTATGTTTTTTTTATAATAGATCTTGATTATGGGAATTTGCCTATTGAGTTAGGTGTACCCATATGCATGAATCTACAAATTAATTGGATCTTGAATATGGGAATTTGCCTATTAAGTTAGGTGTACCCATATACATGAATCAATGATTAAATGAATTTTGATTTTTGGGAATTTGCCTATTGAGTTAGGTGTACCCATATAAAACCATATTGTTAATGATGTTGATTCACACATGTCCAATACAAGTTTATGGAACTTGATCAAAATCATATTATGTGAATTAGGAATAAGTTGACACCCTTCGACCCATGACATGTATAACCTTATGCAAGTTGTAATTTTGATATATGCAAGTTTCACCCCTTGTTAGGATTCATTTAGTCACATATATATGTTGTTGTTGTGAATATTTTCTTTTATGCTATGAGTTAGACTAATCGGGTCTAGCATACATTTTGCGAATAAACGTTCAAACGTGGGGTAGGGGTAATATTAGGAAATTAATAAATTGGGGTGCAATTGATATGATTTTGCATGCCTTAAATGGATGTCCATAATTGAGTCAATTATGGACATTTCTAAATTTGGAATTAATTAATAATTCAAATAGGGAATTATTAAAATTGGGGAAAGTGGATTATTAATAATAATCAATGCTTAGGACACGAGGTTGGACCCGTTTGTGACGTAAACCTACCCGGACCCGCCCGGCAAATCCAGTAGTCACAAATGTCGGCCCAATGTGAGAGGTCCTAGGCCCAAACTATAGCATAACAGTTGTAAAGACACGAGGTTAGACTCTTTTATGGTGTAAGACTGCCCGGACCCGCCCGGCAAATCCAGCTGCCATAAATGCCAGTCTAATGTGAGAGGTCTTTATGAGGTTATGGTCTTAATGAATTAAGAAATACTTAACCAGATAATCATGTAAGGTGGGACATGGGGGTTAAGTAGGTGCCTTGGGTGGCATGAGGAATCTAGTGGTTGCCTTTAGAGGCATTTGAAATACGATTAGACTTAACCAAACACACATGTAACGAACATGAATAGTGGGTTAAGTGGGATTACTAAGGGGACAAGCTTAGGTGGAATGCTTGTGGGAAATAATGGGGGCCCATTTCAACCAGTATCCCAAAACGTATCTTTGTGGGCTCGACCCAAGTCGAGGACGGGACACGCATACTGGGTTTGACTATAAGAGGCCAAAACAGGGAGCGGTGGCAACGCAAGTCCAACGGGTTTCATATGCGTGTGTGGACCCGGGCTGGTAGGTAAGACGTTGTTGCATCGTGTAGGTATAAGCCGTGCATCTCCGTTATATCGGGTTGCCACTTTAGGGGAATGATACACCCCACTATGGGGCCAGCACGGGTATCTACGAGTAGGGAGCCGATCGAAAAATAGAAAGTGGGGTACACCTTGTGGAGATAGGGGCAGGCGGCACCTATGTAGTCAGCTTGGAGTACATAAAGCCATTAAGAATGTTTCTAAGTGAAGCTAAGTGGGATCAATCTTTAGGTTGACTGGTGTGGTGCAGTATAGTGTTTATCCTTAAGTATTTAGGAGCGCCTATAACGTTTCCTTTAGCGATTGTCTATGTCCTTAATCTGCTCTTTCATAGACATTTCCTTGTTTTGCCAGCTTATGCCTTAGTCCAGTTATTTTAATAATAGTATTGTAGAATTATCATACTCGCCAGACTTTATGTCTGACCCCCTCTTTTCCACATTTTTCTCCCTCCAGGTCCTCAGGTTGGACCCAGCTCTAGTGGAGCCTGATTGGATTGCTTGTCTCTTTTGGAAAGCTAGGACTGCTGAAGTAAAGTCCAGCTTGTTATTTTCTTTAATGGCTATTTATGTAATGGGATTATGTATTTGCTTTATCAAGATGGATATTGTACTTGACTCTGATTTATGGTATTAAGATGTAATCAAACATGTTTTGACTTCTGCTGCAATGAAATAAAGTTTTTTTTTTATTTCCAAGTACTATCTTATATCTGTCTTGATGTAATTTTACTGTTATATATTTACATATAACCTCCATGGAAGTTAATGCATTCCCTTTGTGAGTGACATTAATGGACGTGGGGTGTTACAGCTATGATGTTGTTACTCTATGAATTTCCTATGTTATGCTGTATCTGTGATATGTATTATTGTATTTATCTTGTATTCCAAATGATCATTCCTTACTTTCATTTCGTGGAAGTTTGGGGTCATCACAGTTGGTATCGGAGCTTTGGTTAAACTTAGCTTTGGGATATAACATATTTATGATAATTCGTTTGCATAGAATCCCAATATTCTATGGCGAACATTTCATGAGATACATAATAGCCAGTCACTTTATCAGCATCTTTTCATTCATCCTTCGATCTTTTCTATCTATTCGAATCACCATTACAGTTGTTCTGGCTCTTTCCTTGATCGTACAGAACTAACTAAAAATGAGTACTCATGCCGCTAGAACTGCTAGAGTTACAACAATGGGGCAAAATGTTATCGGGAAACCGAGGAGAGTATCAAACAAGCCTATCCCAAATGCAGAGTGGATATCCCCGATTAGTTTTATTTTGAGGTACGCTTAAAATATTTTCTATTCTTTATGTTGGTTCCTACCCTTCTATTCTTCTCTTTTTCTTTTCGAGGACGAAAAGTTCTTAAGCGGGGGAGACTGTAACAACCCAGAATTTGGGGCCAATTTAAAATTTTCATTTTAGAGATTTTAGGGGTGTTTAAATATTTAAAATAAATTATTTCAAATAAAAATGAATGGAAAATTATTTTGAGCAAAGTTAATGCAAATATATTCAAATAAGTCACATAAAGAATTAGAAATAGGATGGTAGTTTGAAAAGTCAAACTTGAACTTTGACTAACTACACAGGATGCAGAATAAACCGGATTTTGGTGAAACGAAAAATATTTAAATCAGTTAATGAATATCTTTCTAACGAATCTGAAAAATCGAAGTTTCATAGCGGGAATTAAAAGTTATGGCCAAATGAATTTTCAGAAAGGTCGCTATAGAGAATATATCGCCCTTGAAAATCGACATTTTGCATACAACCTCGGAATTCGACAAAACCACTTTTGTTGGATCCGGGATGTAAAATTATTGCTAGGTTTCAAATTACATGATTTTTGAAGCTAGTATGTGAGCGTGGCAAAAGAAACTGTGTTTTGTCAATTTCGGTCAAAATTAATTGACTGAAAAATAGCCATTTTTCAAACATTCACAGAATTCGACGAAATAAATTTTGTTGGGATCGTATCATCATAAGAAAGCCAAAAATAATTTTTCTGGATTTTTCTGACTTATTTGTGATCCCAGTAAAATTGGAAAGTACGTTTGAATTAAAAATAAAAGAATTAATTTGAAAATAAAAGAAACATGCTTTTAACTTCAGAATTGGACTTCGGCAATAGCGCCATTGCATTCATAAGGCGTCAAAACCTATTGTTCGACAGTCGTTGAGCGCGAATTGGAGTTCGAACGAAAAAACCCTATTTTCCGGAATTAAATAAATTAAATAAAATAGAAATACGTGGAAAATACCTGTATAAATACGGCCTCCTTCTTCTTCTTCCTGATCGCGTCGAACCCATAGCCCCCCCCCCCCCTTCAGATTTTCATCTCCATTTTCCTATCAATCCACTCACAATTAGACTTAGCCGTAGTTGAACTTTTTGAAGCTCTTCCCTTCCTCTCCAATCTCTGATAAGTTTCATTTGATTTCACGCCCTGTAGCTCTCGGATTTCGAGCCCCAAACCACGCCATACAAACCGCCGCCGCCCCTTGCACTGGTCGTCGCACCCCCCCTAGATTCCCGGCGTGGATGCGCCTCTCGTAGCTCTCCAATCTCCCGCAAACCGTTCGCAAAACCGTCGACTACAGCTCCCGAAATCTGAATTCAAAGTTTTGAACTTTTCTGAAAATTTAAGGTATGAATATTTCAGATTTTGCGACGCTTTTAAGCGTTACAGCGACAGTTGTTAAAAGTCAGTTCTGATTTATTTGTATGAACTTCGAATTGAAATCTTTCAGATTCGTAACTGCTGTGACTTTGAACACGAAATCTGATCAAATCCGAACCTTCCTTTCAAATCCGAGCTAGGTGAGAATTTATTTTTAATATAATTTAATTAATTTAATTATTATTATTGTTGTATTATGTGTAATTGAAAATCAAACAAGTAGATCAGTGATGAATGTTGCCATGGGATTGATTCAAATTGTTGTGATGCTATGATTTTAGATCCGTTAGTTTTAATCATAGATCTGTTAATTAAAAACATAGATCGGTAGGAAAAAATAGATTTTTCCTCGTTTAAATTTGTTGAAGTATGCCTTATGGTTATGAATCATGTATACGTCGTTATGCAATTCACATTATTTTAACGTGAATTAAAGTAGGATTTTACGTCGTTGTGAAATTTACATCGTTATGCAACTTATATTATTTTATTGTGAATTAAAGTAGGAATTCATATTCTTATAAAATTTACATTTTTATGGTGTCAATATTAAGTAGAATTTCACATATGATAAAATTTACATTTTTATATGTAAATTATATAGGAATGTACACCGTATTGTAGAAATTACATTTTTCTTTGTAATTAACATGTGAATTCCATCGTATGTTAAAATTTACATTTTTATATGTAAATTATATAAGGAATGTACACCGTATTGTAAAAATTACATTTTTCTTTGTAATTATAAAGTGAATTTCATCGTATGTTAAAATTTACATTTTTATATGTAAATTATATAGGAAATTATACTGTATATCAAAAAATTACATTTTTCTTTGTAATTATAAAGTGAATTTCATCGTATGTAAAAATTTACATTTTTATATGTAAATTATAAAGTGAATTAATGTCGTATGTCAAAAATTACATTTTTCTTTGTAATTATAAAGTGAATTTCATTGTATGTTAAAATTTACATTTTTATATGTAAATTATAAAGTGAATTAATGTCGTCTGTCAAAAATTACATTTTTCTTTGTAATTATAAAGTGAATTTCATCGTATGTTAAAATTTACATTTTTATATGTAAATTATAAAGTGAATTAATGTCGTATGTCAAAAATTACATTTTTCTTTGTAATTATAAAGTGAATTTCATCGTATGTTAAAATTTACATTTTATATGTAAATTATAAAGTGAATTTATGCGGTATGTCAAAAATTACATTTTTCTTTGTAATTAACATTAGAATTTCATCGTATGTTAAAATTTACATTTTTATATGTAAATTATAAAGTGAATTTATGCGGTATGTCAAAAATTACATTTTTCTTTGTAATTAACATGGAAATTTCATCGTATGTTAAAATTTACATTTTTATATGTAAATTGTATAGGGAATTACACCGTAGGATAAAAATTGCATCTTTATATGTAATTAAAACATGAATTTACATTGTGTGCTAAATATTACATTTTTATATGTAATGTCTATAGGCAATGATATTGTATGATACGAACTACATTTTTCTATGTAATTAAAGGATGCAATTTCATTGTATGATAGAATTTACATTTTTTTTATATATATGTAACATCAAATGAGAATGAATATTAGAAATAAAATTTATTTATTTTGTATGTAAATAAGATGTAGGAATTTGACATGTAAATTCAATTTACATTTTATAATGTAAATTAGATGTAGGAATTGGCTTGTAATGAAAAATCATATTTTTACAATGTGAATTAGAAGTAGAGTTTGCATTGTAATTAAAAATTATATTTTTACTAGGTAAATTAAAAGTAGAGTTTGCATTGTCATTAAAACTTACATTTTTATATGAAAATTTAGAATAGGATTCACTGCAAATATAAGTTACATTTTTAATATGCAACCAAGATGAGAATGTACATGGAAGTTGGAATCTACATTTTATATGTAATTTAAAAGTAGGATTTTGAATGTATCAAAATTTACATTTTTTACATGTCAATTAAAAAGAAATATAGGAATCTACATAGGAATTAAATTTACATTTTTATGTAAATAAAAAAAGGATGGAATTTACATTTTCAATATAAGTTTAGAATGAATTTAGGATGCGGTAATTTTATCTTCATTTTCAAATGAATTAAAATTTAGTAATTATCGGTAGTTGTGTAGAGCGTGGTTTAATCAAACGACGTTATTTCGATTCAATGATTATATATATATAATTAAAATTAAAGGAATAGGTCGTGGTAGTTCGCGTTTTGAAATCGTACTTTTAAATGACTATACAAGAAGATCTGACCGTCGGATTTTCTTGAAATTGAAACCTTAGGACCGTCTTGGAAAAATCTTTCCAATGATATATATTATGTTAAGATCCAACGGTTAGATTCTGAGAAATGTAAAAAATCAAAATTGGTTGAATGCAGCGCCATAGTCGCCCATGGACTTAAGGCGTCGTTATATTAAAATTTAATTATTTTAAATAATTAAAATAGGAATGAGTCGTTAATAAAAATAATTATTAATGTATAAGAAGGATTTTATATATATATATATATATACGAGGATTATTTGGAAAGTCCGAGTTCACTCATTCTAAATAATCAAAACGACGTTAATTGAAGTATGAAGATGGCGTATGAAGACTGTAAATCTTCCCTCGAATGGACAACGATCGAGGCCCTGATTTGACTTGCTCCCAATTCAAGGGTTACGGTCATTGCCCAGACGTACGTGTTGATTTCACGGGTTTGGCTTTCGCTCAGACCTAGAGCATAAGCTAATTAATGGATTGTGTGTCTGACATCATACTCTATCAAATATCATGTTATTGATCTTTTGTCGAAGGTATGGATGTTTGGTGGCGGGGAATTTATTCTCTTGCTTAACACCCGTTCATATATTTCGGCAAAGGGTTGGTAGTACGGTATGGAGTGATGATGTGTCATGCTAAGATGCATAGGATCAAGGTTTTGTTGAAAATCTGGCCTTGTGGGATGATCAAAGCATAGCCTGTTTAGGCATAGCTTTGTGTACAGCGTGACTTCACGAGCCTCACACACCGGCGAAGTCTAAAACAGGAGAAGGGAACGCAGGGAGAGCAGCACGTTTCTTTCTAGCTAGAAGTGGTGATTGGGTTTTAACACGGCCCAACATTTAACTTATGTGTATAATGGAATGAGGCGCCTCGGATGATAGGTCCTATAGGACTGGGAAACGTGTGTTCAGGAATAACTAATCCGCAACTCGTATGGTGGACCGGCCCTGCAGCTTTCCAAGGTTTCACTGCGGGGGATCCTGAGACATTAGCTAGAGTGTCTCGAATCGGTAGGAGCTCCTCCCTAGCCTTGACTCATGATGGAAACCAAAATCCAAATGCGACCCTACGAATTTGATTGTATTACTAGTATGGAGGCATAGTAGTATGGGATACTATTCTTCCTAGGATTTCTACCTTTACTTTGAAAATATACTAATAGTAATATTAAACTCGTATTTGCCGTATTTAGCATGTTTAATCACTATAAAGTAAAACCCTATCCTTTGGTTTGTGTTGCATTGTGTGATGGGACCTGGGTCTTATGGTGATTCCATTTTTCTAAAAAGCATAACGTTGTTGTACGATTTACTATTAGTTGTTTCTGACACCTTTATGCACGGCAATCCATTAGAGTAAACCCGTTCCGCATTGGCGGCGTGGTCTTTGGACTTGTCCTATTAATAGTGATTAATTAGTTAAGAATTCTCACACCAGTCCAACGACTGACCCCTTGTTTGTTTCCACCTTTTTGCAAACTCGGGTGTCATCTTTTCTACACGGGCAACCAAGTAAACAGGTTTATTCTTCGCTTGGAGTCTTTTCTTTGGAGCTGCTTACTATCTTCCTTGAATTTGCTTTTGTGGAGAGGTGATGACTTGGAGTTTGAAGGCATCTATCATTCGCTGCTTTTGCATTTTTCTTTTTTTTCCAGACATTAAACTTGGATTATTCCACGTTGTTAAGTTGGAGTTGGAACTTATTTCTTTTTCTGCAAACTTGATGTAATAATTTAGAATTCTGTGACTGTGGATTTTCTGTGGTTGATGACATTATATTTCCGCTGCTATGATGTTGTTACTCTATGAATTTCCTATGCTATGTTGTATCTGTGATATGTATTATTGTATTTATGTTGTATTCCAAATTATTATTCCTTACTTTCATTCCGTGGAAGTTTGAGGTCATCATAGTTTATGTGGACGACATGCTTGTGAAGTCTAGACAATCTTCCGACCATACAAGGGACTTAGCCGAAATGTTCAACATTCTTCGAAGGTATGGGATGAAGTTAAACCCCCTAAAATACTCGTTTGGGGTAGCATTTGGGAAATTCCTTGGGTTTATCGTGAGTTCTCGAGGGATTGAGATAAATCCTAGTCAAATAACAACAATAAGGAATATTGAAGAACCACGAAAGATTAAGAATGTTCAAAGCCTGGCCGGAAAAGTTTCCGCATTGAGCAGGTTTATCTCCAAAGCCATAGATAAGTGCGTACCTTTCTTCGATCTGATAAAATGAGGGAAACATAATTTTGAGTGGACCCCTGATTATGTGGAAGCTTTCCAGAATTTATTAGACTTATTAGAAAAACCTCCAATATTATCAAAATCCATGGAACTTGATGATTTGTTTGTCTACCTAGCGGTATCATCTCATGCCGCCAGTACAACGTTGGTACGTGAAGAAGATAAAGTCCAGAGGCCTGTATACTACATAAGCAAGAAGCTTGCTGCTATAGAATGTAATTATCCAAAAATAGAAAAACTTGCTTATAGCCTCCTGATTGCTTCCCGCAAACTTCGTCATTACTTTCAGGCTCACCCGATAGTTGTATACACAGATCAACCTTTAAGAAAAGTGTTGCAAAAACCCGAAGCATCGAGGTGGTTACTTAATGGAACATCGAGTTGAGTCAGTTCGATTTGAATTTTCAACCACGGAGATCAATAAGGAGGCAGGCATTATCCGACTTCATAGTCGAATTCACGACTTCCGAAGAGGAAACGGTGGGTGACAAGGTGGTTACTTTAGACCAAGAATTAGAGCTTAGTCCATGGAAGTTATATATGGACGGATCAAAAAGTGATCGAAGGTCCGGCGCCGGAGTTGTTTAAATCACTCCTGAAGGACGATCTACTTACTATGCATTGCGATTAGAATTCGCTGCTACCAATAACGATTCCGAGTATGAAGCCCTGATTGCTGGGCTGAAACTCACCAAAGAACTAGGAGTGAAGACACTGGATATATGTTGCGACTCCAAGATAATTGTATGGTAGGTGTGGGAGGAATTTGTTACTAAAGGACCTCGACTCGTTACTTATCTCAAAAAGGTAAAGGAGTTGCTGGGTAGTTTGGAGCATTATGGCGTAATGCATGTTCTAAGAACAGAGAATCAGAAAGCAGATCGGTTAGCAAAACTAGCAAGTTCTGATAACCCCGAAGAAACTGAAATGGTTTCGATAGAGGTTTTGGAATCACCAAGTTTCGACCTGATGGAGGTGGAACTAGCCTTAGAAGTTGATCCAGAGAGAGAATCATGGATGTCACCGATCAATAATTTTCTCAAGAGTGGAACCCTCCCATTGAAGAAAAGCGAAAGATGAGCAGTAACACGTAAGGCTGCTAGAAATGTTTTACAGGACGACGCCCTTTATTGCCAAGGGTTTTCAATGCCCTTACTGCGGTGTATCGCACATGACGACATCAAACGAGTACTACAAGAAGTACACGAAGGTGAGTATGGGGACCACACCGGGGGCCAAACCCTAGCAAAGAAAGTGTTGCGGTATGGATATTTTTTGCCTACCGTGAAAAAAGACGCGGCTGATTATTCACGACCCTGCGACAAATGTCAAAGATTCACCAAAATTACCAGAGCATCTCCGACTTAGCTTAAGTCAATGGTAAGCCCATGGTCGTTTTCCATGTGGGGAATTGATATTATTGGAGTGTTACCTATTGTAATAGGGGGAGCAAAGTATGCGATCGTCGTCGTGGACTATTTCACGTAATGGGTGGAAGCGGAACCTTTTGCCACGATCACGACAAGGAAAGTGATTAGTTTTGTGGTCAGAAACATTATCTGTCGATTTGGGATACCGAAGACCATCATAACTGATAATAGGACACAATTCGATAGCTTCGAATTCAGAAACTTCTGCTAGAAATACAAGATTGATAAACGATATGCCACTGTAGCTCACCGGCAGTTCAAACGACCAGGTTGAAGCAATTAACAAGGTCATTAAATCTATTCTCTAGAAGCAGTTGGAGCGGGACAAAGCCAAGTGGGTAGATGAGATGCCACTAGCTTTGTGGGCCTACAGGACAACCTTTAAGACGGCCACTGGCCATACTCCCTTTTCACTCTCCTTCGGGTCAGTAGCAGTGATCTCGATAGAACTAGAAGTCCCTTCTCATCAAGTAGCATACTATGACCCAATCACAAATTGAACACTCCTCCTAGAGTTTCTTGATATGGTTGAAGAAAAAAGACACAAAGCAGACTTGCGTGCTTCGAGGCGTCGGCGCCAAGTAGCACATTATTATGACAAAAAGGTTTGCACTAGAACCTTCGAACTAGGAGACTTAGCATTGAAACGAGTTTTCCCACCTTCAACCCATCTGGGTCCAAGATGGGAAGGGCTGTATGCCATCCAACGGAAGCTTAACACAGTAGCCTTCAAGCTAACGACCGTAGATGGTGAAGAAATTCCTAGAGCTTTGGAATGCTCAACATTTGCGGCGATATTTGAGTTAGATATGAATTACTTTCTTTTGTTTTTATAGACTATGTAAAAAAGGCACGACTTGCCTTAAAAAGTCTGTTTATATGAACGAAGGATTACGAAGTTGATGTAGGCTACGACTTAGCTGAACCACTATAAAAATATCGTATTTCATTTACTTTCCTGCATTATTTCTACCTTCAACGATTATTCTATCATGACTATTGTAACACCCCACGTCCAGTAATGTCACTCACAAAAGGAATGCATTAACTTCCATGGAGGTTATAAGTGAATATAGAACAGAAAAATTACAACAAGACAGATAATAAATAGTACTTGGAAATCTAAAACTTCATTTTATTGCAGCGGAAATTAAAACATGTTTGTTACATCATAAAACCATAGATCATAACCAAGTACAATATCCATCTTCATAAAAACAAAATACATAATCCCATTACATAAATAGCCATTAAAAAGATAACAAGCTGGACTTTACTTCAACGGTCCGAGCTTTCCAAAGAGATGAAGCAATACAATCAAACTCCACTAGAGCTGGGTCCAACCTGAGGACCTGGAGCGGGAAAAAGGGTAGAAATAGAGGGGGTCAGACATAAAGTCTAGCGAGTATGATAATTCTAACAATACTATTATCAAAATAACTAGACTAAGGCATAAACTGAAAGACAAGTAAATGTCTATGAACTCTTAGGAAGATAAAGATAGCGTCTAAGATAACGGTAAAGATAACGGTAAAGATACACCTAATTACTAACGAATAATTACTACATTGCACCGCACCAGTCACCCTAACGTTTGATCCCACTTGCTTCACACAGAAACTTTATAAATAGCCTTGCGTACCCCTAGCTGACTACATAGGTGTCGTCAGCCCCTATCTCCACTAGGTGTACCCCACTACCCACTTTCGATCGGCTCCCTACTCGTAGATACCCATGCTGGCCCCATAGTGGGGTGTATCACTCCCCTAAAGTGGCAACCCAATACAACTTGAGAATGCACGGCTTATACCTACACGATGCAACAACGTCTTACCTACCAGCCCGGGTCCACACACGCATATGAAACACATTGGACTTGCGTTGCCACCGCTCCCCGTTTTGGCCTCTTATAGTCAAACCCAGCATGCGTATCCCGTCCTCGACTTGGGTTGAGCCCACAAAGATACGTTTGGGATACTGGTTGAAATGGGCCCCCACAATCTACCCACCTAAGCTTGTCACCACTAGTATATCCCACTTAACCCTCTTAGTCATGTTCATTTACATGTGTGTTTGGTTAAGTCTTACTAATCGTATTTCACATGCCACTAAGGGCACCCACTATAATCCTTATGCCACCCAAGGCACCTACTTAACCCCCATGTCCCACCTTACATGTTTATCTGGTTAAGTATTTCTTAATTCATTCAGGCCATAACCTCATAAAGACCTCTCATATTAGATTGGCATTTATGGCAGCTGGATATGCCGGGCGGGTCCGGGCAGTCTTACACCATAAAAGAGTCTAACCTCGTGTCTTTACAACTGTTATGCTTTAGTTTAGGCCTAGGACCTCTCACATTGGGCTGACATTTGTGACCACTAGATTTGCTAGGCGGGTCCGGGCAGGTTTACGTCACAAACAAGTCCAACCTCGTGTCCTAAGCATTGATTATCACTTATAATCTTTTACCCCCAGTTTTAATAATTCCCTATTCAAATTATTAATTAAGTCCACTTTTAATGATGTCCATAATTGACTCAATTATGGTCATCCACTCATGGCATGCAAAATCATATCAATTGCACCCCAACTTCTTATTATTAAATCCTTAATATTACCCATACCCCACGTTTATACGTTCGTTTATTCAACGCATAATATAGGCTAGACTTGAATAGTCTAACACATAGCACAAAGATAAATTATCACAACATATAGACAATTAAAATAAAACTAATCATAATAGGGGTGAAACTTGCATAAACTACACATGTTAAGGATCAAAAGGTGTCAACTTGTTAAATGTCACAATTTACATGATATGATCATAGCCCAAATCTATACATAAACTTGCATATGGGGCTTTTAAGAAACATAATGATGGTGTGAACTAGCATAGGATATCACATATGTCATAGCATAATTCTAGATGTCATAATAGATGTCATGGCATATGTTCATAACTTTTCTAATCAATCTAACTTGCATATGTGACTTGTCATATAGATCAACATAGCCCAAACATGATGATTTAATTAATATGAACTAACTAGCATAGATGGTAACATCATGGCTTTTTAACATGTATGATTTATCACAACTTAGCATAGAAACTTCCAACATACATAACATCATCATAACATGATTTACAACATATAAGATATCATCATCACATAACATTGGATTTACAATATACATGATAGCAAAGGGGTTTACTACAACATATATGATAATTCACATCATCTACTCATAATCCATTCATAACTCAACCTAATTAAAATGATAATAATCTTGTTAAGACTATCATACTCACAATTTAGAGAAGAAGAGAGAGTTTTGCTTTGCTTTAGGGTTGAGAGAATTAGAATTGAATTAGCTTTTCTTCTTTCTTAGTTGGCGGCGGCTCCACTGAGTTCCATGGCGGCGGTATGACGGTAGCTATTCTATTTTTCTTATGAATTAGGGTGAGAGACTACCTAGGTATTTATAGAGTTAGGATTTATTGTTGACCGTCAGATCATCTCAGAACTAATCCCAGCCAACCAGATTAGGTCAGAAACCCTAATGGGTCATTAGTCAATTAAAAACAGGTCAGCCAGAAACCCTAGCCGCCAGACCCAGGTCGACACCCAGGTCGACACTATAGTCGACCTGGGGGGGCAGGTCGACACTATATTCGACCTGGGGGAGGGGGGGCAGGTCAACACTATAGTCGACCCCCCAGTCGACCTGCCTGGGTGGGAATTTTTCCCGCCCAGCCCGCTTCTGCACTTTCTGTTTGAATTTTAAATTTTCTGCGAGCTGTTTTGAATTTTCAGAAACTTCCGATGGTCATAACTTCTTCATACGAAGTTTAATTCACGCAAACTCGGACTCTATTTCAGCCAGAATTCCGAGACGAACACAATGGCGCAACCCGTTTCCCACAATTCTCACGTCTGAGGTTATTTATTCTTTAATATGTGAATAATAATATTATCAGAATTACGGGGTGTTACATTCTCCCCTCCTTAAAGGATTTCGACCTCGAAATCTTCAAGTCAAGAAGAATGTATATCCTAACATCCAATCGTCCATCTACTTAACCATCAAACACAGGCATCCATTGTCCTTATAGACTTCTAATGCTTTTATGTTTATATGTACAGTGTGTGTATATGTCCATGTCTAATGCAAAATCAGGCAGTCCACTGATTCAGTCGACCTCCTTAATGCAATTCATGATAGTGCCATGCGTCCATTATGTATGCAAAAGTTCCTTAATGCAACATATTATCTCTATATGTGTGCACAATCATCATCCGAATGCAGCATCCATATGATAAAACCATTGTCATACATCCATTTTACTAAATACATCCATTTATATGCAATATGCAATATGAAGTGACTGAGCCGATCTAGTGCCTAATAGTGTGTGTATATGCGTCCACGAGCAACCACTGGCAACCACTTGCATCCACTTTGCATCCATCATACATAACATGTCTCAAACACATGTTTCAACCATAAGATTATCCTAACTAAAGGTCAAAGATACTAACGAGAGGATACTCTAAAGATAAGATAAGTACAAGATAAGCGATAAAGGAGAAATTAAAGGACATACCCTCGAAAAGGAAAGGGTATCGTGAACGCATCTTCTCTTCTGCCTCCCAAGTAGCATTGCTCTCATCATCTCCCCATTGTACTTTGACTAGTCTGACCTCTCGATTCCTCAACCTCTTGATCTCCGACCCAAGAATGCGCGTAGGAGCTCGTCGGATCGTCGCATCACGCTCTATCTCCACCTCTCTAAGCAAGCTTGGCTCTACCACTTCCGCGGTCTCGTGCAAGCACTTCCTCAAATGTGACATATGGAATACGTCGTGTGCACCACTAAGTCTCTCGGGCAACTCCACTCTATACGCCATCTGTCCAATCTTCTCCTTAATAGGAAACGGCCCTACGAACCTTGGTGCTAACTTCCCAACATACCCAAAGCGAACAACGTTTCGTAATGGAGACACTTTGACAAAGACCATGTCCCCAACTTCAAACTCGAGATCTTTCCTCCTCTTTTCCGCATAAGATTTCTGCCTATCCTGTGCTGCTTTCATCCTCCTTCGAATCAAGTCGATCTTCTCCGAAGTCTCCCTAATCATATCGGGCCCAAGTAAGATCTTATCCGTAGATTCCCACCAACATGTAGGTGAACGACACGGTCGTCCATAAAGAGCTTTGAATGGTGCCATGCCAATGCTAGACTGAAAGCTGTTGTTATATGCGAACTCAACCAATGGAAGATGCTCTTCCCATATACCCCCAAAGTCTAGGATACATAGCCTCAAAAGATCTTCTAGAATGCGATTCACCCTCTCGGTCTGGCCGTCCGTCTGAGGATGATATGCGGTGCCCAAACATAACTGAGTCCCTACCGCTTCTTGTAAGCTTCTCCAAAATTCGCTAGTGAAAATAGGATCGCGGTCGCTCACTATGCCAGAAGGAACACCGTGCAAACGAACTATCTCTCGGACGTATACATAAGCTAACCATGGAGCAGTCCTCTTACTCCTCACGGGAATAAAATGGGCACTTTTGGTAAGTCTATCTACTATAACCCAAATACCCGTATTACCCTTCCTCGATCTTGGTAATCCATCCACAAAATCCATCGAGACACTTTCCCACTTCCATAGTGGAACCTCCAATGGGTGAAGAAACCCACCGGGTTTCTTTTTCTCCGCTTTTACTTGTTGGCACACCAAGCATCTAGCGACATACTCGGCCACGTCTTTCTTCATGCCGGCCCAAAAGTAAACTCTCTTCATGTCCATGTATATCTTGTCCCCGCCGGGATGAATGGTCATCTTCGAACGATGTGCTTCGTCAAGAATAGTCTTCCTTAGGTCATCGTCTTTTGGTACACAAAGTCTACCGTCCCTACGTAACCAACCCTTATCATCTAAGGTATACCTACGGAGATGGCTTGATCACTCCCCTCTTTTGAGCTTTTCTACTAAATCAACCAACTGTGGGTCGTCTCGTTGTGCCTCGCCAATCCGTCCCAAAAGCGTAGGTCTTACCTCCAAGGATGCTAGCAAACCGGGTACGAAGTCAACGGAAGGTCTAAAATCAAACATAGAGATGAACTCTAAACTTTGCCGCTTAACAAACAAAGGACTTAAGGATGCTCTTTTTCTACTTAAGGCATCCGCCACCACGTTACCCTTGCCAGGGGTATATGTTATCTCAAAGTCGTAGGACGCCAAGAACTCCATCCACCTTTGCTGCCTTAAGTTCAAGTCCTTCTGAGAGAATAAGTATTTCAAAGATTTGTGGTCAGTGTATAGTTCGAATCTTCCGCCAAGAAGATAATGACGCCAAGACTTAAGCGCGAAAATAATAGTGGCCAACTCTAGGTCATGTGTGGGGTAATTCTTCTCATGCGCTCTCAACTGCCTTCCACCATAGGCTATTACCCTACCCTCTTGCATTTGGACTGCGCCTAGTCGTGTCCCACAAGCGTCAGTATAAACGGTAAATGGCTTACTCCCGTCTGGCAATACTAAGACTGGGGCTGAGGTCAAAGCTCTCTTCAAACGTTGGAACGCATCATCACAATCTACGTCCCATGTGAAAACTAGGTTCTTCTTCGTCAGGCGTGTCAATGGAGCTAATATCTTTGCAAAATCTTTGATAAACTTCCTATAGTAGCCAGCCAACCCCAAGAAACTTCTCACTTCAGTAGCATTTTTAGGGACCTTCCAATCTTGGATGGGCACCACCTTCGCGGGATCCACTGCTATCCCTTCTCTGGAAACCACATGCCCTAAGAACCGTACTTCCTTCCTCCAGAAGTGACACTTAGAAAATTTAGCTTTAAGATTATGCGCTCGTAGGGTCTCCAACACTTCCCTAAGATGTAGTGCATGTTCTTCTTCATCCTTAGAAAAGATCAGGATGTCGTCTACAAAGACTACCACAAATTTGTTAAGGTACTCCCTAAACACCCTACTCATCAAATCAACAAAGTATGCGGGGCGTTTGTCAAACCGAAGGGCATCACTAGCCATTCATAGAAACCGTATGGAGTCCTAAAGGCAGTCTTGTCAATGCTATCCTCAGCCACTCTCAACTAATGGAAACTAGTGGCTCGGTCCAACTGCGAAAACACTGAGGCGCCAACTAACTGATCGAAGAGATCGTCAATCCTCGGCAGTGGGTGTCTGTTCTTCTTAGTAAGCTTATTGAGTTCTCTATAGTCCACACAAAGTCTAAGGGACCCATCCGCCTTCGTGGCGAATACTACTGGAGCACCCCACTCCGATATACTACGTCTTATGAACCCCTTCTCAAGCAACTCCTTCACTTGCTTATCGAGTTCCCTCCGTTCACATGGAGCCATGTGGCGTACTGGCAAAGATACTGGTTTCGCATTATCCACAAGATATATTCGAAAATCTATCTCCCGCTTCATAGGCAAGCCCTTCACCTCCTCAAACACATCCGAATATTCTCGGACCACTCTAACAGATCGTAGATTTTCCTCAGACGCGTCAAGCAATTCTAGATAACTTAGCATAACCGAATTTATGGGATTACAAAAGATTTCGAGAGTGTTGCCAAGGCGAGTCACGAGCCTAACTATTCTCCTTTCACAATCAATAACGGCCCCATTTCTGGATAACCAATCCATTCCTAAAATTAGCCCATAGCCCGTGAAGCCCAATACATAAGCATCACGTCTAAACTCAACACTAAGTATAGAAATTTTCAAATCCAAACACATCATGGACAAATGAGCTGAGCCCCTAATTGGATTCGAAACAACTAAGGGATCCTCTACTAAACTGGTGTTTAAGTGCAGTTATTCAACTAATGATGTAGAGATAAACAAATGTGATGCGCCCGAATCGAATAAGGTACGGACAGGATGATCAAACAGAAAAACTAAGCTTTCAACAGAAATGGTTCTACCTCGTTCTTGCAGCGGTGGTACCGCGAGAGCCTGAACTTGTCCCCTTGCCTGCCCTGGTGCCATAAGAGCCTGCACCTGTCCTCCCGAGGTAGCTCCTGCCCTCTGCCCCTTATTTGGGCAGTCCTTCACTAAATGTCCCGCATCGCCACAATGAAAGCAGCCAGTCTTCTTCTTCTTTCGGCAATCCTTTGCTGAGATGGCCCGGTGTCCCACAGTTAAAACATTTCTTCTTTCCCTTGCCATTATTGTCTTTACCACCCTTCTTGTTTTGCTGTTGTGGTTTCTTTTGATCTCCCTTCCTCTCGGGTGCCTTATCAGCTTTAGCGCTTTTCTCCTCATGCATGAGCGCCATTTCTACTAGCTTCTCAAAGGTGGCCCCCATAGGGATGTGGGTCATAGCCAACCCTTGCAATGGTTCATTCAACCCATTAACGAACCTCAGAGCCTTCTTCTCCGGCGTGTTTACTAAGTCCAAGCCAAACCTTGCTAACAAATTAAATTTGTTGACATATTCTTTCACTGATGAGCTTCCTTGCTTTAACGTCAAGAACTTTTCCATATAGAGATTTTCTTCCGCCCTTGAGAGAAACTTCGTCTCGAACCTACATCTGAAATCTGCCCAAGATTCAACAGGACGCTCCCCATTAGTGACCTCCCACCAAAACAAGGCCTCTCCCTTCATCAACCAAGCTGCTAATCGAACTCTCCTCCCTTCTTCTACTTCAAAGATTTCTAGCAATTCTTCCACCTCCTTAAGCCAATCTTTAGCTTCCACAAACGTTTCTGACCCTTGAAAGGGTTTTCCACCCATAGCCTTAAATTCCTTGCACGTCTTTGCAAAAGTGTCTACGCGAAGAGGAGGAGGAGGAGGAACGGGTGCAACTGGTGGTGGAGGAAAATTGGCTGGACCTGCAGCGGCCCTAGCCTCTAATAGCCCCCTATACCATCCTGGTATTGTTACACCGTCAGGTAGGTTAAGATCTTCAGCCATGCTGAAACGAAAAAGGAAAGATTCAAAATGGAGAATTCGAAAGATAAATATATATGGCTATTTGGGGATTATGTTTTTCTTAAAAACTTTCCTCTTTAAATAACTCATTAAGACATGTTTTTGAAAACACTTCTTCCAAAAATAACTATTTTTCTAAAGTATTTTTATCTGTTCTGGTAACCTTAAGCTCTGATACCACGTGTAACACCCCACGTCCATTAATGTCACTCACAAAGGGAATGCATTAACTTCCATGGAGGTTATAAGTGAATATAGAACAGAAAAATTACAACAAGACAGATAATAAATAGTACTTGGAAATCTAAAACTTCATTTTACTGCAGCAGAAATTAAAACATGTTTGTTACATCATAAAACCATAGATCATAACCAAGTACAATATCCATCTTCATAAAAACAAAATACATAATCCCATTACATAAATAGCCATTAAAAAGATAACAAGCTGGACTTTACTTCAACGGTCCAAGCTTTCCAAAGAGATGAAGCAATCCAATCAAACTCCACTAGAGCTAGGTCCAACCTGAGGACCTGGAGGGGGAAAAAGGGTAGAAATAGAGGGGGTCAGATATAAAGTCTGGCGAGTATGATAATTCTAACAATACTATTATCAAAATAACTAGACTAAGGCATAAACTGGAAGACAAGTAAATGTCTATGAACTCTTAGGAAGATAAAGATAGCGTTTAAGATAACGGTAAAGTTACACCTAATTACTAACGAATAATTACTACACTGCACCGCACCAGTCACCCTAACGTTTGATCCCACTGGCTTCACACAGAAACTTTATAAATAGCCTTGCGTACCCCTAGCTGACTACATAGGTGTCGTCTGCCCCTATCTCCACTAGGTGTACCCCACTACCCACTTTCGATCGGCTCCCTACTCGTAGATACCCGTGCTAGCCCCATAGTGGGGTGTATCACTCCCCTAAAGTGGCAACCCGATACAACTTGAGAATGCACGGCTTATACCTACACGATGCAACAACGTCTTACCTACCAGCCCGGGTCCCCACACGCATATGATACCCGTTGGACTTGCGTTGCCACCGCTCCCCGTTGGACTTGCGTTGCCACCGCTCCCCGTTTTGGCCTCTTATAGTCAAACCCAGCATGCGTGTCCCGTCCTCGACTTGGGTCGAGCCCACAAAGATACGTTTGGGATACTGGTTGAAATGGGCCCCCACAAGCTACCCACCTAAGCTTGTCACCACTAGTATATCCCACTTAACCCTCTTAGTCATGTTCATTTACATGTGTGTTTGGTCAAGTCTTACTATCGTATTTCACATGCCACTAAGGGCACCCACTATATTCCTCATGCCACCCAAGGCACCTACTTAACCCCCATGTCCCACCTTACATGTTTATCTGGTTAAGTATTTCTTAATTCATTCAGGCCATAACCTCATAAAGACCTCTCACATTAGACTGGCATTTATGGCAGCTGGATATGTCGGGCGGGTCCGGGCAGTCTTACACCATAAAAGAGTCTAACCTCGTGTCTTTACAACTGTTATGCTTTAGTTTAGGCCTAGGACCACTCACATTGGGCTGACATTTGTGACCACTGGATTTGTCGGGCGGGTCCGGGCAAGTTTACGTCACAAACGAGTCCAACCTCGTGTCCTAAGCATTGATTATCACTTATAACCTTTTACCCCCAGTTTTAATAATTCCCTATTCAAATTATTAATTAAGTCCACTTTTAATGATGTCCATAATTGACTCAATTATGGTCATCCACTCATGGCATGCAAAATCATATCAATTGCACCCCAACTTCTTATTATTAAATCCTTAATATTACCCCTACCCCACGTTTATACGTTTGTTTATTCAATGCATAATATAGGCTAGACTTGAATAGTCTAACACATTGCACAAAGATAAATTATCACAACATATAGACAATTAAAATAAATCTAATCATAATAGTGGTGAAACTTGCATAAACTACACATGTTAAGGATCAAAAGGTGTCAACTTGTTAAATGTCACAATTTACATGATATGATCATAGCCCAAATCTATACATAAACTTGAATATGGGGCTTTAAAGCAACATAATGATGGTGTGAACTAGCATAGGATATCACATATGTCATAGCATAATTCTAGATGTCATAATAGATGTCATGGCATATGTTCGTAACTTTTCTAATCAATCTAACTTGCATATGTGACTTGTCATATAGATCAACATAGCCCAAACATGATGATTTAATTAATATGAACTAACTAGCATAGATGGTAACATCTTGGCTTTTTAACATGTATGATTTATCACAGCTTAGCATAGAAACTTCCAACATACATAACATCATCATAACATGATTTACAACATATAAGATATCATCATCACATAACATTGGATTTACAATATACATGATAGCAAAGGGGTTTACTACAACATATATGATAATTCACATCATCTACTCATAATCCATTCATAACTCAACCTAATTAAAATGATAATAATCTTGTTAAGACTATCATACTCACAATTTAGAGAAGAAGAGAGAGTTTTGCTTTGCTTTAGGGTTGAGAGAATTAGAATTGAATTAGCTTTTCTTCTTTCTTAGTTGGCGGCGGCTCCACTGAGTTCCATGGCGGTGGTATGACGGTAGCTATTCTATTTTTCTTATGAATTAGGGTGAGAGACTACCTAGGTATTTATAGAGTTAGGATTTATTTTAGACCATCAGATAATCTCAGAACTAATCCCAGCCAACCAGATTAGGTCAGAAACCCTAATGGGTCATTAGTCAATTAAAAACAGGTCAGGCAGAAACCCTAGCCGCTAGACCCAGGTCGACACTATAGTCGACCTGAGGGGGGGCAGGTCAACACTATAGTTGACCTGGGGGGGAGGCAGGTCGACACTATAGTCGACCCCCCAGTCGACCTGCCTGGGCAGGAATTTTTCCCGCCCAGCCCGCTTCTGCACTTTCTGTTTGAATTTTAAATTTTCTGCGAGTTGTTTTGAATTTTCAGAAACTTCCGATGGCCATAACTTCTTCATACGAAGTATAATTCACTCAAACTCGGACTCTATTTCAGCTAGAATTCCAAGACGAACACAATGGCGCAACCCGTTTCCCACAATTCTCACGTCTGAGGTTAGTTATCCTTTAATTTGTGAATATTAATATTATCAGAATTACGGGGTGTTACAACTATGAAACACATATCACTAAATTGTATTTGGAAAATTGAAGATAATCTATGTGCAGGAACGAAAAAAATGACCGCTTGCATGATAAGATGCAAAGAATAGGAAGACAAAATTCTTAAATCTAACTCTCATGAATCGAGAAAGAGTATAAAGGACGGGAAGACGACGTCCCATGAGGCGTGAAGGTGCACCCCGATAAGAAACCGCCTCAGTAATACTCTAACCTGGTTTTGAGATAGGAGAGTATAATGATGCTAAAAATAGTAAGCATCAATGATGAAAGGAATATGACCCTGTCAGAGAATCGGGGGCAACTGGATGTTGAATTTAATCAATCTTGAATAAACCTTAATCAGTCATTCAAGATTGATTGGGGGCATATATATACTCATGTTCCCCTTAACAATTACTTTATTGTATAACTGTGATATGATATGTGATATGATATGCTGTTCATTTTCTTTTTTACTTAAATGCTAAATTTACAAATATCAGGCGTTGCAGGGAACAAGCTACTTTATTCACAAACATGTGAGTTTATGCAGGAAAGCTAAAGAAAAAGATGCGAGAGCCGCACTCGCTGCAACCATAGCGGACCAGTGGAATATCAAAACAAGAAACAAAGTGCATTGTCACTTGGAGTTTGGAGTAGACTTGGGCTTCTTGGCAGCCTTAAGAGCTTTTTTAGCTTCTTTTTCAGCATCGGACATGAGACACTTTGGTTTCTTCTTCTCTGTAATTGAGCCACAAGAGTCAATAGATTTCTTCCCAGGAGTCGGAGCACTGGGATCAAGAGAAGATTTTTTAGCAAACTCCTCTGTAATTGACCTAGTTGAAAGCTTAACAACTAACCTCGATCCAGCGTCCACCACTGCAAGGGGCTTAAGGCTTTCGGGGTCTATCTCCTCAACTTTCAGGTGCATGCGCTTGTCATGTTTGGTTTTCATTTCAGCCAAAGTAATGTCATCAGCATTCTTCGAATCCCCAATTATAGCAACATCAGGATCTTCTTCATGCCCATCATTAACATCGTCATCTTTCAAAGCGTCTATCATTTCATCATCATGAAAAGTGTCGGCGTTAGGCAGTATGGGAGTCTTATTGGTAGCCTCCTCCTTTTTACCTTTAGCTCCCCCTCCATACTCAACGATAGTAGCCTTATCATGTCCTTCCTGAGTCTCTTCCACGGATTTTTTTTTCCCAGTGGCGGTTCCCCGATGCTCGTTAGTCTTCTCGGTTGGCTCAACACCAACAGAATGAGAAGCAACAGTTATCAACTCAGGAGAAAACAAAGAATCTTCGATTGATTGCCCAATAATGTGACGAAAGGCGGAAACTGCCTTGGAAAATTTAGGTGAAAAGGTGGAAATACCTTCTGATGATTTCTCATTGGGGCGGCTATCGTCTTTGATGCTGATACGGGTATAGGAGATAAAAGAGACGCTCTAGGAATTCCTGGATTCTCGGGATCATATTCCTCTACTCCAGTAGCTTCGACGGTAACAGAAGAGGAACCAACTTCAAGGATATTCTTTCCTTTGGCCTGGCATTTCTCCTCCTCCATGTTAGCATGAATAAGGAGACGCCCCTCGGCCAGACGTGCCGATTCATCATCTTTCATATACTTCTCCATGAGTTTGTCTTCATCAACGAAATCTACATTAAGTTCATCTTTTTCCCATTCGATGATTTGATTCCATACATGAACTAAGGTAGTCGGATAGTCTTCGATCCAAGAGATGTTTCGACGATGGATTATGTGTGCAAAGAATTCAATCGCCAAATCCGTGCAATTCTTTTTGAACCTCTGATAGCTGTTTATGGGTCTCTTTAGCAGACTTAATAGTGCTATCTACATTCTCCTCAGCTAAGGAAGCTCTGGTCTCGGCCTCCATTAACTTGGCCTCCAAGTCAGCATTTCGTTTATCCAACTAGGCATTCTTCCTCCCTAACTCAGCCTTTTCTTGCTTAGGAGTACTGTAAGCTAGTTGCTCCTTGACACTCTCTGACTTAGCATCTTCAGCTTATTTCTTCAACTCTAAACGCCCTTGACTATGAGATTCCAGTAGGTCATGATAACGCTTTTGTAATTCCTCAAATTGCCTTTTGAAGTTTTTGGCATCTCGTTGAGCAATGACAAGTTGAGCCTGTGTATCTTCTAAGTCCTCCAGATTTTTCAAAACATTCTCATCGGAGTCTGCAACTTTCTTCATCGCATCGACGTCTACAATTAGGGCTCGAATGATTCTGGAGAGATTGTGTGAATACTTGTACATCTTTAAGTACTATTTCTCTACTGCATCAATCTTTGCTCTAGCATCATCTGCCCACTTTGAAGAAATAGGCTCAAAGTGCGGGTAGGAAAGTAAATTCCTCAAAGTAGTGATCTGGGAACTGCTCCTTTAGATAAGCTAGTTTTATTTTGGAATCAGCATCTAGTGGCGGGGATTTGGAGTATGATAGCTTAACATGTTTCCGCTTAGCAGGGACAATGGCTGCATCAACTTTTTCAAATCGTTTCTCAGAGGCTTTTTGATTGTCTTGCGAATCAGTGTGTTCGGTGGAGTTTTTCTCGATTATATTTATCTTGGGGAGAAATTCGTTCTTTGGACTGTGATGTGTCTCCCCCACGACGACTTTGGTGGCTCTTATATCTGTCTGGATCCGACCGAACAGGAGAACGAGAGCATGAAGTGTGAGGTCGATGGGAATCATGATGCCTTCTGCCATCTCTGCCCTGGTTCTCACAGCGATCATACTCGGTGTCAGAAGCAGGTCTGGACATGAAACGCAAATTTTCCCGACATCATAGTAAGGGCGTGACATGGTACCTGCACAACGATACAAGTAGAGTTCAGAATCGACATTGACAAAAGACATAAGTGCTGTGACGTGCGGTGCTAATGTGTTATGTGCATCTTAAGTGATGATCCCCCCAATAAACCCGAGCCTGAAGCCAGATTAGCATGAGTAGGCACTTTGGTCTTCACCGGAGTAGTCTCTTCTGAAGAAGTGAAAATTAAAGGATTCGTTCCGAAGTCCTCTGAAGTATAAATAGTTTCGGGCAGGGGAAGATTTCCTAAACCCTTAAATGTAGGATCGTCGGTAGTAGGAGCATCTCCTTGAGGAGCATCCAGTGGTAGCTCTTTAGGGGATGTTGACTTTTCAGGAGAAATGGCGTTATCAGGAATGGTATACCCTTCTCTGTGCTTCTCAGCTATGTTGGCCAATTCATCGTCCTGAGTTGAGGATGGAGAGGGAGGAGTCCTAAGAGATATCGTTGGACCTTTCGAGCCCTCACCCGTCTCAGGAATAATGTCGACCGGGGGTATGTAGACATATGGACCTGTCCCATGACTTATACTATGGGTAATAGATAGTAACCCGTGATGATGGAGATACTCATCCTTAAGAACTTCGTCGATGGTTAAGAACTTTTGGTCACTATTGAGCAGTTGGTGCAAACGATCAAAGTATAATTGACCCGATATTTGCTTTGGGTTATCGACTACAAATGAAAATAAAAGCAAGTTAATGTGTTGGCTTAAGCAGTTAAAGTTGAAATCTATAAAGCCAGTGCTTTACTTGATTTGGTCCATCTCTTGGCGCACCCCGGTTGCTATCTGATGTAAAACCATTCAGGTTTTGAGTCACCAGCCTTGCTGTTATAGGGAACAGTGATAATTTTCCTTTTTGGAACTGATTCAAAGTATGAGAAGGAGGGAGTCTCTTGAGTCCGATGCTCGAAATTATAAAAGAAGTGGACGTCATCGAAGGTAGGTTTTATACCTATAATCTCTTTGTATGTTATATACAAGGTGTATAAATAAGCATAAGAGTTGGGATGTAATTGCATGGCGGCAATCCGCATCTGTTTCAGAAAATCGACGACAAAAGGTAGAAATGGAGGTATTGCCCCAACCAGACACATTAATCGGGTAATAGCCATAAATCCTTCTGGTGGATTGTAGGGGCGATCTATTTTCGAAGGCACTAGGGTATCTCTTTTTAAAATCCCATGCTTTAAACATATTCAGATGAGTCTATCATCATCGATCGTCGAATCAACAAATTCTTTGGGCAATTCTAATATGGTGGCAGTTTCAAACTCATCGGGAGCACGATCATCTCCTATCTCTCCTTCGTCTTCCTCACCAAGACAGGCTTCACCCCTGGAAGATACTTCACTATTGTGTGCTTCCATTTCATAATCTGGGCCCTCATCATCCCATTCAGGGTCCGAGGAAGAGGATATGTCATCAAGAGTGTGTTTCTCAAATGTTTCTGTGACTTCTCCCTTTTTTGCTAATCTAGATGAACGTCTCTCCACCATGGTCGCTAAACTACTAAAGTAGCAATAACATAAGTTAGAGAAAAATAGCCAGTATACCCCCATGCACGTGTGTGGACTAAAGTGTGTACGGTGTGTGCAAGAGATGCAAAGTAAATACGTAAGAGCATAATGCAAAGGTTTGTCGAAGCAGTAATGTTCAGAATAGTCTTAAATGTTTGCTCATGTTCATAAGGCACTATCCTAACAGTTCATTAAGTTGAAAGTCATGGCAAACATTGATTGAGCAAGTCAGACATTTCTTGTGCATTAAGTTGGATGGTTCCAGTTCGGTTCAGATATTTATATTGGGATTGGATCGGATGCTCATAGAAGAAAGGGTTCGGACTGGGGGCAGGACCATGTAAGTTCCAAAGCAGAAGTTAATGCATTACAAGCACATCGGTTCGGTTCGAAAGTTGGTGCTTTAAGCAGTCCGGATCGGACCAAGTACCCATATCTTGTCATGACTATTTCTCTCACTCCGACCTGACCCGGTTGGACACATCTAGTTTTTCTCCTTCTCTCTATTTTTCATTCCGACCCGACCCGGTCGGATGGACCCCTTCCTCCTATTTCACTCTTATGCCTCTTCACCCGAACTGATCCCAAACATTTCCCTCTTCTTCTTCTCCATCCTCTCTCTTCCTTAACCAATACCGTACCCAGTCTCGTGCAAAACACCCAAATCAAAGCCAAGTACCTATGCGTTGGCATGTTCAACAACAAATTCTAACCCCCTTCATTACTACCTCGAGATGGCGACGAGGCCATTAACGACGATGGCAAGAGGGATATCATGGCGTCAAGGTCAGCTGAGTTTCATGATCAAATCGTACGAATCATCCATGAATTCGGATAGAAATCAATTAAAAAGGAATTAATTAAAGTATTTTAACCTACCAATGTGATCGATTCGAGAATTGTAGGGAATTTGGAGTATTGAGAATTAGGGTTTTTGTTTTCTTCTAAAGCCTGGAAGACGGGGATAATAAAAGGAAAGGAGGACGAAGAAGAGAGACGGTGGATTTATATATAGATTTGAAATGGCTCTTAGTATTCCTAAAACTTCGTTCCGATCGGACCGGAGTGCTAGCCCACATAGGAATTTAGCCCATTCATTTAGTGGCAGTAAGGTGTAAGAAAAACTGTTCAGACCAGGTCCGAGCCCAAATTTAGTTACCAGAGTTAACTCGATGTATGAGATGAACTAAAAGAAAAATAAACAAAAAAAACTTACCTAGAGGAATCATTGGACATCAAGAAGAATTCCCAGAGTTGTTTAAAATGAAGAAAATGATTCATACGATCTATGATGTATATATAAGCAACAAGAGACATGACTTTATGAAGCAACGCATCCTTACACACGAATGGAAGCAACTATTCAATGATTCAAATTCAGAGACCAGTAAGTAAATAATGTCAAAGCACACTCCATCTTCAATAGAAGCGTCCTTTGAGGGGGTGAAATGTTAGCCTACTTTGTGAAATAGGCTACGCAAAGATTAAAAGATCAAAAAATGAAGGACACTTTCTTAAAGAGTCGGATCGGATCAGATTTCTTTTAGTCAAGGCAGAACAATATAAAGCGGGATAAAAAGGGGCTTATACCAAACCGGATCGGTTCGGTCAAACCCGATCCGCCCCCCCAACTGCAGTATATCTGACCCGAACCCATGTCCCTGAAATTACAGAAGCTATGCCCACGTTCCCTTAAGACTCGGAGCGGTTATACCCACATTATCCCCATGTTCACCACTAACCTGATGCGCTGTCGCTATCATATCCCATCCGAACCCGATAGTAACGGGATGGGCGCCACGTGGATCCGAACCGAAGCCTTTCCATGAGCATTTTTCACCTATAATACACCCCCAAGGCACATTTCAGGGGATCTTTTGGCGTTTTCAGAGTTGAAATTCCTGTGAGAACCGAATTCTATCACCATTTTCATATTGCTATCATCTTACAAAGTATATTTCATAAAAGATTGAGTGAATCTATGTATGATATGAGTGGAAGTGAGTAAGAATCATTGTTGTATCTAGATTCACGTTATCAATAAAAGAAGTAGAAAGTGGGCGTAGGCTATTTAACGCCGAACCACTTTAAATTGAGTGTTTTCTTCGTTTTTAGTTTCATTTCATCAGAAATTATTCTTAGTTAGGGTGTTAGAGAGATTTTTGGATCTAAAACTATTTTTATTTTCGAAAACATTGTTATTTTTATTTTCAAAAACACTGCTATTTTTATTTTCAATTTAAAAACAATGCTAAATATAAATTTTAAACTAATGCCTAATATAAATCAAATAATATTTTTAATTAGACTAATTAAGACTAAATTAACTTCACTGTTGAAAATTCTGTCCACCGTTCAAATTTCTGATCAAGGGCCTCTGCTTTGTCTTCTTCCCCGCGAAATGTTCCAGGCTTTAAAACAAAGCCACAATGCAATATAAATCCCGGCACCGGAACCTGATCAACTTCCTCCCTTGGACGCGCCAAACCGCCACTGGCCTCCTCCTTGGATCGTGTGCATCTAGGTGCTCTACAGCAGCCAGAAACTGCGCGCAACTGATTGATATTTGGACCAAAAAATCTCGTGTTACATCACTTGGTTTTTTATTAAACCCGTATGAATCTATAGCCCTCAGAAAATTCGTTAAATTTTGTTTAAGAGTTGGGTTAAAATTTGGAGGGGATTGGAAACAATTAATGAATCAAAATTGCCCATTTTTGGCCGTTGTTTTTAACCCAGCAGCGGATCAGATAGTGATGAATTAGGGTTTTAAAAAATACTATATATATACTATATTTTTAATAATATTTTAATTCGTAAATTTCTTGTTTAACACCACGAACTCCAAATCAAACCCAACGGCTGCCATTCCTAGCTAATTACCCCCATTCCGGACACAATGGGATATGTTATGTAAGCCATTTCGACTGTTTTTGTTAGTTTTTCTCAAAATGAAAATATAAATCAATATATATTGAATTTGAACGTGCATTTTAATTTACCGGGACCACATACTGACTCCGAAAATTACAGAAAAATCATATCTTGCTTTGTTTTGATGATAAGGTCCTAACAAAATTAATTTCATCGAATTTGGAGGCCGTTTGAAAAATGGTCATTTTCTGGTCGATACAAATTCAACTGAAATTAACAAAACACGTTTTCCTTTGCCACGCTCAAATATTAATTCCAAAAATTATGAAATTTGTAATCCAATAGTAATTTGACATTCCGGATCCAACAAAAGTGCTTTCGTCGAAAATGAAGGTCATTTGCAAAATGGCTATTTTTAAGGGCTATATATTATATTAAATATATATATATATATATATATATATTTGATAGCGACTATTTTAAATTTTAAATTGGACATAACATTCATTTTATAAAGTGAAATCTCAATTTCTTGAATTCGTTAGAAAGATATAGCTAATTGGATTCAAATATTTCTTGTTTCGTCCAATTCTGACTTATATTGTATTCTGTATATTAAATTGAAATTAGAAATCGAATTTTCAAACTGCCGTGCCATTTCAAACTCTATTTATAATTAAAATAAATTTATACATTCAAACTTTGATTTAAATAAATTTTTAGTTGTTATTATTTAAAACAAATTATTTTAAATATTCAAAACTCATTAAAATAGCTAAAATAAAAATTTCAAATTGGTTTTGAAAATCCGGGTTGTTACAATTATATTGTTTAACATCTGTGGATGCAGGCAAACAGGTTGGAGGGACCCAACTGGATTCCTCTATATTTAAAATACTATTTTTATATATATTGAGATATATGATGTGATATAAAATCTATGATTGATTATGATGAAACTGGTCTTGTTATTTGGTATTTTAAATACCATAAGCAATACTAGAATGTAAAAAGGGTATTTTCAAAGTGTATATTGAAAATAAATTATTAATATAAAATTAATGGATTTTATAAAAAGGAATTATTTGGAAAATTAAATAAGAACTTCTGTATAAGATTATTAACTGTTATATGAATGTTTTTAAAGGCCATTTTTGGTATAAATACTAAATGAAGGTAAAAAGAGGTAAATAAGTGAGTATATGAAGTAAATATAATATTTTGGAAAATTTATAGGATTATAAAAAGAGAACTTTACATTAGGAAGGTTTAGACCCGTGCTTCGCACACAATTGTAACATGATATTGATTAAGGGGAATTTGCGAGACATAAAAGAATTATAGGAAGATTAATTTAAAGTAGATTTTAAATAGAATCTGTTTTAACAGATGAGAAGATTAATTTATATATAATTTTTAAAAATTAAATAAAATATTTACCATTTGATAAATGGGATATATAAGTCTTAAATTATATAGAGAAGTAAAATTGGTTTCAACACCGATATTTGAAATCGAATGTGAACTTAGCATTGTAAAGGGAGTTATAAATAAGATTTTTACGAATGGTTTATAAATAGAAGTATAAATAGAATTTGGATTTTGGATATTGTTTTTAAATATGAAATCAAACTGTTTGATTTGACAAAAGAAAAAAAATTCACATTTGATGTGAATAAGGGATTTAAGTAAATATTTCGCAAAATGATAATATTATAAAGGAAACAGGGTTTAGAAATAGGAATTTAAATTGGAGTTAATCCAATACTAGTTGTTCAGTTGAGTTAATCGAATATTAGTTATTCGAATAATGTTATTCGAATAAAGTTAATCAAATATTAATTATTTGAATAAAGTTAAACGAATATTAGTTATTCGAATAGAGAGTATCGAATATTAGTTATTCGAATAGAGTTAATCGAATATTAGTTATTCGAATAGAGTTAATCGAACATAAGTTATTCAAAAGAGAGTTATCAAATATAGCTTATTCGAAAGAGAGATTGTCGAATATAGTTTATTCGGAAGAGAATTATCGAATAGAGATTATTCAAGGAAGAATAATACATTGGGATTCGACTATATCGAACGTAGGAAAGTACTATTTACTTTCCGGTTTTTAAATCAAGATTTATTTATTTAATAAATCATTTATTTATTTATTTAAATTAAGGCATAAAAGTTTTATTTAAAGTTAAACATTTCAAAAGTAGGGATTATAGCGTAACGTTATAACCATCGTTTTTCATAAAAGAATTGGATTCGTGAACTGAATCCAAGAGTTGCGTTAGCAATGATTTAATAAGTAGTTAAGAAACAGAGTTAAGGAAATTAGAAACTGACTGGAGATTAGTTATGTTGAACAGATTTCTGGGTATTGATCTAATGTTGGTTTCAGCCTTTGGGGTTGATACTGAGGGAATTGTTCCCATACTAGTTTGCAGTTAGAAACTGATGGATGTGTGAGGATAGTGATGAGTGATTAAAAAATGGAAACGTTTTACCAATGTTAATAACGTATATTTTCTAAATTTAGAAAATAAGGATTTATGAATATATGGAAATGGGAAATTGAATAAATTAATTTATGGGAAAAAAATGTTGATTGATGATTGGTCGATAAAATTTCTGTTTGGAAATAAGATCGTTGTGTGTATGAATGTTTTCCTTTGATATTTAAATAACCGACTGTCAAAGTTTTGACCATTTTTCTATCGTCAATACAAAGAGACCGGGATCAGATTCATTATCCGAAAACCACTCCGTATTGGCATTAGCATTGCGAATCAAATATGATGAAGATAATTGAAGACAGAGTTTATGCAAGGGCTGTTATGGCAAATCCTAGGTAGAAATTGCCTAAGATAGGTTTATAGAATAGTGCCTTATGTTTGTCCAGTCCCAGGACAACCTATGTGGAAGAATGTCTGACAGAGTATATTTAATAAATCGCATAAATTGATCTCTTCAAACGTATTTACGTTTGGTGGCAGAGGATTTCGTTTCTCTTAGCTGTATACCCATGGTATTTTTGGGGAAATCAATTTGTAATTTTGCGGGTATGACGATGTGACATTCAAAGTAAATAAAAGTGCAATCTGTATGTTATGACCTCAAGCCTCACGACCAAGAAATGGTATAAAATTGGGTAGATCGCATGGCTAAGTGGCTAGCTGCCAATTAGGGTGTATTGTCACCTAATCTAGAGAAAATCCATTTGATTCTTTAAACTATTTCGATGCTGTCCCTTTCGGGAAACGGTTGCTGATCCCAACCATTGGTGATAATACATTTGGTACACTCAAGCGAAACGAGTGACCGGTCATTTTTAGCATGGGTTACAAGATGTTCTTGTTGAACCCGGCGTATTCCTCTCTAGAGATATACTATCGGAAGGTGGTCCCATACCTCGCCAGTTGGAATTCATTACCAATAAGTACATGCAGTTTTTGACTACATATTATGTATGTGGAACGTGAGATGAAAGTGTTCTGCTAGATGATTATTTAGTTATGGTTGATAGACACTATTATAATATCAAAAGAGTTTTGATAAAAGATTATCGTTTTTTGTGAAAGGATTTTTAATGTTAAATCAAGTGTTTTGGATTCTCAGAAGGGAAAAACTCAATCCATGTTATACGGCGTGGTCTTATGAGATATTATTTATTTTCTCAAACTATTTTAAACTGTTTACTCATACCAGTCCCATGACTGACCCGGGGTTTGTTTTGTTTTGTTTTCCCTAAACTCTTGGTTTCCTAAATTTTTATGGGCAGTCAAGTAGTCAGGATTTTACAAATATACTGAGAGCTTGGAGCAGGAGGCTTTAGGATTTTGTAGCAATTGTTTATTTCCGCTGTGTTGTAAGTGTTGTATTTTGATAATGATATGTATATTCAAGTACAGATTTGTATTTCAAAGTTAGGTTATATAGTATATTTTATTCGTTCCGCTGTGAGGTTCATGTTACTCTGATTCTGTTGTTGTTCCTCTCCTTCTTCCATTCTAATTTTCTATCTTATCTATTCTCATCCTCTAACTTCTTTCTATTAATGATCTAGAATGTTCGATGTCTGAATATTTGACATTAGTTTTATGTCGATTTTCTCGGTCGAAAATCCCAGTTCGTTACAGTTCCACTTTGAAAATCGAAATAGTAGTCTAGTAAACTGCCAGTTCCTATAACTAATGTAATGATTATTTATTATAATAATTAGTGTTACAGACCACTGTAAAAATCGGTCGGCTTTGCCCTAAAAAACCTTTTAAAATTTGGACTTATTTAACAAAAGTTTTGAAATTTTCAAACGTATCGATTTTATTTTTCAAAAATGTCATCCAGGTATATCTAGAAAAATTGTCAACTATTACGAATATATATCTACTATGATTTATGGATTGAACTTGAGTTGGCCTAAATAGATCCATATGCAGCAATTCTAACGGTTGTAATTTTGAAATGACCTTTTTAGATTTAAATGATGATTTTGTTAATTTCCTAGTGTACAAGCATCACACAAATTTTCTTCTTTAATTCATTTTGGGTAAGCCAATTATGATTTCAATTTTGAAGATCTTATTTATAGTTTAAAAAATTATATGACAAAATATTTTGTGCCATATCCAAGGATCATTTTCTTTGGCTTATAAGCACAGATTTGGATTATTATTTATTTTCATATCTAGAATATAAGCATTTTTATCTCTTTTTCCTTCAAAGATAAGATTTTAATTTTCATATAAAATACTAAAATTATTTTTAGAAAATGATACTTTGAATCCATTATTGCATAACTGACTAACACTAAGCAAATTATGTTTTAAATTTTTAACTAACAAAAAATCAGTAATAAGAGGTAAATTAGATGTACCATAATTTCTCACATCGCCTTTGCCGATGACATAGCCTTTGGAGTTACCTCTAAATGTGACAGTTCCTCCTTTTGAGTAGATGATATCGGTTAGCATCTCTCCGTCCCCTGTCGTACGTTTTGAGAAACCACTATCGAGTATCCATTTTCCTCTCTTCTTGAGTGGGACCTACGAAAAATATGTAATAACGTTGGTACCCACTTCCTCCGTTAGGGTCATAAGAGTTAGGTCTTTGGAAACCAAACCCAAGAGGGTTCAGTGTGCCTTTTATAAAATAAATCTTAGTCTTATGAACAATTTCTAAAAACGATTTTATATATTTATTCCTAATCAAAAAGTTATTTGTATTAGGAACCCATATATTAACAGTTTTGGAAACCTTTTTCTTTGTTGAAGGTGTTACTAGCTTGCTAGGTTTAGACTTCTTTTTATTTGATTTTTTTGAAATATTAGTTTTCTATACATATACTAGTCCTTTCTTGCTCGATGCAGATTAAGAATTTTTCTACAATTTTAGATAAATTCTCCCTACCTTTATTAAAATTAGTGACATTTTAGTAATAGCATACAATTTAATTTTGAGACTAGAATTATCTAATTCTACTATTTTAATCTTAGTTTTCAACTCATGATTTTAAGAAATAAGCAGATTATTCTTCTATTTTTGAGTTTTAATTTCTTGAATCAATAAGAAAAGTGAAGAATTTGCATTAGAGAGAGATTCTTGAAGTTTTTTAATTTCATCCTCTAACATCTCTTTTTCATTATTGAGCATTTCTCTTTCAAATTCTGCCTTTCTGTGATCTTCATTAGCTTGTTTACATTTTCTTTTGAAATTATTTCTATATTCTAATAATTAGATATTTATTTCTACCATATCTTCAAAAGTAAAATTAGTAAACTTGTTTTCTTTGGCCATGAAGCACACGTTAGCTTGCTCGTTATCACTTTCACTATCACTTTCAAAAGACGAAGAATTTGAGTCATCCCAATTTACTAAGAAAGCTTGTCTTTTGGATTTCTCATTCTTATTTTTTTTGCAATACTCCTTATATTTCGGACAATCTTTTTGAAAATGTCCTTTCTTGTGACAACCGAAACATTCAATTTCTGATGAGGAGGCTTTTTGTTATTTTTGAAAATTTTCTTTCCATTGTTTCTGATTCCTTTTTTATATTTCAAAACCTTCTAAAGTTTTTAGTAATAAAAGCTAAATCTTCTTCATTAAGTCAGACTCTTCCTTTTCATCATGGAAAGTTAAGTTCTTTTTGTCCTTTACATGAACACTTTTTGCCTGTAAATTAACTTCATACGACATTAGATTTCCTATTAACTATTCAAGTTTCATGGCTGAAAGATTGTTAGCTTCTTCAGTAGCCAAGGCCTTTATTTCCCAATCTTCCGTTAATGAGATTAGGATTTTCGATACTATAAAAAAATAAGAGTTTTTTCTCCTAAGCCCAATAATGAATGATAAATGTCTTAAAACCTAGAGTACATATCCTTAATAGATTCATTTTCATTCATTTTGAAATTCATAAATTGACTTTTAAGCATGAATAACTTGCTTTGTTTAACCTCATTTGTTCCCTCTTGAATTACTATGAGTGTTTGTCAAATCTCAAATGCAGTATTGCACATACAAATTCGGTTAAACTCATTTATATCCAAGGAAAAATGCGACATATTCATAGCTATAGCATTAGTAGTAGCTTTTGTTTTCTCATTGGTTGACGACTAGGAATAATTAGTAGTAGGAGTGTATATTCTTTTTGGGTAATATTCCATGAATCAAAACCATTGGCTTGCATATAAATTCTCATTCATGTAGCTCAGTAATTATAGTTCATGCCATTAAAAAGCGGAGGTCATGCAGTGGATTGACCTTCTGTGAAGCTTATGTTTGTGCTAGTGTTAGTTTTATTTTACATATTATCAATTTATCAAATAATTTTTCTACGGTTATAAGATCTCCTGCTTTGATACCAAATGAAAAGACTATAAGAGTAGGACTAAGTAATATGGAAATATGTTCATATGCGAAAATTTGTTAATGGGATATATTAAACTTAATATAGTTATTCAAGTTAATATTTAATGAGATAAATACTAAGATGTCATAGATAAGAAATATGTAAATGTAGTAAATAAAATAAACAACACCAAGGAATTTTTATACTGGTTCGGAACATCATCCTACGTCCAGTCCTAGACCCCTTTTGGAATTTCACTAAGCAATACCTTTACTTTACCCAAAGGTATAGGTCTACAAACACCCAAGTAGTAGAGCGGGGACCTGCGTAGCAGAACATGATTTCGCCTCAGTAAACGAAGAGGACTTCTTTCCTGAACAGCCAAATAGGACTTTGAAAATACAACGATAGCTTTGACTATATAGGTATTCTAAATAACACGAATAAGTCACACTTTGAGTGCACCCTTCCTATAATCTTATCCTCAAATATATATATAAAGTGTATGTGAAGATTTTGAGGAAGTAAATCGCTTTTGAATTAAAAGGAATGTGTATGGAATCAAAGATTCAAGTGATAGAGATGGTTTTAGAACTTTTTAATGCACATAATATAAAGAGATTAGATTCCGAAATTAGAACATGATTCTGTAATTTGGAAAGTGGTATTGAAGTGTTTAAATAGTGTATGAAGAGTTATAATCATTTGCAAAAAGATTCAATCCAAGAGGCGTCCATTTCCCATGGATTTTGATTGAATCTCTTCATGAAAGAAAGTATCTCTTCACTGAAATATGACAGTTGGTTTGAATCAGTCAAATGGTAAAAAATGCCCAGCCAACCAGTAAAAATTTAGATTGTGTACATATATATGTACAAGTACAAAAATTGTGCATGTTTGCACTTACTAGTCGATTAGTCCTGTGTAACTTGCACAGTTTTGTACTTATGCTAATAAATGTGATAGCGATCTTTTGTGAACTTGTGTAGATTTATTTGAGGATAGATTTTAATAAAATGTAACAAATCCAAGACTTAACTTAAAAGACAGTTATACACTATGAGCTTGCATATCACTTCTTTGTAGATGCTTAACCTTCTCCTTTTGTAATAGCTTGTTGTCATGAATCAAAAATTCGTGATTTAACGGAAACATATGAGCATTCAATATGGAAATGATAAGTTAATCTAGATTTTGCCACCAAGGACCTCTGGCCAACTCGAAAGTTATACCAAAACCCTTAGAGGGTCCTCAATTGAAAGTCAATTCAATAAGAAATCTTAACTACTTAGGGATAAACTATTATCTTCAAATGCTATAGGAATCTTGCTTACAACTATTCCACTTTCAGAAGTCGCCAAAAGCATTCTACAGGAATTCAATTACGGAAGTAGGACTCAAACCAGATCCACCTCTTTTGTAAGCAAGGGATTCCACTGGAAAACACTATTTTGGGGTGTTAACTACAAATTTGACTGATATTTTTAGGTTTAGGAGGGTTTGAATCACCGAAACTTGTTAGGGACTAGGGTGTCTGTAACCCAATGTTAATGGATCTTAATGCTAATAAGAAACTAGAGGAGTGAAGTGTATTTACTATATATATTCAAATTCAAACCGAAAGAAATAAGTAATAAAAATAAAATGCAGTAAAATAAATAACACCAGAATTTTTATACTGGTTTGGATTAACCAATCCTACATCCATTCTTGCACTTCACCATGCAGAATTTTACTATAATCCCTTGCTTTCCACGGGTGGCAAGAACACCTTTTACAATCTTGATTTTCTAGGCCACAAGATACACCTTCCCATTATCAACACCAACAAACAGTGGCAAGTAGTCATATCTTCAATACAGTTCTTGTAGATTCGGTACAATAATCCTATAGACCTCCAATGGAAATATATCTTTGAAGTATTTAATGAGATAGGATGAAATTAGAGATATAATGATGTGAATTCAAGTATAACTCTCTGATATTGTGTGGCTTGAAATCAATGAAGAATTGGAATGAAAAAGAGTTGATTTGCAAGAACAATAGGATAGTACTCAATGGATTTGTGTAGAGAATACATGGAGAAGAAGAAGTAGAAGAAAATGTGAAAAGACGATGTGAAAAAATCGTTTCTAGGAGTTTTAGATAGTGGTTGAAGGGATGTGTCTTTTCGTGAAAGGATGGAGGGAAATAACTTCTCATTTTGAATTTAAAAATCCGGAAATATGTTATATATCGCTATACATAAATTTGTATGTCAACATAACTCTATATATGTCAACATACATAAACTTGTTGTCAACATAACTCTATATATGTCAACATACATAAACTTATATGTCAACATACATCTGGTATCAATTTTCCTAAATGTGGATTTTGGTGATACGATTTAGGTAAATGATTGATGAGCTTCAAGTATAGTTGCCACGGGATCTTTAACAAGATATTCTAAGGTTCAACAAACTCGTCATCACTTCAAACACCTTTGTTCTTTAGCAATCTTCTCAAGTATGCTTTGGTCTTCAATTGTTCTGATTATCCTTCCATTGCTCTAATTAAACTTCATAAATAATTCCTCTTTTGTCCTCTTGTTTATTTCTAAAAATATCTCCATACTATATCTGATATAACTGCACAAATTAAAGATACGTTAGTAGTCATGTTTATATAGTTGTTGTCATCAAAATCAATACCTAGGGTACCTAGTGTATTAACATAACTCTCTAGTTTCCTCTTTCAATAAGAACCTTCCCTAAGAAGGGTAACAGATTAATTCTAAACATTTTTTTTTGAATAAATCACGAAGGATCACGGATACCTCAAAGAATATTTTGAATCAACCAATAAGTAATGACCTCGGATTGGGGAAGAATTCCTATGAAACAAAAGGACATCCCCGAGGGGTAAGGAATGGACCCGAAAGGGAAAATCAGTTTCCTCCATTGTCTTATAAATAAAAATAGGTTGTAACTCATTCAAACTGTCGACTGGATAACGCTGAAGGAAGAATGAAAATAGTATTAAACCATGCTCCTGAAGAAAGGAATGTGATCCCTCTTTCAACACTATGGCAACTTGTTATGAGTAATAATTTGGTTAAGTATAAGAAAAAGTTTTAATACCACAAAGCTTAAAAAACGTATAAGCTTACAATTCTGCAATCAGTTAACTTTAAAGATGAAAGCCCTAGCTATAAGCCTATAACACAAATAAGTGAGCACAAACCCCTTCCATTTAGAGCGACACCAATTTTTCCCTATGAACGGACTTATGAAGAGGCAACAATTTATTCATAAAAGTGAGAAATGAGATCCAAAACCATTCCCAAGGGATTAAGTTTGGAAGGTAAGTAGCGAAAGAACAAAATGCCTCCATATAAAAGGGAAATTGAATTCAGAAATAATGAATCGCACCGTAATCCACCAGAGGTACGCAAAAGGGGGAAAAGATTTTCAAAACCTATCTTCGAAGTCATCAAAACCCTTAAAAGGAAAGAAATGGCATCCGACAGCTGTGAACTACCAAAATCATCCAAGAAACAGAAAGGTGATCCCCTCAAGAGAAGTTCTAAGGCAGAAATGATAAAGGAACTTAAACTGGTTGCGTCCATCAAGAAAATCTACCTAGCAACCTGAACTGAATTGGAATATTGGCCTACTAGTAAGGAACCACCAAGAGATGAAAAGATAAAAGGAAAGCATATTTGTGTTTATCATAAGGTTATGGACATAAAACCGACTAGTGCAAAGATATGGAAAAATTAGATATGAACTTTGTTAAGAAAGGAAAGTGTGATGTATATGTAAAGAACGTTTGGATAAATTCAATGAAAAAGGAATTTCATCTTGAAATAAGACTATCTACATAGGTTATGGACAAAGGTTAAGATCAAAAATAACAAATTCTACTCGGTTGGTGGTTGAATGCCCTTTACAAATGGATTAACTTAAAAAGCCCCTAACGTTATCGGGGCACTTCTTGAAAGTGATGTTGGGTAAGAAATCCGATTAAATTCCTTGGTACACCAAGGTCCTTCCCAAAGAGGGAGGGGGTAATCCCAGAACATACGAGCCTAGACCGAAAAATCCATAGTGTAGTTAAGGCGCCCTCTGGAGGAGGGATGGGTAATCTATTTTCGGTGACATTACTGGATCTGAGACAGCATCACTTGATTAGACCATATAACAAATAGGGCCAAAACCTATTCACGAGCCAGAAAACAATACTAGGCCGATTGTAAGGAACATAGTACAAAGAAGTACCAAAACATGACATACCAGAAAAGCTGAGAGATTTCATGGACAACATGACATGGGAACCGAAAAGTAACCAGGGTAGGGAAATGCAGCCAATGCTATCACCTGAAGCGGCCGACCAGATAAGTTAGCAGCAAATGGAAGGCAATGATGACTACCAACCAACTCCAGCAAAGTCTAGAGCCTAGGCTTCACCATGTATGCCGATAGGGGTGAGAGTGGGGCAAACGTTTCCAGCACACCATAAAATCACACATCCCAAAACCAGCAACCATATTAAAGTTACGTAAATCCAAACTTCCAAAGAAAACAACCCAGAGGCTCCTCAAAATACAAAACATCTACCCAAAACAACACATCACAACCAACCATTCATAACCCACAAGACGGCATCCTAAACATATTGAATATCAAACTCCACAAAAGCACCATCATAACCAACACTACAAGCCATCAATGCTAAGCTATATGACTATGCTCACCAAGCTAGAGACCCAAACATTTTATACTCAGTAAAAAAAAGTAAACATGGCACACTAGGCCTGAAGAATGGTGAGATACCAGACAATCAAAGAGCAATAAGTTATTGTGTACCAAGGAAACTTCGCGTAGGAGCCGAAACCTCCAGTTCACGACCAAGTTGAAACCACCACCAGAACAAAGACAAACCAACTCTCGAAACGTACACAGAAGACCCCAAAAACACCAATACCGAACCCACCCTCCTGATAATGTCATACAAACAACATACAAGAAACATCAAGCAATGTGCAGAGAAAAATCGCTAGGACACCTAGCGTTGCACATTATAGGAATCATTCGGCAGGGAAGTCACAAAATCAATGTTGTAGAGGAGAAGACAGATTAGCATGTGATACCCAGGAGGGATAACCACGCACTGGAAGAGAAGGGGAGGTTAGGGCATATTAGGGTAAATGAGAGCAGCCAAGGAATGGTTTGGATAAAAAGGGGACGTTTGGAGGAATAAGGGTTAGATCTAAACGGGAAAAATGAGAATCGGTGATGCAGCCATGCAGGCGAAAGCGGGGAAAAGAGGAATAGGGGAATAGAACGTGTGAGTCAATTGGAAATGAAGGGGAAGGATAAGAAGTGGGGGAGAGCGTTGAAGAGAAGAAAAGTGAAAATCCTTATCACCATTAACGGCCGCAGTATCGATTCGAACCCTGTCATGAATTCAAATCCCTAGCGCCATTAACAGTCGAATTACCGCATATCAAGGGAAAATCCCAAATAAAATGTCTTTCAACAATTGAAAATTCATATTCAAAAATTAAAATCACTTTTAAGTCATTTAAATTGATTTATAGAATTTATTCAAAAATTTCTATACTTAAAATATCAATTTATAAAGATTTTCCTTTATGGTCGCCTTACTAAAAAGCATGATTTTTATAGAAATTTGATTTAGACATAATCAAAATTATTAAGATAAAACTTAATTTCATTTCTCCATTTAAAATTGGTTATAATAGTCCGAATATTTCTGGTTTCAAAGAAATCTGATCTATAATTCATTCTATACATTCGAACTTTTCGGTGACAACCGCGAAACTACCACTACGCGATGTACCTAGTTTCAACTTAATTTTCAACATTTGAAATAAACTTTTCAGATTTATTATAAATACTTATAATAATTTATAGATCATTTTAAAACAAATATTTAACTTTTGAAATATTTAAAATAGTTTTTTCGCTATTTTCACATAATAATTTTTATTATTATATTAATATTTTTCAAATATTAAGTTTTTTCATCCAAATTTCTTTTATAGTCAAATCAAAAATAAAGTATGGTCATTCATGTTTTTGAATAATGTTTTATATTTCATTCATATAGCTAACTCAATTTCGATTTAGATTTCAAATTGATTTCACTATTCACTCAAAATTTGATATTTGATTTGCTATTCATTTAAACTCTGATTTCAAATTCATTTCCTTCGTTGAAATCTATATTTCTTTAATTTCAAATTTACAAAATTTCACATTCACATTCCAAAATTAAATTTTGTTCATTCTTGCTTGGTTTGAACTAAATTAGGCAAGTTAACCAAATCTAGGTATATATTACATAATATAACTTGTGTAATTACTTAAAATTTTATATGGTCATGACAATATCAATATTCACAACATTCATAATAGCTTGTACTATATGTGAGCATATCTAATTAAAGGTATAATTTGATTATACAATCACTTGGTCAATATACAAATTTGAACACGATCAGTAACCATATCATACATTTACTCATCCAAACATATCATATAGTGGTTTTTATCATTATTCATCCATTCACAACATATCACATATCATCCATATAACAAAAAATCTAAGTACCATAACTTAGTAGCATACGAACATGAAATCAAATGGAGTATCATTTTTAATTAGCATAACATATGTTAATATATTTGGATTTGACCAAAAATGCTTTCTCACCTTTGATATTCCACTCCGTCCTTCTTTACAGTTGGAATATGCTTTCTTTCTTCACGTTGCGACTAATGTTTTGACTTCTTCTCGAACATTTCCTTCTACTTATTCTCTCTCTTTGTCTCTTTTAATTTCTCTTATTATTTAGAGGAATAATATGTCTCAGTCGAGTGTAGAATAATGTATATACATAGATAGAGATTTGAACATATAAATATACCTGAAATGTAGGTCAACTTCAATCATGTTATTGGACATCCTAAACTCATAACTGGAAAAAGGTGTAAATAGAAAAGTTATAGATTTTTCTTTTCTAGTACAGTTTAAGAAAAAATAATTTCTCAATTTGGATCTTTTTTGAGTGATTTATGGTCGAAACAAGAGAGGACATTTTCGGATTGAACAAAAAATTCAAACCACAAAATGATGTTCGCATATCTGGATTTTTTAACTACTTTAGCTCAAATAGGGAAGAAGTTCTCAACGTGAAAGTTGTAGCTACCAGAATTGTAAATGATATAGGAAAAATAATTTCTTGATTCATTTTGTTTTGAAAGAGTTATGGCAGATGGAGAATGGTGTATTTTCATGTTCCATTTCGGGCCACAGAAATGCAGTGGAGAAATTAGTTGTTTTTGACTAGCTAGGCTTGGAACTGGAAAAAGTGGTAACTAGAAAGCTATTGCTATTGAAATTTTACATAAAACCAAAAAAGTATTTTGTGTTTTTCTATTTGGAACGAAAAGTTATGACAGTTTGAAGTTGGGTGAAATGGAGTGGAATTTATGTTTGGTTTAGGTGGAGTTTTGGTCATGAGTGGTATAAATTATTGTCATGGGTGGTGGATCTTGGTTATGGAAGAAAAGTAGGGATTTTGGAAGCTATTAAATTGAATATGAGGTAAGGTGGTTTTGATTTCTGAATGAAGTGATGAAAATGGATGAGGGGTAGGGTATTTATAGGGAAAAAATTACTTAAGAGAGAAGAAAAGTATTTAATGGAGATGTGATGTGTTGCAAATTTTAAGGTTAAGACTTGATTTGCATTAATGATGATGAGAAGGTTAAGAAATGACTGCACTTCTTTTTTCTCGTTTTCTAAATGAGATTTAATGGCTTAGGTACACCCGTAATGGTGATTAGAAACATTAGTAATGATGGTGTTTTTGGATTCTTATTTTTCATGAAACCATGTCATATCTTATGGAAAGTTGTGCAAAGTGTAATGATGGTTTTCTTAAGTATACTTTAAGGTTAAATCGTGGAACAATTTAGGATAACTCTCTCCATTAACTTAATAAACTTCTTTCCATTAGTTTAAAAGAGGTTTAATACTTTGTTAACATATTTCTATGTTACTATTCAAGTCACAAAACGTTCGTACAACTTATTCTGGTTAATCCGTTGATTTTCGACAAAAACAGTTAACAGATATAATTTGACATTTTATTTACACTAAAAAATGGATTTTCTACTTCCCTATATAAATTAAAACATATTTATTCATATCCAAAAGTCGTATAACATCACTTCCAATTTCAACGAGTTTTTGACCTAATTGACAAAATCGACCAAATACGTCAAATTCTATTATTTTGCAATATAAGATAAATTTTTTGAACAAGTAAGTTGATAAAACAAATATAAATATCTTATTTGATCGTTATACTTTTTGGAATTACTTTTAAGAACGAGTGTATTTAGATCTATGTGTGGTTATTCCAAATTCTCAAAAACTTGAATTCTCAAAATATCAGAATTGATATGTTGCTATAAATCCGCATTTATGTTACATTCTGAGTGGGGCCATAAGTGACTATATACAATAACCCACCTCCAGTATAGAGTATTATTAGCTGAAGAGCCCGCCTCTTGATTTTGGTATTTATTTGAGTGGTGGGTTAAAGGCTTCAAAAGTTATGCGTAAAATTTCTATCTCGGTATACTGCAATAACGTTATCTCTGGGAAGTGTTACCTTGGGTATGTTGTTAATCGTCATGTGTAAATTTTTACAAGGTTTGGTTAGAACTACTATCCTTTTTAGATATATGATTTTGGGTGAAACCAAACGGGATACATTTGTGTATTTTGGACAGTGTTATACATTTTCTACTCACTAGGATTTGTTGTTCTGACTCCTTTCCTCATAAGAACTCTTAGGTTTATCTTAAGGAAGACAGGTCTTTGCATGTGTCCAAGTTTGGTTTTCCCACTTTTGTTCTCTTATGCTTGGTTTTGATGTAGAGATTCACTTTTAAGGTAGTTTCCTAAGTTGATACTTGTAATCCTATTTTGTTTGCACTGCGAGTTAGTTTTATTGTACTCTGATTATGCTCATGCTCATTATTACAAGTGTGAACTGAGCATGATATAAAACTGAAAGAACAAGATAACAGTAATAATAATAAGTGTCAATTGAGAAAGATAAGACGAACATGATATATTGCGCTTCTTAAATACATTTCTCTGCACCGTGCAGATACTAGTATATCAGAAGTAGAATGATCCCTACTAATACTGTTCCATTACATTTTCTTGATTATTAGGTTACTTGGGTTAATAGCACTCAAGACTTATACGTGCATCGTACCCATTAACTTTCCCGTGGATTCGCCTAATACAATATATGTAGCTATCTCTCAATATTGAGTTACACCCCATGGTAACCCACTTGCATGGTCTCCACCGAAATGAACGCAGTCCCTCATCCTACACCGAAGTGATGTACGGATCTCTATATAACAGTGTTTACGTTCCGCATATATATGTCATTACTATGCTACGTAATCGTACGGACTGCCACCATCGATTGAATCAGGTTCCATATCGGAATAATGCCTTCTAGTCTATGATACACCATCCAGAGCAGATATGCATGTATCTAGACTGTCCCATGTATGTACTATAATTGTAGCTCGATGCCTCAATCGCACGTCCTCTAATGTGCACCGAGTTCCATGACAGGTCTAAACAAGAAACACAGAACTCGGTCGGGAGCTTTTCCATATCTGTACAGGCCGCCTTTAAGTGCCGTCAAATGCAGATATTCCTCGGGTCTGTTTTCCATGGTGGTTATGGCCCTACCTTGGCCCCTCCCTCAACTAGTAAAGACTACAAGAGCTAAGCGACCGCCCCTAATACAACCAATCTAAACATCCATGTGGCGTCTATCCTCAACCCCGTACCTCGATAGTGAAAGGTGAAATGATATCTTGGGTTTAGCTCTAGTCTTTTCGCATCCTGCTGGTTTTCGATGACGGATATCCGACGATCTACTATCCTTATTGGTCGTGACCCTCTCTACCTTCTCGTGAGGCAACTTTCGAATCACTCTGGTGTCACCTCGTCACAACATTCTGACTGCATAGCTACATCTGCAGTCAAGGCCTACCCACCTAGTAGTTACACGTAGACCCAACCTCTGCGAGTACAGCCTAAGACATCTGTCACTGCATAGAGGACTACTAAGAGCACTTTACGTACTTCAGGAAGCCGTGTGCTTCCCCTTCCAGTCCATTGGAGTTGTCATAATAATCAAATTAATGTGTTCTCCCCTTATATCTTATAACCCCTCGACGATCAACCCCGTTGGGTTATTCATGTTCAAACGTACGGACTGGTCCAAGCACCATTCTTTAATATGTTCTTAGACCCTATGTCTAAATGTTCTCTTACGCGCTTGCATTACCTCACCAGGTTCCCATTTACTTGGTTATTCCTGTTCATATTGAATTCTTATTCAAATTACCAAGTTTCTCTTGCTTATTAATTTTAGTCATATAACTTAATCCATTTAAGTTTATTAATAAGCCTACAACATGTTATTTTCTAGATTGTGTCCCAGGGTCTGTAATCCACAATCTATTTTATATTCTTGCTTGGTTACATCATTACAATAACATGTTCTCCTTAATACGTTATTAAGTATATCTCAATTCACGTGTTTCCTAATTAACATGTCACTTACCATTTATGATTAAATATAACTTATTTATCTTACAAGCTTTCCTCATTCTTTCTCATTTAATCATAAATTCAATTTACACCGTCACTACAACTTATCATTGTTTACTTAACATATTATTACACATATCTAATTCTATCATTTCTACAAGTTATGCTTACTCTACAAGGGTGTCTTTAATTACATAACTTAACCCTAACTTAAGTTCATAATCATACAATCCTTATGGATTAAATTAGGTTAAGTAGTCCAATTCGTTACCATGTACATTATGGTTATGATGGGCTAGACCTCCCACATTAGGCCTAAAACGTGTGGATGCTGGATATGTCGGTCGGGTCCGGGCAGTCTTATTCCACAGTTGGGTCTAACCTCGTGTATGCACCATATGCTCTTTTTCCCAAGTTATAAGTCAAGGCATATACATATATAGGTTATGCACAAACCCAAATTTACATATTTTCCATTTTATGTCCCTAGTCCATATTCACCTATTTTAATACAAGTTATACCCAAACCCATATTTGCATATTTTCCAATGCATGCCTAAAATTCATATTCACATACATTCCAATTTATGTCCCAAATCAGTACTTACACTTATCCCAGTTTATTCTCAAATTATATTTTCCAACATATGCCTTAATTCATATTATCCAACAACACATATGCCCCAAGCCCATATTCGTATATTTCCAAATTTATGCCCAAATTTAAATCCATAATTTCCAATATCAATTATGCTCCAAATTATGCCTTTCCTCATTATTCCCAATTTCACACGTTCACATTTTTCAGCGTTAGGCCTAGGCTCGAAGGTAGCCTGGCTATATAAAAATAAAAAGAGAGAAAGAGGGAGAGAAGAGAATCAAGAATAGATTTAATAACGAGTCAATAATAAACTGATAGAAATAGGCATAAACTGAATAGGCATATTATGACAAGATCTAACATGGCGGTAGTATGGACATATAAAAACAGATCTGATAGTTATTTCATAATAGAACTGATTAGGCATCGATTCAAGATCCAATTTTTACATACATATCAAGATTACTATTTAAATATTCAGATCTAAAAATAACATGAACTCACAGTGAATAGATCTAAGGAAATGGATCCAAACTACTGTGAAGAACATGCTGAATAAGGTGTTGCAGCCATCACTGAATTTGTTGTAGCAATCGCTGAATTTGTATAATGTTTGTTGAATTAGATTTGGAGTATATTAGGCCATTCAATCTTCGTTGCAGCAGAGCTTCCCCGTCACCATTGTTTTTAAATGAATAAAACATAGGTCTAGGGTCCTTTATATAGCCTAGTGTTCCTGAATCTAGCTCCAAAATCGTCCAAATTCGGAAAAGAAGTTTCCAGAGCCACGAGTAGGTCGACCCCCCCTTCAGGTGGGTCGACCCTAGGTCGACCCCCCTTCATAGGTGTTGACCCCTAGGTCGACCCCAGGGTCGACCCCCATGAGCCTGAGTCGACCACTAATTCGACACAGCAGGGCCTCGGCTCGACTTCAAAATGTCGGCCCTTCCTCGATTTGCGCGCCGGATTTCTGGTTTTGCTGATTTTTGAATATTTTTGAATTATATATGTGCATATATCTTTCTTATATGAACACAAACTTCAAACCTTGATAACTTCTTCATACGATGTCCGATTTACGCAAACTAGGTGTCTATCTTGACCAGAATTCCGAGACGGACGCATTGGGGTGGTCCTTTTGCTTAATTTTGAATATTTAACTAAGTTTTCCTTAATTCATTATTAACAGTGTATTTTACACTAATTATTCTTTAATTCATCATCTTTAGTATCGTTAATATTCCGGGGTGTTACATTCTCCCCTACTCAAAGGATTTCGTCTTCGAAATCTCTAAGTTAAGAAGAACATATATCCTAAAATCCAACAATCATACATCCATCTAGCAATCATAGGCATCCATTATACTTAAGGAATTTCTAATGCTTTTTTGAACATATGCAATAGTGTGTGTATATGTCCGTAAACTAATGCGAAAGATCAGGTTGTCTACTGATTCAGTTGACCTCCTTAATGCAATGTATGTTTGTGCCATGCAACCAAAATGTATGCAAATCATCCTAGTATAACATGTAAGCTCTATATGTGTGCACAATTATCCATCCAAATGCAACATCAATGCAATGATAATCCATAAAAATTTAAAAATGTACACACATCAATATGCAATATGTAAGTGATTGAGCCGATCTAGTGCCTATTGTGTGTGTATATGCATCCACGAGCAATCACTAGCAACCACTTGCATCCATCAAACATAACATGTCTCAAACACATGTTTACATTCATTAGTTTTCTACCTAAAGACTCGATCGATATGAGATATTCAAACGATAGATACAAGTATTAATTCGAAGCTTGGAAAAAGAAGTTAAGGACATATTCTCGAAAAGGAAAGGATATGAAGCGCGAATCTTGTCTTCAGCCTCCCAAGTAGCGTTCTCGCGGCCCTTTCCCCATTGCACTCTTACTGGCTTCACTTATTTGTTGCATGATTTCTTAACCTATGATCGAAATATGCAAGTTGGAACTCATCCTATCATTGCTTCCTTCTCTACTTTCATTTCCTCTCGCAAGTTTGGCTCATCTACCTCGAACTCTATACATTTTATCGCCACTTTGATGAATAGTCATGTTAGATTGATGGGCTTCCTCAAGGACTGTCTTCAATAGGTTCAAATAGCTCCCCTACTTTCTTATAAAGTTCCATATTTTCTTTTAGGAGTCACAAGTCGCAAATCATTGATAGATATATAAAGAGGTTCTAGGAGACTAAGCATGACAGATCCTTTTGGGGTCAAAAGAAATCTTGAGAGTCTTTCTATGGCAAGTCAGAAGTCTAATGTAACACCCCACCTCCATTAAGGTCACTCAAAAAGGGAATGGACTAACTTCAGTGGAGCATCATAAGTGTACAGAACAGATAAATTACAAAAAAGACAAAATTTAAACAACAGAAAATAAATAAAACTTTACTTTATTGATAAAACAGCAGCTTGGTAAAACAGCTTGTACAAAGATTATTTTCTAGCACCAAAACACCAATACCCATTACAACAAAGCAGCTGTCTTGTTTAACAAAATAAAGAAGCATGAAATGACAATGATATTCCCTAATAAAGCATGAGCCAGCCATAGCAGTGGAAAAGGAGAGTCTAAAGCAATACATCATCTATCTTCGAGCTTGGAAAGAAAACTGAGCTAAGTGGTAATATTCCCTCCCTGTGAACCTGGGGGGGGGCGAGGGGGAGGGAACGGAAGAAAAGAGAGCGAAACAAAACAGAGTCAGACATAAAGCATGGTAAGTCCAGTGATTATTCAGCATGTAAACAGGTAAAAGGATCATGACATAAACAAACTGGATACCAGACCATAACCATGATAATAAGCATAGCAAGACAACAAATAATGATCGTTTGATATGACAAGGTAACATACACTGAATGCGCTTCGATTCTTCCTATGATTTCTTATTTTCTCTGCACCACCCAACTAGCATCCTAACTAGTGTCTTTTATAGAACGATTCGTATTCCCTACTAGTGTCCCAACTAGTATCCTGTGAAAAAGGATCTGTATCCCCTACTAGTGTTCGAACTAGTAACCTACGTTATAAAATAAGGTGATCCCAACCCCACAATTGTGGTAGCCTTCAGGTGCACATCTGGTATGAGGATCTTACCTCAACCAGCCTAATTTCCATGAAGATGTTAGATGTACCCTTACTACCCTATCGATCGACTCCCTACTTGTATTAACTTTCCTTGTGTCTGTACCAATCGGTCCTCTCTTGCATGTGGATACCCTGTGATGGTCCCACCATAAGGTGTATCAAGCCCTATGATAGCAACCTGACACAAATTCTAGATGCAGTGTATACTACTGATGCCCAGTGCCTAATTTTCCACTCTGGAGCACGTGCACGCCCATACTCCGTCGGAACTACACTACTACACCCTCTGCCGCTATTTTGATTGCTTATAATCAGCCCAGTAATCGTTCCCCATCCTTCCTAGTTTCAGGGTACCGTGATACATCTATGTGGTTACTGCTGAAATGGGTCCCTGTTACTAAGGTTTTCTAGGGTCTACTCGTATAGCCCCCAAATTGGCTAAGTGTTATCCATCCATTCAAGTTAACTTAACCCATCCACACGCCATGTCAGGTTGGTTAAGTGTTTCTTGTTAACTTAACCCTTCTCATTCATCATGTTGTAATTGGTTAAGTGTTTTCTATTAACTTAACCCTGTTCATTCGTCATATTATATTGCTTAAGTGTTTACCATTAACTTAACCCTACTTGTTCATTGGTTAACTGTTAACTTAACCCTACAATTGGTCATGTTACATTGGTTATGTGTTGCCCTCTTGTGTTACTTAACCCTATCACACATCATGTTATATTGGCTAAGTGTTGCTTTGATTAACTTAACCCTACCATTGGTCATGTTACATTGGTTAAGTGTTGCCCTCTTGTGTTACTTAACCCTATCATGCATCATGTTATATTGGTTAAGCGTTGCTTTGATTAACTTAACCCTACCATTGGTCATGTTACTTGCCCTCTTGTGTTACTTAACCGTACCACTTGTCATGTTACATTGGTTAAGTGTTGCCCTCTTGTGTTACTTAACCCTATCACACATCATGCTATATTGGTTAAGTGTTGCTCTCTTGTGTTACTTAACCCTACCACTTGTCATGTTACATTGGTTAAGTGTTTCCCTCTTGTGTTACTTAACCCTATCACGCATCATGTTATATTGGTTAAGTGTTGCTTTGATTAACTTAACCCTACCATTCTTAGCCTGTTTGTTTCTTAGCTTTAATTTATTCATTAAAGAACCAACCTCTCACATTAGATCTATATTGTTGTGGTTGCTGGATGTGCCGGGCGGTTTCGGGCAGCCTTACACCATAACTCAATCTATCATCGGTTTTTGGGCTTAAATGCGCTAACCTCTCAAATTAGATCTATATTGTTGCGGTCACTGGATGTGCCGGGTGGTTCTGGGCAGTCTTACACCACAACTCAATCTAACCTCGGGTTAGGCATGTTCAACTTTAGCCAATTTACATATTTGTCATATATGTCCAAATCTATGTGTCAAATTTTCCACAAGTCTGGTAAATGCAAGTTTAGGCCACATTCCCAAGCTATGACCAAAATTTACTAAATTAAATTATACCCAATTTTCCCCGCATTATAATCGCACATACAACAAGATTCAATCTAAGTTCCGAATGAACTTAGTATTCACAAAGCAAGTAAAAAGGGGAAAATAGAGAAGGATGAAACGACCCGAACTTCCCCGACCTCCGAAGAGAAGAGAAAGAACGAATTGTTTTGAGAACACGACAAAATAGAACGCATATAAAAAGAACATTTCATTGTATATTACAACAATGCATCAGATTACAAGAATATACAGAGTATAAATGAATATTACACAGAAATATCAGAGATTTAAATTACATTTAAATACATAGCAGCGGAAAATATTACAATACACAACTAGAGGAGATATACGGATACAAAGCTTTTCGGATATCGTTCCAGCTGTAAACCAGGATCCTGTGAATGTAAATCTGCAAAACCAAAACTACTAGCTGCCCGTGTCAAAAATAGGGGCACCCAGAGTTTAGGTTAAAACAATAAACTCCAGGTCAGTCATGTGACTGGTGTGAGAACTAAAACAGTTATTAATCTTTATTTTAAATCATTAGGTAAATCAAGGGACCAGGCCGTATAACACGGAACGGGTTTCCTCCCAAGAATACCAGTGCATAAAACAAACAGCGCAATGCTAAATAAAGAAAAATGAAGCTATTATAAGACCCAGTTCCCATCACACAATGCAATCGCAAGCCGGAGGATAGGGTTTTTACCTTATAATAGCCAAGAATGCTTGATACGTTTAAAACAAATCATTTGATACTATATTAAGTGCATAGTGTATAAAACAACTTCAAATCATAAGTATCAATCATAGGCGGCATAAGTGCCCCATCCCACTATGTCGCCATACTAGGCTCTACAAATAAAACCGCAAATGTCACGTATTTGGAAATTGGATTTCCGTCTATGAACCGAGGCAAAAGATAGTCCTCAACCGATTCGAGACTGTCTAGCCCGAGCCTCAGGACCCAGACTCAGGTGGGCCCTTGGATCGTCAGGGCCGGTCCACCGATGTGGAGTAAACTTAAATCCTGGACATGCGTCTCCCCACCCTATGGGGTGTAAGTCTGGTCCGTCTGCCGACCAGAATGCATCGGCCGAAACCGATATAACCGAGGCGCCTCGCAACAGCAACAACCACATAAGTCAAACTCGTCAGGGCGTGTAAAACCACTGACGCCACTTCTAGCTAGAAAGAAACGCATGCCCTCCCTGAGGTCCGTCTCCCTTTTTGGTTCATACCGGGTGTGAAACACGCGAGGTAAACGTTACACAAAGCTACGCCACAAAGGCCGTGCTTTGATCATCACCACAAGACTTTGCTTTTCAACAGAAGCCTCGATCAATTGCCACTTAGGCATGCCACACAGGCAATTCACTCTATGTGTTTGATATCCATCAGTATATAACCCCTGAGCTCGTACGTCTCAAGAAGGGCGTTAAGCAAGAGAATAAATTCTCCGCCGCCAAACAGATATATATTTAATAGAAATCAAACACACAGACTAAAATCCAATGTCAGACACACAGTCCATTTACAAGTCCGTTCTGGGTCTGAACGAAACCGGAGGCACCTAGTACCCCGCATATCCATCGATCTCCAAGCACGTCTGGACGATCACTAACTGTTTCCATCTTCTTGGGTGTACAGCCCAATCAAGATCATCAGTAATCACCCAAACGACGTGAAGACTTCCGGTCTTTGACCACCGTCTTCATCTTCGACACCACGTCGAATCAGTTATTCAGAATGGGATAAACCCGGTCTTTCTGAATAACTCGCGTATATATTATAAAAGTGTTACACAAACACAACATACGCCTCATTCCAATTCAGAATATTCTTTTATTCAAATATTCCTATACTTTGGGAAAAATTCCCATTAATTTTATCCAAGATAAATTCTTTAAATTTATTCTTTAATCACCTTTGAATATCAATTCAAACTAGTCGGGATTAGCGAACCACACCGAAGTAATCATTTATTTTATTTCCCAATCCCAACTTATTCATCCCATGAAGTAAAACTGGTAGTACTTCATATCTAACACCACAGTGTTATCGGTAATTCAATTACCATTTCACGTTCAAATCTAATTAAAGATTTAATTATCGCCTGGAGTAAAACTGGTGATACTCCATTCTCGATCATTTCAATCTAATTAAAGATTCATTAAAACTCCACTTAGTTTTAATCTTCAACTGGGTTAAAGAATCAGTGTCATTTAAAACACGGTTCACGATAAACCCAAAATCACATTCATTAATTATCGGGTTAAAGAACGAGTGTTATTTTAAAAACACTGTCCACGATAAACCCAAAAATCAATATCAATTCAATTCCAATTAAATATTATTTAATTGGTACACTTCATTAAATCTAAATAAAAAGATTTAATCTTTTCTCAACTGGGTTCAAGAACAGTGTTAGTGAAGACACCATTCACGACAAACCCAAATCACATTTGATATTCAATACAAGGCTCTGAATAGAAAATATATCGGCTTATATTCAATATCAAATCCTACGACAAACAAATGTCGTATTGGAAATAACGATATAAATATATATCTTTCAAATTTCCATAACAACATCTGTATAATCACGAATTCCAACATCGAAATATTCCGACGACAATTTCGATTCAAATCCACTCCAATGCAATCATTGGAAATTTTGGTTATTTTTAAAACCCTTTTCAAATTCAATTTATTTATTTAAAAATAAATAGAATTATATTCCTAGTTCAAAACTAGTTCATTTCGATAAAAATCTATTTTTATCTTTTCAAATATGGAGTTTTTCATCCCAAATTTTCCCAAATCATTTCTTATGATTTTACACAAATTATTACTATTTTTAATAATTTTATCAAGGCCCGTACAGTCGATTTCCATCAATGTCCATCGAACTGCACTTACAGCGACCTTTTTCAAATTTGATTTGGACATAATTCCAAATCCAACCGTTAGATTTCTAATTTCTAATATTCGTTAGAAAGCTCTTTTCGATACGAACCCAACGGTTCCGGTTTTAGGAGAATCCGACGGTCGGATCTCCCGTAATGTCCGTTTGAAATAAATGGTCGAAATTCACGAACTGCCGCGGCACGGCGCGTTCTATTCAGGCCATTATATTATATATATAATATATATAATATATACTTCGTCGATTTCTATTTGAAACGAATTATATAAATAGTTTTGAATTCGTTTCAAAAACATTTTCAACTTCCTTTTCAATTCAAATCACAATTGAATTCTTCTTTATAGATTCGTTTTAAAATTCATTTCTATTCAATTCAATTTGAATTCGTTTTCAATTCAATTCATTTCGAAATCGTTTTCAATTCACTTTGAAATCGTTTTCAATTCACTTTGAATTCGTTTTCAATTCAATTCATTTCGAAATCGTTTTCAATTCACTTCATTTCGAAATCGTTTTCAATTCACTTTGAAATCGTTTTCAATTCACTTTGAATTCGTTTTCAATTCACTTTGAATTCGTTTTCAATTCAATTCATTTCGAAATCGTTTTCAATTCACTTCATTTCGAAATCGTTTTCAATTCACTTTGAAATCGTTTTCAATTCACTTTGAATTCGTTTTCAATTCAATTCATTTCGAAATCGTTTTCAATTCATTTCGTTTCGAAATCGTTTTCAATTCATTTCGAAATCGTCGATTTCGAAATCACTTTTCAATATTCATTTTAAAATGAATAAAGTCGATATAAATATCGTTCACGTCAAAATGGCGTCAATCTAATCAACACGGCTTCATAAATTTCTATTTTCAAATTTTCTTTATTTTTCAAATTGGAATGAGGCCCAATCAATTACCATATAAAATTAATTATATGGATTTCCATACAACACATGTATATAATAGCATTGAAAAATAATCAACCATCAACCAAAGTGCACTACACTGTATAAGCATCAAATATAGATATTCAACGCTTATAACAGCCTGTCAATCAATCGATCGACATATTTAATCAATCAGGATGAGTGAAATTCATATTTCATCCCAACACCCGTGTGTGGTTTCAAACAATCAAACACAGATTTTAGTTGTGCAGTTGGGCGATGTGTAAAATTTATCGTTATTCAAATAAGTGTACATAAACAAACCGTCTGGTTTGTAAATGAATATTTATTTATTCACATTCACGTTAAAAATTATATTTTTAACGATAAAACATTTTATTCCAACATATGAATTTCTATTCAATTCATTTATTCAATAAAAATGATATTTTTATTTTTCTAACATATTTTAGAAAATTTCGGCGGCATAACGGCACGATACTAGAAACGGGACAAGGCCTAGCCTTATCCCCGGTCTAGTGAAGGCCCACGCTATTCACACATCAATCAAATCAATTCAATTCACCAAACAATTCAATTCAAACTAATTAGACTAACCAACTACACAACCAAACTATTTAACAAATAAGCCATCCATGGTCTGTGGATGACGGGTGTCGGGTGCTACTAAACACCGTCTGCATCCTAGTATATATATATAACTAGAAAAAGAAATTTTGAGTGAGAAGTTCTCACTTATAGCTATCCTAGCTCCACGGCACTTCTATTGTAGAGATCTTCGTCGTTCCCGCCTTTTTGTCACCTTCGTTGTCCGCTTTCACTACATATATAAAAATCACATTTTTATATTTTGATGTCTTTAAAATAAAAGCCACATTTTTATTTCGCTATTCAATATATAAAAATCATATTTTTATAATCACTTCATATATTTAGAAATCGAAATTTTACTATGCTATTCAATATATAAAAATCATATTTTTACTTTGGTGTCATATAGATAAAAATTCCATTTCAAAAATATTGATTTCGCCTTTTCTACTATAAAGACTTCAGCCTTACAAAAATATAGATTTCATCGTTATGAAAATCACCACTTTATTTCAACGTATATAAAAATAAAAATCAGATTTTTATTTCGCTACATATACAAAGATGATATTCTTAATATTCCTAAAATGTAAAAATTATATTTCTAATTCTCTACATAAGCAAAAATCATATTTTTACATCATCTATATAGTAAAGACTATATTTTTAATTCTTTAAAAATATAAAAATCATATTTTTAATATTTCTATATAGTAAAGATTATATTCTTAACACTTTAAAAATATAAAGATCATATTTTTACTTCGATGTTCAATATTTTTTTCAAAGAAAATCTAAATTTCACTAATTTAACAATATAAACTTCGCACCATAAAAATATCATCTTTTCTATTGAAAAATCTAATTTTTCTTCTAATGAAAAATCGTACTTTTCTTTTATTAAAAATCTAAAAATTCAGTTTTTCCCTAAATAAAAATTAAGTTTTTAACTAACTAAAAATTCAGTTTTAAAGTAAATAAAAAATCAGTTTTAAAGTAATTAAAAAATAAGTTTTAAAGTAATTAAAAAATCAGTTTTAAAGTAATAAAAATAAAAAAAAACACAGGGAACTTACAGGGGGCTCGTCGGAGGAGGATGGTGGGGGGGGGCGCGCGAGTCAGCAGGGAGGAGGAAGAAGAAGGTGAAGGGAGGTGCGGTGGTTGGTCAGGGGGTGGCGCGGCGAGTTTGGGTTCGCGACAGGGGAGCTCGCGACTGGGGATTCGCTTAGAGGAGGAGAGAGAGAAGCGTCAGTGGAGGAGGCCGACATCGCGGTGGAGGGGAGGTCAACTCGGCGGCGTGGACTCCGGCGTGGGCGGCGCGATTAGCTGCTAGGGTTTTCTTTTTTTTTTCTTTTTTTTTTGTTTTGAAATTGAATGGGGGGGGGCCAGAAGCTAAAAGGAGGGAGTTATTTATTTTTTTATTTTATTTTAATTATTTTATTTTCGAAGAAGTTGACTTTTACATACGACCTCTAAACGAGGCCCACCGCCTGTCGTCCATAGCGTTTTACCCCCATTCCGAACACAATGGGATATGTATCGTAAGCTGATTTGATCGTTTGAATCAGTTTCCGTTGAATTTACATTTAAATCGCTATATTGAATTTTAAACGTACATTTCAAATTACCGGGGTCACATACGAACTTTAAAAATTCCAGAAAAATATTTTCTAGCTTCGTATTGATGATACGGTCCTAACAAAACCAGTTTCGCCGAATTCTGAGACCGTTTGAAAAATGGCCAATTTTCCAGTCGATTAAAATCAACTGAAATTGGTCAAACGCGTTTTCCTTCGCCACGCTCACATATTGATTCGAAAAATTATGAAATTTGGAATCTAGCAATAATTTGACACTGCGGACCCAACAAAACTGGTTTCGTCGAAATCCGAGGTCATTTGCAAAATGTCCATTTTTAAGGGCCTGAATTCCATAGCGACTATTCAGAATTTTCAACTGGACATATCTTTTGATCCCCGCTATGAAAATTTGATTATTCGGATCCGTTGGAAAGATATTCACTATTAGATTCCATTATTTTTGGTTTCACTAAAATCCGGATTGTTTTGCACCCGGTACATTCATTTGAAGTTTGAAATCGAATTATCGAACTACCGCGCCATTTTCAATTCTATTTATAATTATATATAAATATTTATATTCTAACGACGACGTATATAATATATACGATCGAATTATATTCAAAATAAATTTCCCGTCGATATTATTTAAAATAATCTATTTTAAATAATCAAAATTCGCTAAAATTGCCAAAATAAAAATTTTAAACTGGCCCAGATTTTTGGGTTATTACAATCTCCCCCACTTAAAACTTTTCGTCCCCGAAAAGGAACAAAGTCGAAAGTGGTTTGATTAATTAACTCCATGCTCGATCTGGCTTCCATTCTCCAACTCTTTAGTTTCTGAGAATTTTCAAAATTTCAAAAATTTGGCTAACACCCTAAATTTTTGAAAAATTTCGCCATAACCTCCCCTGCACCGGGAGCATCGGGGAATTTCAAATAGCTTCCCCGGTCCTTCAGATCTCAAAAAGAAAAAGAAAAAGCCAAGCGGCTAGCCAATAGGCTCACAAAATCATCATCACCCAAACAAAACAGTAAATTATGTAGTAAACATGTACCTATTTGTCGGGCAAACAAATTTTATTCCCTGCTCTAGCCTCCTTGCTATGACCTGTTCAATGCAAGTACGAGTATATACAAGCAAATGCGACCAATTTTCAATACAATTCAATATGTGATTCAGTTAGGCTAAATGGCTAAAAATTAGCAAACAAATAAACAAACAACACAAACATCAATCAATTAGTTGATTAGAGTTTCAAATGCATAACTTTGATATATAGTCAAAAATCAGATTTTTGATGCCAAATCACAACAATAGGCCCTATCTAATTTTGGTTCTCACACCAGTCAATAGGAAATATATAGAAAGCCCACTTTCGTCACTCGAACATAAATTCTAATGATGGAGCTCCATCATCAAAATCATCTCCGGGCGATTTGAGTGTAATTCTATATCTATCCAGTATATTAAAATTTCGAATACATGCGGATCAGACGTATACGCAAAATCTATATAAACTGGATTGTCCACATCAATATAAATAGATAATCAAATACGAATAATCGATTTAAATTTTCAAAACAAAAATTGTTTTCATTTTCAAAAATATACTCTTCACACTCGTTCTAGGATACTACTGATCCCATCTCTAACGAGTCATTCTAATTGGATATTACTAATCCAATATCTGATGAATTCTTTCATATGGTTCTAATGTGTCATGTTCTCTGCTTTGTAAACCAAAGCTCCGATACCACGATGAAACGACCTGAACTTCCCCGGCCTCCGAAGAGAAGAGAAAGAACGAATTGTTTTGAGAACACGACAAAATAGAACGCATATAAAAAGAACATTTCATTGTATATTACAACAATGCATCAGATTACAAGAATATACAGAGTATAAATGAATATTACACAGAAATATCAGAGATTTAAATTACATTTAAATACATAGCAGCGGAAAATATTACAATACACAACTAGAGGAGATATACGGATACAAAGCTTTTCGGATATCGTTCCAGTTGTAAACCAGGATCCTGTGAATGTAAATCTGCAAAACCAAAACTACTAGCTGCCCGTGTCAAAAATAGGGGCACCCAGAGTTTAGGTTAAAACAATAAACTCCAGGTCAGTCATGTGACTGGTGTGAGAACTAAAACAGTTATTAATCTTTATTTTAAATCATTAGGTAAATCAAGGGACCACGCCGTATAACACGGAACGGGTTTCCTCCCAAGAATACCAGTGCATAAAACAAACAGCGCAATGCTAAATAAAGAAAAATGAAGCTATTATAAGACCCAGTTCTCATCACACAATGCAATCGCAAGCCGGAGGATAGGGTTTTTACCTTATAATAGCCAAGAATGCTTGATACGTTTAAAACAAATCATTTGATACTATATTAAGTGCATAGTGTATAAAACAACTTCAAATCATAAGTATCAATCATAGGCGGCATAAGTGCCCCATCCCACTATGTCGCCATACTAGGCTCTACAAATAAAACCGCAAATGTCACGTATTTGGAAATTGGATTTCCGTCTATGAACCGAGGCAAAAGATAGTCCTCAACCGATTCGAGACTGTCTAGCCCGAGCCTCAGGACCCAGACTCAGGTGGGCCCTTGGATCGTCAGGGCCGGTCCACCGATGTGGATTAAACTTAAACCCTGGACATGCGTCTCCCCACCCTATGGGGTGTAAGTCTGGTCCGTCTGCCGACCAGAATGCATCGGCCGAAACCGATATAACCGAGGCGCCTCGCAACAGCAACAACCACATAAGTCAAACTCGTCAGGGCGTGTAAAACCACTGACGCCACTTCTAGCTAGAAAGAAACGCATGCCCTCCCTGAGGTCCGTCTCCCGTTTTTGGTTCATACCGGGTGTGAAACACGCGAGGTAAAAGTTACATAAAGCTACGCCACAAAGGCCGTGCTTTGATCATCACCACAAGACTTTGCTTTTCAACAGAAGCCTCGATCAATTGCCACTTAGGCATGCCACACAGGCAATTCACTCTATGTGTTTGATATCCATCAGTATATAACCCCTGAGCTCGTACGTCTCAGAGAAGGGCGTTAAGCAAGAGAATAAATTCTCCGCCGCCAAACAGATATATATTTAATAGAAATCAAACACACAGACTAAAATCCAATGTCAGACACACAGTCCATTTACAAGTCCGTTCTGGGTCTGAACGAAACCGGAGGCACCTAGTACCCCGCATATCCATCGATCTCCAAGCACGTCTGGACGATCACTAACTGTTTCCATCTTCTTGGGTGTACATCCCAATCAAGATCATCAGTAATCACCCAAACGACGTGAAGACTTCCGGTCTTCGACCACCGTCTTCATCTTCGACACCACGTCGAATCAGTTATTCAGAATGGGATAAACCCGGTCTTTCTGAATAACTCGCGTATATATTATAAAGGTGTTACACAAACACAACATACGCCTCATTCCAATTCAGAATATTCTTTTATTCAAATATTCCTATACTTTGGGAAAAATTCCCATTAATTTTATCCAAGATAAATTCTTTAAATTTATTCTTTAATCACCTTTGAATATCAATTCAAACTAGTCGGGATTAGCGAACCACACCGAAGTAATCATTTATTTTATTTCCCAATCCCAACTTATTCATCCCATGAAGTAAAACTGGTAGTACTTCATATCTAACACCACAGTGTTATCGGTAATTCAATTACCATTTCACGTTCAAATCTAATTAAAGATTTAATTATCGCCTGGAGTAAAACTGGTGATACTCCATTCTCGATCATTTCAATCTAATTAAAGATTCATTAAAACTCCACTTAGTTTTAATCTTCAACTGGGTTAAAGAATCAGTGTCATTTAAAACACGGTTCACGATAAACCCAAAATCACATTCATTAATTATCGGGTTAAAGAACGAGTGTTATTTTAAAAACACTGTCCACGATAAACCCAAAAATCAATATCAATTCAATTCCAATTAAATATTATTTAATTGGTACACTTCATTAAATCTAAATAAAAAGATTTAATCTTTTCTCAACTGGGTTCAAGAACAGTGTTAGTGAAGACACCATTCACGACAAACCCAAATCACATTTGATATTCAATACAAGGCTCTGAATAGAAAATATATCGGCTTATATTCAATATCAAATCCTACGACAAACAAATGTCGTATTGGAAATAACGATATAAATATATATCTTTCAAATTTCCATAACAACATCTGTATAATCACGAATTCCAACATCGAAATATTCCGACGACAATTTCGATTCAAATCCACTCCAATGAAATCATTGGAAATTTTGGTTATTTTTAAAACCCTTTTCAAATTCAATTTATTTATTTAAAAATAAATAGAATTATATTCCTAGTTCAAAACTAGTTCATTTCGATAAAAATCTATTTTTATCTTTTCAAATATGGAGTTTTTCATCCCAAATTTTTCCAAATCATTTCTTATGATTTTACACAAATTATTACTATTTTTAATAATTTTATCAAGGCCCGTACAGTCGATTTCCATCAATGGCCATCGAACTGCACTTACAGCGACCTTTTTCAAATTTGATTTGGACATAATTCCAAATCCAACCGTTAGATTTCTAATTTCTAATATTCGTTAGAAAGCTCTTTTCGATACGAACCCAACGGTTCCGGTTTTAGGAGAATCCGACGGTCGGATCTCCCGTAATGTCCGTTTGAAATAAATGGTCGAAATTCACGAACTACCGCGGCGCGGCGCGTTCTATTCAGGCCATTATATTATATATATAATATATATAATATATACTTCGTCGATTTCTATTTGAAACGAATTATATAAATAGTTTTGAATTCGTTTCAAAAACATTTTCAACTTCCTTTTCAATTCAAATCACAATTGAATTCTTCTTTATAGATTCGTTTTAAAATTCATTTCTATTCAATTCAATTTGAATTCGTTTTCAATTCAATTCATTTCGAAATCGTTTTCAATTCACTTTGAAATCGTTTTCAATTCACTTTGAATTCGTTTTCAATTCAATTCATTTCGAAATCGTTTTCAATTCACTTCATTTCGAAATCGTTTTCAATTCACTTTGAAATCGTTTTCAATTCACTTTGAATTCGTTTTCAATTCACTTTGAATTCGTTTTCAATTCACTTTGAATTCGTTTTCAATTCAATTCATTTCGAAATCGTTTTCAATTCACTTCATTTCGAAATCGTTTTCAATTCACTTTGAAATCGTTTTCAATTCACTTTGAATTCGTTTTCAATTCAATTCATTTCGAAATCGTTTTCAATTCATTTCGTTTCGAAATCGTTTTCAATTCATTTCGAAATCGTCGATTTCGAAATCACTTTTCAATATTCATTTCGAAATCGTCGATTTCGAAATCACTTTTCAATATTCATTTTAAAATGAATAAAGTTGATATAAATATCGTTCACGTCAAAATGGCGTCAATCTAATCAACACGGCTTCATAAATTTCTATTTTCAAATTTTCTTTATTTTTCAAATTGGAATGAGGCCCAATAAATTACCATATAAAATTAATTATATGGATTTCCATACAACACATGTATATAATAGCATTGAAAAATAATCCACCATCAACCAAAGTGCACTACACTGTATAAGCATCAAATATAGATATTCAACGCTTATAACAGCCTGTCAATCAATCGATCGACATATTTAATCAATCAGGATGAGTGAAATTCATATTTCATCCCAACACCCGTATGGGGTTTCAAACAATCAAACACAGATTTTAGTTGTGCAGTTGGGCGATGTGTAAAATTTATCGTCCCAATCAATGTCATTCAAATAAGTGTACATAAACAAACCGTCTGGTTTGTAAATGAATATTTATTTATTCACATTCACGTTAAAAATTATATTTTTAACGATAAAACATTTTATTCCAACATATGAATTTCTATTCAATTCATTTATTCAATAAAAATGATATTTTTATTTTTCTAACATATTTTAGAAAATTTCGGCGGCATAACGGCACGATACTAGAAACGGGACAAGGCCTAGCCTTATCCCCGGTCTAGTGAAGGCCCACGCCATTCACACATCAATCAAATCAATTCAATTCACCAAACAATTCAATTCAAACTAATTAGACTAACCAACTACACAACCAAACTATTTAACAAACAAGTCATCCATGGTCTGTGGATGACGGGTGTCGGGTGCTACTAAACACCGTCTGCATCCTAGTATATATATATAACTAGAAAAAGAAATTTTGAGTGAGAAGTTCTCACTTATAGCTATCCTAGCTCCACGGCACTTCTATTGTAGAGATCTTCGTCGTTCCCGCCTTTTTGTCACCTTCGTTGTCCGCTTTCACTACATATATAAAAATCACATTTTTATATTTTGATGTCTTTAAAATAAAAGCCACATTTTTATTTCTCTATTCAATATATAAAAATCATATTTTTATAATCACTTCATATATTTAGAAATCGAAATTTTACTATGCTATTCAATATTTAAAAATCATATTTTTACTTTGGTGTCATATAGATAAAAATTCCATTTCAAAAATATTGATTTCGCCTTTTCTACTATAAAGACTTCAGCCTTACAAAAATATAGATTTCATCGTTATGAAAATCACCACTTTATTTCAACGTATATAAAAATAAAAATCAGATTTTTATTTCGCTACATATACAAAGATGATATTCTTAATATTCCTAAAATGTAAAAATTATATTTCTAATTCTCTACATAAGCAAAAATCATATTTTTACATCATCTATATAGTAAAGACTATATTTTTAATTCTTTAAAAATATAAAAATCATATTTTTAATATTTCTATATAGTAAAGATTATATTCTTAACACTTTAAAAATATAAAGATCATATTTTTACTTCGATGTTCAATATTTTTTTCAAAGAAAATCTAAATTTCACTAATTTAACAATATAAACTTCGCACCATAAAAATCTCATCTTTTCTATTGAAAAATCTAATTTTTCTTCTAATGAAAAATCGTACTTTTCTTTTATTAAAAATCTAAAAATTCAGTTTTTCCCTAAATAAAAATTAAGTTTTTAACTAACTAAAAATTCAGTTTTAAAGTAAATAAAAAATCAGTTTTAAAGTAATTAAAAAATCAGTTTTAAAGTAATTAAAAAAATCAGTTTTAAAGTAATAAAAATAAAAATAAAACACAGGGAACTTACAGGGGGCTCGTCGGAGGAGGATGGTAGGGGGGGCGCGAGTCAGCAGGGAGGAGGAAGAAGAAGGTGGAGGGAGGTGCGGTGGTTGGTCAGGGGGTGGCGCGGCGAGTTTGGGTTCGCGACAGGGGAGCTCGCGACTGGGGATTCGCTTAGAGGAGGAGAGAGAGAAGCGTCAGTGGAGGAGGCCGACATCGCGGTGGAGGGGAGGTCAACTCGGCGGCGTGGACTCCGGCGTGGGCGGCGCGATTAGCTGCTAGGGTTTTCTTTTTTTTTCTTTTTCTTTTTTTTTGTTTTGAAATTGAACGGGGGGTGGGGGGGGCAGAAGCTAAAAGGAGGGAGTTATTTATTTTTTTTATTTTATTTTTATTATTTAATTATTTTATTTTCGAAGAAGTTGACTTTTACATACGACCTCTAAACGAGGCCCACCGCCTGTCGTCCATAGCGTTTTACCCCCATTCCGAACACAATGGGATATGTATCGTAAGCTGATTTGATCGTTTGAATCAGTTTCCGTTGAATTTACATTTAAATCGCTATATTGAATTTTGAACGTACATTTCAAATTACCGGGGTCACATACGAACTTTAAAAATTCCAGAAAAATATTTTCTAGCTTCGTATTGATGATACGGTCCTAACAAAACCAGTTTCGCCGAATTCTGAGACCGTTTGAAAAATGGCCAATTTTCCAGTCGATTAAATTCAACTGAAATTGGTCAAACGCGTTTTCCTTCGCCACGCTCACATATTGATTCGAAAAATTATGAAATTTGGAATCTAGCAATAATTTGACACTGCGGACCCAACAAAACTGGTTTCGTCGAAATCCGAGGTCATTTGCAAAATGTCCATTTTTAAGGGCCTGAATTCCATAGCGACTATTCAGAATTTTCAACTGGACATATCTTTTGATCCCCGCTATGAAAATTTGATTATTCGGATCCGTTGGAAAGATATTCACTATTAGATTCCATTATTTTTGGTTTCACTAAAATCCGGATTGTTTTGCACCCGGTACATTCATTTGAAGTTTGAAATCGAATTATCGAACTACCGCGCCATTTTCAATTCTATTTATAATTATATATAAATATTTATATTCTAACGACGACGTATATAATATATACGATCGAATTATATTCAAAATAAATTTCCCGTCGATATTATTTAAAATAATCTATTTTAAATAATCAAAATTCGCTAAAATTGCCAAAATAAAAATTTTAAACTGGCCCAGATTTTTGGGTTATTACAAAGGAGCATAAGAATTGACATAAGGAAAATTAGGCATGTAAAGATGTACCAATTCAAGAATCATGTTTCAATATTGTACATTAACACTATGTGTAGACAAGCTAAGCAATTCACACCATAGGTATAAAGATTAGATAGAATTGGACTTAAGAGAATTACTAATTTAATGTACAACATGATAACTCCCATTTGATAAATCACAATAGTCTCATAGGCATAGGTTATACAACATGAAAAGTTCCATCCTATTAATCACAACAGTCTCACAGGCATGATAGGTTCATTTATGTCAGTCCAACAGTCTCGTAGGCATGACAGGTTCTATTATGTCAGTCCAACAGTCTCATAGGCATGATAGGTTTTATTGTGTCAGTCACAACAGTCTCATAGGCATGATATGTTCTATTATGCCAGTCCAATAGTCTCATAGGAATGATAGATTCTATTATGTCTGTCCGATAGTCTCATAGGCATGATACGTGTCATTACATCAATCTCAATAGTCACATAGGCATAAGCAATTTAGATTTGACAAAAGGATAGGCATGAATCAAAATTAGGCATCGTTCTAGATCCGATTATTATAGTCATGATTTCTATTAGATGTTTAAATCTAAATAATAACTAAGCTTACAGAAAAAGGACGGATCCTGTATTCTGGGATCTGATTTTTGAATTTGAAAAGCTATCCTTTGATGTAGACACTTGATTTGAAGTTCTTCAAATCGATTACTAGTTTGGATTTATTTTTCTAGTTAGGAGAAGATAAAGGAGGCTAGGCTAGCTTGTAGACGAACAGCATGACGACGCCATAGTCTTAGGGTTATGAGGTTAGAGTCTAGGTTTGGCTATGTATATATAGATGTCTAGGATTCATTCTAGCCTTTAGATTAGTCTAAGAGAAATCAGAGCCATCAAACCAAAGAGATGTGTCATCCAACCAACCATAGCACGACACATAAGCCCTAACACCTCAGAAATTAGTCATTGGCCAATCAGAGAAGGCCACATCAGCTTAGGACTACAGAAATTCGTCACAGGAAGCAGATCTAAAAGGGGTCGACTCCCTACAGGGCGATTAACACCTATGTCGACTCCCCTATAGGGTGATCGACACCTATGTCAACTCCCCATGGGGGGTCGACACCCAAAGCGGGAATTTTCCCACTCAGCCTATTCTGTCCGAATATTGAATTTTGAACCGTATTTATTATTTGACTAGTATGTTAGGCACGTCCGTTGGACGTGTGCAAAGAATACTAAGATCAAAATCGTTAACAGTGAAATAATGATCAAATAAATAAATGTCTTGTTATATAAATTTATAGTTGTAATTTCATAGCTTGAAATATTATTTATTTCCCTTATGAAGATATTCAATATTATCATTATTAGTAACAAAACCATGATTAGAAAAATTAAAAATCATGGATAAATGTATATGTATATGCATGTGTATATGTTTGTGTGGGGCAGGCATATATATATATATATATATATATATATATATATATTTCTCGCCATAAAGATATAACAATTAAAAATGTCTGTTAAATTTGCACGGAATTAAAATTTAAATATGTCATATATCTTGTACATATAATTACAATGAGGACCCCAAAAATCAAGCTTGCTCATTATGTCCGTACATGCCTTTGAAATATGCAGTTTTATTCCTATCCAATTTGAACTGGATCATTTATATAGCAATAGTCTTCAGCCGTGGTTTGAACTATTTCCTTAATTCCCCGTTGGCCTCGATTACATTTGCATAATCTCTTGCAAGCTTCAGACTCTCTTGTTCAAATAAAGGAAAAAGGGTATATACCAAATATGTTCGGGCCACATCGCCTTCGTTGCTCAACCCTAATTATTCATCTCCTCACCTGCCAATCTCACATTGCGGAAAAAAAACTATAAGAAACACAACTATAATAAACAATGCACATTTTTATGCTAATCTCCTCACCTCCCAATCAGACAAAGAAAATTGAAAATTTTAGGAATGAATTTTGAATCTACTTACGAATATCTGAAGCGAGGATAAGACTTTCAGAGTTATCTTTATATAAGATAAGTCATATTGAATTTCCAGCCTATTTGCAGAAAAAATGTATCACATAATGGAATAAAAATAGGAATTGCAGAAACATTTATACATAACAGAAGCATGCATCTTATCAACAGAAAATGTATGTCATAATGATAATTAAGCCCAGATTTTGTCTTGTCCTAAAATGTTAAGGATGGATATGTACACAATATTATAATATTTGTGCAACTGCCTTATCAGTTTAATAGTGAATTACGAAAAGGAAAATAAAATCATACCCTTGCAGTTTGGGTATGCACACAAAAAATCATGCAAGCTGGTAATATAACGATCCGTTATATTAGGATCCCAACAGTGAATCAACATCTGTAAAGCAGCTAGAGCATCTTTCTGAAAATGCTCCTTCCGCTCACTAAGCATTTGACCATTTGACTACTCAGACTGTCGGACATCTCTACTCTTCAGAAATCTCAGTTGGGCTTTGACTGATCTCGCTGGATAAAATAAGCTTGACATTTGGTAACATTATGATTTAATAAATGGCGTAGGTCTGTTGTGCTTGAATTTATCTTGCAAATAATTGATGTTGCTCAACTAACTAATTACGTTGAGCAAGTTCTATGTTTATAGCAAAGATTAGTAATCTCAGGAACACTGTTCAAAGAATTGAATCTCTAATTCATGGCAACTTTAGTTTGAATAAACTGTTAGTATGCACTCAAATCTGTAAAAATTGACTAAATTTACGTACGACAACCAAAATTGTATCATGGAATCAAATCAAGCAACTCTCTATAAAAGGATCAAGTAGTACAAAACAATCAAGCATAATCGAGCTTATTAACCAAAAAAAATTGACTTTGCTACAAAAATAGTCTAAATAAAGTATACATTTTCAGATTCAGTTCAAATTTCATATACTCGTAAGTAAGCAAGCCTTTCAAAAAAATTAAGAGGAATAAAGTGAGAAAAATACTATAAACAAAATAGTATTACAGATTCACTACAACAAACCAAACTTGAAAATCGAGGGATGAAAAGGATAAAAAAACTTGATATCAATAAAATTATGGTTATAGAAGGTACCTAATGTAAGAGCTGGAAACTTACTTCTAAAAGAATAGGAACTGAGCTTTTAATAATTGCATCATTGATGTCATGATCAGATTTATGATTTTCACCTATTCTCATACTGAATGATGTTTTGAACATGCCCAATTTGTACAAAACTGTTTTGGTTGCCATCCGCCATGTAGTTTATATCGTCTTTGATGTCATTGACGTATTTCTAAGCTGCATATTGACAAATAACAATATTAGAATAAATGTAAGTAAATGATGCTATTTTAGCACAGTGAAATTCATATGAAATTATGTTACCAATTTGCAGACAATGAACTTTCCAAAGCCACATGGTTTCTATTTCTGTACTGTACCATACAGTTCTAATTCATTCCAACTATAATTGGAAACCTTCATTAAATATAATAAATTGCTTGCAGAAATACTATAAAAAGTAAAATTATTCTGCAAAACCTAGCATATTAAATATAAATGGTAAGGCCCCCTAAATATTCTACCATAATCACTCAGATATTTCAAAGGCATAAAAATGCAAATTTATATATGGTACAAAATTATGATGACAGGAATTAATAGATAGGTTAAAAATATAAAAGTTTGCATAAATTCTCAATGTTCTCATTAATTAATTATTATAGTTGAATTTTCCACCAAATGTAATAAAGAATTTATTAGTAATTGTAAATATTTAGCGAAGAAATGAGGCAGCTGACATTTTCTTATTAATAAAGAATCATAATGTATTATACAATCAATTCTAACATTTTTCATATTTTCAAATAATTAATGACCAATATGTGACATTTAAACAGATAAGTTACTTCTCATATTATTTCAAAGTTCTTTCATTCTCTATTTCTGTCGTCACTGTTCGTATTAAATCATAAACTTGATAGTTTGATTTGTTCATGTGTTTGTACATGCCATACTCCACACTAATGTTTACCTTCAATATTTTCAAGGCTTCATGTTAGTTCCATTTTAATTTTGTACAGTTACAAAATATTCCATAAAGGAACATTAAAAATATATTTTGAATAACCTAGAGTCGCCCTAAAATAATCAATCGATCAGGCTCTATTCATCCATATATGGGCAAAATTGTAAAATCAATATTGCGTTTATTTTACTTATGGCGGAATACGAAATATATTCTAAATTAATTTTGCTTTAGCATTTCAAAGGAAATATCTATGTCGGTGTCAAAAATCAAAATTAAAATATAGTAGTAAACATGAATAAAACATTTCAAATGAAAATCCAACATAAGAAAAATTCCTAATATAATAAAGTGTAATTAAACCCCATTGGCAGCATTAATATATGAATTTATAGTTTGCAAAATCAAAATATACCCTACCCCATTTGCATGCATTCAATGTGTGTTATATAATCAATATTGTTCGTAAAACATTAGTCCGTAGAAGAATAAATGATAACACATGTATTCTGATTCTCTAACCATTCAATGTCATTGGCTGATTAATATATAACATCATACAATCAATATTGATTATATAAGCAATGGATTATTTGCAAGTTGTATAATCAGTCTGTTTCATGAACAATATTGATTATATAACATTAGTTCATAGAAGATTGTTTGTACTTTCTCCACTAACTCTCCAAATCACCATTTCATATGTTTCATTTAGCAATAAATGAACAATAATGTTTCATGAACTTATGTTATATAATCAATGTTGATTATATAACTTGCAATGGACATTGGAGGGCTGATCCCTAATTACTATGTAAAAAGGATCTGCAAAAAGTACAAACAATCTGGCTAGTATGTCAAGAATAACTTGCAATGGAGAAAATTAATTGCATCTTGGCAATTGAAGACACTACAGTAAAATTTCAAAAGTGAACTGAATGTATTTTCTAAATTGAATGGAAGTGGATTTGATGTGGAAAACATGGAAAGAAAAAGACTTTTGTGAATGGATGGAGAAAAAGAGAAATGAACTACAATGATTTGGATCTTACCCGCTTACTATTTGGTTCTAAAACATGACAGATAAAATCATTGAAAAAGGGTGTTTTGTTGCCGAAAACGTGACAATGATATGATATAAAATATACTTAGACACGTCGAAAAATGACATTAAAATCAACCAAATGACCTCCTTCATCACTCCACGTATCCACATCTAACTGCCATTAGCAGACGTCTTGTCTTCGCTAGTGGCACAGGACCTAAAATAACATCTCCATTGCAATTTTCGTCCCCTTCATTCTCTGGAAAAAAAAACCCATTAAGAAGTGTAGAGGTTTTAAGATATACACTGAATGTGAATATTATATTTATCTTAGAACTCAATACATGTAGTGTTTTATTTATGAATTAAATAAGCACCATTACTAAATGCTTTAGATATTTTTATTATTCATCATCATACATGTACTACTAATCTACATGTCACATCAAAAAACTTAAACATCAAGCATATTATGATTTACATTTTAATCAGCTTGTATGCAATGATGGTTTACATAAAATAAATAGAAAATTCATATAAACATATGATAGACTCTGGCTATATTTTCATATTTCATGTATCCAGTTTGAGTTTATTCAGGTGAGCCCAATAAATAAACCGTAAGCATCATGAAAACATTGCAGCAACTCTATACTGGTTATCGAAGGCATTAAACAGAGCTAAGCTGTGATAAGCATTGGTAAAATTAAAGAAAGAGTTATATGCTATCTTTATAATTAGTTATAAGAGTAAAGATGCAGATGGATGCAGTGCCACATCACCTTTACATCATGCCAATACTCCAAACATACCTCAAAAAAGTTCATATGTATAAGAGACAGTCAATTTATATAATTGCATGATGCTTATGATGTATCTATGTTCCTAACATGTAAAATGTAAATTAGTACGATTACATCACTGATATTATTGTTTAGTGATTGAACTTTCAGGATTAGAGATTGATCAAATATAATCTTTACCAACTGAATGTTATTGTAAACTAATATACAATTTAAAAAAATACCTGCAAACGTGCTCTGAAATTTAACTACAACAAATAACCTGTAACGAAGCTCAAACCTCTTTAACCCAGTTGTCTCCATTTCCTTCACGCTTAGCAGCAAAACTTTCACTTCATAATCTGTTCTCTATTCAACCCAATACATGGAAACTATTGTTACGTATACACATTAGATAATTCATTAATTATTAACCTTGAATAACCAAATTAACAAAAAAAATACTGTTCCATAAAAAATGGAAGTGGACAACTGATCTGAAAAAACAAAAGAGAAACCCCCATTTATAACATTCGTGCTTCGGTCCATTTAAACTGTAGTTTACTGGTTGTTATGTATAGGCGAAATGTATGAAATTGCTTATTTTCTTTGGTGTATTTTGGCAGTGGGCAGCTCAGAAAGTTAGAAAAAGGCATTGCAATACCCCTAGTCAGCACAACATGTCTTATAATCAACAATATCATGAGATCACTATTGCAAGTCACATGCATTGATTCTTTCTTTAACATCGATCCCAATTATATTATTCATTAAATTAATTTACATATGTTACAAATTTATTGAATATCGTTTTCTCAAAGCAAGCAAACTTAGTGATAACCATTGGACTATAAAAATTGGAAACTAAAATCCATAATTTTCTATGAAGGAAAACGATAATAGGAAAATTAAAGGCAACTGTTAAATTTAAGGGGAAACAAAAAATTTGAAAAGAAAATGAAAATTTACATGCAAATATCTAAAATCGTGATATGCCTTTCAAGGATCTCTTTATTTGAGATATGTCGCATGAAACTCTAACATTAATTTCCAATGCTTTAGCTAGTAGTAATACTGCTTTTTATAAACCAAATTGTTTAGCGCTTATGAACAACCAATTCATAGACCAATTATATCAAGCAATACGACATAATTTCAAATTTTATAAGAAAATTTGCACTTATAGAAGTAGTATCTAGATTGTCTATAAACGAATTTTATAATAATCATTTAAAAGAAACTTGACGCATCCTATAGTTGTAAGAAATGGAATTTTGATCAACGGTTAATTATTAGACGTTGCATTGTTTTCAAGTGTTGAAGAGATGCACTATGTATTTTACTCTATTATTCTGTTTTCTAATAGAGAAAAAGAATCAGAAACAACGAAAATGTGAATAGAAGAAACTCAAAGTAAACTTGCTAATGTAAACTAAATCTAAAAACATAATTGTAGTAATACTGCTCAAATCTGTTGTCCACAGAAAAGAATAAACTCTAAATTATTTAACAAAAAAAGTACAAAAGAATACTATAAACGTAGGAAGTATGAATAAATAAAACTATTATACAGCTCAACAATAAGTCCCAGTTGTTCTAAGATGAGCACATTATATTATAGGAAGAAAGTTTCAAGAAAATTCATTTGTATATTTACTGTTAATTCATGCGTGAGAAACCTTTTGTTGTTAATGGTCAAATTAGTCTCTGTACTACTTATATTATAGCAATATTTGTATTTTCGAATCCACATAATATATGGCATAAGACAACTACCTTCTCTATAACTACAACAAATCGTTTATGGACAATCTACATAATCGGTCAAACAAAAAGGCCAAACAATTACTTGAAATCATTTGAAATCAGATGAAACGACTGGAGAATATAGGGAAATAAAAAGGCCAAACAATTACAGATTGTCCGTAAACAAAGATTAGGCGAAATGATATAATTCAAAAGATTAAAAATGGAAGTTATTTGGAATTTCCCCATAACTGAGTCATCAGGGAATAGAAGTACTCGTTTTTGCACTGCTAAAAAGATTATGTATCAGGCCTATAATATGACTGTGTGCGCAGTCAGTGTGTGATGACCAAGTCGGGCAGTGACATATCTATAATCATGCTCATGGAAATGAACGTACCACTGAGCTAAAAACAATAGAACTTACAGTTCAAGCTGCTTCAATCATCCTGGTTGCCTTTCTTCACATATCTGAACTTGCAAAAGTAAAACAAAGGATGAGAAATGAATTTTTTTTCCTGAAATGGTAATGGGTCACAAATCAAACAATTTATTACTCTATTTGAGCCATCGCAACCTGAATTCATTTAGAGTATACAAATCCAAATACTCTCAAATTCCATCCTAATTATAAAAGAAAATAGGTAAATGATTTGCAAGCATATCAACCAAATAAGGAACATATGTGAAATTGAGAACTAACCCCCTTTAGACGCTCACTATGATGCAGTTGAACATATTCGAACTACTTTATAATAAGATTGCTGAAGCTATCAAACTACGAAGACGATGAAATTACCTAAGTTGCTATAGAAATCTGGAACGATCTGCCAGTGCTTCCGGCATCATCCCAAATTTTCTAACTTCATGTTATTTAAGGCATCGGAATGCGTAAATCTCGTATCAAAGCTCGCAAAGGTAGAGGAGGCTGGAAATTAAAGAAAACAGGGAAGAAGAATGGACATCTGAAAATTGGATGAGAACGTGACGAAGAGACCTGAAATGGAGAGATAAAATTGAAGAAAATGAGAGTGGGATGAGTGCATCGGCAGTCCTACTCATTGAATGAGAACGTGGGTTTAGATAAAATTGACGAAAACAGCCTCATCTCGCTTTAGATATTTAAAAGGGTACTTTTGACATTTCAAAAGCTTCATTTCAAGGTATTCTCATTATAGTATAGATTATTATTTTCTGTTTATTCTTGAAATCTTCTGAACTCCATAACTTCTTCATATAGAGTCCGATTCACGCAAACTCGGACTCTATCTCAAGAAAAATTCCGAGACAAACGCATTGGCATAACTCATTTCCCTTGATTCTTCTTCTAAAAATTAAATGTTCTTAGATCTATTAATTTTAATATTTACAGAAAATACGGGGTGTTACATTCTCCCCTCCTTAACGGATTTCGTCCTCGAAATCTCTAAGTTAAGAAAAATGTATCCTAACATCCAACATCCATCTACTCAACCATCAATCACAGGCATCCATTGTCCTTAAAAGACTTCTAATGCTTTCATGATCTTATGCATAGTGTGTGTATATGTCCTTATCTAATGCCAAATCAGGCAGTCTACTAATTCAGTTGACCTCCTTAATGCAAATCATGTCAATGCTATGAGTCCATCATGTATGCAATTATTCCTAATTGTATTTTGTATCTTCTACATGAGTGCACAACCATACATTCAAATCCAACATTCATATGATAACACATCAAGTTTCAATCCATATATATAAAAATCCACTCAAGCATATGCAACATGGAAGTGACGGAGCTGATCCAGTGCCTAATATGTGTGTATATGCATCCACGAGCAACCAGTAGCAAACAATTACATCCACTTGCATCCACCAAACATAACATGTCTCAAACACATGTTTACATCCATTGGCTTCTACCTAAGGATCGAGGATAGGACCGAGAGGATATACTTAAAAGATAAAGACTAGCATGCAAATAAACTTTATAGAAAAAGAGAGATTAAGGATATACCCTCAAAAGGGTATGATGCGCGTATCTAGTCTTCAGCCTTCTGAGTCTCATCTTCTTGAGCTTCACCCCGTTGTGCTCTGACTGTCTAAACTTCACGATTGCGTAGCTTCTTAATTTCTGTTTCCAAATATGAGTTCGAACCCATTACCTCTTCTCCTTCTAGTATACTCGGAACTACAATTTCTGCTGTGTCATGCTAACATTTCCTCAAAGGGTCTTCAAAATTCACTAGAGGGTATTCCATGTGGAAGAACTATCTCTTGAAAATAAACAAATGCTAACCATGTTTCCAAGTGTAGTTATTAAGGTGATTAGAGGTCTCTTCTCTACTTAACTTATCTGTTGCGTCAAATATCTGAGAGTCTTTTCTTCGTGAAGTCCCTATTTGATCCAAAAGCGTAGGTCTTACTCCTAGCGATGCCAACTACTAACTTAACCGAAGGTTTTTAAATCAAAGGTTGATGTGTATTCTGAACTTTTCCTTTTCACATAAAGAGGACTTGAAGTCAATCTTTTTCTTCTTAAGGCATCTGCTACGACCTTACCCCTCCTTTTCACATCAAAATGACGCCTAATCCCATGCCGCATGCATCCGTGTATACCGTAAACTTTTTACTACCGTAAGGTAAAAGTCAAAACTGGGGTCGTCATAAGAGCCCTCTTCGATCGTTGGAAAGCGACATCACAATCAATATCCCGAGAAAAGGTTAGATTATTCTTCGTTAATCCAGTAAGTGGGGCTAATACCTTCACAAAGTTCTTAATGAACTTCCTATATTAACCCGCTAGTCCAAGAAAGCTTCTTACTTCTATTGCATTCCTTGGGACCTTTCAGTCCTGCACCGCAACTACTTTTGCGGGATCTAATGCTATCCCTTCTTTGGACGCCACATGTCCTAGAAACCTTACTTCTTCTCCCCAAAAATGACATTTTGGAGAACTTCGCCTTAAGTTGATGTGCTCGAAGTGTATCCATAACTTCTCTTAAATGCAAAGCATGTTCTCCCTCGTTCTTTGAGAAAATCAAGATATCGTCCACGAAGACTTCTACAAACTTATTAAGGGATTCCCTAAATACCCTACTCATTAAGTCATCAAAATAAGCAGGTGCATTCGTCCAACCAAAAGGCATGATGAGCCACTTAAAGAAACCATCAGGGGTCCTAAAAGCAGTCTTGTCTATACTGTCCTCAGCTGATGAAACCCTATAGCCAAATCTAGTTGGGAGAAAATAGACGCACCTACAAGTTGGTCAAACAAATCATCTATTCTTGGAAGTAGGTGCTTATTTTTCTTAGTCATCTTGTTTAATTCTCTATGATCCACGCATAAGCGAAGTGAACCACCTGCTTTGGTTGCGAACACTACGGAAGCACCTAATTCAGAAATTCTCCGCCTTACGAACCCTTCGTCAAGCAACTCTTTAAATTGCCTTTTAAGCTTTTTCCTTTCTCTTGGGGCCATGTGTCGTATGGGTAATGCAACTGGGTTGGCGTTATGAGCTAAGTATATGCGGAAATCTATTTTACGTTTTGGAGTAAACCCTTCACTTCATCAAAGACATCGGGATACTCATGGACTACTTGAACAGATTGCAAATTATCAACAGATGTATCAAGAGATTCTAGGTAACTAAGCATGACAGAACCCTTAGGGTTACACGAGATTTCGAGGGTATTACCGAGGCGAGTCAAAAGTCTTACAGCCCTCCTTTCCCAATCGAGAATGGCAACATTACTGGATAAACAATCCATCCCTAGAATCAACCCATAGCCCATGAAACCAAAAACATAATCATTATATCTAAACTCAACGCTTAGTATAGATATTCCCAAATCCAAACAAATCATAGATAAATGAGCCGAACCACCGATTGGATTTAAGACAATAATGGGATCTTCTACTATACAAGTACTAAGGTGCAAAGACTCAACTATGGAAGTAGATATAAAAGAATGTGAAGCACCAGAATCGAACAAAGTTCTAACAGGATGATTGAAAAGAAAAACTGAACTTTCAACAGAAACGTTCCTACCTTTCTTAGGTACACTAGCAGTGAGAGCATGCAATTGCCCGCTATAAGATTATGTCCCTTTCCCTTGCCCTTGTCCTTGTCCTTTGACAATCATTGATAAGATTCCCTGCTTCACTATGCTGAAAACAACCACCTGTCTTCTTCTTCCTTTAATTAAATGACCCGCTATACCATAGAAAAGACACTCCCTCTTGTTGCGGGATTTATTATTTCTTCCACCCTTCTTATATTCTAATCCCTTGTTTGTGATTCCTCCACTTTGGCCTCTTTCTTTTCACCTTTCTCCTTCTGCATCGATTAAGCCATATCAACAAGCTTCCTATCCTTGGGCTTGTGCTTCTTAGCCCAAACTCTCTTTTTCCCATCCTTACTATCCTTGTGTAGCTTGTTGACAAGTTCCTCGAAACTACCTCCATCGCACGGCAACCTACAAGGCTTGAAAGAAAATTAGTCGCAGGTGAAACTATTGCGGTTATAGATGGAGGTTGGGCACTACTTCGCCCTCGACATGTGCCTTATGCCTAGGAAACTATGGCAAAAGGAAAGGAAAAGGAGATTCAAATAGAGAATCGAAAGATAGCGCATATGGCTTTGGGGAATATGCCTTTTAAAAATAATATTTTTCTCTTGAAAAACGCTTCTTTAAAACATGTTTTTAAAATACTTCTTTATAAAAAATGCTTTTGAAAATGGGTTTCAAAATCCTTTATCTGTTCTGGTAACCTTCAGCTCTGATACCACGTGTAACACCCCACCTCTGTTAAGGTCACTCACAAAGGGAATGCATTAACTTCTGTGGAGCGTCATAAGTGTATTGAACAGATAAATTACAAAATAGAAAAACTTTAAACAGCAGAAAATAAATAAAACATTACTTTATTGATAAAACAGTAGCTTGGTAAAACAGCTTGTACAAAGATTGTTTTCCAGCACCAAAACACCAATACCCATTACAACAAAGCATCTGTCTTGTTTAACAAAATAAAGAAGCATGAAATGACAATGATATTCCCCAATAAAGCATGAGCCATCCATAGCAGTGGAAAAAGAGAGTCCAAAGAAATACATCGTCTATCTTTGAGCTTGGAAAGAAAATTGTGCTAAGTGGTAATATTCCCTCCTTGTGAACTGGGGGGGAACAGAAGAAAAGAGAGCGAAACAGAACAGAGTCAGACATAATGCCTGGTAAGTCCAGCGATTATTCAGTATGTAAACAGGTAAAAGGATCATGACATGAATAAACTGGATACCAGACCATAACCATGATAATAAGCATAACAAGACAACAAATGATGATCGTTAGATATGACAAGGTAACATACACTGAATGCGCTTCGATTCTTCCTCTGATTTTCTGTTTTCTCTGCACCACCCAACTAGCATCCTAACTAATGTCTTTTATAGAACGATTTGTATTCCCTACTAGTGTCCCAACTAGTGTCCTGTGAAAAAGGATCTGTATCCCCTACTAGTGTCCCAACTAGTATCCTGTGTTATAAAATAAGGTGATCCCAACCCCGCAATTGTGGTAGCCTTTAGGTGTACATCTAGTATGAGGATCTTACCTCAACCAGCCTAATTGCCATGAAGATGTTAGATGTACCCTTCCTACCCTATCGATCGGCTCCCCACTTGTATTAACTTTCCTCGTGTCTATATCAATCGGCCCTCTCTTGCATGTAACCCTATCACACATCATGTTATATTGGCTAACTGTTGCTTTGATTAACTTAACCCTACCATTGGTCATGTTACATTGGTTAAGTGTTGCCCTTTTGTGTTACTTAACCCTATCACAAATCATGTTATATTGGCTAAGTGTTGCTTTGATTAACTTAACCCAATCATTGGTCATGTTACATTGGTTAAGTGTTGCCCTCTTGTGTTACTTAACCCTATCACGCATCATGTTATATTGGTTAAGTGTTGCTTTGGTTAACTTAACCCTACCACTAGTCATGTTACATTGGTTAAGTGTTGCTCTCTCGTGTTCCTTAACCCTACCACTTGTCATGTTACATTGGTTAAGTGTTGTCCTCTTGTGTTACTTAACCCTATCACACATCATGTTATATTGGTTAAGTGTTGCTCTCTCGTGTTACTTAACCCTATCACTTGTCATGTTACATTGGTTAAGCGTTGCCCTCTTGTGTTACTTAACCCTATCACGCATCATGTTATATTGGTTTAGTGTTGCTTTGATTAACTTAACCCTACCATTCTTAGCCTGTCTTTTCTTAGCTTTAATTTATTCATTAAAGCACCAACCTCTCTCATTAGATCTATATTGTTGTGGTCGCTGGATGTGCCGTGTGGTTCCAGAAGCCTTACACCGTAACTCAATCTAATCTCGGGTTTTTGGGCTTAAATGCGCTAACCTCTCACATAAGATCTATATTGTTGCGGTCGTTGGATGTGCCGGGCGGTTCCGGGCAATCTTACACCGCAACTTAATCTAACATCGGGTTAGGCATGTTCATCTTTAGCCAATTTACATGTTTTTGTCATATGTTTCCAAATCTGTGTGTCAAATTTTCCACAAGTCTAGCAAATACAAGTTTATGCCACATTCCCAAGCTATGCCCAAAATTTACTAAATTAAATTATACCCAGTTTTCCCCGCGTTATAATCGCACGTACAATGAGATTCAATCTATGTTCCGAATGAACATAGTATTCACAAAAGTGAGTAAAAAGGGGAAAAATAGAGAAGGAGCATAAGAATTGACATAAGGAAAAATAGGCATGTAAAGATGTACCAAATTCAAGAACCATGTTTCAATGTTGTACATTAACACTATGTGTAGACAAGCTAAGCAATTCACACCATAGGTATAAAGATTAGATAGAATTGGACTTAAGAGAATTACTAATTTAATGTACAACATGATAAGTTCCATTTGATAAATCACAATAGTCTCATAGGCATAGGTTGTACAACATGAAAAGTTCCATCCTATCAATCATAATAGTCTCACAGGCATGATAGCTTCATTTATGTCAGTCCAACAGTCTCATAGGCATGATAGGTTCAATTATGTCAGTCCAACAGTCTCATAGGCATGATAGGTTTTATTGTGTCAGTCACAATAGTCGCATAAGCAGGATAGGTTCTATTATGTCAGTTCAATAGTCTCATAGGCATGATAGGTTCTATTATGTCTGTCCAATAGTCTCATAGGCTTGATAGATGTCGTTACATCAACCTCAATAGTCACATAGGTATAAGCAATTTAGATTTGACAAAAGGATAGGCACGAATCAGAATTAGGCATCGTTCTAGATCCGATTATTACAGTCATGATTTCTATTAGATGTTTAAATCTAAATAATAACTAAACTTATAGAAAAAGGACGAATTTTGTATTCTGGGATCTGATTTTTGAATTTGAAAAGCTATCCATTGATGTAGACGCTTGATTTGAAGTTCTTCTAATCGATTACTAGTTTGGATTTATTTTTCTAGTTAGGAGAAGATGAAGGAGTCTAGGCTATCTTGTAGACGAACAGCATGACGACACCATGGTCTTTGGGTTATGAGGTTAGGGTCTAGGTTTGGCTATGTATATATAGATGTCTAGGATTCATTCTAGCCTTTAGATTAGTTTAGGAGAAATCAGAGCCATCAAACCAAAGAGATGTGTCATCCAGTCAACCATAGCACAAGACATAAGCCCTAACACCTCAGAAATTAGTAATTGGCCAATCATAAAAGGCCACATCAGCTCAGGACTACAGAAATTCGTCATAGGAAGCAGATCTAAAAGGGGTCGACTCCCTACGGGGGGGTCGACACCTATGTCGACTCCCCCTGGGGGGGTCGACACCCTGAGCGGGAATTTTCCCGCTCAGCTTGGTCTGTCCGAATTTTGAATTTTGAACTGGATTTATTATTTAATTATTATTTTTTGTTTATTCTTGAAATCTTCTGAACTCCATAACTTCTTCATACGGAGTCCGATTCATGCAAACTCAGACTCTATCTTAAGCAAAATTCTGAGACGAACGCAATGGCGTAACCCGTTTCCCTTAATTCTTATTCTAAAAATTAAGTGTTCTTAGATTTAATAATTTTAATATTCACAGAAAATACGGGGTGTTACATCTAACGACCCTCCTCTCATAATCTAGAATGGCTCCATATATGGTTAACCCATCCATCCTAGAATCAAATCGTATCTTATGAAATCAAGAACATATGCATCACAATCAAACTCGACACCTAACACAGAGATTCTCAAACCTCGACAATTACTCGACAAATGAGTCATTCCTCCAATGGGTTTGAGACACTAACGGGATCCAAAACCATACTAGTATCTAGGCGTAGAGATTCAATTAAAGGATAAGATATAAAAGAGTGTGAAGTGTTAGAAAAAGAATCCTAACAGGATGATCAGAAATGGAAGTCAATCCTTCGATGGAAACTTTCCTACCCCTATCATGTTCACCAGCTATGAGAACATTAGCTTGCCCACTAGAAGTTCCTACCTTTTGGCCTTGTCCTTGTCTCTTTGGGCACTCCATAATAAGGTGTCCCGCTTAACCAAAGTGACAACAATGCCTTTCCTCTTTCTATAATCCTTTTTCAGATGACCTACCATTCCGAAATTATGGTATTTCCTCTTTTCTTCCTTGGGCTGTGCTCCTTAGCCCCAACTCCCTTATTCTCCTTTTTAACATCCTTGTGCAGCATGCTAACAAGTCTCTTGAAAGCAGCCTCCATCGCATGGAAATCCTCTCGAGCCTTAAGAGAAAATAAGACACAGGTGAAACCACTACGGCTAAAGATGGAGGTTCGGCACTTCTTTGCCTTCGACATGTATCGTAGTTTTAACATGCCTACGGAACCGTGCCAAAATAGGGATATCCTTTTGGGAAGAAATGGTTCCCCGAACAAAAAGGAAAAGGAATCAAGTGGAGAATCAAGAAGATTTTTATGGCTTTGGGAAATATGCTTTTCAAAAACAGACTTTTTATTTTAGAATACTTTGTTTTTTAGACCTTTTTTAAAATCATTTTCAAAATACTTTATCTGATCTTATAACCATATGCTTAATACCAAATGTGACCCCCACGTCTGTTAACGTCACTCACTAAGGGAATGCATTAAGTTCTGTGACGGTAAGGAATTTCGCTTGATTCGAATCAGTCGTTAAACCGATCTTGACCGTTCGAAACCCCTGATCGTTTGAGAACACGACAAAAATAATGCAGACGGAAGAACATTTCATTGCTATTACAACAATTCCATCAGATACAAGAATATACAGAGTATAAATGAATAAATTACATTCGATAAATATCAGAGATTACAATAAATTACATAGCAGCGGAAAATAATATAAAATACAACTGAATGTAATGCACGGATACAGAGCTTTCCGAGCATCGTTCCAGCTGTAAACCAGGATCCTGTGAATATAAATCTGCAAAACCAAAACTAGGGGCACCCAGAGTTTAGGTTAAAACAATAAACTCCAGGTCAGTCATGTGACTGGTGTGAGAACTAAAACAGTCATTTAAAATTTTACTTTAAAAAAGAGTAATTCAAGGGACCATGCCGTATAACACGGAACGGGTTTCCTCCCAAGAATACCAGTGCATAGGATAAACAACGCAATGCTTTTTCGAAAAATGAAGCTATTATAAGACCCAGGTCCCATCACATAATGCAACGCAAGCCGAAGGATAGGGTTTTACCTTATAACAGCCAAACATGCTTGGTATGTTTAAAACAAATCATTTGATACTATAATAAGTGTATAGTGTCAAAACAATTTCAATCATAAATATCAATCATAGACGGCATAGCATCCCATGCTACTATGTCGCCATACTAGGCTCTACAAATAAAACCGAAACTTCTCGTATTGGAAATTGGATTTCCGTCATGAGTCGAGGCAAGGGGCAAGCTCCTCTCCGCTTTCGAGACACTCTAGCAAATGCCTCAGGACTACACACTCTGGGTAACCCTGGATTCGGCTGGGACGGTCCTCTCTTACGTTTGAGGATTAATTATTCCTGAACACACGTTTCCCGGTTCTTACAGACCTATAATCTAGGCGCCTCATTCCAACAACCACAAAGGTGAAAAGTATATAAATGTCAGGGCTGGTAAGTCACTGACACCACCAAAGCTAGAAAGAAACGTCGTATTCTCCCAACGGTCTGTATCCCGTTTTTAACTCATACTGAGGTGTGAGGCTCGCAAATCCACGCTATACACAAAGCTGCCACGTAGGCCGTGCTTTGATCATCAACCACAAGACTTTGCTTTTCAACAGAAGCCTTGATCCATGCAACTCAGCATGCCACACAGGCAATTCATGCCATGCGATTGATATCTATCGATATATAACCTCTAAGCTCGTACGTCTCAGAGAAGGGCGTTAAGCAAGAGAATAAATTCTCCGCCGCCAAACAGATATATATTTAACAGAAATCAATCAACACAGAATAAAATCCAATGTCAGACACACAAATCATTTACAAGTTCGTTCTGGGTCTGAACGAAACTGGAGGCACTTTCCTCGCATATCCATCGATCTCCAAGTACGTTTGGACGACCACTACCTGATTCCCTCATCTTGGGTGTACAGCCCAATCAGGATCGTCGGTAATTATCCAAACGATATGAAGACTTCCGGTCTTCAACCACCGTCTTCATCTTCGACATATCGTCGAATCGGTTATTCAGAATGGGTATAAAACCGGCCTTTCCGAACAACCCGCGTATATAAAAACAAATGTTACACAAACATAACATACGCCTCATTCCAATTCAGCAGCCACTAACCGTAAATCAGTAAGAGAGCAATTCCCCAAATATTAACCCCGAAGGCCGAAACTAACATCATATCAATACCCAGGAAACCATTCTTCTTAACTAACCTACAGCTAGTTTCTAAATTTCATATTCTTAGGGAAAGGTTCCCATTAATTTTATCCAAGATAAATTCTTTAAAATTTATTCTTTAATCTTCCTTTGGATGTCAATTCAAACCAAATTATGGTTTTCCAAACTAGTCGAGATTAGCGAACCATACCGAAGTAATTATTTATTTTATTTCCCAATCCCAACCTATTCATCCCATGAAGCAAAACTGGTAATACTCCATATCTAACACCACAGTGTTATCGATGAAATTAATTACCTTTTTCACGTTCAAATCTAATTAAAATATTTAACTATCGCTTTGGAGCAAAACTGGTGATACTCCATCCTCGCTCAATTTCTAAATTTGATAATTTAGATTATCAATTCACATTTCAATCTAATTGTAGATTCATTAAAACTCCATTTTACTGGGTTAAAGAACTAATGTCATTTAAAACACAGTTCACGACAAACCCAAATCACATTCTGTTTATTATCGGGTTAAAGAACAAATGTTATTTAAAACACCCTTCACGATAAACCCACTAATCAATTTTATTTAAAACCCATTTCAAATCCAATTTATTTATTTAAAAATAAATGGGTTTTAATTTTAGTTCAAAACCAGTTCATTTCGATAAAAATCTATTTTTATCTTTTCAAATATGGAGTTTTTCATCCCAAATTTTCCCAATTCATTGCTTATGATTTTACACAAATTATTGATATTTTTAATAATTTTATCAAGGCCCGTACAGTCGATTTCCAATAATGGCCATCGAACTGCACTTACAGCGACCTTTTCCAAATTTGATTTGGGCGTATCTCCAAATCCAGCCGTTAGATTTCAAATTTCTAATATTCGTTAGAAAGCTCTTTTCGATACGAACCCAACGGTTCCGGTTTTAGGAGAATCCGACGGTCGGATCTCCCGTAATGTCCGTTTGAAATAAATGGTCGAAATTTACGAATTATCGCGGCGCGGCGCGTTCTATTCAGGCCATAATATTATATATATATATATAATATATAATATATATTTCGTCGATTTCTATTTAAAATGAATTTTATAAATAGTTTTGAATTCGTTTCAAAAACATTTTCAACTTCCATTTCAATTCTAATCAAAATTGAATTTTTCCTTATAAATTCGTTTTAAAATTCATTTCAATTCAATTCAAATTTAAATTCAATTTGAATTCATTATATATTCAATTCAATTCAAATTCGTTTTATATTCAATTCAATTCGAATTCGTTTTCTATTCAATTCAATTCAAATTCGTTTTCTGTTCAATTCAGTTCGAATTGGTTTTCTATTCGATTCAATTCAAATTGGTTTTCTATTCGATTCAATTCAAATTGGTTTTCTATTGATTCAATTCAAATTGGTTTTCTATTCGATTCAATTCAAATTGGTTTTCTATTCGATTCAATTCAAATTCGTTTTCTATTCAATTCAATTTAAATTGGTTTTCTATTCAATTCAATTCAAATTCGTTTTCTATTCAATTCAGTTCGAATTGGTTTTCTATTCGATTCAATTCAAATTTGTTTTCTATTCAATTCAGTTCGAATTGGTTTTCTATTCGATTCAATTCAAATTGGTTTTCTATTCGATTCAATTCAAATTCGTTTTCTATTCAATTCAATTTGTAAAAACGGATATAATCGATATAAATATCGATCGCGTCAAAATGGCGCATCTCTAATCAACACAGCTTTATATATTTCAAAAATTCTGTTATTCTATTCAACAAATGAATATTTATCCTATTCAACATGTGTAACGACCCAACTTCCTAACACATCGCAAGTTGTGCCATTAATAAGAAATGAGAATAGATTGAAGATAAAACACAGAACATCAGAATCTCACAGCGGAATTTTCCACAATAGATAACACTTTAAAATATTACATCGCAGAATATTTTACATCAAAGCATCATATGTCTAGTGATACAACCCGTTCATAGTACATCAGTAATTATACATATCAAGGATGATTAACTGTCGGAATTAATTATACAGTAGATAGATGGACCAGTACACAGCAAAATCTTCATTCCAGCTTCATAGTCTCATTGATCCTGATTCACTTGTCTATTCATAACAAGCGTTATGAATACCCAAGAGTTTAAGGGAAAACACAGAAAAATAAACTCCGGGTCAGTCAGGGGACTGGTATGAGTAAACAGTTAAAACAGTTTGAGAAAACATCTCATAAGACCACGCCGTAAATACGGAACGGGTTTTTTTACCTTATGAGATCAAAAATCACTTTGTATACTTTTAAAACCAGATATTATAATAGTGTCTATTTGTTTTCACAAATAATTAAGAATCTAGGAAAATGCTTGCATCTCACATTCTCCGATATAGTATACAAATAAAAATCGCTTGGCGCTTATGGAAATTGGATTTCCAACCATGACAAGGTATGGGACCACCTTCGGCTGATGTATCTCTAGAGGCCAATACACCTGGGCTCAACAAGAACGTCTTGCAACCCGGCCCTCACATGACCGACCACTCATTTCTCTTGAGTGTATCGAGTGTATATCACCGATGGTTGTGTACGGCAACCATCCCCGAATAGGCAGAATCGATAGATAAGAAACAATTAGGAATTTCTCTAGATAGGTGCTTCTACACCCTAATGGGAGCGACCCACATAACCATGCTGCCTGCCCGATTTTTGTCATTTCCTAGGTGTGAGGCTTGAGGCTAGACTTCCGTCATCAACACTTGTTTATTTCTTTGAGTGCCACATCGTCCAGACCTCCTGATCACTAATTGAATTTCTCAAAAATAGATTATAGGTGTACGGCGAGAGAAACGAATTCCTCTGCCACCATACAATTACGTTTGAAAAGATCAACGTACGTGACCAGTTGGAATTACTTTGTCGGACACTCGTCCATACAAGTTGTTCTGGGTTTGAACAAACCGAAAGTACTATTTAAAAATAGTTCTTGCATAATGTCGACTTCAACTTTTAAGATCTTGGCGTACGGCGGAAAATCAATTCAAAGTGAAAACTTGGTTTCGGTCTCTTTGAAATGATCAACGAATATACATTTTGAAAATATTAATCTGGTATGATCAAATTTGATTTACAGGACTGGTTTTGTAAATCTTCGTGTTATACTTGACTGGATTCTTGTATGTGGAATTAACAGACAAGAATCTAAATACTAAATTCTTATTTAAACTCAATTTAAATTTCTAAAACCAAATTTGTATTTTTGACAATATTTGTTTAAACATTGGCTTCCAATCCTGTTCATATCCGGATTCACTTCTTTCTTACAAAATAAAATAAAAATAAAATATTATAAAAATATTTATTTACTATTATAATTTAAACAAGAATTGAATTTTGAAACTGATTTAAATTTTGACATATAAAAAAAACATGGTTTTTAACCTCAAAGTAGTAACGTAGCAGTTTTCAAAGTAGCAGGGTAAAAATACCCGTGCTGCGCACACAGAAAACCCCCATGTTCCCTTTGATTTCTGAAACACCACCTCTCCTCTTGGCAAACTACCCTACCCAAGTGCCAGACCCCAAAGTTTACATGCTGATCAACAAAAACCCCATGCAAAACTAAAGTACCACATTCCCTGGTACCATTATCTTAGTATTACCACCTTCCATGTGCCACATTGCAAAAACACTTGCCAACCATGGAAAATCACAGTGCCAACATAGCTTGGCACTTTCCTCCTTCACCGGCCATGACTGTGCACATGCACAGCCACGTGGGACCACCTGGACGGCGGACGATCGACGCCACAACCCTCTCATCACCGCTGGACCCCTCCACGACCAGCCGATCATCCCTTCCCCCCTTGAACAGAAAAATGGCTGTGCCATTTTTCTCCAGCGAAACACATCAACTCGTAAAAAAACCCTCCCTTTCTTCCACCGACCATCGAGTGCCGTCAGTGTTGGACCCCGTCGATGCCTGACACGGGCGCACGTAATCCCCCTGGTCCGCACCTCATCTGCTTCCCCGACGGCGAGAAAAGCTGGTGCAAACCCGTGAACCCAAACACAGCATTTAAAACCTATTCTCATCGATTTTACAAATATTGTTCATTTAAAATTAAAGTTTTATTTTTTTCCCGACGTCTCCTCCTTCTACTCCTTCTTCCTGCCCAACGCCACCATCTCTAGTTCCCTAAGTCGACGGTGGTTCACCCAAACCCCTATTTCGACCAACCCTTCTTCTCTTATGACTTTTACTTCTAAAAATCATAAATTTTGTTCTAAAAATCATTACTTGATTGTATGAATACGTTTAAGGATTCAAAACTTGGTTTAATTCAGTTTGAAAAATCGATTTGGGTTCTTGGGACAGAGAGCTGTTAAAGCTTCACTGCGGTACCCATTTAAACATGACCGAGGTGATCTTTCATTAGCTAATCCTCCTACGAACTCATATTCAACACATGCAAAGGTTAATTTGCAAGATCATGTATCTTCTCTTCAATCTATTACCTTATGAACATTATTTTCCCAGCTATACAAACATGCATTCAAATTAAACAGACCCTGCTTCTATAACAGGCACTTCCCTTAACATACATTTAAATCGAAATTACTTGATGGTGTTCACACATCAATCCATACTTATTAACCCATGACAGTCAAACATGCATGCAATTTGATTTGAACAAGATCACAAAAGAATTTCAGAATACTTTAAGGTAGAATATCAAAACTGAAATGTGAAAAACAGAAATTGAAACTACTATTTTTAACTCACCTTAAAGCCTCCTAAAAACTTTTCTTTTCCTCTGATAAACTTGGAATTTTGCTGTGTGTTTTGTGTGAGAAGAATGTGTGCGTGAAGGGTCTATTTATAGTAGTAAGAAATAATATAAAAATGGGTGCATTTAACGCTTCAACAGCTTTTTATTTGTGACAAATGAAAACCGATTCTGGAAACTCAATTCTCTTACAATATCTACGTATTTCCTCACACTTTCACATGGTGTATTCAGACTAACTTATACCTGAAATATACCTATATCCTATACAACATTCCCCCTTCCTATTGGCTTACAAAATCCTTTGCATTAATTTCTTTTGTACAATCCTCTTCTCTCTACCTTTTCACTTCTTGGTTCAATAAATTATGTAATCTATTTTGTACCGAATACACTCAGATTTTCTGAGCTTTCAAACTTATTTTTCACATGACAAATTTAGATTTTATAAGCAAATATCTTTAAATAGCAACTTGCCTTGCAAGTGTAACCAAAATCTGAAATATGGTACAAGAAAAATTCATTTTTGTGAGATGAAAACACATGGAAAATCCTTAGCATTATCCATGATTCGACCTCAGCCTTTGTACACAAAATAATGGTGCATGTATATGATTTCATCAATCTTTTGCTGCATGTTGTTAATTTGACAAGTTAGCTATAGTTTTGTAGAATGCAACAAGAAGAAGATTTCAGAAATCCTTTTGAAAGGAAAGAAAAGCAAAGACCAAACTGAAATTACCTTGGCTCCAAAATGATCATGTCGTGCACAAGATCCTTGGTTGGAAATCTTAGCCTGATGAGATGATCTCATGAAGTGATAGAGAAACTTTTACACTACATGCTCTTATTTTTATGCAACATGCAAAAGGGTTTTCATGAGATTCTGGTAGACATCATATGTATATGTAGATGATGGTAGCAAACATGATTTTACAAGACAATTTGACAATACTTGAGATTTATTTTGAATGCATATATGAAAAAAAATCCTCCTTATGCTTACATGAATTTGAACGGATTTGACCAATGTAATATTTCAAATCTAAGTCATTAAATATTTCATGTATATGAGATTCTAGTACCAAATGGAATGTCTACATCATGTTTGGATATATTTTAAATATGTTTCTACACATGAATTTTGCTAAATAATGATTTAAGGTCTTTTTTGAAAGATAAACAAGTGTTTTTCTGAAAAATCATGATTTTTGGTTAACATGCTATGTCAACTTGTCCTTTAAGAAAATGAATTTTCTTTTCATTATAAAATATTAAAGAAAACAAGTTTTCTCTAGGTTGGATTTAAATGTTTGGTCAAATTTTGTGTTTGCTCATAAATACTCCTAAAAAAAATATACAAAATTTAAGATTGAGTGAAAAACCCGGGTCATTACAATCCAACCCCCTTATAAAAATTTCGTCCTCGAAATTGTAAACAGAAGATAAACAAAAAGTCATATATATCTTACTATATGTCAGACGGTCTAAGCAAAATATACATACTATACTCGACTAATATCGAGTTATAGTCTACAGCAAAATACAAATACTACTATAATGTACATGCATGTCATACTACTACTACTATGTACAATACCGTCCAAACTGTCTGCCTACTCGGACCCACTGCTAATCTCGATGACGTCCTCATCATCAGAAATAACTATCGTCTCGCCATCATCCGAGATAGTAACAACTTCCACGTCATCAGAAATACAGATCTCGTCTTCGCTATCTGAGATACTAATCACCTCCTCACTATCGGATATCTCGATCACCTCTATCGACTCCTCAACCTCCTCCGGAATATCGTCGTCGGATAGCTCTATGACCTCAATAGGCGAAGGCGGATATAACATCATATCTGGGTAAGCAAAATCCATATCATCATCTATGGGGATCCCCATATCACGATCCATCTGTGGCCCCATCTGTCCTCCATTTGCCAGATACTCTGACATCTCCTGAGCCAACTGCTCTAATATTGCAAACAACTGTCCGTCCATAGGAGGTGGTGGTGCCTGAACCCATGGCTCCATCTCTGGCTGTGCGGATGGGGTAGCCTCCTCAGGCTGAGGCTGTTCTAGTGGAATATCCTCTAGTGGCAAATCCTCCTCCAGCTCCTGGTCCGGATCCTCCTCTGGCTCCTGGTCCGGATCCTCCTCTGGCTCCTGGTCCGGATCCTCCTCTGGCTCCTGGTCCGGATCCTCCTCCTGATCCTCCTTTGGGTCCTCCTCTATCGGCTCATCCTCAGGGTCGTCCTCCACAGGATCATCCTCGTCTGAGTCCTCCTCCTCAGGCTCACTATCATCCATATCATCCCTGTCATCGCCCTCATCATCACTATCACCACTATCATTACTATCATCACCATCACCTGCCCCCTTACCTATGTAATATCCTCCCTCATGGTCCTCATCGTCCTGGTCCGCCTCCTGTGGTATGTCTCTACTACTGTCCTCATCATACAAGGGCCCCTTCTGGTAAATGCCTGACTCCTCAGAGTCGACATACCTCCTCTCATCCACATGATCGTGGGAACCTGTCAGCTCCTGGATACTAATACTAGTGTACATCCTCAGCCTCTGGAGTGGGGTCATCCTCTTCTTAGCTGTTCTTTTAAATACTGGCGACATCTAGAAATGAAACAAAGATAGATTTCAGTACAAGTGATAGTAAACTGAAAGAGTTCATAAGTCCTATGAATGCTGAATCTACAATCCATATCAATAAAACCCCAAAAATTCCATTTCCAGTCAAAAGGTACATCCCTACAAGGCATACAAGTCATACAATACCACCATACATATCATACATCCAAAATCATACATAAACATCTAGTCCACCACCAAATCTGGATAAAACTCCTTGATATGCTTCTCCGTCTCCCAAGTACAGTCATAAGGGTTTTCACTCCACTGTATCTTGAGCAGTTTCACGACCTTACCCCGGAGTTGCTTATCTTCCTTGTCTACTACATAGACCGGATATCTGACTACCATCAAGTTTGGTTCAATATCCAAATCTTCTTGAACCGATGGCTCTAGAACCGAAGACGGATCGTGCACACACTTGCGAAGATGAGACACATGGAAAACATTATGAATTCCAGCCATCCTTCCTGGTAATTCCAGCCGATAAGCAAGAGATCCAACCTTCTCAAGAACACGGAAAGGCCCTACATATCGTGGAGCTAACTTCCCTGTCTTTCCGAATCTGATTGTTCCCTTGATCGGTGAAATCTTCACAAAAACAAAATCTCCAACAGAAAAATTTAGATCCCTTCGTCTGCGGTCTGCATAGCTTTTCTGTCGATCATGGGCTTCCTTCGTTCATCTTTTAACTAACTCAACCTTCTCAGTTGCTTCTCGAATCATATCTGGTCCGAGAACCAGCTTATTTCCAGACTCTACCCAACAAGTTGGTGACCTGCACGGTTTTCCATAGAGAGCTTCATATGGTGCCATGCCTATACTCCCCTGATAGCTGTTATTGTAGGAGAATTCCACTAGATGTAGGTGATCCTACCACGATCCTCCAAAGTCCAGAATACACGCTCTCAACAGATCTTCCAAAATCCTGTTTACCCTTTCTGTCTGGCCATCCGTTTGGGGATGATAAGCAGTACTTAAATTCAGCTTGGTTCCCAAAGTTGATTGAAGTGCCTCCCAGAATTTGCTAGTAAAAATAGGATCTCTATCACTTATAATACTCACCGGGACTCCATGTAATCGCACAATCTCCCTTATAAAATACTCGGCCAACGAAGCTGCAGTCCGGGTTGGTTTTACTGGAATGAAATGTGCACTCTTCGTCAGTCGATCAACTATCACCCAAACTCCTTCGTACCCCTTCCTGGTCTTGGGCAAACCATCGACGAAATCCATAGATATCATTTCCCACTTTCCGGTAGGAATTTTTAAAGGTCTCAATAGCCCTGCTGTCTTCTGGTTATCACCTTTTACTTGCTGGCAGCATAGACATTGATTCACATAAGCTATAATATCTCCCTTCATTCCAGGACACCAAAATACTCGTCTCATATCCCTATACATCTTGTGTATTCCTGGATGAATGCTCAGCTTTGATTTATGGCATTCTGCCAAAACTTCTTGCCTTAGTCCATCCACATTTGGAACACACAGTCTCCCATTGATCCTGAGGATACCTAGACCATCTAATTCAAAATCTGACTCACCTCCTTTCATTACTCCTTGGATTAATTTTTCCAGATTCTCATCCCTACGTTGATTCGCCATGATCCTTTCTTGAAGTGCTGGGATAGCTTCTAGAAGAGATAAGATCGCATTTCTGCTTAGAGCGTCTGCTACGACATTTGCTTTTCCTGGCGTATAGATAATATCCAAATCATAAGACGCGAGAAATTCCAACCATCTCTGTTGCCTCAGGTTTAGATCTTTTTGAGAAAACAGATATTTAAGTGGTTTATGATCTGTGAAAAGCTCGAATTTACCTCCTAACAGGTAATGCCTCCACATTTTTAATGCGAAAACAACCGCCAACAACTCTAGATCGTGTGTAGCATAATTCTTTTCATGAAAGTTTAATTGCCTACTAGCATATGCAACCACACGTCCATTTTGCATTTGTACTGCACCAAGTCCTACTCCACAAGCATCAGTATAAACCTCAATTTTACTTTTCCCATCTAGAACAGCCAGAACTTGTGCTTCTGTCAACTTCTTCTTCAACTTCTTGAATGATTCTTCACACTTTGGAGTCCATATAAATTTCTCACCCTTCTTAGTCAGCTTAGTCAGATGAGAAGAGATCTTGGAATAATCTTGGATAAATCTTCTATAATATCCGGCTAATCCCAAGAAACTACGGACCTCCGTTGGTGTCCTGGGCTGTTTCCATTGCTGTACTGTTTCAACCTTGATCGGATCTACAGAAATACCATCTCCATTTACGATGTGCCCTAAGAATCTCACTTCATACTGCCAGAAATGACACTTAGAAAACTTCGCCTTCAAAACATTCGTCCTCAAAGTCTCCAATACTACCTTAAGATGATATCGGTGTTCCTCTTCTGTCTTTGAGAAGATTAAGATACCGTCAATGCAAACTAAAACGAACTTATTCAGAATCTTCCGGAAGACACGATTCATCAGGTCCACAAAGTATGCAGGTGCATTGGTTAAACCGAATGGCATAACTAACCATTCATAAAAGAAATCTGGTCCTCTGAAAGCAGTTAAAGGAATACTATCTTCGGCGATCCTTAACTGATGGAATCCTGTGGCAAGATCCATTTGAGAAAACACCGTAGCTCCATTTAACTGATCAAAAAGATCGTCAATCCGCGGTAAAGGATACTTATTCCTGATGGTCACTTTATTTAACTCCCTATAGTCGACACACAGTCTTAGTGATCCATCAGACTTAGCTACAAAAACTACAGCTGAACCCCAACTTGAAAAACTTGGCCTGATCAATCCTCTGGTTAGTAAATCTTGGGTTTGCTTCTCATGTTCCACCACTTCCTTTGGTGCCATTCGTCTTTTCGGCTGAACGATGGGTCTGGCTCCTGGAATCATATCGATGCGAAACTCTATCTCACGGTGTGGGGGTAAACTCTTAACTTCTTCAAATACATCTGAAAAATCTCTAACCACCTCTAACGTCTCCAAATTCTCTTGTGGTGCCTCCAAAGCGTATAGGAAACTACACATATGAATACCGGGTTTTCCACACGGTATCCTAGCTTTGCTCCCAATATTTGTTATCAAAGTCACGATCTCCTTATCGCATTTAATCTCAGCTTGGAATTTACTTAACCAGTCTATTCCAAGTATAAAATTAAATCCTTTGAAATCCAAAACGTAGAAATGGAAGGAAAAAGAATGAGAAAGGTACGAAAGTGCCACATTATCGTAATACATTTTTAACTCTGTTTTCCCGCCGATAGGATTAGTTACGCAAATTGGGTTTGGGGAAATTTTTGGGGTAAAATGGAATTTTCCCACTGTGCCAGAGGAAATGAAACTATTTGAGGCGCCAGTGTCAAATAAAACACGAACATCAATGCCCTTTAAATCAAAAGTACCTACGAGAACTCCCTTGCCTTTCACATCTTGGGAAGTTGATGGTTCGCCTTTGATAGCATACACCTTTGGTTGTTGTGCCCTCTTCATGAGTGGACAGTCCTTAACCAAGTGCCCGGGCTGATGACAATTGAAGCACAGATTCTTCATCACCATTGCATGTCCAGGGCCTTGCTGTTGTTTCTGCTGCTGTTGTTGAGGTGGTTGTTGTTGCTGGTTTTGTTGTGGCTTCTTTGCTGCTGGTTTGGTGCAGAATTTGGCAATGTGTCCTTTCTGCAAGCAGTTATGACATTTGGTGTCTTTGAACCTTTCCTTAGCTTTTTCTCCCATCTTAGGTACACCTTAGTTGTTGTTGTTCCAGTTTGGATTGTACTTCCTCTTATTTGGATTCTCTCCACTCGTCCCTCCTGTTTGTACAGCTTTAGCAACTGGCTTCTTATTCTACAGTGCTTCATAACGAACAGCCATATCTACTAGATCAACGAATGGAAAATTTAGATGTCCAATCATCTGAACTTGTAGGCCATCTTTCAACCCTGCTATGAACATCTCATTCTTCTTAAGCGAAGTGTTAATCAGTTCTGGCCCGAAACAAGAGAGCGAGTTGAATTTGTTCTCATATTCTGATACTTTCATATTTCCCTGCTTGAGATCGATAAAATCTCTATACATCCACGTCTTTCCATCAGCAGGCAAAAACTGAGCTTCAAATGCTTCCTTGAACTTATCCCAAGTAAAATTTTCTTCGGGAACATTAGCAGTTTGAGCGTCCCACCAAGTCGCAGCAGTTTCCTGAAGTTGCCATGATGCCAAAAGACGCTTCTGATCGTCATTCAACTTTAACCCTTTGAAAATTCTTTCACAAGACCTCATCCAGGCTTGGACTTCGGTAAAAGACTCAGTTCCTTTGAAAACCTTTCCTCCCAGAGTCGTATCCTCCTTACAAATAGTCGCAAAGCTCTTATCCTGTTGAACTTGTGCAACTTCTTCTACTGTCTCTCCTTGGTCTTGGGATCCAGCAGTACGACCAGTAACTGTGGAAGATCCCCTAGCTCGTCCTCTTCGTGCACGGGTACTCATTTTGATCACCTGTATATAACAGGTTGTCAAACGGGACTTGATAGGGTATAACTGACTTAGTTATAGCATCCAAGTTGTGTTAGGTTCATTTTAAATTGGATATAAAAACACGCTCTCTCACACTCACCTAAAGCCTAGGTAATCTAAAACCTAAGCTCTGATACCAACTGTAACGACCCAACTTCCTAACACATCGCAAGTTGTGCCATTAATAAGAAATGAGAATAGATAGAAGATAAAACACAGAACATCAGAATCTCACAGCGGAATTTTCCACAATAGATAACACTTTAAAATATTACATCGCAGAATATTTTACATCAAAGCATCATATGTCTAGTGATACAACCCGTTCATAGTACATCAGTAATTATACATATCAAGGATGATTAACTGCCGGACTTAATTATACAGTAGATAGATGGACCAGTACACAGCAAAATCTTCATTCCAGCTTCATAGTCTCATTGATCCTAATTCACTTGTCTATTCATAACAAGCGTTATGAATACCCAAGAGTTTAAGGGAAAACACAGAAAAATAAACTCCGGGTCAGTCAGGGGACTGGTATGAGTAAACAGTTAAAACAGTTTGAGAAAACATCTCATAAGACCACGCCGTAAATATGGAACGGGTTTTTTTACCTTATGAGATCAAAAATCACTTTGTATACTTTTAAAACCAGATATTATAATAGTGTCTATTTGTTTTAACAAATAATTAAGAATCTAGGAAAATGCTTGCATCTCACATTCTCCGATATAGTATACAAGTAAAAATCACTTGGCTCTTATGGAAATTGGATTTCCAACCATGACAAGGTATAGGACCACCTTCCGCTGATGTATCTCTAGAGGCCAATACACCTGGGCTCAACAAGAACGTCTTGCAACCCGGCCCTCACATGACCGACCACTCATTTCTCTTGAGTGTATCGAGTGTATATCACCGATGGTTGTGTACGGAAACCATCTCCGAATAGGCAGAATCGATAGATAAGAAACAATTAGGAATTTCTCTAGATAGGTGCTTCTACACCCTAATGGGAGCGACCCACATAGCCATGCTGCCTGCCCGATTTTTGTCATTTACTGGGTGTGAGGCTTGAGGCTAGACTTCCGTCATAAACACTTGTTTATTTCTTTGAGTGCCACATCGTCCAAACCTCCTGACCACTAATTGACTTTCTCAAAAATAGATTATAGGTGTACGGCGAGAGAAACGAATTCCTCTGCCACCATACAATTACATTTGAAAAGATCAACGTACGTGACCAGTTGGAATTACTTTGTCGGACACTCGTCCATACAAGTTGTTCTGGGTTTGAACAAACCGAAAGTACTATTTAAGAATAGTACTTGCATAATGCCGACTTCAACTTTTAAGATCCTGGCGTACGGCGGAAAATCAATTCAAAGTGAAAACTTGGTTTCGGTCTCCTTGAAATGATCAACGAATATACATTTTGAAAATATTAATCTGGTATGATCAAATTTGATTTACAGGACTGGCTTTGTAAATCTTCGTGTTATACTTGACTTGATTCTTGTATGTGGAATTAACAGACAAGAATCTAAATACTAAATTCTTATTTAAACTCAATTTAAATTTCCAAAACCAAATTTGTATTTTTGACAATATTTGTTCAAACATTGGCTTCCAATCCTGTTTACATCCTGATTCATTTCTTTCTTACAAAATAAAATAAAAACAAAATATTATAAAAATATTTATTTACTATTATAATTTAAACAAGAATTGAATTTTGAAACTGATTTAAATTTTGACATATAAAAAAAACATGGTTTTTAACCTCAAAGTAGTAACGTAGCAGTTTTCAAAGTACCAGGGTAAAAATACCTGTGCTGCGCACACAGAAAACCCCCATGTTCCCTTTGATTTCTGAAACACCACCTCTCCTCTTGGCAAACTACCCTACCCAAGTGCCAGACCCCAAAGTTTACATGCTGATCAACAAAAACCCCATGCAAAACTAAAGTACCACATTTCCTGGTACCATTATCTTAGTATTACCACCTTCCATGTGCCACATTGCAAAAACACTTGCCAACCATGGAAAATCACAGTGCCAACATAGCTTGGCACTTTCATCCTTCACCGGCCATGACTGTGCACATGCACAGCCACGTAGGACCACCTGGACGGCGGACGATCGACGCCACAACCCTCTTATCACCGCTGGACCCCTCCACGACCAGCCGATCACCCCTTCCCGCCTTGAACAGAAAAATGGCTGTGCCATTTTTCTCCAGTGAAACACATCAACTCGTAAAAAACCCCTCCCTTTCTTCCACCGACCATCGAGTGCCGTCAGTGTTGGACCCCGTCGATGCCTGACACGGGCGCACGTAATCCCCCTGGCCCGCACCTCATCTGCTTCCCCGACGGCGAGAAAAGCTGGTGCAAACCCGTGAACCCAAACACAGCATTTAAAACCTATTCTCGTCGATTTTACAAATATTGTTCATTTAAAATTAAAGTTTTATTTTTTTCCCGACGTCTCCTCCTTCTACTCCTTCTTCCTGGCCAACGCCACCATCTCTAGTTCCCTAAGTCGACGGTGGTTCACCCAAACCCCTATTTCGACCAACCCTTCTTCTCTTATGACTTTTACTTCTAAAAATCATAAATTTTGTTCTAAAAATCATTGCTTGATTGTATGAACACGTTTAAGGATTCAAAACTTGGTTTAATTCAGTTTGAAAAATCGATTTGGGTTCTTGGGACAGAGAGCTATTAAAGCTTCACTGCGGTACCCATTTAAACATGACCGAGGTGATCTTTCATTAGCTAATCCTCCTACGAACTCATATTCAACACATGCAAAGGTTAATTTGCAAGATCAGGTATCTTCTCTTCAATCTATTACCTTATGAACATTATTTTCCCAACTATACAAACATGCATTCAAATTAAACAGACCCTGCTTCTATAACAGGCACTTCCCTTAACATACATTTAGATCGAAATTACTTGATGGTGTTCACACATCAATCCATACTTATTAACCCATGACAGTCAAACATGCATGCAATTTGATTTGAACAAGATCACAAAAGAATTTCAGAATACTTTAAGGTAGAATATCAAAACTAAAATGTGAAAAACAGAAATTGAAACTATTGTTTTTAACTCACCTTAAAGCCTCCTAAAAACTTTTCTTTTCCTCTGATAAACTTGGAATTTTGCTGTGTGTTTTGTGTGAGAAGAATGTGTGCGTGAAGGGTCTATTTATAGTAGTAAGAAATAATATAAAAATGGGTGCATTTAATGCTTCAGTAGCTTTTTATTTGTGACAAATGAAAACTGATTCTGGAAACTCAATTCTTTTACAATATCTACATATTTCCTCACACTTTCACATGGTGTATTCAGACTACCTTATACCTGAAATATACCTATATCCTATACAACATTCCCCTTCCTATTGGCTTACAAAATCCTTTGCATTAATTTCTTCTGTACAATCCTCTTCTCTCTACCTTTTCACTTCTTGGTTCAATAAATTATGTAATCTATTTTGTACCGAATACACTCAGATTTTCTGAGCTTTCAAACTTATTTTTCACATGACAAATTTAGATTTTATAAGCAAATATCTTTAAATAGCAACTTGCCTTGCAAGTGTAACCAAAATCTGAAATATGGTACAAGAAAAATTCATTTTTGTGAGATGAAAACACATGGAAAATCCTTAGCATTATCCATGATTCGACCTCAGTCTTTGTACACAAAATAATGGTGCATGTATATGATTTCATCAATCTTTTGTTGCATGGTGTTAATTTGACAAGTTAGCTATAGTTTTGGAGAATGCAACAAGAAGAAGATTTCAGATATCCTTTTGAAAAGAAAGAAAAGCATAGACCAAACTGAAATTACCTTGGCTCCAAAATGATCATGTCATGCACCAGATCCTTGGTTGGAAATCTTAGCCTGATGAGATGATCTCATGAAGTGATAGAGAAACTTTTACACTACATGCTCTCATTTTTATGCAACATGCAAAAGGGTTTTCATGAGATTTTGGTAGACATAATATGTATATGTAGATGATGGTAGCAAACATGATTTTACAAGACAATTTGACAATACTTGAGATTTATTTTGAATGCATATATGAAAAAAAAATCCTCCTTATGCTTACATGAATTTGAACGGATTTGACCAATGTAATATTTCAAATCTAAGTCATTAAATATTTCATGTATATGAGATTCTATTACCAAATGGAATGTCTACATCATGTTTGGATATATTTTAAATATGTTTCTACATATGAATTTTGCTAAATAATGATTTAAGGTCTTTTTTGAAAGATAAACAAGTGTTTTTCTGAAAAATCATGATTTTTGGTTAACATGCTATGTCAACTTGTCCTTTAAGAAAATGAATTTTCTTTTCATTATAAAATATTAAAGAAAACAAGTTTTCTCTAGGTTGGATTTAAATATTTGGTTAAATTTTGTGTTTGCTCATAAATACTCCTAAAAAAAATACGAAATTTAAGATTGAGTGAAAAACCCGGGTCATTACAACACGTGAATCTAAATATTTCGTTCAACACATGACTAATCTCAACGGATGAGTACTGTCAACACATGAACCTTTATTTTATAATGATAAGGATGTAAATTTTATTGTTAAAATATTTCGTTCAACACATGACTAATCTCAACGGATGAGTACTGTCAACACATGAACCTTTATATTATAATATTCTTTATTTTCTAAATTGGAATGAGGCCCAATCAATTACCATATAAAGTTAATTATATGGATTCCATACAACACATGTATATAATAGCAACGATAAAAAAAGCAACCATCATCTAAGGTGCACTACACTGTATAAGCATCAAATATAGATATCTAACGCTTATAACAGCCTGTCAATCAATTGATCGACAAACAACTAATTATTGGGATTAGTGTATGTCGTATTTTATCCCAATACCCGTGTGGGGTTTCAAACAATCAAACACATATTTTATTTGTGCAGTTGGGCGATGTGTAAAATTTATCGACCCAATCAATGTCCTTCAAATAGGTGTACATAAACAAACCGTCCGGTTTGTAAATGAATATTTTATTTTATTCACTTCCACGTTAAAAAAATATATTTTTAACGATAAAATATTTTATTTCAACACATGAATTTCTATTCAGTTCATTTACACAATAAAAATGATATTTTTATTTTTCTAACATATTTTAGGAAATTTCGGCGGCATAACGGCACGATACTAGAAACGGGACAAGGCCTAGCCTTATCCCCGGTCTAGTGAAGGCCCACGCCATTCACACATCAATCAAATCCATTCCATTTCACCAAACAATTCAATTCAAACCAAATAATCTAACCAACTACACAACCAAACAAGTCCATGGTCTGTGGACGATTGTGTCGGGTGCTACTAAACACCGTCTGCATCCTAGTATATATATATGACTAGAAAAAGAATTTTTAGAGTGAGAAATTCTCACCAAAGCTATTCCAACTCCACGACACTTCATTGATAGAAATCTTCATCGTCCTCGCCTTTTTATCACCTTCGTTGCCCGTATTCTCTACATATGTAAAAATCGAATTTTTTACTTTGTTATTCAATATATAAAAATCGAATTTTTACTTCGCTATTCAATATATAAAAATCGAATTTTTACTATGCTATTCAATATATAAAAATCGAATTTTTACTATGCTACTATATAGATAAAAATTCTATTTTTACACCGCTACTATATAAAAAGATTTCGCCTTTTCAAATGTAAAGATTTCATCACTATAAAAATCACCTCTTTATTTCAACGTATATATAATAAAAATCATATTTTTATTTCGCTACATATACAAAGATGATATTTTTATATTCTCTATCCTATAAAGATTATATTTTTATTATCGCCACTAGATAAAAACTATATTTTTATAATCGCCACTATATAAAAATCATCTTTTTAAGTTGCTAATTTATATAAAAAAACGCTACCTTTCATGTGTATAAAAATCCTATCTTTACATCTATAAAAATCAAACCTTTTTGTATTCCAACCATATGTATATAAAAAAAACTTATCTTTATATAATAAAATCTTATTTGTATATATATATATATATAATAAATAAAGTAAATAAACAAAATCAGAAAATTTTCTAACTAATTAAACCAAGTAAAACTAAATAAATAAATAAATAAAACGAAGTAACTCACTGTATTTGCTCTGAGAAGGAGGGTGCGTGTCCTACGATGCTGGAGGGCGGTGCGCAAGTGGTGGGGCGTGGGCCAGGCGCTGGCGATGGGGAGGGTGGCTTGGCGTTCGTTCAGGTGGAGGGGTTTTGATGGCGTTGGAGTTGGATTGGAGAAGGAGGCGGGAGATCATCAGGGCGGCGTCGCCTGAGCTGGAGGGGGGGCTCGAGCAGCTACTGACGACGAGAGGGGAGGAGGGGGTCGCCATCGCTGGTCAGGCTCGAGCAGCTACTGGCTGCGCGAGGGGAGGAGGGGGTCGCCATCGCTGGTGGGGCGCGAGGCGTTGGAGCGACGGGGTTTCCCCCTTTTCGTTTTTTTTTTCTTTTTTCTGTATCGATTGAAAATATGAGGGGGAGGGCAAAGGAAATAAAGGAGAGGAGAGAGAGAGGGATAGGTTATTTAATTAATTATTTAATTATGAAAAAGTTGACTTTTACATACGACCTCTAAACGAGGCCCACCGCCTGTCGTCCATAGCGTTTCACCCCCATTCCGAACACAATGGGATATGTATCGTAGGCTGATTCGATCGTTTCGATCAGTTTCCGTTAAAATCAACATATAACTCTATATATTGAATTTGAACGCGCATTTCAATTTATTGGGGTCACATACGAACTCTAAAAATTCCAGAAAAATAATTTCTAACTTCGTATTGACGATACGGTCCTAACATAACTAATTTCGTCGAATTTTGAGACCGTTGGAAAAATGGCCATTTTCCAGTCGATTAAAATCAACTGAAACTGGTCAATCGCGTTTTCCTTCGCCACGCTCACATATTGATTCGAAAAATTACGAAATTTGAAACATAGGAATAATTTGACACTGCGGTTCCAACAAAAGTGGTTTCGTCGAAATCCGAAGTCGTTTGCAAAATGTCTATTTTTAAGGGCCTGAATTCCATAACGACTATTCAGAATTTTCAACTGGACATATCCTTTTATCCCCGCTATGAAATTTCAATTTTTTTGATTCGTTGGAAAGATATTATCAATTAGATCCTAATGTTTTTGGTTTCACTAAAATCCGGATTGTTTTGCACCCGGTATGTTCAATTGAAGTTTGAAATCGAATTATCGAACTACCGCGCCATTTTCAATTCTATTTATAATTATATATATAATTATTTATATTCTAACGACGACGTATATAATATATACGTTCTAAATTATATTCAAATTAAATTTCTCGTCGATATTATTTAAAATAATTCATTTTAAATGTTCAAAATACGCTAAAATTGCCAAAATAAAAATTTTAAACTGGCCCAGATTTTCGGGTTGTTACAAGTTCCATGAAGCGTTATAGGTAAATAAGAACATAGTAGCACAAGACAGACATGTAAAATAGCAGCGGAATTAAAATCTTAAAAAAAAAACTTTATTTTAATCAAAACATCATGGTCCCAAATACTGAGTTTACATCATAAGTAACTAATAACATTAATAATTTGTCTTGCCAAAAATATCTGAGTACAAAAACATAAAACCATATTTCCCTATGAAGCCATAAGAGAGTTGACCAGATGTCAAAGAGATACATCTATATCCAAATTCCAAGCTAAGCTGAAAGAATCCAAATTAACTCTAAGCACTTCCACCCTGAGAACCTAGGGTGCAATGGAAGAGAGAGAAGAGGAAACAAAAAGGGTCATACATAAAGTCTGGCATGTCCAGTCACTTTTAAATATAAATAAATAAAAGTATCATGGTTGGTATATATGAAACTGGAAGAACAAGATAACAGTAACAATAACAAGTGTGAACTGAGCAAGACAAGATGAACATGATATATTGCGCTTCTTAAATGCATTTCTCTGCAACGCGCAGATACTAGTATATCAAAAGTAGAATGTTCCCTACAAATACTGTTCCATTACATTTTCTTGATTATTAGATTACTTGGGTTAATAGTACTTAAGACTTATACGAGCATCGTACCCATTTATTTTCCCGTGGATTCCCCTAATACAATATATGTAGCTATCTCTCAATATTGAGATACACCCCATAGTAATCCACTCGCACGGTCTCCACTGAAATGAACGCAGTCCTTCATCCTACGCCAGAGTGACGTACGGATCTCTATATAACAGTGTTTACGTTCTGCATATATCTGTCATTACTATGCTACGAAAGCGTACGGACTACCACCATCGATCGAATCAGATTCTATATCGGAATAATGCCCTCTAGTCTACGATACACCATCCAGAGCAGATATGTATATATCTAGACTGTCCCACGTATGTACTGTAATTGTAGCTCGATGCCTTAATCGCACATCCTCAAATGTGCACCGAGTTCTATGGCAGGGCTAAACAACAAACACGGAACTCGGTCGGGAGCTTTCCCATATCTGTACAGGTCGCCTTTAAGTGCCTTCAAATACAGATATTCCTCAGGTCTGTTTTCCATGGTGGCTATGGCCCCACCTTGGCTCCTCCCTCAACTAGTAAATACTACAAGAGCTAAGCGACCGTCCCTAATACAACCAATCTAAAATCCATGTGGCGTCCACCATCAACCCCGTACCTAGATAGTGAAAGTTGAAATGATATCTTGGGTTTAGCTCTAGGCTTTTCGCATCCCACTGGCTGTCGATGACGGATATTACGCATATCTAGTTCTATTATTTCTACAAGTTATGCTTTACATGGGTGTCTTTAATTACATATCTTTATTATATTTTCCACCGGTTATGTATACCACTAGGTGTCTTTAATTACATAACCTTATTGAGTTAAGTTCGTGGGCCTATATGTAAATATTACCCAATCCCTCTATTTTACTTAACCCACCCACTACCCATCTAGTTTTACTTAAACCTAACTCAAGTTCATAATCATACAATCCTTATAGATTAAATTAGGTTAAGTAGTCCAATTCATTACCAAATCCAATTAAGGTTATAATGGGCTAGACCTCCCACATTCGGCCTACAACGTGTATATGTTGGATATGTCGATCGGGTCCAGGAAGTCTTATTCCACAGTTGGGTCTAACCTCGTGTCTTAGCCGAATTCGTATTTGACCACTTAGACCTCTCACATTCAACATTAGTGGCTGCTGGATATGCCGGTCGGGTCCGGGCAAACTTCCACCACTAATACAACCTAACCTCGTGTCATAAGTGCAATTACAATTCCTAATTGTAATTACTAGACATTCCATCTTTATCCAAATCTACCTATGTCATTATAGGTGATTATTTCTCCTTTTTCCCCATATTCAATTATATGCCAAATTCACTATTCAAATTATAGACTTTTGTGTCCCTTTTCAATTAACCTTTTAATTAAGCATCATATGCTCTTTTTCCCAAGTTATAAGTCAAGGCATATACATATACATATATATATATATATCTGTGTGTGTGTGTGTGTGTTATGCACAAACCCAAATCTACATATTTTCTAATTTATGTCCCTAGTCCATATTCACCCATTTCAATACAAGTTATACCCAAACCCATATTCGCATATTTTCCAATGTATGCCTAAAATTCATATTCACATATGTTCCAATTTATGTCCCAAATCAGTACTTACACATATCCCAATTTATGCTCAAATTATATTTTCCAACGTATGCCTAAATTCATATTATCCAACAAGACATATGCCCCCAAACCCATATTCGTATATTTCCAAATTTAGATCCATATTTTCCGATATCAATTATGCCCCAAATAATGTCTTTCCCCATTATTCCCAATTTCACACGTTCGCATTTTTCAGTGTTAGGCCTAGGCTCGAAGGTAACCTGGCTATATAAAATAAAAAGAGAAAAAGAGGGAGAGAAGAGAATCATGAAAATAGGCATAAACTGAATAGGCATATTATGACAAGATTTAACATGGCGGCAGTACGCACATATAAATGTAGATCTAATAGTTATTTCATAGTAGAACTAATTAGGCACCGATTCAAGATCCAATTTTTACATACATATCAAGATTACTATTTAAATATTTAGATCTAAAAATAACATGAACTCACAGTGAATAGATATAAGGAAATGGATCTAAACTACTGCGAAGAACATGTTGAATAAGTTATTGTAGTTGTCGCTGAATTTGTTGTAGAAATCATTGACTTTGTATAATGTTTGCTGAATTAGATTTGGAGTAGATTATGCCATTCAATCTTCATTGCAGCGGAGCTTCGCCCTCACCATTATTTTTAGATGAATAAAACCTAGGTCTAAGGTCCTTTATATAGCCTAGGGTTCATGAATCTAGCTCCAAAATCGTCCAGGTTCAGAAAATAAGTTTTCAGAGCCACGGGTGGGACGACCCCCCTTCAGGTGGGTCAACCCCTAGGTCGACCCCCATGATCCTGAGTCAACCCCTAGGTCGACCAAGTAGGGTCTCGGGTCGACTTCAAAATGTCAGCCCTTCCTCGATTTAAGCGCCAAATTTCTGGTTTTGCAGATTTTTGAATAGTTTTGAATTTTATATGTGCATATATCTTTCCTATATGCATACAAACTTCAAACCTTAATAATTTCTTCATAAGTTGTCCGATTTACGCAAACCAGGTGTCTATCTTGACTAGAATTCCGAGACGGGCGTAATGGCACGGTCCGTTTTACTTAATTTTGAATATTTAATTAAGTTTTCCTTAATTCATTGTTAACAGTGTATTCCACACTAATTATTCTTTAATTTATCATCTTTAGTGTCGTTAAAATTACGGGGTGTTACATGTTAATGTCACTCATTAAGAGAATGCATTAATTTTCATGAAGCGTTATAGGTAAACAGAAACAGAAACATTACAAGGCAGATATAAAATAGCAGCGGAATTAAAAACTTTATTTATCATAAAGCATCGTGGTTCAAAACATCATATGTCTGAAATACATAAAACCAGTACATCATTAAAATTATTGTCTTGTACTTAAAACATCAGAGTACAATATTAAAAGAAACATAATTCCCCAAAAGAAACATAGGCATAGTAGAAAGATAAGAGCTTGAGCAATTCATCTAAGCAGCTCCAGGAAAATGATAGTAGAACCCTGATCAAATTGATTATTCCTACCCTGAGAACCTGGGGGGAAACGGAAGAAAAAAGAGGAAAAAAAGGGTCAGACATAAAGTCTGGTGAGTCCAGTTATTTTTAGCAAATAAATAAGTAAAAGTATCATGACAGTAATATAAAGTGGATAAGAAAGATAACATCTTAAAAGGCAAGTATGACAAGGTAAACATGATAAAGTGTATACGCTTCTTGTAACACCCCACCTCCGCTAGGGTCACTCACAAAGGAATGCACTAGCTTTGGTGGAGCATTATCTAGGTAAACATACACAGAAATATTACAAGACATAACATATAAAACAGTGGAAGAAGAACCAAATTTTATTGCTTTAAAAAAAATCTACAAAGGTCTAAAGCCTTTTTACATCAAAATTCCATTAAATCCATTACATCGAAATCTGTCTTGCAATAGTAAAGAAGCATAAAACCATGGTCATAAATCATTCCCCAAGTAAAATAGTAAAGCGGCCATAGCCAAGAAAGGTCCAAGCCATATATGATGATCTTGAAGTAGAAAGAAGTCCAAACTATGTAGTAGTGTTTCCTTCCTGAGAACCTGGGGGGGAACGGAAGAAAAAGAGGCGAAACAAAACGGGTCAGTCATACAGACTGGTAAGTCCTAGTGACTTTCAACATAGAAACAAGTAAAGGTAACATGACATGTATAAACTGAAAGTAAACATAAGGATGATGACAAGATATGCAAGTTAAACTAAGACAACAGGATAAACTACGGTAACAAGATAAACTAAGGTCACAAGAAAAACTAAGGTAACAAGATAAGCTACGTATAGCATCGCATGTTTAACATTCTCTGCACCAACTGTACTAGTACCCCAACCCGTATCATCCTTTCCATGTATATGTACAGTCCCTTGCCATATATCGTACGGGTTTCATCACGTATTTCTATACTACTTCAACGTAGTGCCACCATTCTTGAAATCGTTTGGACTGCCACCCTTGTTCTGGCTAAGTTTCCTTATCATGAACTATCGCGTGTTCAACTAGGATTTATGCCACCTAGGACCACTAGGGATTATGCTATCTATTGAACGTTTTCTAGAATCGATTAGGGTTTATGCCACCTAGGACCACTAGGGGTTATGCTACCTAACGAAATCAACGTAACGATCTATTAATCGATCGGCTCCTTACAAGTCCTAGCTCGTTCATGTGTCTGTGTCATACGGCCCAATCACGAAATGTAGTCACCTGTGCTAGGTCCACCATAGGGTGTATCAAGCCCTAGGGTGCCAACCACCGACACGAATCAAGCACGCACAGTGTAAACCTACTGGTGCCCAATGCCTGCTTTTTCAACTCTGGACTACGTGCACGACCATAGTCCGCCTGAATCTACAATGGCGCACCAACTCAGCCGTCATTCTGGTCGCTTACAATCAGCCCAGTAATCGTGCCCCACCCTGCCTAGTTCCAGGGTATCGTGATACATCTGGTGGGTTACTGCTGAAAAGGACCGCCCAACTAGGGTTTCCGTTCAGTAGGTTAAGTGTTGTCATTTAAATTTGAGACTTAACCCCATCAGTCTAGCATGTCAAGTTGGTTAAGTGTGGTCATTCAAGTTCGTAACTTAACCCGTCTACGTGTCATGTCAAATTGGCTAAGTGTTGTCGTTCAAGTTCATGACTTAGCCCTACGAACTATCTGTCAAGTTGGTGAAGTATGTTCAAGAGGTTCATGACTTAACCCTATCAAATCATCGTGTCAAATTGGTTAAGTATATTCAAGCGGTTCATGACTTAACCCTATCAAATCACCATGTTAAATTGGTTAAGTATATTCAAGCGATTCATGACTTAACCTTATCAAATCATCATGTTAAATTTGTTAAGTATATTCAAGCGATTCATGACTTAACCTTATCAAATCATCGTGTTAAATTGGTTAAGTATATTCAAGCGATTCATGACATAACCTTATCAAATCATCGTGTTAAATTGGTTAAGTATATTCAAGCGATTCATGACTTAACCTTATCAAATCATCGTGTTAAATTGGTTAAGTATATTCAAGCGATTCATGACTTAACCTTATCAAATTATCGTGTTAAATTGGTTAAATATATTAAAGTGATTCATGACTTAACCTTATCAAATCATCGTGTTAAATTGGTTAAGTATATTCAAGTGGTTCATGACTTAACCCTATCATGTGGCGTTAATTCATTAATGCATCCAACCTCTCACATCAGACCTGTTGTTGTGGTTACAGAATATGCCGGGCGGTTCCGGGCATAATTACACCACAACTCAGTCTGACCTCAGGTTTCTAAGTGCGATATGACCAACTACCCACATTGGATCCTATTATTTGCAGTAACTGGATTTGCCGGGCGGTTCCGGGCATAATTACACTGCAAACTCAACCCAACCTCGAGTTGGCCATTTTCATGTTTATTCTAATGTCATGTCCATGTTCAAGTTTCATGTCAAGTTCGTGTCAAGTTTCTAAGCGAGTTTCTGTCAAGTTTTCATGTCAAGTTTTCAGGTTTCAACTTATACCTATTATCAAGTTCATGATTCATATTCATAACCAATTCATGTTTTGCCTAATCTTCCCAAATCGTATTCCTATCGCACGTAAACGTGAATCAATCTATACAAGTAAATCCAATTCCGAAATGAAAGGGGAAGACATCAAAACTATGACAGGAAAAAAAACGAGCACAAAGTGATAAATCTAATATGATATAGCTTGAGACAATTGGTTATAACATCCTTGGCATATAGCATAATAGTCCCAAAACATTAGGATTACAGATCTAGCATAATAAGGAGATAGTCATGATAAAAGTTGGCATAAAAGAATAGGCATGCAAAAGCAAGCCAAATACAAGGATAATGGATCCAATGGTTTTGTTGTACATAATAGCGAATAAACTAAGCAAGTCACACCCTAGGTATGAGATCCAACAAAATGCCAATTCGGTGTACAACTTGGTTTTCAACTATAGTGTTATGAACAATCAACTATAATAGTCACTTAACCACAACAGTCATAGTCATAGTGAATCATGAGCGATAAATCTCAATAGTCATGGATAATTATCCAAAATAGTTCTAGGCAACTTCCGTAAATAGTCATAGGCAATTAACTGTAGTAGTTTCAAAGTCATGGTCATAGAGGATAGCCTTATGTTCATAATCATAGGCAATAATTCATAGTCATGAGTCATAGGTGATTAGCCACAATTGTCTTTGTCATAGTCATAGGCAATAGTCTTATGTTCACAGTCATAGGCATAGGCAATAGTCTTATGTTCACAGTCATAGGCATAGGCATAGTGCATAGTCTTATGTTCACAGTCATAGGTATAGGCATAGTCTTATCATCAAGTCAAGATCCAAGAATTCATTTTATAATCTATCGTTTGAATAATAAACTAGGTCCAACAACATGAATGGGCATGATTCAGTCGATAAGAAATAACCCAAAATCAAAGATTCAAGAAGAGACAAGAACAGATCCAAATAGATAATCAAGCTTAGGTCCAACTTCATTTTATTCCATGTCCATATCAAATTTAACAAGTTTCAATCTCAAAGTGACTAGAACTTATAGAGCGTGGATCGAGAATTAGAGTGCATAGATTTGGTTCTGGAAACTATTATTGCAGTTGTCGAATCTCTATTTGTTTAGTCTTGTTCTAGTTGAAAACCCCATATTTGCAATTCCTAGATGTTGTCTTGACGAAGAAGAAGTAGTCTCTTTTATTTTAAATATTATCATTTTTGATTTTCACAGAGGTAGCATAAGGACAGAATGAAATGGTGTAGAGAGAATGAGGCTAGGGGGTTGTTTATATAGGGTTAGGCAGACGAGTCTGGTCACGAAACAAGTCTGAATACATCAGAATGCATCTGGTTCAGGAAATAGGTTCGGGAGGCAGGTCGACACTATGTTCGACCTGGTCCCTGGGAGGTCGACACTATGGTCGACCCCCAGGTCGACCTGGACTATGGGCGGGAGTTTTCCCGCCCTGCCTGCTGCGGGGTTGGAATTCGAATATCGAATTCGAAATTCGAGCTGTCTTTGATTCTGAAAATTTCTGAAACTTCTAGAGGTCATAACTTGGTCATACGAACTCCGATTTTCGAAAACTCGGACTCTATTTCATGTAAAATTTCGAGACGAACACAAAGGCGTAACCCGTTTCCCTTGATTATTATTTTAAAATTTATTTCTGCCTTGATTTATGGTTTTAACATGTTATAAAAATACGGTTGTTACATTCTCCCCTCCTTAAAGGATTTCATCCCCGAAATTTTCAAGTTACGAAGAATGTGTCCCACCATCCAATCATCCATCTACTCAATCATCAATCACAGGCATCCATTATCCTTAAGAGATTTCTAATGCTGTATGAACATATGCAGAAAGTGTGTGTATATGTTCCTTGTCTAATGCAAATGATCAGGCCTGATTGATCTTCTTAATGTAAAATATGTTTAGTGCCATGAATCCAACATGTATGCAAATAGTCCTAGTCATATAAACACTATATGTGTGCACAAACATCCATCCATATGCAACGTCCATATGATAACACATTCAATTCCATCCATAAACAAACGCATATGCAATATGAAAATGTAACTGAGCCGATCTAGTGCCTAATGTGTGTTCATGCGTCTACGAGCAACCACTAGCAGCCACTTGCAACCACTTGCAACCATCAATCATAACATGTCTCAAACACATGTTTACACCCAATTGTTCCTACCTAAAGGTATAGTCGAACGATAGAAGCAAGTAAAATCCTTGTGCCCATTAGGCAATGTCAAAACTGGAAATCTATGTCACATGTATACTGATTTGGAGAAGAACTCCCTAAGCACCAGCTCCGAAGACCGAAATCAACATCAGGCTGACACCCAAAGAATAAACCAACCAATATATATGTTTCTAGGAAACTAAGCATGATGGATTCTTTTTAGGTCACAAGAAATCCCTTCCTAAACCAACCCATATCCTATAAAGCCCAAAAAGTTTAGTCAACCCACCGGACACCCTCAAACCCCAACATATATCACAACCAAATGAGTCATACTCCTTATGGGGTTTGCAACAGAAATAAGATTGAGAATAGGACCGAGAGGATATACATAAAAGATAGCATGCAAGTAAGCTCTACAGGAAAAGAGGGATCATTGATACACTCTTAAAAAGAGATATGATGCGCGTATCTAGTCTTCAATCTTCTAAGTCGTATTTCCTTGTGCTTAACTCCATTGTGCTTTGACCGTCTTTAACTTCACAATTTCATAGTTCCTTAATTCTTGTTCCCAGAATATGAGTTGGAACTCATTCCACTGTCGCCTCTCGTTCCACTTTCGCTTATTCTCTTTCTAGTATACCCGATTCAAACATAACTGCGTACTCATAGTTTCGTGCAAGCTCTCCAAAATTCACTAGTGAATCTTGGATCTCATTCACTTACTAGAAGGTATTCCACATAAATGAATTATCTCTTGAAAATAAACAAATGCCAACCATGTTGCCAAGTGCACTTACTAAGGTGATTTTCTATAACTCATGCATAAGCGAAATGAACCATCCGCCTTAGTGGCGAACATTACTCGAGCGGATCGATAAATGTATCAAGAGATTCTAGGTAACTAAACATGGCAGAACCCTAAGGGTTACACTAGACATCGAGGGCATTACCATGGCAAGTCAAGCGTCTAACTACCCTCTTTTCATACTCGAGAATGGTACCATTTCTGGATAACCACTCCATCCCTAGAATCAACCCGTAGCCCAAAAACATAAGCTTTACTTCTAAACTCAACACTTAGCATAGACATTCTCAAATCCAAACAAGTCATGAATAAATGAGCCGATTCCCCAACAGGATTTGAGACAAAAACGGGATCCTCTACTACGCTAGTACTAAGGTGCATAGGCTCAACTATCGAGGCAGAATTAAAAGGATGCGATGTATAAAAACAAAGTTCCCACGGTATGTTAGAAAAGAGAAGCTAAACTTTTAACAGAAACGTTACCACCTCTCTAAGGTATGCTAGTAGTGAGAGCATACAATTGCCCTCTCGACGATCTTGTTCTTTGCCCTTGTCCTTGTCCTATGATACTTAACTACATGTCCCTTTTTACCATACCAACGATGTTCTTTCTTATCATGGGTTTTATTATTCTTTTACTTTGACCTCTTCACTTTCACCTTTTCCTCCTTCGTGGATTACGCCTTATCAACAAGTTTCTCATCCTTAGGCTTATGTTATTTATCCTCGTTCTATTATCCTTGTATAGCTTGTTGAAAAGTTTTCGAAAGCTACCTCCCTCGCACGGCAACCTTACAAAGCTTGAAATAAGATTAGTCGTAGATGAAACTACTGCGGCTACTGATAGAGGTTGGACAATACTTTGCCCTCTGACATGTGTCGCATGCCCACAAACTATGGTGAAAAAGAAAGAGAGAAGAGACTCAAGGAGAGAATCAAAAGATAGTGCTAATGGCTTTTGGGGAATACCCTTTTCAAAATAAACTTTTCTTGAAAAATGCTTCTTTATAAACATTTTGAAAATAGTTTCAGAAGGTTTTTAAAAGCTTTTTTCCCAGTCTGGTAACCTTCTGCTCTGATACCAAATGTAACACCCCACCTCCGCTAGAGTCACTCACAAAGGGAATGCACTAGCTTTGGTGGAGCATTATCTAGGTAAACATACACAGAAATATTACAAGACAGAACATATAAAACAGCGGAAGATGAACCAAATTTTATTGCTTTAAAAAAAATCTAGAAAGGTCTAAAGCCTTTTTACATCAAAATGCCATTAAATCCATTACATCGAAATCTGTCTTGCAATAGTAAAGAAGCATAAAACCATGGTCATAAATCATTCCCAAGTAAAACAGTAAAGCAGCTATAGCCAAGAAAGGTCCAAGGCATATATGATGATCTTGAAGCAGAAAGAAGTCCAAACTAAGTAGTAGTGCTTCCTTCCTGAGAACCTGGGGGGGGGGGACCGAAGAAAAAGAGGCAAAACAAAATGGGTCAGTCATACAGACTGCAAAGTCCTAGTCACTTTCAACATAGAAACAAGTAAAGGTAACATGACATGTATAAACTAAAAGTAAACATAAGGATGATGACAAGATAGACAAGTTAAACTAAGACAACAAGATAAACTACAGTAACAAGATAAACAAAGGTCACAAGAAAAACTAAGGTAACAAGATAAGCTACGTATAGCATCGCATGTTTAACATTCTCTGCACCAACTGTACTAGTACCCCAACCCGTATCATCCTTTCCATGTATATGTACAGTCCCTTGCCGTATATCGTACGGGTTTCATCACGTATTTCTATACTACTTCAACGTAGTGCCACCATTCTTGAAATCGTTTGGACTGCCACCCTTGTTCTGGCTAGGTTTCCTTATCATGAACTATCGCGTGTTCAACTAGGATTTATGCCACCTAGGACCACTAGAGATTATGCTACCTATTGAACGTTTTCTAGATTCGATTAGGGTTTATGCCACCTAGGACCACTAGGGATTATGCTACCTAACGAATTCCACGTAACGATCTATTAATCGATCGGCTCCCTACAAGTCCTAGCTCGTTCATGTGTCTGTGTCATACGGCCCAATCACGAAATGCAGTCACCTGTGCAAGGTCCACCATAGGGTGTATGAAGCCCTAGGGTGCCAACCACCGACACGAACCAAGCACGCACAGTGTAAACCTACTGGTGCCCAATGCCTGCTTTTTCAACTCCGGACTACACGCATGACCATAGTCTGCCTGAACCTACAATGGCACACCAACTCAGCCGTCGTTCCGGTCGCTTACAATCAGCCCAGTAATCGTGCCCCACCCTGCCTAGTTCCAGGGTACCGTGATACATCTAGTGGGTTACTGCTGAAAAGGACCACACAACTAGGGTTTCCGTTCAGTAGGCTAAGTGTTGTCATTTAAATTCGTGACTTAACCCCATCAGTCTAGCATGTCAAGTTAGTTAAGTGTGGTCATTCAAGTTCGTGACTTAACTCGTCTACGTGTCATGTCAAATTGGCTAAGTGTTGTCGTTCATGTTCATGACTTAGCCCTACGAATCAACTATCGAGTTGGTGAAGTATGTTCAAGCGGTTCATGACTTAACCCTATCAAATCATCATGTCAAATTGGTTAAGTATATTCAAGCGGTTCATGACTTAACCCTATCAAATTACCGTGTTAAATTGGTTAAGTATATTCAAGCGATTCATGACTTAACCTTATCAAATCATCGTGTTAAATTGGTTAAGTATATTCAAGCGATTCATGACTTAACCTTATCAAATCATCGTGTTAAATTGGTTAAGTATATTCAAGCGATTCATGACTTAACCTTATCAAATCATCGTGTTAAATTGGTTAAGTATATTCAAGCGATTCATGACTTAACCTTATCAAATCATCATGTTAAATTGGTTAACTATATTTAAGTGATTCATGACTTAACCTTATCAAATCATCGTGTTAAATTGGTTAAGTATATTCATGTAACAACCCGTATTCTACACATCGGAGGATCGTAGAATATTTATTATTTTCACATGCTAAGTCGTATGGTCATGTAACTTTGGGAGACGACTATTGGGGTCATTTCCCATGTTCATGATTTTTACCGATTTTTAAATGACCGTTTTGCCCCTAGCTGATCTTGTTTCGGCCATAACTTTTGATTAGAAAGGAATTTTGACCTGAAACCACTTTCATTGGCTTCGGATGATGGTTTACCTTTCCATAGAGTAATCAGATGCGAAAAACGGACTTACCGTTTGGGAGATATGGCTGAAATAAGGTTTGGAAGGTGAAAAACTGCTTAACCGGGCCAAATAAGGTGATCAATGAATAGGCCCATAACCCATTTCGGGATTAGGTTTATAGAAGGCTGAAAAGAGTTAGGGTTTCATTCTATTTCAGTTTCCTAGCCTCCACTTACCTCTTAGAAACCCTAAAAATAACCTCCAAACTCTAAATCACCTCCAAATCACTTTCTAATCAAGGATTAAGCTTAGCAACATCAAATCAAGGGAGATCTTCACCAAATCAAGATTAGAGCTGCTGTTTAGAATTGGGATTCACACCAAATCATAGACTTATTTCAGATCTAAGGTTTATTTGTGGCTAAGGTGGTTGATTTGCATAGTTCCTCACTAATTATGGCTAATTAAGGGTAATTAGTGTTAATTAGCGAATTTAAACATGATAAAATTCTAGAAAAATATTTATAAACTCTTAAATGATGTTTTAGACCTCTGATATGAATTTGGGTTAATTTGGTTAAGTTTTGCTAATCATATCATTAGTTTCACCTAAACATGCTTAAGGGAAAATATGGGGTTTTGGTTATGTTTGATCCATTTTAACCTATCATATTGTTGTTTTGGTGTTTGAGGTCACTTTCACCTGTCGCTATGACTATTTGGTATGACTTGTGATTGTTTAGAATAGTTAGAATGGTCGAAAACGCCGTCGAATGGCGTAAATAACTCGCTGGACAAGGTGCAAGAATTCGGATCGGATGGGGATTGAGGGTCGATCGGATCGCCCTATGGGATCATGGGACATCACCACGAGCCAAGTCATCTCCTCCGAGCCGAACCGTCTGCGCAAGGTCCACGAACATCAACCATGAACTGCCTCTCCTACCCGATCCACTCGTGCTTCGCACCCCGATCCGACCAGAGGAAGACAACATCCACGATCCACTTGTACTTGAACGCTCCGACCCGGATGCTCACCCACGAGTTGAAGGCACCACGAACCGACCTGAAGAGAGCACCCGATCCGAACCGTGGCAAGCTGGAGACCCCGAACCGATCCGCCAAGGGTGATGACGACCCGATCCGATCCAGGGATGTAGAAGGAGGAACCACGAACCGTGCTTGGGGGCGAACCGCGATCCAAACCGCCACGAGATGAATGATCTGAACCGATCCGATGATGACCAATAACCCGAGATGCAAAGGTAGTCCAAATGGAAGTTAGAGCTCAGGATCTAGTTGGGAACCAATGAGTTCACTTCATGGTTGGGCTTTGCTGCGGGACGTGTGCTAAGGAGTTGTCGACGTTCAAAACTTCGATTCACCACTGAAAAGGAATGATGTGCTACGTATCAGTGCAGTAGAGTCATTATGACTTGAGGGGCAAAGTGATTGTAGTAAGACTATGAGCCAGTGCAGTGGATTCATTGTGACTCCATGGGGGCAGAGTGGACATAGTAAAGGATTAGTAAGGCTATGAGCCAGTGCAGTGGGGTTATTGCGACTCCATGGAGGCAAAGTGGACATAGCGAAGGATTAGCGGCTCTGGATTAGTGCAGTGAAGTCATTGTGACTTCATGGGGCAAAGTGATCATAGCAAAGTATATTGGGTGATCGAAGTGGTGGATATCGTATGCTTTACGCACTGAGTGAGAGATGTAAGGATGGTTGTTATGCTTGATTGTTTGCCATCACTATGACATGCACACCCCCACCCCCGTTATCTTTACACCATTTGAAATGGCACCTTAGAGTGTTGTACAGTATGTAGTGCTAACTCTTTGGTTGCAGGTCCAGGTTCAGGTATGATTTAGTATACATGTTATTGTTTCGTTTAGATGCTTATCGCTTATACCAGACTTTTTGTCTGACCCAGAGTTTTATGTCTCTTCTTATAACTCTGGGTGCTCACACGAGCAGACTAGAGACAGGTTAGCTGGTGATGCACGAGTAGCTGATTCGGAGGCGAGCAGGAGGCTTCCACGTATGATATATAGATATTCTCCCTATGTCGTTGGTGGTCGCTACTTGGGCATTAGTAGTGTACCTCCCTTATCTTGCTTTTGCTTTTTGAGACAGTTTGAAAAGTTGTAATAATGTTGGCTTTGGATCATAAGTTGTACTTGGATTTTCCGCTGCTATGTTAGTTTGTTTTCAACTTATGCACTGTCTCACCTGTTTTATGTAAAGTATGTTGTCATTATATTTTGTTCCATGTGCTGTGAGACATTCTACAGGTTCCTTGTTAGTTTATTTCCTTCTTTCCTTTCCTTCTGACGACCGTTCCGTGCTAACTGGACATGTGTACAATGCACTTTTGGAGTAAATGTGGGTTGGTGCGGGGCGGACCGTCACATTTGGTATCAGAGCTCTAGGTTGCGTAGTTAACCTAGGGAGAGATAGTACGTATATAAGAGCACGTATTTTTGATTACTTTGGTTTTCAAAAGCTATATATGTATATTTACTATTAGTAGTATAAGAATGAAGTCGTACTGCACTAGCACCACTATGGGGTCGTTAATCGTTTTCTCTTTACAGATTGAACGATGAGTCGAGACACGAGGGGTGTTGGTAGAGGGACCAATAATGGAAATGCTCCTGACATAAGGACGATGTTCACTAACTTCATGAGGGAGATGCTTAGGGATGTTCAGGGAGCAGTTCCCAATCCCGAAAATGGTGGTGGTCCAGTAGTGCAGGCGCCTAGGGTCGATTTCGCCAAGTTGTGCAAGGATTACACTAACCTTGGTGGGAAGCCGTTCCATGGAACGGAGTCAGCCACAGATGTTCAGGATTGGTTAGGTAGCTGTGACCATATCTTTGACGACTTGGGTATTGAGGATGCGATGAAGAGAAGGCTAGCGTCTCGTAAGCTGCAAGGGCGAGCGATGAATTGGTGGAATACCATTAGAACAGCTACTCTAGAAGATCAGATTACTTGGGATCAGTTCAAGGCTCGCTTTAGCGAGAAGTTCATTCCAGCTTCCCAGAAGTCAGTGTTGTTTAAGAGATTCTTGGAACTCAAGCAGAATGGTAGGGCAGTCTCTGACTATATTGCTGAGTTCGACACTTTGTCGAAGTATGGACTATCTCTTATCGATACTCCTAAGAAGAAGAATGAGAAGTTCATTACTGGGTTGGTTGGATACTTGGGGGAAAGGCTTATCAACCACATCGATGAGACATTTGAATCGATTGTGGGGAAAGCTTTGAGATCAGAGAGTCTTTACCCTAAGCCAAAGATTGAGGCTGCATCTGCAGAAGGGCTAAAACCGCAAGCGGGCAGTGGAGGCAAGAATAACTCTCAGAATAAGAGGAAACAGAACCAATCTAAGGATGGCCAGAAAAAGAGCAAGAAAGATGTTAAGTGCTTCAGCTGTGGTAAGAAGGGCCATTATGCTAAAGAATGTCGGGCCAAGCCAGCGGATAGGAAGTACTACAACTGTGGCCAAGTGGGACATCATAAGGATAAGTGTCCACAACCTCTTAAAGAGAAGCAAATGGTGAAAGCATATGCCCTTAATGCTATTCCTTCTTCGCCGAATGCCCCAACTGCGGTGGAGAAAGGAAAGAATGTCGTCATCCAAGGTATGCTTTCTATTTATGATATACCAGTTCGAGTTTTGTTTGATACTGGGGCTTCCCGTTCCTTCATATCTAGTGACCTAGTGGATAGGTTGGGACTGGAACCCGAGATAGTCGATAGACCGTTGGTTGTGACAAACCCGATTGGTGGTTCGACTAACCTTAGTATGATTTGCCGAAATTTGGTCTTATCGAGTCATGGATGTATGTTTGTTTGTGATTGCTTTGTTTTGGGCTTTACTAGGCATGGCATTATATTAGGGGTCGATTGGCTCCAAAGATACGGGGTGGTGGTAGACTGTGAGGGCTTTTTGGTGATAGTTAGGGCGGATGATGGGCGGAGGGTAGTGTGTAGTCTACCTAGTGATGGGGTAATAGCTAGTTTTATAAATTCCCTCGACAACCCGCATGATGAGTTGTCAGATGTGCCCGTGGTTGGCCAGTATCCAGACGTCTTCGAGAAAGTGACCGGACTTCCACCACACCGAGAGATTGAGTTCCGTATTGATTTAGTGAAAGATGCCAGACCTATAATGATGCCACTTTGTCGTATGCCACCAAGGGAGCAGCGAGAGCTCGGGGTGCAGGTCAGTGATCTTTTGAAGAAGGGATTTATCAGAAGAAGTGTCTCCGAGTGGGGAGCACCAGTTGTGTTTGCCACTAAGGCAGATGGTTCCCTTCGTTTGTGTGTGGACTATCACGAGTTGAATAAGGTAACGAGGAAGAATAAGTATCCTCTACTGTGGATAGATGATTTGTTTGATCAACTGGAAGGAGCAAGAGTGTTCTCCCAGTTGGACCTCGCGACAGGATTTCCTCAGCTCCGAGTAGCAGATGAGAGTGTTCCGAAAACGACATTTAGGACGCCGTCTGGATTCTATGAGTGGTTGGTCATGCCACTTGGGTTGACCAATGCACCAGCATACTTTGTGGATCTTATGAATCGATTAATCAGATATCAGTTGAATAAGTTTGTTCTTGTGTTCGTAGACGACATCCTTGTTTACTCGAGGACAGGGCAGGAACACAAGGGACACATGAGGATAGTGATGGAGGTGTTGAGGAAACACCAATTGAAAGCGAAATTCTCTAAGTGTCACTTCTGGAGAAGGGAAGTGAGATTCTTGGGCGATGTTGTTTCAGAGAATGGTATTTCCATGGACCCTGCGAAGGTGGCTATGGTACAGGATTGGCCTACGCCCAAGAATGCAACAGACGTATGAAGTTTCTTCGGGTTAGCTGGATATTATCGTAAGTTTATCCAGGACTTCTCCAAGATGGCAGCACCATTAACCCAGTTGACTAAGAAGAATCAGGCCTTCGTCTGGGACGGAGGTTGTGAGAATGCATTCAAAAGTCTAAAAGAAAGGTTTACGCGTGCGCCAGTGCTAGTCATTCCTAAATAGAATGAAGAAATGACGGTATACACGGATGCTTGTGGTACCGGACTTGGTGCTGTGTTGATGCAAGGAGGTAGGGTTGTAGCTTATGCTAGTCGACAACTAAAGCCACATGAGAAAAGGTACCCTAGCCATGATTTGGAACTAGCAACGATCGTGTTTGCGCTGAAGATGTGGAGACATTATCTCTTGGGAGAGAGATTTGAGTTGTTTACCGATCATAAATCGTTAAAGTATATCTTCTCTTAGAAAGATCTGAATCTCCGCCGGCAGAGATGGTTAGAGTTCTTGGCTTCGTATGATTTTGATATCGCATACACACCTGGGAAAGGTAATGCGGTAGCCGATGCCCTGAGTAGGAGACATGCCAGTATAGGGGCTATGTTTCTAGAATGGAAGCAACAGGAGTATATCGCAGGGTTTGATTTCATACCAAAGTGCGAATTGGATCTAGAAATGCTAGCTAATTTGGCGGTCAGACCCACTTTGATAGAGCGGATTGGTTTCAGCCAGAGGGACGATCCTAATCTATTGGAAATCATCTCCAAGTTAGAGATGAATATCGACGGTGAGGAGATGAATTTGTATGGGCTTGATCAAGATAGATAGCTTAGAAAGAATGGAAGACTAGTTGTACCCAACGTGAATGGTTTGAGAGATGAAGTGCTTAGAGAATGTCATCACTCAAAACTGACTATACACCCCGGTGGTGATAAGATGTATCAAGACATAAAACAGACTTACTACTGGGAAGGGATGAAAAGAGACGTTGGGAAGTTTATATCCAAATGCATGAATTGCCAGCTAGTTAAAACCGAGCAAAAGAAGCCTAGTGGTTTGTTTCAACCATTAGAAATTCCCGAATGGAAATGGGAGCAAGTCTCGATGGATTTCATGGATGGTTTACCAAGGACTAGATCGGGACATGATAGCATTTGGGTAATTTTGGATCGATTGACTAAGAGTGCAAGATTTATACCGGTCAAATCGACCAGAACGACAGCTAAGTTAGCAGAATTGTATATGAAGTGGGTAGTGAGATTTCATGGAGTACCTAAAAGCATTGTGAGTGACCGAGAACCATTGTTCACTAGTGGGTTTTGGAAGAGCTTACAAGAGGCTCTAGGGTCGGAATTATATCTCAGTACCGCATATCATCCTCAAACCGACGGTCAGACGGAGAGGGTGAATCGTATATTGGAAGATCTCTTGAGATCTTGTATATTGGATTTTGGTGGATCATGGGATGACCATTTGCATCTAGTAGAGATTGCATATAATAATAGCTACCAATCCAGTATCGGTATGGCTCCAAATGAAGCTTTGTAAGGAAGATCATGCAACTCACCGTCATGTTGGATAGAGACCGGTGAGAAGTTTATGCTTGGACCAGATGTGGTAAGAGAAACCTCAGACAAGATTAAGATCATTCAACAACGAATGAAGGCTGCCTAAGATAGGCAGAAGAGTTATGCTGATAAGAGGAGAAGAGACTTAAAATTCTCCGTTGGTGACTTAGTGTTTGTCAAGATTTCTCCGTTGAAGAGCGTGATACGATTTGGAATGAGAGGCAAGTTGGCACCAAGATTTGTTGTCCCATTCCCAGTTCTCCAACAAGTTGGGAATTTGGCGTATAGAGTTGACTTACCAGAGAAGATGGCGGGAGTTCACAACGTATTTCATGTTTCCCAGCTAAGGAAGTTCGTACACGACCCAGATATGACTATTTCACCTGATCAGTTAGAGGTCTTCGAAGTGGAACCCGAGGAGGTTGGGAACCGCAAGCCGATTCGTATTGTCGAGCACGATACGAAGCAACTTCGAAGGAAGGCGGTGAAGCTAGTCAAGGTTCAGTGGGGCGAGAACGAGAATGACTGTACTTGGGAGACAGAGTAGAGCATTAGGAAGACGTATCTAGAACTCTTTGTCGAGTAAGATTTACTTTGTAATTTAGTTATTCTGCATGCTAGGATAGACTTGTTTTGCTTTTTTTGCATGTTTGATTGTTGTTTTATGGCTGGTAGGCATGCGGGACCCTTTGTGTGTTTGATTAGGGAATTAAGGGGGCGAAATTTCTTAAGAGGGGAAGAATGTAACAACCCGCATTTTGCGCATCGGAGGATCGTAGAATATTTATTTCTTTCACATGCGAAGTCGTATGGTCATGTAACTTTGGTAGACGACTATTGGGGTCATTTCCCATGTTCATGATTTTTACCGATTTTTAAATGACCGTTTTGCCCCTAGTTGATCTTGTTTCGTCCATTACTTTTGATTAGAAAGAATTTTGACCTGAAACCACTTTCATTGGCTTCGGATGATGGTTTTCATTTGCGTAGAGTGATCACATGCGAAAAACGGACTTACCGTTTGGGAGATATGGCTGAAATAAGGTTTAGAAGGTGAAAAACTGCTTAACCGGGCTAAATACGGTGATCAGTGGATGGGACCATAACCCATTTCAGGATTAGGTTTATGGGGAGGCTGAAAAGAGTTAGGGTTTCATTCTATTTCAGTTTCCTAGCCTCCACTTACCTCCTAGAAACCCTAAAAATGACCTCCAACCTCTAAATCACCTCCACATCACTTTCTAATCAAGGATTAATGTAACGACCCAGAAAATCTGAACCAATTTAAAATTTTTAAATTGGCTAAAATAATGGATTTTAAATATTTAAAATAAATATTTTAAATAATGGCGATGAAAACTGAGTTTGAATCGACATTTGAAAACGAATATAATTAATTATAATTATATATAGAATTGAAAATGGCGCGGTAGTTCGATAATTCGATTTCAAACTTAGTTTGAATATACCGGGTGCAAAACAATCCGGATTTTAGTGAAACCAAAAATATTTAAATCTGTTAGTGGATATCTTTCTAACGAATTCGACCAATCGAAATTTGATAGCGGGAATCAAAAGATATGTCCAGTTGAAAATTCTGAATAGTCGCTATGGAATTCAGGCCCTTAAAAATGGACATTTTGCAAATGACCTCGGATTTCGACGAAACCGCTTTTGTTAGATCCGCAGTGTGAAGTTATTGCTAGGTTTCAAATTTCATAATTTTTCGAATCAATATGTGAGCGTGGCAAAGGAAAACGCGTTTGACCGGTTTCAGTTGATTTTAATCGACTGGAAATTGACCATTTTTCAAACGGTCTCAGAATTCGACGAAACTAGTTTTGTTAGGACCGTATCGTCAATACGAAGCTAGAAAATATTTTTCTGGAATTTTTAGAGTTCGTATGTGACCCTGGTAAATTGAAATGTGCGTTTAAATTGAATATGTAAAGGATTACACTTTAAATTCAACGGAAACTGATTCAAACGATAGAATCAGCTTACGATACATGTCCCATTGTGTTCGAAATGGGGGTTATACGCTAGGAAAGACAGTCGTTGGGCTAGGTTTGGGGTTCGATAAAAAAAGCACTTAATGGAAATTAATTAAAAATATAATTATTTATAAAGGGGGCCCCTTTCTCTTCTTCATCAAGTCAACGACCCTCCCCCCTTTTTATTTCTTCAATTCAGATCGAGGTTTTAAAAAGAAAAAAAAAAATTAATCAGTCGCGGTTCCAGGTCGCCGCCCCGACTTGCGCTCCTCCGCCTCCCGATCCTCCTCCTTCCCACCGCCTCTCCTCCTCTCTCGCGTGGAACCCCAGACCCGCGCCACATCGAAGAACCAATTCGCGAGCCCCTCCTCGAGGCCAGCTCCGCCCTGACGACCTCCTGCCGCCGACCCATCGCCCCCTTCTTCGCAGAATAAAGTAAGTCGTTTTTATTTTATTTTATTTTATTTTTATTTTACTTCTGAAAAATTTCGATTTTTATGTATTTTGAAACTGATTTTTATAAGATTTAAAAACAGAAATTTTAATTAGGTTTAAACTGAAATTTTAATTAGGTTAAACTGAAATTTTAATTAGGTTAAACTGAAATTTTAATTAGGATTAAAACTGTTTTTTTTAAGAATTCAAAACTGTTTTTTTTAAAGAATTCAAAACTGTTTTTTTTTTAGAATTCAAAACTGTTTTTTTTAAAGAATTCAAAACTGATTTTATATAGAAGTAAAAACTGATTTTTTATATAGAACTTAAAACTGATTTTATATAGAAGTAAAAACTGATTTTATATAGAAGTAAAAACTGATTTTTTATAGAAGTAAAAACTGTTTTTTTTATAGAAATAAAAACCTGACTTTTAAAAGGAATAAAAACTGATTTTCAAAAGCATATAAAAACTGATTTTTGGAAAAAGTTTAAACTTTAAATAGAAAAAGGTTTGAATTTTAAAAGAAAAAAGATTTAAACTTTAAATAGAAAAAGGTTCGAATTTTAAAAGAAAAAAAGATTTAAACTTTAAAATAGAAAAAGATTAGAACTTTAAAAAAAAATAAAGATCATATTTTTAAAATAGAAAAGAGCAGATTTTTAGAATGGAAAAGATCCTATTTTTATAATAGAAAAGACGGGATTTTTATTAAGTAAAAGAAGTAAGATATGAAAATTTATATTTTTAAAGCAATAAAAATATAATTTTTACATCATAGAAATATTAAAAATATAATCTTTATATATTGAATAGCAAAGTCAAAATTCGATTTTTATTTATTGAATAACATAGTAAAAATTCGATTTTTACATATGTAGAGAATACGGGCGAAAGCGACAGAAAGGCGAAGATTTCTCTAAGGAAGTGTCGTGCAGTTGGATAGCTATTGGTGAGATTTCTGATTTAAAAATATTATATATGTGTGAAATGAAAGTGAATTGCTATATATAAATATATATCTATATATATATACGCCCCTCGTCCACAAACCATGGACGATATTTATTGGTTGAAATTGTTGTGAAAATTGATTGATAGCGAATGATTGTTTGGGATTGTTTGTGATTGATATTGGGTGATTGTGGTTGAAAAATACCCGTTTGTGATTGTGAAATATTTGGTTGAAACCACATAGGATTAGTTTGTGGAAATGAAATAAATATATACATGCCGCCTGCGTGCGAACTAGATGCATGATCCCCATTGTCAAAAACCGCGAGGTTTTAAGGTAGAGCGAGGAGCCGTACTAGGGACGGTCCCGGTTTAACTACCCTGCCATTATGCTGCCGAAATTTTGAATAATATTTGTGTGTTTGAATTATTTTCATATGCTTAAACTATATTTATTCATTGTATAGAAAACATTCATGTGTTGAATTGATATTCATTCGTTGTTTAGAAATTCATGTGTTGAATGGTATTCATATTTTGAAATAAATTGTTCGATAATAAAAATCACATTTTTATCTATATATAAAAACCATAGAAAACATTCATGTGTTGAATTGATATTCATTCGTTGTTTAGAAATTCATGTGTTGAATGGTATTCATATTTTGAAATAAATTGTTCGATAATAAAAATCACATTTTTATCTATATATAAAAAACCATAGAAAACATTCATGTGTTGAATTGATATTCGTTCGTTGTTTAGAAATTCATGTGTTGAATGGTATTCATATTTTGAAATAAATTGTTCGATAATAAAAATCACATTTTTATCTATATATAAAAACCATAGAAAACATTCATGTGTTGAATTGATATTCATTCGTTGTTTAGAAATTCATGTGTTGAATGGTATTCATATTTTGAAATAAATTGTTCGATAATAAAAATCACATTTTTATCTATATATAAAAACCATAGAAAACATTCATGTGTTGAATTGATATTCATTCGTTGTTTAGAAATTCATGTGTTGAATGGTATTCATATTTTGAAATAAATTGTTCGATAATAAAAATCACATTTTTATCTATATATAAAAACCATAGAAAACATTCATGTGTTGAATTGATATCCATTCGTTGTTTAGAAATTCATGTGTTGAATGGTATTCATATTTTGAAATAAATTGTTCGATAATAAAAATCACATTTTTATCTATATATAAAAACCATAGAAAACATTCATGTGTTGAATTGATATTCATTCGTTCTTTAGAAATTCATGTGTTGAATGGTATTCATATTTTGAAATAAATTGTTCGATAATAAAAATCACATTTTTATCTATATATAAAAACCATAGAAAACATTCATGTGTTGAATTGATATTCATTCGTTGTTTAGAAATTCATGTGTTGAATGGGATTCATATTTTGAAATAAATTGTTTGATAATAAAAATCGCCTTTTATCGACTATATGAACTGTGTAAAATAATCTCGTTTTAAAAGAAATTGTTTTAGAATAAAAATCTTATTTTTATCACCTATAGGAACTATATAGAAAAATAGTGTTTTGAAATGAATTGTTTTACAATAAAAATCACATTTTTATTGTATGCATAAATCGTTGAAATGTGAAGTGTTAAAAATAGCCACTTGTTCAAAATAAACATATATGAGTTGAAATATTCATTAATTAGCTAATGAAATGATTTGCACCTATTTATGTAACATTAGAATGAATGGTGTTTTTAAACCAAACAGAAATCAAATATGAAGTTGAATAGAAAATGATAAATGATAAGAACTGTATACATATGTACATGCATATTCATTGAACAGGTTATAGCAAAGGGGCTAGAGAAGAGGAATAAAATTTTGTGCCCGACAAATAGGTACACATTTACTGTTTTGTTTGGGTGATGATTTTATGAGCCTGTTGGCTAGCCGCTTGGCTTTTTCTTTTTCTTTTTGAGATTAGAAGGACCGGGAACGCTATTTGCGATTTCCCGATGCTCCCGGTGCAGGGGAGGTTATGGCGAAATTTTCCAAAATTTTAAGGTGTTAGAAAATTTTTTGAAGTGAAAACGATATTGAAATCATTGAATGAACTATATTTGTATAAATATACAAATATAAATAAAATTAAAACGAAACAAGGCCGTGCAGTTCGTATTTTGAAACCGTGATTTCAAACGACTAGTGCGGGAAATCCGACCATTGGATTTTCCCGAAACCTCTACCGTCGGGTACGCCTTGGAAATATCTTCCCAACGGCACCAACCTTGTAAAAATCCAACGGTTGGATTGTCTGGAATGTTTAATTCAAATCTGAAGAAAAACAGCTCCAGAAGCGATTATATTTATATATATATAAATATAATTATATATTAAATCGAATAACGACGCTGCAGTTCGTAATTTGAAATCGAAAATTCAAACGACTGTACCGGGAGATCCGACCGTCGGATTTTCCCGAAACTGGAACCGTTGGATTCGTTTTGAAAAGACCTTTCTAATGATGTAAATTTTGTGAAGATCCAACGGTTAGATTTTCAGATATGTGTAAATCAAATCTGAAGAAAAACAGCGCCACGGCCGCCTTATGGCCCGAAGCGTCGTTTTGAATAAAATGGCTATTTTAAAATAAATAAAAATAGCGATAAATAGTTATAAAATATCATAAGCGATATGGAATGGAAATAAACTGAATTTGCTTGATTTATGTGATGTTTGATGGTTGAATGTGTTTGGTGTGAAAATTACATTAAAGAACGAAATTGGTGTTGTCGAATAATTTAACCATTGAAATAAATTGATTTCAAATTTTAAATATACGTGAATTATTTGAAAAAGCCGAGTTAATTCTCATTTCAAATAATTGATCGACGATTGAAAGTCGAAGATGAAGACGATGGTCGAAGACCGGAGATCTTCACCTCGTTTGGATGGTAACCGAGGTCCTGATTGGGAGGCATCCCGAAATATGGATAATGAGTGGTGATCGTCCAGACGTACGTGGTGATCGAAGGGTTTGCGAGGTATTTAGTGCCTCCGGTTTCGTTCAGACCCAGAACGGACTTGTAAATGGACTGTGTGTCCGACATTGGAATTTGTTCTGTGTGATTGATAGCCATCAGTTGCACGGTGTGAATTGCCTGTGTGGCATGCTAAGATGCAGTGATCGGGGCTTCTGTTGAAAAGCAAAGTCTTGTGGTGATGATCAAAGCACCGCCTGTGTGGCGTAGCTTTGTGTATAACGTGAATTCGTGAGCCTCACACCCCGGTATGAACCTAAAATGGGAGAGGACATCAGGGAGGGCCTGCGTTTCTTTCTAGCTAGGGTGGTGTCAGTGACCTACCAGCCCTGACATTTATATACTTTTCACCTATGTGGTTGTTGCTGTTGCGAGGCGCCTCGGTTTGATCGGACGATCCGGGTCCGATGGAGTCATTCGTTGGCTCGTTGACGCCCCAAAGGGCGGGGAAACGCAGTGTTCAGGAATTTTAATCCACATCGGTGGACCGGCCCTGACGATCCAAAGGCTTGACTGAGTACTTGCCTGGGACACGGGCTAGAGCGTCTCGAATTCGGTAAGGACTATCTTTTGCCTTGGTTCATGACGGAAATCCAATTTCCAAATACGACACCGTGCGGTTTTGATTGTATACCTATATATGGCGACATAGTGGTATGGGGCATTAATGCCGTCTATGATTGATAGTTATGATTTGAAGTTGTTTTCAAAACATATAAACACTAGCAATAATATCAAATGCCTTTGTTTTATTCGTATCAAGCATATTTTGGCCGTTATAAGGTAAAACTCTATCCTCCGGTTTGCGTTGCATTGTGTGATGGGAACTGAGTCTTATAATGGCTTCATTTTTAGAAAAAGCATAGCGATGTTTAAAAGAAAGATTTGTTTTAAAGCACTGGCAATCCAATGGAGTAAACCCGTTCCACGAAAGTGGCGTGGTCCTGTGATTAGCCAAATTATATATGTGTTGAGTAGATTTCTCATACCAGTCCCATGACTGACTCGTAGTTTGTTTCACTCTCAAACTCGGGTGCCCCTTTTTCCATACGGGCAGCCTTGTATTCAGGTTTAGCTGGTTCTTTCTGGATAGCTGGAGCTGAAGATGGGTTCTATCATTTATTTCCTTTTATGCTGTTCAGCTCCTATTGTACATATTTTGTTTATTTCCGCTGTAGACATTTATGTATAGCTGAACTGTATTTGTACTAAGTAAGATCCTGTATACTGTGTAACTCTGATGATTACTTTTATCCAGTATATTTTGTTGTTCATTATCTGGTGTATTTATTTAATTTTGTTCTGCTATTATCTGTTTCTGTGTTATATTCCAAAGATAACCCTGTTTCCGTCTGAACGGGAATTCGGGTCGTCTCATCGTGGTATCAGAGCTTTGGTTAAGCTTAGTTCTGGAATATAACATTTGAACGAACTCGTCAGAAATAGAACCAGTAGTGTTCTAGGACGGGCAACTCTATACAGATAGGATCAGCAATATCCTAGTATGAGTATAGCAGAATCAGAACAGCTCGTTAGAGATGGGGTCAGAAGTGCCTCAGAACGAGTCGAGAGTAATATGTTTTTAAATAACGTATTTGTGATTATATATATATATAGTATGGTTTTAGAAATATAATTTTTGAATATATAAAAGATATATATTTGAAAATTTAAAAAGGTTAAAAACAATTGGATTGGTTGTTGTGTTGTGTGATTGTAGATTTATCAAACCACTTTCGACTTTGTTCCTTTTCGGGGACGAAAAGTTTTAAGTGGGGGAGATTGTAACGACCCAGAAAATCTGAACCAATTTAAAAATTTTAAATTGGCTAAAATAATGGATTTTAAATATTTAAAATAAATATTTTAAATAATGGCGATGAAAACTGAGTTTGAATCGACATTTGAAAACGAATATAATTAATTATAATTATATATAGAATTGAAAATGGCGCGGTAGTTCGATAATTCGATTTCAAACTTAGTTTGAATATACCGGGTGCAAAACAATCCGGATTTTAGTGAAACCAAAAATATTTAAATCTGTTAGTGGATATCTTTCTAACGAATTCGACCAATCGAAATTTGATAGCGGGAATCAAAAGATATGTCAGTTGAAAATTCTGAATAGTCGCTATGGAATTCAAGCCCTTAAAAATGGACATTTTGCAAATGACCTCGGATTTCGACGAAACCACTTTTGTTAGATCCGCAGTGTGAAGTTATTGCTAGGTTTCAAATTTCATAATTTTTCGAATCAATATGTGAGCGTGGCAAAGGAAAACGCGTTTGACCGGTTTCAGTTGATTTTAATCGACTGGAAATTGACCATTTTTTAAACGGTCTCAGAATTCGACGAAACTAGTTTTGTTAGGACCGTATCGTCAATACGAAGCTAGAAAATATTTTTCTTGAATTTTTAGAGTTCGTATGTAACCCTGGTAAATTGAAATGTGCGTTTAAATTGAATATGTAAAGGATTACACTTTAAATTCAACGGAAACTGATTCAAACGATAGAATCAGCTTACGATACATGTCCCATTGTGTTCGAAATGGGGGTTATACGCTAGGGAAGACAGTCGTTGGGCTAGGTTTGGGGTTCGATAAAAAAAAGCACTTAATGGAAATTAATTAAAAATATAATTATTTATAAAGGGGGCCCCTTTCTCTTCTTCATCAAGTCAACGACCCCCCCCCCCCCTTTTTATTTCTTCAATTCAGATCGAGGTTTTAAAAAGAAAAAAAAAAAAAAATAATCAGTCGCGGTTCCAGGTCGCCGCCCCGACTTGCGCTCCTCCGCCTCCCGATCCTCCTCCTTCCCACCGCCTCTCCTCCTCTCTCGCGTGGAACCCCAGACCCGCGCCACATCGAAGAACCAATTCGCGAGCCCCTCCTCGAGGCCAGCTCCGCCCTGACGACCTCCTGCCGCCGACCCATCGCCCCCCTTCTTCGCAGAATAAAGTAAGTCGTTTTTATTTTATTTTATTTTTATTTTACTTCTGAAAAATTTCGATTTTTATGTATTTTGAAACTGATTTTTATAAGATTTAAAAACAGAAATTTTAATTAGGTTTAAACTGAAATTTTAATTAGGTTAAACTGAAATTTTAATTAGGTTAAACTGAAATTTTAATTAGGTTAAACTGAAATTTTAATTAGGATTAAAACTGTTTTTTTTAAGAATTCAAAACTGTTTTTTTTAAGAATTCAAAACTGTTTTTTTTAGAATTCAAAACTGTTTTTTTAAAGAATTCAAAACTGATTTTATATAGAAGTAAAAACTGATTTTTTATATAGAAGTTAAAACTGATTTTATATAGAAGTAAAAACTGATTTTATATAGAAGTAAAAACTGATTTTTTATAGAAGTAAAAACTGTTTTTTTTATAGAAATAAAAACCTGACTTTTAAAAGGAATAAAAACTGATTTTCAAAAGCATATAAAAACTGATTTTTGGAAAAAGTTTAAACTTTAAATAGAAAAAGGTTTGAATTTTAAAAGAAAAAAGATTTAAACTTTAAATAGAAAAAGGTTTGAATTTTAAAAGAAAAAAAGATTTAATCTTTAAAATAGAAAAAGATTAGAACTTTAAAAAAAATAAAGATCATATTTTTAAAATAGAAAAGAGCAGATTTTTAGAATGGAAAAGATCCTATTTTTATAATAGAAAAGACGGGATTTTTATTAAGTAAAAGAAGTAAGATATGAAAATTTATATTTTTAAAGCAATAAAAATATAATTTTTACATCGTAGAAATATTAAAAATATAATCTTTATATATTGAATAGCGAAGTCAAAATTCGATTTTTATTTATTGAATAACATAGTAAAAATTCGATTTTTACATATGTAGAGAATACGGGCGAAAGCGACAGAAAGGCGAAGATTTCTCTAAGGAAGTGTTGTGCAGTTGGATAGCTATTGGTGAGATTTCTGATTTAAAAATATTATATATGTGTGAAATGAAAGTGAATTGCTATATATAAATATATATCTATATATATATACGCCCCTCGTCCACAAACCATGGACGATATTTATTGGTTGAAATTGTTGTGAAAATTGATTGATAGCGAATGATTGTTTGGGATTGTTTGTGATTGATATTGGGTGATTGTGGTTGAAAAATACCCGTTTGTGATTGTGAAATATTTGGTTGAAACCACATAGGATTAGTTTGTGGAAATGAAATAAATATATACATGCCGCCTGCGTGCGAACTAGATGCATGATCCCCATTGTCAAAAACCGCGAGGTTTTAAGGTAGAGCGAGGAGCCGTACTAGGGACGGTCCCGGTTTAACTACCCTGCCGTTATGCTGCCGAAATTTTGAATAATATTTGTGTGTTTGAATTATTTTCATATGCTTAAACTATATTTATTCATTGTATAGAAAACATTCATGTGTTGAATTGATATTCATTCGTTGTTTAGAAATTCATGTGTTGAATGGTATTCATATTTTGAAATAAATTGTTCGATAATAAAAATCACATTTTTATCTATATATAAAAACCATAGAAAACATTCATGTGTTGAATTGATATTCATTCGTTGTTTAGAAATTCATGTGTTGAATGGTATTCATATTTTGAAATAAATTGTTCGATAATAAAAATCACATTTTTATCTATATATAAAAACCATAGAAAACATTCATGTGTTGAATTGATATTCATTCGTTGTTTAGAAATTCATGTGTTGAATGGTATTCATATTTTGAAATAAATTGTTCGATAATAAAAATCACATTTTTATCTATATATAAAAACCATAGAAAACATTCATGTGTTGAATTGATATTCATTCGTTGTTTAGAAATTCATGTGTTGAATGGTATTCATATTTTGAAATAAATTGTTCGATAATAAAAATCACATTTTTATCTATATATAAAAACCATAGAAAACATTCATGTGTTGAATTGATATTCATTCGTTGTTTAGAAATTCATGTGTTGAATGGTATTCATATTTTGAAATAAATTGTTCGATAATAAAAATCACATTTCTATCTATATATAAAAACCATAGAAAACATTCATGTGTTGAATTGATATTCATTCGTTGTTTAGAAATTCATGTGTTGAATGGTATTCATATTTTGAAATAAATTGTTCGATAATAAAAATCACATTTTTATCTATATATAAAAACCATAGAAAACATTCATGTGTTGAATTGATATTCATTCGTTGTTTAGAAATTCATGCGTTGAATGGGATTCATATTTTGAAATAAATTGTTTGATAATAAAAATCGCCTTTTATCGACTATATGAACTGTGTAAAATAATCTCGTTTTAAAATAAATTGTTTTAGGATAAAAATCTTATTTTTATCACCTATAGGAACTATATAGAAAAATAGTGTTTTGAAATGAATTGTTTTACAATAAAAATCACATTTTTATTGTATGCATAAATCGTTGAAATGTGAAGTGTTAAAAATAGCCACTTGTTCAAAATAAACATATATGAGTTGAAATATTTATTAATTAGCTAATGAAATGATTTGCACCTATTTATGTAACATTAGAATGAATGGTGTTTTTAAACCAAACAGAAATCAAATATGAAGTTGAATAGAAAATGATAAATGATAAGAACTGTATACATATGTACATGCATATTCATTGAACAGGTTATAGTAAAGGGGCTAGAGAAAAGGAATAAAATTTTGTGCCCGACAAATAGGTACACATTTACTGTTTTGTTTGGGTGATGATTTTATGAGCCTGTTGGCTAGCCGCTTGGCTTTTTCTTTTTCTTTTTGAGATTAGAAGGACCGGGAACGCTATTTGCGATTTTCCGATGCTCCCGGTGCAGGGGAGGTTATGGCGAAATTTTCCAAAATTTTAAGGTGTTAGATAATTTTTTGAAGTGAAAACGATATTGAAATCATTGAATGAACTATATTTATATAAATATATAAATATAAATAAAATTAAAACGAAACAAGGCCGTGCAGTTCGTATTTTGAAACCGTGATTTCAAACGACTAGTGCGGGAAATCCGACCATTGGATTTTCCCGAAACCTCTACCGTCGGGTACGCCTTGGAAATATCTTCCCAACGGCACCAACCTTGTAAAAATCCAACGGTTGGATTGTCTGGAATGTTTAATTCAAATCTGAAGAAAAACAGCGCCAGAAGCGATTATATTTATATATATATATATATAAATATAATTATATATTAAATCGAATAACGACGCTGCAGTTCGTAATTTGAAATCGAAAATTCAAACGACTGTACCGGGAGATCCGACCGTCGGATTTTCCCGAAACTGGAACCGTTGGATTCGTTTTGAAAAGACCTTTCTAATGATGTAAATTTTGTGAAGATCCAACGGTTAGATTTTCAGATATGTGTAAATCAAATCTGAAGAAAAACAGCGCCACGGCCGCCTTATGGCCCGAAGCGTCGTTTTGAATAAAATGGCTATTTTAAAATAAATAAAAATAGCGATAAATAGTTATAAAATATCATAAGCGATATGGAATGGAAATAAACTGAATTTGCTTGATTTATGTGATGTTTGATGGTTGAATGTGTTTGGTGTGAAAATTACATTAAAGAACGAAATTGGTGTTGTCGAATAATTTAACCATTGAAATAAATTGATTTGAAATTTTAAATATACGTGAATTATTTGAAAAAGCCAAGTTAATTCTCATTTCAAATAATTGATCGACGATTGAAAGTCGAAGATGAAGACGATGGTCGAAGACCGGAGATCTTCACCTCGTTTGGATGGTAACCGAGGTCCTGATTGGGAGGCATCCCGAAATATGGATAATGAGTGGTGATCGTCCAGACGTACGTGGTGATCGAAGGGTTTGCGAGGTATTTAGTGCCTCCGGTTTCGTTCAGACCCAGAACGGACTTGTAAATGGACTGTGTGTCTGACATTGGAATTTGTTCTGTGTGATTGATAGCCATCAGTTGCACGGTGTGAATTGCCTGTGTGGCATGCTAAGATGCAGTGATCAGGGCTTCTGTTGAAAAGCAAAGTCTTGTGGTGATGATCAAAGCACCGCCTGTGTGGCGTAGCTTTGTGTATAACGTGAATTCGTGAGCCTCACACCCCGGTATGAACCTAAAACGGGAGAGGACATCAGGGAGGGCCTGCGTTTCTTTCTAGCTAGGGTGGTGTCAGTGACCTACCAGCCCTGACATTTATATACTTTTTACCTATGTGGTTGTTGCTGTTGCGAGGCGCCTCGGTTTGATCGGACGATCCGGGTCCGATGGAGTCATTCGTTGGCTCGTTGACGCCCCAAAGGTCGGGGAAACGCAGTGTTCAGGAATTTTAATCCACATCGGTGGACCGGCCCTGACGATCCAAAGGCTTGACTGAGTACTTGCCTGGGACACGGGCTAGAGCGTCTCGAATTCGGTAAGGACTATCTTTTGCCTTGGTTCATGACGGAAATCCAATTTCCAAATACGACACCGTGCGGTTTTGATTGTATACCTATATATGGCGACATAGTGGTATGGGGCATTAATGCCGTCTATGATTGATAGTTATGATTTGAAGTTGTTTTCAAAACATATAAACACTAGCAATAATATCAAATGCCTTTGTTTTATTCGTATCAAGCATATTTTGGCCGTTATAAGGTAAAACTCTATCCTCCGGTTTGCGTTGCATTGTGTGATGGGAACTGAGTCTTATAATGGCTTCATTTTTAGAAAAAGCATAGCGATGTTTAAAAGAAAAATTTGTTTTAAAGCACTGGCAATCCAATGGAGTAAACCCGTTCCACGAAAGTGGCGTGGTCCTGTGATTAGCCAAATTATATATGTGTTGAGTAGATTTCTCATACCAGTCCCATGACTGACTCGTAGTTTGTTTCACTCTCAAACTCGGGTGCCCCTTTTTCCACACGGGCAGCCTTGTATTCAGGTTTAGCTGGTTCTTTCTGGATAGCTGGAGCTGAAGATGGGTTCTATCATTTATTTCCTTTTATGCTGTTCAGCTCCTATTGTACATATTTTGTTTATTTCCGCTGTAGACATTTATATATAGCTGAACTGTATTTGTACTAAGTAAGATCCTGTATACTGTGTAACTCTGATGATTACTTTTATCCAGTATATTTTGTTGTTCATTATCTGGTGTATTTATTTAATTTTGTTCTGCTATTATCTGTTTCTGTGTTATATTCCAAAGATAACCCTGTTTCGGTCTGAACGGGAATTCGGGTCGTCTCAATTAAGCTTAGCAACATCAAATCAAGGGAGATCTTCACCAAATCAAGATTAGAGCTGCTGTTTAGAATTGGGATTCGCACTAAATCAGAGACTTATTTCAGATCTAAGGTTTATTTGTGGCTAAGGTGAGTGATTTGCATAGTTCCTCACTAATTATGGCTAATTAAGGGTAATTAGTGTTAATTAGCGAATTTAAACATGATAAAATTCTGGAAAAATATTTGTTGTAATAACCTGGAATATGTGAACTAATTTAAAATTTTTAAATTAGGTTATTACCAAAGAATTTGAAGGGTTGAAATAGAATATTTCAATAAAATATATAATTGGGTATAGTATTGCAGTTTGAAATTTTGAATATAAACTTTGTCTGACTGTACCGGGTGGAAAATATAACGGATTTTGATGAAACTGAAAATATTTAAATCTAACGAATCTGAAAAATCAAAATTTCATATCGGAAATCAAAAGTTATGGCCAAATGAATTTTCAGAAAGGTAGCTATATAGTATATATAGCCCTTGAAAATTGAGATTTTGCATACGACCTCGTAATTCGACGAAACCACTTTTGTTGGGTCCGGGATGTCAAATTATTGCTAAGTTTCAAATTTCATAATTTTTGAAGCTAGTATGTGAGCGGAACAAAAGAAAATGTGATTGGTCAAATTCTGTTAAAAAGGGTCGACCTAAAAATGGCCGTTTTTCAAACGAGCTCAGAATTCGACGAAACTGGTTTTGTTAGGACCGTATCGTCAAAAAAAGGCTAGATTTATTTTTCTGGAATTTTTCGATTCAGTTTGTGGCCCTGACAAATTGAAATGTACGTGTAAATTAAATATCGAATGTTTTATATTTTAATTTGAAAAATAACTGACTATAACAGTTGAAATGGCCAACGAAACATATCCCATTGTGTCCGGAATGGGGGTATTTAGCTAGGGGCGATAGTCGTTGGGTTTAAAAAGGAGTCCATTTGCAAAAACACTATTTAAAATTTCCTATAAAGCTCTGGCCAATCGGAAATTTTCTTTTATAAAAAAAAATAACGAACGAAACCCTAGCCGCCAGTGATATTGGACGACTCAGGAAGCACGAAGCTTCTCGTCGACTTTGCCGCCGCCTCAGGCGATTTCGCCGCCTCCGCCAATTAAAGCTTCCGATCGCCGTAGTCCCCTCTCCACATCCGACCCAGTCTCGCCACCATCAGAGCCGCAACCATCGAGTTCTGGCGCTCCAAAGTCGGCACGTTTAAGCCACCGCCCAGGGTTCATCTCGATGTCGAACTGGAGGAGACTGGTGGCGCCGGAAAGCTCTTCCCTCCCTCGACGACGTCCGACAGTCTGATCATTCTATAGAGCAACGAATCAAGAGAAAAATCAAAACCTAAATTTGAGCAGGTTTGAAAACTAACGGCTTATATAATTTTAAACTATTTTTACACTATAAAGCGTTGCAAAACTTTGAAAAATAATATCTTTTTCGTTCTTTAAGGAAATTCGATGAAACAGGAGACACCGTGACCGCAAGGAGGCTCTCTACATTCTAGAAGAAGCCGCGGATTTTTCTGACCTTCCTACGATTTTTAGCACTGCAATAACCAATGTGAGGAATCTAAACTATTCGTGTGAATGAAATCGTGTTGTATAAATTATATAAGCGAAGTGTAAATTATATACGCATTGTATACCTCATGTACATGTGTTGTATAAGTTATATTAGCGATGTATAAATTATACAAGCGTTGTTTGAAACATATATGCTTTGAGTTGTGATAAAATGCAAGTGAATTATTATATTATATATATATATACTCCCCTCGTCCACAGACCATGGACGATATTTATTGCTTGTGATTGACGTGATATTATATGATATGACGAATGGTTGGAAATAATTGTTTGTGGTTGATATTGTGGTTGAAAAATACCTTTGTGGTTGAAAAATACCTTTGTGGTTGAAAAATACCCTATTGTGGTTGAAACAAAATAGAATAGGATTGTGAATTGAAAATAAAACATGCTGCCTGCGTGCGAACTAGATGCATGATCCCCATTGTCAAAAACCGCGAGGTTTTAAGGTAGAGCGAGGAGCCGTACTAGGGACGGTCCCAGTTTTAACTACCCTGCCGTTATGCTGCCGAAATTTTCTGAAATATTTATGTGTTAGAATAATTTTCATTCGTCGAAATAAATTATACAAACTATATAGAATATTCATGTGTTGAGTTGCAATTCATTCGTTGAGTTGAAATTCATGTGTTGAATATTATTTGAATTTAAACAAATGGCTTTAGCGATAAAAATCACATTTTTATATAATTATACAAACTATATAGAATATTCATGTGTTGAGTTGCAATTCATTCGTTGAGTTGAAATTCATGTGTTGAATATTATTTGAATTTAAACAAATGGCTTTAGAGATAAAAATCACATTTATATATATATATATACAAACTATATCGAATATTCATGTGTTGAGTTGCAATTCATTCGTTGAGTTGAAATTCATGTGTTGAATATTATTTGAATTTAAACAAATGGCTTTAGCAATTTAAATCACATTTTTATATATATACAAACTGTATCGAATATTCGTGTGTTGAATTGCAATTTGTTCGTTGAGTTGAAATTCATGTGTTGAATGTTATAGTATTTTAAAATAAAATGAATCGACAATAAAAACTACACCTTTATTGTGAACATGAAGAGATAAAAATACACACGTGTCGAATAAATATTTTTGATGATAAAAATATTTCTTTTATCATGTATACGCTTAGTTAAAAATACACACGTGTCGAATAAATATTTTTGATGATAAAAATATTTCTTTTATCATGTATACGCTTAGTTAAAAATACACACGTGTTGAAATAAATAATAGTTTGCTAGAAATATTATTATTAGTTTTGTTCTTCATATATATACATGTGTTGAACAGGAAAAATGGATTAGCTGTAGAGTAAAGAAATTATTTGCGTGCCCGACAAATAGGTAAACCTTGATGAGTTGGCTGCGCAATTTTATTTATATATCAACTCCTGTGAATGCCATTGGATGCGGAGTGCTGGTTATTCTGTGTGAAATAATAAATAACGCCATAGGATAGTAACAATTAATTTTGAACTACACTACATGGCATACTTCATGACGATAGGCATACTTCATCATATCCCACATAAGCAATTGGAGCTTGTGTGACGAGGTGGAAGATTTACCATACAAGCAAGAGGCTTGTATGGCGATGACTATATACTACAGGTTGAACTGATGACTGATATGGACTATATAAATTATAACGATAAATTGCCAGATTAATAAAAACCCCACACGGGTCTGGAGTTGACAATAATCACATCGCTCTAGTTATTAGATAAGGCACATGGACTATTTATTTCCACACGGAAACGGGGTGATGAGAATTTATTCTCTGGAGTGATTATCAGTACATGCTCCCTCGTAAACACCAGAATATATCACTATAAATATGTGAATGCTTTTTAGGATTTATTGGGTACCTAATACGGCCCAATAAATTTCCAAACCCCTCCCCGTACAAAGGAGGTTATGGCGAAATTTTTCGAAATATTAAGGCGTTAGTGAAATATTTGAAGTGAAAACGAAGTTGAAAATATAGAATGAACTATAGTTGAAATAATAGAATGAACTATATTTATATATATAAATATAAATATAATTAAAAGGAATAGAGGCCGTGCAGTTCGCGTTTCGGAATCGTAATTTGAAACGATTAGTGCGAGAAATCCGACCATCGGATTTTCCCGAAACCGCAACCGCTGGGTTCGCCTTGGAAATATCTTTCCAACGGCACCAACCTTGTAAAATCGAACGGTTGGATTGTCCGGAATGTTTAATTTAAATCTGAAGAAAAACAGCGCCAGAATCGTTTATATTTATATATAAATATAAATAAAATTAAATTAAATCGAATAACGACGCTGCAGTTCGAATTTTGAAACCGTAACTTCAAACGACTAGTGTGGAAGATCCGACCGTCGGATTCTCACGAAACTAGAACCGTTGGGTTCGCTTTGGGAATATCTTCCCACTGACATAGACTTTGTAGAAAGCTAACGGTTAGATTTTCCGATATGTGTAAAACAAACTAGGAGAAAAACAAAGCCAGTGCCACGGCACGACCTGAAACGTCGTTTAATTAAATATGGCCATTTTTAAATAAATAAAAATGGCGAAAAATCGTTATAAAATATTATAGGCAACATAGATTGCAAATAAACCAATTGGGCTTGAATTGTTTGATATTTGATGGTTGTATGTGCTTAACACGAAAATAACACTAAAGAACTGAAAGATGGATGTCAAATAATATAACCATAGAAAGAATCGATTTAAATTCTAATGACGTGAATTATTTGAAAAGGCTGAGCTAACCCTCATTTCAAATAATTCATCGAGCGATTCGAATTGGAAAATGCAAAGACGATTCAAGACCGACGATCTTCGTATCGGTTGGATGGGCGCTACTGAGGTTCCTAACCGGAGTAGCTACCGGAAAGGGGCGGAAGTAGTAGCCGTTTGAACGTATGGGTTGATTGTACGGATATACGAGGAATTGACGCCTCCGGTTTCGTTCAGACCCAGAACGGACTTGCAAATGGACTGTGTGTCTGACATTGGATTTTGTTCTATACTGATTGATCTCTGTTAAATATATATCTGTTTGGCGGCGGAGAATTTATTCTTTTGCTTAACGCCCTTCTCTGAGACGTACGAGCTCAGGGGTTATATATCGATGGAAATCAATCATATGGAGTGGACTGCCTATGTGGCATGCCAAGATGTTGTGATCAAGGCTTCTGTTGCAAAGCAAAGTCTTGTGGATGATGATCAAAGCACGGTCTGCGTGACCTGGCTTTGTGTATTTCGTAGATTCGCGAGTCTCACACCTCGGTATGAGTCAAAAACGGGATAAGGACCCAAGGAGAGCATGACGTTTCTTTCTAGCTATGATGGTGTCAGTGACTTACCAGCCCTGACATTTATATTTACTTTTCACCTTTGTGGTTGTTGGAATGCGAGGCGCCTCGATTATAGGTCTGTAAGGACCGGGAAACGTGTGTCCAGGAATAATTAATCCTCAAACGTAAGAGAGGACCGGCCTTGGAGGATCCAGCGGTTGCCCAGAGTGTGTAGTCCCGAGGCATTTGCTAGAGTGTCTCGAAGCGGAGAGGAGCTTGCCCCTTGCCTCGACTCATGACGGAAATCCAATTTCCAATACGAAATAACGGACTCGATTGTAGAACTAGTATGGCGACATAGTAGATGGTAGCTATGCCGCCTATGATTGATATTTATGATTTTATTCGTTTTTGAAACATATATGCACTAGTAATAATATCAAATGATTTTGCTTTATACGTATCAAGCATATTTGGGTATTATAAGGTAAAACTCTATCCCCCGGCTTGCGTTGCATTGTATGATGGGACCTGAGTCTTATAATGGCTTCATTCTTTCAAAAAGCATTGCGTTGTTTTAAAAGAATTTACTTTGTTTTAAATGCACTAGCAATCACTGGAGTAAACCCGTTCCGCGAAAGTGGCGTGGTCCTATGATTCGCTATTACTATTGTTTAATTGTTAAATAGATTCCTCATACCAGTCCCCATGACTGACTCGTTGTTTGTTTCACTTTGCAAACGCGGGTGCCCTTATTTTCACACGGGCAGCCTAGTACATAGGTGACAGGTTGTTTTTGGCTCTGCACTGCTGCATAGAATGCATTTTTGGCTCATGGCGAGGCTGACTTCACAGAGATGACTTTGATATTTTCGTCCATTACTGTACTTATATTATGATTCCGCCACGGGCGATGCAAACTGGTTTACTTTCCGTATTTCTTACTATATGTATATGTATTCCGCCTTCGGCGATGTAGACTAATACCCTTATTATGTCTCACTGCATGTATGTATTCCGCCTCTGGCGATGATGACTGATCACTTTCCTTTTGTTTACTACGTTATATCCCACGCTATGCTATTCTGATGTTGTTACATGTTGTGATTCCGCTATCATATCCATGTAAAATTATTCTATTTATTGTTTTGCTATTATCTGTACTCTGCTATGATGATTAATGTGTTATATTCCAATGATTATCCTTAATACCGCCCCTCGGATTTTTGGATCGTCACAGTTGGTATCAGAGCTTTGGTTAACCTTAGTTCCGGGATCTAACACAGTAAACACCTCGCCAGAATAGAATCAGTAGTGTTCTAATGCGAGTAGCTCGTTAGAGATAGGATTAGCAATATCCTAGAATGAGCTAAGCAGATTAGCAAAACATTTTGATCAGTACATCATCATTATCTTTCCTTGTATTCCCCTGCTTTATCATTTATGAAAATTATCAAATTTGTGAGCTTGACTCTTTTCTTGCTTATACAGTACTCTTAGATGGATACACGAGCAGTAGCAGCTAGAGGAGGCCGTGGAGGCCGAGGAGAGGCAGCAGGAGGACGGGGGAATATCCCCGTAGTTGTGGAAGGCCCTATTGTTCAACCACCAGCACCCGAGGACTTTGAGCTAGACAAAGTAGCGAAGAGGTATAGGAACCTTGGGGGAAAACCCTTTACTGGCATTGGTACAGTGACCGAGGCTATAGCTTGGCTGAAGACCTATGAGAAAATCTTTGAAGGCATGGATATGGGGACCAACAACAAAGCACGACTTGGTATTTGGCTCCTTCTGGAGGAAGCAGAGTTGTGGTGGGATGCCATTACCTCAGAGGATGCAGCTGGTACTGTCAGAACTTGGGAGCAATTCAAAACTATGTTCAATGAGAAGTTTGTACCTGAACAGGCTCTAGAGAGGATGCGAGAGCAGTTTGCTAATCTCCAGCAAGGAGATCTCTCTATTCAGGATTATCTAAATAAGTTCACTCAGTTGTCGCGCTATGCTCCAGAGCTGATTTTGACCAACAAAGCAAAGAACAAGAGATTCATATTTGGGCTGAAGCGCAAGTACCACGACAGAGCTATGAGCAACATCAAACTCTCCTTTTCAGAATTAGTAGAAATGGCTTGCAATTATGAAGACATGGATGAAAGGCACGCTAGCCAAGACCGCGCCAAAAGCCAAGCTGGAAACAAGCGCAAGGCTTCAACAGACCAACCCGAATCTAGCATTACTGCGGCCGCTACTCAGAAACCTGCAAAGATCCCGAAAGGAAATTGCTACAACTACGGGAAGCCAGGTCATTTTTCTAATGTATGCAAAGCCCCGAGGAAGCCAAAGGCCAATGACTCAGCCGAATGCTACAACTGCCATAAGAAGGGGCACTATAGCAGGAATTTTCCTCTGAAGCAGAATGCACAAGTGGCTCATGTCTATGACGGGAAAACCCCGCCAGCTACCACCGATGGATCAGGTAAACCCGATGTCTTGGGAGGTACCCTTACTATTAAAAATATTCCTGTTTCTGTACTTTTTGATACTGGTGCATCATGTAGCTTCATTTCTGGTAACCTTGTTCACAAATTAAAATTGAATCAAAGAATTCTAAAGGAACCAATTAAAGTTCAAAATCCGATAGGAGGTTCTGTTAGTCTCAGTTCATACTGTAGAGTGCCTATCTCCTATTCCTTCTACAAGTTTCCTATCAACTTAATAATCATGAATCTATTGGAATTCGATGTTATTCTCGGTTTGGAATGGTTAACGAAATATAAGGATGAAGTTAGATGTGCCAAGAGAACCGTTAAAGTCGAAACGAAGCTTGGACCTATATGTATACCATGTCACGGTTCAGAAATAAATAGAATAGAATTTTGGTCTTCTTTAGAAGTTATTCCCCCTTCATTAGAAAAGATACCGGTCGCTAAAAACTATGCGGATGCGTTTGAAGAAGTAGAAAACTTACCGCCGCAAAGAGAGATTGAATTTAGAATAGATCTAATTCCTAACGCCTGACCAGTAGTACATCCAATAAGAAGAATGGCCCCGAAAGAAAAAGAAGAGTTAAGTAGTCAAACCCGAGAATTGCTTTGGAAAGGTCTAATTAGACCAAGCTTTTCAGCGTGGGGAGCAGCAGTAGTATTTGTCCCGAAATCAGACGGTACTCTAAGACTTTGTGTTGATTACCGAGATCTCAATAAGCAGACACTGAAGAACAAATATCCCTTGCCCCGAATAGACGATCTGTTAGATCAATTAAATGGAGCAACAGTATTCTCCAGAATGGACCTAGCTACAGGTTTCCACCAATTACGTATAGCCGAAGACTGTGTTCCTTTGACAGCCTTCAGGGGTCCCGATTTATTCTACGAATGGTTAGTAATGTCGTTCGGCTTGTGTAACGCTCCGGCATACTTCGTCGATCTTATGAACAGAGTGTTCCGTGGTGTATTGAATAAATTTGTTCTAGTCTTCATCGATGACATTTTAATCTACTCCAAGTCGGAAGACGAACATGCAAAACATTTAGAACAAGTATTGAAAATTCTAAGGAGAAATGTCTGGAAAGAAAAATTTTCTAAGTGTGTCTTCTGGCAGAATGAAGTTAAATTCCTAGGCCATGTCGTATCAAAAGAAGGGATTGCTGTAGATCCAAGCAAAATTACAGCGATTCAGAACTGGAAACGACCTACTACTCCCACGGAAGTTCGAAGTTTCCTTAGATTGGCTAGTTACTATCGGAAATTCGTTCAGGATTTTTCAAAGATATCTGGTGTATTGACAAAGCTTACAAAGAAGCATGAGAAATTCAAATGGACTCCCGAATGTGAAGAAGCTTTCCAGGAGCTGAAACTGAAGTTGACAACTGCTCCAGTATTGACCATTATAGAAGGTAATCAAGACTTGACTGTATGGACAGATGCTTCTATTAGAGGGCTAGGAGCAGTGTTAATGCAAAAAGGCCAAGTGGTCGCTTATGCCAGCCGTCAGCTGAAGCCGCATGAAAGAAACTATGCAACTCATGATCTTGAGTTATTAGCTATCGTGTTTGCTTTAAGAATCTGGAGGCAATATTTACTGGGCGAGAAGTTCGAACTATACACCGATCATCAATCCTTGAAATATCTGTTCACTCAGAAAGATCTAAATTTGAGACAACAACGTTGGTTAGAATTCCTTGCAGCATACGATTTTGAAATTCTATACACTCCAGGGAAAGCCAATGTTGTAGCAGATGCGCTCAGCAGAAAGAATGAAATCATCGCCAGTTTTTTCATCACGTCTTCATTAATAGACAGGATCTCGACCCATCAGAAAGACGATGAATTTATTCAAAGAATCAGTCAGAGAGTCAAAGGAGGTGAATCCACCAGTTTTCGACTCGATGACAAAGGAGTTCTAAGATTAAAGGGCAGAATTTGCATCCCAAACCTTCCCGAGCTCAGAAGAGAAATACTTGATGAGTGCCACAAGTCCAAACTAAGTATCCATCCCGGTGTGAGCAAAATGTACAACGATATCAATCGCACATTCTGGTGGAGAGCTTTGAAAAGAGATATCTCATTATATGTTAGCAGATGCCCCACTTGTCAGCTAGTTAAGAGTGATCAGCAGAAATTGGCTGGATTATTACAACCCTTAGAAATTCCAGGATGGAAGTGGGAACAAATTTCGATGGACTTCATTGATGGCTTGCCTCGAACTAGAAAAGGAAACGACAGTATATGGGTAATCGTAGATCGCTTCACGAAGACTTCCCATTTCATACCTGTCCGATCCAACAGAATGGCTCAAAGTCTAGCACAGATTTACTTCAAAGAAATAGTTAAACTTCATGGAGTGCCGCTCAATATAGTCAGTGATAGAGATCCTCTATTTACTAGCAAATTCTGGGAAGCATTCCAGGAAGAATTGGGAACCAAATTGAATCTAAGCACCGCTTATCACCCTCAGACAGATGGCCAAACTGAGCGGGTGAATAGAATTCTAGAAGATTTACTGCGGGCTTGCGTTATCGATTTTGGAGGCTCATGGGAAGATCACTTACATTTAGCCGAATTCTCTTACAACAATAGTTATCAAGCAAGTTTGGGAATGTCTCCATTTGAAGCATTATACGGTAGACCGTGCAGATCTCCCGCATGTTGGGTAGAACCTGGCAACAGACTTGTGTTAGGGCCCGATATGATTCAAGAAGCATCGGATAAAGTCGATTTCATTAAGAAGCGATTAAAAACCGCGCAGAGCCGACAGAAAAGTTATGCTGATGCGAGAAGAAGGGATATATCGTTTGTCGTTGGCGATTATGTTTATTTAAGAGTTTCTCCAATGCGGGGAGTAATCAGATTTGGCAAGACTGGGAAGTTGGCACCGAGATTTATTGGTCCCTTTCCTATATTTGAACGGATTCGAACTCTTGCATATAGGGTTTCATTACCTAATTGGTTACCTGGTGTACATGATGTGTTCCACGTCTCTCAACTCAGAAAACATGTTCATGATCCAGATCTTGTTGTGGAAGAAGCAGCGCAACATGATATTGACATAACTCCAGAATTAGCACTCAGAAGAGAGCCATTAAAGATAGTTGGCAAAGAAACTAGAGAGCTAAGGAGGAAAAAGATTCATTTAGTCAAAGTGCAGTGGAGTAGTGATCCTAGAGACTGTACTTGGGAGACTGAGGAAAGCATTAAACAAGCCTATCCCAAATGCAGAGTGGACATCTCTGACTAACTCCAGTGCAAGGTACCTTTACAATACTTTGCATTTACATTTTATTTCCTACTTAGCTGTAATTTCCTTTTCGAGGACGAAAAGTTTTAAGTCGGGGAGATTGTAATAACCCGGAAAATGTGAACCAATTTAAAAATTTTAAATTAGGTTATTACCAAAGAATTTGAAGGGTTGAAATAGAATATTTCAATAAAATATAGAATTGGGTATAGTATTGCAGTTTGAAATTTTGAATATAAACTTTGTCTGACTGTACCGGGTGGAAAATATAACGGATTTTGACGAAACTGAAAATATTTAAATCTGTTTATCAATACCTTTCAAACGAATCTAAAAAATCGAAATTTCATAACGGAAATCAAAAGTTATGGCCAAATGAATTTTCAGAAAGGTCGCTATATAGTATATATAGCCCTTGAAAATTGAGATTTTGCATACGACCTCGGAATTCGACGAAACCACTTTTGTTGGGTCCGGGATGTCAAATTATTGCTAAGTTTCAAATTTCATAATTTTTGAAGCTAGTATGTGAGCGGGACAAAAGAAAATGTGATTGGTCAAATTCTGTTAAAAAGGGTCGACCTAAAAATGGCCGTTTTTCAAACGAGCTCAGAATTCGACGAAACTGGTTTTGTTAGGACCGTATCGTCAAAACAAAGCTACATTTATTTTTCTGGAATTTTTCGATTCAGTTTGTGGCCCTGACAAATTGAAATGTACGTTTAAATTAAATATCGAATGTTTTATATTTTAATTTGAAAAATAACTGACTATAACAGTCGAAATGGCCAACGAAACATATCCCATTATGTCCGGAATGGGGGTATTTAGCTAGGGGCGACAGTCGTTGGGTTTAAAAAGGAGTCCATTTGCAAAAACACTATTTAAAATTTCCTATAAAGCTCTGGCCAATAGGAAATTTTCTTTTATAAAAAAAAATAACGAACGAAACCCTAGCCGCCAGCGATATTGGACGACTCAGGAAGCACGAAGCTTCTCGTCGACTTTGCCGCCGCCTCAGGCGATTTCGCCGCCTCCGCCGGTTAAAGCTTCCGATCGCCGTAGTCCCCTCTCCACATCGGACCCAGTCTCGCCACCATCAGAGCCGCCGCCATCGAGTTCTGGCGCTCCAAAGTCGGCACGTTTAAGCTGCCGCCCAGGATTCATCTCAACGTCGAACTGGAGGAGACTGGTGGCGCCAGAAAGCCCTTCCCTCCCTCGACGACGTCCGACAGTCTGATCATCCTATAGAGCAACGAATCAAGAGAAAAATCAAAACCTAAATTTGAGCAGGTTTGAAAACTAACGGCTTATATAATTTTAAACTGTTTTTACACTATAAAGCATTGCAAAACTTTGAAAAATAATATCCTTTTCGTTCTTTAATGAAATTCGATGAAACAGGAGACACCGTGACCGCAAGGAGGCTCTCTACATTCTAGAAGAAGCCGCAGATTTTTCTGACCTTCCTACGATTTTTAGCACTGCAATAACCAATGTGAGGAATCTAAACTATTCGTGTGAATGAAATCGTGTTGTATAAATTATATAAGCGAAGTGTAAATTATATACGCATTGTATACCTCATGTACATGTGTTGTATAAGTTATATTAGCGATATATAAATTATACAAGCGTTGTTTGAAACATATATGCTTTGAGTTGTGATAAAATGCAAGTGAATTATTATATTATATATATATATATATATACTCCCCTCGTCCACAGACCATGGACGATATTTATTGCTTGTGATTGACGTGATATTATATGGTATGACGAATGGTTGGAAATAATTGTTTGTGGTTGATATTGTGGTTGAAAAATACCTTTGTGGTTGAAAAATACCTTTGTGGTTGAAAAATACCCTATTGTGGTTGAAACAAAATAGAATAGGATTGTGAATTGAAAATAAAACATGCCGCCTGCGTGCGAACTAGATGCATGATCCCCATTGTCAAAAACCGCGAGGTTTTAAGGTAGAGCGAGGAGCCGAACTAGGGACGGTCCCGGTTTTAACTACCCTGCCGTTATGCTGCCGAAATTTTCTGAAATATTTATGTGTTAGAATAATTTTCATTCGTCGAAATAAATTATACAAACTATATAGAATATTCATGTGTTGAGTTGCAATTCATTCGTTGAGTTGAAATTCATGTGTTGAATATTATTTGAATTTAAACAAATGGCTTTAGCGATAAAAATCACATTTTCATATAATTATACAAACTATATAGAATATTCATGTGTTGAGTTGCAATTCATTCGTTGAGTTGAAATTCATGTGTTGAATATTATTTGAATTTAAACAAATGGCTTTAGCGATAAAAATCACATTTTTATATATATATACAAACTATATCGAATATTCATGTGTTGAGTTGCAATTCATTCGTTGAGTTGAAATTCATGTGTTGAATATTATTTGAATTTAAACAAATGGCTTTAGCAATTTAAATCACATTTTTATATATATACAAACTGTATCGAATATTCATGTGTTGAATTGCAATTTGTTCGTCGAGTTGAAATTCATGTGTTGAATGTTATCGAATTTTAAAATAAAATGAATCGACAATAAAAACTACACCTTTATTGTGAACATGAAGAGATAAAAATACACACGTGTCGAATAAATATTTTTGATGATAAAAATATTTCTTTTATCATGTATACGCTTAGTTAAAAATACACACGTGTCGAATAAATATTTTTGATGATAAAAATATTTCTTTTATCATGTATACGCTTAGTTAAAAATACACACGTGTTGAAATAAATAATAGTTTGCTAGAAATATTATTATTAGTTTTGTTCTGCATATATATACATGTGTTGAACAGGAAAAATGGATTAGCTGTAGAGTAAAGAAATTATTTGCGTGCCCGACAAATAGGTAAACCTTGATGAGTTGGCTGCGCAATTTTATTTATATATCAACTCCTATGAATGCCATTGGATGCGGAGTGCTGGTTATTCTGTGTGAAATAATAAATAACGCCATAGGATAGTAACAATTAATTTTGAACTACACTACATGGCATACTTCATGACGATAGGCATACTTCATCATATCCCACATAAGCAATTGGAGCTTGTGTGACGAGGTGGAAGATTTACCATACAAGCAAGAGGCTTGTATGGCGATGACTATATACTACAGGTTGAACTGATGACTGATATGGACTATATAAATTATAACGATAAATTGCCAGATTAATAAAAACCCCACACGGGTCTGGAGTTGACAATAATCACATCGCTCTAGTTATTAGATAAGGCACATGGACTATTTATTTCCACACGGAAACGGGGTGATGAGAATTTATTCTCTGGAGTGATTATCAGTACATGCTCCCCCGTAAACACCAGAATATATCACTATAAATATGTGAATGCTTTTTAGGATTTATTGGGTACCTAATACGGCCCAATAAATTTCCAAACCCCTCCCCGTACAAAGGAGGTTATAGCGAAATTTTTCGAAATATTAAGGCGTTAGTGAAATATTTGAAGTGAAAACGAAGTTGAAAATATAGAATGAACTATAGTTGAAATAATAGAATGTACTATATTTATATATATAAATATAAATATAATTAAAAGGAATAGAGGCCGTGCAGTTTGCGTTTCGGAATCGTAATTTGAAACGATTAGTGCGAGAAATCCGACCATCTGATTTTCCCGAAACTGCAACCGCTGGGTTCGCCTTGGAAATATCTTTTCAACGGCACCAACCTTGTAAAAATCCAACGGTTGGATTGTCCGGAATGTTTAATTTAAATCTGAAGAAAAAAAGCGCCAGAATCGTTTATATTTATATATAAATATAAATAAAATAAAATAAAATCGAATAACGACGCTGCAGTTCGAATTTTGAAACCGTAACTTCAAACGACTAGTGTGGAAGATCCGACCGTCGGATTCTCACGAAACTGGAACCGTTGGGTTCGCTTTGGGAATATCTTCCCATTGACATAGACTTTGTAGAAATCCAACGGTTAGATTTTCCGATATGTGTAAAACAAACTAGGAGAAAAACCGCGCCAATGCCACGACACGACCTGAAACGTCGTTTAATTAAATATGGCCATTTTTAAATAAATAAAAATGGCGAAAAATCGTTATAAAATATTATAGGCAACATAGATTGCAAATAAACCAATTGGGCTTGAATTGTTTGATATTTGATGGTTGTATGTGCTTAACACGAAAATAACACTAAAGAACTGAAAGATGGATGTCGAATAATATAACCATAGAAAGAATCGATTTAAATTCTAATGACGTGAATTATTTGAAAAGGCCGAGCTAACCCTCATTTCAAATAATTCATCGAGCGATTCGAATTGGAAAATGCAAAGACGATTCAAGACCGACGATCTTCGTATCGGTTGGATGGGCGCTACTGAGGTTCCTAACCGGAGTAGCTACCGGAAAGGGGCGGAAGTAGTAGCCGTCTGAACGTATGGGTTGATTGTACGGATATACGAGGAATTGACGCCTCCGGTTTCATTCGGACCCAGAACGGACTTGCAAATGGACTGTGTGTCTGACATTGGATTTTGTTCTATACTGATTGATCTCTGTTAAATATATATCTGTTTGGCGGAGGAGAATTTATTCTTTTCCTTAACGCCCTTCTCTGAGACGTACGAGCTCAGGGGTTATATATCGATGGAAATCAATCGTATGGTGTGGACTGCCTATGTGGCATGCCAAGATGCTGTGATCAAGGCTTCTGTTGCAAAGCGAAGTCTTGTGGATGATGATCAAAGCACGGTCTGCGTGACCTGGCTTTGTGTATTTCGTAGATTCGCGAGCCTCACACCTCGGTATGAGTCAAAAACGGGATAAGGACCCAAGGAGAGCATGACGTTTCTTTCAGCTATGGTGGTGTTAGTGACTTACCAGCCCTGACATTTATATTTACTTTTCACCTTTGTGGTTGTTGGAATGCGAGGCGCCTTGATTATAGGTCTGTAAGGACCGGGAAACGTGTGTTCAGGAATAATTAATCCTCAAACGTAAGAGAGGACCGGCCTTGGAGGATCCAGGGGTTGCCCAGAGTGTGTAGTCCCGAGGCATTTGCTAGAGTGTCTCGAAGCGGAGAGGAGTTTGCCCCTTGCCTCGACTCATGATGGAAATCCAATTTCCAATATGAAATAACGGACTCGATTGTAGAACTAGTATGGCGACATAGTAGATGGTAGCTATGCCGATATGATTGATATTTATGATGCTATTCGTTTTTGAAACATATATGCACTAGTAATAATATCAAATGATTTTGCTTTATATGTATGAAGCATATTTGGCTATTATAAGGTAAAACTCTGTCCCCCGGCTTGCGTTGCATTGTATGATGGGACCTGAGTCTTATAATGGCTTCATTCTTTCAAAAAGCATTGCGTTGTTTTAAAAGAATTTACTTTGTTTTAAATGCACTAGCAATCACTGGAGTAAACCCGTTCCGCGAAAGTGGCGTGGTCCTATGATTCGCTATTACTGTTGTTTAATTGTTAAATAGATTCCTAATACCAGTCCTCATGACTGACTCGTTGTTTGTTTCACTTTGCAAACGCGGGTGCCCTTATTTTCACACGGGCAGCCTAGTACTCAGGTGACAGGTTGTTTTTGGCTCTGCACTGCTGCATAGAATGCATTTTTGGCTCATGGCGAGGCTGACTTCACAGAGATGACTTTGACATTTTCCGCCATTACTGTACTTATATTATGATTCCGCCACGGGCGATGCAGACTGATTTACTTTCCGTATTTCTTACTATATGTATATGTATTCCGCCTTCGGCGATGTAGACTGATACCCTTATTATGTCGCACTGCATGTATGTATTCCGCCTCTGGCGATGATGACTGATCACTTTCCTTTTATTTACTAAGTTATATCCCACGCTATGCTATTCTGATGTTGTTACATGTTGTGATTCCGCTGTCATATCCATGTAAAATTATTCTATTTATTGTTTTGCTATTATCTGTACTCTGCTATGTTGATTAATGTGTTATATTCCAATGATTATCCTTAATACCGCTCCTCGGATTTTGGGATCGTCACATTTGTAAACTCTTAAATGATGTTTTAGGCCTCTGATATGAATTTGGGTTAATTTGGTTAAGTTTTGCTAATCATATCATTAGTTTCATCTAAACATGCTTAAGGGAAAATATGGGGTTTTGGCTATGTTTGATCCATTTTAACCTATGATATTGTTGTTTTGGTGTTCGAGGTCACTTTCACCTGTTGTTATGACTATTTGGTATGACCGTGATTGTTTGGAATAGTTAGAATGGTCGAAAACATCGTCGAATGGCGTAAACGACTCGCTGAGCAAGGTGCAGGAATTCGGATCAGATAGGGATTGAAGGTCGATCGGATCGCCCTATGGGATCGTGGGACATGACCACGAGCCAAGTCATCTCCTCCGAGCCGAACCGTCTGTGCAAGGTCCACGAACATCAACCGTGAACTGCCTCTCATACCCGATCCGCTTGTGCTTCGCACCCCGATCCGACCGGAGGAAGACAACATCCACGATCCACTTGTACTTGAACGCTCTGACCCGGATGCTCACCCACGAGTTGAAGGCACCACGAACCGACCTGAAGAGAGCACCCGATCCAAACCATGGCAAGCTGGAGACCCCGACCCGATCCGCCAAGGGTGATGACGACCCGATCCGATCCAGGGATGTAGAAGGAGGAACCACGAACCGTGCTTGGGGGCGAACCGCGATCCGAACCACCACGAGATGAATGATTCGAACCGATCCGGTGATGACAAATAACCCGAGATGCAAAGGTAGTCCAAATGGAAGTTAGAGCTCAGGATCTAGTTGGGAACCAATGAGTTCACTTCATGGTTGGGCTTTGCTGCGGGACGTGTGCTAAGGAGTTGTCGACATTCATAACTTCGATTCACCACTGAAAAGGAATGAGGTGCTATGTATCAGTGTAATAGAGTCATTATGACTCGAGGGGCAAAGTGATTGTGGTAAGACTATGAGCCAGTGCAGTGGGGTCATTGTGACTCCATGGGGGCAGAGTGGACATAGTAAAGGATTAGTAAGTCTATGAGCCAGTGCAGTGGGGTTATTGCGACTCCATGGGGCAAAGTGGACATAGCGAAGGATTAGTGGCAATGGATCAGTGCAGTGAAGTCATTATGACTTCATGGGGCAAAGTGATCATAGCAAAGTATATTGGGTGATCGAAGTGGTGGATATCGTATGCTTTACGCACTGAGTGAGAGATGTGAGGATGGTTGTTATGCTTGATTGTTTGCCATCACTATGACATGCACACCCCCACCCCCGTTATCTTTACACCATTTGAAATGGCACCTTAGAGTGTTGTACAGTATGTAGTGCTAACTCTTTGGTTGCAGGTCCAGGTATGGTTTAGTATACCTTTTATTGTTCTGTTTAGATGCTTATCGCTCATACCAGACTTTTTGTCTGACCCAGAGTTTTATGTCTCTTCTTATTACTCTTTGCGCTCACATGAGCAGACTAGAGACAGGTTAGCTGGTGATGCACGAGTAGCTGATTCGGAGGCGAGCAGAAGGCTTCCATGTATGATATATAGATATTTTCCCTGTGTCGTTGGTGGTCGCTACTTGGGCATTAGTAGTGTACCTCCCTTATCTTGCTTTTGCTTTTTGAGACAGTTTGAAAAGTTGTAATAATGTTGGCTTTGGATCATAATCTGTACTTGGATTTTCCATTGCTATGTTAGTTTGTTTTCAGCTTATGCACTGTCTCACCTGTTTTATGTCAAGTATGTTGTTATTATATTTTGTTCCATGTGCTGTGAGACATTCTACAGGTTCCTTGTTAATTTATTTCCTTCTTTCCTTTCCTTCTAACGACCGTTCCGTGCTAACTGGACATGTGTACAACACACTTTTGGAGTAAATGTCGGTTGGTGCGGGGCGGGCCGTCACAATTCAAGCGATTCATGACTTAACCTTATCAAATCATCGTGTTAAATTGGTTAAGTATATTCAAGCGGTTCATGACTTAACCCTATCATGTGGCATTAATTCATTAATGCACCCAACCTCTCACATCAGACCTGTTGTTGTGGTTACTGGATATGTCGGGCGGTTCCGGGCAGAATTACACCACAACTCAGTCTGACCTCGGGTTTCCAAGTGCGATATGACCAACTACCCATATTGGATCCTATTGTTTGCAGTAACTGGATTTGTCGGGCGGTTCCGGGCAGAATTACACTGCAAACTCAACCCAACCTCGAGTTGGCTATTTTCATGTTTATTCTAATGTCATGTCCATGTTCAAGTTTCATGTCAAGTTCGTGTCAAGTTTCTAAGTGAGTTTCCTGTCAAGTTTTCAGGTTTCAACTTATGCCTATTATCAAGTTCATGATTAATATTCATAACCGATTCATGTTTTGCCTAATCTTCCCAAATCGTATTCCCATTGCACGTAAACGTGAATCGATCTATACACAAGTAAATCCAATTCCTAAATGAAAGGGGAAGACATCAAAACTATGATAGGAAAAAAAACGAGCACAAGGTGATAAATCTAACATGATATAGCTTGAGACAATTGGTTATAACATCCTTGGCATATAACATAATAGTCCCAAAACATTAGGATTATAGATCTAGCATAATAAGGCGATAGTCATGATAAAAGTTGGCATAAAAGAATAGGCATGCAAAAGCAAGCCAAATACAAGGATAATGGATCCAATGGTTTTGTTGTACATAATAGCGAATAAATTAAGCAAGTCACACCCTAGGTATGAGATCCAACAAAATGCCAATCCGGTGTACAACTTGGTTTTCAACTATAGTTTTATGAACAATCAACTATAATAGTCACTTAACCACAACAGTCATAGTCATAGTGAATCATGAGCGATTAATCTCAATAGTCATGGATAATTATCCAAAATTGTTCTAGGCAACTACCCTAAATAGTCATAGGCAATTAACTGTAGTAGTTTCAAAGTCATGGTCATAGACGATAGCCTTATATTCATAATCATAGGCAATAATTCATAGTTATGAGTCATAGGTGATTAGCCACAATTGTCTTTGTCATAGTCATAGGCAATAGTCTTATGTTCACAGTCATAGGCATAGGTAATAGTCTTATGTTCACAGTCATAGGCATAGGCATAGTGCATAGTCTTATGTTCACAGTCATAGGTATAGGCATAGTCTTATCATCAAGTCAAGATCCAAGAATTCATTTTATAATCTATCGTTTGAATAATAAACTAGGTCGGACAACATGAATAGGCATGATTCAGTCGATAAGAAATAACCCAAAATCATAGATTCAAGAAGAGACAAGAACAGATCCAAATAGATAATCAAGCTTAGGTCCAACATCATTTTATTCCTGTCCATATCAAATTTAACAAGTTTCAATCTCAAAGTAACTAGAATTTACAGAGCGTGGATCGAGAATTAGAGTGCAGAGATTTGGTTCTGGAAACTGTTATTGCAGTTGTCGAATCTCTATTTGTTTAGTCTTGTTCTAGTTGAAAACCCCCAATTTGCAATTCCTAGATGTTGTCTTGACGAAGAAGAAGTAGTCTCTTTTAATTTAAATATTATCATTTTTGATTTTCATAGAGGTAGCATAAGGACAGAATGAAATAGTGTAGAGAGAATGAGGCTAGGGGGTTGTTTATATAGGGTTAGGCAGGCGAATCTGGTCACGAAACAAGCCTAAATACATCAGGATGCATCTGGTTCAGGAAATAGGCTCGGGAGGCAGGTCGACCCCCAGGTCGACACTATGGTCGACCTGGTCCCTGGGAGGTCGACACTATGGTCGATCCCCAGGTCGACCTGGTCTATGGGCGGGAGTTTTCCCACCCTGCCTGCTGTGGGGTTTGAATTCTAATTTCAAATTCGAAATTCGAGCTGTCTTTGATTCTAAAAATTTCTGAAACTTCTAGAGGTCATAACTTGGTCATACGAACTCCGATTTTCGAAAACTCGGACTCTATTTCATGTAAAATTTCGAGACGAATGCAATAGCGTAACCTGTTTCCCTTGATTGTTATTTTAAAATTTAATTCTGCCTTGATTTACGGTTTTAACATGTTATAAAAATACGGGTTGTTACAGTTCTCTAAAGATTACTCTGCACTGATACTAGTATAACCAGAATGAGATGATCCCAACAACTACCAGATGGTAGACTTAGGCATACTTCTAGATGTACCCTAATTACTATCTTAATCGATCGGCTCCCTACTCTGTAGATATCCCGTGCCGGCCCCACAGTACGAGTTATCACTTCCTAAAGTGGCAACCCTTCGTCTATATGATGTGTACAACCATATCTACTGGCGTCACGGTCGTCTTGTCCCCCCTCTTCCCAGACCATGCACGCACATGACCCCGGTCATTTTGCACCGCCACATCGTCCTTTACGTTTGGATCTCTTACAATCAGCTCAGTAAGCGTTCCTCGACTTCGAACTAGGGCGGAGTACTCGTTTGATATCATTATATGGGCTACTGACTGAAAAGGGTCCTACACACAAGATAATGCAAGCTCTCTCCTTTGTCTTGCATCCCCACTAGGATTTCCATAGTTTATGCTTACCTAACGATTTCTTTAATTACATAACTCTAACATTTCCACAGGTTATGCTTACCTAGAGGTGCCTTTAATTACATAACCCCAAAATTTCCACCGGTTATGCTTACCCAAAGGTGTCTTTAATTACATAATCCCAACCAGTTAAGTTTTGTGGGTATATATATATATAATCGACCCCACCCAGATATACTTAACCCTCCCACTGTTTCAACCAAGTTTACTCAACCCCTACTCAAGTTAACATGTTCATACAATCCTTATGGATTCAACTAGGTTAAGTACTATAGACTAGCAGGTTATCCCCATTCACATTGACTTCTTTTCACTTGCCAAAATTCCACTTGCTTATTAATTTCATATAAATATAGCTTAATCCATTTAAGTTAATTAATAAGCCCCATTAAATGTTATTCTTTATATTGTAATTAACGGAAGAGATCTTACAATCTTTCACCCCTAGATTATAATTAACGGAAGTAATCTTATAATCCCTTTGTATTATTCATTATATGATTCCATAGTTACAATAAATGTTTTAATTAATATGTAATTAAGTATACTTCATCTTAGTTAACCCATTTTCTGTTCAACATATCACTACAACCCGACGTTTACTTATTAACTTAGTTTTTTAACTAAGGTTTACTAATAAGCTTTCTTTTCTTTTATTATAACCTATGTTATAATTCCCACTTGTCGCTAGGACAAGACTACCCATTATATAACATTCCCATTAATGTAGTTAATTATAATAGGTTACTATCATTCCCTGTTTACTCCAATTCATACCATAAATCCATTTATGGTTGTAATGCACTAGACCTCCCACATTAAGCCTACAATTTGTGGATGCTGGATATGTCAGTCGGTTCCGGGTAGCCTTATTCCACAAATCGGACTTTACCTCGTGTCTTAGCACATCACATATTTATGCACTTAGACCCCTTATATTAGATTCACCACTTGGGGTCGCTGGTTATGCCGGGCGGTTCCGGGAAGACTTCCACCACCAGTGTAATCTAACCTCATGTCTAAGCGTGGTTACAGTTTATAATTAATTCTAGGCATTTTTCTTTATTAACCAATTATTCCAATTTTAGTATAGATTTTCATTCCCCTCTTCCAAGTCATATTTATTATGTACCATATGCCCTAAATTTAAGATCTAAACCGCAATTTGATTTATGCCCAAATCCATATTCATATATTTCATTCAAGTTGTGCCCAAATTTCCCGGATACAAGTTATGCCCTAAGTTTAGCGTACTCTCCCCATTCTCAATTAATGCATTTGCATATTTCAGCGGCATGCCAAGGCTCGAAGGTAGCCGGGCTATAAAAATAAAAAGGGAAAAGAAGGAGGGAAGAGGACAGAAATGAACATAATGACAAAATTGACATATAATGACATAAATAGGCATAACAACTAATAAACATACAGTGACAAAGCTGGACATAATGACAAAACAGGCATATAGGAATAGATCTGATGAACATGTGATAATAGAACCGATTCTAACATAATAGGGACATCACAAAAAGGCATGATGAGATCTATATAATGAATTAGATACCTAAGTAATAACAGATCTGTTGTGACAATAGAACTGATTTAATCAATAACATAATTGGGACATGCATGATGAGATCTAAACAGTTAATTAGATCTACAAATAATGATAGATCTGACATGATTCAATAGGTACAGGCTTAGATCTAGTTCATAGTCATGTCAGAATAACTTAGATACACAGGTTATAGCAGAACTGATATGATTCAAATAGTTATAGGCTTAGATCCAGATTATAGTCATGTCAAAATTAACTTTTAAGTATTTAGATCTAAAAATAACGTTAACTCACAGAGAATAGATCTAAGAGACAGAAGAATAGTTGCAGATGTTGAAGCATAGATCTCCGAATTTGTCTAACTCTTGTTGTTGTAGAAATATAGGCTATTTTAATCTAAGCAGAGGCAGCATCTAGTTCTCTATTGTTTTAGGTGTGGAGAAACAAGAGAAATGGGGTCCGATTTATAGCCGAAAATCATAGAACCAAGACACAAAACAAGTCCACAATCAAAAAGTCGAATCTACCCAGATCTGTATGGGGGTCGACCCCCGGGATGGGTTAGTTTCGCGTTTCGGCTTCCTGTTTGCTATTTTGAAATTTTTTTATTTTGATTTGTTTGTGTGTGTGTGTATATATATATAATTCCCTTGTGTGTATACAAACTTCAAACCTTAAAAACTTCTTCATACAGTGTCCGTTTTACGCAAAGCAAGTATTTATCTTGACCAGAATTTCAAGACGGACGCAATGGTGCAGTACGTTTCCCTTAATTTTGAATATTAAATTAATTATTTTTCAATTTTTTCTCTTTAGCGTTGTTAAAATTACGGGGTGTTACAGGTTTGGTTGCAAAATTGGTTACTTCAAACTTCTATTTGTAGTCGAGTGAGGGGTTTGGGTGAAAAATGTTTTCAAAAGTTGCATCCTATAGAACTACTAGTATATTTTAAGTGTTTGCATCATGTTTTCAAAAATTATTTCCAAAATGAAATGCATACATATAAGAAAATCCAATTTAGAATCATGATGCATACATATTTTATGGTGGCAATTCATGATATACATAGTGCATATGCGCACATTTGGCGGTAAAACTGGACGTATGCTAATTGGTTGTGCAGTTTAGAACAATTAAGTGCCAGCACCAGGACTCAATCATTGGAAACATTTCGGAAGGAAATTTCCTTTAAGGAGGGAAAAATGTAACAGCCTGAATTTTGTTAATAATTAATATAGTACTTTGGTTATAATCGAAAAATGGAAATTAACCATGAAACTTGCACCGTTACATCAATTTTCATGTTTGGAACTTCGTGAACGGAGTCCATATAAAAAAGTTACAGACAAAATACGAAAACAGATGGAAAATAAATATAATATAAATGGTAATAACAACCATGTTCCCTACCACTTCCAATTGACCGCTGGATCGACCACTGGTCGATCCAAGTAGTGGCGGCTATGGTTTAATGTTATACAAAATTTTATAACGATGGATAGGATTGTAACACCACGCATTCCTTAATGTAACCTATATGTGTATTTCATTAATAAAATATGGAGCATTATAGGTATAAAGACATAAAACTTTGCAGAGACTAAGGTTTCACAAGACATAAAGATATAAATTTACAACGGAAGATGCTTTCATTTTTAAATATAAAACCATCTTTGTTTCAATTAACCAAATAGTTACAAAATGTCATGTCTAAAAATCTTAGTCAAAACAACATCAAAGTAAAATAATATTATTTCTCAAATAGTTAAAAAGATACAACCAAACCTTGGAAAGAGAACATGAAGTAATCCATCTTTGCAGGAATCCTTTATGACAAAATCACAAATAAAGATGAACTATACACTTTCTCCTTGTAAGCCTGGGGGCAAGAAAAGAGAAAGAAAGAAAGAAAGGAAAGGGGTCAAACATAAAGCCTGGTTAGCTGCCATGATTACCAGCTTGATTGCTAAGTTAAGGGTAAAATAGATAAACGCTAGTTCTAGTGTCATAAAAGGGCAAGTGTCAGTACATATCTTAAGATGAACAATAAAAGACATGAATCGATAACAAGAATTGACCATTCTTATGAAAGACAATGGCGATAATAATAATAATTAGATCAGGTAGATTGACTGTTTTGCAATTCTGCAGGTTCAAACAGAAATAAGTAATTAGGAAATGCTACACATCATTCGGCTTTCCAGATGTGAATAACCTGTGTCTGCTATGGCATTCGGGGGTTATCAATTCCCGAACCCATCAACTAAAAAGACACAGCCCGCTGGTGTAACAGCGTCTTATCTTCTCTTGTTGGATCCATGCACGCTCATGACTCCGCCGGAACATGCCCATACACACCTCTCGTTTGGACCTCTTACTGTCCGATTCAGTATAAGCATACCCTAGCACCTACCTAGGGAGAGCCCTGTGATAACTAAGGAATACCGACTAGCACGGTTTCCCACATAAAAATGCACTTGACACAATCGGCTTTAGACTTGGTCCCCAATTTATAACTATGTTTTCTACGAGCCCTTATATCTCAAAGGAATTGACCCCTTTCGCTTATTAATCATATAAGTTTAACTTAGCATGTTTAAGTTCATTGATAATCCCAGTGTAACCATTTGTTATATTATTAGGTTGTAATTAACGGAAGTAATCTACAACCTTTTATTTCTATAATTTAATTAACGAAAGTAATCTACAACCTTTTGTTTCTAGATTGTAATTAACGAAAGTAATCTACAACTTTTTATTTCCGAATTGTAATTAACGAAAGTAATCTACAGCGCTTTACCTCTAGGCTATAATTAACGAAAGTAATCTACAACCCTTTATTTCTAGATTGTAATTTACGAAAGTAATCTACAACCCTTTATTTATAGATTATAATTAACGAAAGCAATCTACAACCCTTTATTTCTTACTATGTCACTTACTGTCTAGTCAAGTCCAATTATTTATTACTTACATGTTTCCATCAATTCCAATTAACATGTTTTCCAAATACATGTTACTTAATGTCAAATTAAGTACAATTCATTCCAATTAACATGTTTTCCAAATTACTATCAAATTAACATGTTTCCTAAATTAATATCAAATTAAAATGTTTTCCAAATTAATATAAAATTAACGTGTTTTTCAAATTAAAATCAAATTAACATGTTTTCCAAATTACTGTCAAATTGACATGTTTTCCAGATTAATATCAAATTAACATGTTTTCCAAATTATTATCAATTTAACATGTTTTGCCATGTTTACCGAATTAATGTCTACTTAATGTATAGTTCAGTACAGTTTATTTCAATTCACAAGTTTGCATATTCTTCCATTAGAATTTACCCCAATTTACAGTCCATAATTCACCAATTCTCAATATGCCCAAAAATTCTCCTTTTAACATTCTTTCAGATTATTCCAATTTTCATGCAAACTAAATGGTGAAGGCTTAGTCTCTCGTTGGCCAAGGCTCAACGCAAAAACAATGAAAAAGAAGAAGTAGGTATACGCTTAGAAATAAACAAGAATGAATAGGCATTGCAAGGCTATAAATAAAATAATGACAGAGAAGGAGATAAAGAAGAAGATTTTACTTGTAAATAAATAACAACAAAACAGGATTGAATAATAGACAACAAACAAAATAAACGATAACTTGTAAAAGACAAACCAATAAACCTTGTAATTGTTAAACTTTCTAATCCAATCTATTTTTACTATCTTAATCCTTTTTATTTAGACTTGAAATCATTGTAACAACTAATGAATATTTTTAACATTAACTTGGAAGAAATCTGATAATCACAATAATACTCACATAAAATTAGAGAAAATCTAAAAATCTTTGGTAGATCCTCTCTATCTATGAATATCCCCCAGTAATATGTGCAGTACCAAGCCCCTAATACTCCATTAAAACTTATATTTGAGAAGAAAGTTATCTGAGAGAGGTAGAGAAATGGAGTAGTATTAGGTTTTTTGGAGGCTATTTATAGTAGAGTTACCTATGCGAGTTCATTGGATATATTATCCACATTCATTATATTTTATAATTATATTTTAGGCCTTAGGATATTATGTTTTTAATCTAAACCATAGAATACACATCAGCAATACATTAGAAAACAATGTTCCAGAAGCAGGCGACATTGGCCAGGCACGGGCTCGTGCCTGGCTCGAACTAGGTCGACACAGGGGTCGACCCATATATGGGTTGGGTTGCACATTTACCATTTCTTTATTTTTCTCTTATTAATTAAATTCTCTAATTTAATTTCAAACTTTGATTGATCATAACTTATTCATTTCTCATCCGATTTACGCAAACTAAAAGTCTATCTGAATCAAAATTCATAACGGATGCACCAATGAAATCCTTTTTGCTCAATTCAACATTTTTTTTATTAATATTTATTTTATTAGTCTATTCCTCAATTAATTATTTCATTAATTAATTGTTGTTTGTTAAAAAATTGGGTTGTTACATTCTCTCCTTCTTAAAGGATTTTGTACCCGAAATTTCCAAGACTTGAAGAATGTTATGAATGTTAACACCCATCTACTCAACCATCAACCACTAGCATCCATTATCCTTAGAATTCTAATGCCTTGTATGAACATATGCAAAAGTGTTGTGTATATGTTCCTAAGCTAATGCAAAAATTAGGCTTTCTACTATTCAGTTGACCTCCTTAATGCAATTCATGTATGTGCCATGTATCCAAAATGTTTGCAAAAGAATCCTAATGATACATATAAAATACTATGTGTGTGAAAAAACCATTCACCAAAATGAAACATCCAAGTGATGATTCAACTATTTTACATACGTTTAAAGTAAATTAAAATGTGCACACATCCATATGCAATATGTAAGTGTCCTAGTTCGGCCAATCCCTAATCTAGTGCCTAATTTGTATATATGCATCCACTGCATCCACTTGCAACCGTTAAACATATCATGTCTCAAACACATGTTTTAACCATATCCTATCATCTATAAGCTCAAATCCTATGATCTACACTTCCCAGGGATGTACTAGAAGGAAGTCCCTATTTAAAGGAAGAAGTTATTGATAAAATAATAAAAAGGAAATACCTGTCAAACTAATACGGGTAAGAAACTTGAATTCCGTGGTATATTCCTTTCATCTTAGTTACTTCGAGGAGAAATATCCCTAGTGAACTAATCCAAAAGTTTACCTTAATCTTACAAATAAAGTCACAATTTTCCCTCCTTTCCATCCCCAAATTTCTAGGCTTTACTTTACCATTTTGTGTTCCTTGGTTTGTTCCACTTGTATTGTCGAACCCCATAAAGACTTATATACCGCCTCACTTTCTATATATAATTTTCCAAAACCTTATTTAAAAAATATTAATAAGGCAAAATTTCAGTTGTAAAAAAATTCTTTTTGATATATATATATACACACACATAATTGCCTTTGTGCAATTTTCAAAATACAAATTTCATATCAAAATACATTAGCCTCTCAAAATTCCGTTTCTTAAAACTTTATACATATCGGGTTTTGACTCAAAGTGGTTTTCCAAAAATTTCCATAAAACACATCGTTGTTACGCTCTTGCCTTGGACCACAATTATCCATTAGAAATCTCTATATTCTCTTTATTCACTTATTTATTTACCAAACCAGTTACTTGTCATACTTTTGTAGTCATTGTAATAATCTGGAAAATGTGAACCAGTTTAAAAATTTTAAATTTGGATATTAACAAGGAATTTGAATAATTTAAATAGCCTATTTCAATAAAATATAGAATTGTGTATAATATGGCAGTTTGAAATTTTGATTACAAACTTTGTCTGACTGTACCGGGTGGAAAATATAACAGATTTTAACGAAACTGAAAATATTTAAATCTGTTTATTAATACCTTTCTAACGAATCTGAAAAATCGAAATTTCATAACGGAAATCAAAAGTTATGGCCAAATGAATTTTCAGAAAGGTCGCTATATAGTATATATAGCCCTTGAAAATGGAGATTTTGCATACGACCTCGAAATTCGACGAAACCACTTTTGTTGGGTCCGGGATGTCAAATTATTGCTAGGTTTCAAATTTCATAATTTTTGATGCTAGTATGTGAGCGGGGCAAAATATAACGTGTTTGGTCAAATTCTATTAAAATGGGTCGACCTATAAATGGCCGTTTTTCAAACGAGCTCAGAATTCGACGAAACTGGTTTTGTTAGGACCGTATCGTTAAAACAAAGCTAGATTTATTTTTCTGGAATTTTTAGGTTCAGTTTGTGACCCTGGCAAATTGAAATGTACGTTTAAATTAAATATCGAATGTTTTATATTTTAATTTGAAAAATAACTGACTGTAACAGTCGAAATGGCCAACGAAACATATCCCATTGTGTCCGGAATGGGGGTATTTAGCTAGGGGCGACAGTCGTTGGGTTTAAAAAAGGAGTCCGTTTGCAAAAACACTATTTAAAAATTTTCTATAAATACTGGCCAATAGGAAATTTTCTTTAAAAATAAAAAATAAAAAAACCTAATAAACCCTAGCCGCCAGACGAAACGATCGATCCCTGTAGCTCGACGCTTTCCCTCCTTTTTCCGATCGCCTCAGGCCGTTTCGCCGCCGACCACCGTTGAAGCTTTTGCTCGCCGTACTCCCCTCTCCACATCCGACCCAGCTTCGCCACCAACAGAGCCGCCGTCGTCGAGTTCTGGCGCTTCAAAGTCGTCGCCTTCCTGGAGCCGCCACCGCCTCGATTCGCCATCGCACCACCTCAGACTACCAGTGCCGGAAAGCTCTTTCCTCCCACGACGACGTCCAACAGCCTGATCGTCGTATAGAGCTACGAATCAAGAGAAAAATCCAAACCTAGAATTGAACAGGTTTGAAAACTAATGGTTTATACAATTTTAAACTGTTTTAACACTATAAAGCGTTGCAAAACTTTGAAAAATAATATCTTTTTCGTTCTTTAACGAAATTCGATGAAACAGGAGACACCGTGACCGCAAGGAGGCTCTCTACATTCTAGAAGAAGCCGCGGATTTTTCTGACCTTCCTACGATTTTTAGCACCGCAATAACCAATGTGAGGAATCTAAACTATTTGTGTGAATGTAATCGCGTTGTATAAACTATATAAGCGAAGTGTAAATTATATACGCATTGTATACCTCATGTACATGTGTTGTATAAGTTATATTAGCGATGTATAAATTATACAAGCGTTGTTTGAAACATATATGCTTTGAATTGTGATGAAATGCAAGTGAATTATTATGTTATATATATATATACACTCCCCTCGTCCACAGACCATGTACGATATTTATTGCTTGTGATTGACGTGATATTATATGGTATGACGAATGGTTGGAAATAATTGTTTGTGGTTGATATTATGGTTGAAAAATACCTTTGTGGTTGAAAAATACCCTCTTGTGGTTGAAACAAAATAGAATAGGATTGTGGAATTGAAAATAAAACATGCCGCCTGCGTGCGAACTAGATGCATAATCTCCATTGTCAAAAACCGTGAGGTTTTAAGGTAGAGCGAGGAGCCGTACTAGGGACGGTCCCGGTTTTAACTACCCTGCCATTATGCTGCCGAAATTTTCTGAAATATTTATGTGTTAGAATAATTTTCATTCGTTGAAATAAATTGCATAAACTATATTGAATATTCATGTGTTGAGTTTCAATTCATTCTTTGAGTTGAAATTCATGTGTTGAATATTATTTGAATTTAAACAAATGGCTTTAGCAATAAAAATCACATTTTTATATATATACAAACGATATGGAATATTCATGTGTTGAGTTGCAATTCATTCGTTGAGTTGAAATTCATGTGTTGAATATTATTTGAATTTAAACAAATGGCTTTAGCAATAAAAATCACATTTTTATATATATACAAACGATATGGAATATTCATGTGTTGAGTTGCAATTCATTCGTTGAGTTGAAATTCATGTGTTGAATATTATTTGAATTTAAACAAATGGCTTTAGCAATAAAAATCACTTTTTTATATATATACAAACGATATGGAATATTCATGTGTTGAGTTGCAATTCATTCGTTGAGTTGAAATTCATGTGTTGAATATTATTTGAATTTAAACAAATGGCTTTAGCAATAAAAATCACATTTTTATATATATACAAACGATATGGAATATTCATGTGTTGAGTTGCAATTCATTCGTTGAGTTGAAATTCATGTGTTGAATATTATTTGAATTTAAACAAATGGCTTTAGCAATAAAAATCACATTTTTATATATACAAACGATATAGAATATTCATGTGTTGAATTGCAATTTGTTCGTCGAGTTGAAATTCATGTGTTGAATGTTATCGTTGTCTAAAAATAAAATGAATCGACAATGAAAACTATATTTTTATAGTGAATATGAAGTGTTAAAAATACACATGTGTCGAATAAATATTTTTGATGATAAAAATATTCCTTTTATCATGTATACGCTTAGTTAAAAATACACACGTGTTGAAATAAATAATAGTTTGCTAGAAATATTATTATTAGCTTTGTTCTGCATATATATACCTGTGTTGAACAGGAAAATTGATTAGCTATAGAGTAAAGAAATTATTTGCGTGCCCGAGACATAGGTAAACCTTGATGAGTTGGCTGCACAATTTTATTTATATATCAACTCCTGTGAATGCCATTGGATGCGGAGTGCTGGTTTTTCTGTGTGAAATAATAAACAACGCCATAGGATAGTAACAATTAATTTTGAACTACACTACATGGCATACTTCTTGATGATAGGCATACTTCATCATATTCCACATAAGCAATTGGAGCTTGTGTGACGAGGTGGAAGATTTACCATACAAGCAAGAGGCTTGTATGGCGATGACTATATACTACAGGTTGAACTGATGACTGATATGGACTATATAAATTATAACGATAAATTGCCAGATTAATAAAAACCCCACACGGGTCTAGAGTTGACAATAATCACGTCGCTCTAGTTATTAGATACGGCACATGGACTATTTATTTCCACACGGAAACGGGGTGACGGGAATTTATTCTCTGGAGTGATTATCAGTACATGCTCCCCCGTAAACACCAAAATATATCACTAAAAATATGTGAATGGTTTTTAGGATTTATTGGGTACCTAATACGGCCCAATAAATTTCCAAACCCCTCCCCGTACAAAGGAGGTTATGGCGAAATTTTTCGAAATATTAAGGCGTTAGTGAAATATTTGAAGTGAAAACGAAGTTGAAAATATAGAATGAGCTATAGTTGAAATTATAGATTGAACTATATTTATATATATAAATATAAATATAATTAAAAGGAATAGAGGCCGTGCAGTTCGCGTTTTGGAATCGTAATTTGAAACGATTAGTACGAGAAATCCGACCATCGGATTTTCCCGAAACCGCAACCGCTGGGTTCGCCTTGGAAATACCTTTCCTACGGCACCAACCTTGTAAAAATCCAACGGTTGGATTGTCCGGAATGTTTAATTCAAATCTGAAGAAAAACAGCGCCAGAATCATTTATATTTATATATAAATATAAATATAATTAAATTTAATCGAATAACGACGCTGCAGTTCGAATTTTGAAACCGTAACTTCAAACGACTAGTGTGGAAGATCCGACCGTCGGATTCTCACGAAACTGGAACCGTTGGGTTCGCTTTGGGAATATCTTCCCACTGATATAGACTTTGTAGAAATCCAACGGTTAGATTTTCCGATATGTGTAAAACAAATTCGGAGAAAAACAGCGCCAGCGCCACGACACGACCTGAAACGTCGTTTAATTAAATATGGCCATTTTTAAATGAATAAAAATGGCGAACAATCGTTGTAAAATATTATAAGCAATATTGATTGAGAATAAACCAATTGGGCTTGAATTGTTTGATATTTGATGGTTGTATGTGTATGACATGAAAATAACACTAAAGAACCGAAAGATGGATGTCGAATAATATAACCATAAAATGAATCAATTTAAATTCTAATAACGTGAATTATTTGAAAAGGCCGAGCTAACACTCATTTCAAATAATTTATCGAGCGATTCGAATTGGAAAATGCAAAGACGATTCAAGACCGACGATCTTCGTATTGGTTGGATGGGCGCTACTGAGGTTCCTAACCGGAGTAGCTACCGGAAAGGGACGGAAGAAGTAGCCGTCTGAGCGTATGTGTTGATTGGACGGATATACGAGGAATTTGACGCCTCCGGTTTCGTTCAGACCCAGGACGGACTTGTAAATGGACTGTGTGTCTGACATTGGATTTTGTTCTGTACTGATTGATCTCTGTTAAATATATATCTGTTTGGCAGCGGAGAATTTATTCTTTTGCTTAACGCCCTTCTGTGAGACGTACGAGCTTAGAGGTTATATATCGATGGAAATCAATCGTATGGAGTGGACTATCTATGTGGCATGCCAAGATGCTGTGATCAAGGCTTCTGTTGCAAAGCAAAGTCTTGTGGATGATGATCAAAGCAAGGTCTACGTGACCTAGCTTTGTGTATTTCGTAGATTCGCGAGCCTCACACCTCGGTATGAGTTAAAAACGGGATACGGACCGCTGGGAGGGCACGACGTTTCTTTCTAGCTATGGTGGTGTCAGTGACTTACCAGCCCTGACATATATATCTACTTTTCACCTTTGTGGTTGTTGGAATGCGAGGCGCCTCGATTATAGGTCTGTAAGGACCGGGAAACACGTGTTCAGGCATAATTAATCCTCTAACGTAAGTGAGGACCGGCCCAGCCGAATCCAGGGTTGCCCAGAGTGTGTAGTCCTGAGGCATTTGCTAGAGTGTCTCGAAGCGGAGAGGAGCTCGCCCCTTACCTCGACTCATGACGGAAATCCAATTTCCAATACGAGATAACGGATTCGATTGTAACTTATATATGGCGACATAGTGGCATGGGACGCTCATGTCGCCTATGATTGATATTTATGATGCTATTCGTTTTTGAAACATATATGCACTAGTAATAATATCAAATGATTTTGCTTTATATGTATTGAGCATATTTGGCTATTATAAAGTAAAACTCTATCCTCCGCCTTGCGTTGCATTGTGTGATGGGACCTGAGTCTTATAATGGCTTCATTCTTTCTAAAAGCATTGCGTTGTTTTAAAAGAATTTATTTTGTTTTAAATGCACTAGCAATCACTGGAGTAAACCCGTTCCGCGAAAGTGGCGTGGTCCTATGATTAGCTATTTACTGTTGTTTAACTGTTAAGTAGATTCCTCATACCAGTCCCCATGACTGACTCGTTGTTTGTTTCACTTTGCAAACGCGGGTGCCCTTATTTTCACACGGGCAGCCTAGTACACAGGTGGTTTTTGGTTCTGCACAGCTGCATAGCGTGCACTTTTGGCTCATGGCGAGGCTGACTTCGTAGAGATGACTTTGATATTTTCCGCCATTACTGTATTTATATTATGATTCTGCCACTGGCAATGCAGACTGATTTACTTTCCGTATTTCTCACTATATGTATATGTATTCCGCCTTCGGCGATGTAGACTGATACTCTTATTATGTCTCATTGCATGTATGTATTCCGCCTCTGGCGATGATGACTGATCACTTTCCTTTTATTTACTAAGTATATCCCACGTTATGCTATTCTGACTATTCCTACATGTTGTGATTCCGCTGTCATATCCATGTAAAATTATTTTATTTATTGTTTCTGCTATTATCTGTACTCTGCTAAGATGAAAATGTGTTATTTCCTAATGATTATCCTTAATACCGCCCCTCAGATTTTGGGATCGTCACAGTCATATAGAGATCTAGTCAAAACTTCTAAAATCTACCTCTTTTGTCAAAATGACAAAATCCTGATAAACATAAAATCTCAATAATATATTTTGGCAAATGGCGAATTCCAATATAATCTTAAGATAAAATCTCGGGTTAAATCTTAGGTTTACAAAATATTCCCATTAATATTACATGAATCCTTTAACCTACCAAAGAAAGCCAAAAATAGTTTATTATCTCAAAAATCATTAGATATTCAAATTTGATATATTTTCCTTATCTTAAAGCCCCAATCCAAAGTAAGGAAACAACTAACCAAAAACTTGTGCTTACTGAAAATTTAGACTTCTTACTTAGTTGATAATGGTCCTTTTCTTATAACAAATTAATGGTGGCTAATTCGAGATAATTACTCTTACAGGTTCTGTAACTAATGTCACTTTAATAGAATATGTAATAAAGCATTAATCTGAAAAAGGCTTTCCCATCTTAAACCAACATGCCACCAACAGGTATTTACTAATTGCCCTACTACTTATGTTAATAACTAGGCTTAGGTACAAGCTAGCCAAAAAAAGTACGGTCAGTAGTTCAAAATTTCTTTTGCTTGACTTTTTCTGAAAACCTTTCCATTACAACTGAAGTTCAACTACTTTCTTAAAATACATGCGGAAATTTCCAACTTAAGCGCCGTGCTATTCTTTCCAAAATCAGAGATTGCACATAATACGATTAGCATGTTTAAACTCCAAACCCGTCTATTGACACCACGATTTCAGTAATAACCATGAAACCCAATTCTCACTTACACCCACAAAACCGCGTGATTTATCATAAACTGCAAGTTTAACATCAAAACAAATATAGATCGGAAAATCAATCTCTCTCTCTCTCTCTTAGAGATAATCTTTCAACCACTTACCATACTCGGAAAATATAGCATAAATAAAACTGAATCGATACTGCCTAGAGATGCACTAAGGAAAATAGGCACATCAATATGACCAACCCTTCGAGCCGCAAGATGCCTAAAAAATTAGTCAATCGTAGAACTTAGCCCAACCGTCTCTTTCTTGCAGCCAAAATAGCCCTCAGAAATATTTAACTGTTATTAGACTTGTAACTTTTTCCTACAAGTCCATATGTTATATTAAAGCATACTTCATATTTTAGGCTCGTAATTTACCCCTTCATTGTAAATTAATATGTCATATGAGGCCTAATCGTGGCAACTTAATCCACACCTGCAAATACCCCAAACATTGACATATCTAGTTTCAACCCTGACTCATCACAGGTAATCAAGCCGATCCCAACGGGGTTCAGATACTACTACTACGTCTAAGTGAAAAACAATCACAAGTGTTGTTATTGCCAATTTTCAACACAAAAGGAAGCCCAACGAAAAGGGTTATTCTGCGAAAGCATTTTTGAAAAGAAGAAGCACACCTGAAAGGTTGAAGTGTATCCGAAAGGAAGAAGCACATCCGGAAGGTAGAAGTGTATCCGAAAGGTGAAAGCATCTCCAAGAGAAGTGAAACGACCCGAAAAATAAATCTAGCTTCGTATTGATGATACGGTCCTAACAAAACTAATTTCGTCAAATTTGGAGACCGTTTGAAAAATGGCCATTTTCTGATCGATCCAAATTGACTGAAACTGTCAAAACACGTTTAACTTCACCACGCTCACATACCGATTCCAAAAATTATGAAAATTGGAATATAGCAATAATTTTACATCCTGGATCCAACAAAAGTGGTTTCATCGAAAACGGAGGTATTTGCAAAATCACTGTTTTTAAGGGCTATATTTTCCATAGCGACTATTTTGAATTTTCAATTGGACATAAATTTTTATTCCCACTATGAAATTTTGATTTTTCGGATTCGTTGGGAAGATATTTTCAAATAGATTCTAATATTTTAGGTTTTGCTAAAATCCAATTTATTTTGAATCCTGTACATTCATTTGAAATCAAATTTCAAACTGCCGTGCCATTTTCAATTCCTTTTATAATAAAAAATAAATGATTATATTCTAACTTCAATTTAAATAAAATTGTACATTCTAATTCTATTCAAAATAAATGTCTAGTCATTATTATTTAAAATAAACCATTTTAAATATTCAAAATTCATTAAAATTGCCAAAAAAAAATAATTGGTTTTGATTTTTCGGGTTGTTACAATCTCCCCCGCTTAAAATCTTTTTGTCCTCGAAAAGGAACAGAGCTGAAAGTTGTTTAACTAATCAACTCAACTTTCAGTTTGGCTTTCATTCTTCAACTTTTCAGTTTCAAAGAATTTTCCAGTTCTTCGAAAATTTGGCTAACGCCCTAAATTTTCGAAAAAATTCGCCATAACCTCCTTTGCACGGAAGCACGAGGAAAATCCCCAAACCTCCACACAGGCCCTCTCATCTCAAAAAGAAAAAGAAAAGGCCAAGCGGCTATCCGACCGGCTCATAAAATCATCCAAACCCAATAAATTTGTAAACATGTACCTATTTGTTGGGCATACAATTTTATTCCTCTGCTCTAGCCTCCTGCTATGACCTGTTCACACACACATATATATATGTACATGCATGCAACTCCAACAAAATTTCAATTAAGTTCAATATTTGATCAATTTGGCTAATGGTTCCAAATTTTAATTAATCAACCAATTTAAACAACACAACTGGCAATCAATTAGTTGATTATCTTTTCAAACACATAACTTTAATACATAGTCAAATATCATATTTTTGATGCCAATTCTCAACTATTACCCCTATCTAATTTTGGTTCTCGCACCAGTCTACTGGAAATATATAGATATCCCACTTTCGAAACACGAATGTGGATGATGTCACGATATCACCAGAATTATGTCCGGGCGACTAGAGTGTAATTCTATATCTACCCAGTATATTAAAACTTCAAATACACATGGATCAGACGTATACGCAAAATCTTTATATACTTGATTGTCCAAATCAATATAAAAATAATATTCAAATACGAATAATTGATTTAAATTTTCAAAACATAAAATGTTTTCATCTTTATTTGAAAACAACTCTCTTCCGACTCATTCTAGGATACTACTGATCTTATCTCTAACGAGTCATTCTCATTGGATATTACTAATCCAATCTCTGATGAATTCTTTCGTTTGGTTCTAACGTGTCTTGTTCTCCGAGCTCTGTAGACCAAAGCTTTGATAACAAAATGAAACGACGTAAAAAATAATTCTAGCTTCGTATTGATGATACAGTCCTAATAAAACTAATTTCGTCAAATTTGGAGACCGTTTGAAAAATGGTCATTTTCTGGTTTATCCAAATTGACTGAAACTGTCAAAACACGTTTAACTTCACCACGCTCACATATTCTTCCAAAAATTATGAAAATTGGAATCTAGCAATAATTTTGCATCCTGGATCCAACAATGTGGTATCATCGAAAACAGAGGTCGCTTGCAAAATCTTTATATTTGAGGACTATATTTTCCATAGCGACTATTTTGAATTTTCAACTGGACATAACTACTTATTCTCGCTATGAAATTTTGTTTTTTTGGAATCGTTGGAAATATATTTTCAAATAGATTCTAATATTTTTAGTTTTGCTAAAATCTGGTTTATTTTAAATCTTGTACATTCATTTGAAATTTGAAATTTGAAATTTGAAATCGAATTTTCAAACTACCATGCCATTTTAAATTCCTTTTATAATTAAAAATAAATAATTTATTCTAACTTCAATATAAATAAAATTATACATTCTAATTCTATTCAAAATAAATTTGTATTCGTCATTATTTAAAATAAACCATTTTAAATATTCAAAATTCATTAAAATTGCTAAGATAAATTTTTTAAATTGGTTCAGATTTTCCGGGTTGTTACAAGAAGGATCAAAGCCATAGCCCAGAAATAAGACTAGCAATTTCGGCCACTGAAAAGGTTGATACAAAAAAATAAAGTCAACCATCTGTAAGATGATTCGTTATCCAAAAGAGCATCATTAATAACTGAGAGAAAATAGTAAAGAAAAGCAAAAGGTTCATCATCCGAAACTAAAGGCGCGAGGATAGTGCCAGGCCAGATTAAGAGAAATTAAAGGGCTATTGACATTAATTTACTTAATGCTGATACAAGAGAAAGAAAACACACCAAAAGCATACTTCCGGAAGGCGATAACCCACTCCAAAGAATCACTAAGAACAAACCGAAGTTCCTAAGAAGAAGAACTATCCACACCACCTAACTTAGTATCGACACCGGAAGGGGTAACACCTTCCGGAACATGAGAGATAGGAGCACGAAAGCAAACATCATGAAGACCAAAAGACAAGGCTGAAAGATCAATATCGAAAGCTGAATGCTCTCCTCAAAAACTTATCTCCGAAAGCTAGAAGCTATACCTAATGCTAGTGATACCAACAAGCTTAGTATCGATATAGAAGGTAGAAACAACCATAAAGAGAAGCTCCAAGGACCGAAACCATCTTTCCGAAGCTAAGGCTAACACACTAGAGGCTATGTCATATCTCTCAACAATAATCGAGACCCAAGCTACCGGAACCAAAAGGTGAAAAGTGGGCGACACATAACTACCTCTCCCGAAAGAGGCCATTTCTGGCCCAACGTCAATAGGGGCCCCGGTTTAACTATAAATAAGACCCTAGGGGTCATAATTTCATGGCAAATTTCTCATTCTTCATTCTTGTACTCTTCTTTTCAAGAGGAAACCCTAATCTCTCAATCGAATTGGGGATTTCTACAATCTTTGCAATATATCTAAAATAAATAAAATGGAGAAGTCTTGGACTTAATATTTCTCAATTATATAATCATATTGTGTTTGTCGTAGTTAAACAGGGAGTTAACGCTAACTTATTCGTGGAAAGGTTAATCACATATGTATTGAAAGAGGAAAGGCTTTGGGTAAAACCAAGGAATCTTCCCTTTCGGTCCCTTAACATGTGACTTGATCCTTTCACAGCGAGTCTAATAAAATATAACCCCGGAAAGAAGCTTGTTGTAAGCTTGCGAGCTGATACCAACGCAACCAAGGTGTTCTATAGGCTGGTTCGATGCGGAAGTATCATTTAAGTCATCAAGCATTATTACATGTCGATAACCCGGTTGTTGTGAAGCATTAGCATGTTTTCTTATCAACACAGTGTACATTATTTTATCTTTGGTCTAGGGTAATTATGGCACAACGACATTAGCCTTCCAAAACTTGAGACAACTTCCTCCCAAGGCAGTTATCATTCTTATAATCTCGTAAGCGTGATACTCACCCCTTGAGGGGAGTAACTAATCTTCGGACTTTAGTCCTAAATGCTTAGGGAACGATGGAGCCTGTTTTGCACACTGAAATCTAGTTACCCTTTAACATCCATAGATCCATTAACCGTTAGATTTCAATACACATGCATTATCTAATCTAGTTCGGGTGTTGACGAAAAATATCATTAACATTTTCGCGCTAGAAGGAGGGATTGAACCTCCAACCTTGTGGCTACCTTATTAGGAACCGATTTGGCAAACTTATTGCTTCATGGTAGGAAAAGATGAAGTCAAAAAGGTTGGAAGAACAGAATATGGAGCCTGTTCCTATTGCTACCATTGAGGAGAACGTGAATCCAACATTCAACCTAAACAACAACGGAGAAAGGACAACTTCTAATCCAGTGCAACCACCAAATCCGAATGACATGGAGGGAAATACCGCTAAGCTCATAACCTTAGACAAATAAATTCAGGAAATGAATGCTCAAATGGATACCAATCAAGTGCAGAGATCTTCAAAGCTCGCCAAGTCCAGCCAAAGGGAGAAGGACGAATCTCCAAAGAGAAAAGCTCCCACCCAGCATTCTGAGGGAAGGAAGAAACTCAAAGCGGCTTCCTCCAAGAAGAAAAGATCCCTTTCGACATAGGTAATCATCAAGGAAACCAATGTAGCCAAGAACAATCTGGGAGCTCTACTTCTAAAGGTTACAATCCTAAGAGGACAGATTATGATAACACAGAGGCTTATCTCAAAGACATTGCCAGAAAAACTGTCAAAGACTAGTTGGGAAGCAAAGGGAGAAGAAATCAAGATGATAGGTCTAATGATGATGAGAGAGTGGCCCCTTTTACGGACGAGATCATGAACACTATGATACCATCTAGGGTAAAGGTTCCAGCCATAAAATATCTTGGAACTACCGACCCTGCTGACTACCTAATGGCTTTCGACAGCCAAATGGATATCTATAATGCTTTTGGGGCCGTCAAATGTCGTCTTTTTCCAGTAAATCTTCAGGGGGCAGCGGCCAAGTGGTATCGTCAATATAAGGAGAATACCATCTACTCATGGAAGCAGTTTTCCTATGATTTTTCTATGCAATTTTGCATTTGTAAAGACCCGACAATTTATAATATGGTTATTGCCAATATCAAGCAGAGGCGGAGAGAATCCCTAGAAGATTACTTAAAAAAATTCAATATAGAAGCCTTAAAGGCAAGATATATGAATGATTGTGACAAGCTGATTGTTGTTCACTCGAGGTTAATCGAGAACACCCCCTTCTGGAAAGAACTATATATTCATGGGTGTAAAGATCTACAAGGCTTCCACTTCCAAGCTGACAATTTCGTCCATATGGATGGATTATACTTTACAATGAAGAAGTTCGGGCGTCTAGGGGAAGGAGGAAAGCCGAGCGTCGGTATAAAGCCACAAGGCTGAAGGTTTGAACTATATGGGAATCAGAAAAGGCCAAGATGGGAGGACTCCAATGCCAACTAGGTAGCGCTAAGCAAACCCATCTCCTTTGTCTATGTTGTGGCTAATGAAAGGGCCAATAACTTGTCCATTTCATATAAAGCCAAGACTTGCCCTGAGCCCTATAGTGGAGGAAAATATTGTGAACATCACAAAACAAATGGGCACAAAACTGAGGAATGCAAGGTTCTGGAAGGAATCATTCAAAAAACATATGTGAAGGACAACAGAAGGTGTCTGTTCTGAATAAGCCGCTATCTTCCCAACATGCAAGTGGACAACTAAGGGCTTCGGCTAACGTGGTGGAAGCTCTAGTCGAAGAAGGTTAATTAAATCTGGGCCCTCCAATAAACTGAATCAATGTGATTTATGGCGGACCACATCCCGCTGGAAACCGCCCAACAGCCCGAAACTGATATCTAAGGGAAGCCCATGAGAGAATATCTCCATCCAGGAAGAGCCATTGTTGAAGAATTCCCGCTTTAACCTCAAGATGCACAATTTGGTAGTTTCTCCAGAAGAGATGAAGAAATAGGTTCGCCATCCACACAATTATCCCCTCATGATAACAGCACAAATTAGCTTTTCTGTTACGACCAAGATTTTTGTTGATACAGGGAACACAATCAATGTCATCTTTAAACATGCTTTTGATCAAATGGGGATCTCTGGAGAAAAGCTAGAACCCAGCAATGTGCCTATCTTTGGATTCAACAATAAAGGATCTACTCTGATGGGGCAGATCATACTTCTGGTTCAAGTGGGATTTCTCCTATCCACATGACCTTCGAAACTCTATTTTTTATCATCGACCATCCTTCTTACTATAATGCCTTCTTTCATCGACCTGCTCTGGAGTAAACGGAAGCTTTTGTCTCTTCCAAATACCTTATGTTGAAGTTCTTAACAAAACAAGGATGGGGTACAATCAGAGGGGAACAATTCAGTTCTCGTGATTTGTATTCACTACACCAAAATAATGAATTTGGCACACCAGGATGTAGAGATTTGATACGGTTTTAAGGCGTATCGAATTTCATTTACTACAGCTCTACCAATCCGCACCACCCTAGTCTCTAAAATCTAACTGTAGATCATCCAGAATTCGGATCAGTTCCTATGATAAGGGTCTGAGCTGTATCCAAACAATGTGATATTTTTCCCTTCTCACTCTCATTCTTCATTCCTCCCTCCTCACAATTTCATTTCAGCCGAAATTAACAAACTTCCCAAATCCAAAAAGAATGTTGTCCCTCCCATCTTCTCCGAATCAAAACCTGCTTCCCATATCACTCCATTCTCTTTTCGTCCACATCAACAAACAACCATAGACGTGATATTTCTCCTTAGAAAATCGAAATCACTAATTCCTCTTTTCTACAGAAACATCGATACTTCTTTTCACTGCAGGTTTACACAAGAAGAAGGCTATTTGAAGAAACTAAAGGTAAGCTTTCCTAATCTATCCATGAAGCTATATTAATTTTCAGTGTATAATTATTTTATATTGGTGTTTGCTATACAGCTACTAAGCTTGATTGGATTCAGAAGCGTTAGAGCATTTAAATTGGTTACCTGTTAATGGTTACTTGTAACACCCCAAATTTTAGCGACATTAAATAAGGATAAATTAAATAATAATTAATTTAACATTCGGAATCAGAGGGAACGGACTATGCCACTGCGTTCGTCTTTAAATTCTGGTTAGAATGAACATTTGGTTTGCGTAAAATGGACATCGTACGAAAAAGTTCTGAGGGTTCGAAGTTTGTTTACGCATAAGATAAATATATATATAATAAATTCCAGAACCTTCAAAAACAATTCAAAAATCAAAATCAAGCCAAAGCGGGCTGAGTGGCAAAATTCCCGCTCGTGCGTTTTGACCCCCCCAAGGGGTGTCGACATGGGTGTCGACCCCCTTATAGGGGTGTCGACATGGGTGTCGACCCCCTATAGGGGTGTCGAACCCCCGGACAGATCTACGTAGAATTCGTTTTATGTACCTGGACTTGATTCTGGGTCTGGTTCATTGATTTTAGGTTATAAATATGGTCACCTATTCTCTTATTTTCTCCATTGGAGATCATAGAGGCCATATGCTGTCGGGTTACAAATTGAAACAAAATCAAAGTCTACTACAATCAGTTTAGCTATTCAGAATTCAGATCTCTCTCTCTCTAAATTTTCTGAACCTAACGCTGTGAGTTTTTTGTCACTTTTAGGTTTAAATGGATAAATGTGAATTATGATAGAGTACGAATTGGGTATATGTTGTGAATCATGAACTTATGCAAGTTTATTATGTCATTATCCCTGGATCCAATATGATTATGGACATTCTACTATGCTGACTATGTAGATCTTGACTTGCAACTATATTGTGGGAAATGCGAACTTGTTAATTTAGATCTAATCCTTTATGCTAATCACCTTTCACCTGTTATGTTGTAATAATCACAATATGTTGTAAACTTGACATGTGATGCCACCCTTTTAGATCTAATCATGCTACTATGTCACCCTAATTTTGTTAGACATCTAAATGATAAGCTTAGACCATGTTATGTTGACTTTGACATTGTAGTTGCCACAAGTTCATCAGCTCTGTGTTCACCCTGTTATGATGATTACATGTCCATTCACCTTGTTGTCATGCTTATGCCAAAATTGTGCTGAAACTATCACCTTTGTCACTCCCTTTTTATTGTTATGGCGAGGCTACTTTGTAGCCTCGATGACGCCAAAATACATGCAATCATGTTAGTTAGGAAATGGGGAAAAAGGGGATTTATAATTGCCATAGTTTATATAATGTTTAAATAAGTTGGACATATAATCCAAATTGGGAAACATAGAAATAATCACCTATAATGACATAGGTAAATTTGGGTAAATATGGCAAAATTTAAATATGACCATTTATGGATATGTAATTCAAATTATTGTTGCAAAATAGGTATTGACACCTATAAAAGGAAAGGATCAATTAATTGGTAAATTAATTAAAAATGGAATGTTAGTAATTACAATTAAGAATTGTAATTATATTTATGACACGAGGTTAGGTTACGTTAGTGGTGGAAGTCTTCCCGGACCTGACCGGCATATCCAACATCCACTAATGTTGAACCTAATATGGGATGTCTAAGTACATAAATACGAATCGGGCAAAGACACGAGGTTAGGCCCAACTGTGGAATAAGATTGCCCGGACCCAACCGGCATATCCAGCATCCACATGTTGCAGGCCTAATGTGGGAGGTCAAACCCAGTATGAAACCATAATTGGACATGGTAACAGAATTGGACTACTTAACCTTATTTAATTCATAAAGATTGTATGACTATGAACTTAAGTTAGGGTTAAGTAAAACTGGATGAGTGGTGGGTGGGTTAAGTAAATTAGAAGGGATGGGTAATATATAGATATATAGGCCCACAAACTTAACCCAATAAGGTTTTGTAATTAAAGGCACCTGATGGTATACATAGCCAGTGGAAAATAGAATAAAGTTATGTAATTAAAGACACCCTTTAGTGTAAGCATAACTAGTATAGGACAATGTAATTAAAGGCCTCTAGAGGTATACATAGTCAGTGAAAAACCTAGTGGGGATACAAGACAAAGGGGAGAGCTTGTATCATATTGTGTGGGACCCATTGCAATCAGTAACCCAGAGTAGGTATCAAATAAAGAACTCCATACTAGGGGGAGATAAGGGCATGCTTCCTGATTGATTGTAGGATATACAAACAGGACGGACGGTGTGGACGGCGCAAACCGACCGGGAACATGTGTGTGCATGGGCCGGGCAGAGGGGGCTAAGACGACCGTGACACTAGTAGATATTGTTGTGCACCTCTTGGATTGCCACTTTAAGAAGTGATACCTTCTACTATGGGGCTAGCATAGGGTATCTACAGAATAGGGAGCCGATCGATTAGGGTAATGGTTCGGGTACACTATGACGTACACCCTAAGTCTACCAACTTTTTGTGGACGTGATCATCTGACTTTAGTTATACTAGTAATAGTGCAGCGTAGTCATTATTGAAGTATGTGTACACCTTACTTATCTACCTTGTCACATCTACCATTTATATAGTGACCTCTCTTGTCCACTTTATGCTTATCATGTTCACCTTTATTTATTTACTGGCTAAAAGTTACTGGACTCGCCAGACTTTATGTCTAACCCCTTTGTTTTTCCCTCTCTCTTCCGTTCCCCACCCCCTACCCCTGGTTCTCAGGGAGGAAACACCCAGGCTTAGTCATGACTTGGATATTATCTTTCTGGAAGCTACTTCTGGAGTATGGCTCAAGTCTTTGTCTCTACTATGGCTTACTCATTTTATTGGAGAATAATGTTTTTCTCTAATACCTATGTACTCTGATGATGCAAGACATAAGTCTTTTGTTGTAATGGTTTTATGACTTATGGTATTGTGAACTACGGTATTATATTTTATGTTGAAATAAAAATTTGAAATTTCCACTGCTATCTTATTATATATGTCTTGTAATTATTCTGTGTCTGTTTACCTACAATGCTTCATGAAACTTAACGCATTCCCTTAGTGAGTGACATTAACGGACGTGGGGTGTCACACTTGGTATCAAAGCTGAAGGTTATTAGATTAGATAAAAGTTTTGAAAAATATTTTTCAAAAAGGTTTTAAAAGAAAGTATTTTCAAAAAGAAAAGTCTGTTTTGAAAATATTCCCCAAGAAGCCATATGTAATATCCTTCGGTCCTTTATCTAAAATTCTTCCTTTTCCCCTTTTTAGCATGTCTGGGGATCAAAACATTCCTAATATCCCAGATGGTGTCACTATACTCGGATGGTTTCGGAGATATTTGGAGGCCACAGCGCCTGCTGAAGGCCAGAGAGACGCTCCTCCTCCAGTTTCCCCAGTCATTCCTCCTCCTCCTCCCGCTTCAAGAGCAGATATCGCCAAAATCTATAAGGACTTCTGTGCTATGGGTGCGAAGCTATTCCATGGGAATGAGACATTTGTGGATGATCAGAATTGGCTTAAGGAGACTGAGGACTTATTCATAATTTTTGAAGTGGAGGACCGAAGAAAGATTCAGTTAGCTGCTTGGTTGTTAAAGACGAAGCCTCATTTTGGTGGGAAGTCACCAAGGCTGGACGTCCGGGGGAAACCTATGAAGATTTCAGACAGAGGTTCGAGATGAAATTTCTTTCCCAAGCTGAGCGAAGCATACAGATGGAGAGGTTCTTATTGCTCAAGCAAGGGAACTTGACGGTGAAGGAGTATGTGAACAAGTTCAACCAACTAGCAAGGTTTAGACTAGAGTTGGTGTATCCACCACACAAAAAGGCTTTACAATTTGCTAAAGGACTGAATGAGCCTCTTCATGGTCTTGCTATGTCCCATATTCCTATGGGGGCCACCTTTGAAAGTCTTATGGATATGGCCCTAATGCATGAAGAGGATAAGGGAGAGAAGAAGGAAGCAAAGACTGAGGGGACATCGCAGAATAGGAAGGTGTGGCCCAAGAAAGGGCAACAGCAATAGCAAAAGAAAGGAGGGAAAGATATCAAAGGCAAGGATAAGAGGAAATGTCATAATTATGGAAGGAAGGTCACTTGATCAAGGACAGTGTTAGAAGGAAGGGCGATTGCTTCAATTGTGGAGAGTTCAGACACTTCTCTAAGGAGTGCCCGAAGAAACAGGGACAGGGTCATAGGGAAGGAACTTCTGGAGGGCAGGTGCATGCTGTTTCCGTCAGTCCTCCTGAAAGCGGTAGATAAATTTATGTACAAAGTTTAGTTTCTCTTTCAAACCATCCACTTAGAACACTTTTTGATTCTGGAGCTTCACACTCGTTAATATATAGTTCTGTGATTGAATCTCTGCACTTAGTTACTAGTATTGTAGTAGATCTCGTGGCTGTTTCAAACCCCATTGGTGGTTCATCTCATTTATCGATGATTTGTAGTGTTTTGAAATTATCTATGTTAGGCGTCGAGTTTGAATGCGACACGTATGTGCTCGGGTTTATGGGCTATGGGTTGATTCTAGGAATGGACTGGCTTACCACATATGGAGCCGTTTTAGATTGTGAAAGGAGGGTTGTCAGGCTCCCAACTTGTCATGGGAGGACCCTAAAAGTTTCTTGTGACCCCCACGTGTCTGTTATGCTTAACTTCCTAGAGTCTTTAGATGCATCCATTGAGGACTTGCAATTTGTTCCAGTGGTTCGGGATTACTCTGATGTTTTTGATGTGGTACAGGGTTTACCTCCAAGGCGCGAGATCGACTTCCGCATATATCTAGTGGACAATGTAAAGCCAGTTGCGTTACCAGTATGCCACATGGCTCCAAGGGAAAGGAGGGAGCTGAGTAAGCAAGTAGCGGAGCTACTTGGGAAAGGGTTCATCAGACGAAGCATATCTTGATGGAGTGCTCCAGTAGTATTCGCAACTAAAGCAGATGGACCACTTCGTCTGTGTGTTGACTATAGAGAATTAAATAAGCTCACCAAAAAGAATAGACACCCACTTCTAAGAATTGATGATTTATTTGATTAGCTCGTTGGTGCCTCGGTATTTTCTCAGTTGGACTTGGCTACAGGGTTCCATCAATTGAGAGTGGCTGAGGATAGCATAGATAAGACTGCTTTCTGAACTCCGGATAGTTTCTTTAAATGGCTAGTGATGCCTTTTCGGCTGACAAATGCACCCGCCTATTTTGTTGATTTGATGAGTATGGTGTTTTGGAAATTCCTAAACAAATTCGTTGTGGTCTTCATTGAATATATCTTGATCTTCTCCAAGAACGAAGAAGAGCATGCCCAACATCTGAGGGAAGTTTTGAAAACTCTCTGTGACCACCAGCTAAAAGCAAAGTTCTCCAACTGCCATTTCTGGGGAAAGGAGGTAAGATTCTTGGGGCATGTAGTCTCCAAAGAAGGGATAGCTGTAGATCCCGCGAAGGTGGTTATAGTGCAAGATTGGCAGATTCCTAAAAACGTAAATGAGGTGAGAAGCTTTCTTGGGTTGGCAGGTTAGTATAGGAAGTTCATTAAGGATTTCGCGAAGATATCAGCCCCTCTCACTTGGTTGACAAAGAAGAATTTGGTGTTTTCATGGGGTATAGACTGTGAAGTTGCTTTCCAAGGTCTGAAAAGGGCTCTGACAACTGCCCCAGCCATGACCTTGCCCGATGGAAGTAAAGTGTTCACTGTTTACACTGATACGTGCGGTACAGGGCTTGGTGCAGTGCTGATGCAAGAAGGGAAAGTAATATGTTATCGGGGTGGGCAGTTGAGAGTTCATGAAAAGAACTACCACACCCATGATCTAGAACTAGCTGTCGTAGTATTTGCATTGAAGACCTGGCATCATTATTTACTAGGAGAAAGATTCGAGTTGTACGCCGATCACAAATCTCTCAAGTACTTATTCTTTCAGAAGGATCTCAACTTAAGGCAACAATGGTGGATGAAATTCTTAGCTTTATACGATTTTGAGATTTCTTATACCCCTGGCAAGGGTAATGTGGTTGCAGACACACTAAGGCAGAGGGTGGCTCTGAGTCCTTTGTTTGTGGAAAGCGAGAACTTGGAGTTCATATCAGCTTTTGATTTTAGACCCTCCATCGAAGTTTTGCCTAATTTATTTGCATCCTTGGAGATACGACCGACTCTTGTGGAGCAGATAGGAGCTTCGCAACAAGGTGACCCACAGATTCTAGACATTATGGATAAGCTCAGAAGAGGGGAGACTTCTAGTCACCTCAGTAGATATGCCATAAATGAAAAGGGGTGGTTGCGATGAGATGGAAGGCTTTGTGTTCCTCAGACTGGAAGCTTGATAAAGGCAGTCCTAGAAGAAGCCCACCATTCTAAGATGACTATTCGTCCAGACGGCGACAAGATGTATAAATACATGAAAATGGTTTCCTTTTGGGCTAGGATGAAGAAGGACGTAGCTGAATTTGTTTCTCAATGTTTGGTTTGTCAGCAAGTCAAGGCTGAGCAAAAGAAGCTCGGCCGATTGCTTCATCCGTTAGAAGTGCCATAGAGGAAATGGGAGGGCGTCTCGATGGATTTCATAAATGGTTTGCCTAGATCAAAGAAAGGCAATACCAGGGTTCGGGTGGTAGTAGATAGACTCACTAAGAGCGCTCACTTTATTCCTTTCAAGAGCAAAAGGACGGCATCGTGGTTGGCAGCGATTTATGTTCATGAGACAGTTCGCCTCCATAGAGTACCTTTCTGTTTAGTAAGCGATCGTGACCCCATCTTTACCAGCGAGTTTTGGAGAAGTTTGCAAGAGGAATGAGGTACATAGTTGCGCTTAAGCACCGCTTATCATACCTAGACCGATTGGCAGACGAAGAGGGTGAACAGGATTCTTGAAGAACTTTTGAGACTATATATCCTTGACTTCGGAGGGACTTGAGAAGAACATCTTCCTTTGATGGAGTTTTCCTATAATAACAGCTATCAGGCTAGCATTGGCATGGCACCCTTCGAAGCATTGTACGGGCACCCCTGTAGATCATCGACTTGTAGGTGGGAATCTACAGAAAGATTATTACTTGGACCAGATATGGTTAGAGAAACGTCCAAAAAGATTGACCTTATTCGACGGCGGATGAAGACAGCTCAAGACAGGCAGAGATCATATGCAGACAAGAGAAGGAATGACATCAAGTTCAAAGTGGGAGACTTGGTTTTTTATCAAAGTATCACCTCTGAGGAATGTGGTCCGCTTCGGAGCAGTAGAGAAGTTGGCACCTAGGTTTGTGGGACCATTTCCCATAACCGAAAGGATTGGCCAAAAGGCCTATAGAGAGAGTAAAGCTTCCTGAAAATCTATCTGGCGTTCATGATGTATTCCATGTTTCTCATCTGCGGAAGTTCTTGCATGACACCACGGAAGTTGTTGAGCCGAGTATATTGGAAGAGGTAGAGGTGGAATGGGAGGCAACAATCGGGCGAGTTACTTCCTGTATTCTGGGATCAGAGGTTAAGAAGCTATGCAATAAAGAGATCAAGTTGCTAAAGGTTAAATGGGGAGATAACCTAGAGGATGGGACTTGGGAAACCGAAGATAAGATTCGTGCTTCGTACCCTTTTCTCTTCGAGGGTATGTTCTTAACTCCTTTTCCAAAAGCTTTATCAATACTTGTTGCTATCATTTGAGTATATCTTATTCATAGTATTTTCGACCTTTAGATCGGAGTCCTATGGATGAAAACATGTGTTTGAAACATGGTATGTTTGATGGATGCTAGTGGATGCAAGCGTTTGCTAGTGGTTGCCTATGGACGCATGTACACACACATTAAGCACTATATCGGCTCAATCACTTTCATACTGCATATGAATGTGTGTGCATTTTCTTTTATGGATAGAAATGGATGAGTTAGCATATGGATGTTGCATTTGGACAAATGTGTGTGCACATATATAGAACTTATATGATGTAATAGGTTTATTTGCATACATGTTGGATTCATGGCACTAACATACATTGCATTAAGGAGGTCAACTGAATCAGTAGACCGCCTGATTTTCGCATTAGTGTTGGGACATATACACACACTTCTGCATATATTCACATAAGCATTAGAGGCTTTTAAGGACAATGGATGCCAATGGATGTTGGATGAGTAGATGGATGATGGATGGTAGGATATGCATTCTTCCCAACTTAGAGATTTCGGGGATGAAATCCTTTGAGTTGGGGAGAATGTAACACCCAAATTTTAATGACATTAAAAGAGGATAAATTAAATAATAATTAATTTAACATTAATAATTAGAGGAAACAAACTATGCCATTACGTCCGTCTTGAAATTTTGGTCAAAATGGACATTTGGCTTGCGTAAAGCGGACATCCTATGAAAAAGTTATGAGGGTTCGAAGTTTGTTTACGCACAAGATAAATATATATATATATAATAAATTCCAGAACCTTCAAAAATAATTTAAAAATCAAAATCGGGCCAAAGCGGGCAGAGCGGGAAAATTCCCGCTCGTGGGTTTCGGCCCCCTATAGGGGTGTCGACATTGGTGTCGACCCCCCCCCCCTCCCGGACAGATCTGGGCAGAATTCGTTTTCGTACCTGGACTTGATTCTAGGTATGGTTCATTGGTTCTAGGCTATAAATATGGTCCCCTATTCTCTTATTTTCTCCATTGGAGATCATAGAGGCCATATGCTGTCGGTTTGCAAATTGAAACATAATCAAAGTCTATTACAATCAGTTTAGCTATTCAGAATTCAGATCTCTCTCCCTCTTTCTAAATTTTCTGAACCTAACGCTGTGAGTTTCTAGTCACTTTTAGGTTTAAATGGATAAATGTGAATTATGATAGAGTACGAATTGGGTATACGTTGTGAATCATGAACTTATGCAAGTTTATTATGTCATTATCCCTGGATCCAATATAATTATGGACATTCTACTATGCTGACTATGTAGATCTTGAATTGCAACTATATTGTGGGAAATGTGAACTTGTTAATTTAGATCTAATCCTTTATGCTAATTACCTTTCACCTGTCATGTTGTAGTAATCATGATATGTTGTAAACTTGACATGTGATGCCACCCTTTTAGATCTAATCATGCTATTATGTCACCCTAATTTTGTTAGACATCTAAATGATAAGTTTAAACCATGTTATGTTGACTTTGACATTGTAGTTGCCACAAGTTCATCAGCTTTGTGTTCACCTTGTTATTATGATTACATGTCCATTCACCTTGTTGTCATGCTTATGTCAAAATTATGCTGAAAATGTCATCTTTGTCACTCCCTTTTTATTGTTATGGCGAGGCTACTTTGTAGCCTCGATGACACAAAAATACATGCAATCACGTTAGTTAGGAAACGGGAAAAAAAGGGATTTATAATTGGCATAATTTATATAAAGTTTATATAAGTTGGACATACAATCCAAATAGGGAAACATAGAAATAATCACCTATAATGACATTGGTAAATTTCTGTAAAAATGGCATAATTTGAGTATGACCATTTATGGATAAGTAATTCAAATTATTTTTGCAAAATAGGTATTGTCACCTATAAAAGGAAAGGATTAATTAATTGGTAAATTAATTAAAAATGGAATGTTAGTAATTGCAATTAGGAATCGTAATGTACTTATGACACGAGGTTAGGTTACGTTAGTAGTGGAAGTCTGCCCGACCCGACCGGCATATCCAGTAGCCACTAATATTGAACCTAATGTGGGAGGTCTAAGTACGTAAATAAAAATCGGGCTAAGACACGAGGTTAGGCCCAACTTTGGAATAAGACTGCTCGGACCTGACTGTCATATCCAGCATCCACATGTTGCAGGCCTAATGTGGGAGGTCTAACCCAGTATGAAACCATAATTCGACATGGTAATAAAATTGGACTACTTAACCTAATTTAATTCATAAAGATTGTTTTGACTATGAACTTAAGTTAGGGGTAAGTAAAACTGGATGAGTAGTGAGTGGGTTAAGTAAATTAGAAGGGGTGGGTAATATATAGATATATAGGCCCACAAACTTAACCCAATAATGTTATGTAATTAAAGACGCCTAATGGTATACATTGCCAGTGGAAAATAGAATAAAGTTATGTAATTAAAGACACCCTTTAGGGTAAGCATAACTGGCATTGGACTATGTAATTAAAGACACCTAGGGGTATATTAGTCGGTGAAAAACCTAGTGGGGATACAAGATAAAGGGGAGAGCTTGTATCATATTGTATGGGACACATTTCAATCAGTGACCCAGAGTAGGTATCAAATAAAGAACTCTGTGCTAGGCGAAGATAAGGACACGCTTACTGATTGATTGTAAGAGATCCAAACGGGACAGACGGTGTGGATGGCGAAACCAACTGGGGACATGTGCGTGCATGGACCGGGCAGAGGGGGCTAAGACGACCGTCACACCAGTAGATATGGTTGTGCACCTCTTGGGTTGCCACTTTAGGAAGTGATACCTCCTACTATAGGGCCAGCACATGGTATCTACGGAATAGGTAGCCGATCGATTAGGGTAATGGTTAGGGTACGCTCGGATGTATACCCTAAGTCTACCAACTTATTGTGGAAGGGATCATCTAACTTTAGTTATACTAGTAATAGTGCAGAGTAGTTTTCAGTGAAGTATGTGTACACCTTACCTTATCTGCCTTGTCACACCTGCCATTTATATAGAGACCTCTCTTACCCACTTTGTGCCTGTCATGTTCACCTTTATTTATATACTGGCTAAAATTGACTAGACTCACCAGACTTTATGTCTGACCCCTTTGTTTTTCCCTCTCTCTTCCGTTCCCCCCCCCCCTCAGGTTCTCAAGGAGGAAACATTCAGGCTTAGTCATGACTTGGTTATTATCTTGCTTTAAGCTACTTCTGGAGTATGGCTCAAGTCTTTGTCTCTACTATGGCTTACTCTTTATATTGGGGAATAATGTTTTTCTTTAATACCTTTGTACTATGATGATGCAAGACAGAAGTATTTTGTTGTAATGGTTTTATGACTTATGGTATTATGAACTACGATATTATGTTTTAGGTTGAAATAAAAATTTGAAATTTCCGCTGCTATCTTGTAATTATTCTGTGTCGTTTTACCTACAACGCTTCACAAAACATAATGCATTCCCTTAGTGAGTGACATTAACAGACGTGGGGTGTCACATCAATACAGTAAATTACATGTGAATTCAATTCGATTCATTGGTCCTGAATTTGGTTAGGGCATTCAATTCGATTCTTTGGTCCTGAATTTGAACCACTTGTGAATGTGAAAATCCCACGGTGTATGCATGAGTATAGACATTTCCAATATTATTATGATTCTTGAAACAACTTTAGTTATCCTAAAAATAAATTTTATAAAATGCAACATCTCTTATTTAGATCCATAGTTTTTTCTTCCTGCACTTGAGAATTTGATGGAAACAGAGTTTTAATTGGAATTCAACTGTTTTAATGCAGGATGAAACTGTCTTGAGAATCAATATCATTGGTTGTTTTTTACGTTCTAGTAATGGAGCTTCTTGTATCATTAGATGGATGTTCATATGATAATTGACAGAAAATTCAATGTTCAATGTGGGTAAAACAACATTTAGTTTAAGCTCCAATTAAACTTTAAAAAAAATGTGTCTAATTATGTTACAATGAGACGATAAAGTTCGCACATTTCTTCGTCGAATTCAAGTGCTTAAATCTTCATGCATTTGACAATGGAAAATGATAAAGCACTATTGTACAATAAAATTTCTCTAGTCAAACGCTTTCTCAATAACATGCATCCAAGATTCCAAAGCATTTGTAGAAATACTTGAATGGGATTCAAGTTTTTATTACATGAACCGAGACTATTAAGGCAGTTGGATTATAAGATGTTTGGCAGGTTTAGAAGCTTGCAAATTTGTTTTATTGCATATCACTAATTACTGTTGTAATTTGTAGATTATACCACTCTAATATGTTATTGGAGATGTTTTACATATGTTCTTATATTTCAGATGAGGCTAGTTTACCAACACCAAAACTTAAACCTCCCTGCTTTTGGCAATAATATGAGTTATAGGTTAATGATTCGTACGTGGATCGGTCACATCTATTTGCAAGGTACCCTATTTACATGTTTTCTTCATGTTATTCGTTTATCGAATTTCCCAGAAATTTCCAAGTATCAATTTTCAAGCATTAGACTGAAAATAATGACCTGAATTTATTCAAATGCAGTACTCAGTTTTAAGTTCTAAAACTCATTAGTAGCACCCGCAAGTAGGGCCGTTATAGCAATATATCATTTCTAATGCAATTTTGTAAATACTAGCGTCCTGCCGTTTATATTGGAAAGTTCAAATAGAATTATGTACCATCCTCGACCTATTAGTGCATCGATGATTAATTTTGTAACTCTGACAGGAGTGATGTTAAATTGCCGTTTGTCTAAAGATTCAAAAGCTTGATATTTTTTAGATTGTAGTAGTGCTTCATTGAACATTTCATGTTACTTCATTGAAAACATTAGCAAAAATATAAGATGCAGCTACCATACTTTGGATTGAATTTCAAACCAAACTATGCTCTTTTTTGTTTTCAGATGCATATAACAATATAAATTTTATGAATATTAGCGGATTATAATGGAACAATAAATTATCCTTATTGTGTATATTGAGAAATATTATATCACCATAGAATGATAAATATTTTACTATTACCTATAACTAATCACCTTAACCGTCGGATCAGAATTGAACTTGTCTAATAGTCTCAATTCTAGTTGGATCGAATTTTTTCTGGTTCGAATTATATATTTTAAATTTATGGTTTGACTTGATCAGAAGTTCGGGCCAGTTTGATTTAGGTCTAATCGAGAAGAATGCTTTAAGTGTGTATATTTTACATTTATTAATTGAATCTTTCGGGTTTATATCGTTTGGTTAATAACACTAAAAATACATATATTTTTATTGATTGGATGATCAGGTAGGTTTATGTTGTTTTGTTTGGATCTTTATTCATTATTTATCATCCATACTCGATTCTATCCTAAACACATCAGGTTTGAGCTTTCTTGGATCGATTAGGTTCAGGTTTATAAATTTGGATTCTAATTGATATTGTTTTAACTCGAAAAAGGTAACTATATGGAAAATAATGTTACTAGAAAATTTACCATCACTTTCAGAACCCTAATAGTAACAGGAACATGCAAATCACAAATGTCAATCCCGTGCTTCTAATTTTGACTTTGATCGTGGTACATATGTAATATTTTCAACTAGAAATGGCTGCTTTCACATTCTTTCAAATAAAGTATGAAAGGATTCTTATCTGATGTATAAAAATAAGGGGTTCGCAAATGCTGATTAAGGACAAAGATAACTCAAACTTCTTGAATTACAAAGTAAAAAAAAGCAGAAATGTTACAAAGGTAAAGGAATCAAATGAAATAAACAACATTTATTTATTGATTTCTTTATGTCTCATCCTACAAAAGAACCTTCGATATCATGAGGCATATTTACACATGAACATCAACAATCCATACCATAATGCTTTTCAAAAGAAATTCAGGTAAAAGAAAAGGAACCTTTATATTTTATAAAAATTTCAAAATGACACCTTCTTCTTCTTCATAAGCTCTCATCCATCATCAAATGCCATAATAGTTTCTTCTTAAATCCTTACAATTCAATCCATTGATATTAAATTGGCTTTCTTCATTAACAAGATCATCATACATTAAACTTTAATTTTGAATCAGTGTAGTATTTCTAATCGAGTCATTAAGGTACTCAGACCACTTCAGCTCTTTATTGACTTGAAACTGATTACCATCGAGCCACTGAAGTATGTTTCCATCAAATTGTGTATCTAAATGGTTTTCTTTACTATGAGGCATGTAGTTCTATGTGACATGATCATGTTAATAGACCTTCTTGATTTTTGAATCCAATTTCTATCCACGTATTGCATGGAGGAACAATAGGAATAACTATCATGGCGTTTTTGGTTTGAACCTCTCTCAAGCATAGAAGAAGACATTGCTGCAACAAATAGAATGTTGGATATCCACATAGGAATGTTGGTTTTTAATCTCTGCTTAAATATACAAAGTTTAAAAAAGATTATAATAGTTGTTTTATGTAACACTCCACCTCCGTTAAGGTCACTCTCAAAGGGAATGCCTTAATTTCGGTGGAGCGTTTTAAAGTACAAGATACTAATAAATTACAAGATAGAAAATTTATGCAGCGGAAAAAGATCAATATTATTTCATAAATACTTGTTCAATACAACAATTCAACAACTGTTTCAACCTTCCAAATTATTACAGCTTTTCTTATGTCTTGAAAACATAAAAAAGCAATACTGAAAATAAAATGACATAAAGCCCCAACAAGTTCTTGACCATAACCATAGCTAAAAAAGGAAAGTCCAAGCCTTACATCTACGATCTTGAAGCTTTGGCTAACCTGGACTAAGCAGAAGTGTTTCCTCACAGCGGACCGGGGGGAGGACAGAAGAAAAGAAGCGAAAGGAAAATGGGTCAGACATAAGTCTGATAAGCCTAGTTATTTAATAGCATGTAAACAAGTAAAAGACTATGACATGAATAAACTGAACTTAGAATGATACCACAAGGATAGGGTAGTCCTAAAATGAGGTAAAGTAAGATTTAACTAGATTTGGCTATCGCACCCACTTTTACTTCTCTACGCCCACTAAGAGCTGTTTAACTAGAAATGTATGTTCATGATAAAGTGATCCCATTCATGTATTGATTAGCTCCTACTCGCATTCATGTATTCCCGGTGTCATGCGGCCCCACGTGATTTTTATGTACTTGTGTTGGTTCCAGTATAGGATGTATCAAGTCCTATAATGGCAACCCTAACACAATTCAAAGATGCACAAGTGTACGCCTGGTGCCCAGTGCCAGCTTTTTCCAGTCCGGAGCCCGTGCACGCCCGTACTCCGTCGAAACCTACAGTGATGCACCTAACTGCTGCCCTTTTGACTTCTTATATTCAGTCCAGTAATCATGCCCCACCCTACCTAGTTCAGCGTACCTTGATATATCCATGTGAGTTGCTGCTGAAACGGGTCCCCGTTACTAGGGTTTTTCTAGTCAACATGCTAAATTGGTTAAGTGTCCTTGGTTTGACTTAACCCCTATCAATCTTATCTAGTTAACATGTTAAGTTGGTTAAGTGTTTCCTCAATTACTTAACCTCACCATTTCTAGCTTGATTGTTCATGAGCTTTAATTAATTAATTAATTAATTAAAGAACCAACCACTCACATTAGGCAAGTATTGTTGTGGTTATTGGATGTGCTGGTCGGTTTCGGGCAGTTTTACACCACAACTCAGTCTGACCTCGGGTTTTTCTGGGCTTGATGCACTAACCACTCACATTAGACAGGTATTGTTGTGGTTACTGGATGTCCCGGTCGGTTCCGAGCAGGTTTACACCACAACTCAGTCTAACCTCGGGTTAGGCATATTCATCTTTTACATTTTATCTATATGAATTTTCTAAAAGTGTTTCCTGTCACATATTTTAATTATGTTCAATACTAATGGTATAAATTATACCATTCATGGCCTTAACCATTTACATGGTTTTGGGCCCACCTACATTATTAACATGTTTTGATTTAATAACTATCCCAACGTTACCCCATTTGTTCGTTCGTATTAATCACATAAAGTCATTGGGCCTGCATATTAGCCCAATTTATAAACAAGAGGTAAAGAAGGGAACATGCATAATATAGATTCAACCAAACATGTAAATTTTGCATAAAACTTTATTCATATAATTTAACATGTCACATGAACTTGCATATAATTTAGACTTAGATAATCATAAGCCTAAAACATGTTAATATGTAGATCTAGGCATGTGTGAACATAACCTCAATTATAAACTAGCATATGACATAATCATGACATGTCCAATCCCAAGGCATGTATAATTTTAACATTAACATATAGGTGTGAACTAGATCTAACAATGTGAACATACATAAGTACACTTTACAAACATGCATATAAATATAGATCTAGTTTTGGATCTAACATGTAACTTGCATATGAACATATGTATAATTAGATCGTGACTTGGATCTATCATAAAACATATAACTTGCATTAATCATATGAACCTAGATAGATCTTGACATGGATCCAACATAAAACTTGTAACTTGCATATGCACATATGTATATATATATAGGCATATGGATCTAACATAAAGCATATGGATATATATATAGATATATATATATATATATGTAGATCTTGACTTGGATCTAACATAATGCATACAACTTGCATTAATCATATAAACATATATATGTAGATCTTAACATGAAACATATAACTTGCATATGATATTGATAGTTTCATTCTAAATCTTTAATAGATCCAACACCAAGTCCAATAAGCCACAAACATTCCAAGACAATTCATGATAAAATCACCACAAGAAACAAACATGAATTAGCATCGTCAATATTATACAACATGGTATAATTCTATTTTTCACTTTATATCAAATCACGTCTTATATTTATTTACATCTAAAAGAAAACTACACTTACAAAAGACAATCTTGATTTCTGGAATCTGTACTCTAAAGTTGAAATGCTTGCCTTTGATGTTGACAATCGTTTTTTTAGTTTGATTATGATTTGATTAGGTTTGTCTCTTTTAGTTTGCTTCAAGTTGAACGGCGGCTACTTGAGGTTGTCCAATGGCAGCATGACGGCTCTTGGTTTGATTTTTAATATGATTTAGGGTTGAGGTATTAGGTTGCTTTTATAGAAGATTGATTTAAAAGGAACCGTCAGATTAAGCTAGAGCAAATCACAGCCATTCAGACAAGATAGAATTGCCACATCAGCCCTAATGACTCAGCAAGGAGTCCATCAGCACCAATCAGATGCCACATCTGCCTTAGAGCGAATCGGCCCACGGGTTAACAGCCAAACACCCTGAATCGACCCCAAGTCGACCTAACAGGGCTCGGGCCGACCTCGAAAATAGGCCGGTTCGGTTATTCCCCCTCCCGATTCACTGTTTTGAACTTTTTTGCATATTTATTTAATTTATATATATATATTTCTCATATGCATACAAAGTTCAAGGCTTAATAACTTCTTCATAAGGTATCCGTTTTATGCAAACCAAATGTCTATCCTGACCAAAATTTTGAGACGAACGTAATAGCACAACCCATTTCACTTAATTCTTCTTCTAAAAATTAAGTATTCTTGAATTTATTAATTTTAATATTCTGAGAAAATTCGGGGTGTTACATTCTCCCCTCCTTAAAGGATTTCGTCCTCGAAATCTTCAAGTTAAGAAGAATGCATCTTAACATCCAATCATCCATCTACTCATCCATCATCCACAAGCATCCATTGTCCTTAAAAGACTTCTAATGCCATATGAACATATGCAGAGTGTGTGTATATGTCTCTTATCTAGTGCAAAATCAGGCGGTCTACTGATCCAGTTGATCTCCTTAATGCGAATCATGAGAGTGCCATGAGTCTAATATATATGCAATTTTTCCTATTCATAATTCTACATAGTGCACAATCATTCATACAAATGCAATGTCCATATGATAACGCGTCAAGTTTCAATCCACATACATTTTCATGCGTTCATATGCAAATGCATTATGAAAGTGATTGAGTCGATTTAGAACCGAATGTGTATGTGCATATGCATCCACGAGCAATCACTAGCAACCACTTGCAACCACTTTGCAACCATCAACCATAACATGTTTCAAATAAATGTTTGCATCCATTGATTTCTACTGAGGATCAAGAAATAGGACCGAGAAGATAACTAAGCATGAATAAACTTATGATAAAGGAGATATCAAAGATGTACCCTCAAAAAGATAAGGGTAGACTGCGCGTATCTTGCGTTCGGTCTCCCAAGTTGCGTCTTCTTCATTGTCACCCCATTGTACTTTAACAAGCTTGACTTCACGGTTGCATAGCTTTTTGACTTCTATTCCCAAGATACGAGTTGGTATTCTTCTCACTATCGCTTTTCATTCCACTTCTAATATCTTTGGTTCCACCACTTCCGCAGACTCATGTAAGCACTTCCATAGGTGAGAAACATGAAAGACATTGTGAACTCCAGCCAACTTTTCAGGTAGCTCTAATCTGTAGGCCATCGCCCCAATTCTTTCAATGATAGGAAATGGTCCTATGAATCTAGGTGCCAATTTCCCTTTGGATCTAAAGCGAACAACATTCCTCAAAGGAGATACTTTAAGGAACACTCTGTCTCTAACCTCAAACTCAAGGTCAGTCCTTCTTTTATCTGCATAGGACTTCTGTCTATCTTGAGCAGTCTTCATTCGTCTTCTTATTAGGTCCACCTTTTCTGAGGTTTCCCTAATCATGTCTAGCCCAAGTATAAGCTTATCTGTGGATTCCCACCAACAGGTTGGTGATCGACACAGTCTCCCGTATAAGGCTTCGAAGGGTGCCACGCCTATTGTAGCTTGTTAGCTATTGTTGTAGGCGAACCGCACCAGAGGAATATGATCTTCCCATGTCCATCAAAAGTCAAGAACACACAATCTCAAGAGGTCTTCTAATACTTTGTTTAACCTTTCCGTCTGTCCATCGGTTTGGGGGTGGTAGGCCCTGCTTAAACATAGTTGTGTGCCTACAACCTCTTGTAAACTCTTCCAGAACTCGCTTGTAAAGATAGGGTCTCGATCGCTTACTATGCTGGAAGGTGTCCCATGCAGTCGAACTATCTCTTTAAGATATAGAGATGCTAGAGATGAGGCAGTCCTTCTACTTTTGACAGGTATAAAGCGAACACTTTTTGTGAGCCGGTCCACTATTACCCAAATACTGGTATTGCCCCTTCTTGACCTAGGCAACCCATCAATAAAGTCCATCGAAATGATATCCCATTTCCACTGTGGGACCTCTAGAGGATGAAGCAAATCACCAGGATTCTTCTGCTCTGCCTTGACCTACTGGCATATCATGCACTTAGAAACGAATTCAGCTACGTCCCTCTTCATGCCATTCCAAAAGAAAACTCTTTTGATGTCTTTATACATTTTGTCTCCGCCTGGGTGTATGGTCAGCTTTGAATGGTGTGCTTCTTCTAGAACCGTTTTCACTAAATCTCTTACTTGTGGGACACATAGCCTTCTATCCCGTTTGAACCATCCCTTATCATCGATGGAGTATCTATTGAGGTGACTCGAAGTCTCACCCCTAATCAGCTATCTATCACATCTACTAGCTGAGGGTCTTCATGTTGTGCGGTTCCTATTGAGTCAAAAAGTTTAGGTCACACTTCCAGTGTTACTAACAAGCTAGGTACAAATTCAGAGGAGGGTCTAAAGTCAAAGTTGGCTATGTACTCCAAGCTTTGCCCTTATACAAAGAGAGGGCTTAAGGTCAGCTTCTTTCTACTCAGAGCGTCTGCTACCACATTGCCCTTGCCAGGAGTATAGGAAATCTCAAAATCATATGAGGCAAGAAACTCCATCCATCTTTGCTGCCTCAAGTTGAGATCTTTCTGCAAGAAAAGGTACTTCAACGATTTATGGTCAGTAGACAATTCAAACTTCTCACCTAGGAGATAATGGCGCCAAGACTTAAGAGCGAAAACGATGGCCGCCAATTCTAGGTCGTGGGTTGGGTAGTTTTTCGCATGTACTTTCAACTGCCTTCCACCATAAGCTACTACCTTCCCTTCTTGCATCAAGACAGCACCTAATCCTATACCGCATGCATCCGTGTATACAGTAAACATCTTGCTCCCATCAGGCAATGTCAGAAGTGGGGTTGTTGTTAGAGCCCTTTTCAAGCGTTGGAAAGAAATATCGCAATCCAAATCCCAAGAAAAACTAGGTTCTTCTTCGTCAACCTTGTAAGTGGAGCTGAGATTTTCGCAAAGTCGTTGATGAACTTTCGGTAAATGCCTGCTAGCTCGAGAAAGCTTCAGACTTCAGTTGCGTTTCGTGGAATCTTCCAATCTTGCATAACAACCACTTTTGCGGGGTCCATGGCTAACCACTCTTTGGACACCACATGTCCAAGGAATCTAACTTCTCTCTAGAAATGGCATTTGGGGAATTTGGCTTTCAACAGATGTGCAAGGAGAGTATCCATGATTTCTCTTAAGTGTTGAGCATGCTCTTCCTCACTCTTCGAGAAGATCAAAATATCGTCCACGAAGACCACCGCAAACTTATTAAGGAATTCTCTGAACACATTGCTCATCAAGTCCACGAAATAGGCATGTGCGTTTGCCAAGCCAAAAGGCATGACAAGCCACTCGAAGAAACCATCTGGGGTCCTAAATGCGGTCTTGTCAATGCTATCCTCGGCTACTCTTAGCTGATGAAACGCAGTAGCCAGATCTAGTTGGGAGAAAATGGATGCACCTACGAGATGATCAAACAGATCGTCAATTCTTAGGAGTGGGTGCCTATTCTTCTTGGTCAGCTTGTTCAACTCCCTATAATCCACGCATAGGCGGAGTGAACCATCAGCTTTGGTCGCGAACACTACTGGAGCACCCCATTCAGAAATACTCCGTCTTATGAACCCCTATTCAAGCAGCTCTTTAACTTGCTTGCTGAGTTCTTTTCTCTCCCTTGGGGCCCTGTGTCTAACAGGTAAAGAAACGGGTTTTGCCTGGTCAACGAGGTATATGCGGAAGTCTATCTCCCGCTTTGGAGGTAAGCCCTTTACCTCTTCAAACACATCCGAGAATTCACGGACCACTCTAACAAACTGCAAATTCTCAGCAGACGCATCAAGAGATTCTAGATAACTTAGCATAACAAAATTCATGGGATTACAAGAGATTTTGAGAGTGTTACCGAGCCGAGTCATGAGTCTAACCACTCTCTTTTCACAATCGAGGACGGCGCCATTACTGGATAGCCAGTCCATGCCTAGAATCAGCCCATAGCCCGTGAAGCCCAAAACATAAGCATTACATTTAAACCCAACGCTTAAAATAGAGATTTCCAAATCCGAACAAATCATTGACAAATAAAATGAGGCCCCAATTGGATTTGAAACAACCAAGGGATCCTCTATTATATGGGTGTCTAGGTGCAGAGATTCAACTAAAGCAGTAGATATAAAAGAGTGCGATGCACCAGAATCAAAGAGAGTATGAACAGGATTATCAAACAGATAAACTAAACTCTCAACAGAAATATGTCTACCTTGTTCCTACAGAGGTGTAACGAGAGCATGAACCTGCCCTCCAGAAGATGATCCGGTCCTCTGTCCCTGCCCTTGCCTTTTTGGGCTGTCCTTAGACAAGTGTCCATTATCCCCGCACTGGAAATAAGCGCCCAATTTTCTCTTTTTCTTTCTACAGTCCCTAGCCAAGTGTCCAGGTATCCCACAGAAATTGCACTTCATCTTCTTACGGGATTTATTATCCTTCCCGCCTTTCTTGGGATCCGCCTTCTTGTTCTGAGATCCATCTCCTTTCTTGTTTTGAGGCTCTTTGTTCTTCACCTCCTTCTTGCCATCTTTGTTCCCATCTTACAACAGAGCCATGTCCACCAGTGTCTCGTAAGTCGCTCCCATAGGTATATGGGACATTGTCAAACCTTGTAGTGGCTCATTCAGTCCTTTGGCAAAGCGGAGAGCCTTCTTGTGTGGAGTGTTTACTAACACCAGTCCAAATCGAGCAAGCTGGTTGAATTTATTGATGTATTCTTTGACCGACAAGCTGCCCTGTTTAAGTGATACGAACTTCTCCATTTGCAGACTCTGCTCAGTTTATGAGAGGAACTTCATTTCAAATCTCGCCCTGAAGTCCTCCCAAGTCTCTATCGGTCTTTCAGCATTAGTGACTTCCCACCAAAAGGAGGCCTCATCTTTGAGCAACCATACCACAACTATAGTTTATGCCTCTCATCTACTTCAAAGATAACGAATAAGTCCTCGGTCTCCTTGAGCCAGTTTCTGGCTTCCACGAATGATTCGATCCCCTTAGAGTATTTTCCACCCATGGATCTAAAGTCTCTATGGATCTTTGAGAAAGCATTTCCTCTCAGAGGAGGAGGAGGATGAGCAGCGGCTGGGGGAGGAGAATGTCTGCTGGGCCCGCGTCATTGGCCCTAGTTTCTAGGTATCTCCTGAACCAGCCAAGTATGGTACACCCTCTGGAAGGTTAATATCCCCAAACATGCTGAAACAAAAAGGAAAGATTCAAAACGAAGGGTAGAAAGATAGTGCATACTTTGGGGATTATGCCTTTTTAAATTAACATTTTTTCTTGAAAATGCTTCTTTACGACTTCTTTTTGAAAATAGTTTCAAAAATTTTATTCGATCTGGTAACCTTTAGCACTGATACCAAGTGCAACACCCTACCTCTGTTAAGGTCACTCTCAAAGGGAATGCCTTAACTATTGTGGAGCGTTTTAAGGTACAAGATACTAATAAATTACAAGACAGAAAATTTATACAGCGGAAAAAGATCAATATTATTTCATAAATACTTGTTCAACACAAAATTTCAACAACTATTTCAACCTTCCAAATTATTACAACTTTTCATCTGTCTTGAAAGCATAAAGAAGCAATACTGAAAATAAAATGACATAAATCCCCAATAAGTGCTTGACCATAGCTGTAGCTCAAAAAGGAAAGTCCAAGCCTTACATCTACGGTCTTCAAGCTTTGGCTAACATGGATTAAGAAGAAGTGTTTCCGCCCTGCGGACCTGGGGGTGGAAACGGAAGAAAAGAAGCGAAAGTAAAATGGGTCAGACATAAGTCTGGTAAGCCCAGTTATTTAATAGCATGTAAACAAGTAAAAGACTATGACATGAATAAACTGAACTTAGAATGATACCACAAGGATAGGGTAGTCCTAAAACGAGGTAAAGTAAGATTTAACTAGATTTGGCTATCGCACCCACTTTTACTTCTCTGCACCCACTAAGAGCTGTTTAACTAGCAATGTATATTCATGATAAAGTGATCCCATTCATGTATTGATTGGCTCCTACTCGCATTCATGTATTCCCGGTGTCATGCGGCCCCACGGGATTTTTAATTACTTGTGTTGGTTCCAGTATAAGGTGTATCAAGTCCTATAATGGCAACCCTGACACGATTCAAAGAAGCACAAGTGTACGCCTGGTGCCCAGTGCCTGCTTTTTCCACTCCGGAGCCCGTGCACGCCCGTACTCCGTCGGAACCTACACTGACGCACCTAACCGCCGCCCTTTTGACCGCTTATATTTAGCCCAGTAATCGTGCCCCACCCTGCCTAGTTCAGGGTACCTTGATACATCCATGTGGTTTACTGCAGAAACGGGTCCCCATTACTAGGGCTTTTCTAGTCAACATGTTAAATTGGTTAAGTGTCCTTGGTTTGACTTAACCCATATCAATCTTGTATAGTTAACATGTTAAGTTGGTTAAGTGTTTCCTCAATTACTTAACCTTGCCATTTCTAGCTTTATTGTTCATGAGCTTTAATTAATTAATTAATTAAAGCACCAACCACTCACATTAGACAAGTATTGTTGTGGTTACTGGATGTGTCGGTCGGTTCCGAGCAGTTTTACACCACAAATCAGTCTAACCTCGGGTTAGGCATATTCATCTTTTACATTTTATATATGTGAATTTTCTACAAGTGTTTCATGTCACATATTTTAATTATGTTCAAGACTAATGGTATAAATTATACCATTCATGGCCTTAACCATTTACATGGTTTTCGGCCCACCAACATTATTAACATGTTTTGATTTAATAACTACCCCAACGTTAACCCCGTTTGTTCGTTCGTATTAATCACATAGAGTCATTGGGCCCGCATATTAGCCCAATCTATAAACAAGAGGTAAAGAAGGGAACATGCATAATATAGATTCAACCAAACATGTAAATTTTACATAAAACTTTATTCATATAATTTAAAATGTCACATGAACTTGCATATAATTTTGAATTAGATAATCATAAGCCTAAAACATGTTAATATGCAGATCTAGGCATGTGTGAACATAACCTCAATTATAAACTAGCATATGACATAATAATGACATGTCCAATCCCAAGACATGTATAACTTTAACATTAACATATAGGTGTGAACAAGATCTAACTAGGTGAACTTGCATAAGTCCACTTTACAAACATGCATATAAATATAGATCTAGTTTTCGATCTAACATGTAACTTGCGTATGAACATATGTATAATTAGATCGTGACTTGGATCTACCATAAAACATATAACTTGCATTAATCATATGAACTTAGATAGATCTTGACATGGATCCAACATAAAACTTGTAACTTGCATATGAACATATGAACATATATATATATAGGCATATGGATCTAACGTAAAGCATATGAATATATATATATATATATATATATATATATGTAGATCTTGACTTAGATATAACATAATACATACAACTTGCATTAATCATATAAACATATATGTAGATCTTAACATGAAACATAAAACTTGCATTTGATATTGATAGTTTCATTCTCAATCTTTAATAGATCCAACACCTAGTCCAATAAGCCACAAACATTCCAAGACAATTCATGATAAAATCATCACAAGAAACTAACATGAATTAGCATCGTCAATATTATGCAACATGGTATAATTATATTTTTCACTTTATATCAAATCACGTCTTAAATTTATTTACATCTAAAAGATAACTACACTTACAAAAGACAATCTTGATTTCTGGAATCTGTATTCCGAAGTTGAAATGCTCTCCTTTGATGTAGACAATCGTTTTTTTAGTTTAATTTTGATTTGGCTTGTCTCTTTTAATTTGCTTCAAGTTGAACGGCGGCTACTCGAGATTGTCCAATGGCAGCATGACGGCTCTTGGTTTGATTTTTAATATGATTTAGGATTGAGGTATTAGGTTGCTTATATAGAAGTTTGATTTAATAGGAACCGTCAGATTAACCTAGAGCAAATCAAAGCCATTCAGACCAAATAGAATAGCCACATCAGCCCTGTTGACTCAGCAAGGAGTCCATCAGAACCAATCAGATGCCACATCTGCCTTAGAGCTAATCGGCCCACGGGTTGATAGCTAAACACCCTGAATCAACCCCTAGTCGACCCAACGAGGCTCGGGTCGACCTCAAAAATGGGTCGGTTCGGTTATTCCCGCTGTTTTGAACCTTTTTTCTTATTTATTTATTTAATTTTTATATATATCTGTATATATATATTTTTCTCATATGCATACAAACTTCAAGGCTTAATAACTTCTTCATAAGGTATCCGTTTTATGCAAACCAAATGTTTATCTTGACCAAAATTTTGAGACGAATGTAATAGCGCACCCATTTCACTTACTTCTTCTTCTAAAAATTAAGTGTTCTTGAATTTGTTAATTTTAATATTCTCAGAAATTTCAGGGTGTTAATTTTATCTTTCATCAACATAATTATCTGAACTGAAACAAGATTGTAAACCCACTTATACATGATGAATCCCTACTGTCATGAAGGAAAGAGTAGAAACCCGATTACCATTATTCAATTTTGAAGATTTGAACTTGTTAAAACATTCATCTGATTTCATTGGAGTTGCACATTATAATGTGTATCATGTAAGTCTAAACCAAATGACTTCAAGAACGACAAGAGAGATTATATCAGAGACATTGCAGTCTATGTACCTGGTAGTTTTATGCACCTATTATAGTTATATGAGACTATGGTTAGTAAAGGTAACCATGGTGGAATTCTGGAAAATATATGGCTCGATTACCCTTCCCAAACCATGTAGGTATGCATTTTAGAAGAACAAAACAATTCATATGCATTGACTAAACTTTAATGCAGGCTTCATTGTTTTGTTCTATTTATAGTTACTTATGGTTTAGGAAGGCTTACCATTCTAGCTTTTTTATAATCTAATTATAATTTACAACATGCCAACATGGGTTACATTTTTTTGTATTACTGCGGTTTTTCTAACCCTACATTAAAGCATTAAACATATGGTTGGAAATGGGATAAATTACGAATTGGTATGTATTCTACGGTTTATTCCAAATAAAATGCACTTTGGTGCTTTTTGTATTCATTCACAAATCATAACAGTTTACTTAGTGGAACTGATATTTATTCAAATGAATCTAATGATTGTTAATTACCTGATTGTTCCCTTATGTGTAAAACCCATTTTCATCTTGAGTTATAACTCATACCACATACCAGTCCACTTCAATTGGATACTAATTCTATTATGTTCAAAATTTATACATCATACCTGTCACATCCATTTTTTCTAATTGGTTCTCACCTTTATGAATGCATGCTTCTAGGGACAACTTTTTTACTGAACTTTGTCCTTAGAGGTCCAGGTTTCCTTGGAACACCATGCACATTGCAAATGTTTTTTGTTATTTACTTTGTGTATTGCTATTGAACAGGATTTGAAGGAGGACCTTAAAGACGAGTACCTGTGTCATAATAAATGTGTTGAGGTGGACCTGAAACTGATCAAGGAAGTATTCAAGAAGAGGAATACTTGTACTATTGTGTCAATTATTCTAGAACTTTTATATGGAGAACAATTATATCTTGCTGAGATGTCAATGTGTTTGTGTAATGCTTGTACTATTATATCTTGCTGAGATAATAACCGAGAACTTTGGGTTTTAATAGTATAACATTTATTCTAGTAGGACAAGTATTTTTTTAAATTAGATATGGCCATGAGTCGTATCAATCTAAGAGTTTGATATGGCTTAAAGCCGTATCAATCTAAGAGTTTGATACGGCTCAAAGTCGTATTAATCCATGAATTTGATATAGCTTTAAGTCGTATCAAAGCATGAATTTGATATGGTTTTAAGTCGTATCAATCTATGAATTTGATACGGGTTAATCCCGTATCTAAGTAACAAAGACGACATTTTTTGATATGGCCCGGAGCACTGCCAAATCGATTCAGATACGGTCACGAGCACTGCCTAATTGGTATATCAGGTGTAGTGATTTCGCAACAATAGACAAATGCAAAATGGAGTATTCCGCATACTTTGATTCCTCTACTATTTTTCAACCCTTGGATGCTGGATTCTTACATACAACAGTCGAAGCTAAAACAAAAATTAATAAATCTGAAAAACATATGAATGGTAGGTACACTTCTTTGAGAAAGAATAGAAAGAGAGTTGATGAAATAAATTTGGCAAAAGAAGAAGAAATTTTGATAGATTTAGATTCTCGAGGGGATACCAAAAGAATCAAACCAATAGAGGATTTGGAGGAAATAAGCCTTGACCCGAAGGATAAGACCAAAACTATCAAATTAGGGAAAAGGTTGGCAAAACCGTTGAGAAGTGACCTAGTTCGGTTCCTACAGCTCAACAAGGATATTTTCGCCTGGACTCATTCAGACATGGTTGGAATAAGCCCCTCTGTTATGAGCCATGCTTTCAATATCAACCCTTCCGTAATCCTTTTTCGACAAAAGAAGAGGCAATACAATAGAGACCGGTCAGAGGCTTTAAAAGAGGAATTTAAGAATTTAGAAACCAACGGGTTCATCCGGAAAGTCTTTATCCCAAATTGCTTGCAACACGCCGTAAAATACATAAACATTAATAATAAATAAATAAAAATAAGCAATTAAATAATAAGGCTGGAAAATGAGATTTTGCATCTTTAGGAATTGAGCTACGAAATTCTATTATTTGAATTTGCGGCGAAATTCTGAATCGTTTTCATATATAATATGCTGAATAGGGTCAGTGTAAGAAGAAATTATGAACAAATGAATTTGGACAATAAAAGACAGAAAATATATATAAATATTTGTGTAATATATATATGTGCCAAAAATGTATTCAAAATAAAGAGGGAGAATTTGAAATTTGAAATAAGGATAAGATCATAGGGACAAAGGATATTTTATATAAGGAATAAGATTGAAGAAATAAAGGAACGAACTAATTAAATAAACACCTCAGCAAAACACACGTTTATTGGGCGTCTCTACGACCAAAGGGTCGACTGCCCCCTTAAGACGGGTGTTGACCGCTTAGGTCGATCGCCTGGCAGCTAAGGAGCTCAAAAAATCTATGTTTGGTTAGGGTTTTCTTAAGGGATATATATAAATAAAAGGCCTGGATTAAATCTGAGCAATCCAACGGCTACGCTCACACGGGCAACTATATATGGCCCCTCATATCACACATTGGAACCCTAACCATTCTCTTATCCCTGACTCCATGTTGCCTCTCTGCCATTGCTAAATTCTAAAAAAAAAATTAAAGGATTTCTTCTATTCCTCCAACCTTTATTCTTATCTCCTCTATATTCTATTTCATATAGGATTTTAGAATGAACTCTGGAATTTGGTGTATATATATAAAAGATTGTAAAACATATTTCTTATGTGTATATATATATATATTAGGAGGATTATTGGAGCACGTTTGTCATAAAGATTAAGCACAGATCTAGATCTACTATAGAAATCCTATCTATTCTTTCCTAGATCTATGAATGGAACGACGTGTACTTAGGCATATCCATATTTTTATTATATTGTCATGTTGATAGATATGCCTAAAAGGATTCGAGAATCGATAACATAAATATTAAAACCCCCAAATCCTCTATTTTATATTTGCATAAGTATTGTCATGTTATTTGGGTTTTGTGGACTTTTTTTTTCAATATAGGGTTAAGGATTAAAGGAGTGTTGCTATTGTTTCTACTTTGTGTAATCCACCTTATGAACATTTGATTGTAACCTAAAAGGGTTTAAATTTTGGTATTTCATGATTTGATTAGGTTTGGATTCTATTTTGAATCCAAATGTTTTCATAATAAAATATGTCAAATGTAAAAGGTTTTATGTGCATAGTACCAAAATGGGGTGAATTTAATAAAGTGGAAATTATAAACACACATGTATGTATTATATGTGTATGTTGTACTTTATTTTCGATCCACTATTAAAATCATTCCAACAAGCCTAGGATTCAAGTAGAAATTTGTATGTATGTTTTCCATTCACTGCTATTTGTTATTATGCCATCATGCCTAAGTTGTAGCAGTAAAAATATGGTAAAAACTAACTTGTATAACTTGATTTAGACAAATTGACAATTTCCCTCTCGTTAGAACATTTTCTCGTTCATACGAGTATTTATGTTATTTAGGCGTTATAATTATTATACTTGTATAAACATAATCAACGTTATATTAGCGTAATAAATGCGATTAGGATAGAATTCGAAATTGAAGTGTCCCCACATGTATAAATATATTTGATTTCTTGTGTGTGCGTATAAAGTGGTTATATACATATAATGATACACAAACACAAGGTTAGTTGCCATTTGTGGTATAATTCTGCCCAGAACTGACCAGCAAATCAAGCAACCACAAATAGGCCCAACTAATGTGAGAGGTCTGGTGCCATGAACCATTCAAACTTAGTACACTAGACACGAGGTTAAACCAACTTATAGTAGAAGTCTATCCGAAACCAACCGTCATATCCACCATTTATAGGTATATAGTTTAATGTGAGAGGTCTAGTGTGTGTGTATACATAAAACTATATATATATATATATATATAAGTCTATTGCATGTGAAAATAGGTAGGTTTACTACACCTTGAGAAGGTCTTAAGTGGCTGACTCTATTTTTATCTAATTTGGGTCTTAAGTGGTTAGGACTAGGATCCCTCCGAAGGTTTACTCCTTGGAGAGGAGCCAAAGTCATGGGACCTACCCTTATTAGATTTGAAGTAAGTCTTTAGGTCCTCCTTCTCTAAACGTGGTCAGGCATAAACGGTAACAGAGTAGGGTAGTTCATGGGGGATCTCCACTTCCTCTAGAAGCTTGTAAGGGCTCAACTAGGGACAGACTTGGTATATAAAAGATATGTGGCCATTGCATGTTAACCAACTGTCTAAGGGAAGTCTTAAGCGACATAGGTGTCCAACCGTAATATCAGTTAAGTAGTAACATTCTCAATACTACTTCTCATATTACAATTGAGCATATAGACTTTAAGAACGTTGACGTATTAGGGCAGGGTCTCAAGAGGCTAGGGTCTGCCTCAGGGTTATAAGAGATCTAAGAATCCACCTTTAATAGGGCCATAAGTGACCGGGAATGCCCACCTCGTTAGATCTTTACCCTAAAATACTGGATGTTTGTGTGAATCTTGTGTGCTGCGTAGACATACCTTGACATGTGTAACCTGCTAAAAATATAGGGTACGGACATTAAGTAACACCATATTTCAGTCACGCAAAACTTTATGTTCTGACCCCTCTCATTAACATATCCAATAGGTCAGTAGATGGGGTAAAAGCTATGGACGAAGTCATGATTGGAGCTGAAGAAGAAGACGAAGTTGTTATGCTATTATTAGTAGTTATTGCTTTACTTATTTTGGAAACTTGTTAGAATGAATTATTTGATGTACCTATTAAACAGATTTAACTTTGACTATTGTATTTCTGTGATTTTTAAATACGTGGAACATCTTATTTCAGTATTATATTTTCTCTTTCCGTTATGTGAGAATTCCATTTGAAGTATATGTTTATATTATCTATGCAAATGTAATCCTTATAGGAACCAACGACCCATTTAGAATGGTTTTAAGTTTCGATGGGCCTTTTCTAGGTCGAAATTTAGGCCCATTCCGGGCGGGTTGTTACATTTGGTATTAGAGCATAGGTTACCCGATTATAAGGCAATTATACGTATGAGAGGCGTATTTGTAATTTGAAAAAGGTTTTTCAAACTATATATATAATATATATTTACCCTAATAAGCATAAGCGATTATACTAGGCAACTTTACCGTTTTCTTCCCTTTTCATCTTAAATACTATCTCGGGAGTATCCACTGAAGGATTCTTCCTTTTTTTTCAAATTGTAGAATGGCTGGTAATCCCATTGAGCAGGGTAACCAGGCAAGGCCTCGATACTTGCCAGAATGGTTTCAACAGTATCTCTATACTGTTAAACAGGTCCCTGTTGTTAATCCTGCCTCAGTGGCACCTGCAACTCCTGCCGCTGAGGTAGCCTTTGACTTTTCTCGCTACTATAAGACCTTTGCGAATCTTGGAGGGAAATCATTCACTGAAAAGGAAAGTTTTACTAATGCCCAGCCTTGGCTAATGGATTATGAAAGAATTTTCGATGCTATTGGCTGGCCTGATGAAGTGAAAAGGAGAATAGTGGCCTGGCACTTAAACAATGAGGCCCTTGAACGGTGGAACTTAGTATCCATGGATAACGAGGGCCAAATATTTACATGGGCCGAACTCAAAACCTTTTTCGAAGCAAAGTTTTTGCCAAGGGAAAAATGACTATCTAGTTAGAGAAATTATTCAACCCAAACAAGGAAGCTTGAGCTAGCCAAATTTACCAAATTATGTAAGTTTAGAAAATGTTTGGTAGATACCCCCATGAACAAAGCCTTGAGATTTGTTAATGGGCGGAATTCTCCATAGAAATAAATGTTATTAGCCCAAGTAACATTTGGGGCAACTTTTGAAACCCAAGTAGAGACAGCTATCCTATGCACAGCTGAAGGTTCCAAGGAGGATAAATAAGGTGAGAAAGGAGAAGGATGTTCCAACAAGATAAAAAAAGGAATGGTGGAAAAACAAGAAGAAGGGAAACAAATTCAAAAGGGAAGCATAGATTTGTACGAGGTGCAATCGCAAGGGCCATGAGGCCAAGGATTGTAGGACCTCGTTGGCGAAGAAGGAACTCAAAGGAAAGTGTTACAACTACCATGAAGAAGGACACATGTCTAACGACTACCCAAAGTTCAAAGTCATCAAGAGTGGACATAACTATGCAATAGAGGCAACGCCAATTCTATGTCGACCCCTAAAAGACCAAAGGAAACCCGCACTGGAAGGTATAACTTCTGTTTTAGGGAATTCTGCATACACCTTATTCGATTTTGGAGCAACCCATTCTTTTATCTCTAAGAGGCTTATTAATCTGTTAAACCTTCCCATGTCTATCTCTGATAGTCCTTTAGAGGTGGCCAACCCTATCGGAGGATCTAAGTATCTTGAGTTGTTATGTAAAGACCAAGTATTGGAGGTCGACAATGTCGAGTTCCTTTACGAAGCGTATGCATTGGATTTTATGAGGTATGATTTTATTCTAGGTATGAATTGGCTATCATTTTACGGGGTCATCCTAGATTGCGATAAGAGAATTGTTCGTCTTAGGACCCGAGGAGGACGTAGCCTAAATATTCCTTGTAATGTTAGGAACAAGGATAAAGCCATATTATATTCCTTATCTCCTAATTCTAAAGGACCATCTTCGATCCCCAAAGTTTGTGAATTCTTGGATGTTTTTTAGGAAGTCACAGGACTTCCACCCCATAGAGAAATCTCTTTTCGTATTAACCTAGAGAAAGATGCTAGACCTGTAGCACTGCCCTTGAGGCATATGGTGCCTAAGGAAAGAAGCGATTTAGATAAGCAGATTTCAGAATTATTACAAAAAAATTTCGTTCGATGAAGTATCTCGAATGGGGTGCACATGTTATATTTTCCACCAAAGCAGATGGATCTTTAAGACTCAGTGTAAACTATAGGGAACTAAATAAGTTGACCAAGAAGAATAGGTACCCTTTACCTAGAATCAATGACCTTTTTGACCACTTAGGGGTGCCCGGTTATTTTCCCAGTTATACCTTGCTACTGGATTTCACCAGCTAAGAATCGCGGAGGACAGTAAGGGCAAAACTGCATTTAGGACACCGGATGAATTGTTCCAATGAGAGGTTATGCCCGTCGGACTAACGAATGCACTTGTTTTCTTTATTGACCTCATGAGTAGAGTATTTAAGGGCATTCTAAATAAAATTGTGGTAGTCTACGCAGGTGATATCCTTATATTTTCAAAAGCTCATAAAGAGCATGAAGATCACTTAAGACAAGTATTAGGGATATTAAGAAAGAACCAACTGAAAGAAAAATTCTCAAAGTGCCATTTCTGGAGGGGAGAAGTTAGATTTTTAGGCATATTGTGTCAAGTGAAGGCCTGGTTGCAGACCCCGCAAAGATCGAGGCAATCAAGGAATAGAGGATACCTCGAAATGCTACGGAAGTGAGAAGCTTCCTTGGATTGGCCGGATACTATCGAAAATTCATTAAAGACTTTAACAAAATTGCTACTTCTTTAAACCAATTAACGAAGAAGAATTTGGTGTTTTCTTGGAGTAATAAATGTGTCATGGCCTTTAAGAAATTAAAGAAAGTATTAACTAGCGCACCAATCCTTATTATACCCAACGGTTCAAAACTGTTTACAGTTTACACCGATGAGTGTGGGACCGGTTTAGTAGTGGTCCTTATGCAAGAAGGAAGAGTAGTTGCTTATGCTAGTAGACAACTCAAGGATCCAGAGAAAAGATACCCAGTTCATGACCTTGAGTTAGTCGTAGTAGTGTTCGCCCTTAAGATGTGGAGGCGTTATCTTTTAAGGGAGAAATTTGAACTCTTTACTGAACATAAATCCCTAAAGTATTTATTTTCTCAACGTGACATAAACTTGAGACAACAACGATGGATGGAATGTAATGCCTCATTTTATTTCATAATTCATTATACCCAGGGAAAGGATAATGTTGTGGCGGATACTTTAAGTATGAAACATGCGACTTTGAATGCGATTTCAAAATGGAAACAATTAGAGTTCCTCTCAAATAATAATTTACAACCCTCACCAACCACTTCTAATGGTTTTCTTGGAGCTATGGTTATTAGACCTACTCTAAAGGAAAGGATTTGAAGTGCATAATAACTAGACGAAGAATTAAGAAGCATAAAGGAGAAATTGGGAAAGAAGGAGACTTTTCCCCATTCGGTTAGATATTCGATTGGCGATGATGGGATTTTATTTTGGGATGGACGACTTCGCATTCCAAAAGACAAAGGGTTGAGGAAAGAAATTCTATAGGAGTTCCATATGTCAAAATTGACCATACACCCCGGTGGGGATAAAATGTACAAGGATATGAAGAGAAATCTCCATTGGGAAGGAATGAAGAGAGATGTAGCCGAGTTCGTGGTCAAATGTTTAACATGCCAAAAAGTGAATGCAGAGCAAGGGAAGCCCAGAGGACTATTACTACCTTTAGATATCCCCATGTGGAAGTGTGAACATATTTCCATGGAATTTGTAGATGGACTTCCTAGAAGCCAAAAGGGTAATGAGGCCATTTGGGTTGTGGTAGATCGCTTAACCAAAAACACCCATTTTGTACCAGTCAAGAAGACAAAGACTGCAACCTCGTTGGCCCAATTATATGTCAAAGAAATAGTCAGATGACATGGTATCCCATCGAGTATTGCGAGTGATAGAGGCCCCTTGTTTACAAGCGAATTTTGGGGAAGCCTACATGTAGCCTTGGGAACGACACTTAACCTAAGTACAACCTATCATCCACAGAATGATGGACAGACGGAAAGAGTAAACCGGATCTTGGTGGACCTGCTTTGAGCTTGCATCATCGACTTTGGAGGAGTTTTGGAGATTCAATTATGACTAGTAGAATTCACCTATAACAATAGTTTTCAAACAACCATTGGTATGGCCCCTTTTGAAGTGCTTACGGAAGGCCATGCAAATTGGCAACTTGTTGGTGGGAAACTACAAACAAGGTTAAACTTGGACCAAACTTCGTCCGTGATTCCACAGAGAAGATATCCTTGATTAGGCAGAGGATGAAGCCAGCCCAAGACCGTCAGAAATCGTATGCCGATAAGCGAAGGAGGGAACTTGAGTTTAATATTGGAGACTTGGTATTCGTAAAAGTATCCCCTCTCAAGAAGACTGTTCGATTTGGGAAGAATCACCTTTTCGTGTCATCGAGAATATAGGATCTTTGGCTTATCGAGTGGATCTCCCAGAGCGTCTATCGGGGATCCATAATGTTTTTCATGTATCTCATCTAAGGAAATGCCTTCATGATTCTGCTATCGGACTCAAGCTTGACGAAAATGCAACATAGAAAAACTCAAGTTGGAGTCCAGGGTTCCCCGTGCCACTGCAAGGATTGTAGAGCACGGAATCAAGAGACTCCATAACAAAACCGCTCGCCTTGTCCGAGTACAATAGGGAAATCATCCTGCGGAAAGCACGTGAGAACGAGGATAAGATGAGAAAAACTCACCTAGAGCTTTTCTCAGGTAATTTTTCCATAAATTTACGTTTATGGATGCATTGTGGTTGCTAGATTGGATGTTAGGAAATGGATGCAACACCACTGCACAAGAACACACATAGAAATATATGCATAATTAGGTTGTTGTCATACATATTGCATCACTTATTACACCGACATGCTAGGATAGAGCTCACTTTAGTGGGTCTGCAATTCATAATCACTACGAGTTATGGATGCTTGTGGATGGATTAAAATAACATGGATGTATAACATGGATGTTTTGAGCGAGTTGTATTTTTCTCCCCTTAAACAGATTTTGGGACGAAATCTGTTTTAAGGGGACGAGAATATAACACCCCATAAAATGCAGAAACATTAATAATAAATAAATAAATAAAAATAAGCAATTAAATAATAAGGCTGGAAAATGAGATTTTGCAGCTTTAGAAATTGAGCTACAAAATTCTTTGATTTGAATTCTTGGCGAAATTCTTAATCGCTTTTATATATAATATGTTGAAAACGGTCAGTGTGTGAAGAAGTTATGAACAAATGAATTTGAACAATAAAACAAAGAATATATATATAATTATTTGTGTAATATGCGTGTGTGTATATATATATATATATGTCCAAAATATATTCAAAATAAAGAGGAAGAATTTGAAATTTGAAATAAGGATAAGATCATGGGGACAAAGGATATTTTATATAAGGAATAAGATTAAGGAAATAATAGAACGAAATAATTAAATAAACACCTTAGCAAAACACACAATTTTCGGGCGTCTCAATGGCCGCGGGGTTGACCACCCCCATATGGGTGTCCACAGCTGGTCGACTGCCTGGCGGCTGAGGAGCCCAATAAATCTATGTTTGGTTAGGGTTTTCTTAAGAGATATATATAAATAAAAGGCCTGGATTAGATATGTAAAATCAACAACCTGCGCTCACACTAGCAACTATATATAGCCACTCATATCACACATTAGAACCCTAACCATTCTCTTATCCCTGCCACCATGCTAATGCCTAAGAGGATTCGCGAATCTATAACATAAATATTAAACCCCAAATCCTTTATTTTATATTTGCATAACAATTGTCATGTTATTTGGGTTTTGTGGATTTTTGATTTTAATATTGGGTTAAGGATGAAAGGAGTGTTGCTATTGTTTCTACTTTGTGTAATTCACCTTATGAATATTTGATTAACCTAAAAGGGTTTAAATTTGGGTATTTCATGATTTGATTAGGTTTGGATTCTATTTTAAATCCAAACATATTCATAGTGAAATATGTCAAATGTAAATGTTTTTATGTGCATAATACCGAAAAATGGTGAATTAGATAAAGTGGAAATTATAAACATATGCTTATATATTATATATGTATGTTATACTCTATTTTTGATCCAATATTGAAATCCTTCCAACAAGCCTATGATGCAAGTTGAAATTTTTATGTATGTATGTTTTCATTTCACTGCTATTTGTTATTATGCCATCATGCCTAAGTTGTAGCGGTAAAAATATGGAAAAAAACCAATTTGTATACCTTGATTTAGACAAATTGAAAGTTGCCATCTCGTTAGAACGTTTTCTCGTTCATGCGAATATTTACATTATTTAGGCATTATAATTATTATACTTATATAAATGTAGTTGACATAATTAACGCTATATTAGCGTAATAAATGCGGTTATGGTAGAATTCAAATTTGAATTGTCCCATATGTATAAATATATATGATTGCTTGTGTGTGCATATAGAATGGTTATATATATATATATATATATATATATATATATATACATATATATAATGAAACACAGGCATGAGGTTAGTTGCCATTTGTGGTACAAGTCTGCCCAAAACCAACCGGCAAGTCCAGCAACCACAAGTAGGCCCAACTAATGTGAGACGTCTGGGTTCCGCGAACCATTCAAACTTAGTACACTAGACACGAGGTTAAACCAACTTGTAGTAAAACTCTTCCCGGAATCGACCGGTATATCCAACATCTACAGGTATACGGTTTAATGTAAGAGGTCTAGTGTGTACATATATATATATATATATATACATATATAACTATATATATATAAGTCTATTGCATGTGAAAATAGGTAGGTTTACTACACCTTGAGAAGGTCTTAAGTGGCTGACTCTATTTTTATCTAATTTGGGTCTTAAGTGGTTAGGACTAGGATCCCTCCGAAGGTTTACTCCTTGGAGAGGAGCCAAAGTCATGGGACCTACCCTTATTAGATTTGAAGTAAGTCTTTAGGTCCTCCTTCTCTAAACGTGGTCAGGCATAAACGGTAACAGAGTAGGGTAGTTCATGGGGGATCTCCACTTCCTCTAGAAGCTTGTAAGGGCTCAACTAGGGACAGACTTGGTATATAAAAGATATGTGGCCATTGCATGCTAACCAACTGTCTAAGGGAAGTCTTAAGCGACATAGGTGTCCTACCTAATATCAGTTATGTAGTAACGTTCGCAATACTACTTCTTATATTACAATTGAGAGTATAGACTTTAAGAACGTTGACGTATTAGGACAGGGTCTCAAGAGGCTAAGGTCCGCCTCAGGGTTATAAGAGATTGTAAGAATCCACCTTCAATAGGTCCATAAGTGACCGAGAATGCCCACCTCGTTAGAACTTTACCCTAAAATACTGGGTGTTTATGTGAATCTTGTGTGCGGCATAGACATACCTTGACATATGTAACTTGCCAAAAATATAGGATATGGACATTAAGTAACGCTCTATTTCAGTTAAACAGAATTTTATGTTATGACCCCTCTCCTTAACATATCCTACAGGTCAGTAGGTGGGGTAAAAGCCATGGACAAAGTCTTTATTGGAGCTGAAGAAGAAGACGAAGTTGTTATGCTATTATTAGTAGTTATTTCTTTACTTCTTTTTGAAACTTGTGAGAATGAATTATTTGATGTACCCATTGAATAGATGTAACTTTGACTATTGTATTTCTATGATTTTTAAATAAGTGGTACGTCTTATTTCAATATTATATTTCTTCTTTCCTCTGTGTGAGAATTCCATTCAAAGTATATATTTATATTATCTGTGCAAATGTAATCCTTATAGAAACCAACGACCCATTTAGAATGGTTCTAAGTTTCGATGGGCCTTTTCTAGGTCGAAATTTAAGCCCATTCCGGATGAGTTGTTACTTGGATAGCCAACCCGGTATTGGTGAAGAAGTCCAATGGAAAAGTGGAGAACGTGTGTTGACTACACGGATTTAAACAAGGATTGTTATTCTCTTCCACGAATAGACGAGTTGGTTGATGCAACAAGCAGACATAGGTTGTTATCCCTTATGGATGCCTATTTAGGATGCAACCAAATTTCCATGGAAAACCCAACGAAGAACATACAAGTTTCATTACCAATTGGGGAACGTTTTGTTACAACGTAATGCCCTTTGGGTTGAAGAATGTTGGAGCAACATACCAGAGGTCAGTTAACTGAATGTTCGAGGATCAAATAGGGCGAAACATGGAGGTATATGTAGATGATACGCTAGTAAAATTAGATAAAGAAGAAAGCCATATGAAAGACCTAGAGGAAATGTTCAACATCTTGAGAGATTACCAAATGAAATTAAACCCACAAAAGTGTTCTTTTGGGGTTCAGTCCGGAAAGTTCCTAGGGTATGCGATCAGCGAACACGGTATTGAGGCTAGTCCTGATCAAATCCAAGCCATAAGATATGTGGAGGAACCCAAGACAAGCAAATAAGTCATGAGCTTAAATGGATGGAAGCAGCTCTCAGTCGGTTCATTTCCAAAGCTACCAACAAGTGCTTTCATTTCTTTGATGTCATAAAGAAAAAGAAGAACTTTGAATGGAACGAAGAAGGCAGGAAAGCTTTTCAAGAGTTGAAAGATTATATGGAGAAACCCTAGGTTTTGACTAACCCCGATAAAGATGAAGATTTATACCTTTATATGGCAGTTTTCGAATATGCCGTAAGCTCGGTCCTCGTCGGGGAAGAATTTGGCACTCAACGCCCAATTTACTGTAATAACCCGGAAATCCGAGCCAATTCAAAAAATTTATTTTGGCGATTTTAGTGAATTTTGAATATTTAAAATGGATTATTTTAAATAAAAACAACGAGAAATTTATTTTGAATAGAATTAGAATGTATATATTCATTTGAATCGTCGTTAAAATATAAATATTTTATTTTAATTATATAACAAGCCTGAAATGGCGCGGTAGTTCGAAAATTCGATTTTAAAATTCAAATGAATGTACAGGATTCAAAATAAACCGGATTTTAGCGAAACTAAAAATATTTGAATCTATTTGAGAAATCTTTCTAACGAATCCGAAAAAATGAAATTTCATAGCGGGAATAAAAAGTTATGCCCAGTTGAAATTTCTAAATAGTCGCTATGGAATTTTGGCCCTTAAACATGGAAATTTGGAAACGACCTCGGTTTTCGATGAAACCTCTTTTGTTGAATCCGGGATGTAGAATTATTACTAGATTCCAAAATTCACAATTTTCTGAATCAATATGTGAGCGTGGCACAGGAAAACGTGTTTGACCAATTTCAGTTGGATTTAATCGACTGGACAATGGCCATTTTTCAAACGGTCTCAGAATTCAACGAAATTAGTTTTGTTAGGACCGTATCGTCAATATGAAGCTAGAAAATATTTTTTGTGAATTTTTAGAGTTCGTATGTTTCCCCGGTAAATTGAAATGCGCGTTCAAATTCGATATATAGATTTATATTTTGATTTTGACGAAAACTGATCGTAACAGCCGAATTGGGTTATGAAACATATCCCATTGTGTTCGGAATGGGGGTAATTAGCTACGGGCGACAGTCATTGGGTTCGATTTGGGGTTTGGGAGTTAAACGAGCAATAAAACAATTAAATAAAAGAAAAAATTTACTATAAAACCCCGACCAATCAAGAATTCACGAAAAAGAAAACCCTAGCCCTCGTTTTTCTTCTGCCGCCAGACCGATTCATTGGCCAGAAATGTGCGATTTTGATCCTCAAAATTCCTTCAAACCGCTTCGAATTGATCTTGCCCCCAAAGCAAAAATCAAGGGTCGTTCTTAGCTCTTTCAAATGGTACCAGTATGGTGAACTATCGTCTCGTGGTTAGCTCAAATCGTGGGTTCAAAGTGGCTCCGCTCGTTGGGGTTTTAAGGGAGGAGGGGACCTACGAGCACGGCGGCGCTCTGGCCAGAGGCGCGCGACGCTAAGGTGGAGCTGGTGACGGTCGGCGATCAGCTCTAGGTGATCGGAGGTGCGTGAAAATCGTGGTCAACAGTTTGGAGTAGTTGGTTTGAACGTTGGCAGAGGGTTTAGATGGTGGAAGAAGGTATTAAGCTAATTAATTATTTAATTAATTATATCGTTAATTATTCAATGTATAACACGCAATAACTCTCTCATACGAGGTCGGAAAAATGCAAACTTGGGTCCGTTGCGATCGTGGAGCCGAGAGCTTCACAATAAAACTGACCGCGTCCAAAACAGAGCATGTTGGAATTTCGAGCAAATTCGAAATCAAACTGTTCATAAATTCAGATAAAAACTGACGGAGTGGATCCCACTGTGAGAACTCCTCACTTGTATTTTATTTTGTAGTTAAAATATATACTAGGATGCAGGCGGTGCTTAGTAGCACCCAACACCCGTTGTCCACAGACCATGGACGACTTGTGTGATTGGTTGTGTTGTGAAATTTGACTGTTGATTGTGATGTGAAAAATATATATTCATGTGTTGAATATATATTCATGTGTTGATGTAAAATATATATTCATGTGTTGAAGTAAAATATATGTTGATGTGTTGAAGTAAAATATATATTCATGTGTTGAAGTAAAATATATATTCATGTGTTGAAGTAAAATATATATTCATGTGTTGAAGTAAAATATATATTCATGTGTTGAAGTAAAATATATATTCATGTGTTGAAGTGTGTTGAAGTAAAATATATATTCATGTGTTGAAATCAAATATATATTCGTGTGTTGAAATAAAATACATATTCATGTGTTGAAATGAAATATATATTCATGTGTTGAAATAAAATATATATTCATGTATTGAAGTAAAATATATATTCATGTGTTGAAGTAAAATATATATACATGTGTTGAAGTAAAATATATATTCATGTGTTGAAGTAAAATAAATATTCATTTACAAATTGAACGATTTGTTTATGTACACCGATTTGACTAGTATTGATTGGGACGATAAATTTTACACATTGCCCAACTGCACAAATCAAATATGTGTTTGATTGATTGAAACCCCACATGGGTTTTGGGATGATATTTGACGTACACTAATCCCGATCATTTAGTCTTATGTCAATCGATGGGTTGATAGACTGTGTAAGCGTTAATTATTTATATTTAATGCTTATGCAGATGTGTGGTGCACTCTGAATGGTGGTTGATGATTTTTCGTTGATATTATATACATGTTTTGTAGGGAATCCATATAATTAACGTATATGGTAATTAATTGGGCCTCATTCCAATTTGGAAAATAAGGAATATTAAAAGAAAATTCATGTGTCGAATAAAAAAAGAAAATTCATGTGTTGAATAGAAAGAAAATTCATGTGTTGAATAGAAAGAAAATTCATGTGTTGAATAGAAAGAAAATTCATGTGTTGAATAGAATAAAATATTCATGTGTTGAATAGAAATATATATTCATGTGTTGAATAGAAATATATATTCATGTGTTGAAATAAAATATATATTCATGTGTTGAAATAAAATATATATTCATGTGTTGAAATAAACTATATATTCATGTGTTGAAGAAAATATTCATTTGTTGAATAGAATAACGAAGTTATTGAAATATATAAAGTCGTGTTGATTAGATATGCGCCATTTTGACGCGAATGATATTTATATTGATTATATTCATTTTTAGAATGAATATAGAAAAGGAAATAATTTCAAAATATAACGTTTGAAATATTATCATTTGTATATCGATGATGTGGAATATTCAATTTTGATTAGAAATTGAATATGAAGTTGAAGTCGTTTTGAAAACGAATTTAAAACAATTTATTAAATACGTTTTAAAAGGAAATCGATGAAGTATATATTATATATATTATATATATAAAATAATGGCTTGAATAGAATGCGCAGCGCTGCGGCAGTTCGCAAATTTCGACCATTGACTTCGAACGGATATTACGGGAAATCCGACCGTCGGATTCCCCTAAAACCGGAACCTTTGGGTTCGTATCGAAAAGAGCTTTCTAACAAATATTAAAGATTTGAAATCTAAAGGTTGGATTTAGAATTATGTCCAAATAAAATTTTGAAAAGGTCGCTGTAATGCAGTTCGATGGCCGTTGATGGAAATCGACTGTACGGGCCTTGATAAAATTATTAAAAATAGGAATAATTTGTGTAAAATCATAAGAAATGATTTGGAAAGAATTAGGATGAAAAACTCAATATTTGAAAAGATAAAAATTGATTTTTATCGAAATGAACTAGTTTTGAACTAGAATAATAATTTATTTATTTTTAGATAAATAAATTGGATTTGAAAGGGTTTTAAAAGTAACCAGAAGTTTCAATAATTGAATTGGAATGGAATGTGATTTTGGGTTTATAGTGAACCGTGTTTTAAATGACATTGGTTCTTTAACCCAGTTAAAGACATGATATGATTTCCCAAGTTAAATGATCATTGATAGTGATTTTTGGGAAGATTAAAACCAAGTGGAGTTTTAATGAATCTTTAATTAGATTGAAGTGATCGAGAATGGAGTATCACCAGTTTTGCTCCAGGCGATAGTTAAATCTTTAATTAGATTTGAACGTGAAATGGTAATTAAATTTACCGATAACACTGTGGTGTTAGATATGAAGTATGACCAGTTTTACTTCATAGGATGAATAGGTTGGGATTGGAAAATAAAATAAATGATTACTTCAGTGTGGTTCGCTAATACCGACTAATTTGAATTGATATTCAAAAGAAGATTAAAGAATAAATTTGAGGAATTTATCTTTGATAAAATCAATGGGAACCTTTCCCAAAGTGTAAGAATATTTGAATAAAATAATATTCTGAATTGGAATGAGGTGTATGTTGTGTTTGTGTAGCACTTGTTTATTATATACGCGAGTTATCCAAAAAGACCGGGTTTATCCCATTCTGAATAACTGATTCGACGTGGTGTTGAGGATGAAGACGGTGGTCGAAGACCGGAGGTCTTCACAGCATTTGGGTGATTACTGATGATCTTGATTGGGTTGTTCACCCAAGAGGAGGGAATCAGTTGGTGATCGTCCAGACGTACTTGGAGATCGATGGATATGCGAGGTACCAGGTGCCTCCGGTTTCGTTCAGACCCAGAACGAACTTGTATGGACTGTGTATTTAACATTGAATTTTTCTTTATGTTGATTGATCTCTATTAAATATACATCTGCCTGGTGAAGGGGAATTCATTCCCTTACTTCACCCTTCTCTGAGACGTACGGAATCAGATGTTGTATATCGATAGACATCAGTCACATGGTCTGAATTGCCTGTGTGGCATGCCTAAGTGGCAATTGATCAAGGCTTCTGTTGAAAAGCAAAGTCTTGTGGTTGATGATCAAAGCATGGCCTGTGTGGCATAGCTTTGTGTAGCGTTGATTCGTGAGCCTCACACCCCGGTTGTGAACCAGAAACGGGAGAGGACATCAGGGAAGGAATGCGTTTCTTTCTAGCTAGGGTGGTGTCAGTGACCTACCAGCCCTGACATTTATATTATTTTCACCTATGTGGTTGTTGCTGTTGCGAGGCGCCTTGGATATATCGGTGACTGCGTGGAGCCGATGGAGTCATTTGGCTCATTTACGCCCCAAAGGGTGGGGAAATGCAGTGTTCAGGCATTTTAATCCACATCGGTGGACCGGCCTTGATGATCCAAGGCTTGCCTCCGCGCTCGCCTGAGACATGGTAGGCTAGATTGTCTCGAATTGGCAGAGGACGATCCCTGGCCTCGGTTCACAGATGTAAATCCAACTTCCAATACGAGACTTTGCAGTTTTGATTGTAGAGCCTAGTTTTGGCGACTTGATATATGGTACCCATGTCGTCTATGATTGATACTTATGATTGAAATTGTTTTGACACTATACACTTATAGTAATAATAAAAGATGAAATTTAGCGTATCAAGCATTCTTTGGCTATTATAAGGTAAAAACCCTATCCTCCGGCTTGTGTTGCATTGTGTGATGGGACCTGGGTCTTATAATATCTTCATTATTCTTTATTTAGCATTGCGATGTTGTTTTATGCACTGGTATTCTTGGGAGGAAATCTGTTCCGTGTTATAAAGCGTGGTCCCTTGATTTACCTAACTTTAAAATAAAGATTAATAACTGTTTTAGTTCTCACACCAGTCACATGACTGACCTGGAGTTTATTGTTTTAACCTAAACTCTGGGTGCCCTTATTTTGAAACGGGCAGCTAGTATTTTTGGTTTTGCAGATTTATATTCACTGGTTCCTGATTTACAGCTGGAACGGTACTCGGAAAGCTCTGTATCCGTGTATTACTTTTAGTTGTGTATTGTATTATTTTTTCCGCTGCGATGTATTTAAATGTAATTTAAATCTGATATTTTTTGTGTAATATTTATTCATACTCTGTATATTCTTGCATTCTAATGAAATTGTTGTAATAAACAATGAAATGTTCTTCTGTTTGCGTTCCGATGCAACTTGTTCTCAACTCAATACGGGCTTTTCTTACTGGGGAAGTTCGAGTCGTTTCAGCTTGGTATCAGAGCTTTGGTTTACAGAGCTCGAAGAACAAGACACATTAGAACCATACGAAAGAATTCATCAGAAATTGGATTAGTAATATCCAACGAGAATGACTCGTTAGAGATGGGATTAGTAGTATCCTAGAACGAGTGTGAAGAGTATATTTTTAAAAATGAAAACAATTTTTGTTTTGAAAATTTAAATCAATTATTCGTATTTGAATATTTGTTTGTATTGATTTGGACAATCCAGTATATAAAGATTTTGCGTATACGTCTGATCCGCGTGTATTTGAAGTTTTAATATACTGGATAGATATAGAATCACACCCTAGTCACCCGGGGATAATCCTGATGATGACGCATCATCATTAGCATTTATATTTGAGTGTCGAAGGTGGGATATCCATATATTTCCAATTGACTGGTGTGAGAACCAAAGCTAGATAGGGCTTATTGTTGTGATTTGGCATCAAAAATCTGATTTTTGGACTATGTATCAAAGTTATGAACTTGAAAATATAATCAACAAATTGATTGATGGTTGTGTTGTTTGATTACTGTTTTGATAAATTGAATACTGAAACTTTAGCCAAATTGAACCAAATATTGAATTGTATTGAAAATTTGTCGCATTTGCATGCATATACATGTACTTACGTTGAACAGGTCATAGCAAAGAGGCTAGAGAAGAGGAATAAAATTGTTTGCCTGACAAATAGGTACATGTTTATTGTATTTCTTGGGTTTGGATGATTTTATGAGCCGATTGGCTAGCCGCTTGGCTGTTTTTTTCTTTTTGGATTGATGAGGGCCATGGGAGGCTATTTGAAATATCCCGAAGTCCCCGGTGCAGGGGAGGTTATGGCGGAATTTTTCGAAAATTTAGGGTATTAGCCAAATTTTTGAAAAATTTGAAAAGTTCTTAGAAACTAAAAAGTTGAAGAACTCAAGCCGTAAAGAAAATAATGGAAGTTGAGTTGATTAGTTAAACAACTTTCAGCTTTATTCCTTTTCAGGGATGAAAAGTTTTAAGTGGGGGAGATTGTAATAACCCGGAAATCCGAGCCAATTTAAAATTTTTATTTTGGAGATTTTAGTGAATTTTGAATATTTAAAATGGATTATTTTAAATAAAAACGATGAGAAATTTATTTTGAATAGAATTAGAACGTATATATTTATTTGAATCATCGTTAGAATACAAATATTTTATTTTAATTACATAACAAGCCTAAAATGGCACGGTAATTCAAAAATTCGATTTCAAAATTCAAATGAATGTATAGGATTCAAAATAAACCGGATTTTAGCGAAACCAAAAATATTTGAATCTATTTGAGAATATCTTTCCAACGAATCTGAAAAATTGAAATTTCATAGCGGGGATAAAAAGTTATGCCCAGTTGAAATTTCAGAATAGTCGCTATGGAATTTTGGCCCTTAAAAATGGAAATTTTGCAAACGACCTCGGTTTTCGGTGAAACCACTTTTTTTGGATCCGGGATGTAGAATTATTGCTATATTCCAAAATTCATAATTTTCTGAATCAATATGTTAGCGTGGAACAGGAAAACGTGTTTGACCAATTTCAGTTGGATTTAATCGATTGGACAATGGCCCTTTTTCAAACGGTCTCAGAATTCAACGAAATTAGTTTTGTTAGGACCGTATCGTCAATACGAAGCTAGAAAAAAAATCGGTAATTTTTAGAGTTCATATGTGTCCCTGGTAAATTGAAATGCGCGTTCAAATTCGATATATAGATTTATATTTTGATTTTGACGAAAACTGATCGTAATAGCCGAATTGGGTTACGAAACATATCCCATTGTGTTAGGAATGGAGGTAATTAGCTAGGGGCGACAGTCATTGGGTTCGATTTGGGGTTCGGGAGTTAAACGAGCAATAAAGCAATTAAATAAAATAAAAATAAATTTACTATAAAACCCCGACCAATCAGAATTCATGAAAAAGAAAACCCTAGCCCTCGTTTTTCTTCCGCCGCCAGACCGATTCATTAGCCAGAACTATGCGATTTTGATCCTCAAAATTCCTTCAAACCGCTTCGAATTGATCTTGCCCCCAAAGCTAAAATCAAGGATCGTTCTTAGCTCTTTCAAATGATACCAGTATGGTGAACTATCGTCTCGTGGTTAGCTCAAATCGTCGGTTCAAAGTGGCTCCGCTCGTTGGGGTTTTCAGGGAGGAGGGGACCTCCGAGCACGGCGGCGCTCTGGCCAGAGGCGCGCGACGCCAAGGCGGAGCTGGTGACGGTCGGCGATCAGCTCCAGGTGGTCGGAGGTGCATGAAAATCGTGGTCAATAGTTTGGAGCAGTGGGTTTGAACGTTGGCAGAGGGTTTAGATGGTGGAAGAAGGTATTAAGCTAATTAATTATTTAATTAATTATATCATTAATTATTCAATGTATAACATGCGATAACTCTCTCATACGAGGTCGGAAAAATGCAAACTTGGGTCCATTGCAATCGTGGAGCCGAGGGCTTCACAACAAAACTGACAGCGTCCAAAATAGAGCATGTTGGAATTTCGAGCAAACTCAAAATCAAACTGTTTAGAAATTAAGAAAAAAACTGACGGAGTGGATCCCACTGTGAGAACTCCTCACTTTTATTTTATTTTCTAGTTAAAATATATATTAGGACGCAGACGGTGCTTAGTAGCACCCGACACCCGTTGTCCACAGACCATGGACGACTTGTGTGATTGGTTGTGTTGTGAAATTTGACTGTTGATTGTGATGTGAAAAATATATATTCATGTGTTGAATATATATTCATGTGTTGAAGTAAAATATATATTCATGTGTTGAAGTAAAATATATGTTGATGTGTTGAAGTAAAATATATATTCATGTGATGAATTAAAATATATATTCATGTGTTGAAGCAAAATATATATTCATGTGTTGAAGTAAAATATATATTTATGTGTTGAAATCAAATATATATTCACGTGTTGAAATAAAATATATATTCATGTGTTGAAATCAAATATATATTCATGTGTTGAAATAAATTATATATTCATGTATTGAAGTAAAATATATATATATTCATGTGTTGAAGTAAAATATATATATTCATGTGTTGAAGTAAAATATATATTCATGTGTTGAAGTAAAATAAATATTCATTTAAAAATCGAACGATTTGTTTATGTACACCGATTTGACTGATATTGATTGGGACGATAAATTTTACACATCGCCCAACTGCACAAATAAAATATGTGTTTGATTGATTGAAACCCCACACGGGTATTGGGATAATATTTGACGTACACTAATCCTGATCGTTTAGTTGTATGTCAATCGATGGGTTGACAGACTATGTAAGCGTTAATTATTTATATTTAATGCTTATGCAGTTGTGTGGTGCACTCTGGATGATGGTTGATGATTTTTCGTTGCTATTATATACATGTGTTGTAGGGAATCCATATAATTAACGTTATACGGTAATTGATTGGGCCTCATTCCAATTCGGAAAATAAGAAATATTAAAAGAAAATTCATGTGTTTCATGTGTTGAATAGAAAGAAAATTCATGTGTTGAATAGAAAGAAAATTCATGTATTGAATAGAATAAAATATTCATGTGTTGAATAGAAATATATATTCATGTGTTGAAGTAAAATATATATTCATGTATTGAAATAAAATATATATTCATGTGCAGAAACAAAATATATATTCATGTGCAGAAACAAAATATATATTCATGTGTTGAAGAAAATTTTCATTTGTTGAATAGAATAACGAAGTTATTGAAATATATAAAGCCATGTTGATTAGATATGCGCCATTTTGACGCGAACGATATTTATATCGATTATATTCGTTTTTAGAATGAATATAGAAAAGGAAATAATTTCAAAATATAACGTTTGAAAATATTATCATTTGTATATCGATGACATGGAATATTAAATTTTGATTAGAAATTGAATATGAAGTTGAAATCATTTTGAAAACGAATTTAAAACGATTTAAAAATATGTTTTGAAAGTAAATCGACGAAGTATATATTATATATGTTATATATAATATAATGGCATGAATAGAACGCGCCGCGCTGCGGCAGTTCACGAATTTCGACCATTGACTTCGAACGGATATTGCGGGAGATCCGGCCGTCGAATTCTCTTAAAACCAGAACCATTAGGTTCGTATCAAAAAGAGCTTTCTAACGAATATTAGAGATTTGAAATCTAACGGTTGGATTTGGAATTATGTCCAAATCAAATTTGGAAAAGGTCACTGTAAGTGCAGTTCGATGGCCGTTGATGGAAATCAACTGTACGGGCCTTGATAAAATTATTAAAAATAGGAATAATTAGTGTAAAATCATAAGAAATGATTTGGAAAGAATTGGGATGAAAAACTCCATGTTTGAAAAGATATAAATAGATTTTTATCGAAATGAACTAGTTTTGAACTAGAATAATAATTTATTTATTTTTAAATAAATAAATTGGATTTGAAAGGGTTTTGAAAGTTACCAGAAGTTTCAATAATTGAATTGGAATGGAATGTGATTTTGGGTTTATAGTAAAGCGTGTTTTAAATGACATTGGTTCTTTAACCCAGTTAAAGACAGGATATGATTTCCCAAGTTAAATGATCACTGATAGTATTTTTTGGAAGATTAAAACCATATGGTGTTTTTTAATGAATCTTTAATTAGATTGAAGTGATCGAGAATGGAGTATCACCAGTTTTGCTCCAGGCGATAGTTAAATCATTAATTAGATTTGAACGTGAAATGGTAATTAAATTTACCGATAACACCGTGGTTTTAGATATGAAGTATGACCAGCTTTACTTCATGGGATGAATTGGTTGGGATTGGGAAATTAAGTAAATGATTACTTCGGTGTGGTTCGCTAATCTCGACTAATTTGAATTGATATTCAAAAGAAGATTAAAGAATTAATTTGAGGAATTTATCTTTGATAAAATTAATGGGAACCTTTCCCAAAGTGTAAGAATATTTGAATAAAAGAATATTCTAAATTGGAATGAGGTGTATGTTGTGTTTGTGTAACACTTGTTTATTATATACGCGAGTTATCCAGAAAGACCGGGTTTATCCTATTCTGAATAACTAATTCGACGTGGTGTCGAGGATGAAGACGGTGGTCGAAGACCGGAGGTCTTCACATCGTTTAGGTGATTACTGATGATCTTGATTGGGTTGTACACCCAAGAGGAGGGAATCAGTAGGTGATCGTCCAGACGTACTTGGAGATCGATGGATATGCGAGGTACTAGGTGCCTCCGGTTTCGTTCAGACCCAGAACGAACTTGTGTGGATTGTGTATCTGACATTGGATTTTGCTCTGTGTTGATTGATCTCTATTAAATATACATCTGCCTGGTGAAGGGGAATTTATTCCCTTACTTCACCCTTCTTTGAGACGTACGGGATCAGAAGTTGTATATCGATAAACATCAGTCACATGGTGTGAATTGCATGTGTGGCATGCCTAAGTGGCAATTGATCAAGGCTTCTGTTAAAAAGAAAAGTCTTGGGCTTGTGTGGCATAGCTTTGTGTAGCGTTGATTCGTGAGCCTCACACCCCGGTTGTGAACCAGAAACGGGAGAGGACATCAGGGAAGGAATGCGTTTCTTTCTAGCTAGGGTGGTGTCAGTGACCTACCAGCCCTGACATTTATATTATTTTCACTTGTGTGGTTGTTGTTGTTGCGAGGCGCCTTGGATATATCGGTGACTGCGTGGAGCCGATGGAGTCATTTGGCTCATTTACGCCCCAAAGGGTGGGGAAATGCAGTGTTCAGGCATTTTAATCCACATCGGTGGACCGGCCTTGATGATCCAAGGCTTGCCTGCGCGCTTGCCTGAGACATGGTAGGCTAGATTGTCTCGAATTGGCAGAGGACGATCCCTGGCCTCGGTTCACAGATGTAAATCCAACTTCCAATACGAGACTTTGCAGTTTTGATTGTAGAGCCTAGTTTTGGCGACTTGATATATGGTACCCATGTCGTCTATGATTGATACTTATGATTGAAATTGTTTTGACACTATACACTTATAGTAATAATAAAAGATGAAATTTAGCGTATCAAGCATTCTTTGGTTATTATAAGGTAGAAACCCTATCCTCCGGCTTGTGTTGCATTGTGTAATGGGACCTGGGTCTTATAATAGCTTCATTGTTCTTTATTTAGCATTGCGATGTTGTTTTATGCACTGGTATTCTTGGGAGGAAACCCGTTCCGTGTTATATGACATGGTCCCTCGATTTACCTAACTTTAAAATAAAGATTAATAACTTTTTTAGTTCTCACACCAGTCACATGACTGACCTGGAGTTTATTGTTTTAACCTAAACTCTGGGTGCCCTTATTTTAACACGGGCAGCTAGTAGTTTTGGTTTTGCAGATTTATATTCACAGGATCCTGATTTACAGCTGGAACGATACTCGGAAAGCTCTGTATCCGTGTATTACTTTCAGTTGTGTATTGTATTATTTTTTCCGCTGCGATGTATTTAAATGTAATTTAAATCCCTTATATTTTTTGTGTAATATTTATTCATACTTTGTATATTCTTGCATTCTGATGAAATTGTTGTAATATACAATGAAATGTTCTTCTGTTTGCATTCCGATGTAGCTTGTTCTCAACTCAATCCGGGCTTTCCTTACTGGGGAAGTTCAGGTCGTTTCATTTACTATGTTAGCAGAAGGCTAAAGAATGAGGAAACGCGATATCCCATGGTGCAAAAGCCAGCTTATTGTCTCATACTCACAACACGGAAACTCAGGGGCTACTTCCAGGCATATCCCATTAAGGTTTTGACCAACTTTCCACTTAAGCAAGTTTTTAGTAAGCCGAAAATGTCGAAAAGGTTAGTGAAATGGGGAATTAAGCTTAGTCAATACGAAATTGAGTTTCACCCTTGGGAAGCAGTCAAGGGGCAAGGTCTTGCAGATTTTGTAAATGACTGCACGAGTTTCATCAAGGAACAGTTAACAAAGGAAAATGACCTGAAGGCTAAATGGAAGTTGGTCATAGACGGAGCTTCAAACAAGCAAGTGGCGGGGGTAGGATATATAACAATCACTCTTGACGGACATTGCTTGCATCATGCAATGAAGTTTGGCTTTACAACAATGAACATGGAAGCAGAGTACGAGTCAATTATGGCAGGGCTGGACTTAGCACTACAACTAAAGTTACCCCGGATTGAGATCTTTAGTGACTCGCAACTAATGGTCAATCTAATCAAGGAAACATACCAAACCAAGGATCCTCGGTTGGTGTTATATGTGAAAAGATTACAAAAGATGCTCTCTCGATTCAAGGATTTTTCCATACACCAAATGCCAAGAGGGGAAAACTCTCAAGCCGACTCATTAGCAAAGTTGGCTAGTTCCCTAGGAGCACCTGAGACCAGGATCATCCCTGTAGGATACCAGGATAAACCAAGTATTGAGCAAGAGGCATCTGATTTGGGAAAGGAATTGTTAGTCTTAATTAGATCCCAAGCCTTAGAAAGGGAAAATGATATAGAAAAGAGTGTTGCTTCCGACAAGGGACCCACTTCAGCTAAAACAGAATACTAGTATGAGAACACTTGGATGGCTCCAATCATAGACTATCTTCTAAATGGAGTCCTACCTGCTAATCAACAAGATGCAAGAAAAATAAAACTTCAGGCTCCCGCGTTTGAGATCATGGATGAGGTACTCTATAAGAAAGGGCATTCACTTCCCTCGCTAAGGTATGTAAGCCTTGACAATGGACTCAGATTATTAAAGGAAGCACATGATGGCTTATGTGGAGATCATTCTAACGGAATTAAGTTAGCCAAGAAAGCCATACGACAAGGCTTCTACTGGCCATAGATGGTTAGCCAAGAAATGCCAAAGTTATTCTAAAATACCCCGACTACCTCCAAGTGACTAACCACCATCTCAAGTCCATGGCCTTTCGATATATGGGAAATAGACTTGATTGGACCCCTGGCAATCTCCAAAGGAGGTGATAAGTATGGTGTATAGTTATTGATTACTTTATTAAATGGTTAGAAGCCTTCCCACCATCACATCTTAGAAGGTGTTGAAATTCATAATAAGAATATTTTCACACGTTTTAGAATCCCTTACAAGATCATATCAGACAACGGAACGCAATTTGAAAGTGAGGAGTTCACATGATTTTGTGATAAGAATGGAATCATTAATAGCTTTACCTTAGTAGCATTCCCAATGGCAAATGAGGTCGTCGAAGCTGCGAAAAAAACCATAAAGACCATCCTTAAGAAACGTCTAAACCAAGATAAGAAAAACAGGGTAGAAAAATTACCCTTAGTGCTTTGGGCATATAGAACCTCCGCCAAAACGGCAACATGACATACTCCATAATTTTTAACGTACGGATGTGAAGCCATGCTTCCAATCGAGGTTGAGATCCCCTCGCGTAGAAGGATAGCCTATGCATTTGACCCTAATCAGGAATTAAAGAAGGAATCTTTAGACCTGGTACAAGGATTAAGAAATGAGGCCGCAATTAGAATGGCTGAATACCAGAGGAAGATCACTAAGTACTACAACTCAAGGGTGAAAACTAGAACCTTCACAAAGGGAGATTTGGTATTGCGAAGGGTAATGGACAACACAAAGAATTTGTCGGATGGTACGCTTGGCCCAAACTAGGAAGGACCCTTACTCATTCATCAAGAAGTCATACCTGGAATGTATCGACTTTGCAAACTAAATGGTGATCTTGTACCAAGGACGTGGAACTCAGAACACTTAAGACCATACTTCTCAACAATAAAGGAATAAAGAAAGGTTCCAAAAAAACTCACACACACAAGGGAATGGAAACCCTATCAAACCTTGGAATAACCCGGAAAGGGTCAAAATACAAATAGATAATAAAAAACTTGTCATCTCCAAGTTGCTGGGGCGAGGCACCCCTCGGAGGGGGTGGGTGGTGTGTAATTCTTTAACGCCGTCCAAATCAAAAAGGACTAGGTTAAAGCATCAAAAGCGTAAGCCTCCGATCTATGCTAGAAATGGTCGAGACAGAGCTTCTAATTCGCATGCCCTACCTCTACTCATAAAAGAGTACGCCCTCCCTCTGCTACGAACTAAGCACATCTAACCTCTGCTTGTAGAAGAGCATGTCCTACCTCTTCTTATGTTCCTCGTATCCCGTAGAAGGGAATGAACAAGCACGCTCCGCTTGTTCTTGTAAAAGAGCAAGCTTGCCTCTTCTTTGACTAAGTATGTCCTGCCTCTGCTCATAAGAGAGTATGCCCTACCTCTACTTATGTCTCCTTCCACAGAAGGGAGCACAGGCCTAGAGAGTGGCTTATGGGGCACGTCCATTCTCTGCTTCAACAATTAAAAGCCCAGAGAGTGGGTCACAAAGCACATGCATCCTCTTTTTCTTAAATCAAGCCCAAAGGGGGTAACAAAATTACTACCAAAAGTGGATTTTTGGCCTTCTATCTTAAATACCTGAATTTGGATTGGTTCCGGACTTTTATTATTACCAAAGGTGGATTTCTGGCCTTTTATCTTAAATACCTGAATCTGGGTTGGTTCAGGACTTCTATTATTACCAGAAGAAGATTTTTTGCCTTCTATCTTAAATACATGAATATGGGTTGGTTCGGGACTTTTATTATTATTAGAAGTGGATTTCTGGCCTTTATCTTAAATACCTGAATCTGGGTTGGTTCAGGACTTCTATTATTACCAGAAGTGGATTTCTGGCCTTCTATCTTAAAAACCTAAATCTGGGTTGGCTTAGGATTTATATTATTAACAGAAAGGGATTTTTTGCCTTCTATCTTAAATACCTGAATCTTGGTGGTTCAGGACTTCTACTATTACTGAAAATAAGGACTCCTGGTCTTTCATCAAATGCCTGAATAAGGGTTGGATTGGGACATCCTCTATATCTAAGGAGCGAAGTCATGGTTTTCCATTATGAACTTCCGAGTGTGAGTTTTCTGGTCTTTCATTCAGTATCCTGTAATAAGTTTTCAAACACACTATCAGAATTGCATCATGGACACCTCATCGCTAAGTTTGGTATATAGGGTAAGATCTAAACGCGTTCCATAACCATGGAGTTTTCTAAGCCTTATTCCATATTTTTCCAATAAAACATAAAGTATTTATGATTATAAAACCATAAATGTCGGCCTAATGTGCCAATAGAGCTTGGTCCTAAATGACATCTAATATAGTATGGTCAAGAAAATTGCAGAAATTGTGATTAGGGCTAAAGGACTAACACAAAGTATTAGTTGTTGGATTTCATGCAGTGAAAATGCAGGAAAAGGTTTAAGAAAAAATGTTGCCAGTTGAGAAGGACAAGTTGGCTTGAAAATTAAGAGATACCCCTTTGCTAAGGGGGAATGTTACTACCATATTTCAATACAGGTGGAAGCCCAAGGCGAAGGGGTATTGTGCGAAAGCATATCCGAAAGGAAGAAGTACATCTAAAAGATAGAAGTGTATTTGAAAGTAAGAAGCACATCCAAAAAGTAGAAGTGTATTCGAAAGGTAAAAGCATGTCCGAGAGAACGGTCAAAGTGACAGCCTAGAAATAAGCAAAGCGTTATCGGCCACCGGAAAGGTTGATACTATCGAAAAGATAAAGTCAAACATCTGTAAGACGATTCATTATCCAAAAGAGCATCATTAATAACCGAGAGCAAATAAAAAAGAAAAGCCAAAGGTTCATCATCCGAAACTAAAGGCACGATGGATAGTGCCAGGTCAGATTAAGAGAAATGACAGGGCTGTCGGCATTAATTTACTTAATGTCAATACAAGAGAAAGAAAACACACCGAAAGGATACTTTCGGAAGGCAAGAACCCACTCCAAAGATTCACCGAGGAAAAACTGAAGTTCTTACGAAGAAAAATTATCCACACCACCTTACTTAGTATCGACATCAGAAGGGGTAACAGCTTCCAGAACATGAGAGATAGGAGCACGAAGGAAACATCATGAAGACCAAAAGACAAGGATGAAAGCTTATGACTGAAAGCCAAAAGCTCTCCTCAAAAAATTATCTCCGAAAGCTAGAAGCTATACCTAATGCTATCGACACCAACAAGCTTGGTATCGATACAGAAGGTAGAAACAACCTCAAAGAGAAGCTCCAAGGACTGGAATCATCTTTCTGAAAGCTAAGGCTGACACATTAGAGGCTATATCATATCTCTCAACAACAAACGAGACCCAAGCAACCGGAACTGAAAGGTGAAAAGTGGCCGACACACAGCTGCCTCTCCTGAAAGAGGCCTTTGTTGGACCAATGTCAAATGGGTCCCAGTTTGTTTGTAAATAAGACCCTAGAGGACACAATTTCGGGGAAAATTTCTCATTCTTTAATCTTGTACTCTTCTCTTTAAGAGCAAACCCTAATTTCTCAATCGAATTGGGGATTTCTACAATCTTTGTAATATACCTGAAATAAATAAAATGGAGAAGCCTTGGACATAATATTTCTTAATTATATAATCATATTGTGTTTGTCGTGGAGGGAGTTAACACTAACCTTACTCGTGGAAAGGTTAATCACATATGTATTGAAAGAGGAAAGGCTTTGGGTAAAACCAAGGAATCTCCCCTTTCGATCCCTCAACATGTGACTTAACCCTTTCATAGCGAGTCTAAAGAAACATAACCCCAGAATGAAGCTTGTTGTAAGACTGCGACCTGATACCAACACAACCAAGATGTTTTATAGGCTGGTTCGATGTGGAAGTATCATTTAAGTCGTCAAGCATTATGACATGTTGACAACCTGGTTGTTGTGAAGAATTAACCTATTTTCTTCTCAACACAGTGTATATTAATTTTTCTTGGGTCTAGGGTAATTATGGCACAATGGCATCAGCCTTCAAAAACTTGAGATGCCTTCCTCCCAAGGCAATTATCGTTCATGTAGTCTCGTAAGCGTGATACTCACCCCTTGAGGGAAGAGTAACTAATCTTCGAACTTCAAGCGTAAATGCTTAAGGAATGGTGGAGCCCGTTTTGCACATTGAAATCTGGTTACCCTTTAACAACCATAGATCCATTAACTGTTAGGTTTCAATACACATGCATTGTCTAATGTAGTTCGGGTGTTGACGAAAAATATCGTTAACAAGTGCTATCATCACTCCCTAGGGATTTACCATATCTATAAGGGACCATTTTGTCAAGCCTACAATACAGACGCTCTATAAGACTCGACTCATCGTTGCTATGGTCCCACTCAGCCACCCTAACTAATACATTAAAGGAAAAGGGACAAAATATTCCTAAACAAAATAGGAAAACTAGCTAGAACTAAATATAGATTAAAAAAGGTCCTTTCACCAACCCTTTCCTCTTCCTTGACCTTTTTCTGTCAATACCTTTCCTCATAATCCTTTTGATATTAGTATACTCGTGTTGATCTTTTACTTTCCATCCTTAAATTTACCTTTTTGAAAGTTATCTAATTGTTTGGTTACCGCGAATGTACAAAAAATATATTTCCAAAGTATAAGACAATCTATTTGATAGAAATCTGTAATTGCAAGATATTTCTTTAAAATTATCTTTAAGTAGGCGGCTAGTGCGCAGTATGGTGAAACCCCTATTCTGCACCAATCCATTCATTCTTGCAATGATGTTTTATATGTTAATTTTCAAACCAAACTATGGAATTAGATCCCGTTTTCTTAACCAATCAATCTAACCAAATTATCCCTTTTATCACTACATTAATAAGGTTGTTCCATCCATGATTAACCCTTTTTCATATCTATCTAGCAACAAATTCTTTCTAACATCGACCTTTCCCAACTACTGAGCTAAATGGGTTTGTCCACTAATCAAATTTTCAACTTATAAAGAAAAGCTTAGATAGAACGCCGTATAACTCAACTAAAAAGACTAAGTTTCAGAATTCGAAAGAGTCAAAGGAAGGTTGTAACAGACTATTGGGGATATTTTATTTTACTTTCAAAAGTAACTTTTGATTTCCAAAAATGTCTTTTCTTTTGAAAATACTTTCCTTTAAAACAAAACTTTGGTGGTCTTGGTAACCTTAGGCTCTGATGACAAATGTAACACCTTGTAATCCTTAATGTCACCCTTATGAGGATTTCATTAAGAACATACAGAGCATTGTAGTTATAAAACATAAAACATTGCAGAGACTAAGATTTCACAAGACATAAAAATATAAACTTATAGCGGAAGAAGAACCTTTCATTTTTAAATACAAAACCTTCTTTGTTTCAATTAACCAAATAGCTATAAAATGTCATTTCTCAGAATTTCAGTCAATACAACATTAGAGTAAAATAATATTATTTCCCAAATAGTTAAAAAGATGCAACATAACCTTGGAAAGAGAACACGAAGTAATCCATCTTTGTAGGAATCCTTCACGACAAAATCAACAAAGAAATATGAACTATACACTTACTCCCTGTAAGCCTGGAGGAAAGAAAAGAGGAAGAAAGAAAGGAGAGGGGTCAAGCATAAAGCCCGATGAGCTGCCATGATTAACTGCCCGACTGTTAAGATCAGGGAAAAATAGATAAACGGTAGTTTAATGTCATAAAAGGGTACGTGTCTGTACATATCTAATGGTGAACAATACAGAAAATAAGAATTGGCTACTATTATAAAAAAGACAATGACGATAATAATAATAATAATTAGATCAAGCAGACTGACTGTTTTGCACTTCTGCAGGTTCAGACAGAAACAAGTAATTAGGAAGGAATATCCTAATTCTACCCATCGATCGACTTTCCATATGTGAATAACATGTGCTAGCTATGTCATTCGCGGTAATCAATTCCTGAACCCATTGCTAAAAAGACACAGTCTTAATCACAAGCGTTACAGTATCTTATCTTCCCTTCCTGTATCCATGCACGCTCATGACTCCATCAGAACACGCCAATTTCCACCTCTTGTTAATCCTCTTAATATCCAGTTCAGTATAAGCTAGCCTTAGCCCCTACCTAGTGCGAGGCCCCGTGATAAACAAGGAATACTGAAGATACAGGTTCCCACACAAAAATGCACTTGACACAAGCGGCCTAAGACTTGGTCCCCAATTTATAACTAGGATTTCTACGAGCCTCTTATATCTCAAAGGAATGGACCCCTTTCGCTCATTAATCATACAAGTTTAACTTAGCATGTTTAAGTTCACTAATATTCCCAGTGTGACCATTTGTTATATTTCTAGGTTGTAATTAACGAAAGTAATCTACAACCTTTTGTTTCTAGATTGTCATTAACGGAAGTAATCTACAACCTTTTAGTTCTAGATTGTAATTAACGAAAGTAATCTACAACCTTTTATTTCTAGTTTGTAATTAACAAAAGTGATCTACAACCTTTTAGTTTCGAATTGTAATTAATGAAACTAATTTACAACCCTTTACCTCTAGATTGTAATTAACGAAAGTAATCTATAACTCTTTATTTCTAGATTGAAATTAATGAAAGTAAACAACCATTTATTTCTAGATTGTAATTAACAAAAATAATCTACAACCCTTTATTTCTTACATTGTCACTTATTGTCCATTCAAGTCCAATTATTCACTACTTGCATGTTTTCCATCAATTCCAACTAACATGTTTTCCAAATACAGGTTACTTAATGTCAAATTAAGTACAATTACTTCCAGTTAACTTGATTTCCAAATTACTGTCAAATTAACATGTTTCCCAAATTAGCATCAAATTAACATGTTTTCCAAATTAATGTCAAATTAACATGTTTTCCAAATTAATATCAAATTAACATGTTTTCCAAATTACTGTAAAATTAGCATGTTTTCCAGATTAATATCAAATTAACATGTTTTCCAAATTATTATCAATTTAACATGTTTTCCAAATTAATGTCTACGTAATGTATAATAAAGTACAGTTTATTCCTATTCATAAGTTTGCATATTTTTCTATTAGAATTTACTCCAAGTTGAAGTCTATAATTCATCGATTCTCAATATGCCCAAAAATTCCCTTTTTAACATTCTTTCAGATTATTCCAATTTTTATACAAATTAAACGATGAAGGCATAGGCTCTCATTAGCCTATGCTCAGCGAAGAATAATGAAAAAGGCAAAGCAGGTACAGGCGCAGAAATGAATAGGAGTCGCAAGATTGTAAATAAGATAATGATAGAGAAGGGGATAAAGAAGAAGATTTTACTTGTAAATAAATAACAACTAAATAGGAATAAATAATGGATAGCAAACAAAATAAACAATAACTTGTAAAAGACAAACTTATAGACACTGTAATTTTCAAACTTTCAGATCCAATCTATTTTTACTATCTTAATCCTTTTTACTTAGATCTAAAATCACTATAACAACTCTTGTATCAATTTTGACATTAACAAGGAAGTAATCTGATAATCATAGTAATACACATAAACTTAGAGAAAATCCAATAATCTTTGGTAGATCGTCTCTATCTATGAATACTCCCTTGAAATATGTGTAGAATCAAGCCCCTAATACTCCATTAAAACTTATAATTGAGAAGAAGGTTATTTGAGAGAGGTAGAGAAATGGAGTAGTGAAGATTAGTTAGATTTTGGAGGCTATTTATGGTATAGTTAGGTGTCCAGGTTCATTGGATTTTTTTTCCAGGTTAATTGTATTTTATATTTAGATTTTAGGCTTTAGGATATTAGGTTTTTAATCTAAACCATAGAAGACACATCAGCAATACATCAAAAAACAATGATCCAGAAGCAAGCGACATTGGCCAGGCACAAGCTCGTGCTTGGCTCGAACTGGGTCGACACACCTTATATGTGGGTCGATACATGTGTCAACATATGGATCGATACCGAGGTCGACCCATATATGGGCTGGGTGACCCATTTGTCGTTGCTTTATTTTTTTTGTTTATTTATTAAATTCTCTAATTTAATTTCAAACTTTGTTTGACCATAACTTATTCATTTCTCATCCGATTTGCGCAAACTTTTAGTTTATAAGAATTTTGTAACTGACGCAATGGGGAAATCATTTTTGCTTAATTCTCAATATTTTTTTGATTAATATTTATTTTATTAGTTTACTCCTCAATTAATTAGTTCATTAATTAATTGTTGTTTGTTAAAAATTTGGATTGTTACGTAGATTTTCTGAAATTTAATCTAACTGTTCAAAGTTGTTCCTACGTCTATAAATATTACACTTGCTCCTTACTACTGCCAGTTGACCAGGGCGATAGACCGCTAGATCGAACCCTGGTCGATCCAAGTAGTGGCGGCTATAGTTTAATGTTATATAAAATTTTATATCGATGGATGGGATTTTCTTAAATTTAATCTAACAGTTCAAAGTCATTTCTACGTCTATAAATAAAGTGTTAGACCACCACTCTCTTCTCATATTTTCTGGAGGCAATAATGAAGCTTTGTCATTTCTAATCCTCCAACCTCTTCTAAAATTCAAACTATAAACTAATAAAAATCTAATTAATAAGAATTGAAGAGATTGGATTCGGATATATGAAAAAGGGTTGGTTCTTCGAATAGGTAATTATTTTTGTTTAAATTTCCTTCTTCTTTTCCAATTCATCTTTCAGATCTGTAAATCTAAATAGGTATATGTACATCCCCTTTGTATACAAATTATAGATATGTGAGACTTGGAAATTATAAGCATAAAAACTGTGTTTAGATTCAAATTTGGATAGATTTCAGATGAGTCGGATATATATATATATATATATATATATATTGTTTATAATATCTTATATATTCGTTTGTGTTAAATCTGGATTGTATGCCTGAAATCTATTAGATTTGTTTTGTTATTTTCAAATCTGAAATAATACATACAAAATTTGGATATGGATTTTCAGGCCTCTTAGTTTAATATCTTTATATTATCTTCAATTTATCTTGTATTGTTTGAGGCTATTGTAAACACCCTGAATTTGGAAATCACGCCTAAATGTTGTCGGATTTGTAGTGTATTTTATTCCAGATTCATAGGATTTGTGTGTAAATATAGGATTTGTGCAATATTGATTTTAGAATTATATTCTAAAACCTATTTGTTTTGATATTATTTGGGATTCTTACTTGATTATTGTAAAATTTCTCATTTTGTTCCTTTTTAATATAAAAGGGCATTGTTTGAAATCTACAAGGAATATAAACTAAGTTGGAAGAGATGTGCAAATTCATGTATTTTCGTACTTTGTTTACAACATCTATTCTAAATAAAAAATTAACTTATTTCCTTGTCATTTGAAATATGACAACTTAAATAGTTTATGGGTAAAACTTACAATATTTACAGTAAATAACATTTCCATGAGATTTTGAATCTTAAACAAGATTAAACACAAAAAGGATTATTTTGGTCATTAGTTTAGACCGGAATATAAAAGAATAATAACAATAATAAAATATACTTAATAACTACGTTAACACCGTGCTTAAAATATAAATACATATATTAATTAAATCCGTCCAACCTTACATAAATAATGTTATTATATTAAATAAATGTTTGATGTTGTGTATTTGAAATTGAATGGTTTCCATTTGATGGGAATATATACATGGAAAATATAATCCATATTAAATGGAAATAAATATTTGCGATCGTTATAACAAAAAATGTGGAATTGGTTGTTATAATTAAAAAGTCATGAATAAGATAATAAATATGCTTTGGGGAAATGAATTGAATTGGAAACAAATTCCAAAATGGTTACAACATAAATCATGATTAGGAATAGAAGTTGTAACTCCAGTTAGAGAAATAAATAAACAAATAACAAACATATATACATATGTGTATTCAAATAAGAATTGAATGGGGACTAAATTAATACAATGTTGTTTGGCAGTTACAACAGTTAAATTAGAATATTAATGGGACTGATGTAAATGTCATTTAAGAGGTTGTTTGTTTCCTTAGGAAACGTGGTTATTAGGGTCGTTGACGATGCAATTAGGAAGTTAAACTGATTGAGTGTTCATTGCCTTTGGAAATAAGACCGTTAAGGTCATTAATGGTATGATACCGTTATAAAAATAAATGGAATTAATTTTCATAGTAAATACAAAGTCCAGTGAGGAAATAAATAATTAAATGTTACAGGATAAGAAGTTTTAGAGAATTATCCTTGCTTATCTAGTTTAAATCTAGAATTAATATCTTTAATTAGAATTAAGGATTGGACTTAGTAGGTTTATGATGCGAGGCCAGTTTCCTTATTTGACAGAAGCCTACACTTTCCAGCAGTCGGATATAGATACAGCTGATGTGGAATATCATTATCCATAGGAACCCGTGACGATGGTTAATTTGTAACGACAATTATTTAAAAAAAAGATTTAATTCAAGTGTGAGGTATTAAGTGGCTGTAAGGCCTGCCTCCCTTTCGAAATAAGAAACCAAAAAGGAAATAATGCATAGTGTAGCCTACTTAAAGAATTATTAGATAGGCTAATTAGGTGCGAGATTGGTAATCTCCACAATAGTTCGCTTTCTTGAGGTAGTAAGTGACTGGATTAGAGATCGCCTTGCGATAAGGTATTAAATGTGTAATAACCCGCAAATTCTGGGCCAGTTTAAAAATTTTATTTTGGCAATTATAGCGAATTTTGATTATTTAAAATAGATTATTTTAAATAAAATCAACGAGAAATTTATTTTGAAGAGAATTCAAACGTATATATTTATACGCGTCGTCGTTAGAATATAAATATTTATATATAATTATAAAAGGAATTAAAAATGGCGCGGTAGTTCGATAATTCGATTTCAAACTTCAATTGAATGTACCGGGTGCAAAACAATCCGGATTTTAGTGAAACCAAAAACATTAGGATCTAATTGGTAATATCTTTCCAACGAATCCGAAAGATCGAAATTTCATAGCGGAAATCAAAAGATATGTCCAGTTCAAAATTCTGAATAGTCGCTATGGAATTCAGGCCCTTAAAAATGGGAATTTTGCAAACGACCTCGGATTTCGACGAAACCAGTTTTGTTGGGTCCGTGATGTAAAGTTATTGCTAGGTTCCAAATTTCATAATTTTCTGAATCAATATGTGAGCGTGGCAAAGGAAAACGCGTTTGACCGGTTTCAGTTGATTTTAATCGACTGGAAAATGACCATTTTTCTAACGGTCTCAGAATTCGACGAAACTAGTTTTGTTAGGACCGTATCGTCAGTACGAAGCTAGAAAATATGATTTTGGAATTTTTCGAGTTAGTATGTGACCCCGGTAAATTGAAATGTACGTTTGTAAATTAAAATATAATGATTTATATTTAAATTTAATGAAAACTGATCGTAACGGCCGAATTGGCTGACGAGGCATATCCCATTGTGTTCGGAATGGGGGTAATTAGCTATGATCGACAGTCGTTGGGTTCGATTTGGAGTTCAATTGCGAAATCACTTATTTCGAATAAAATAAAATAAAATATAAATATAAATATATGGTCAAAACAAGGGTCAAAACCCTAAATTCTAATTCCTTGTGGTCAATGCTCCGGGCGCCTTCATCGAGCAAATAAAGGGCGAAATTTCTCAAAATTTGATTCATCAATTTCTCTCCACACACTTTGAATTAGATGATGAAATTTGAATGAGAATGGTAGACTTTTCTCCGATCTACAATCCTATATGGGTTTCATCAATTTTGGTTGCACGAATCGGTTAGACTATGGGCCCAAAGTCGATCCCGTCACCAGCGTTTTCAGGGTGTTTCCGACCTGCGAGTTGGACGCCGTTCTTGGCGCAGGGAGGTGTCACGGAGGCGCGCACGGGGGTGGGTTCCGATCAGGGTCTGGTGGCTTTTAGAGGAGGCAGCGACGGTGAAGATTTTAAGGGGAGCACGGGTTTTCTTGGATCGGCAGCAGGAAGAAGGCTGATTAGCCTTAATGAGGGGTTAGTGAAGTTAATTTAATTGTTAATTTCAGAAATTATTTAATTAGTTAATTAAATGTAATTAGATTTTTAAATCAGTTTTTTTTTTATAAAAGCATTATTTTTAAATTAGTAATAAAAATAGCATATGAAAATAAAAATAGCATATGAAAATAAAAATAGCATATGTTTATGAAAATAAAATAGCGTATGTTTTTTTTTAACAAAATTTGCTTTGCTTTCAAAACAAAATTTACTTTGTTTGAAAAATATAGAAAATTTGCTTTGTTTTAAAATAGAAATAACAATATAAAAATATGATTTTTATATATATAGTTTTGAATTAGAAACATGATTTTTGAAATATATAGCATTGATAAAAGTATGATTTTTATACAGTAGAGAATTAAAAATGTGATTTTTATATATTGAACTTCGAATTAAAAATGTGATTTTTATATATTGAACTTCGAATTAAAAATGTGATTTTTATATATTGAACTTCGAATTAAAAATGTGATTTTTATATATTGAACTTCGAATTAAAAATGTGATTTTTATATATTGAACTTCGAATTAAAAATGTGATTTTTATATATTGAACTTCGAATTAAAAATGTGATTTCTATATATTGAACATCGAAGTAAAAAAAAATTCGATTTTTATATATTGAATAACGAAGTAAAAATTCGATTTTTACATATGTAGTGGCTACAGCAACGAAGATGCGATGACGATGAAGATTTTTATCAAAGAAGAACCGTGGAGTTAGGATAGCTATCGGTGAGAACTTCTCACCTTTCAATTTCTTCTCTAGTTATATATATATATATATATACTAGGATGCAGACGGTGCTTAGTAGCACCCGACACAATCGTCCACAGACCATGGACTTGTTTGTTTGATTGCAAAAATTAGTTAGATTATTTGATTGAAATTGAATTGTGTGGTGAAATGAATTGATTTGATTGATGTGTGAATGGCGTGGGCCTTCACTAGACCGGGGATAAGGCTAGGCCTCGTCCCGTTTCTAGTATCGTGCCGTTATGTCGCCGAAATTTTCTAAAATAAGTTAGAAAAATAAAATATCATTTTATTTAAGAGAATGAACTGAATAGAAATTCATATATTAAAATAAAATGTTTTATCGTTAAAAATATAATTTTTAACGTGAATGTGAATAAATAAAATATTCATTTACAAACCAGACGGTTTGTTTATGTACACTGATTTGACTGACATTGATTGGGTCGATAAATTTTACACATCGCCCAACTGCACGAATAAAATATTTGTTTGTTTGTTTGAAACCCTACACGGGTGTTAGGATGAGATATGCAGTTCACTCATCCTGATTGATTAAATATGTCGATCGATTGATTGACAGGCTATTATAAGCGTTAGATATCTATATTTGATGCTTATACAGTGTAGTGCACTTTGGTTGATGGTTGATTATTTTTCCATGCTATTATATACATGTGTTGTATGAAATTCCATATAATTAACTTTATATGGTAATTGATTGGGCCTCATTCCAATTTAGAAAATAAAGAACAACATAAAATAAAAGTTCATGTGTTGACAGTACTCATCCTTTGAGATTGGTCATGTGTTGAACGAAATATATTAGTAATAAAATTTACATCTTTATCAATATAAAATAAAGGTTCATGTGTTGACAGTACTCATCCATTGAGATTGGTCATGTGTTGAACGAAATGTTTTGATAGTAATAACTATTTTGAAAAAGAAATATTTGAAATAGAATATTTGAAAATAGAAATTTATGAAGCCGCGTTGATTAGATTGACGCCATTTTGACGTAAACGATTTATATCGATTCTATTCATTTCGAAAAGAATTGAATATAAAACGATTTCGAAAAGAATTGAATATAAAACGATTTCGAAAAGAATTGAATATAAAACGATTTCGAAAAGAAATGAATTGAAAACGATTTCGAAAAGAAATGAATTGAAAATGATTTCGAAATGAAATGAATTGAAAACGATTTCGAAATGAATTGAATTGAAAACGATTTCGAAATGAATTGAAAACGAATTCAAATTGAATTGGAAGCGAATTGAAATGAATTCAAATTGAATTGAAATTTGAATTGAAAAGAAATGAATTTTAAAACGAATTTATAAAGAAGAATTCAACTTTGATTTGAATTGAAATGGATGTTGAAGTTGCTTTTGAAACGAATTTTAAAACTATTTATATAATTCGTTTTAAATAGAAATCGACGAAATATATATTATATATATTATATATATATATAATATAATGGCCTGAATAGAACGCGCCGCGCTGCGGCAGTTCGTAAATTTCGACCATTTATTTCAAACGGACATTACGGGAGATCCGACCGTCGGATTCTCCTGAAACCGGAACCGTTGGGTTCGTATCGAAAAGAGCTTTCTAACGAATATTAGAAATTTGAAATCTAACGGTTGGATTTGGAATTATGTCCAAATCAAAATTGAAAAAGGTCGCTGTAAGTGCAGTTCGATGGCCGTTGATGGAAATCGACTGTACAGGCCTTGATAAAATTATTAAAAATAGTAATAATTTGTGTAAAATCATAAGAAATGATTTAGAAAGATTTGGGATGAAAAACTCCATATTTGAAAAGATAAAAATAGATTTTTATCGAAATGAACTAGTTTTGAACTAGAAATATAATTCTATTTAATTTTAAATAAATAAATTGAATTTGAAAAGGGTTTTAAAAATAACCAGAATTTCCAATGATTGCATCGGAATGGATTTGAATCGAAATTGTCTTCGGAATATTTCGATGTTGGATTTCATGATTATACAAATGTTGTTAGGGAAAGTTGAAAGATATAGATATATATATCGTTATTTCCAATACGATATCTGTTAGTCGTAGAATTTGATATTGAATATAAGCCGGTATATTTTCTATTCAGAGCCTTGTGTTTAATATCAAATGTGATTTGGGTTTGTCGTGAATGGTGTCTTCACTAACACTGTTCTTGAACCCAGTTGAGAAAGGATTAAATCTTTTTAATTAGATTTAATGAAGTGTACCAAATAAATAATATTTAATTGGGATTGAATTGATATTGATTTTTGGGTTTATCGTGGACAGTGTTTTAAATAACACTCGTTCTTTAACCCGATAATTAATGGAATGTGACTTTGGGTTTATCGTGAACCGTGTTTTAAATGACACAGATTCTTTAACCCAGATAACGATTAAAACTAAGTGGAGTTTTAATGAATCTTTAATTAGATTGAAATGATCGAGGATGGAGTATCACCAGTTTTGCTCCAGGCGATAGTTAAATCTTTAATTAGATTTGAACGTGAAATGGTAATTGAATTTACCGATAACACCGTGGTGTTAGATATGAAGTACTACCAGTTTTACTTCATTGGATGAATAGGTTGGGATTGGGAAATTAAAACAAATGATTACTTCGGTAAGGTTCGCTAATCCCGACTAGTTTTGAATTGATATTCAAAGATAGATTAAAGAATAAATATAAAGAATTTATCTTTGATAAAATTAATGGGAACCTTTCCCTATGAATGTGAAATTTAGAAACTAACTGTCGGTTAGCCAAGCAGAATGGTTTTCTGGATATTGATCTGATGTTGGGTTCGGCCTTCGGGGTTAATATTTGGGGAATTATTCTCTTGATTAATTTACGGTTAGTGACTAATGAACTGGAATGAGGCGTATGTTGTATTTGTGTAACACTTATTTAAAATATACGCGAGTTATTCGGAAAGACCGGGTTTATCCCATTCTGAATAACTGATACGACGATAAGTCGAAGATGAAGACGATGGTCGAAGACCGGAGGTCTTCACGTCGTTTTGGGTAATTACTGATGATCTTGATTGGGCTGTACACCCAAGAAGATGGAAACAGTTAGTGATCGTCCAGACGTACTTGGAGATCGATGGATATGCGGGGTACTAGGTGCCTCCGGTTTCGTTCAGACCCAGAACGGACTGGTAAATGGACTGTGTGTCTGACATTGGATTTTAGTCCGTGTGATTGATCTCTATTAAATATATATATCTGTTTGGCGGCGGAGAATTTATTCTCTTGCTTAACGCCCTTCTCTGAGACGTACGAGCTCAGGGGTTATATATTGATGGATATCAATCGCATGGAGTGAATTGCCTGTGTGGCATGCTAAGATGCAAATGATCAAGGCTTCTGTTGAAAAGCAAAGTCTTGTGGTTGATGATCGAAGCACGGCCTTTGTGGCGTAGCTTTGTGTAACGTTGATTCGTGAGTATCACATCCGGTATGAACTAAAAACGGGAGACGGACCTCAGGGAGGACATGCGTTTCTTTCTAGTTAGGAGTGGCGTCAGTGCTTGAACTGGCTGACGAGTTTGACTCATGTGGATGTTACTTATTATTACTTGCTGAAAAGCGAGGCGCCTCGTGATATCGGTTTCGGCCGATGCTTCTGGTCGGCTGACGGGCCAGATTTACGCCCCAAAGGGCGGAGAAACGTAGTGTTCAGGCATAATAATCCACATCGGTGGACCGGCCCTGACGATCCAAGGGGCAGTTGCGGCTGTTCCGGAGACATGGGCTAGATTGTCTCGAATCGGTTGAGGATCTTGCCCCTAGCCTCGGTTCATACCATAAATGATAACCCAACTTCCAATACGTCGTCTTGCGGTTTTGATTGTAAACTTATATATGGCGACATAGTGTTATGGGCCATTCATGCCGCCTATGATTGATACTTATGATTTGAAGTTGTTTTATACACTATTCACTTATTACAGTATCAAATGATTTGTTTTAAACGTATCAAGCATTCTTTGGCTGTTATAAGGGAAAACCCTATCCCCCGGCTTGCGTTGCATTGTGTGATAGGACCTGGGTCTTATAACAGCTTCATTTTTCTTTATTTAGCATTGCGCTGTTTGTTTTATGCACTGGTATTCTTGGGAGGAAACCCGTTCCGTGTTATACGGCGTGGTCCCTTGATTTACCTAACTTTAAAATAAAGAATTAATAACTGTTTTAGTTCTCACACCAGTCCCATGACTGACCTGGAGTTTATTGTTTTAACCTAAACTCTGGGTGCCCCTATTTTGACACGGGTAGCTAGTAGTTTCGGTTTTGCATATTTATACTCACAGGATCCTGGTTTACAGCTGGAATGATATCCGGAAAGCTTTGTATCCGTATATCTCTTCTAGTTGTGTACTGTATTATTTTCCGCTGCTATGTATTTAAATGTAATTTAAATCCCTGATAATTCTGTGTATTATTCATTTCTACTCTGTATATTCTTGTAATCTGATGCATTGTTGTAATATACAATGAAATGTTCTTCTGTATGCGTTCTGTTTTGTCCTGTTCTCAAATGATAGGGCGTTTCGAACGGCCTGGATCGGTTTAGCGACTGGTTCGGACCGAGCGAAATTCCTTGCCGTCACAGAATGTCCATAAGACATCTATTCTATGGGAAGTATTAAGTGACTAGGGGATTATCTAATAAGGACAGCTAGATAGTAACATAGGGGTCCACCGGAGGAAGGTCATAAATGATGTTAGTTGTTTACCTATCATGTAGGTCATAAGTAATTGCTTACTATCTGTCACCTTATGCACGGTTTGGGACTATGCATAAATCAGGAAAGCCTTAAATTAGCAGGACTTAGTATTAGTGTCCTTTAATTTATATTAGGGTTTGGTAAACCACATAGTAAGGTATTAAGCGATCAATGGATCCGCCTTAAGCCTTAAGTGATCGTAAGGATCCGCCTTTATGTTATATTATGAGTGAGGCCATTAGTGACTATATAGAATAACCCACCTCCTTTATAGGGTATTGAGTAGATGGAGAGTCCACCCCTTAGTTTTGTTATTTATTTAAGTGGTGGTTTAAAGGCTTGAAAACTTATGTGCAAAAGTTCTATCTCATTATGTTGCGATAACGTTATCTTTGGGGAGTGTTACCTTGGGTATGCCAGTTAATCGTCGGGCATAAATTCTTACAAAGTTAGGTAAGAACAACTAGCCTTGTTAAACATATGATTTTAGGTGAAACCAAACAAGATACATTTTTGTATTATGGATAGTGTTATACATTTTCTACACACCAGGACTTGTTCTGACCCCCTCCTCATAACAACTCTCAAATTTATCTTGGATAATACAGGTCTTTGTGTGTGCCCAAGTTACCGTTGCTAGTGGATACTCAAAAATCCGTAATACGGTCGCATGCGTTTCCGAAAAGCGAATAAATATCCGATATCCGGAAAAACGAATGTCGATACAGATACATAGATATTGTTAGAGACTAAGATGTTGATGGTGATGGTTTTGATGACAACAACCTTGTTTTAACTTAGTTTCAATTATTATTATTATAAAATATATACTAGCACTATTATCTAGAATATATTTATATGCAGGAAATCTATGCAAGTAACGATTATTTGAGGTTGTGCAGTTCATAGAATCAAGATTTCAAAGTAGAAGAGTTCAAGATTCAAGACTTATGAGTATCAAGAATTCAAGAAATATAGAGTAATTGTGTCTAGATATCTTGTTAAAACTCTGGTTAGCATTAAATTCTGATTTCAATTTCCTTTTCAAATGATTTCAAAATTACTTTCTTATTTTTAAATATATTTTTTCAAATGATCTCAAAATTACTTCCTTATTTTAAATTTATACTTCTTTATTTTTATTTTTAGAAATATTTTTCTGAAATTTATCTTCACTCCTCCTTTATAGGATTATACTTAAGTCCTAATTCAAATAAGTTTACTTACAAATTTAATACCAATTTTATTATAGTTGCTTATATTTTCAGTTTTCTTATTTATATTAAGTTTCAGATATATTCATAGTTTTATATGTATATATACTTTTATATCATTTTATATTCATTTTTTAATCATTTTAAAATTATTTTAATATTTATCTAAATATACTTAGTATACTCTATTTTAATATAAATGAAAATAGTTTGTTTTAACTAAGGAATCTCCATAAGTTATTTAAACATTATTTTATTTTTGAAATTTTATATAGGGATGTCAACATACAATTTATGTATGTCGATATAGGAGCTATTAAATTTTTTAAAAAATTTGAAAAGTTACGTATTTTGAATTCAAACCTTTTCTAAAAGGATGTGGCTATTGGAAAATTATATAAAGGCTTTAGAATTTGAAATTTTTAGTTACTTTTCATCTCCTTCTTCTTTCTTAATCCTCTTTCCATTGTTCTTCTTAATTTCTTAAATTTCTACACTTATACTCTGTCGATTTTTATAGAAATCATATCATTCTTATTATGTTTCAATTCTACATCAAACTCTCTTCGAAATTCAAGTACTACTCAAGAGTTATAGGCTATTTGTAATCAAAGGTCGTAAGATCAAAGTATATTGAATCAATATTACAAAAAATGATAAGAGAAGGGTGTGGTAGTGTCCCGTATAAATCTACTATGTGAGATTGTGTCCAAGAAATTGATTGGATGTAAAGTTGTAATCTGGAAATCAACTAGGTATCACTCTACTTGGAATCAGTTGGAGGTGTGCCCTTGTAGCCCTGAAATCAAAGATTGTAATTCGATATTGTTGAATGTAAATCCCTATCAACCGAGCGTTGTGTGAACTGGTTGTAGGGGAGTCACAAACCAATATAAATCCCAACGTATACATTCATTTTGCTATTTTTTATTTCATTTTATGCATTTGTGACTGATTATGTGATTTGTGATATCTGTGATTTGCATAGCATTTTGATTAGTTCGAAAAGATTTCAAGAAATTTAATATAATCCATAAAACACTATTCACTTCCTTCTAGTGTTTAATTTGTCTTAAGATCCTTAATCCACATCCCCAACAATTCGTATCAGAGCACTGATTTTCAAAGTTTACATAATCTAAATTTTGAAAATTTTAAATGGCAACCAACACTGGAATTGTCAATAATAAAAGATCTTTTATAGAGGGTCGGTCCACTGTTAGACAACCATTATTCAATGGTAGTAATTATGCATTGTAGAATGAAAATTTATTCATAATCTATAGGATTAGACACTTGGAATATCACACAAACTGAATATGTTGAACCCACTGTTAATTTTTCATAATGGAGTAATAATCAAAAAGCCACTGCATGAAATAATTCAAAGGCTATGAATATTTTATTCTGTTCACTAGATGGGAATGAGTTTAATAAGGTGTCTATTTGTAAATCTGCATATGAAATCTGGAAAACTTTGCAAGTGACTCATGAAGGAACAAGCAAAGTTAAACAAATCGAAATATCCATGTTAACAAACTAGTTTGAATTATTTAAAATGAATCAGAATGAGTCTATCTCCGATATGTACTACAGGTTCCAGGAGATCATGCATTCACTAATGGCTTTATAAAAAGCATATTCTGAGGAAGATCATGTCAGAAAAGTTTTGAATTCATTAACTTCAGATTGGGATCAAAAGACACTTGCAATTAAAGAGGCCAATGATATCAATACAATGAAAGTTGAGGAATTAATCGGTAATTTAATGTCGTTTGAAGTTCAGATGCAAGGAAGAAAAGAAATCGATAGCATTAAAGCGTCAACGGAAGATTTCGGATACTGATGAGGATGAAGAGACAGCCCTAATGACAATGAATTTTAGAAAATGCCCGAGATAAAGAAAAAGAAGTAATTTCAAAAGGAATGAGCAAAGAAACTCTGTGAAAATTAATTAAATTTCGAGTAATGTCAGATGTTATAATTGCGATGAATTAGGTCATTTGAAAAGATTATGTCCATATCCGGAGAAACAAAATCAACCGATAAATGATAACTCATCAAAAAAGAGATAAAGAGCGTATGTGTTGACGGCAAAAAAATGTTGTAAACACCCAAGATTCCAATTACTAGGAATTATTAATTTGGTCGTATAGACAAGAGCAGAAAGCAGTAAATAACACGAGAAATTTATAGTGGTTCGACCTCGAGAGGGGCCTACGTCCACTTTGAAGATTTGTTGGAATATTATTGATAACATAAGGTTACAAGGTTGAGACTATCCCATGACATCTCATTACATTTGTCTCTAATCTATATGATGCCATAATTATCATATATTAGGAAAAAGACACATTTTCCCTTCTTCTTCAAAGAAGAGATGCCATTAAAGGAGCTCTCTAGGGGTCTCAAGATCACAAATTTAAACCCGTTTAAGTGGGAGGCCAAGGGGCATTTATAAGAGAGTGGTTAGGTAGGAGTAGGTAGAAATAGGGGACCACACCCAGAGTTTCGCATCTGGCCTGCCTGCACATATTTCGAACCCCCCCCCCCCCCGAGATGCAATTGCGCACCCCATAGGGGTGAGAAATTATTACCCCGTTGGGTGCGAATTTAGTACCCCTTTGGGTTACGAGATTCGCACCCGAGGGGTTCGGGTTCCGTACCCTTCATGGGTACGAAATTCGTACCCGAGGGTTCGAATCTCGTGCCTCGTAGGGTACAAATTTTGTACCCCTTAAGGGTACGAAATTCGCACCACGAGGGGTATGAGTTTCTCACCTTGCTGGGTGCAAATTTTGTACCCCTTAGGGGTGCAACATTCGCACCCTGAGGGGTGCGAATTTCGTGCCCCCAAGGGGTATGAAGATTACGCGCATGGGTGTTTTGGTGGCCCGAGATTCGGGCTCGCGACTCCGAGGGGTTCGGAGCCTGGGTTCGGAAATATGTTTGGGATGCTGCGAGGGCTCTGTTGGCGCGATCCCTCTTCAACCTATTTCCTTCACTCCTAGGCATCCCTCTCGGCATTTGTTCCACGCGATGCGTTGAGTTGAGCGTGTCTCATGTACTTTCGGGAACCGGACCAAAAAGCCGGTTAACATTTGCCACCGAAAATTACGTCTTGCCTTAGCATGATGTAATGACCCGCATTTTCAGCGGTATAATAATTAATTTATTTAATTATTTAAAAGGTGATTAAGAGAATTTAATGGTCGTTGAATTATATAATGGTGAATATTTAATTAAAATAATAAATTAAATAATATATCTAATTTTGAAATAATCAGAATTGGCTGAAATGGCGATATGGTGTGAACCGGATCATCTGTGATATTTAATTCAGTTTAGAATTGAAATATATTAACGAATATATTTTATAAACGAAGATTGAATGTATAAATTATAATATAATTATAATCGAGCTCGAAATGGCACGGCAGTTCGCCATTTGGCGATTTGAACTTCAACTGAATATACAGGGTTTGTTTTAAATCGGATTTCTGTAAAACAAGAAACATATGGAGCTGGTGAAGTATAATTTTCTAATGGAAGAGAAAAAACTGGATTTCGTCGGGCAGATTTTGATTTATGTCCAAATCAAATTTTAGAAAAGTCGTTGTGGAATTCCTTTGTAATTTATAAAGGAATTATTTATATTTTAAAAAGGGATTTCATTGTAAATCGAATATCGATTCAAACCAGGATTTAAATATCGAGTTAGAAATTCATATAAGAATATTCTAGAGCTGTATGATATCGTATGTGGATATATACGATAATATTTATTTACAAATATTTAATTTAATTGTTTTTAAATATATTTATATATTTAAAAGGGTTATTTAGGGCTTTAAAAATAGCCAATTTTGCAAAAGATCTCAGAGTTCGACGAAACTAATTTTGTTGGATCCGCAATGTTAAATTATTGTTAGATTTCAAGTTTCGTGATTTTTGAAGTCAGTATGTGGCCGTACCGATTTTTAATGTGAAATACAGTCGATAATTTGACCTTTAAAAATACGCTGTGTGAGCATACGAAGTCAGAATTCGACGAAACCAATTTCGTTGGGACCGTAATGTCGAGTTATAGCTACATGACCATTTCCGTGATTTTTGAACATCGTGTGTGATCACACGGATTTTTATAAGACTAAAACGAATATAAAATAATAAAAGAAACATAATTAAAATTATCCTAACTATGTCTGAACCAAGACAATACACGTTATCCTCTTTTCAGCCACACTTCACCAGTTATAACACGAGAGAAAAGGCCATTCCGCACAAATCTCAGCAAACCAAAGAAATCCATCCAAGTAAATCAAAAGAAATTCAAACTAAAATATATAAATTTCTATACAAATACAGATGAGTTGCTGGAAGGTTTGTGTTCATTTTGGGGTAGTTTTGATGGGTTGCGATCAGCACTTGGTGGTCCGAGGTGTTTCCAGCGTTCGCCTGATGGAGCTAGGGTTGAACTCGGTTGAAGCTAGAAGCCGAACTGGGGGAAACAAAGTATGGTGCGAAGTTTACAACAGTAGAGCGATTCGATTTGCAAACTTTGGCAGGATTTGGTGAAGTTCGATGATGCGCCTGTACGAGTACTGTACACGAGAGTTGAGAGCGGATGTTGAAGGAGAAAACCAAGTTTGAGGAAAATGGGACGGTTGAGAAGAGGATTGGTAGAGAGATTTTTCAATGGTTTTTATTGTATTTTAAAATTCGTGGAGAAGGGTGCGGTGGAGGGATTGAAAGAGCTGAAATGGTGGTCGAAGATTTTTGGGCGTAGAAATGAGGAACGGGAAGAAGGAGGAAGCACGGGCCTGGGTTTCAATATGGGTATGGGCCGGGAATAATAAGGTTAAAGCCCAATTCATTTATATAAGGGAATTCAATTATTTTTAATTTAAAATAGTACAAACTTATATAATGTATAACTTGGTCATACGATATCAGATTGACGAACCGTAAGTTGCATTGTGATCGTAGGGACGTGGGCTACACCATGGAACTGACTGGGAGTGGATTCCAGCTCGTTTGAATTCACGGCGAAATAAATTGTTTAATTCAATTCAAACAGCAGTTTATCGTTCTTTAATGTTGAACTGCCAATGTGAGTAAATCTCACTAACTCTAAACAGTTTATATTTTCATGTTGTATTTTTAGAACTGTTAAAAATTGTCTGATTAACTGTGTGTTGACTGTTTGATTGAACTGCTAGTCAGTTAGTGGAAATTATATATATATATATACACACATATATATATATATATACACACACATATAAACCGTTAAATCCATATATCTTGATTCTGTTAACAGAATATTTCATATTGAACTGAAAGTGATGTTGATTATATTGTGTAACATCTGTGGACGCAGGGAGACAGGTTGGAGGAATCCGACTGGATTCCTCAATATTTATTTTATTGTTTTTCATATATTGAAATATATGATGTGATATAAATCTGTGGTTGTTTATGTGTGTTTGAACGATATCGATCGTGGTTGTTTGGTATTTTAAATACCGTGAAAAATACTAGAATGTCAAAAGGGAATTTTCAAAGTATATTTTGAAAATAATTTATTTGTATAAAATCAATGGATTTTATATAGAAAAGGAAAAGGGTTTTATAAAAGGAAATAATTATAAAATCAAACTGTTTAAAGGAAATATATTTGTAAACCAAATGTAAAGGAAATATATTTGTAAAACAAAGATAAAAGGAAGAGATGTGTAAACCAAATAGAAAGAGGGATATTTGTAAAACATTTACAAATAGAAGATAAAAGGATCATTTATTTATAGAAAATAAATAGATTAAAAAGGATTTATTTATTTAGGGAATAAATAGAAAAGATAAAGGAGATATTTATTTGTTAAATAGAAAAGATAAAAGAAATATTTATTTGTTAAATAAATATAATGGAAAAAGGGGAATAGTTATTTGTTAAGTAAACAAATAGAAAAGGGATTTATCAAAGGAGTTAATTCAAAGGAATTAATTCAAAGGAATTAATCAAAAGAATTAATTAAGGAATTAATCAAAGAAGTTAATTCAAAGAAGATAATTCAAAAGGAGGTATTTCAAAAGGGATAATTCAAAGAAATTATCCAAAGGAATCATTCAAAGAAATAAATTAAAGGAGATAATTCAAAGAGATAAATCAAAGGAGTTAATTCAAAGGAGTTAACCCGAAAGAGTAAATCGAAATGAGTTAATCAAATATTAGTTATTCGATTAGAGTTAATCGAATAGAGTAAATCAGTTAGAGTTAACCAGTTATAGTTAACCAGTTAGAGTTAACAAGTTATAGTTAACCAGTTAGAGTTAAACTGTTAGAGTTAATCAGTTAGAGTTAATCGATAGAGTTAAATCGAACTAGAGTTATTGAATAGAGTTAATCGATAGAGTTAAATCGAACTAGAGTTATTGAATAGAGTTAAATCGAACTAGAGTTATTGAATAGAGTTAAATCGAACTAAAGTTACTCAAATGGAGTTAATCGAATTTAGTTTATTCGAATAGAGTTGAAATGAGTTAATCAAATTTAGTTATTCGAAGAAGTAAATCGAATTAGAAATATTCGAAGTGAGATAATCGAATAGTAGATATTCGAAGTGAGATAATAGAATCAGAAATATTTGAAGTGAGTTGATCGAATCTAGTTATTCGACAGGAGTTAAATCGAATAAGATTTATTCGAAGAAAGAGATTATCGAATATAAGTATTCGAAAGTAATAAAATCGAATATAAGTTATTCGAATAAGAGTTAATCCAGTAAGAGTTATTAGGTTGGAGTTATTCAAATAAGAGTTATAGCTTGGAGTTAACCAAATAGGAGTTAATAAATTAGTTGATCGTTATATTATTCGAGTTAGGAAATAAAAGTCATATTAAAGATAATATATTTCGGATGTAGGAGATTATAACACCATTGTTATAATCACGTAAACTTGTAAAATAAGGGGGTTCGTAAATAGAATCCGAGGGTTCGTAAGGAAGTGTTAAAGGGTTAAAAGATGAACTTACCCTATTTCGATATTTGAAATGTTGTTCAGTTAAGGTCTGAGAGGCAGTTATACCCCAACTTGATTGACTTCGTTTTTAATTTAGAAATGGTTAAGGTTCGAGAGTGAAAGTGGTAAAGTGAATTTAGTAAATAAGTATAGTGGTTCGTGTTGTCTTCGCGATGTTGATTTAAAACATCTGTTTAAATCCAAGTAAAGAAGATTTGGAAATGTTTTCCAAATAGAATCAGAAACGTAATCAAATATTGAAATTGGAAATATAAATTAGAAAAGGAAATGTTCATGTATAAGGAGTTAAGGAATGGAGTTAAGCTAAATCAGAAATTGACTGGAGACTTATTAAGTTGAATGGTTTCCTAAATGTCTATCTGATGTTGGTTTCGACCTTTGGGATTGGTACTTAGGGAATAGTTCTTATACTAGTTTACAATCAGAGACTGATAGTTGTAGAAGAAGAGTGATATGTAAATAAGTTATGGAAATGTTTTCCAGCGTTAACGTATATTTTTAAACATAGAAAATAAGGAAAATATGAATATATATATATATATATATTTAAATATATATATATATATATATATGATTGATCGATATAATTTCCTCCTGGAAATAATATCGTTTTTTGCACACCTGTTTTTCTTTGATAGTTAACTCACCGACTATCGAAGTTTCTGACCATTTTAACGTTGTTAATATGGAGAGACCGGTTGGATTATTATCCAAAGAACCACTTTGTATTGGCATAAGCGTTGTGAATCATATATGCAAAAGATAATTGAAGACAGAGTAAAATGCAAGGGTTGTTGTATAAATCTTAGATAACAGTGCCTAAAATGGATGTACTGAATAGTGCCTTCGGTTCATCCTGTTCCTGGATGACTTGTATGGATGAATGTCTGACAGAGTATTTCCAGAAAGGTCACGTACATTGATTTCTTCAACCGTACCAAGAGTGGAAGCGGAGAAGGAAACTTCTTTAGCTAACACATAATGTACTGTTGTAGACGTCAATTAGTGATTTTCGATGGATCTGACAATGTGGCATTCGAAGTGAATCTGATGTGATGATAAGGCGTAACCTCAAGCCTCATCAACCGGTAAATGACAGAAATCGGGCAGGCAGCATGGCTATGTAGGTCGCACCTATTAGGGTTTATAATCACCATGATCTAGAGTTTCATTTACTTCAAAAAAATCTATTGTTGATGCTGTCCCATTCGGGAAACGGTTGTTGATCCCAACCGTTGGTGATATACATTCGATACACTCAAGCGAAATGAGGGGTCGGTCATGTGTGGCTGGGTTGAAAGATGTTCTTGTTGAACCCAGTGTATTCCTTTCTAGAGGTACACTAGCGAAAGGTGGTTCCATACATTGTCATAGTTGGAAATCCATTACCCAATACGTGCTTACGGTTTTGATTGCGTACTATATATGTAGAACGTGAGATGAAAGCGTTTCTGCTAGAAGATTATTATATTGTGGTTGATAGACATTATTATAATATCAAAAGGTTTTTGATATAAAGATATTTTGGATTCTCATAAGGGAAAAACCCGTTCCGTTATACGGCGTGGTCTTATGAGATATCGTTTAATGGCTTAAACTGTTTTAAACTGTTTTACTCATACCTATCCCATGACTGACCCAGAGTTTATTTTGTTTTGTTTTCCCTAAACTCTTGGGTGCCCAATTTTGTACGGGCAGTCAAGTAGTCGGGATTTACAGATATACTGGAAGAGCTTGGAGTAGGAGGCTTCAGGATTTTATAGCTATAGTTATTTCCATTGTGTTGTAAGTGTTGTACTTTGGAAATAATATGTATATTCAAGTACAGATTTATATTTCAAAGTTATGTTATATATTATATGTCATTCGTTCCACTTTGAGATTCGTGTTACTCTGATGTTGTGTTCTTCTTCTTCTTCTTCTTCTTCTTCTATTCTAAGTTCTGTCTTATCTTTCCTCACCCTCTATTTTCTTTCTATTAGTTTTCTGATTTTCCAATGTAATTGGGGTTGGACTTGTGTTATTTGGTCAGCTCAAATTCTACTGGATTTTCGGGTCACTACACATGATGTGCTTTGTGTTGGATGAGGTAGTAGTCGAGTTATCGACTTGTCTTGTAAGTCAAAGGAGAACATATGTTAGTTATCGGGCTCGTTCGCTGTGGAATTGCAAGCGAGTCGTTGCTAGTGCAGCTCCGTGCTCACGTTGCTAAGTATTCGCAGTACATCGCCCCCGTGTGTTTGCAGTGGTCAATATGCATAAGAGGGGAATACATGCATAGGAGCATATGGCGTGATATTCCAAAACCAAGGGTATGAAAATTTATTACACTTTTTTTTAACATGACATTTCGAACCCAAGGGTTACAAAATTTTGCACCCCAGGGGTATGGAATTTCGAACCCTGAGGGTGCGAAATTTTGAACCCTGGAGTTCTAAAATTTTGAACCCTGGGGGTTCGAAATTTCAAACCCGCTATGTTTGAAACATCGGGAATGCCAAGGGACATTTCCCTTTTCTTTATAAATAGCCCTTCCTTCATTTCACTTCTTCCTTCTAATTTTCAAGATTGGCCGCCATTAAGAAAACTTTGATTCCCTAGTGCTTCGAAATTCGAACATAACAATTTGTTGGGTCTCGAGGGTCTTGGAGGCGTGTGCGGAAGAATGGACGGCACTGGGAAATGAGCGCCGAGGGGAGACTCGAACTCTGAGGTGGTTCGAGTGCTCGAACCTACGGTGGCTCGAACATTCGAACCTCGTTGTGGTTCGAGTATTTGAGCCTCGCTGGGGTTCGAGCCTTCGAACCCTGCTGGGTTCGAGCATTCGATCCCCTGGAGGGTTTGAGTTTTTGAACCCTACTGTGGTTCGGGTACTCAAACCTCTGGGGGGTTTGAGCTTTCGAGCCCCAGCGGGGTTCAACCATTCGAAACCAACGGAAGTTCGAGCTTCTGAACCCCTGAAGGGTTCGAAATTTCGAACCCTGACGAGGTTCGAGCATTCGAACCCCTAGGTGGTTCGAGCTTCTGAACCCCTGGAGGGTTCGAACTTTTGAACCCTGATGGGGTTCGACCATCCGAACCCCGAAGGGGGGTTCGAGCATTTGAACCTCAAAGTGGGGTTCCGAGCCTTCGGACTTTTGCTCCTTTGTGTCGCCTAAGTAACTATATTATTGCATACATTATAGCTTTCCACATAGGATAGAGCATATATTCGAATTATGACTGAACTGTTGGACTGCCTTGAGCTTATTCTTTGTATCCTGATTTTGCATAACACTACACGTGCACGTTAGTTTTTCACTGGAACAAAAGGTACAGGTCATTCTACTTTGATGTCTAACACTAGTGCATTAAAGTATAGATAGCGATGTAGACAAAATCAAAGAATGGAAAAACCTTGGATGCCGAGGCTTCCCCGCCATCATCACATACATCTGATTCTACCAATAGTGGTAGCTCGGCTGGCAGCGAGCTTAAGACTACTGAAGGATCCATTCCTTCTCAAACAACCAGTTCACCTGAAGTGTCCGAACATGGGGAACAAACTGAGAGATTACATTCTCCGGTCATACATGAAGAGGTCGAGAGTGTGGATATTACTAGAGGATATGCACCAGCGTCTCTGGTAGCCCCGGATATATTGCTCGACGCAGTTATCTTGGAAAATCCAAAGGACTCGGTACCGTCGTGCATGGATGCTACAGTAGTTAGGAAAATGGCGTTGCAGTTCAGTATACCGGTGGGTGATGTTCATGCACCTGACAGGGTGGCAGGGCTCATGCGCCACCCGAGGATTTGACTGCCTGGAATAGGTAAGCTTGTTTTGCGGGATGCATGCCCCTAGCCAATGACTTTATTCAGGACATGCTATTCTATTTCCGCCTTGCGCCTTCGTAACTGCATCCGAATGCTTATTCTTCACTCTTAGGCACCAACATTCTCTATTGAGAATATTTGCACTTAGAACCTACTGGAGAGGATATTAGGTATTTTTTCCATCTGAGGAGAACGGCTGGCGGATCGCCCTCCCAATGGTTCCTAGAAGCTACACCTGCCACCAAGTTCTTTGTTGGGAAGTGGCCCAGGCCATCGGTGTTCAAACAAGACTGGTTCTTGGTGTGTTGCCCTCTTTGATTCGCAAGGAGATAGATATAAGGGAGTAAGTACTTTCAAACTTTGTTCCCTACTATAGAGTTCTTTGATCCCGTGTCTGATCATTTGTCATATTTTGACTACGGCAGGAAATCCAGAGGCGTCCATCGGCGATGAGTACCAGCAACGCCTTAACGCTCTGCGAGCGATCCTCGAAGAGTCTCGCAAAACAAATGTTGTGACAGTCAGGAGCGTCTTCGACGCGTTGAGCTGCTTCCAAATGATCAGGCTATAATTAGGCATGCGGTCGCGAGCAGTGTTCCTAAAGGGGTGGTGATGAAAGGTCCTGCGGCTCCTGGTTTGAAAAGAAAGCTGCCTTCTGCTGGGCCCAAGCATAAAAGGGCTGTCAAGTTCCAAGGAGATGTGCATGGAGACGAGGCTATTGGCATGTAGATAGTTACCCGCGACGAGGGTTTGTTGGACGTCCCGCCTCCTATGGAAGGGGCGGGGGGAGAAGCGTCGGTCGGTCCACAGTCCCCTGTGACTTCTCTGGAAGCTGCCATCCCACTTGAGGCAATGGACCAGTTTTTTGGTCTGAATAAAGTTGCTATAGACTTGTCTACGTGGCCGGATACGACAAGCATGGAAGAACTTGCTCTTGCTGCGAAGGAGTTTATTCCTTTGAGCGGATCACAATCTGGTTTGTTGAGAGAACACTTAGGGCATACACTCATACACACTGCGTAGCCTTTAGGATCATCCGAGTGTGTGTCTCGTCTTACTTTTATTCATTCCCTTGACATGTGATATAGCCAGAGGGCGCGAAGGATGAGGTTACGGACATGGAGGCCGCCAACGCCCTAGGAATCCTTTCTTTGAGGGCTTTCGAAGAGGGACCAGCTTGTATGGTACTCCACACTCGCCGGATAGCGGCAGTGAATACCGAGGTAGGGAGTAATCTCGACGATCTCCGACCTATCCTCCTCCTCCTCCGATTCGGGTGTCCGAGGGAGACTCTCGACTTAACTTAGGGGGTTCCAGGCCTCCGTCTTCGACAGGCCCTTTACATACAACACCTTTGGCCCTTGTTCCAACCGCTAAGGACAAGGGGTCAATGCCCGGTCGTTCGAGACCGGTTGGAGCGACGATAGTGGGTAGGCAGGATCTCATGGAGCCCAAGAGATGAGAGCTCTCCAATGACGAAAAGAAAGTGTTACTAAAGCGAAACTTTCCTCAACATTATTTTGATGAGATAGTGTTCCTCCCTGATCTCCATCCGCCCTCGGTCAGGGAGTCCGGGGATGTCTGATTGCGTGTGAGGGCTATATATCATCAGGCCAACCAACTTCTCAGGTGCTCTCGCCAACTCTTGGAACTGATCAGAAAGAAAACTTGGAGCTCGTCAATCGGGGATGACATCGATGCCGAGTGGACCACCGTTCGTAATTTGAACATAGAAATAGGTGAGCCTGCCTTTTTGTATTGAGGAATTTCCCTTACTTGTCCTTGTATCTTCGAATACTAGCTTATGGATCTCGTTGTTTTCAGCTAAGACAAGGCAAGGGTATGAGACACTCAAGAGGGAGGCCGATCACTCCCACTCTTCTTTCATGGAAACTGTAGCAGATCTAACCACGGAGAACACAGCCCTAAAGAAAGAAAAGGCCGAGGTGGATATGGTTTGTGCCGATCTGGAAAGAGGTAATGCAAGAGTCTCTCGGCTCTAGAATGACAATAATGCTTTGAGAGCGGAGAATGACAGCTTGAACAGACAGTTTGAGGAAATGAGAAAGGTGAAGGAAGATGTAGAGGCTAGTATTGGGATGTGTTGAGCACGGTGGATGGGTTGAAAGTGGAACACCTAAGGGAGGTGGAACAACTGAGGGAGCAGTTGGAGGATACGGAGTTCCGGGTAGAATCGTCCGTGGTGGAAGATATCAAAATATGTATGTCAAGGTTCTGAGATTCCACGGGCTATCGTGGGTTGACAATTATTCCCGTGAGCTAGCTCGAACATGGGAAAGGTTAGTGCCCTATGAAGCTCATTTACGTCAAGTGGATATCGGGTCCTTGGATGAATGACAACTCATGGTAGATCTCCTGACCCTCGAAGAGCGTGAGAAGCTAAAGGAGGGGAAGAAGCTATTGCTTGAGGATGCTAAGGGAGAAAGGCTGGCCAGGCTTGCTGCTGAAAAGGGGAAATCCACCTGACTGTGAGTGTGGTGGCAGCGGAGACATTTGCAGAGGAATGCTCTTACCGGCCATTGGCCCATGGATATACTATGGCGATTGATCCCAAAGCCTCGGCTTGGGTTTCAATTGAGCACAACCCCAAGCATCTGGAACTAGGAGAGACTGGATTCACTTTACCTGCCATGACGAGTACCCTTCCTGTCCTTTCTACACCATCCCTGACCGGAGGTAAATTCCTTATACCTTGCATCCCTGAGGAAGGCGTAATTACCAAATTTGTGGACTAAAAGGTTGTTTTTTACTGTCCATCCCTTCCTGGATCGACCGTGACACCGGGCTTTGCCGTCGTGGTTCGCCAAGTGATCGAATCTGGGCTAGGACATGCGAGAATACACTTTGGAAAAGGCGGCAATCAGTTGGACACCTACTCAGATATAAGGATAACTCCCAGCCTTTATGAAAGCCTTATCGAGGAAGGAGAGGTGGTTGGCAGACAGAGTGTCGCTGCCAGAGGCCCAGTGGAGGCTGATGTGTCTTCTGTGCATGACCTGGTGCAAATTTTGAAGGGCCAAATTGTGGCCAAGTGTGAAGTGGTGGAGGAGAAGCAGAAGCAGGACGAGGCTGCCAAATAGGACGTCCTAATGAAGACCATAAATGATGCTGAGGCGAGTGCCGCTGGGGCGGTTGAGCGGAGAAAGGCTGACAAGGAGGCAGAAGAGAAGAGGGCTGCTAACGAGGCACAAAAGAAACAAGAGGATGACGAAGCCCAGCAGAGGGCCATCAAAACTTCTGAGAAACCCAAGGCTGATGATGTCACAATGCATAAATCTCAGAAGCTATCTGCACGATAGGCTGCTAGAGAGGCCAAAGAGAAGGCTGAGCGGGAAGGCAATGCGATCCTGAAGAAGAGTGACACTGTGGTAGCCCTTGATGTTAGAAGTGCCCCCATGCCTACACCACATACCACCCTTATTGATATCACTGAGATCTCTAGTGGCGATGGGTCGAACGAGAGACGCCTCTTGGTTTCTCATGAATCGACTATTTCTCAGAAGGGCCGAGGTGGCAGAAGCGGGTTAGGAAAGAAGAGGCCTGGCGCGAAGGATGAACCATCGAGTGCCGAATCTGCAGAGAAAGAGCATAAACACAAGAAGAAAAGATACGATTAGTGTTAGCAACTTAAGTAGAAGTTACCGTTTATTTTGGTAGTGTAGGCCGATAGTTTACACGAATACAACCCTCGCTTTTGGTTTCTCAAGACATGGTGTGATTTTCATGTACACCCTGTCATTAAAAAGAAAGATGTAAGACAAGCTCAGTGTGTGTATGTGGAAATGGAATATGAATTAGTAAATATCACGATTTATGTTTAGTGTTCAGATGTTCTTCTCATATTTTCTAGCGTTCTGTATAGCAATAAGCGTACTTATCGTTACACTTAACCAAAAAGAAATCGGGGGTCGCGCTCTGGGCCGATTATTCTAGAGGTGTGTGATTGAGCGCAGGCTTCTAGTAAATTTCCCTCAACTTAGGAACCCATAGTTTGTGAAGCCGGGCTGAGCGCCTGCTGTTGTGGGTTGCCCGGGGTTAATCCCAAGTATAGCGAAGGCATATGATGTCGCGATTTGCAGTCCGTCCAGTTTGTGGATATCCCATCATTCATCAGTTTGTGGCGAGCTGCAGATGTCGTTTATTCGCCTGAGAGGAGAAGCCAGGATCATCAGCCCATAGGGTTCGATCATGGCCATGGGCTACCCTTAATCTTGAGAACTTCGGGGAAGAAACGATTTAAGGTTGGTCTCAGTGCTGTACCAAGATTCGACCGGCACCCGTAGCCAAGGGGAGATTTGAATCGATCTTAGTTGGTTGTTGGGTGGCCCCAAGCCGCTTGGGGCTTGGGCGTGGAACGATTTATCCTCGATCTCAGCACGGGCCAAGGTTCGAGTTAGAGGTTATTTATTGTAACACCCCACCTCCGCTAGGGTCACTCACAAAGGGAATGCACTAGTTTTGGTGGAGCATTATCTAGGTAAACATACACAGAGATATCACAAGACAGAACATAAATAAAGCAGCTGTAGAAATTAAAAACCAAATCTTATTACTTTCGAGAAAAGAGTCAAAACCTCATATATCCAAAGTACAAGCTTCCATTATTCCATTACATCAAGTTCTAAATAAAGAAGCATAAACTTAAAATAACAAAAGTAAATTATTCCCCAAAAATAGCAGAAGTGCAGCCATAGCATAGCTCAAGACCAAACCGCACATGAGCTGACAGAAAGCAAGCTAAATCCAAGCTAAGAGCTAGAGTTTCCTCCCTGAGAACCTGGGGGAAGAAACGAAAGAAAAAGAGGCGAAAGAAAACGGGTCAGTCATAAAGATTGGTAAGTCCAAGTGACTTTCAACATAAAAACAGGTAAAGGTAACATGACATGTATAAACTAAAAGTAAACATAAGTATGATGTCAAGATGGATAAGATAGACTAAGATAACATGATGAATCAAGTATAGGTCAAGTATAGCATCGCATGTTGAAGGTTCGCTGCACCAACTGTACTAGTAGCCCAACCCATGTCAAGTATTAATCATGAAATGATCCCTTGGCCCAAAATCGTGAATGACCCATTAATAGGTCCAAGGAACGATCCACTAATTGATCGGCTCCCTACAAGTTCTAGCTTGTTGTGTTTCTGTGTCATACGACCCTATCACGAATGTAGTCACCTGTGCTAGGTCCACCATAGGGTGTATCAAGCCCTATGGTGCCAACCACCGACACGAATCAAGCATGCACAGATAAACCTATTGATGCCCAATGCCTGCTTTTCAACTCCGAACCACGTGCACAACCATAGCCCACCTGAACCTACACCGGCGCACCCACACAGCCGTCGTTCTGGTCTCTTACAATCAGCCTAGTAATTGTGCCCCACCCTGCCTAGTTCCAGGGTACCATGATACATCTAGTGGGTTACTGCTGAAACGGACCGCGTAACTAGGGTTTCCGTCCAATGGGTTAAGTGTTGTCATTTAAATTCATGACTTAACCCGCCTACGTGTCATGTCAAACTTGGCTAAGTGTTGTCATTCAAGTTCATGACTTAGCCCTACAATTCACGTTTCAAGTTGGTTAGGTGTTGTCGTTCAAGTTCATGACCTAACCCTACCAATCATGTTTCAAGTTGGTTAAGTGTTGTCTTTCATGTTCATGACTTAACCCTATCATGTGGAATTTAATTCATTAATGCATCCCAAGCTCTCACATCAGACCTGTTGTTGTGGTCACTGGATATGTCGAGCGGTTCTGGGCATATTTACACCACAACTCAGTCTGACCTCGGGTTTCAAGCACGATATGACCAACCAACTACCCACATTGGATCCTATTGTTTGCAGTAACTGGATTTGTCGGGCGGCTCCGGGCAGATTTACACTGCAAACTTAACCCAACCTCGAGTTGGCCATTTCCAAGTTCATTCTAGTGTCATGACCATGTTCAAGTTTCATGTCAAGTTCGTATCAAGTTTCAAGGATAAGTTTCATGCCCACATCCAGATTCAAGTTATAATAATGTTCATGTTTCAAGTTTTGCCTATTATCAAGTTCATAATTCATGTTCATAACCAATTCATGTTTTTCCTAATCTACCCAAATCATATTCCCATCGCACGTAAACGTGAATCGATCTATACTACAAATAAATCCAAATCCCAAAATAAAGGGAATAGCATCGAAACTATGTTAGGCAAAAAGGGACGAGCATAAAGCGATAAAAGGGATTACAAGACTAGCATGATATAACTTGAGATAATTGGTTACAACATCACTAGCATATAGGATTTCAAATCTAGCAAGATAAGGCGATAGTCATGATAAAAGTTGACATAAAAGAATAGGCATGCAAGAGCAAGCCAAATACAAGGATAATGGGTCCAATGGCTTTGGTGTACATAATAGCGAATAAACTAAGCAAGTCACACCCTAGGTATGAGATCCAACAACTGCAAATTCGGTGTACAACATGGGATTCAACTATGGGTATGAACAATCAACTATAATAGTCTTAAGTAATTAACCCCAGTAGTCATAGTCACGGTCATAGGCAGAAATCTCATAATTATGAACCATAAGCGACTAATCACAATAGTCATGGATAATTATCAAAATAGTTCTAGGAAAATAGTCGTAGTCAATTAACAGTGATAGTTTCAAAGTCATGGTCATAGATAATAGCCTTATGTTCATAATCATAGGTAATAATTCTCATAGTCAAGAGTCATAGGTGATTAGCCACCGTTGTCCTTGTCATAGTCATAGGCAATAGTCTTATGTTCACCGTCATAGGCATAGGCATAGTCTTATATTCACAGTCATAGGCATAGTATTATGTTCTCAGTCATAGGCATAGGCATAGTCTTATGTTCACAGTCATAGTCCTTGGCCATTAACAATAGTTTCAACGTCATAGGCATGTTAAGGTTATAGACATGAGAGAGTTTGATTTACAACATGAATAGGTCCAAAGCAATATTCACAAAAGTCAAGATCCAAGATGAACAAGAATAGATACGAATCAATTACCATACATAGATCCAATTCCAATTTACAACATGGATATTAAGTTTACAGCTTTTATCTAAAAGTAACTTGAACTTACAGTGCGTGGATCGAGAATTAGAAAGCTGAATATGATTGTTGAATCTCTATTTGATTAATCGTGTTCTAATTGAAATCCCCCAATTTGCAAATCTCTAAGCATAGTCTTAATGGAGAAGCAGTCCTTTTTCTTCCTTTTTATCTTATTATCTTGATTATCTTAATAGCAGCATAAGGACAGAATGAAATGGTGTGGAGAGAATGAGGCTAGGGGCTGCTTATATAGGGTTAGGCAGACGAATCTGGTCACGAAACAAGTCTAAATACATCAGAATGCATCTGGCTCAGGAAATAGGTTCGGGAGGCAGGTCGACCCCCAGGTTGACTCCCCAGTCGACCTGGTCATGGGGGGGTCGACTCCCTAGTCGACCTAGTTGGGGGGAGGGGGTCGACTCCCCAGTCGACCTGGGTATATGGGCGGGAATTTTCCCGCCAGCCTTCTCTGGGTTTGAATTTCGAATTTCTGGCTTTATTTTCAAGCTGTTTTATTTTATTTAAATTCCTGAAACTTCGTAGGGTCATATCTTGGTCATAAGGACTCCGATTTTCAAAAACTCGGACTCAATTTCATATAGAATTCCGAAACGAACGCAATGGCGCAACCCGTTTCCCCTGATTCTTATTTTAAAATTTAATTCTGCCTTGATTTGTGACTTTAACATGTTATAAAAATACGGGTTGTTACGTTCTCCCCTCCTTAAAGGATTTCGTCCCCGAAATCTCTAAGTTAGGAAGAATATATCCTACCATCCAATCATCCATCTACTCAACCATCATTCACGAGCAATCATTGTCCTTAAAAGATTTCTAATGCTATATGAACATATGCAGAAAGTGTGTGTATATGTTCCTTATCTAATGCAAATGATCAGGCCTGTTTGATCTTCTTAATGCAAAATATGTTTAGTGTCATGAATCCAACATGTATGCAAATAATCCTATCACATAAACACTATATGTGTGCACAAACATTCATCCATATGCAAATCCACATGATAACACATTCAATTTCATCCATAAACAAGTATAAACACTCATGCATATGCAATATGAAACCGTGTCTGAGACGATCTAGTGCCTAATGTGTGTTATGCAACCACGAGCAACCACTTGCGACCACTTGCAACCATTTGCAAACATCAAGCATAACATGTTTCAAATACATGTTTCCATCCATATGGTTCTACCTAATGTTCTCAACATAGGATCGAGAAGATAAGCAAGATAAAACAAAGCATCAAGGAGGAGAAGTTAAAGATGTACCCCTAGAAGGTCCTGCTTGCGGGGCTTGCCCTTGCTTCTTAGGGCAGTTCTTGCTGATATGTCCAGTTTCACCACACTGAAAACATGCTCCCATTTTCATCTTCTTCTTTCTAAATCCTGGACTATATGCCCCTCAATACCACAGAAGTTGCACTTTCTTTTGTCACGTGTCTTGTTGTCATTATTGTTGTTGTTCTTGCCTCCTTTCTCGCAGTCTTTCTTCTTGTTTTGAGAATCATTCGCCTTGACCTCCTTCTTGCCATTCTAGTCTTCTTCATGAAGTAGGGCCATATCCACCAAGCTCTCAAAGGTCGCCCCCATGGGTACATGAGTCATAGCAAGGCTGTGTAGTGGCTCATTCAAACCTCTGACGAAGCGAAAAGCCTTCTTGTGTTGGGTGTTCACTAAATCCAGTCCAAATCTGGCCAGCTGAGTAAACTGATTGACGTACTCCCTGATTGTCATGCTTCCTTGCTTAAGAGTTAGAAACTTCTCCATCTGCAGGCTTCTTTCAGCTTGGGAGAGAAATTTCATCTCAAATCTCATCCAGAAGTCTTACCAAGTTTCCACTGGCCTCTTAGCATGGGTAATCTCCCACCAATACGAAGCTTCATCTTTAAGAAACCACACTTCTAGCTGTATCTTTTGCCTATCGTCAACTTCGAAGATGACGAACAAATCTTCGGTCTCCTTCAGCCAGCTCCTCGCTTCCACAAAGGATTCAGTCCCATAGAAGTCCTTTCCACCCAAAGCCTTGAAGTCTCTACACGTCTTTGCGAAAGCATTTCCACGAGGAGGAGGAGGAGGAGGAATCGCTGCAGCTGGAGGAGGAATATATGCTGGGCCTGCATCGTTGGGCCTAGCCTCTAAGTACCTCCTGAACCAGCCAGGTATTGGCACGCCCTCTGGAAAGTTAAGATTCCCAGACATGCTGAAAAACGAAAAGATAGAGATACAAACGAGGAAACAAAGGAAAGTGCTAATGGCTTTTGGGGAATAGCCTTTTCAAAATAAACTTTTCTTGAAAAATGATTCTTTATAAACGGTTTTGAAAATAGTTTCAGAAGGTTTTTAAAAGCTTTTGCCCAGTCTGGAAACCTTCTGCTCTGATACCAAATGTAACACCCCACCTTCGCTAGGGTCACTCACAAAGGGAATGCACTAGTTTTGGTGGAGCATTATCTAGGTAAACATACACAGAGATATCACAAGACAGAACATAAATAAAGCAGCGGTAGAAATTAAAAACCAAATCTTATTACTTTCAAGAAAAGAGTCAAAACCTCATATATCCAAAGTACAAGTTGCCATTATTCCATTACATCAAGTTCTAAATAAAGAAGCATAAACTTAAAATAACAAAAGTAAATTATTCCCGAAAAATAGCAGAAGTGCAGCCATAGCATAGCTCAAGACCAAACTGTGCATGAGCTGGCAGAAAGCAAGCTAAATCCAAGCTAAGAGCTAGAGTTTCCTCCCTGAGAACCTTGGGGAAGAAACGAAAGAAAAAGAGGCGAAAGGAAACGGGTCAGTCATAAAGACTGGTAAGTCCAAGTGACATTCAGCATAAAAACAGGTAAAGGTAACATGACATGTATAAACTGAAAGTAAACATAAGTATGATGTCAAGATGGATAAGATAGACTAAGATAACATGATGAATCAAGTATAGGTCAAGTATAGCATCGCATGTTCAAGGTTCGCTGCACCAACTGTACTAGTAGCCCAACCCATGTCAAGTATTAATCATGAAATGATCCCTTGGCCCAAAATCGTGAATGACCCATTACTAGGTCCAACGGAACGATCCACTAATCGGTCGGCTCCCTACAAGTTCTAGCTCGTTGTGTTTCTGTGTCATACAGCCCTATCACAAATGTAATCACCTGTGCTAGGTCCACCATAGGGTGTATCAAGCCCTATGGTGCCAACCACCGACACGAATCAAGCATGCATAAATAAACCTACTAATGCCCAATACCTGCTTTTTCAACTCCGGACCACGTGCACGACCATAGCCCGCCTGAACCTACACCGGCGCACCTACACAGTCGTCGTTCTGGTCGCTTACAATCAGCCCAGTAATCGAGCCCCACCCTGCCTAGTTCCAGGGTACCGTTGTCCTTGTCATAGTCATAGGCAATAGTCTTATGTTCACCGTCATAGGCATAGTCTTATGTTCACAGTCATAGGCATAGTATTATGTTCTCAGTCATAGGCATAGGCGTAGTCTTCTGTTCACAGTCATAGTCCTTGGCCATTAACAATAGTTTCAACGTCATAGGCATGTTAAGGTTATAGACATGAGAAAGTTTGATTTACAACGTGAATAGGTCCAAAGCAATATTCATGAAAGTCAAGATCCAAGATGAACAAGAATAGATACGAATCAATTACCATACATAGATCCAATTCCAATTTACAACATGGATATTAAGTTTACAGCTTTTATCTAAAAGTAACTTGAACTTACAGTGTGTGGATCGAGAATTAGAAAGCAGAATTTAATTGTTGAATCTCTATTTGATTGATCGTGTTCTAATTGAAATCCCCCAATTTGCAAATCTCTAAGCGTAGTCTTGATGGAGAAGAAGCAGTACTTTTTCTTCCTTTTTATCTTATTATCTTGATTATCTTAAAAGCAGCATAAGGACAAAATGAAATGGTGTGGAGAGAATGAGGCTAGGGGGCTGCTTATATAGGGTTAGGCAGACGAATCTGGCCACGAAACAAGTCTAAATATATCAGAATGCATCTGGCTCAGGAAATAGGTTCGGGAGGCAGGTCGACCCCCAGGTCGACTCCCCAGTCGACCTGGACATGGGGGGGTCGACTCCCCAATCGACCTGGTTGGGGGGGGTTCACTCCTGAGTCGACCTAGGTATATGAGCGGGAATTTTCCCGCCAGCCTTCTCTGGGTTTGAATTTCGAATTTCTGGCTTTATTTTCGAGCTGTTTTATTTTATTTAAATTCCTGAAACTTCGGAGGGTCATATCTTGGTCATACGGACTCCGATTTTCGAAAACTCAGACTCGATTTTATGTAGAATTCCGAGATGAACGCAATGGCCCAACCCATTTCCCCTGATTCTTGTTTTAAAATTTAATTCTGCCTTGATTTATGAGTTTAACATGTTATAAAAATACGGGTTGTTACATTTATATTCGGTTGTGCCGCGGGCCGGCGACTCAAGTGGCGTGGCTCTCGTGCTCGGGGTGCCGATTGTATCTAGCGTAGTTTAGCCTCGTGGCTGGCTCGAGGTTTAGATGGCGGTCCCGCTTCCCGTGCTCGGGGGCTGATACGACGATCGAATGTTCACACACAAGCTGGTTGTCAGGATTAATCAAACGTGTCATGCACGGAGTAAACACAAAAAAGAGATAGGAAGTTGAACATTATTTCCACTAATAACTTTGGCAGTAATAGCCTTTACAATGCTTTGCTAGTAAACAAAACATCGTTGGAAAGCGTTAACAACTGTGTACTAAGTTATGTAAATTAGTGACGGAGATGTTCACTGTTCCATGCCCTTAGGAGTTCGGCTCCGTCCACGGTTGCGAGTTTGAAAGTTCCATCACTGAACCTTCTTTGTATGGAGTACGAGCCTTCCCAACGAGGTGCAAGACCTACTGGTGGAGGGAACACCCGTTTTAAGATGAGGTCGCCGATGTTGAGGTCCTTACGGCGGACCCTGGAATTGAAATATCGGGCGACTCATTGCCGTTAGGCTGCATCTCGGAGATCGGCTTCATTTCTTTTTTCCACTAGCAAGTCGAGTTACCCCAAAAGTAAGTCTTTGTTCGTCTTTGGGTCGAAATAGGTGACTCGATGAGATTGAAGCTTGAGCTCAATGGGGATGACGACTTCGGATCCATAGGCAAGGGCGAAAGGAATCTGTCCACTCGCTGTCTTGCGGGTGGTTCGGTAGGCCCATAAGGCTAGAGGAAGCTTGTCCTCCCATATGCCCCATCCTTTTACAGACGCTTCTTGATAATGGTACCGCCTCGACTTGCCCATTGGCTTGGGGATGAGCCACTGTCAAAAATCTTTTTTTGATGTTGTGCCGCTGATAGAAAGCTTTGAATTCGGTGCTATCGAACTGAGTGTCGTTGTCGGAAATGATAACTTAAGGGACACCATATCGGATAATGATGTTGTAGACAACGAAGTTGATCATCTTCTTGGTGGTGATTGTGGCAAGGGCTTCGGTCGCTGCCCATTTGGTAAAATAATCAACTGTGATGATAGCATATCCTTCCCCACCTTTGGCCATCAGAAGAGTTCCAATGATGTCGATTCCCCACATGGCGAATGACCATGGCTAATCATTTGTGTCAGTTCTGCAGGTGGGGCTTTCGGGATCTTTGAGAAGCATTGGCACTCGTCGCACATGGGAGCATAGTCTATGGAATCTTGGTTGAGTGTATGCCAATAATAACCGTGTTTAAGTATTTTTCTTGCCAGGGTTTACCCTCCAGTATGGTCGTCACACTCACCTTCGTGTACATTATCGAGCACTCGGATGGCATCGTCTCGAGCTATGCATCTGAGAAGTGGGATAGAGAAACCTCTGCGGTAGAGCACCCCATCCATAAGAATATAGTGAGTTGACTGGTGGGTGAGCGCTTGTCTTCCATTGTAGCGCTCCGGGAGGGTCCCGTGTTGTAGGTAATTCTTTATTGGTGTCATCCAAGACTCAGATTCGGGTTCGGAGTTCATGGCCGTCTCAGTTTGTGTTTGCATTATGCTAGGGGAGTTGAGCATTTCGACGGGGGCGAGCCCCACGAGTGGCGAATCCTCGGAGCTTGCCAATTTGGCTAGCGAATCGGCTTTTTCATTTTTCTCTAGGGAATGTGCGTGATGACAAAGTGGTCGAAGTAGGTGAGCAGTTCCTGAACCTGGGTTAAGTATAGGGCAAGTCGTTTCCCCTTAGCTTGATATGCTCCTTGCACCTAGCACACGATGAGTTGTGAATCGGAGAAAATTTGAATTGTCTTTAGTTTGAGATCGATCGTGATTCTAAGTTCGGCTATCAAGGCCTCATACTCCGCGCCGTTGTTGGTAGCAGGAAAATTTAGTTTTAGTATATAGTGTATCGGGAGTTCCTCAGGAGTGATGAGCACGACTCCAGCCCTAGAGCATTTGCTGTTGGGGGACCCATACACGTAATGTTTCCATTGGTTTTCGGAAGCTTCAGTGTTTTCAGTAGTAGTCACCTCAGGAGTAGTGAATTCTACTATGAAATCGGTGAGGGCTTGTCCGAGGATGGCCTAACGGGGGATGAAGGTTATTCCAAACTGGCTTAGCTCTATGCTCCATTTCAATAGTCGGCCAGACGCCTCGGGTCGCTGTAGGATTGGACGTAGCGGGTGGTCGGTGAAAACCTTCACGGGATGGGATTGCAAGTATGGTCGAAGCTTCCGAGAGGAAACCAATAAGCAGAATGCCAGCTTTTCTAGCTTTGGACAACTATTCTCTGCTCTCGTTAACCATTTTCTTATGTAGTAGACAGGCCGTTGGATGCAGTCTTTAATGCGTATTAATGCCGAGCTGATTACCTGCGTAGAAACAGCCAAAGAAATGTATAAGTACTCATGGTCTATGGGCTTAGACAAGATAGGTGGTCGCTCTAAGTGATCCAGAAGGTTCTTGAACGCGGAAACGCATTCTAGGGTCCATTCGAAATTGCGTTTCCCCTTTCGAAGTAAATCGAAGAAAAGAATGCACTTGTCGATGGCCTTAGAGATGAACCGACTTAGAGTGGCGACCTTTTCGTTTAAACTTTGGACATCCTTGATGTTTTTTGGGATTTGGACGTCCCGAGTAGCTTGAATTTTTCTGGATCAACTTCGATTTCCTGGGAGTTTATGATGAAACCCAAGAATTTTCCTAAAGAGACACCAAAGGAGAACTTCAGGGGATTGAGTCATGTCGTACCGACGAAGGATATCGAACATTTCAGAGAGGTCATGGACATGGTCGCTGGACACTTTTGATTTGAGCACCATGTCATCCACGTACACCTCCATGGATTTCCCAATTTGGCTTTTAAAAAGTAGATTAATCATTCGCTAATAAGTGGCGGCGACATTCTTAAGGCCGAAGGGCATGACGCGATAGCAGCAAAGTCCAAGGTTGGTTATGAAAGATGTATGATCCTGGTCACGAAGATTCATCGGGATCTGATTGTAGCCTTAATAGGCGTCCATGAAAGATAGTAGCTGGTATCCGATGGTTGAGCCAACAAGTCGGTCGATCTTCGGGAGTGGGAAACTCCTTGGGACACGTCTTGTTTAAGTCAGAGAAGTCGACACACGTCTACCATTTACCGTTGGTTTTTTGACCAGACTGGATTGGAGACCCATTCGGGGTAGTCGGCTTCGCGGATGAAGTTGTTGTTGAGTAGACAGTCTACCTCTACCTCGAGTGCTTTGGACCTCTCAGGTCCCAAGAAGCGGCGTTTCTGCTTGACGGGAGGCATCGTAAGATCTATACTGAGAAAATGGCAAGCAACCGCAGGGTTGATGCCTATCATGTCGGAGTGATTCCATGTGAACACGTCTAAGTTTGCCTTCAAGAAATCCATAAGATCCTCTTTGATTGCTGGATGTAAGTGTGATCCTATTTTTAACACCCTTGATGGATCGTCGGGATTGACTGAAACATCCACTGTGGGTTCAACCGGAGTAACCCTCTCTTATTTGGGCTCTTCGTCCTTCCGTGGGTCGAGGTCATTGGAAAGACGGCAGTGGCGCCAGAGCCAAGGCCCAGACGCCATTAATTGCTATGCAGAGGTGGTCTTGTGCAAAAAGGCGTGGGCACGGCTTTGCTCTTGTCCTTATTGTGCGCGTTATTCCATTCTATTGCGTAGCATTCTCTAGCATTGGCTTGGTCGCCTCTAACTATTCCAATCCCGTTTTCTGTCTAGAATTTCATTAGGAGGGACCATGGTGACATGCAGACCTAAATATCTGTGAGAAGGACGTCCGAAGAAGACATTGTATATGGAGATGTTGTAAATAACCACGAAGGTGAGAATTCGGACTCATCTTCGGTACCTAGTGCCGAGTTCGACGGGTATGTCAATGATCCCTACCGGACAACTGGAAGCTCCATTGAAGCCGTGGATCGTGGCATGGCATGGTTTGAGATTCTTTGCTTCTAATTTCATCTGGTCGTAAGCAAATTTGAAAATGATGTTGACTGAGCTTCCTGAGTCAATCAGTATTCTTTGGAAAGATGCGGCACCAATTTGGGTTGTGATAACCCGAGGATCGGTTGTCGGAATTTCATCTCCCGTAGAATCTCTTTCACGAAAAACAATGTCATCCCACATGGTTTTTGGAGCTTGGCCGGGACGGATTCATTGGGAGCAGAGAAAGCCTTATAAGTAGCATGCTTTATGGAACTTAAATATTCCTCCATTTTCCGAAAGTTGTCATGTGTGGGGCCAGGCCCGCCATATATAGTGTTGATCACGATCCCTCGCCTTGGATTAAACGGACCTAGAGCTATCTTGGCGGTCGTCTAAGGTGCCAGCGCTGGAGGTTTTGAATTTGTTTTGGGAGGAAATGTTTCTTAGAAGTATTGCTCAAGTCGTTTCTCGTGGATAAGCTTCTCAATTGCATCCTTAAGCTGGCGACATTTATTGGTGTTATGCCCATACACGTCGTAGTATCGGTAGTACCTTCCAGTATTTTTCTGGAGGTCGGTTGATTCCCTGGTGCACAGCTTCTTGTATGGCAAAGTGTTGCATGTCTCCAAGTAAATTGTTTCTATGTCCTCATTCAGTGGGGTGTACGTCTCGTAGGCTCGGTAAGGTCCAGGCTTCCTTGGTTCGGTCAGACCCTAACCGTTATTCTTACCACCTTGCCTATCGTGGTCTTTGCCTGGAGGGACCCGCCCCCTTGATCTGATCAGAGGGATCTCCCACTTGTCTCCCTCTGAGGTGGTTATATGCAGTGTCTTCTTGAGAGTCACTGAGGCGACCGGTATCGGAGAGCCGGCTCCATCTTGCTTCCTCTTGGCATAAGTATTACCCCGCCTTTTTGTAGAATGCGTCGAGTCTTTTTGGCTACTTCCGATCGGTCCATGCCCGAAATTCAGAAGTAGGGAGGATACCTTTTGCGAACTGAAAGAGTATGGTTCGAGGGTCTGGAACCTCGGCGAGGGCGATGTTGAACCTGGAGTGGTAGCTTTTGAGGGACTCAGCGGGCCCTTGGTATAGGTTGGACAGAGTGAGGGCGTTCTTTGGAGTCGGAATATGCACCCTGAATTGCTTGACCAACTTTGCCGCTAACTGGACGAAGTTGTAAATGGGATCAAGCGGGAGGCGAGAGAACAATAATAGAGCGGTTCTTGATAAGAAGACTGGGAAGCACTTACATTTGACCGGATCGTTGCCTCGGCTCAAGTCCATTTGTCATTCATATCGATTTAGGAAAGCACAGCGATCGGTGGCGCCATCGTAGAACGACATATGTGGCATGTTGAAGCGCCGCGACCACTCAGCTTCGTTTACCCTTCTTGTGAAGGGGTTATGCCTAACGTGCGACTCCCAAGAATCATGTACATTCCCTCGCATTTCCCTCATGATCCATCGGACCATGTGGGAAGATAAGCTGGAAAGGGATCCGCCATCTGGACCCTTAGGTTTTGGCGAGGTTCCGGAATTCTTTCACGAGGGTTTCTTCTATGGTGGATGTTCGAGTCGTCTTCTTCCATGTCCTCAACATCTGCAATCGGATCCTAGTGTGGATGATGAGGTAGAGCGGGTTAGTGCGGATCCTGTTCTAGATGAGCACGGGTCATTGGAATAGTAGGTCCATCATCACGATGGGCGACCATTAGGTTGTCGAGGAAGGGGTTGGTTGGTCGGACCCAGTCCGTCATTGATGATCAAGCGAGAGCGATCTCGGTATTGTGCTCCCTCGCTATATGTGACTGTAGTTCGGTCGCCATTGTCATTTCCATTGCTGTTGGCGTAGCCATTGTCGTTACCGTTGTAAGGGCGTTGGTGCGTTGTTGATGAGACTGAACCTCCTTCTTTGATGCGGGCCCCTCGACTCGGAAGAGAAAGTTTCCGAGGTAGACGGTGGCGGTAGACCATTGTTCCAAGCTAGCTGGATTTGAGCGACAATGCGCTAGCTTTCTTGAAGTTGTCGCATAAGGTCGATGTTATTCCTTAATGCTTGATTGAACTCGACCACTGTGTTCTCATATTTTTCGCTAAATGCGTGGATCTGAGCTTGTATTACGGGCGCTTCGGGATCCACAGTAGGAGGGACATTTTCATTTGTGGTCAGAAATCCGTCGGCTGAGGCTGTTGAGATGTTCCGGCTTCGGCTGCGGCCGAATAGCCGACCATTGCATTCTTTGGTCGCTTTGCCATCATAAGCGGACTCGACGGCAGGTTTAGCAAAGGAACCTAAAGCTCTTCGAAGTCAAGGTAACAAGGTGCGACAAAGGCGCAAATACGAGTTCAGTTTTCAGTGAAAGCACCAAATGTTGATGGCAAAAAATGTCGTAAACACCCAAGATTCCAATTACTTGGAATTATCAATTTGGTCATATAGACAAGAGCAGAAAGCAGTGAATAACATGAGAGATTTATAGTGGTTCGGCCTCGAGAGGGGCCTACGTCCACTTTGAAGAGTTGTTGGAATATTATGGATAACACAAGGTTACAAGGTTGAGACTATCCCATGACATCTCATTACATTTGTCTTTAAGCTAAATGATGTCATAATTATCATATATTGCATATATTAGGAAAGTGACACTTTTGCCCTTCTTTATCCTCAAAGAGGTGATGCCATTAAAGGAGCTCTGTAGAAGTCTCAAGATCACAAATTCCAACCCCTTTGAAGTGTGAGGCCAAGGGGTATTTATAGGAGAGTGGTTAGGTAGGAGTATGTAGGAGTAGGTAGAAATAGGGGGCCAAACCTAGAATTTCGCACCCAGCCCGCCTGCACATATTTTGAACCCTTCCCCCCCCCCCCCCCCCGGGTGCTAATTTCGCACCCTATAGGGGTGCGAGATTCATACCCCATTGGGTGTGAATTTCGTACCCCTTTAGGGTACGAGATTCGCGCCCGAGGGGTATGGGCTTCGTACCCTGCTGGGTACGAAATTAGTTCCCTTCATGGGTAAGAAATTCATACCCGATGGTTTGAATCTTGTACCCCATAGGGTATGGATTTCGTAACCCTTGAGGGTACGAAATTCGCACCTGAGGGGTACGAGTTTCGCGCATTACTGGGTGCAAATTTCATACCCTTTAGGGGTGCAAAATTCGCACCCTGATTGGTACGAAGTTCGTGCCCCCAAGGGGTGCGAAGATTACGCGCTTGGGTGTTTTGGTGGCCCGAGATTCGGGTTCGCGACTCCGAGGGGTTCAGAGCCTTGGTTCAGAAATATGTTTGGGGCGCTGCGAGTTCTCTATTGGCACGAACCCTCTTCAACTTGTTTCCTTCTCTCATAGGCGTCCCTCTCGGCTTTAGTTCCACACGATGCATTGAGCTGAGCGTGTCTCATGTACTTTTGGGAACCGAACCAAAAAGCCGGTTAACAGTATGTAGCAACTTTGGATGGTTTTGATTCATCAGCAAGTAATGAAGAAAAAGAAAAAATATTTTAAATATGTGCTTCACAGCGATTCAAGAATTGGAAGAAATCAAAGAACAGATCTAAAAATAGGTACGCCTTTACAATAATTTTTTAATTTTTTTTGGAATGATTGTTTGCCTTGTTTGAGAATTTGAGTTTTAAATTCAAAATTCAAAATTCAAAATTTAAAATAATAATTATTTAATAATATAATAATGAAATAATTATTATTTAATAACATAATAATAATATAAAAAGTGTTTTCATAATAAATATTATCACAGGAAATAATTAAATAAGAAATATAAGATATAAATAAATCAAGAAATCATAAATCAAAACATCACTACGAAACCCAGAAGACATGTCGGCATACATGTTTGTGCATATCTACATATGTATGCTTTGAAATTTGAAATTCAAATTTTGAATTTCAAACTCTTAAATTTATGTCCAACCTTTTCACTGAACATAATGTACTGAAAATGTGTCCCTTTACCAGTAGACATGTCATTTGATTCCTTATTTATCTACCTACGTCTATTATCTCTTCCTACTTTTATTTCAAAATTCAAACTTACCTTTATATTCCTATATCTCTTCAAAATTATTCTCTAATGACTTCCTCAAGTACTCCAAACACAATGAGGCTGACCAAGGTGCTACCATAGGCTTCCTCTACAACAACCCGGATGCTATCAAAGATTACATTAGCTATGTAAATTTTGGTAAAGTCAACATGGGAAAATTTGCAATCTTTAGTGATTTCACTACTTACAAACTTGAATCTTTTTTTCGTAGAAATGGAATTACAAGTCTTGTTGATTCTCTGGAAAACGTTGAAGTTTGCTATCTAAATCTTGTTAAAAATTTATATGCAAACTTGAATCGTAATTTTTATCATGGAAATGAAAAAAAAACTTGGAGTAGCATTAAAGGCACTCAAATCATTTTGAATTGTGAGTTTTAAGTGCTATTTTGGGTTGCAAGAATTCGGAAATGGATCTTGTGGATTTTAAAATCAATGAAAGTGATTTAGAAACTTTTCACCATATCCTTGAAAGCGATGAAAATACGAAATTTAAAAACTGTTTTTATCGTCCAAAAGCAGGGGTTGTCAACTTACTTCTTCAACATACAGACACCCCTTATTCCGGAAATTTTAACAAGCCTACTATGAAAGTTAGCAAAGCTCTCTTTGCTATTTTTGGAAATTATGACATTAATTGGACTCAAGTAATTTTAAGTGAGTTTCTTCCAACGGATGTTCTGCCAAAAGAAAATACGTTATACCATGGAGTTTATCTTACACGTATTTTCAAATATTTTGGTGTTGATTTCAGTGGCGTACGCAAAAATTGTAATATGGGGGACGGAACTTTATGAAAAAGTGAAGAAAAAGATAACAATCAATATTTCCTTAAAAAGCACATCTTTGATTTAGAAAAATCATATATTGATATTAACCTTAAGGATGACAAAATAATACATCAAACATTCACAGACAAACCATTTTAGGTTTCATATTTTGAAATTTTTGAATAATATCATCAATTTCAACGGTTTCTAAGATATCTCGTTCAATAAAAGTCACTAAGCAGTCATTCATCATAGCATCACCCAATCGATTACGAAGTGAAGTCTTGGTTATTTTCGTAGCTGAAAATACTCTTTCAGTGGTGGCAGTAGCAACAGGTAACAATAATGCCAACTTTAAAAGTAAGTACACTAACGGATATAAACAGTGTTTTTTTTTTCTTTGAACCATCTTTTTAACAAGTTTGTTTATTCCACCCAAGGCGGAAAATTGATCATCGGATTGCAAGTCTAGTATATAGTTGTCAAGTTGATGATCAAGCTGCATTAAATCATTTGCAGAGAAATCATATGGATAAAATTCAGTGAATCGGATTATTTTTTCCTTATCATATGACGAGAATGGATCACTTGGACTAAGACAAACCATACACAATAGTAATTCCATATTTAGCTCGGTAAAGCGTTATTCAACTCTTGAAGTTGCATGTCTAGCACTTCAAAGAAAAGTTCAACACGATAGTAATAAAGGTGGGTCTTCCCTTCAACCTTACGACGTGATCTTCCTTGCACTACAAACAAGCTATCCATATCAGGAACGAGTATATCATGTTTACCACAAAATAGAGTGACCTCTCTCAATATTTTTTCCCATCCATTGTCTCGCATGTTTTGCAACTGTTGTTTAATTATTCTTACAAGAGTCATAGCATTGACTATATCTTGGTCTTTTTTTTTGTAAAGCTTGAGATAAATCATTTGTGATTCCTAAAACATTCTTCATCAAGTGCAACCCAAAAGCAAATTCAAAACTCTGTATGATTCGCAGTAAGTTATCTACCTATCCTCTATGTTTATGGTCTTTTGCATCCTCTTCAACAATCATAGAACTTCAACCGTTGATGAAAATAAATTAAGTATACTCATAAGTGTACCATAATGAGAACCCCACCATGTAGTTCCTGCACGTTTCAATGTCATTTCTTGATTCATGCCTTGTCCAGTTAAAATGTCGCCATTGCATATACCAATTAAAACATTTTCAAATTGTTTCTCATGAAGTATGTCTCCACGTTTGCATGAGGCTCCAACAATATTAGATAAAAGTGCAACAACATCAAAAAAAAATTGAAATGAGTCGATGATTCTCTGCAATGGCAACAAGCGTCAATTGAAGTCGATGTACAAAAAATGAACATAATAAGCGGAATTATTATCCATCAAAATTAAGCTTTTCAATCCATTAAATTTTCCTCTCATGTTGCTTGCACCATCATATCCTTCTCCATGCAAACTTAGTATACTCAAACCATGTAAAGAAAATAAACACTCAATGGTGGCCTTTAAAGATAAGGCAGTCGTATCTTTTACATGTACAATGCCAAGAAATCGTTCGACAACAAACCCTCTTTCATCAACATAGCGTAAAACAATAGTCATTTTCTCTTTCATAGATATATCACGTGCTTCGTCAACTAAAATAGAGAATAGTTCATCGCCAAGTTCTAAAATGATAGAATTTGTTGTCAAATTTGCAATGGAGTTGATAACATCCTTTTGAATCCCAGGCGATGTTAATTTTGCATTTTCAGGAGCATTTGTTATTGAGACTCTATTAACTTCTTCATTATAATCCGCAAGAAATTGTAAGAATTCAAGAAAGTTCCCTTTATTTGAAGATTCTTTAGATTCATCATGTCCACGCAAAGCCAATCCTTGACGTAGGAGAAATCTGATGCAATCAATTGAGGCAATCAAACGAATACGATAATCTACTATCATTTGTTTGGTCTGATTACCCAAAGCAACTTCAATGTGTTGCTTGTGCTTCATCAAATCACTAGCGGCTTTCACACAATCATTGTGAGTACTAAAATGCGGTCCAACGTGCACATCAAATCTTTCTTTCTTTTTCCAATTTCGAAATCCTTCGCTAACCAAAAAATCACCACCACTTTTACCTCCATGATCGGGCTTGAACAAGTAGCATTACAAACAAAACGCTGCATCTTTATTTATGCTATACTCTGACCAAGTTGAATGATCATTAAACCATGAGGCAATAAATCTGCGCTTTTCATTTCCCATTTGATGCCATGGAAATTCATATTTTTTTTGTTGACAAGGCCCTTTTTGCAAATAAAACCGACAGACTTTCTCTTTTTCATTAGCATTATAACGATGGATACTCTTCTAGATCATCTATTATTTGAGGAAATGATAAAGATATGGGAGGTTGAGGTATAGATGGAACGCTATTTGAGATTGATCCTGTTTCTTTCAACTTTGTAAAATAGTTCAACATATTATTTTTCATATTATTTATTGAATTCCTAGATACCAATCAAAAAATAAACAACAAGATCAAATAATGCTAACGTATGTGAAAGCATAAAACATATGATATTCTTAACTAGTGAATTCATTGATTGAGTACAAGTTTAGGAAAAAAATCAAATTTTCGGCAACTTTTATGATAATAACATTGATTTTTTCACCACAAATGATGTTTAACAAAAACAAATTCAAAATAATTGACTACTAACAAAAACAATATATAAATTTCATTAGGGTTTTAAATTAAAATTGAAAATTACCTTTGCTTGTATACGATTATGGAGAATTAAAATCTAAATGGATCTGGAGAGCTACTTAATTGTTCAATTGAAGAAGATTTGTTGTTGAATTGCCTGGATGCTGAAGTTTGAAGAGAAAAGGGGCTCTGCCATTTGCTTCCATTCTGTAAAAGGCTCATTCTACTGAAGGCTCAAATCTACTGAGAAAATAAGTTTCTTATTATCACGGAAAGATTGCAACATTTGGAAGATATCCCATTTACCAAGTTTGTTCGGATTACTGGGTATAAAAAAAAATAAGTATTCAGTGGGAGTGGTGGCCCCCACTCATCCTTCATTAAATCTGCCTCTGGTTGATTTCAAAGGAGAAGAGTTTGTTTCTAGAAAAATTTTCAATTCCAAAAATATTTGTCTTATGAAGATTCCACTAGTATTCCACACAAATGAAACATATGCAGAAAAACAAGAAAGATTGGAACAAGAAGAAGAAACCGATCATATGGATATCGAAGAAGAGGAAGAAGACACTTCCTTAGAAAGCATTGAATTTCCTGCTAACCCTTCCAAGAAAACCCTTCCTAAAAACCAAATGATTCCAGCCAAGAACTAAAAGACACTCAAGAGGTTATTTAGTAAGAAATTTGAAAAAATGTCTACTAAAATGAGTAAGTTATTTGGGAAAGTTGGAAGAAAACTTGACTTGTCATCATCCTCCTCCTCCTCCGTTGAATTTTAAGTGTATTGTCTTGTTGTATTCGCTTGTATCTCAAATTCCGTATTTTTATCTTATGTTATGTACTAGTTTCATGTATCGTAATCATTAGTTTGAAATGAAGCTTCATATTTCTGTTAATTCTTGTCTAAACCTCTATGGAATAGCTATTAAATTAAGTAAAATAAGTTCAAATATGCCAAAATGAATTAAAAATCACAAAACTTTTCAAAGTATTGAAAAACACATATGTACGTCGACATATAACTTTATATATGTCGACATATAACTGTTTAAAATTTCAAATTTATTTAAATTTAAAAACTGCTTTAACCAACAAGTGCATATTCAATTCTACAAATTTCAAAGCCTATTTATACCCAATTCTTCTAGAAAAACTTCTCTATTTATTCCTCCTTCATTTCCTTTCGCTATTTCTTAATAAATTTAAATCTATGGATACTCAAATCTAAGTGAGTTTCTTGAAGAAATCCTTTATTCTTTCAAGAATATTCTCTCTACCATTATCTGCAATCCACGTCACTTAGAATTGAGTCAAATACATATAATAAAACAGCAAGAGAAGCATTTTGATGCAATTTGACGGATGTTCGCTTCACTTTCAAAAGATGAAGACAATAACATCACCGAAGCACCTCTAACCAAAGACAACGAAGACTGGGATGCTACAAAGGTCGATCTAATCTTCATTGGAGATGGTTGGTTAGAAATTCCTCAAAATATATGAATTTGTCTTCATTTGTGTTGTTTGATTAAATTATTTTGAGTTTAAACTTGTAAATAAACAACTTTAAGTTTGGTGTGTTTTGGGTTGGATTGATTGTATTAACATATATTGGATACGTATTGAATTGGTTCGGGTTGATTTGTATGTTTTTAGTTTATAGTTTATTAGTTTATACTTAGATTTAGCAATTGTTATAGTTTATTTATTATATTTATATTAGTTTTAAATAGTTAGAATAGTACTGGTAAAATTATTTTAATCTTATTTCTAGAAATATACCTTAGTTTTAGGGGGAGTATTATAGTTAGGATTATTTAATTTTTGTTGATGACAAAGAGGGAGAATTGTAAAACAGGGTTTAGTTTAAGTGGGAGTTAGTAGTTTTAAAAGGAAGACGATGAATTAAGGGGGAGTAGCTGAAGAATCATCAGGTACGATCAGGTATGAATATTTTATAACCAAGTCTGTCATCATCAAAAAAGGGGAGATTGTTATAGACTGAGATGTTGATGGTGATGATTTAGATGACAACAACCTTGTTTCAACTTTGTTTCATTTAATTATTATTACAAAATATACACTAGCACTATTATCTAGAATGTATATATATAAATATATAAGAAATTTATGCAGGTAATGATTATTGAAGACTGTACGGTTCAGAGAATCAAGATTTCAAAGTAGAAGAGTTCAAGATTCAAGACTCATGAGTATCAAGAATTCAAGAGTTCAAGAAATATAGAGTAATTATGTCTAGTTATTTTGTTAAAACTCTGTTTAGAACTGAATTCTAATTTCAAATTTAATTCTGATTTCAAATTCCTTTTTAAATGATTTCAAAATTAATTCCTTGTTTTTAAATCTATTTTTCATATGATTTCAAAATTACTTATTTTAAATTTATACTTCTTTATTTTTATTTTTAAAAATATTTTTCTGAAATATATTTTGACTCGTGCTTTTTAGAATTATACTTAACTCCTAATTCAAATTAAAGCTGTTACGATAACGGTAAATTTACCATTACCAGTCGATCAGTAACTTTTTTGATAAGAATCGACATACCATTTAAAACGGTATAGTAACGGTAAATTTACCATTTTTAACTGTAAAATTTCGGTACCATTTCTTCAATACTAGCAGTAATAGTAATTTTATCAGTCAATTTAAAGCATATGTATATTCATTTTATATGCTTTATTACATGCAATCAGAAGCAAATAAATGATTAAATCTAGTTAAATAATCAAATGAAATAACTCCAAGTACATTTATTTTTTCTCATTTATGTTTTTTTAGTAAATAACACTACATATAGTATAATAAAGATGCACTATGTACAAAAAACATGTCGAGATACAAACTTCGATGGACAAACGGTAATTTGCCAATACCAGTATAACGGTTACCAGATTATCTGTATACCGGCCGTCGATATACCAATCAATCGGTAATGGCAATGGTAAGCAATTCTGACATACCAGTAAAAGCGGTACGATAACTGTAACACCCTGTATTTTCTGCGAACGTATAAGCAGCAAATCAGAGAATAATTAATTTTTAAAATAAGAATCAACGGAAACGGGTCATGCCATTGCGTTCGTCTCGGAATTCTGCTTGAAATAGAGTTCGAGTTTGCGTAAAACAGATATCGTATGAAGAAGATATGGACGAACGAAGTTAGGCAGAAAAACCAGAAACCGGCCAGAATGAACTGGCGCACTTGGGAAGTGCGCCAGGGAAAAATTGCACTGGCGCACTTGGGAAGTGCGCCCATGCAATTTTTCATTAGCGCACTTGGCAGGTGCGCCCAGGCCGAGAAGCAGGCCTGCACAACTTTCTGGTTTGATCCTGGCTGGCCTGGTCGGGTTCTGGTCGAATTTCTGAGCTATGCTGTGTCACTAGGGCTAACTCGTCACTTTCTTATTGGCTTCTCTTGAGATGAATAGCCTTGATTAACTCTAGCTTCATCGACGGCTCTAAATAATTTGAAACCCTATATAAACAGCCCCCTAGCCCCATTCTCTTTACACCATTCTTCTCTAACCTTATGATGCACAATTTCATTCCTATACTCTACCTCCGTTCTTATTAAATAAAATAATGGCGTCGTTACTCTGCTGGAATAAAAACTTGGACTAATGCATCTTCTTCCAACCTGAATAGAATTAAAAGCTAAATCAAATTTCAAATCAAAGTTTAGAGCTACAACAACAATTAAAGAGGAGTAATTCAGCATTTCTGCATCAACAACGGTTTATTATCCTTTCTTAAATCCACGAAAGGCAAGTACAGTTATTTTCCGATATAAACTTTAATTATAATTGTGACATGATTGTAAATCTGAATCCGAGGTTGTGTACGTTCTGATATATTTTATTCTGTATCTCTTTCTTCTTTCTGTTCTATAGCCAGGCTACCACGAGCCTGCGCCACATCTCATAAGAGATTAACGCATAAACGCTAAACTTTGGGACAAATAATGAATGATGGCATAATTGGACATGGCTGATCTGTGACTGATGATTGTAAACTAGATTTAGATCTATGCATATTCTGTGAATTGGAAGAAGAGGAACCATTGTATGTTAACATGTGACTTGAGGCTTTGGACATAACACAAATTTTGAATTAAGATCTGTTATAATTTAAAGTTCTAGATTGTTGGGTATATTTTTATATAACGATTCATGACTTGAGATAAAAAGAGAATATGACTTAGGTGTGAAGATCTTAAGATTTGATAACTGTTAAATGTGAATAACACCTAAGTGGGAGATTTTTTGAATATATGACATGCATTGAAATCGATGGCTATATTTGGTATAATTTATATGTGAATCTTTTGTATTAGGCAAGTTTAACTAAAATTGGGACATGTGTTATATGGTAAATTATGACCATAATCTGTGCCATGTAAATTCAATGCAAACGTGGGGTATATGATCATATTGTGAATCATGACAATTATTTAGGCATGCAAACTTAGGCCAAATTTATAATTAGGCAAGATATGTCAATGAAACTTTAAGGAATGATTAAATCTGTTATATTGCCTAATCTGCTAGTTCTGTTATATTGCCTAAACTGCTAATTAGATTGAATTGCCTAATCTGCTAATTATGTTAAAATTTTCCTTATTTGCTAGATCTGCTAAATCGCCTAATCTGCAAGATCTGTTATCTGTTTAATCTGTTGAATGGCGTAATATGTTGGAACTGAAATGCTGAAATTTGAAGTATGTAAATCTGTAGGCTCGATTTAAAATTGAGCAAAACTTGTTAATAGAACCTCGAATAATCTGTTGTAACTTGTACAGAAGGTAATTTGTTAAATTAGCATGATTAGCCTGATATTATTATAGTATGTGAATGAATGCATTAGCTAAACATGAAACATGGCTAACTTGAGGTTAGAATGAGTTTGCAGCGTAATCCTGCCTGGAACCGCCCGGCACATCCAGTGGCCGCAAACAATAGGTTCTAATGTGAGAAGTTAGTCATAACGTGCTTGAAACCAGAGGTTAGACTCAGTTTGCGGCAGAAACCCGGCCTAACCAGTGGCCGCAAACTGTCAGTCTAATGTGAGAGGTCTGCGCATTAATTAAATATTAATTGAGACAAATCTAAGATATATATGATGTCTAAAACGTGTTGGGTGGATATGGTTAAACCAATTGGACTAATGAATTTAACAAACCCGGTTCGTGAATCTGCAGGCCCAATTACAAAGTTAGACAAATCTGTAAATATGTTAAATCCGTATATCTGATCCGTTAGTCTGAAAACTTGTCTGACCTGTGAACTAGTTGATCTGAACTCTGTATGTCTTAACTTGTAAACAAGTTAATCTGAAATCTGTTAATCTGGGGACACAAGGTTAGGAGGGAAATTACTTGTGTCATCTGTTGTTTGGGACCCATATTAGTCAGTAACCCTTTCTGGTATCAAAACTTTGACCCAACTGTAGGTAGGGTCCGGGCACGCTTACTGAACTAATTATAAGCGGTTCATTCTGATAATGGCGAAGGGTGTTGATGGTGTGTTCCAACTGGGTCATGTGTGTGCACGGATCCCAGTCTGCCTCTGAGGATGTAAGATGCCGTGACATCTGTAAATAGGTCTGTGCCAATTGGTTGTCACTTTAGGGAGTGATACACCCTACTGTGGGGCCGACACAGGGTATTTATGTAGGGTACACTTAGTTCTATCTGTTTCTGTTGGTACCGTCTGTTTCTGTTGGGTGGTAACACCTGTATGTTTCTGCGTGGTACTGTCTGTTCGGGTGGTAAAGGCCCATTTACTAGTGTACACCTAATTCTACATTCTGTTTCCATAGGGATTAATTTGTTTCTGTTTCTGTACCGTCTGTTCGGGTGGTAAAGGCCCATTATTAGCATTCTGTTTTTGTACCTTCTGTTGAGGCAGTAAAGGCCCATTACTAGAATTCTCTTCTGTGGAAATTATTCTGTTCCCATTTCTGTTTAGTTTAGACATTAGGATAACCCTAATCCTGTTATACTAGTATTAGTGCAGAGAAATGAAAAGTAATATTATTCTGTTTCTTCTGTTTAACCCAAGTACATATGCTGCTCTTGTTACGGTTATCTCTTATCCAGCTTATTTTCATGTCATAATTATTATTATCTGTTCATATGCTGAAAGTCACTGGACTTGCCAGACTTTATGTCTGACCTTGCTTGTTTTCGCCCCTTTTTCTTTCGTTTCCCCCCCTCCCCCCACCCCCCCCCAGGTTTTCCAAGGAGGGAATACTTTAGCTTGATCCGGATTTCTTCTGCTTGAAGTACTTAGAGTGCTTAAAGTATGGCTTGACTCCTTATGGCAGCTTCTGTGGGGATTATGATTTTAAAGTTTTGTACTCTGATGATTTTCTGAACAAGACTGATATTTATGTACTTGAGTTTTTGGTAAAGATGTAACCAAACAGATTTTTGTTTTCCGTTGTAATAAAGTTATAATTTCTCAAGTATTATTTATCTGTCTTGAAATTTTCTGTTCTGTTTACTAAAATGCTCCACCAAAGTTAAGGCATTCCCTTTGTGAGTGTCCTTAACGGAGGTGGGGTGTTACATTCCCTTTGTGAGTGTCCTTAACGGAGGTTGGGTGTTACACTTGGTATCAGAGCTGAAGGTTACCAGATTGGGTAAAGTTTTTGAAAACTATTTTCAAAAAGGTTTTAAAAGAAGTATTTTCAAAAATAAAGTTTATTTTGAAAAACATAATCCCCAAAACTCCATATACCTATCTTTTCAGTTCTCCGTTTTAAATCTTTTTTCTTTCATTCCAGCATGTCTGGGAATCTTAACTTTCCAGAGGGCATGCCAATACCTGGCTGGTTTAGGAGGTACTTAGAGGCTAGGGCCAACGATGCAGGCCCAGCAGATATCCCTCCTCCAGCTGCAGCGATTCCTCCTCCTCCGCCCCCTCCTCGTGCAATTGCTTTTTCAAAGATCTGTAAAGATTTTAGGGCCATGGGTGGAAAGGATTTCAAGGGAACTGAATCATTCGTAGAAGCAAGGAACTGGCTCAAAGAAACTGAGGATCTGTTCGTTATCTTTGAGGTGGACGATAGGCAGAAGGTACAATTGGCGAAATGGTTGCTCAAGGACGAAGCTTCCTATTGGTGGGAAGTCACTAACACCGAGAGACCGGTTGAAACATGGATGGACTTCAGAACAAGGGTTGAGACGAAATTCCTCTCGCAAGCTGAACAAAGTCTACAACTAGAAAAGTTCTTATCTCTTAAGCAAGGAAGTATGACGGTTAAGGAATACGTCAACCAGTTCAACCAACTGGCCAGGTTCGTGCTAGATTTTGTCAACACCCAGCATAAAAAGGCTCTTCTCTTTGTTAAAGGATTGAACGAGCCACTGCACAGCCTAGCCATGACCCATGTACCCATGGGAGCGACTTACGAGAGATTGGTGGACATGGCACTACTACACGAGGAAGACAAGGGCAAGAAGGAGGCAAATAAGGAAGAACCACAGAACAAGAAATCATGGACCAAAAAGGAAAAACAAAAGAAGGATGAAAAGTTTGAAGATAAGAAGGAGAAAAAGTGCTTTACTTGTGGAAGCTCAACTCATCTAAACAAGGATTGTAGAAAAAGAAAGGGCACTTGCTTCAACTGTGGTGAGATGGGACACTTCACTAGGGACTGCCCGAAGAAACGAGGGCAAGGGCAGAGGGCAAGACCAACTTCTGGAGGGCAGGCGAACACTCTCGAGGCTAGTGGATAGGATAGAAATAGGAAAACTTTCTGTAGGAGGTTTAATTTCTTTATCTGATTTTTGAGTTAAAACTCTTTTCTGATTCTGGCATTTCGATTCTGTAATCGATACTCTGCACTTGCATACTAGTATTGTTTCTAATTTCGTTGTAGTCTTAGACACATAAGGGTTATGACTCATCTAAGTGTGGTAAGTTGGGTATCTGTGTTGAGCGTTAAGTTGACTATGACGCATATATTCTGGGTTTTATCATGCTTAGTTTCCTAAGAATCCTTCGGTAATCTGATTTGTACCAGTAATCTGTAAATATCTGAATATTTTTTATAAGGTTAAAGTTTCCAGTTTTGACATTGTCTAAAGAGGGTAATCCTCTAGGTGTCAATCAGATGTTGATTTTGGTCTTCGGGGTTGATACTTAGGGGAATTATTCTCTCAACCAATGTCTAATGGGAACCAAGTTTTTGTTTTATTTGTACTCGCTTCCATCATTCGACTATAACCTATCGATCGAATCTTCAAACTTTAGGTAGAAACCTATGGGTGTAAACATGTGTTTGAGACATGTTGTGTTTGATGGTTGCAAGTGGATGCAAGTGGTTGCTAGTGGCTGCTCGTGGATGCATATACACACACTAGGCACTAGATCGGCTCGAAAACACTCTCATACTGCATATGGATGTGTGAGCATTTTCAATTTCTGTGGATGCAAAATGATTGACTCATCACATGGATGTTGCATATGAATGAATGGTTGTCATTCATATAAGAATGATATGTATCAAATATTAAAATTGCATACATGTTGGACTTATGACACTGACATAGTTTGCATTAAGGAGGTCAACTGAATCAGTGGACCGCCTGATCTTTGCATTAGATAAGGAACATATACACACACTTTTGCATATGTTCATGCAACATTAAAAGTTTTCTAAGGACAATGGATGCTTGTGGATGATGGTTGAGTAGATGGATGATTGGATGGTAGGACACATTCTTCTTAACTTGAAGATTTCGGGGACGAAATCCTTTAAGGAGGGGAGAATGTAACACCCCGTATTTTCTGTGAACGTATAAGCAGCAAATCAGAGAACAATTAATTTTTAAAATAAGAATCAAGGGAAACGGGTTATGCCATTGCGTTCAGCTCGGAATTCTGCTTGAAATAGAGTCCGAGTTTGCGTAAAACGAATACCGTACGAAGAAGATATGAACGAACGAAGTTAGGCAGAAAAACCAGAAACCGGCCAGAATGCACTGGCGCACTTGGGAAGTGCACCAGGGAAAAATTGCACTGGCGCACTTGGGAAGTGCGCCCATGCAATTTTGCATTGGTGCACTTGGCAGGTGCGCCCAGGCCGAGCAGCAGGCCTGCACAGCTTTCTGGTTTGACCCTGGCTGGCCTAGTCGGGTTCTGGTCGAATTTCTGAGCTCTGCTGTGTCACTAGGGCTAACTTGTCACTTTCTGATTGGCTTCTCTTGAGATGGATGGCCTTGATTAACTCTAGCTTCATCGACGGCTCTAATTAATTTGAAACCCTATATAAACAGCCCCCTAGCCCCATTCTCTTTACACCATTCTTCTCTAACCTTATGCTGCACAATTTCATTCCTATACTCTGCCTCCGTTCTTATTAAATAAAATAATGGCGTCGTTACTCTGCTGGAATAAAAACTTGGACTGATGCATCTTCTTCCAACCTGAATAGAATTAAAAGCTAAATCAAATTTCAAATCAAAGTTTAGAGCTACAACAACAATTAAAGAGGAGTAATTCAGCATTTCTGCATCAACAACGGTTTATTATCCTTTCTTAAATCCACGAAAGGCAAGTACAGTTATTTTTCGATATAAACTTTAATTATAATTGTGACATGATTGTAAATCTGAATTCGAGGTTGTGTACGTTCTGATATATTTTATTCTGTATCTCTTTCTTCTTTCTGTTCTATAGCCAGGCTACCACGAGCCTGCGCCACATCTCATAAGAGATTAACGCACAAACGCTAAACTTTGGGACAAATAATGAATGATGGCATAATTGGACATGGCTAATCTGTGACTGATGATTGTAAACTAGATTTAGATCTATGCATATTCTGTGAATTGGAAGAAGAGGAACCATTGTATGTTAACATGTGACTTGAGGCTTTGGACATAACGCATATTTTGAATTAAGATCTGTTATAATTTAAAGTTCTAGATTGTTGGGTATATTTTTATATAACGATTCATGACTTGAGATAAAAAGAGAATATTACTTAGGTGTGAAGATCTTAAGATTTGATAACTGTTAAATGTGAATAACACCTAAGTGGGAGATTTTTTGAATATATGACATGCATTGAAATCGATGGCTATATTTGGTATAATTTATATGTGAATCTTTTGTACTAGGCAAGTTTAACTAAAATTGGGACATGTGTTATATGGTAAATTATGACCATAATCTGTGCCATGTAAATTCAATGCAAACGTGGGGTATATGATCATATTGTGAATCATGACAATTATTTAGGCATGCAAATTTAGGCCAAATTTATAATTAGGCAAGATATGTCAATGAAACTTTAAGGAATGATTAAATCTGTTATATTGCCTAAATTGCTAGTTCTGTTATATTACCTAAACTGCTAATTAGATTGAATTGCCTAATCTGCTAATTTTGTTAAAATTTGCCTTATCTGCTAAATCGCCTAATCTGCAAGATCTGTTATTTGTTTAATCTATTGAATGGCGTAATCTGTTGGAACTGAAATGCTGAAATTTGAAGTATGTAAATCTGTAGGCTTGATTTAAAATTGAGCAAAACTTGTTAATAGAAACACGAATAATCTGCTGTAACTTGTACAGAAGTTAATTTGTTAAATTAGCATGATTAGTCTGATATTAGCATAGTCTGTGAATGAATGCATTGGCTAGACATGAAACATGGCTAACTCGAGGTTAGAATGAGTTTGCGGAGTAATCCTGCCCGGAACCGCCCGGCACATCCAGTGGCCGCAAACAAAAGGTTCTAATGTGAGAAGTTAGTCATAACGTGCTTGAAACCCGAGGTTAGACTCATTTTGCGGCAGAAACCTGCTCGAAACCAACCGGCCTAACCAGTGGCCGCAAACTGTCAGTCTAATGTGAGAGGTCTGCGCATTAATTAAATATTAATTGATACAAATCTAAGATAAATATGATGTCTAAAACGTGTTGGGTGGATAGGGTTAAACCAATTGGACTAATGAATTTAACAAACCCGGTTCGTGAATCTGCAGGCCCAATTACAAAGTTAGACAAATCTGTTAAATCCGTATATCTGATCCGTTAGTCTGAAAACATGTCTGATCTGTGAACTAGTTGATCTGAACTCTGTATATCTAAACTTGTAAACAAGTTAATCTGAAATTTGTTAGTCTGGGGACACAAGGTTAGGAGGGAAATTACTTGTGTCATCTGTTGTTTGGGACCCATATTAGTCAGTAACCCTTTTTGGTATCAAAACTTTGACCCAACAGTAGGTAGGGTCCGAGCATGCTTACTGAACTAATTATAAGCGGTTCATTCTGATAATGGCGAAGGGTGTTGATGGTGCGTTCCAACTGGGTCATGTGCGTGCATAGATCCCAGCCTGCCTCTGAGGATGTAAGATGCTGTGACATCTGTAAATAGGTCTGTGCCAATTGGTTGTCACTTTAGGGAGTGATACACCCTACTGTGGGGCCGACACAGGGTATTTATGTATTAGGGAGCCGATCGCTTGGGGTAGGGTTTTAGGGTACACTTAGTTCTATCTGTTTCTGTTGGTACCGTTTGTTTCTGTTGGGTGGTAACACCTGTCTGTTTCTGCGTGGTACTGTCTGTTCGGGTGGTAAAGGCCCATTTACTAGTGTACACCTAATTCTACATTCTGTTTCCATAGGGATTAATCTGTTTTTGTACCTTCTGTTCGGGTGGTAAAGGCCCATTATTAGCATTCTGTTTCTGTACCTTCTGTTGGGCCGGTAAAGGCCCATTACTAGAATTCTCTTCTATGGAAATTATTTTGTTCCCATTTCTGTTTAGTTTAGACATTAGGATAACCCTAATCCTATTATACTAGTATTAGTGCAGAGAAATGAAAAGTAATATTATTCTGTTTCTTCTGTTTAACCCACGTACATCTGCTGCTCCTGTTACTATTATCTCTTATCCAGCATATTTTCATGTCATAATTATTATTATCTGTTCATATGCTGAAAGTCACTGGACTTGCCAGACTTTATGTCTGACCTTGCTTGTTTTCGCCCCTTTTTCTTCCGTCCCCCCCCCTCCCCCCGCCCCCCAGGTTTTCCAAGGAGGGAATACTTTAGCTTGATCCGGATTTCTTCTGCTTGAAGTACTTAGAGTGCTTAAAGTTTGGCTTGACTCCAGCTTCTGTGGGGATTATGATTTTAAAGTTTTGTACTCTGATGATTTTCTGAACAAGACTGATATTTATGTACTTGAGTTTTTGGTAAAGATGTAACCAAACTGATTTCTGTTTTCCGCTGTAATAAAGTTATAATTTCTCAAGTATTGTTTATCTGTCTTGAAATTTTCTGTTCTATTTACTAAAATGCTCCACCAAAGTTAAGGCATTCCCTTTGTGAGTGTCCTTAACGGAGGTGGGGTGTTACAATAATTATTTTTGCTAAATGGTAACGGTAACCATTACCATAAGAACTCTAATTCAAACAAGTTTTACTTACAAATTTTATACTGATTTTATTATAGTTGCTTATATTTTCAATTTTCTTATTTATATTAGGTTTCAAATATATTCATAGTTATATATATACTTTTATATTCAGTTTTTAATCATTTTTTAAACTATTTTTATATATGTTTTTTGTAATGACCCGCATTGGCAGGGGTATAATAATTAATTTATTTAATTATTTATATAGTGAAAAAGGGGATTAAATGGTCGTTAATTCAATTATATGGAATATTTAATAATTAAATAATATATATTTATTTCAGAAATAATCAGAATTATTGGAAATCACAATATTCTGTGAAACTGGGTCGTCCCGGAGATTTAATTCAGCTTAGAGTTGAATTTAAATAACGAATATATTTAAATAACGACAGTTGAACGTAAAATATATATATTAATTAAAATCGAGCTTGAAATGACGTTGCAGTTCGTAATTTGGCGATTCGAACTTTAAACGAATGTACAGAGTTCGTTTTAAATCGGATTTCTATGAAATAAGAAACGTACGGAGCTGGTGGAGTATATCTTTCTAGTGGAAGAGAAAAATCTGGATTTCGTCGTGTAGATTTTGAGATATGTCCGAATCAAATTTTAAAATAGTCGTTATAGAATCGTTTATCGACCGTAACAGATTATTCGATATAACTAGAGATCCGCTTTGAATTTAGACAAGGTCCTTTGGGGAAGTAGTGATAATTTAATTTTTAGAATTTTATGGAAATTTTTAATTAATTAAATAAGCAACTTTTATATTGGAGTGTTTTACACCCTGTATCGATATTTTGAAGTTTCACAAAATGAGTTCAACTACCGGTATTATTTTATTTTTGGGATCATGACACAGTACTCGACTCAAGGATATTTCTATATCAGTCCGTGGTCAAATAGAGTTTCGCGTAAAGGGTTTCCTCTTAAATGACCTACCCTGCGTACAACGGTCATCTCAATAAATGAAGAGTATGTGGTTCCTTAGCCCTTAAGCGTAAACATTATAAACAATGTTAGATCCCTTAGCAACCAAGTGTGGTTTCAACAAGGCCACGATGCATTTCTCCTCAGCCACACACTTTTACCTTCTTCAATGTGGAAGACTCTGATTCGGGCAAAAAAAAATCAAAGTCCTTATAAATAACCCTTACAAACACTTTAATCTAAAAACCTAGGTCATTTTCCTTCTGCTCAAAAATCGTAGCCGCCGCTGTTCTTCAAAAAGAAAACCCATAACTCAAAACACCCGCAAATCAGTTCACCAACCTTATTTCTTTCACAAGGACTTTAACCTCTTATCTGTTTCATACTGGGCGCGATGGAATCTTGTTCCTGCTGCGTTCGATTGTCGCGGTCAAACGGAGCTGCTTCAACAAGAGGTTCCGGCGACTAGGGGAGAGGACGCAGGTCAGCACTGCTGGCGTTTGTGTGGAGACGTGAGCCCAGCACTAGAAGCAGGACTGCGTGGATTTGGAATGAACTGCGCGTTGATGAAGTCGGGTTTGTTGTGAGGGAACCGTGAGCAGTGTTGGAATGGAGTGCTGCAAGTTCTGGGAGGCTTGCGTTATTTTGTGGGGGATTAATTTGTACTGGAGTTTGCATTTGAACTGTGTAATGAGGAGTATTAGCAGTGAAAACGTGATTAAGGGAAGTTGGTGTTAAGGGAATCAAATGTGAAGAGAAAGGATGGGTTGGACGTTGGGGTTTAGCAGTTGTGTTGGTGCGTGAGTACTGAGAGAAGGAGGCTATGACTTTATAATGTGGTTAAAGTTTATAAATTGATTTAAGGGTGATGATGTGTTTGAATAATCATGGATAAGTATAGCAGGGAGGATAGAAGTAAAAGCAATAGGGGAGGTTGTGTTTTTCCTTGTAGAAGGCGCTGGGAAGAGGCTAAATGAGGGAGTATTTAACGGTGATTAGGAAGATGGATTAGCAGCGGAAATCATGTGTTAAGCAGAATGGTATTTCCAGATTTTGAACGTGGTTAAGAAGAGGAGGGATGTTTCAATGGTCGGATCTTGGAAGTCGTTTGGTCAAGATTTTTTGTGGCATTAGTATGGTAGAGGACGGAGCTTTTGGAATGTCATGGAAAAATCAAACGCTTGTTTGATTTTAACAAAATATGAACAGCGTCGTCAATTGCAAACACTGTGAGTAAAACTCACATTCTCTGCTCAGTTTATATTTCTATAAACTGTACTTTATTTGTGATAGAAAATGATTTATCGTTGTGTACTGATTATTGGACTGTTAAATAGAGTTGATTGAAAACGTAAGTATAGTTATATATATATATATATATATATATATATATATATATATATCGACAGTCAAATATTGATTCTGTTATCAGAACATTTCATGTTAAGATGAAGTGATGTTATTTATGTTGTTTAACATCGGTGGATGCAGGGGACAGGTTGGAGGAATCCGACTGGATTCCTCGACATTTAATTTTACTGTATTTCATATATTTTGATATATGATGTAATATAAAATATGTTATTGATTTTTGTGTGATTGGATGATATTGATCATTCACATTGGGTATTCTAAATAGAATTAGAAAAAGGGATATTTGTTAGAAAAACAAATAGAATATTATAAAGGGATATTTGTTAGAAAAACAAATAGAATATTATAAAGGGATAATTGTTAGAAAAACAAATAAAATATTTTGAAGGGAATATTTATTTAGAAAATAAATAGAAATTATAAAGAAAATAATATTTAGAAAAAAAAATAGGATATAAAAAAAGGGAAACATTTCGGGAATACTTAAGTTATTGTAAAAAGGGAGTTAATCAAGTTGAATTAGTTAAAGGGAGTTAATCAAGTTGAGTTAGTTAAAGGGAGTTAATCAAGTTGAGTTAGTTAAAGGGAGTTAATCTAGTTGAGTTAGTTAAAGGGAGTTAATCAAGTTAGAGTTAAATCAAATGAAGTTAATCGAGTAAGAAAAAATCGAATATTAGTTATTCGAAATAGAGTTAGACCAGACATAGAAATTTAGAAATGGAGTTAAATAAGATTAGAAACTGACTAGAGATTAGTTAAGTCGAATGGTTTTCTGAGTATAGATCTGATGTTGGTTTCGGCCTTCGGGATTTATACTTAGAGAATTGTTCTCTTACTAGTTTACAGTTAGGGACTGATGGTTGTGAAAGAATAGTGGTACGTGAATAAGTTATGGAAATGTTTTCCAGTGTAAATAACGTATATTTTTCTAATCATAGAAAATAAGGAAATATGAATATATATATATATATGTTGGATGATTTGATCGATAATTCCATTTGGAATTTAGATCGTTGTTTGTACACCGACATGTTTTCATTGATAGTTAAATCATAGACTATCAAGTTTTGACCATTTTACGTTGTTAATATGGAAAGACCGGTTGGATTATTATCCGAAGAACCACTCCGTATTGACATAAGCGTTGTGATCAAATACGATGAAGATAATTGAAGACGGTGTTATGCAAGGGCTGTCATGTTTACAGAATAGTGCCTTCAGTTTCGTTCAGTCGCAGAACGAACGTATATAGACGAGTGTCTGACAGAGTATTTCCCATGATCGAATATGATTGGTCTGTACAAATATATATGGTGGCAACGGATTTATTCCCTTAGCATAACATCCAGAATATTTGTGCAAATCAATTAGTGATTTACGGATCTGACAATGTGGCATTCAAAGTGATCGTGTTATAAATGAATGGAAAGTAGTCGTAGCCTCTGGCCTCAACAACCAGTAAATGACGAAAATCGAGCAGGCAGCATGGCTAAGTCGGTCGCACCGAAGTAGGGTGTATAATCACCTATCTAGAGAATATTCATTTGCTTCTTTAATCTATCAATGCTGTCCCATATATATATACGAGAACGGTTGCTGATCCCAACCGTTGGTGATGTACATTCAATACACTCAAGCGAAATGAGTGGTCGGTCATGTGTGGCTGAGTTACAAGATGTTCTTGTTGAACTCCAGTGTATCGTTCCTAGAGTACACTGATCGGAAGGTGGTTCCATATCTTGTCATAGTTGGAAATCCATTACCCAATACGTGCTTGCGGTTTTGATTGTATACTATATGTAGAACGTGAGATGAAAGCGTTTCTGCTAGATGATCATTATATTGTGGTTGATAGACATTATTATAATATCAAAAGGTTTTTGATATAAAGATATTTTGGATTCTCATAAGGGAAAAACCCGTTCCGTTATACGGCGTGGTCTTATGAGATATCGTTTACTTGTTTGAACTATTTAAAACTGTTTTACTCACACCAGTCCATGACTGACCCGGAGTTTATTTGTTTGTTTTCCCTAAACTCTTGGGTGCCTAATTTGTACGAGCAGTCAAGTAATCGGGATTTTACAGATACACTTGGAGAGCTTGGAGCAGGATGCTTTAAGATTTTATAGCTATTATTATTTCCGCTGTGTTGTAATTGTTGTACTCTGAAATGTTATTATACATATACTGTTTGTATTTCAAAGGTTATGTTATATTTTATTCGTTCCGCTGTGAGATTCGTGTTACTCTGATGATGATGTTCTTCTTCTTCTATTCTACTAGTTCTATCTTATCTATCCTCACCCTCTATCTTCTTTATATCAATTTCTTGAATTTCCAGTGCAATTTGGGGTTGGACTTGTGTTATTTAGTCAGCTCAAATTGGACCGTATTTTCGGGTCATTACTGTTGGTATCAGAGCTTTAAGTTAAGTGAATTACCTTGGCTCTGTGGCGTGACTCGGTAGAGATAGGGTTAGTAATACCCTAGATTGAGTTTGAGTGTATATATACGAGTGAACGTATTTGTCATTTGATATAAAATTTGTTTTCTATTGTGGAGATTTATTGGTCGAGTAGTTTATGAATTCTGGTCGATACAGTAATGCAAACTGTGTTGATAAGAGTTACTAAACACTTGAATACGATGAACCGACATGGTATGTTTTGAAAAGAAGGGTAAGTGAAATAATTTTACCTAAGTATATATATTGGAAATATTATAATGTATTGGTTGTTATTATAATCGGATAAGATTAAAAAATTGGAATGGTTATAAATAACCAATCAGAATTCGTATAAGTGTCACGAATGAATTAAATCTGAAATTAAAGTTAGAATTGAAATTTAAAACTGGAAATTCAGACCAGTGTTTGTAATTGAATCTGGATTAAGTATATGTGAATTTTAAAATCCTGGGAGCTTTTAAATTTGTTTTGATAAGGATATCTGGGATTGATTTCAAAATGGGAAGAGATTAAAGTGGTTTTGAAAGGAATATAGTATTGAACTCACTTTGATCACTGGGAAATAACTCCGAGGATGGATCGATACATCGTCGGTGTAATTTTCGAGTTGCTAAGTGACGGATTACTACCAAAGATTTTGTTTCGAAATTGTTTTGCAAAAACAAGTTATTCAGGAATTCAAAGGATTTTGAATTGTTATTATGATTTCAAGTGATTTGAATAAACCCAGGAATTTAAATTCGGAAATTAAATTAACTTTTGAGTCATGAACTGGTAAAAGTGATTTATAAATTAGGATTTAACTTGAAATAAGTGAATATGAAATTGAATTGGTAAGTTGAGAGATTGAAATTGAGATTAGAGTTTGAATGGAATTCGACTTTGGTTTAAACAAATGGTTGTGTTGGAGATAAATGTGATTTGAGTTTGACTGGGATAACGTTGGTATATGCTAAGCTGATAGCATATGGAAGTAATAGAGTTGATATGCCCGACAAAAGGTACAAGTTTATAATTGATATGAGTTTGGAATTTATGAGCCGAATTGGCAAGCCGCTTGGTTGTTTGATTTTCTTTTGGGGGTGGAGATAGCCTAGAGAGGCGAGTTGGAGTTTTACCGATAGGGCTGTACAAAGGAGGTTATGGCGAAATTTTCCGAAAATTTAAAGTGATATAAATTTTTCAAAATCTTTGAAATTTTTTGTTAGTCGGAATAAATTAATATTTTAGTCAATATTAATTGGTTCAGTTGAAATCAAAAATAAGGGGTAGACAAATCTTAGGAGTTTCAATAGATAGGGTCATCCTCTAACTTAGCAATTTCGAGGACGAAATTATTTTAAGTGGGGAAGAATGTAATGACCCGCATTGGCAAGGGTATAATAATTAATTTATTTAATTATTTATATAGTGAAAAAGGGGATTAAATGGTCGTTAATTCAATTATATGGAATATTTAATTAAATTTAATAATTAAATAATATATATTTATTTCAGAAATAATCAGAAATATTGGAAATCACAATATTCTGTGAAACTGGGTCGTCCCGGAGATTTAATTCAGCTTAGAGTTGAATTTAAATAACGAATATATTTAAATAACGACAGTTGAACGTAAAATATATATATTAATTAAAATCGAGCTTGAAATGACACTGCAGTTCGTAATTTGGCGATTCGAACTTTAAACGAATGTACAGAGTTCGTTTTAAATCGGATTTCTATGAAACAAGAAACGTACGGAGCTGGTGGAGTATATCTTTCTAGTGGAAGAGAAAAATCTGGATTTCGTCGTGTAGATTTTGAGATATGTCCAAATCAAATTTTAAAATAGTCGTTATAGAATCGTTTATCGACCGTAACAGATTATTCGATATAACTAGAGATCGGCTTTGAATTTAGACAAGGTCCTTTGGGGAAGTAGTGATAATTTAATTTTTAGAATTTTATGGTAATTTTTAATTAATTAAATAAGCAACTTTTATATTGGAGTGTTTTACACCCTGTATCGATATTTTGAAGTTTCACAAAATGAGTTCAACTACCGGTATTATTTTATTTTTGGGATCACGACACAGTACTCGACTCAAGGATATTTCTATATCAGTCCGTGGTCAAATAGAGTTTCGCGTAAAGGGGTTCCTCTTAAATGACCTACCCTGCGTACAACGGTTATCTCAATAAATGAAGAGTACGTGGTTCCTTAGCCTTTAAGCGTAAACATTATAAACAATGTTTGATCCCTTAGCAACCAAGTGTGGTTTCAACAAGGCCACGATGCACTTCTCCTCAGCCACACACTTTTACCTTCTTCAACATGGAAGACTCTGATTCGAGCAAACAAAAATCAAAGTCCTTATAAATAACCCTTACAAACACTTTAATCTAAAAACCTAGGTCATTTTCCTTCTGCTCAAAAATCGTAGCCGCCGCTGTTCTTCAAAAAGAAAACCCATAACTCAGAACACCCGCAAATCAGTTCACCAGCCTTATTTCTTTCACAAGGACTTTAACCTCTTATCTGTTTCATACTGGGCGCGATGGAATCTTGTTCCTGCTGCGTTCGATTGTCGCGGTCAAACGGAGCTGCTTCAACAGGAGGTTCTGGCGACTAGGGGAGAGGACACGGGTCAGCACTGCTGGCGTTTGTGTGGAGACGTGAGCCCAGCGCTGGAAGCAGGACTGCGTGGGTTTGGAATGAACAGCGAGTTGATGAAGTCGGGTTTGTTGTGAGGGAACCGTAAGCAGTGTTGGAATGGAGTGCTGCAAGTTCTGGGAGGCTTGCGTTATTTTGTGGGGGATTAATTTGTACTGGAGTTTGCATTTGAACTGTGTAATGAGGAGTATTAGCAGTGAAAACGTGATTAAGGGAAGTTGGTGTTAAGGGAATCAAATGTGAAGAGAAAGGATGGGTTGGACGTTGGGGTTTAGCAGTTGTGTTGGTGCGTGAGTACTGAGAGAAGGAGGCTATGACTTTATAATGTGGTTAAAGTTTATAAATTGATTTAAGGGTGATGATGTGTTTGAATAATCATGGATAAGTATAGCAGGGAGGATAGAAGTAAAAGCAATAGGGGAGGTTGTGTTTTTCCTGGTAGAAGGCGCGGGGAAGAGGCTAAATGAGGGAGTGTTTAACGGTGATTAGGAAGATGGATTAGCAGCGGAAATCATGTGTTAAGCAGAATGGTATTTCCAGATTTTAAACGTGGTTAAGAAGAGGAGGGATGTTTCAATGGTCGGATCTTGGAAGTCGTTTGGTCAAGATTTTTTGTGGCATTAGTATGGTAGAGGACGGAGCTTTTGGAATGTCATGGAAAAATCAAACGCTTTGATTTTAACAAAATATGAACAGCGTCGTCAATTGCAAACACTGTGAGTAAAACTCACATTCTCTGCTCAGTTTATATTTCTATAAACTGTACTTTATTTGTGATAGAAAATGATTTATCGCTGTGTACTGATTATTGGACTGTTAAATAGAGTTGATTGAAAACGTAAGTATAGTTATATGTATATATATATATCGACAATCAAATATTGATTCTGTTATCAGAACATTTAATGTTAAGATGAAGTGATGTTATTTATGTTGTTTAACATCGGTGGATGCAGGGGGACAGGTTGGAGAAATCCGACTGGATTCCTCGACATTTAATTTTACTATATTTCATATATTTTGATATATGATGTAATATAAAATCTGTTATTGATTTTTGTGTGATTGGATGATATTGATCATTCACATTGGGTATTCTAAATAGCATTAGAAAAAGGGATATTTGTTAGAAAAACAAATAGAATATTATAAAGGGATATTTGTTAGAAAAACAAATAGAATATTATAAAGGCATAAATGTTAGAAAAACAAATAAAATATTTTGAAGGGAATATTTATTTAGAAAATAAATAGAAATTATAAAGAAAATAATATTTAGAAAAAAAATAGGATATAAAAAAAAAGGGAAAAATTTCGGGAATACTTAAGTTATTGTAAAAAGGGAGTTAATCAAGTTGAGTTAGTTAAAGGGAGTTAATCAAGTTGAGTTAGTTAAAGGGAGTTAATCAAGTTGAGTTAGTTAAAGGGAGTTAATCAAGTTAGAGTTAAATCAAATGAAGTTAATCTAGTAAGAACAAATCGAATATTAGTTATTCGAAATAGAGTTAGACCAGACATAGAAATTTAGAAATGGAGTTAAACAAAATTAGAAACTGACTAGAGATTAGTTAAGTCGAATGGTTTTCTGAGTATGGATCTGATGTTGGTTTCGGCCTTCGGGATTTATACTTAGAGAATTGTTCTCTTACTAGTTTACAGTTAGGGACTGATGGTTGTGAAAGAATAGTGGTACGTGAATAAGTTATGGAAATGTTTTCCAGTGTAAATAACGTATATTTTTCTAATCATAGAAAATAAGGAAATATGAATATATATATATACATGTTGGATGATTTGATCGATAATTCCATTTGGAATTTAGATCGTTGTTTGTACACCGACATGTTTTCATTGATAGTTAAATCACAGACTATCAAATTTTGACCATTTTACGTTGTTAATATGGAGAGACCGGTTGGATTATTATCCGAAGAACCACTCCGTATAGACATAAGCATTGTGATCAAATACGATGAAGATAATTGAAGAAGGTGTTATGCAAGGGCTGTCCTGTTTACAGAATAGTGCCTTCGGTTTCATTCAGTCCCAGAACGAACGTATATAGACGAGTGTCTGACAGAGTATTTCCCATGATCGAATATGATTGGTCTGTACAAATATATATGGTGGCAACAGATTTATTCCCTTAGCATAACATCCAGAATATTTGTGCAAATCAATTAGTGATTTACGGATCTGACAATATGGCATTCAAAGTGATCGTGTTATAAATGAATGGAAAGTAGTCGTAGCCTCTGGCCTCAACAACCAGGAAATGACGAAAATCGGGCAGGCAGCATGGCTAAGTCGGTCGCACCGAAGTAGGGTGTATAATCACCTATCTAGAGAATATTCATTTGCTTCTTTAATCTATCAATGCTGTCCCATATATATATATATATATACGGGAATGGTTGCTGATCCCAACCGTTGGTGATGTACATTCGATACACTCAAGCGAAATGAGTGGTCGGTCATGTGTGGCTGAGTTACAAGATGTTCTTGTTGAACTCCAGTGTATCGTTCCTAGAGTACACTGATCGGAAGGTGGTTCCATATCTTGTCATAGTTGGAAATCCATTACCCAATACGTGCTTGCGGTTTTGATTGTATACTATATGTAGAACGTGAGATGAAAGCGTTTCTGCTAGATGATCATTATATTGTGGTTGATAGACATTATTATAATATCAAAAGGTTTTTGATATAAAGATATTTTGGATTCTCATAAGGGAAAAACCCGTTCCGTTATACGGCGTGGTCTTATGAGATATCGTTTACTTGTTTGAACTATTTAAAACTGTTTTACTCACACCAGTCCATGACTGACCCGGAGTTTATTTGTTTGTTTTCCCTAAACTCTTGGGTGCCTAATTTGTATGGGCAGTCAAGTAGTCGGGATTTTACAGATACACTTGGAGAGCTTGGAGCAGGAGGCTTCAAGATTTTATAGCTATTATTATTTCCGCTGTATTGTAAGTGTTGTAGTCTGAAATGTTATTATACATATACTGTTTGTATTTCAAAGGTTATGTTATATTTTATTCGTTCCGCTGTGAGATTCGTGTTACTCTGATGATGATGTTCTTCTTCTTCTATTCTACTAGTTCTATCTTATCTATCCTCACCCTCTATCTTCTTTCTATTAATTTCTTGAATTTCCAGTGCAATTTGGGGTTGGACTTGTGTTATTTAGTCAGCTCAAATTGGACCGGATTTTCGGGTCATTACATTTTTAAATATATTTTTACTTAGTTTATTCTATTTTAATATAAAAGAAAATAATTTGTTTTAACTAAGGAATATCCATAAGTTATTTAAACATTATTTTATTTTATTTAAAATTTATTTTTGAAATCTTATATAGGGATGTCGATGTACAAATTTATGTATGTCAACATACATGCTGTTAAATTGTTCTTTAAATTTGGAAAGTTGTGCCTTTTGAATTCAAATCTTTGCTGAAAGGATGAAGCTGTCGAAAAACTATATAAAGGCTTTAGAATTTGGAATTTGGAATTACTTTTCATCCCCTTCTTTTTCTTAATCCTCATGCCATTATTCTTCATAATTCATTAAATTTCTACACTTATACTCTGCTAATTTTCATAGAAATCATATCATTCTTCTTCTCTTTCAATTCTACATCAAACTCTCTCTGAAATTCTAGTGCAACTCAAGAGTTATAGGCTGACTGTAATCAAAGATAGCAAGATTAAAGTATATCGAGTCGATACAAAAAAAATGATAAGACAAGGGTGTGGTAGTGTCCCATATAAATCTAGTGGGTGCAATTGTGTCCCGAAAATCGGTTGGGTGTAAAGTTGTGGTCTGGAAATCAACTAAGTCTCATTGTACCTGGAATCAGTTGAGGTGTGCCCTTGTAGCCTTGAAATCGAGGATTGCAATTGGATGTGTTGAATAAAAATCCACATCAATGCGGTTGCGTGGGATTGCATGTGGGGGAGTCCCGAACCAGTATAAAATCCCGGTGTGTACTTTCCTTTTACTACTTTTATTTATTTTCTGCATCTGTGATTTGCAGAGCATTCTGTTTAATTCAAAAAGATTTCAAGAAATTTAATAGAATCCATAAAACACTATTTACTTACCTCTAGTGTTTAATTTGCCTTAAGATCCTTAATCCGCATCCCCAAAAGATATCCGCATCCGAAAATTATTTGTCTGATTTTTTTTAACATTATTCTCAAAATTATATGTATTTTAGTACAATGAATGAGATTTATTTATTGCTTTATTAAGTTGAAAGTTTATATTATATGCACAACATTCATATTTACTTGTCAAATCTATTTAATTTGATTATATTTGTTTATTTTTAACACTTTTGTTATCAATGGAATTGGAAAACATTTTTTAAAACTAGATCTTATCATTTATATTTCCTTATTTATCGATCGTTGGCGGATAAGATAATTATCCAATATCCGTCCGTATCGGCGGACATGGATATTCGAAATCCAAAAACGATTTGGGATGCTGATACAGATATAACACTATCCATATCCGAAAGTAGTCGTCGACAGCCCTATCCAAGTTTGGTTTTTTTGTTCTCTCATGCTCGTTATTGACGTGGCGATTCGTTTTTAAGGTAGTTGCCTAATTCGATACTTGTTACCCTATTTTGTTTCTGCTTTGAGTTAGTTTTATTGTACTTTGATTATGCGCTTGCTCATTATTGCTGGTACCAGATTAATACTTTCTATGCTTGGATGAGTTCGGGCTTTGATTTTTGTTGAAATTTGGGTTAACAAAAGTGTGGGGTGTTACATTTATAGTGTTTTGAGATTCATTTATCACTCGCAGCAGACTACTGTCTAACCCAAGGTTTTTTTGTTCCATCTCATTACCTTGGTTACTCATCGATGATACTGATAAGCAGGCTAAGTAGTAGGTGTAAACATTATCTAGAACAATGCAAGTGGATCAGCAAGATGTGATGTCTTCACATATTTTTACTTGTATCTTGTTGTTTATTCCTCTTTGTGATACTGTGGAGTCTTCATAATGTTCGATTTGATGTCTTAGAGAGAGTTTTCCAATTGAGTTTATTTCACTTGTATCTATTTTGTAATTGTATGAGCTAGTATACTCTGATTTATCGTTTATATAGTTATTAGTTTTTTGCTTATTTTATATTTGTGGTTTCTATTATATTTTATCTAATGTATTGTGGGATGCACATAGGTTCCATGGTTGTGTTCTATGTTTTCTTTCTTGCTCATTTCTTCTGTTCTCCTTTCTTATTCTCTATTTCTTTTTTTTTTCTATTTCTTTCTCTTGGCAATCGTTTTACATCAGTCGAGCGATTTTGTAGCTCACTATTAGATTGTATGGGCATCGATTGTGTAAGCCTGTCGTCACACTTTAATTAAAGACCATGTACCTCTAATATTAATCTTACTAAACATAGAATTTGACCTTCTGATATCAAAAATAGAAGTGCTTGTAATATTTTTTTTGGATAAATAACATTAATAGACCTTGATATCAACAGTTGTCGATTTCTACTTGTTAACCGGCCTTTTGGTCCGGTTCCCAAAAGTACGCAAGACACGCTCGACTCAGAATGTCGTGTGATTTTACAACCTAGAGGCGTTGCCAGTACCAGAAGGCCTGAGTCTGGCAACCAGCAGAATGTCGCATCCCTCGAACCTGACCTCCATCAGTATCTGTTCGCAGCCGAGCCGTGGGCAAGCCATGCTCCGAGCCGAAGGCGAGCCATCCAGCGGGTCCGGGAGCAGCGCCAATGGGAGTCTGAGTCCCTACAGTCTCGATGGCGATCGACCTAACCGGTTAGGTCGAAACTGTGGGCACCGCTCGATCCATCCGATTTCCACCAACAAGTGTGTAGCCCAGAATCACCAGATTGACTCAAAGTCAGGATTCAGCCAACAACTTCCGCGAACCTCGCCGCTCCTCTAAACATTTCTAAACAAAGGCCTCGCAGTCCAAATTGTTCTCGAGCCTAGGCCTCAAATCCTAAAGGAATCATGAGTCTCGAAGCGCCCGAACCTGTGGTCCACACGCACCCCAAAAACGAACTTTGCAAACCGCATGTGCGAAATTTCGCACCCAGCAGGTGCGAGATTTCGCACCCAGCTCCAGGTTCGAAATTTCGAACCCAACGGGTGCGAATTTTCGAACCCAGCCCGAGGTACAAAATTTCGAACCAGCGGGTGCGAAATTCCGAACCTAGCCCCGGGTTCGAAATTTCAAACCCAGCGGGTGCGAAATTCCGAGCCCAACACCGGGTTCGAAATTTCGAACCCAGCGAGTGCGAAATTCCGAACCCAGCCCCGGGTTCAAAATTTTTGCAGCTGCTAGTGGAGGGCTTGAAATTTTGCATGTGGTCCCCTATTTTTACCTACTCCTACCTAATCCTACTTATCCCCACTCCTATAAATATCCCATGGCCTCGCACTTCAAGGGGGTGGGATTTTCTTCACTTGAGACCTTCCTAGATCTCGTTAATGACATCTCCTATTTGAGGAAGAAGGAGAATTAAATATTCTTTTTCCCAAATACCTAGCATATGGCAATTATTAAAGTGAATGCAATGAGCATGGCTCTACCTTGTAATTCTTGAGTGATTAATAAAAGTTCAACATCTTTCCAAAGTGGACGTAGGCCTAATCTGCGGACGAAACACTATAAATTCTCATGTCATTTAACGCTTTCTCTTACTTAGTCTTGCGACCAAATTAACAATTCCTAATAATAGGAATCTTTGGTGTTTACGGCATTTTTTGCCGTCAACATTTGGTGCTTTCACTGAGAAAACTCGGATTTCGCTCCTTTGTCACACGTTGTCATCTCGACCTCTGACGAGTTTGAGGTTCCTCGCTAAACCTGCCGTCGAATCCATTCAGGATGGCAAAGCGACCAAAGAACGCAATGGTCAGCTCTTCAGCCGAGCCGAGGCTGGTACGTCCCAACAACCTCAACCGGCATACATCCCGACTACTAATGAAACTGTCCCTCCTATTGTGGACCCCGAAGCACCCGCAACAAATTCAAATCCATGTGTTTAATGAAAAATATGAGAACACAACAGTCGAGCTTAATCAAGCATTAAGGAATAACATCCACCTTATGCGACAACTTCAAGAAAATCAACGCATCATCGCTCGACTTCAATTAACTCGGAACAACGCTCGACTTCGGCAAACCATATCGAAAACTTCATCTTCCGAGTCAAGGGGCCTGCATCAAAGAAGGAGATTTAGTCTCATTAACAGTGTCGCCGTTCACACCAATACCCTCGACAATGACTACGCCAACGGCGACCGAACTACAGTAACATATAGCGAGGGGGCACAGTACCGAGACCGCCCTTGCTTGATCATCGATGACGGACTAGGTCCTACCAACCAACCTCTTCCTCGACATAATCCAACAGTCACTAATCAGCGTGATAGGCCCACTATTCCAACGACCCGCGCTCCTTCAGAACAGGATTTGCATCACCCTGCTCCACCTCAGCGTCCACACCAGGACCCAATCATAGATGTCGAGGACATGGAGGAAGAAGATCCGGACGTCCATCATAGAAGACGCCCCTGCACCAAAACTCCGGAACCTCGCCAAAACCCATGGGTCCCAATGGCGGAACCCCCATCCAACTTACCTTCCTGACATGGTCCGAAGAATCATGAGGGAAATGCGATGAAATGTGCATGATTCATGGGAAGCGCACATTAGGCGTAACTCCTTTACAACGAGGGTGAGCGAAGCTGAGTGGCCACGACACTTCAGCATGCCACAAGTGCCACTGTACGACGGCTCCACCGATCCTTGTGCTTTCTTAAACTGATATGAATGGCAAATGGACTCGAGCCGGGGCAACGATCCGGTCAAATGCAAGTGCTTCCCGGTCTTCTTATCAGGGACCACTCTATTATGGTTCTCTGGTCTCCCACTTAATTCTATCAACAACTTCGGCCATTTAGCAACACTGTTGGTCAAGCAATTCAGGATGCATATTCCAACTCTAAAGAACTCCTTCACTCTTTCCAACTTGTACCAACGGCCCACTGAGTCACTCAAAAGTTACCTATCTCGGTTCAATGTTGCCCTCGCCGAGGTAGAGGATCCGGAACCTCGCATCATACTCTTCCAGTTAGCCAAGGTCATCCTCCCTACTTCCGAATTCAGGGCATGGATCGATCGGAAGCAGCCAAAAAGCCTCAACGCATTCCATGAAAAGGCTAGGCAATACTTATGCAAAGAAGAAGCGAGGCAAAACAGCCGGTCTTCCCAACAATTCACATGTGGGTACCATAAATGACAATGTCAAAGGGAAATAGATAGGAAAGCTTTTTGATAAGGACAAGGGGGCAGGTCCTTACAAACAAAGGCCGAGCAACAGTAGGCAACGCGGCCGCAACAACGACCAAGTTCCTACGAAACCCAAGACGCCCTGTCCTCACCGGACATACGAGATCTACACCCCGCTGAATGAAGACTTGGAAACAATCTATCGGGAAATGTGCAACGCGCTTCAATACAAGAAAGCATACAATAGGGAATCCACTAATCATGAGAAGAATACTGGCAAGTGCTGTCGATACCACGACATGTACGGACATAATACCAATAATTACAGTCAATTCAAAGACTTAAACGAAAAGCTTATATGCGAGAAGCGCCATGAGCAGTACGCCCAAAAGCATCATGACTCTCACCAGCATTAAGCAGAATTCCGGCAAAAACTAACGCTCACCCCATTGGCCGCAATTGACACTGGTACCTCTCACCAGTCCCAAGTGGCAAAGGACCTGCTGGAAACGGATCTCCTTCCACTTGTGGACCTCGAAGCTCCTGCGACTCAAGCACAGATTTACACGCTTAATAAGAAATATGAGAATGCAACTCTCCCGCTAGGCGTTGAGGATTAACATCTTATGCGCCAACTTCAAGAAAGTCAACACATTGTCATTCTACTTCAACTGGCTCAGAACAGTGCCCACTCGCGGCTCACCGCATTGGAAATTTCTTCTTTCGAAGTTAGGGGCCCACGTCAAGGAAGAAGGTTCAGCCTCATTAAAAACATCGTCGTCTGCTCCAACACTCGTATGGCGACAGCAGTGGCAACAGAAATGAGATAATGATCAAACCACCGTCACTTACGGCCAAGGAACACAGTAACAAACTGGATCCGAATAACCAACCTTTTACTCAGAATAGCCCAACTATCACCACTCACAACTAGACCCCAACCTCCAATTATTGCAGAAACGGTCCATGGAATCATGAGGGAACCACGGGGGCATGCTCATGACATATACAAAACCAGTACGAGGCATAACCTATTCACTTAGGCTATCCTTAACACCGAACGGCGCCAATAGTTCAACATGCCAACACTTACCCAATAGTTAAAGAAGCCATGGTTCTCGTAGCTTCATTAGGTGCCACAAATGGCACATGGGTTCATTACACGTCGGCAATGCGATCAAGTGCAAGTGCTTCCCCGTCCTTATGCAAGAATGCTCTTTTCGGGTTCTCTCGACTTCCACCTTGAACTATCTCCACTCTCGATTAACTCGCTAGGAGATTGGTCACGTAATCCAAGATGCACGCCGAAATACCTAGAGATATCCTTTCAGTCTCGAACACTTATCAAGGCATCCGTGAAACTCTCAAAGGCTATCTCGCAAGATCCCACACCGCCTTGGTCGATTTCAAGAAACCAACTCCTCGAATCATACTCATCTAGCTTACAAATGGCACACCACCTGATTTCAAACTTAGAGCATGGACTGATAAAAAACAATCAAAGATTCAGGAGATCTTCTTCATGAATGCAGACTACTTCCTATGCTGAAAGTTAGCATGAAGGAATCGAGCTTCTCACCTCAACATCCCGCCTCGTGGTGACTCCCAGGGCTCTGATGACTCTAGTTTCGCCACTCTGCGCGATCTTTCTCACGCCGGCAGAGGCAGCCGCAATAATAAAAGGAAGCACCTTCGGCTTCCTTCTTCTCGCAGCTGTTCTATTTTCAAGGGCACCCCCCCCCCCAAGGAAAATCTACCTCACAGCACGCAATTCCCAACCATGCAGAAGGCCAATACCTAAAAGTCCGACTAGCACACCAAGGGACTCTACAGGATGTTGTCGGTTACGCAACATTCGCGGACACAACATAAACATGCTTCGTCATTTGGTGAACGACAGCGAGGAACTCATCTGCAGGGGAACTCTGAGCCACTCAACGCTCGTCAAAACTCCCACTGCACTGGATCTCAGTGCCACTCGATGCTCATCAAAGATCTGCACTGCATGGTATCTCCGAGCCACTCGACGCTCATCAAAGATTCCCACTAAACCTGACCTCGATCGACAACTAATCCCTCAAGATCATCACCCCACCTCGTCAGGACTACAACTTTCATGGCGTAGCTGACTTATGGTTGTCATCGGAGATACCTATTAGCAACTCCTCCCTACCTCTGCCTCCCTCATCGGAAGTAGAACAGAAACTAAAAAGCAAAATTTCTCCTACAAAAGACACCTCCTTTTTGCTGTGCCATGGCCTTTTTTGTCCCCCATACGGCACCACCGGCCTCCTCCAATGCATTACCAGAGGAACGTTTGGAAGCGAGCCCGAGAATTCCAGTTCTCTATCATCCCCAAGACCGTCGTCTATGATGCAGCAATCCCCGAGGTTATCATTGGAGGTATCGGTCATCGACTCATTAACACCATCATCTCATCCAAAAAAAAGGAGGCAAGAAAGATGATTCAACACACATTAATATTTATAGATCAAAAAACAGGACCTTGAGTGCAACTGCCGACGAAAATGTCTGGTAGTTAAAGGCTCGCAACCTTTTTAATAGTCATTATCGTTGCGATTCAAACATAGACACCCATCTATGGATACATGCCTCATTCCGGCCTATATGTACATAAACCTATAGAAAAATGATGAAATGAAAAAGAAAAGCAAGGCCCCTTCTCCAAGACACACCTCCTTTTTGCTGTATCATAGCCATCCTCCACCAACTAGTGCTTCGGGCACTTGGGGCCATGACTGAAAGCTCAACCGAGGACTCGCTCGAACGCATATCGGCGACCTCATCTTCAAACGGGTCTTTCCTCCACCTGTAGGCCTCGTTCCTTGTTAGGAAGGCCTATACTCATACAATGGAAGCTCAGTGATGGAATTTTCAAACTCTCAACCAAGGACGGAGCCGAACTCCCGAGGGCATGTGACAACGAACATCTTCGCCACTACTTTACATAACTTAGTGTACGATTGATTCACGCCTTCCAACGATGTTTTCCTTTCCTGCAATTCGACGCATTGTAAAGGCCACTAATACCAGAGTTATCCATAGAAATGATGTTCAGTTTCCTACCTCCCTTCCATGTTTACCCCGTGCATAACATTCATCACATGTTTGATTAATCCTGAAAACAGCTTGCGTACAAACATTCGATCACCGCATCGGCGCCCCGAGCACGGGAGTCGGTGCTGCCATCTGAACCTCGATCCAAAATGGAGGTTAAACAACACGGGCTACGTTTGGCACCCCGAGCATAGGAGCCGGCAACGCTACACGAGTTGCCAGCCCGTGGCGCGACCGAGTATAAATAACCGCTAACTCGAACCTCGGCCCCATACCGAGATCAAGGATAAATCATTCCGCACCCAAGCCCAGGCGACTTGGCGCCACTACCCAATGGTCGAATAAGAATGATGAAAGTCTCTCTTCTCCGGTTACAGGTGCCGGTCGAATCTTGGCGCAGCACCAAGACCAACCTTAAATCGTTTCTCCCTGAAGCCCTAAAGGCTTAGGTGCAGCTCATGGCCACGATCGAACCCTATGGGCTGATGATCGGAGCTTTTCTACGCCGACGAATAAACGACGCTTGGCGGTTCGCCCTAACCCGATGAACGACGGGAGAGCCACACACCAGACATGTGCACAACGCGACGTCATACGCCAACGCTACACTTGGGATTAACCCCTAGCAACCCAAACACAGTAGATGCTCAGCCTTACTTCACAAAATATGGGTTTCCTGAGCTGAGGGAAACTTACTAGATGCATGCGCTCTATCACAACCCTCCAGAATAATTGACCCGGAGTGCGATACACAAACACACCCCTCTGGAATAATTGACCCAAAGTGCGGTACACAATCTCTTTTTTGTTAGATGTAACAATAAATATGCTTATGCAAGTATGGGACGCCTGAAAACATAAGAAGAACATCCAAACACTTAACACAAATTGCGATCTTTACTAATTCATATTTCATTTTCACACACACACACACATTAAAACAAAATACATGTCTAACAACTTTTCTCTCTGATGATAGGGTGTACATGAATGCCACACCATGTCTTTAAGAACCGAAAGCGAGGACCACACTCGCATAGGCTATTGGTTTACCTAACCCAAAGTATCTTTAATTCCTTTAACAATTATTGGTGCTACTCATTCTTTTCTTGTCTTTTTTTTATACAGGTTCGGCACTCGATAGGTCACCACCAACAATGGTCCCATTCCTTTCAGAGTCGCTTCCTCCTCCTCTACTCTTCGCAAGAGTAACAGATTTGTAAAACATCAATGCGCGCCTCCCACCATTATCCTCGCCACTTGTAATTATCGTAACTTCCCCGAGAGCGATACATGGCAACGGCTTAGGGACGATGACAAAAGCGGGGACCAATGCAGCCTGGGTTTCTCCCCAAGTCTTCTTGGCATCCGACTTCGCTCCCTTCTTAGCATCTTCGGCGGTCTTCTAATCAGCTAGCTCCCTGTCCTGGAGTCGCATAATTGCATCTGCTTCGAGTTTGCCAAGGGTCCCCTCGCCCTCTTTTGGTGGGCATCATCGACGGTTTTCCTTTTTCCTATCCTACTTAGAGCCCCTCTCCTCCTTCGCCTTAATATCGGCCTACTGATTCGCCACCACAACGGCAGATTTCTCCTCGGCATCCTGCCTAGCCTTTGCCCACACATCTTGTATGCAGCCTCGTCCTGTCCCTCTTCCCCTCCGGCTCCTCAGACTTAGCCACCAGTCGGGCTTCTTGATCTTCCACCATAGCTTGCATTGTTGGCAAACCTACATCAGCTATGCCCATCGCACGAGAACTTCGGCCAACTAAAACTTCTCCTCCTCCAAAGAGACTCAAATACATGTGGGATCTCGAGGCTACGGGATCTCCTACTTCTCCAAATTTGTCTCACTATGACTCCAGCCGATTCGGACGCTTGAGGAAGCACAGGGAAAAGCTTGGTGTCGCCTCCGCTCTAAGGGGCTACCGAGAAAAAGAGGCAACTATTTGACTACTGAAGGTTCATCGATCGCATCCTCTTCAATTGGCAAGTACTCAAGCTCGAGGGCAGTCCCCCACCTATCCCTTTGCCAGCTTACTCATCGCAGGACTCGAGGAAGATACCCACCAGCTCCTACGCTAGCATTTTCATCACCACAACCTTCGGAATAACCATTCTAAAGAGGAACATACACCTTGCCACGAGGATGATCCAGACCTAAAAGCTCGGGTCTTGGGAACTTCTAACCTCCCTCCAATACTAGGAAGGCCGGGCATAGAGGCCCGAACCAAAAGACGAGGATCTACAAAATCACTAGTTCCCCGAGGAGCATGGGAATTTAGACAAATTCTCAGTATGTGAAATAAAAAATTCATATCCCGATGCAAGTTCTCGAGTTCCCATGGCTGGTTCATTGGGTTCCCAAAGTCTCAATGCCCTGCCAGCAAACTCATACCTAAGCGTAAAGCGAAGCCGACTCACACCCCTCGATGCAGTAGCTTCCTACCTACAAACGCATCGGAACGCGGTGATGGCAACTAGTTTTAATAACTATGGCACTGATTACAGTAACCATCAACTCTATTCTCGGGTCGGAAAATGGTTACAACATAATTGGTTTGGAAGTAACAACTCGACCATATGTTTACATCTTATGTGCATATCCGAGTAATCAGTCTGAATAAGCCCATCTATATAATCATTCGCCAACCAGTTGCATTACGTTCAACTCTAATTACAAACCAAACATAAAACATTGAGCAACAATCCGAACTTGTTATCTCGTCCCTGACGTCGAGCAAAATCTAGCAGATACCCGGGCTTGGGAGCATCCCTCTACCGATTATCACACCGGCCTAGCAGCTTCAAGACCCGATCAGATCCCCTTTAGCCCCTGCGCGGGAATCATCTTCACAACATCCCTTGGAGCCACCAACTTGAGAGCGCCTTCACCTCGCAATGAAGGCAATCCAAAGGCAGAGTCCAGGCCCTGGAGGCTTTTTAGGCTTTCCTTCAGCACCCGGACATCACAAAAAGTAAACATTTCGGAATATGATGGCAACCTTTAGCCTCTACAACTAACGCCATGGCCATCATCAACCGCCAGCACAACACCTGAGTCAAGATGCAACTGCATCTTGGTTGGGTTATTGATCGAATCCCGGGACTAACAGCTCAACTGTGTGTCGACATCCTCCATACGCATTCGAGTCAACAGTCCAAGCAAGTCCATTCCTCGAGGACCAAGTCATAGGGCACCATGCAAATGTTTAATTTTACTGGACCAAGCTTGGATCCAAGACCAAGTCATCAGAATGCGAAGTTATGCGTTGTCCTCCCACGCACTTGCTAGATTATCAGATCCCTCAAGCCAACTTCGACCTCTTGAAAAACCAAGAGGATTTTTTAAGTGTCCGGATATGAAGCCCACTCCCGTATTCACACGTACTTGGCGACCTTTATCTGAATTCCTAATTCCATTTCCCATGATCCGCCGCTCCACGTTCTTGAGTGCTAAATTCGAAAGCCCTCTTACTTCCGTATCTCTCTTCCTTTCTCCCGAAAACCTAACAACACCATGCTTTACGATGATTTTCGGTCCGGAGAAGAGAAGAAAGAAAGTAACTATAATTAGAGGATCGGTATGCCCTAAGCGAACGTTTTGGGATCGGAATTTGGGATCATACACCAAGATACGATCATATTCACTTAACTTCGAAGCTCCAACTACCAAGTCAATCACGACTCAGCGACCACTTGTGTGCTCACTAAGTGCTCAATCATCAAAGTGCATGCGCCCAACATTTGGATCCGACCTCGCCTCAAAGGAAAATCCATATGAATACAGGCCTGACATATGAAAAGTATTATCCTAACAATGGCATTTGCATATATGAGTTGTCAAAACTTTGATCGATGGGACTAGCTTGGAACGTTGAACGACCTTGGGTTCACAAATCCAAGCGATTTAGCGGGTACTCCAAACTATCAAGCTCCATCCCAACAACGTTTCAATAACCACTTAGGGCTATCACGCGCCTAAGCCATGTCAATAACCATGCACACACGCTTTGGAAACCTCAACCGAGCAGACCGACTTGATTCAAATGCATGCCCAAAAGATTTAAGGGTTCGAATGTACACATCAAATGGTCGGCTCCCGACCCGAAAAATTTTCGAGAAGTTAAATCGTCGATTACAAGCCCATGGCATGCAATCCACTTTCATGATGGCCTATTCCAACTCAGGTCGCATTGCATGAAACCACGTGCAAACGTGTGAATGCATATCCGATTTAGAGCCAACAACGAACCTTTTGCACTTTGATGCAATCGGGAGTTGGCCAATCAGACTCTCCACCATACAACAATTAGGCGCTTTAGGCAGGCTGATACCTAAGCAGCAAGACTCAAGCGAGTTAAAGCTCTTAGCAACGCTGGAGTCCGAAATGCATACCGATAGATTTCAACGATGTGCCTCAAATGCTTTAAAGCAGCACACACCCGACTCACGACTCAAGGAAAAGGTCATGACCAGTCATTATGCATGCAACAGATCTTTTCGTCCATCGCCATACTTATCTTACTTCAAAGCACCTCTCGTTCACACAAGACATACTTTGAGGGGGGAAATGTTAACCGGCCTTTTGGTCCGGTTCCCAAAAGTACGCAAAACACGCTCGACTCAGCATATCGCATGATTTTACAGCCCAGAGGCATTGCCAGTACCAAAAGCCCTGAGTCTGGCCACCAACAGAATGTCGCATCCCTCGAACCCGACCTCCATCAGTATCCGTTCGCAGCCAAGCCGGAGGCGAGCCGTCCAACGGGTCCGGGCGCAGCGCCGGTGGGGGTCCGGGTGGCGATCGACCTAACCGGTTAGGTCGAAACTGTGGGCACCACCCGATCCATCCGATTTCCGCCAACAAGTGTGTTGCCCAGAATCACCAAATCGACTCAAAGTCAGGATTCAGCCAACAACTTCCGCGAACCTCGCCGCTCCTCCAAACATTTCTAAACAAAGGCCTCGTTGTCCGAACTGTTCCCGAGCCTAGGCCTCAAATCCAAAAGGAATTATGAGTCTCGAAGCGCCCAAACCTGTAATCCACACGCACCCTAAAAAACGAACTTCGCACCCTGTAGGTGCGAAATTTCAAACCAGCAGGTGCAAGATTTCACACCCAGCTCCGGGTTTAAAATTTCGAACCCAACGGGTGTGAAATTTCGAACCCAGCCCCGGGTTCGAAATTTCGAACCCAGCCGGTGCGAAATTTCGAACCAGCCCCAGGTTCGAAATTTCGAACCCAGTGGGTGCGAAATTTTGAACCTAGCGGGTGCGAAATTTCGAATCCAGCCCCGGGTTCGAAATTTCGAACCCAGCGGGTGCGAAATTTCGAAGCCCTGGGTTCGAAATTTCTGCAGCTGCTAGTAGGGGTGAGCAATATTCGGTTCAAACGAATTAACCAACAAATCGGTTCGTTTCGGTCGGTTCAGTTCGGTTTCAAAACTTAATCGGTTTGAATTCAGTTTAGAAAATATATATTTTTCGTTATCGGTTTAACCGAATTAACTGAACTTGTAATTTATTATCCAATTTTATGATATTATTGTACTTTAAATAATTAGTTTAGCTATATAATAAAAAGGCATTTGTGGCAAATAGATCATATCTTATCATAAACATAAAATTTACAATATAAACTTTCTCCAAACATGAATTTATGGTTTACTTTGAGTGAATGCATCATTTGAATTGTAATACATCCTTCAAGTTCGGTTAAATCGGTTACCGACCGAATTAACCGAAATTAATTCGGTTCGATTTGGAAAATTTTCGGTTTCAATTCGGTCTGCATTTTTTTAGGTCCAAACAAACCGAACCGACCGAACGCTCACCCCTAGCTGCTAGCGGTGGGTTTGAAATTTTGCATGTGGTCCCCTATTTTTACCTACTCCTACCTAATCCTACCTACGCCCACTCCTATAAATTACCCATGGCCTCACACTTCAAGGGGTTTGGATTTTCTTCACTTGAGACCTTCCTAGAGCTTCCTAGACCTCATTAATGGCATCTCCTATTTCAGGAAGAAGGAGAATTAAATATTCTTTTTTCTAAACACCTAGCATATGACAATTATAAAAGTGAATGTAATGAGCATGGCTCTACCTTGTAATTCTTGAGTGATTAGTAAAAGTTCAACATCCTTCCAAAGTGGATGTAGGCCTAATCCACGGCCGAACCACTATAAATTCTCGTGTCATTTACTGCTTTCTCTTACTTAGTCTTGCGACCAAATTAACTATTCCTAGTAATAGGAATTTTTTGATGTTTAAGACATTTTTTGCAGTCAACATTACCCTTATATGTAATTACTTGCTTGCAAAATTCAGTCATTTTGTTTATTGCAAGTGATAGTGGTGAATATGCTAAATGTCAATGGACGTTATTATAATCTCCACTACATGTAAACTCTATAAACATAGAGCTCGTTTATAATGTACTTATAACGTGAATAAATAAAAACGTTACCTCTCTTCATATTTATTTTATGATAATATGTTATCATTAGCAAAAGAAAATGATAGTATTCAAGTAATTGAAGAAAAATAATATCACAAATTACTCTTTTACATAACTTTTGTATAAATGGCATTAGGGTAAATTATGCAAGATCATAATGGTTTCTATCAAGTTTATAAACTAAGATTTCATATCTAAAAATTTTATAAACCAAATGCCAAATTAATAATTGCAAAATATTTTTACTATCTCTCAGATACATAGCAGAACGTGGTTACATATAAATACATTAAGTTAATTTAAGTAACTACAACTGCTTATTTGATAATGGAGTGATTGTATTTCCAAGGTTGTAATCTACTTGAACTCACATGCTGGAATTTACTAATGGTTTGAAGAGGTGAATACTTCTTTTTAATCTGATGGAAAAATGATGTAATGGATTTCTTTTTCTGATGTCTCTTTTATTGATAATGACCGGTTGAAGGTCACGTGAGGAGGAGCCTCTGGCTCGTGTGAGGTGCAGAGAGATGCACGTATGTGGGATTTTGCCTCATCATGGGCTGTTATCTATAGTTAGTTTTATAGTTACTTGTATTTTCAGTTTTTTTTTTCTTTCACTTTAAATGTAATGGTTAGTATGCTAACCTTTCTCTTGTATGGTTTTAGTAGATAATAAAGTGAACCAATTTTTTTTTTAAATAATAATCAAGTAACTACAAGGCAATGTTTGTACACATAATCTAGTGCTAACTTTAAGCAAAGCTTTAGTAAAACCGACTATTAGACTAATTATAAAAACAAATGTGTGTTTTTTTTATTTTTTGAATGCTTGTTAACCTATTGTTTCAAATTTTTTGAATAATATTGCTCCCAAAAAAATCACATTTTCAAACCAAATTATATTTCTACGTTTATCATATGTCGAATTTTGTATCAATGGGTCATTTTCTTATTCTCTAATGTCCTCTCATCTTTCTCTTTAAAAGTGTTTTTTCTATCATTCTCTCCCACAGATTCTCTGGATCTGCCTTTTCTCTATTGGGAATTCGGTTGTGGGTCTGTTTACTATTGTTCTTAGGTTTCTTCAGTTTTCCCCCTTTTGGTTTTAGGGCTTCCCAATCGTAATGGGGGTGATTTCAATTTCGTGGCAGTGGGTTTGTTCTGGGTTCTTGTCCTACCTTTGTTAGGATAACCGAACTTGTTAGCGCTGCTATTGTCTCCCCAGTAGTAATTGTAGGTGTCAGCGGTTCTTTGGTTCTAGTGCAAGTGACTCCGCTCTCGGCCTTTGAGGCGATTTCAGGACATCGCTTTATCTTAGTTGATGATGTTTTCATGGAGTTGGAACCTTGCTTTTTTCAATCAGAGGCGCCTTCTTCGAAGGCATCTTCGCATTCTGATGCTTTTCCTACTCCTCGGTGTGTTTCTTTTAGTTGTGCTTTTCCTGAGATTGGCCGCTGATTTGTCTCCTTTGTTTCACCCATGGTGATTCTAGTTTAGGGGATTTGAACCCTGTATCCAGTTTCTTCCAAAAACAGTGGTAGGATTTTTGATTTTTCCTATACCAGATCTATTGGGAGGTTCAGCTTTAGATGTTGTGGGCTATGCTAGTTATTATTAGATGGCTTCGCCTTTGGTGGTGACACTGGATCAGGGGATTTGATCCACCATATTTGGTTCCTACTTAAGTGTTTACCTTGCTTATCACTACCTGTTTCGGCGTGGCCCGATGTTGGAGTTATGGTTAGAGCCCCTAAGTGGCTTCGTCGTTTACAACCAAAGGGTCGTCACGTTGGTGTGCGTAGGGTTCCTAATGAGGCACCGACTTTGCTCTCATCTATGCAAGTGGTTGATTCGGTTGTTGAGGGTTTGTCTTGTGCTTGTGCACTTTCTCCTCTCTCCACCTGCAACCGATTTTCTTTGCTTGGCCTTGATATCAGCTTAGTTGGAGGCGTACACAATTCTGAGTTTATACCTCCTGGTTTCGGTATGCATAGGCAGGGTAGGGGAAAGTGTAAGAAGTGGCATGATTCTTATCAGCCTAGGTCAGCATAGAGATGGGACGTGTTAAGCCTTCGGATGTAGCCATTGTACTCGACGGTTGTTCGGGCATCCGATGGTTCTAAGATTGTGTTGGATATAGTTCATCAGTTTTGTTTTATTGATGGGTTGCCTGGGCAGGTATGGTTCTCTCCCCATTTTTTCTTTTTCTTTATTGCCTGACGCTTTTTTCGTTTGTTTGTTTATGCTATTTTTGGGTTTGGTAGTTCTGATTTGTTGGTCTCCTCACTCTTGATTGTGCATGATGCTCCTTATGTTGTGTACACTTTGCCCTCCTCGGTTGTATCCCTATATGGCTGGTCGGTTTTCGCACTGGGGATCGATTATGTTTGTGGTTTGCTGGCTTTTTTAAGCAACTGTCCTGATCGGTTTGATTTCTTGGTTTTTTCTTACCCTTGCTTTGTTTTTGGCCATTTTCCGGTTCGTTCCCTTTGGCTTTGGCCTGCCTTGTCGTTTCTTGTTGTGTTTCTGCCACTTTGCCCTTTCTTTGGACTTTTCTGTTTCGTCATTGGCATAACAATTCTCTTTATGAATTGTTTGTATCCACTTGTGTGCGTTTTTGGGTTTTCCTGTTAGGTTGCTTGGCCTATTTTTGTTTGGGAATTCTATCGTTTCCGTATAGCTATCACATTAGCTAATAGCTATATAGTGACCTTTGGAGATCCTCAACCTTAGTCGGATTGGTTGCTTTCTATGTTTGGAGGTGACTTGGGTTTCCCTTCGATTCATGTTTTTTCTTCGGTGTTTGTGTCCTATAGGTTGTATAATGCTCTCGATGGCATGGGGTTGTTAATTTGATGACAACTTGACATTGAGAGGGTCCTTACAGCAAGGCAAAACATGGCCCCTTTACGTTTCTGCATATCCATCCTCGTCCTCCTCATCTTTGGATGCGATCTCCCCCGCTCGTAGCTTGTTCGCTGTCACTTCATCTTTTTCGCACTCTTTCCCTCTTCATAGTGATGAAGAGATTTCGATCATTAACTATCTAATATCTTTCCTTAATAAGATCTCCCGAGCTACCAAATTAGATAATTTCTCGTTAGTCCCTTCGGATTCCTCCTCCTATTATGATCATTCTTTATTCATCCTTAGGCATTCATCGTCTTGTTCATCTGTCTCTTCCTCCCAGTGTTCGCATTGGAGAGCGAGGTCTATGCCTCGTACTTCTCGCACCATTCACACTCGCTCTGTAGCGGTGTCTAAGTAGAGTGTTAGACCTACTCGCCACACCCTCTATCTTGTCTGAGTTGGTTTCTTGGTGCCTGTCCCTTCGGTTTCTCATTCTTTTTCCTTTGGTCTTTTTTCTCTACCTATTGTGTTCATGAAATTTTTTTGTTTAGCAACATTCGTGGCATCGACAATGATACATCCTTGGCAAGGCTTAAAAGCATCATTAAAAAGCATTCCGTTCTTATGGTGGCTATTTTAGAGCCATTCATGAGCTCTAAAGTGATCTCCAACACTGTCCTCTCTCTTGATTTTGGGAGAGGATTAACCATGTATCCAACAAGATTTGGATTCTTTGGGCTAAAGACCTCTCCATTTTCCTCTATTCGATTCTTCGTAGCTTCTGTCAGTTGTTTGTTCGCTTTCTTCTTTCTCTTCCTCTTTCCTGTTTTCAATGGTTTACACGAAATTCGATCGCATTAAGCGGTTGTGTTTGTGATCCAATATTTTGTCTCTTTCAGACTTAGGCTTTATGGCCTCGGTCATTGGTGGCGATTTCAATGTCGTTTCTTTGTCAGGTTGAGAAGCGTGAGGGATTCTCTTTAAACCATGCAGTTGTTGGTGATTTCAACTCTTTCATCATTGAATCTGGTTGGCTCGGCTTTTACTTGGTGTAATAACCAAGAAGGCCCCAGTCGCTTTCTATCGCGTCCAGATCGGGTTTTCGGGTCTGAGGGATGATTTAGCCTCCCTCGGTTTCTCATCTTCACCACACTAACTCGGGCCACGCTCCGACGATTTTTCATTGTTTTCTCTTTGCCTTGTCGGGACTGTCTTTGTTCCGATTTCAGTCTTCGTGGAGAACCCATCTTTCTTTCTACCAAGTTGTGGAGGACTCTTGGTCTACCCTAGTTTCTGGTAGTCCTCTTGTTATGTTTTCGCTAAACTTAAACGTCTCAAGCTTGTTTGAAGGTTTGGAATGTGAAGGCTTTCAAGAATATCTTCGATGGTATCCGGGCGACTAAAGAGACTCTCATCTTAGCAGAATCTTCATTCGATGATAATCCTTCTGCCTCTAACAAAGCGACTTGGGCTTAGGTCCTACTCGCCTTCTCGTCCGAATTACGCGTCGAGAAAGACTTTCTTCATCAAAAAATCTAGGATCAAGTGGATCGTTGATGGCGATTCGAATTCCAAATTCTTTCATCCCACCATTAAAAAGAAAAATAATCTTTTGTCTATCCATCAGATTCTTCGCTTGGATCTTTCTTTGGCTTTACCTCCCATGGATGTCAAAGAGACTATCATTTCTCGCTTTCATGCCTTTCTTGGTTCCCCCTCGGTCGCTTTTTCTAATCCTGACTTGATGGCTTTTATCCATTGCTTGGTTCTTCCAACCGAGTGTGATGGTCTTTTTTGCCCTCCTTATAATGCGGAGATTCAGTTTTGTGTGCTCTCTCTTAACAAAGATAGTGCATGTGATCTGAACGGGTTCAATGGGATTTTTTTGGGAGTGTCTGGCCGATCATACAAATGGACTTTTGCCTTGCAATCTATTTTTTCTTTTCGGGTGCAGTACTCTTTAAGGGATGAACTTCCACCAACCTAATTCTTATCCTTAAGCGCGATAATCCTTGGTCATGCTCGGATTTTTGTCCAATGAACTTATGTAGCTTTTCCAACAAGGTCATCTCTAATATGTTGTCCTCTAGGTTTGCGCCTATTTTAGATCGTGTTATTTCTTTTTCCCAAGCTGGCTTTGTTAAAGGGCGTCTTATTACAATCAATCTCCTTCTAGCTTAAGAGATTATTCTCAAATTGAACATAATGTTCGGGGCTCCAATGTGGTTATCAAGCTCGATATGGTGAAAGTCTATGATCGCATGTCTTGATTTTTCATCATTAGGGTCCACTGGGCTTTTGTTTTCCTGAGACTCTTATTGACTTAGTTTGGAGGCTCACGTCGAATTGCTAATTTTCTGTCCTCATAAACGGATCGACCAACGATTTTTTCAATCGGATAGAGGCCTACGCCAAGGAGACCCCATTTCGCCGATTCTTTTTTTCATCCTGGCGAAGGCTTACATTCGTGGTGTGCATTCTCTTACGATTGCAGGATAGGTACATCATTTCAATATCCTCAGTGGTTGCCCTAATATTTCGTGCTTATCGTTTGCAGATAATATCATTATCTTCTCCAACAGGAACTGATGGCCTGTTCGTAGACTGCTCGTCTTTATTCATCTGTACGAGACGTGTGTTCGGCCCAACTCGTCAACTCTTCGAAAAGTTGTTTCATTCCTGCTAGGTCTATGACTCCGGAAAGGATTTTTTTTGATTAAATCCTCCTTCAGATTTCGCGTTGCTTCTCTGCCTTTGCCTTATCTTGCTATTGTTTTGTACAAAGGTCACAAGCTCAATCCGATATTCAATCCTCTAACTAATTAAGCTAAGGGTAAGGTTGTTCGTTGAAACTCTACTCTCTTTCCCAAGTTAGTAGACTTATTCCAGTTAAGTCGGTGTTTGACTCTATTGAGTCTCGTGTTTTCGCAGCCATGACTCCCACCTCTTCTTTTCCTTGGTCTTATTGTTCCTTAGCATCATCCTTCTTATGGGGGAATAAGGACAATGCTAGGAGGCACCATTGAGTTTCATGGGACATCATTTGTCGTCCCAAACGCGAGGGTGGTCTGGGGCTCGTAATCTAATGGATATTTGCAAAGCTTACACTTGTAAGCTTTGGGTTAGATTCCATTCGCAAGACCCTCTTTGGGCATCTTCCTTCACGCTAAATACCACCATCTCTTGTCTGCGGATTACTCTGGAACCCCGTCTTACGCTATAGAGATGTGGAAATAGATGTAATCTGTGAAGGCCTTTTCTGACTCTCACGAGGGTGGTGTCGGTTGGAATGGTGGCCCTTTATCCTTGCGAGTAGCATGCAACTCTACTAAAATTCCGGTTCTCAGGATCTCGACTTTCTCTTTCATTTGAGACACTCACATCCTTCCCAAGGTTTCCATTCTTATATGGAAAACTCTCTATGAGAATTTACCCCTGGATCGAAATCTTATGAGGATCGGAACTGCTGAGCAGAAGGTCTGAAATCGTCGGCCCACTCGTTCATCGTGGTGAGTGTGCTCGCACTATCTGGTCTTTCTTCAGGGACCACGTAGGCTTGCAGGGAAACATTGTTTCCTTTCTTGACACGCTTCATCTCTTATGGGAAGGTAGAACAGGAAAGTCTTTGCATTTTATCATATTCCGCCTTATTCCTTGCTTGGTTTGTTGGCATCTTTGGTGCGCTCGTAATAAGGATATGTTCGATGAGGTCCCTATGACGTCTTTTTCCATCATTCGTTGGGTTAACAATGATGTCTTTCTTGCGTTTCAGGGTCTCCCTTTCAAGGGTGTTCTTCGTCCTCGATCTTTAGCTTTGTCCCACACCTTCGATGTTTCGTTGGGCCCTCTTCCCCGTGCTGGTGTTGGTTGAATGGGGTGTATGTGTGGGTGGGTGGTGTGTTTTCTATGAATTCCCCCTTCATTTACCCCCTTCCCCCGCTAACTTTTTTTCTTCAGGTTTGGCTTTCGGATTAGCTGTTCGCTGTCTTCACTTTGGGTTTTGAAGAGCTGTGTTTGGCCTTCTGACTTAATCAGCTTTTTGGATGGAAGCCGCTCAGATTCTCTTTTTTTCGCTGGTGTCTCTTCTACCGCGTGAAGTTGGAGCTTGCTTGGGTTTAGCGGATCTTGCTCGGCTTTTTACCTGCGTTGCTGGGTGTTTCTCGTCTAGTTAGAGCATGCACTTGCTTTTTGGCCTCAAGATTGCTGCTTGGGTTGTGTTTGGTCTTTTGTTCATTTAGCTTTGGGCTTTTTTCGTTTTGCTTCTTTTATTTGCGTGATTGGAGTTGTTAGTGTCGCGTTGTTTAGTTTTTTGTTTGGCTCGTTTGTGTTGCAGTTTATGTGGTACTTTTTGAACCACTAAAGTGTTTTTGTACACCACCGGAGAATGCCTATTTTCTCCTTTTTGGTTATATATGTTTTTTGGAAAAAAAATTATATTCCAATATTTAAACATTTGAGCATAAGACTTAAAATTTTCATCGAGTAATAACAAAGGTTTCTGCCTGCTAACATTAAAAAAAACTATCCATGTAATTGAGAAAAACGATACTTTTGAGTGAACCATGCATTTGATATGGAAAATTAATTGTTTGGGAACTCGATTAACTGGTATATTATTGTTAAAAGAATAAAATAGTGGAGACGCGTTTACTGTAAAATGTTTTCACGAAATATGGTTTGTAGAAAACTTAAATAAATAAAAATTATTTATGTAATACAAAAATTACGTAAAGTTAAATTAGTTCTCACCAAGATTACCAGTTGAGAATTGTATCATCAAGTAATTTAAAGTTTGAGCATACAATTTAATCGTATTGATAGTAGAAACGAACTCGAATTTTTAATTTGAGCTTACAATCTAAAGGCTTCATCAAGTAATAAAAAAGGTTACATTTTATATCTATTTATTTCACAGTTAATATATTAATTGTGGAAGGATAAAGTTGCTTATATGCAACACATCATGGGTAATACAAGCCCATATAGGTAGTACAATATGCATTTAAGAATCACGATGCAATAAAATGTCTTCATTATTATTTTGTGATAGATTCACATTTAAGAATAATTTAATGGAAAAATATTTACTGATAGACAGAGTTTTCAAAAAAGGAGGGACATAAATGTAGTTTAAATTGAATCAAAAGAACTAAAAATAATTTTCAACAGCAGATGCTAAAATTGAAGATTAGAAGTAGTGTAATCAACTTCGTATCTAACCAAGGTGCATGTACCTAATCAAGCAAACTTTGAAATGTCCAAATTTAATTAATATTTGTACCATAGGAAATATATATATGGACAAATCAATCTAGATCCGTAAAATTAACTGAAGCGAGCACAATACTTAATCATGTAAGAATCGCTCAATTGGCAGAATATTATATTTTGTTGTATTCATGCTAACTGGAAATATTTACTTTTCAATCTCAGCTATTCCCTTAGTACTTTTTTTTAATATCATTTGTTTCTTAAGTACATGAATATTTGTATATCTTTATTTCAGGTATTTTTTGATTGACTCTTCCTTCCAACTCAATTAACTACATAAATTGACCAAATTAACATAAGAATACTTAGTGTGTTAAATGACCAAAACAGCAATATCCAACAATACAAGAAAGAGAAACAATTCAAGAATTATTTGATCTGAAAGTGATAAGTCAGATAAAATCAAAAATTTTAAATGGGAAACCAACATTTCTCGGTTTGATTCCTTTTATATTGTCACACATCTTTGATATACTTATTCATTTATTTGTTTTATTTATCAAATTCTTCAATGTTTTCATGTTGAAGGCCTAATGTAAAATTTCATAAAATTTTATAGATAGGAGGCAGATCTATAGAAGAATATAGGTCATCGTGAGAAAATGAGCAAATAAGGGAACAATAAAGAAGAGTGGTGATGGAAAGATGTCGACATGGTGGTGATTTCAATTGCTTGTATATGAATTTCTCTTTAGAAATGAAGATGAGTGAGCACGGCAGGTGTGGAGTTAGGATAGGATGATAATTTAAGTGAAGTTACCAACTCTGGTACTAGCAGAGTTAGTACACGCTTTGTTTATCGAAACAAGAACAAATTATAGCTTCCAAATGTATTTGTCAATAATAAATCTCAATCATTATGTTTTTTACATTAAAAACGAAAATGAAAGAATTTTAGTGCATACAAGCGTTACAGCATGTACAAGCGTTACAACATGTGCTTCGGGGATAATTATGGTTATGCTTAATGCATAAATTGATTTTTTACAAAATGCTTATGTAGCATATTTAAAGAATTATTTATACAAAATTTTGCTATATTGTTGAGTTGAAATTATATATAGTTGGGTTGAATTTCTATTTTTGTTTTACAACTTTTCTTTTTTAATTTGAAGTTTTACATCTTCAACAAATAAAGAATGAACTGATAGATCTTATTTTTAAGTTTTATTAAGATTCAAAAATATTTTTAGAGTGACATTTGAAAGAGAGTCTATGGTTAGATTTTAATTTTAACGAATATTAAAATTTGTTGAAATGCATCTTGAACTTATATTTGTTAGATTCTAATTTTATGAAGATTCACTGATATCTATAAAAGGACACTTTGAAGGTTCATACTGGTACAAAAACGTAACTACAATAAACAAAAATATTGCAACTACTAATAAAAGCATTTAAAGACGACATTTTTAATAGTTCAAAGTTAAATGCTTCAATTAATAAACAAAAATATTGCAACTACTAAAATAAGTATTACAACAATTAATAAAGACAAAGATAGTATATAGATAGGCAGACTAGGCTGGCCTTAAATGGAGAACCTACAACAGTAACTGCTTCAAAGCTAAGACCGAATGAAACTGGTTATCTTAATTTACCCTCTCGAAACTTTCCCAAAAAAAAACTAAACGGTGTTTTTTTGAATATAAAAAGAGGGAGCTCTCCGTATTCCAAAAAAATATAAGAGAGAGAAAACAAAAGGAAATACTTGAATAAAAGGAAAGCGAGATACAAACAAGAAAGTACTGACAATAAACTGTTCATATAGAGAAAACTGTGCTCTTTTTCGCCCAAATCGACACAAAAACCCATAATTTTTACCTTTCTGTCCGTTCTCACCTTTACCCTTCGTTACTGTGAGCTATTCTTCTCACTTGATCTTTAAAATTCAAAATTTGGACTAATTTTTATGTAAAAATATGAACTTTTGATCAAATTCAATCAAAAATCTAATCTTTTATTGTTTTTGCAGGTTTTGAGGCAGACATATTAACTTATTTTCATCAACTTTGGTACATTATTCAAAAAGTTTAAGAAATGGGTTTCATGTCAAGAAAAGTTTTGCCTGCTTGTGGGAGTATGTGCGTTTGTTGCCCTGCAATTATGAGTCCAAGTTCTAGGAAACCTGTTAAGAGGTACAAGAGGCTATTGTCTGCAATTTTTCGGAAGAACAATGTAAGTTTTTCATTTTTGTGAATCTGTCAGAGTATTGTTACTTACATTACGTACGGTTGTTTAGTTCTAGCTGTTGATCTTCAACGACGAAAATTTAAGTGCTTATAGTAGCTTTTGTGATTCGTACGATCATAGTGCATGACCCAAATCTAATCAAGTAAGCTGTTAAGTTTGGTGAATGGTGAGCGAATTAATTGACCTTAATTCGTGCAGTTGACTTTTAATCACAATGTTACTCCTTTTCCAAATTTAAAAATGGCAAAACAATTTCTGCTATCTTTTTCTGAACGGTATATGACTTTCTTAGAGCTTCTCCAACCAATTGAGTCCCGCCCTTAATTAATAGGTTTCCAAGCATCAGGCGCGTATTAAATGGGTGCCCGATGTTGGCCCTAAAAATCTTGCTTCCAGACCATTACACTCCCACAATTTTTTTTTTTGTTTATTCCAAAAAAGGGATGTCACCACGTGTCATTAAAATCGCAAGATGTACCATCTAAACAAAGGAGCAACCTATGTAAGGTTGGACTCGCATTGTATGGAGTTCGGTGATAAAGAGTTTAGTGTGTCGAAGAGACCATTAGATTTATAAACTATGTCTGATGTAACTGATTTTGGTGATGGATTTGATGTCGTTGAGGCTTATCAACTTGTGGTGCCGTCTTGGAGAGCTCAGTTCATAGAGCCGATTTTGACGGATTTGGTGTTATTGTGGTACATCATTGATTTTGTGATGCCGTCTTAAAGGAGTGGTGCTACATGCATGTATGTGGAAGGAGAGAGATTTATCTTGTATGCAGAGATTTGGATTTTGGCTATGTATTTGAATTGGTGATTGAGAGAATCATTTTTGGTCTTGGTGGTGTTGAGATTACTTTGAAATCTGCTTTATTTTGATTTTGGATATTTGCAACACTTTTTTGGCAGGTAGGGACGTTGTCTGAGCTCGTTAATAAGGTGTGATGGGGGTAGCTTCGCTAGAACTTATTAGGTAAATATTCATTTTTGGTTCTATCTCATTATGAGATTTTGGTTTAAGGTGGAATTCTTTTGAAGAGTTTTATGTTGAAAAGAGAATTTGATTCAAGGTGCGGTGTTAGAGATATATGATTTTGCATCAAGGTGGAGTGCTAAATTTGGTGATACAAAATCGTAAATAAATGGAAACAAACATGCAAAATGAAAAGTAAATATTTTTAATATGGAAATGCATAAATTATTGCTTGTATTTGCATGAGCTGGTAAGGAAATAAATGCAAGATTATTTTCTACTATCTTTGCAAAAGAAGGGAATGATTGATTTACTTACTATGTTTATGCCACTTGTTTCTTCTACAATTTGCCTCCATTATTTCTTATCATATCTTGGTAATTTGATTGATGACTCACATGGATTTCACTGGGTATGTATTGTGGGTAGACTTAATTGTATACTCATCCTAGCATGGTGTCAGCGATCCTTGGATAGAGTGTCTTTTCTTATTAAGCCTAATTTGAGGTTTGAATATGCAAACTCTTATTTTGTAATCTTTTGTAATTCTCTCATGTGAAATAAAATATCTCTTCTTTGAACTGGACGTACACCATCTCGATGGTAGTAGAACCAGTATAAATATTGTGTCTTCATGTTTCTTCGTTATAGTTATTTACAATTGTTTGAAGTAGTAAAATAATTGCTATTATATTAAATTGGTGTTAATTGACAAATCTATATCATGTTTATTGTTCTTTTGCACCTGTGCAATTTTTCGCGCAACAGATTGGTATCAGAGCAAAGCGATTTGTTTTAAATCGTATATCAATTATTTCTACAAAGGTTGATAGATTCAGTGGTGATTATGCTATTACTATTTTGGCGGAAAGGAGGCTTTTGGTGGAGAAGATTATGTTGAGAAAGAAGTGTTTTAGGCTTGGAACTTTGATGTAGTTTGAGCTTTAGATTCTCATCAAAGTGGATTTATATGTTAGAACATGGTCTGACCAATCGTTGAAAAAGACTTTGTAGAAAACAATTTAGCGAAATTGTTTAGAGGTGGTAGCGACCTAAGACAAACCGCTGGAGGTATTAGCGACCTTTTTAAGTGTTTGGGGATTTTTTATAACTTCAAGTTCAGTTGAGAAATGCTCGCCAATGTGGAGATCTGTTAGGCGTGACTCACATTGTATGAGAGTTTAGTGATAAAAAGTTTAGTGTGTCGAAGGAACCATTTGGTTAAGAAACTATATCTGATGTAGCTGATTTTGATGACGGATTGGGTGCCGTTGAGACTTATCGACTTGTGATGCCATCTTGGAGAGTTCAATTCATAGAGCTGATTTTGACGGATTTGGTGTCATTGTGGTACATTGATGACTTTGTGATGCCGTTTTAAAGGAGTGGTGCTACATGTAGTATGTGGAAGGAGAGATTATCTTGCATATAGAGATTTGAATTTGACTCTGTATTTGAATTGGTGATTGAGAGAATTATTTTTAGTCTTGGTAATGTTCAGATTACTTTGGAATTTGCCTTATTTTGATTTTGGACATTTACAACTTTTTGTTGGCGGACGGGGACATAGTTTGAGATCGTTAATAAGGTGTAATGGGGGATTTCTTTGCTGGAACCCATGGTAATATTCATTTTTGGTTTCCATTTCACTATGAGATTTTGGTTTAAGATGGAGTTTTGTTGAAGAGTTTTATGTTGAAAAGAAAATTTGGCTCGAGGTGAGATTTTGAAGATATGTGATTTATTTTCATCTTTGCTAATGAAAGGAATTAGCGATTTACTATGCTTGCGCCATTTGTTACTTCAGCAATTTGCTTTCATTATTTACTACCATATCTTGGTAATTTGATTGATGACTCATATAGACTTTACTGGCTATATATTGAGAGTAGACTTCATTGTAAACTCATCTTGGCATCGAGCAAGTGATTCTCTAATAGGGTCTCCTCTTGTTAAGCTTAACTTGAGTTTTGCATATGTAAACTTTTATTTGTAATTTCTTATAATTTTCTCATGTAGAATAAAATCTTTTTTTTGGACTGGACGTACACTAAGTCAATGTTAGTGGAACTAGTATAAATATTGTGTCTTTTTGTTTTTTCGTTATACTTGTTTACTATTTGTTTGACGTAATATAATAATGCTATCAGATTAGTTTGATGTTCAATTGACAAATTTAGATTTTGTTTATTGTTCTTCCGCATTTATGCAACCATTTTTGCACAACAACCTAATCAACTTCACATTGCCCTTATCCCGAGACGACTTACATATCTTACACGAGCTATCGAAGGGGCACATGCTTTATGTGTGGACTACTCTGGACATATAATGCAGAAAGGTATATTTTTGAGGATTTTAACCTTGATTCAAAGAAGCAGTAAATACTTTATTAACGAGTCAAAATGCTTTAAAAATGCAAGGTCTATGGCGAACAAAAAACGACTACTAGAGGATGTTAGCTTATGCATTGAAAATACTAGCAATTTTTTAGGGATTTTCAGTGTATTTTTATACAATCCGGTATGCAACCTTTCATGCATCTTTAGTAGGTGCCGACATAAAAGATGGGTAGTCTTGATTGTATGCATTACAAATGGAAAAATTGTCCTGATGCATACCATAGAGCCTAAAACGGTAAAGAAAAACCCAATTATTATATCGAAAGCGGTAATTTGTACGATTTGTGGATTTGATATGCTTTCTTTAGAATGTTTGGATCTAGAGATGTTGCACGTATTTAGCGATCTATCATTTGACAAGGTAAATCCTGTGTCATTAACTCTTGGTCAATTGCGAACATATATATGGTTTTGGAGATGCGATTTATTCAAAATAATGCACCATTGCTGAGACATGCTCATTGAATAACATTGAAACAAACAAAGTTTGTTGAGATGTAAAGTAAACAAAAAGGATGTTGAAGGAGCTTTTGGCAAAAAAGATGTTGAAGGAGCTTTTTGCGTCCTTCAATCTGGATTTGCAATATCTAGCAATGCTCGTCAATTATAGCCTTGAAAATAGATGTCCATAACCATGTTTACATGTATAATTTCTACATAATATGATAATTGAAGGTGAATGACATATGGACAAGGATCATTGTCATTACGAATATGACGGCGCAAAACAAATGTCAGATATATTCTGGGTTTTGAAATCGATGAAGCTTTCAACATTATGTAGATCGTTAGCCTCCTTTCAAAATGCAGAACTTTACAATAGGCTTTCAAAAAAAAATTAGGAATCATATTTAGAATGCCTATGGAGTATTAGTTTACTTGTAGCTCTGGTGAATCACGTGTGCATGCCTATTTATTTTCTATTTGTACTTTTACGTTAGGCTTGTCTTGTTTTTTTCTTAATAACCGTTCATCTTGTGTGGTATGTTTACATGGATTCTAAAATGACATAACATTGATTAATAATCACATAAAACAAAATTTGGACATTACAAAGTAGTGTTAGTAATACGAATTATTATGCTTAAAATATACTATATATGTGTGAACATAATTATAATTATTTGTTTTTTGTGCTCCATCCAATATTGGGTTTGAACTTCATCCATTCTCAACAAATCTTTTTCCATAACTTCTTGTTCTTATTTTTGATGTTTAGTTTCTGCTTTCAAATGTTTAAGATCTATTTTATTTGTCATCTATCTACCTTCCTATACATATTGTCATAGTCCGAGTTATGTACTTTAGGTTACCTGTCAGGCTTGTTGGCAGCTATTGTGGACTATGTGTTTTTATATATATATATATATATATATATATATATATATATATATATATATATGCTCTCTTCTTTCAGAAGATCACACATTTTTGGTTTTCAAAAAAGATCTAATTTTATTGGTTTAATCTCTGCAAATTTTCGCATTATGTTAATTTTTGCACGTGTCTGCTTAGTTCTTTCTTAATGTCTTCTTTCTTGAATTTCATGAGAGGTGTTCACTCTAGAATTTAAGCCAACTTCAGCTTTGCTTCTTTTTTTGTTGCTTTTATAATCTACCATTGGTTTATAATCTACCCAATGTGTTCATCGGACTTGAGTAGTATGATGATTTTGATGCTTTTATCTCACTTTTTATTTGTTCTAAATTCTAATGTCTTCAATCTGTCTGCATTATCAAATTTTCACTTCGGTTGATTTATAAACAGTCTATAACAATGCATAACTTGGCAATAGTGTGATTTTTTAAACACCGTTTTCCCTTGCAAAAAGCTGTAAGAACTTTCCACTCGTGACCCTTTTTTGATAACTAAAGGAAAGAAGGATTATATACCAAAGAACAAATGAAAACGAAGGCATACCAAATGATATTCTTCTTCCATTCCACTTAGTTTTATTTTTATTTTTATTATTCTACAAACTCTCGTTTCCTGAAATTGAGTTTGTCGATTGATTTTTCTGAATTGGACTTGAATCGCCGACAATGAATGCTTTATGTTAAAGGTATTCATTATTATTTTTCAAAACTTATCATCACATTGGTAATTACCCGGAATTGAATTTTTGCTGTAGTGATGTAAACGTTGCACATGTCATATTTTTTGTTGCCATGAATTGGATGAATGATGGGTCAGAGGGGTATCGTGTTGCTTGTAATCATTTTTCAGAAATTTAATTTTGAGAATTCAAATGATTTGTGTACTCTTCTTCATATGTATAAGACTAACGTGATTTAGATGAAGAAATATTGAATAATTTGATGAATTTCTCAAGATTGAAAGTGAATTGTTTATTGAATTAGGGGGAAATTAAGCCATCAAGGATGTTGGGGCTGCAATAGCCGTTGGGCCTTGGATGTCAATTTAATAGGCGCTCATATCAGGTGCCTATTTGATGGACGTTTGAAGTTATACGTCTATTTAATACGAGTCCGAGGCTAGTTCATGATCCTGAATTGGTTCCTAAAGATTAACATAATATAACATGTAATTCTCGTGTTGGGGCGTTGCTTTTAAATGCTGAATATTGAGGCTGATGAGGCCTTGTTGGAGATGCTCTTAGGCTCTTGTTATTTTGGCATCAATCAGATAGTGAGACCAAGAAATCAACACATTAAGAAGGCTTTGTACTTCCACTCTTCCAGAACCTTTAAATTTCATTTGTTTCTTTCTGGCGAATTTTGGGTGTACACTGTACAGTATCAGTAATTACACCTTTTGTTGAGTGAACCTTATTCGAAAATACAGGGAAATAAATTCACATACCATGGATGGGTTTGAATTAATAGAATACGTGGTCGATTTCTTATATAATATTTGAGTTGCAAATAATAGTAGCCATTTTTACACAATCAGTTTTGCTCCCTATGTTATTGGATTACTCCCAATGGTAATCAGTGACACTGCATTGACAAGGGAAGATGTAGTCTTGAGTATTTATTACTACTAGTACTATTATTTTTATTATCATCAACATAATGGTTTTTTTATTTTTTCATTGTTATTACTTTTTTTTTTTAAAATCTTAGTTTATGCTTTCACCTTTAAATCTCTTGTTATTATTATTACCTATATATTGTTTTTGTCTTTTGGTTTTGAGATCCATCTATAGCCAAACCCAACATGCTTGGGATTAATGGCTTAGTAGTAGTTGTTGCTGCAGTAACCTTGCATGCTACAGTTTTTATAGCTAACTCAAGTGTATGTATTTGGGTCTTTGAAAAAATGTACTCTTTTGGAATAAATAGCAAATGAGCTGAGCATAGTATAAAAGAATAAATAGTTGACTTCGAAGCGCAATTTTTTGGTTCGACCGTGAACTTTCTAAAATACCATTTGTCATATACAATTTAAGTATCATATGTTATTCCATGTCCAACCACCTAAAAGAAGGGAAAATCCTACATGAATACATATGTTAGTCCTGCTATTTTTAGGCTAAATTGGAACCATTTAATAAAGCTGAAACATGAATATATTAATGTATAATTTAACATATCTTTGCTAGTAGTACCGGCTGTATAGAACCGCTCTACACAACCGTCTTGCTCAAAAAATATCTTTGCTAATAGTAGAAACATTAGCGTGAAATAATAAAAACGTCAGTCGAAAGATATTACCAAGTCTAGTATGACGTAAAAGTAAGATCTAGCAAATTATTCTACTTAACCAAGTCAAAACGCCTCTCTATTAATATTGTTAAACCTGGACATCATTTGAAAATAAAATCTAACAAATAAATTTTCTTTGTCAATTCAAAACGTCCGTCTATAAATATTGCTAAATCTCAATATCACTCAATAATAGGATCTACGAAATAAAGTTTATTCAGTTTTATTTATTAACTAGTAATAATATATTCCAATATTGAAAGCAATAAAACATTGGTTATTGCGACTTGAAAACAAAAATTAAACCTCGTGATTTCAGTGCACGCGTGCGCGCGTGCACACACACACACATATATAAATCATTTTCGTTTGAATGTGTCAAACATGTAACATTTAAAGTAAAACAACTCATGCACGAAGCGTGCCTTGACGCTCGTACTTTATAGCGACTTTGGTTGAACATCTAGTTTATTGTGGGAGTGTAATCCCAATTTTTTTGATTTACTTTGTCGTCTCTCTTAATATTATTACCAGTAGCATTGATTAATGTGTGCTAACATTACAACTTATATTGCAAAATAGTACATACGCTGATAGTTCAATTTATTCGTTATCTAAGTCGAAGTTGAAGGTGGTGCCTGGCGCAACGGTAAGGTTACCCGGCTGGTAATCTGGAGCGCGCAGGTTCGAGTCCCGGCCTCTTCACATATGTGAAGGAAAGGCTGTGCGCACTAATCGACCACCCCCAGAGCCCGGAAAGCCGTGAGAATAGTACCAGGACGGGAGATTGACCTGGGAAGTCCTCTCGCGCTTGAGTACGGGAGCCTTTGGCACTGGGTATCCACCTTTGTCTAAGTCGAAGTTGGTCTTTGTTCTCTATTAATGTTGCTTACTTTAAATTATCCACTTAAAGATATTTTGGAGTTTTCTTGTTACAAGCCTCTGCTTACCCAACGCTTAAAACACAATCACATTTTCCGTCCAGAAATATCAATGTTGATCCGCCTTTTTGTAAGACAGTCACATTATGAATTTCAGACAATCGAAGCGCGCCGTACTTGAGCATGTGCTTAGGCAAGCCCGGACATTCTTGGTTGAAGCAACATAACTCTCAATGACTTGGACTGTTGGTGCATTGGATTTTGGTTCAACCTTTTTCGAATCGGTCAATCCGGTTCGGCCATGTGGGTTCGACCATCATCATTCCATAAGTTTTGTATTGGCCATCCCGGTTTGGTTTTCCTTGGTTTGGTGTGGGGTTCACCACTTTGTCACACTATGCTCCGGATGCCCATCCGTGGTTCGGCCATACCGAACTGACCCGGTTCGACTATGCCGAACCGAAGGTAGGCATGTACCATTGATGCGTCCCTGGTCTTCCACTGCTCGACGTGACCATGTCCATGATCTCCACTACTTTCGAATCGGCCTTCACGTGTTCATGCCAGACCGGATTAGGCCACTACTATAAATACATGAATTTTGGACATTTCAAGGGATCAGATTCTTTTGTCAAGCATATATGCACAAGGATATTGCCGTAGCACCCTTATCTCTTTTCTTTACTTTATTACACAGAAATTAACTGTATTTGTATTTGTACGATATAATAAACGATTGATTACACTAAGTGGACGTAGACCTGATTGCTGAACCACTATAAAATTTGTGTGTCTCTTACCTTTACCTTTACTTGCAATTTTTGTGTTTGGATATTGTTGTGATTGGATTTTGGGTGTTGAACTCAGAAGAACCTTTTTTGTGTCAACAATCAACTAGGCTGCGCTAAATCAGCATGCAACAAAGTCTGGTAAAAAAGTTGATAGTTTGAGATTTCAAATAAATTGCTCAAGGGGAGGATGTTAAGGAGGAGGAGACCATTTAATATGGGAATTTTTGTAAAACACCGTTTTATGTTTCAAAATTCACAGCTGCCCTTTCTTGAAGACATGTAACGAAAAAAAAAAAAAAAAAAAAAACCTCGGGAATATTTGCCCTTTCTGGGTTGTAATTTGCAAATATTTGCATTTGGTTTTAGCAAAAAGTTCTGATCATAAAAACCTTTGATTAACATTTAAATTTTATTTCCAAAAAGTAAATTATCAAAATTAAAAACAGGAGTGTACTTTAAAACGTGTTTTGGGGATGAATTTTTCACTTACCAAATCTGGAAATAAAGGGCAGAATCAAATTTCCACTTAATATATCACCTTTAACTTACACAACATTCATCGACAATGGATTTTTATTTATGCATTGTCCTCATACCTAGCTAACAACATACTTATTCTTCAGGATGGTTCTTCAAATGAAAGAAAAATCACAAAACTCTGTGAATATGCTGCAAGAAGTCCACATAATTTCCCAGAGGCAAGTCTCATCTTTTATTGTGTGTCCAATTCTGATATATTCTTATGCTTCGAACTTTCGTTAAGTTAGGAAAACTAACGCGCTCTTTCTTTACTTGCTATAGATTGCAAAGTTCTTAGAAAAGCGGAGCTACAAAGAGTTACGTGCAAATAACACAAACTCTATCCAGGTCATTACAGAGATCTATTGTAAATTGCTTTGCATATGTAAAGAGAAGATGTAAGTTCAGTACTCATATTGCCTTTTCTCTTTCTTGGGGCATGCATGCACACTCATATATATGCACACACTTGTATATAAGCGCGCACTCATATATATATGCATACATACACATATTATATATTCACATTGCATACACACACACACACAGATATATATATATATATATATATATATATATATATATATATATATATATATGCCTATTTGAACACAAAACTAAACACAAATGGTGACACAAAGGGTTTGGGCCATTGGATCTTTTTGCGGATGGTGGAATATAGGGGGACAATTTAATAGTGGAGATTCTTTGTGTTACCAATTGTGTCTAAATGAATTTTCCCATCCACCTGTGTGTGTATGCACACAAAACTGTTAAACGTTTCTCCAGCAAGTTACTTTTTATTTGTATTATTAATCAAGCTGTTAATGCCAATGCGAGTGCCAATTATTCTTCACCTGGATATTTTTGAACTCACAATAATCACTTTATATTCTATATGCTTTGTTCTTGAATAATATTTGTGTAAAGCACTAGCCTTGTTCATTAAGCTTTGGTATGCGATTCTTGAATGATATTTTAACCAATATCGTTCATTACTATGTGTAGAAATCAACTATGGTATTGCTATTATACTTTTGTTAATATAGATGAAGTCATTATCTATCTGTATGTACCTTGAAATGACCAAATTAAGTTTTCCTAGATCTCCGAAAGTAACATATTATGGTATTAGGAATGGAAAACAGTGAGGTGATCAAGGGAAGAATCAATTTGTTTATAAATAATTTCATGTAATTTTATATCAAATATGTCGTTACTAAACGGTTTGCTTATTTAATTATTTCTACAATTGTGGAATAGGGCATTTTTTGCTGGTAGCCTACTAAATGTGATTGCTGAACTATTGGATTACAAGCAGCAAGAAACAATCAAGATACTTGGATGTGAACTTCTAACAAGATTCATCTCTAGCCAGGTGTCAGTTATATTTCAGATTGGCTTTTAAGTTTTTATCCCTATACACTAAATGTTATATCGTGCTCATATAATTAAATCAATATGGTAAGCCTCATACTATGCATCTAATGTTGGACATCACTTAAAGCACACTACTTTTGCTAATATTTTGAGTCCCAAAATTTATGTAAGATGTCAGCTGGCTTATTGGGTTTTAAGGGGGGGGGGGGGGGAGGGGGTGTTGGTTGATTCATTATTGTAACTACATTTCATTTCAAGACTCCTTATGTTTTGATACTTTATGTTTGTTTGCCTAAAATTTACTGTTAAAGAAATAAATACTGACTTGTTTTAGGGTATACAATGTCAGATGAAAAGCCTGTGTACTGATTTTTGATTTAAAAAAAAATTACGATCTTCCTCAATTATTTATTTTTTTCAAAATTTATTCATTTCAATTGCATCGTTTCTTCTATAAACAGGCAGTTAAAACATTCATCTGATTTACGTTTGTTCCTTTATAAACAGGCAGTTAAAACATTCATCTGATTTACTTTTGTTCCTTTATAAACAGGCAGATAGCACTTATGCACATACTATCGAGAGTTTTGTTCACAAGGTTTGCAATTTGGCTTCTAAGGATTGCGAGGAAGATAATAAGCTTCTGCGTGCTGCAAGTCTGCAATGTTTGGCTGCAATGGTATTTACTTTCCTTGTTTCAAATGAGTTGTGAAGTTAAAACCTTTTTATTAATAGTATTTATTTTATTGCTTTTGAACAGATCTGGTTTATGACAAAATATCAGTCTTTCTTTAAAGACATCGACAAGGTATGTATTTAAATATCATCTTGTTTTCTAATTTATTTCTTTGAGTTTTGATATACTTCTATTGGTTAATCCAATACCTGTATGTGCTGCAGATTGCTTGGACCACGTTGCAAAATTATGGAATAGAGGAACAAAATAATGAAGGCATTCAAAGGCGAGATCCACACCATAATTGGGTTGATGAAGTTGTTAGAAGTGAGGTGAGAGATGTAGCAAATCCTGCTAATGATGTTGGACCAATAGCATTTTTGCCACAACCAGTGTTCAAAGATTCATCTACTCTCTCAAGGTACCGGCAATTTGATAAAATATTCCCTTATAGATTAACATACAATAAATTTGCCGTTGTTTCATGAACCATAGCCATATTGGATGGCTGTAGTTTTGTTAAGAAGTAGCTCAATTAAATGCAAAATTCTTCCACTTACTTCTTATCGGTTTTTACGTCGGGTGTAACAATAATGCATTTGAGTCCATCCTATTTTTAAGCATGTTAGTTTTTCTTCTTCTTCAAATTTCTGTAAATGCAATGTCTCGAAAGGTTGCACGTTAAGAAGTATCTTTGTTTTCCTTGTGATTTTCTCAGTTCTAAGTGTGCAATAGATAATATTCTACGTACCATGTCCCCCTACAGAGAAGAGCGTGAAACTCCCGAAGTATGGTCGCATATTTGCATTCAAAATTTGGCTAAACTTGCCATGGAAAGCATAACTATTCGCTATGTTTTTGATCCAATGTTCATCTACTTTGACACTGGCAAGCACTGGGGAGCTGGAAATGGATTGGCTTTGCGCGTGTTAAATGAAATGCTCTATTTTGTAAAAAGCTCAGGTGAATTTTGTTATTCTGTTTCCCAGTTAATGCCCAACCAAAATTGGAAATATGGGTTTCCTGGTTTTTCAGCAATAACGCATCAGATGAAGGCGTTCTAATCATATATTCTAAATGCTGCTTATGTTTTCTACATCCTATTACACACTTCTTCAGACTACTTATATCAACATAAAAAATGAAGTTACACGTGAGTGGTGCATAATTTATGAATGAAATGTGGCAATGAGTGGATGTAAACAATAACCTTTTGAAAGAGTCTTGTTTTTCACTCTCTGGTCTTCTCAGTAGCTACTTTTCTTCGATTTTGTTCAAGTTATGTTGCTCATTGGTATTATTGCTAAATGTCCATACATGCTGTTCCTTACTTGTTATGTTGCCAATCAGGATACGAGCAAATGATTTTATCTGCCATTATTAGACACTTGGATCACAAAAATGTCATGCATGACCCTCAGATGAAAACAGATATCATTCAAGTAGCCATTTGCTTGGTTCAACATCTAAGATCAAGATCAGTGGTTGCTGAACTCGGTGTGGCAATCGACTTGTGTAGGCATTTGAGGAAAAGTATACAAGCTACTATGGAAGCTGTTGGTCCTAAAGAGTCAAATTGGAATGACTTGCTTCAAAAATCTATCGAGGAATGCTTGCTAGAAATTGCCAAAGGAGTATGCACTTATCTTTTACATACAGAAATGACATCTTTCCATATAAAATTCTGCATGTGTTACTTAACAACGTCCAGCTTCAATTTATTTATTTATTCTTTTGTATTTCATTTTACCTCGTTTGTAATCTTGTTGCATTTAATAGGCTGGTGATGCTTACCCACTTTTTAACTTGATGGCGATAACCCTGGAGAAACTACCAGCTTCTGCAATAGTTGCTAAGGCAACAATTGAGTCTATGTTGGTTCTTGCTGATATCATCTCCTTCATATATGCACATCAACAACTGGTTAGTTTCATTTTATTAAATTTGTCTATCATTCAATTTTATTAATTTTATGGTGGATATTGAACTTTCATAAACAAATATATACGGTCATTGACATTGTCTGAATACAGTATTTCTGTTCTACAGTATAGGAAGCTTGAAAGTTACAGTTTATATGTTTGTGATTTCTGTCTACATTACACTGAACTGAAATAGTGACACTTTGATAACTATTTAAGGAATGGCTTCTAATTTGATTTTAAAATAAGATGCAAATAACTAAGAACATAATATGATGGCAACTTTTTTAGTTTTACGTGCCTTGAATTTTAATGTTTTTGTTCATTCTTAACAGGTTTTTCCAGAGTGTCTCTTATCACAACTCATCAAAACTATGATGCATCCAGATCTTGAAACACGTGTTGGAGCTCACAAAATATTTTCAGTTATCCTAGTCCGAACTCCAGCACATCCAAAATGTAATTATGAACGCAACAGGCGACAGTCAAAATCCATGTCAGCATTTGTATCAGCTGCTGCTCTTTTTGAGAAACTCAGGAAAGAAAAGGAACTTGAAACTTCTGATATGTTTCAGAAACAAAATTATAATGGTGTTAGCATAAAAGAGGTTGATGAGAATGAGTCTAGAAATGGAAGAATATGGAGAAGTCCACCGTATTTTCATAAATTAAGCTCCACAGAACCGGTAGTTGCATTATATTTGATTACTCTCGTGTGTCATAACTGGAATTATTTATGACAATTTTCTGAATTAGGAAATCAACATAATTACCTTAAACGAAGATCAAATTGCTCAGTTGCTCTCCGCTTTTTGGTTGCAAGCCAACCAACCCGATAATCTTCCTGAAAATTATGAAGCAATAGCCCATTCATTCAGCCTGACACTTCTATCTTCACATCTGAAGGTAGGGCTAATTAATTTGTTGTCATAACTTTTGTTTTTGTGTGAGGAAATCTCATTATTGCCTTAATAGATAGTTAATAAATACATCCCCTCCTACTTTACTTTCTAAAATGACTCAACCATTCAGTTGCATAGTGGGAATATTAGCATTATTCCTTGTATATCGCAACACATCATTTTTGAATTTTCTTTTCCTGTGTTTTGTTTCACCTTCTTAATAGATCACTCAGTAGATTATATATTTAGTCAAAAAAACCTTCTGGTTGAAAGCGATAATTTGTCTCACAATTTGTTACATGGTGCAGAATTCAAATCACAGCAATACTATAAGGTTCTTTCAACTTCCATTATCTCTTATGAATGCCTCACTTGACTCAAGTGGTTAGAGATTTTTTTTCCCCCCTTTATTTTATTAGTAGCATTTAAGATTTACAGTCAGTATAATTGTCCATGGTAATTGGGCTTATGAGTTTTTGTTCCTTTTTAAAACAGCAATACTGCGTCCTTCAAGACAGAGATGTATCCTTACATTAGCTATAGGCATGCTTGCATTTGCTGGAAAAATCCACCAAATTGCCGAGTTTGCTGTTCCTCTTGAGCTTTCGATATCCTCGAATGTAATTTTTCACTCATTACAATACAGTAAAAATTCTGCTGTATAACTGTACTGACATCTAAGTATATTCTTTCAGGCAGACCCTTATCTAAAAGTTGGAGACGACCTGCAAGTATGTGTTAAACATGAAGCACACTCGAAAGTTTTGGCTTCTGAAGTGGACCGCCAAGGAGCCAGACCTGTACCTGCAGTAACTAGGAATTTAGTGCTTGAAGTTATTCAAAACCTCATTCATATTACCGTTCCAGTTCTATCCAAAATGACTAATGTAAATGCTTGAGCAGAACATCTGTATTCCTGTATCTCTTGTTGTGTCGACTAATTTTGACCCTATTATCTTTATTGCTTCACAGATGGAAACTAATGAGTTAGCCATGCAGTTGTCTGAAACATTTACGCCAGATGATGGTCCTTTATTTAGTTCAATGCCACTTCGTAGCTGGGATAATCTTCAAGCACTTGCAATGTCTGAAGGGTCCATTTCCTTGGATGAGGTGTGCTTTTAAAGTTTTTTTTTTTTTTTTTTTTTGTAAATTTCTGAAATTACACATAATTAATCAAAATCTAACGCTAAAGCTCAATCGATTATAGTTTTTTTTTTCCTATACTGATGATTTACGTTTATTATAATAGTTTTTAAAGTTTCTTGGTTCTTCTTTTACTTATGTAGAACAAAAATCTCAAAACTGAAGAGTCTATATCTTCTATTTCAACTGTACCTTCATCTCTGTCGATTGGTCTCATTTATAGTTTAGTAGCACAGTTTGAAATTGGCACGACTAATCTTATGCTCCCTTTTTTTGAACAGGGATCTTCAAGAACATCATCAGTTAGTAATGACATTATTAATCAATCGCCAGCCACCGATCTTAGGAGCTTCACCTCTCGAGTTACAACAAAACCACAGCTGTCGCCTGTCATTGGAGTTGGCCAGTTACTAGAATCAGTATGTTTTTTCCCTCTTCTTCTGAATTTATGGAATTAACAAAACACAAAAAAATTCCAATCCTTGTGGAAAATACATGGTAATCCCTTAACTGTTAATTAGTAAATGCTATAGTGAGACCACTATATATATATATATATATATATATATATATATATATATATATATATTGGGGCATGGAATGTGTTTTTATATATACTTTAAGAAGACCCTATTATGGAAAAAGATCTACAAGTCAATGTTCCTCTCTGTTATTTTTGGAGCAACCTATCTTTTTCTGAAGTATAGCAACTATTGTGGAAACTGCGCCCTATGCGGAAGCTGTTTTACCCACCAGGATCTTATTCATCCAAGTACATAAAGATGATTTTAATGGAAAACGACACAAATATAAAATTACACGCTCAAACACAAGATATTCCACCCAATCATCCTCTTTATTGATTAACCAAAACAAATTTTGTTTACACTCAATGGATCAAAAACCAAAATAAACAAACTACAATATTAATCAATAACCTTATTAAGATAGTCAAAGAATATCTAGATGACTACAGTATTGTTGGAGAAGGAGAACCATGAACGACGACAAACCTTGGACAACCTGGATTCACGGCCTGCATCTTTCAGCAGTAAATATGAATAGCTTCTCGTAGCCCTAATTCTTAAATTGTTCTCCAAGGCACAAGCCTTGGAGGCACAAAGCCTCCGAAGATACTCTCGGTTACTTGACCTAATTTTGAAAGTTGCTTATGTACAAGAATAGAAGACCTTGGCAAATATCCAAATTGCCCTTTCAAAAATCTTTTAAATATAACTTGCAAAAAATCTGGTTAAAAAAACAAGACCACGTCGACTCGGACGTTTGACCAAACACTCGGGAACCAATTTCCTTCAGGTCAGACGTCATACGTCAGACCACCTACTCTGTTCTTTTGCTGCTCCTTTCAGCTACAACTTGCACTATTCGAATTACTGAACTTCAAATCTCTTGTCGTCTTCAAAATCAATGTAATTTAATATCACAAATCACAACACTTCACCTTAAAATGAAATCACAACACTTAACCTTAAAATGAAATCACAACACTTCACCTTAAAATGAAATTACAACACTTCACCTTAAAATGAAATCACATCAACAATCAAGTCATTCGACTACAATGGACATATGATATCACAAATCACAGATTAATCCATCTTAATTTGAAATCATATCAACAGTCCAACAATCACCAAATAAGTCAACCTAGCTCTCTTTCAGCGACCAACTATTCTCAATTAAAACCATTACAAACGCAACCCATCGCCTGCAAAAGATGCATCTTTCACCCTGAGAACCAACGGTCTCAAAAGCGTTTGTAATAACACAAGGTTCTCCATCTTGTGGATTTTTCAAATCAACATCTACAACTTTGTTTGAGCTCTTTTCCTGATCACCCTGAATCCCTCGAGCATCATCAACGTGAAGACCCAAGTCGAAAACATGAACTGAATCACCAAGGTATAGGCAAATCAAACCAATTGCCTTCTTCTTCCATCTTCTTTCATCCATAGATCCATATCCGAGGGCTTCTTCCCATCTCCATCAATCAGATCATGAATATCATTGAGGTATATAACATTCTTTATCTTTGGCTTTCAAGTTCTTCCAATTTCTTCTATCAAAAAAGTCATCTTTAGAAACATCATCATATCTGACTTAAAAGAAATCATTTTTTTTTTCAATCCAAAATCACTTTAAGCTTTGCGATGATCGTGCTCTAATACCAATTGTTGTGGAAATTACGCCTTATGCGGAAGCGGCATTACCCACTAGGATCTTATTTATTCAATTACTTGACGATGATTCTAATAGAAAAGAACACTGATATAAAATTACATGCTCAAACACAAGATATTTCACCCAGCCGTCATCTTTGTTGATTCACCAAAACAAAATTTGTTTACACTCAATGGATCAAAAAAAATTAACAAACTATAATATGAATCAATAACCGTATTGGGGTAGGTAAAGAATATCTTGATGACTACAATATCGTTGGAGAAGGGGAACAATGAAGAACGACGGCAAACCCTTTGACAACCTGAAGACAACCTGCGTCTTTCAACAGCAATATGAATAGCTTTTTCAGTCCTAATTTCTAAATTCTTCTCCAGGGCACAAGCCCCCTCCAGCTTGACCTAATCCTGAAAGTTGCCTATGTAGGAGAATAGAAGAGCTAGAAAAATATCTAAATTGTCCCTTCAAAAATCTTTGCAAAATAAAATAAAAAAAAAAAAAAAAAAAAACAGGACCAATGGATCAAAAACAAAAAATTAACAAACTACAATATGAATCAATAACCGTATTGGGATAGGTAAAGAATATCTTGATGACTACAATATCGTTGGAGAAGGGGAACAATGAAGAACGACGGCAAACCCTTGGACAACCTGAAGACACAACCCGCGTCTTTCAACAGCAATAAGAATAGCTTTTTTCGGTCCTAATTTCTAAATTCTTCTCCAGGGCACAAGCCCCCTCTAGCTTGACCTAATCCTGAAAGTTGCCTATGTAGGAGAATAGAAGAGCTAGAAAAATATCTAAATTGTCCCTTCAAAAATCTTTTGCAAAATACCCAGTAAAAAAAAGAAGAAAAAAAGGACCACGTCTCTTAGACGTCTAACCAAACACTCGGGAACCAATTTCCTTCAGGTCAGACGTCTGACCAGAGGTCTCAGACGTCTGACCACCTGCTCGGATCTTTTCCTGCCCCTTTCAGCTACAACTTGCAATATTCGAGTTAACGAACTTCAAAATCTCTTGCTGTCTTCAACATCTATGTGATTTAATATCACAAATCAAAACAATAACTATATCATAATTCATAAGGTAATGCCATGTTAATTCATATCTAAAAATACATTACCAGAAGTTGAATTTTGCATGAACTATGAACTACCAAGTGTAGCCAGGTTCCTATTTTTAAACCCCATTATCATATTGTAGTCACATTTTTTTTTTCTCATAAAACCAGTCACATTTTAACTAGTCCGAAGCCACATCATGATTCATACCGTAGTCACGTTCTGAAACCCCATTATCATACTGTAGTCACATTTCTTCTTATTATTCCAATTTTGAAATATAATAACAATATCATAATTTGTAAGATAATGTCATGTTAATTAGTCTCTAGAAATTCGTGCCCAGAGGTAGAATTTTATACGAACTTCCAAGTATATCCAGATTCCAGTTTTGAAATATAATAATAATATCATAATTTGTAAGATAATGTTAATTAGTCTCTGGAAATACATGACCGGAGGTAGGATTTTATATGAACTACCAAGTATATCCAGGTTCCAATTCTGAAATCCCATTATCATATTGTCATTACATTTTTTTTTTAGATGTCCATTTAAAATCAATGCTTAAAAACTGACCGTTAAACATATATTTTCTTGTAATATAGGCGCTTCATGTAGCTGGACAAGTGGCAGGGACAGCCATCTCTACTTCGCCTATCCCCTATGGAACGATGACAAGCCAGTGTGAATCTCTAGGCCTGGTTATGAGAAAAAAGTTGTCCACATGGCTTGTTAACAATGAAGATGATGTTGTATCAGATACTTCTCTTCCCTCACTATCTATTAACAATCACCTTGGTTTGGCAAAGGTACAGTACATGTATCAAGTTATTCTTTTTCATAGTTTATGAAGTTTACTTATGGTCTCTTGATAGAGGTCATAACAAATTTAAAAAATGTTCATCGATTAAAGTAATTATTACCAGATTCCAGTGCAATGCAACGTTGCTGTAGTTTACAATTGTTTTTTCAATGAATACAGATAGAGGATGATTCTCATGTTAGATTGCCTCCTGCCAGCCCTTTTGACAATTTCATGCGAGCAGCTGGTTGCTGAATGCCAAAACCAAAATCAACTTGTAGATTAAATTATTTGTAGCCTAACCATTTCGTGCAGTGTAGTTTCTGGATTATTGTATCTAAAATTTGTATGTTTAACCACTGACCACTGATGTTGCTACCTTATTCTAGGTATGTATTTGATGAGTTGATTTTTCTAATTGTGATTTAGAATTGGAAAAAGGATGCATGCAGCTGTGGTGTGTCCTGTAGTTTGAGCGATTTCATGTTTGTTTTTTTCCACCATTATTAGGAATCGCTGGTCGTTGTTGCTTGCTCATTTGAGATGCTTTGAAGACCGTATGTCTGGATGATGGTTATTTGGTGGTACTGTGAGTGTGCTGCGCTTAATTCTTGTATGCATATTTTTGTGCAATGGTACGTAATTTATGAGGTGAGTGCTTATTAACAGACCAATCAATGATTGAAACTGCGTGACTTAGCATGTCAAGTCAAGGGGAGATGTGTGCAGAAATCTCATTTTTTTTATACTTTAATTGTAAGTTGTACCGATTAAAATTGAATCCCTCGGTCAAATGCAATTTCTCACTATTTAATCGTTTTTATATTCCTCTTCTTTGTTCTTTTAACATTTTCTTTGTTCACATGGATGTTGGATTGTCGTCATGACCATGCTTGCTTAGTTTACTGTTATTTTTAAATAATTACATATTTATGTTCGTCGCATTGCTATGCATGGTAGTTGGTGTAGTCACATTGCTATACATGGTAGTTGGTGTAGATGTGTTTTTAAGTATTTTACTGTACTATCCGAGTCGAATGGACTATATATATTATTATCTTTATACGAATTTCTATTATTACCTTAATTTTTATGTCAGTCATTGTATAGTAGAGGCCCTTGCTAAGAGATGATGGATTACTGCTCACGCATTTTATATTCCTAATTTTGAGTTGGGGGCTTTCTTAGATTTTAATATGTTAAGCGGTAAAGAGGTTGACCAACCTGACCGTGTGCTTAAACCATTTGAAAGTTCATTTAATGTCCTTGAGTCATATTCTACTTGTTTACCGATTTTTACCAAATTTGGTACCTTTTTATTATCTGATGAAATAACAGTACTAAGATTTTTAAAGCAATTATATGAAGAAACAAAATACATAATACTAAACACAATAAGGGCCTGATTAGACTATAGTTGGATTATTATGATAAAATTTACTCATTGGGTGTTGTCATGAAAGAACCAAATTTTCACGTTAACATTTTGATGTGTCAGAAAAGGGGGGGCATAGATTACTTTTGGATTTGGTTTGCTAAGTAAACATATTATTCTGGGATTTAACCATGGTTAAAAGGAAACGGATCAATTTAGCTTGTTCGGAAGGAACAGGAGTAGAGGGAAGCCAGGAGGTTTCCTCTACTAGAAACCCACAAACTATCAAACTAGAGAGAAGATGGGTGAAATTGTTAAGGGTTTGAATACACGCCTGGAACGACAAGAAGAACTCTTCGGAAGGCACCATGGCACCATGAACGTATTTATGGCTCAAATGAAAAGGAATTGGAAGGCCGTCAGAACAAGGAACTCAAGCAGGAACGAGTGCGAAAGACGCTCAAGGTTTACATGACTTGGGGGCAATTCCCCTAATTTAGGCCCAAGTCGATCCGGCTCAGGGGCATCTCCTCCAATCCTGATGGAAGTGTGGTTCGAGAGGTTTTGGTTGGTCATGCTATGAGATTGAATCAAGCGTCGGTGCACGACGGTATAGATGCTGGAAGAACTTTTACGACTCGAAAAGTTAGGTTTGCACCCACGATGGCTCATCAGGCTCGGACTGAAGCAGATGTTCAAGTCGAAAATCAATATATGGCTCATGTTGAAATAAACACAGGGGGCAACGTTGCCAGTTTGGAAGACTTTAGGCAGTTGCTCAGAAATGGAAATCGAATCACAAACTTGATTCGACGGTTTAGCCGAGGAGCAACGTCGTACTTAGATTTGGACTGTGTTACTCGCAGCCCATTCACTCAGGCTATCAGGAATTCTCAAAATCCACTCGACTTCAAATTGCCGGTCTTGGATGCTTATGATGGTAGGATTGATCATACTGTTCACTTGATGCGTTATATGTATCACATAGAAGTGTTACCAACGTCAGATAATGTTATGGCAAAATGCTTTCCGCTCTATCTTACGAATATTGTCGCTACTTGGTTTCGGTTGCTGGAATCGAAAAGCATTGGAAGTTGGAATATTCTAGTTGAGAAGTTCGTTGAACAGTTGAGGGTCCATTTCGCTCGGTCCAAGAATGTTATAACTTTGACGACAATCAAGAGAAGGTCCGGTGAGACTTTGCGGAAGTTCTTGGAAATGTTTAATGTGGTAGTGACATCGGTTGATCGATCAGACCCGTCTATGGTATTAGTGGTCGCTGTTTCTGGAATTATGGATAAAATCGATTTCAAGATATCGTTTCACTAGGATCCAGCACAGGACCTCGGTAAATTCTACTTCGAAGCAGATATATTTCTATGGAAAAAGGATGCTCGAATTGTCTAGGTTAACTTGGTTAAGGAGAAAGATCGTCCAATTTTGGAAAGTATAAAGGCAAAGAGAAATTCATGTCTCCAAATGATCGGATTATGTAGTAGAAGGAACCTAAATTCCCTTCATAAATGGAACTTACTCATTCCCTGAAGGAGATTTATCAAGAGGTTCACCTGATTGCTCCATTCAAAAAGCCTCCTACGAGGATGCCAACGTGGAGGGAAAAAGATTATGGTAAACATTGTTTGTTTCATGAGCTTGATGACCATAATATAAACGAGTGCAGACATCTTAGGGATATGGTTGAGGAGCGTATCATACATGGTGAGCTGACATAGTACATTAGGAACCACGCTAAGGCACTGGAACATGCACAGATGCTTGCTCCGGCTTGGAATAGGAACGAGCCACAACGTGGCCTGGGCGGATTGCTCATCATTGATGTGGATTTCTCAGGGTTTGTGGCTTCATGATTTTGGATTTTGGCTTTCTGGCTCTTCGGCTTTTGTCGCTTTGGAGGTTGATTTTCTGACACTTAGGTTATGACATTCTGGTATTCTGGCTTTTGTAATTTGGTATTCTGGTCTTTTGGATTTTGGATATGGTTATCTGGATTTTTTTTCTTTTGAATTTTGGTTACTTGGTCACAAGGATTTTGGGCTTCGGCCTTCTAGATATTGTGTCTTTGGTTTTCCGATTTCGGATGTTTTAATCGGCCTACCTATGTACAGGATTAGATCTTCATCTCTGGGAATGCTCTGTACCCGACTATAAACCATCCATCTTATGGCTAAATAAAATTCTTTGGTTTTCTGATTTAGGATGGCTAAGTTGGCTTACCGATGTTCGAAATTAGGATTTAGTCCTTAGGCATGGCGTGCTTTGTAACCGACAATAAACCATCCCCTTCATACTTAACAAGACTTAATGAACTTGAAATTAAACATGGCAAGTCGGCCCACCCATGTACGAGGTTAGGACTTAGCCGCTAGGCATGCTCTTTACCCAACGATAAACCGTTAAGTTTTCTTTTGGCTTTATTGAAAACTTAAGACACTTTCAGATTTTAATAAAATTACTTTTCTCGTAAGGACTTTGCTTGCAAAGTATGAAAATCAATCAGAATTTTGAACTTTAAGGACAAGGTGAGTAAAGACTTTTCTCCTTAAAAATAAAAACAAACTAGTCACTAAGTAAGAACTTTGCTTAGGAAAAGCCGGACCGTCTTGTCAGGACTTGGTAAGACCCCTCGGTCATGGCTCGAGTATGGACTATGCTCGGTTGGTTATGGATCGTTTTGTCTGGACTTGGCAAAGCAAGTCATTTGGTTTTTTTGTAGGTATAGACTATCAACTTTGGTTATTTTGGATTTCAGATTCCTCTCATTTTCCGGATATTGGTTATTCTGGTTTTCTAGTTCTCGGATTTTCTGGTTCTGGTTTTCTCCTATAATACGATCTGGAGTGATCATTGGATTTTCTTAGATTTCATATTCTGCTTTTCGATTAATACGATCCGGCATGAATGTAGTTTTCTATATTTTTGGTTTTTGGTTTTCTATTCAGACTTGAAGGACTTGTTTTCGGGGTAAGTGTTGACCAGTCTTTTCACAAGGCAGTCACACTTTGGATTTATGTCTATCGAAATACTCAAGACTTGAGTACGAGTTCAGGAAAGTTTAGAGCGACTTGGTCGTAGTCGCGAAGCTTTCAAAAACTCATAAATTTGGCTAACTATCCCAGGATTGGTATTTCAGATCACGTGATCAGTATTCTTTGTGGGTACGAGATTTCATATCCCACGTTTACACTCGGGATTTCGTATCCTCAAATTGGCTATGGAATGGCATGGTTTTCTCTAAGGCTTCGGATCGGTGTTCTTAGTATTTAAGGGATTTTGTATTCCACTTCAGGCACTTAGTATTTCATATCCCCAAAGCTTACTTTGTGGGGATCAACAATTGGTTATTTCGTAATCCCATTACAAAGAAGGAACCTTGGCTATGGAGATAAGGCTCCCAGGATCGACAGTATCATCTTATTTTGTAACACCCATAATTTTAAAACGGGACATAAGAGATAATTAAAGAATAATTAATTATTAAAATAAGAATTAGATAAAACGGGTTATGCCATTGCATTCGTCTTGGAATTCTGCTTGAGATAGATTCCGAGTTTGTTTAAAATAGATACCGTATGAAGAAGATATGGACGAATGAAGTTAGGTAGAAAAACTGGAAGTCGACCAGAATGCACTGGCACACTTCACAAGTGCGCCAGTACAAAAATGCACTGGCGCACCTGCCAAGTGCGCCCATACAGATCCAGCAAAGAATTCTGGAGTGTTCTGTGATGATGTGTCTTCTTCTGAGTGGCCGGATGATGTGTATTTGAGCTGGGTGGTTCTGATGGACTCCTAGTTCATCTAAGGGCTCTAAATAATCATAAGCATCTATATATACATAGCTAAACCTAAATCCTAACATCATAACCCTAAAACTATGGTGCCGTCATGATGTTCGTCTACAAGCTAGCATAGCCTCCTTCATCCTCTCCAAACTAGAAAATCAAATCCAAACTAGTAATCGATTAAGAAAAACATCAAATCAAACGTCTACATCAAAGGATAGCTTTTCAAATTCAGAAATCAGATCCCAGAAATCAAGATCCGTCCTTTTTCTGTAAGTTCAGTTATTGTTCCGATTTAAACACCTAATAAGAAATCATGACTGTAATTGTGACGGCCCGCCCCGCACCAGTCGGCATTTCCTCCGAAAGTGCGCTGTACACATGCCCGAATGGCCCGGAACGGTCGCCAAAGAAAGGAACGAAGAGAATGAACTAATCAAGAACCTGTAGAATGTCTCGCAGCGCAAGGAATAAAATATAATAATAACATACTTGACATAAAACAGGTGAGATAATGCATAAGCAGAAACGAAACATCATAGCAGCGGAAAATTCAAATATAGCTTATGTTCCACATCATCATTATTACAACTTTAAAACTGTCTCTAAAGCAAAAGAAAGGAAGGGTGCACTACTAATGCCCAAAGTAGTGACCAACAGCGACACAGGGAGAATGTCTATATATATCATACGTGGAAGCCTCCTGCTCGTCTCCGGTATAGCTACTCGTGCATACCACCTAACCTATCTCTAGTCTGCTCGTGAGAGCACCTAGAGTAATAAGAAGAGACATAAAACTCTAGGTCAGACAAAAAGTCTGGTATGAGCGGCAAGCAGCTAAACAGAACAATAACTGGTATACTAAACCATACCTGAACCTGGACCTACAACCAAAGAGTTAGCACTACATACCGTACAATACTCTAAGGTGCCACTAACATATGGTGTAAAGAATACGTGGGTGGGGGTGTGCATGCCATAATGATGGCAAACAAATCAAACATAGCAACCATCCTCACATCTCTCACTCAGTGCGTAAAGCATACGATGTCCACCACTGTCAATCACTAGACCCACCGAAGTAGTGACGGAGTTCGACTTGTACAACTACTGCCACCACCAAGCTTACCTCATGGAGTCATGACTAAATCTTTACAAATGACCCCATTTCATTGGTCTATAGCCCGTTTAGTCGTACCTAGGTCACTGTGGCCCTGAATCCGTTCACGTACCCCTTACACATAGTGATCCAAAGTTATAGACATCGACAACCCCTTAGCACAAGTCCCGCAGCAAAGCCCAATCATGAAGTTCACTCGTTGGTTCCCATCTGGATCCCGAGTCAAAACTACTCATTTGGACTTCCTTTGCATCTCGGGTTTTGGTCTTCTTCCCCGAATCGGTCTTCATTTGGTTCGCAACCCATGCCTCGCGTTCAGAACTCCTGAGTTCGGTTCGTGGTCATCCTTCTCCTTCGGATCGGTTCGAGCCACCTGCATCGGATCGAGTCGTGGTGTCCTTCCTCCAACAGTTCGGGTCGGGGTCCACATCTCCAAGCGGTTCGGATCATGGAGAGCTCGGGATCGGGTCGGGCCTTCCTCGTCAGCTCGGATCGTTGTGTGCTGATCGGGTCGGGACTCCTGGTCGGATCGGGATCTCCAAGTAGTACGGGATCGATGCACTAGCTCATGGCGCAGCAGTTCAGAGGAGCGGCTCGTGGGTTGTTGTCATGATCGGGTCGGCTCGGGGGTGCGATCCAATCCGGTTTCCTGCACAGTTTTCCTGCGACTTCTAGCAACCTGTTTTACGCCATTCGACGACGTTTTCGACCAATCTAACTATTCTAATCAATCACAAAGCATACCATACAGTCATAGCAACATGTAGAAACAACCGTAAACACCAAAACACCAATTTGATAAGTTAAAACGGATCAAACATAGCCAAAATCCTATATTTTCCCTTAAGCACGTTTAAGCAAAACTAATCATAGGATTAACAAAACTTAACCAAATCAACCCAAATTTTTAACAGAAACAATATTTCAGAATTTATAAATATTTTTCCAGAATTTTATCATGTCTAATTTCGTTAATCAACACTAATTACCCTTAATTAACCGTAATTAGTGCAAAACTATGCAAATCACTCACCTTTGCCACAAATAAAACTCAGATCTGAAATGAATATCTGTTTGGCACGAATACTGATGTCTAACAGCAGCTCTAACCTTGCTTTGGTGCTATCTCTCCTTAATTTGATGTCGCTAAGCCTAATCTTCAATTAGAAAATGGTTTAGAGGTGTTTTTAGATGTTGGAGGCCATGGCTAGGTTGAGAGGAATGAATAGTAACGGCTGAAAAATGAGGAAAAGGTATTCTCTAAACCCTAACAGCCCTTTTAAACTCCTAATCCCGAAATTCCCCTTTGCCTAACTGTTAATCACCTGGTTAAGCCAATTAAGCTGTTTTTCACCATCTGAAACTTGTTTTAGCCATATATCCCAAACGGTGAGTCCGTTTGGCTAATGTGACCACTCTACGGAAAGGTAAACCATCATCCGATCTAATGGGAGTGGTTTCAGGTCAAAACTCCTTTTCAATCAAAAGTTATGGCCAAAACAAGATCAACTAAGGGCGAAACGGTCATTTAAAAATCGGGAAAAATCATGAACATGGGAAATGACCCCAATAGTCGTCTCCCAAAGTTACATAACCATATGACTCTCTATGACGATGAAATAAATATTCTACGATCCTATGATGCGTAGAATGCGGGTCGTTACACTCTCCCCCCCTTAAGAAATTTCTTCCCCGAAATTCCTTAACCTAAAACATACAAAGGATCCCGGATGCCTACCAGCCATATACAACAATCAATCATGCAAAACAAACAAAACAAACCTATCCTAGCATGTGGAAAGACTAAATTGAAACTGTAATCTTACCAGGCGAAGAGTTCTGGATACGTCTTCCTAATGCTCTCCTCTGTCTCCTAAGTACAATCATTTTCATTCTCGCCCCACTAAACTTTGACTAATTTCACCGCTTTCCTTCGAAGTTGCTTCGTATCGTTCCCAACAATACACATAGGCCTAAGGTTCCCAACTGCCTTGGGTTCAACTTCGATATCATCCAACTGATCAGGTGAAATAGTCACATCTGGGTCGTGTACGAATTTCCTTAATTGGGAAACATGAAACACGTTGTGAACTCCTGCCATCTTGTGGTAATTCAACTTTATATGCCAAATTCCCAATTTGCTCAAGAACTGGGAATGGTCCAACAAATCTTGGTATTAACTTGCCTCTCCTGCCAAATCGTATCACGCTCTTCAACGAAGAAATCTTGACAAACACCAAGTCGCCAATGGAGAACTTTAATTTTCTTCTCCTCTTATCAACATAACTCTTCTGCCTATCTTAGGCAGCCTTCATTCGCTGTTGGATAACCTTAATCTTAGCTGAAGTTTTTCTTATCACATCTGGTCCAAGCACAAACTTCTCACCAGTTTCTAACCAACATGACGGTGAGTTGCACGACTTCCATACAAAGCTTCAAATGGAGCCATACCAATACTGGATTGATAACTATTATTATATGCAAACTTTATTAGATGTAAATGGTCATCCCATGATCCACCAAAATCTAATACACAGGCCCTCAAGAGATCTTCTATATACGATTCACCCTCTCTGTTTGACCGTCGGTTTGAGGATGATACGCAATACTGAGATGTAATTCTGATCCTAACGCCTCTTGTAAGCTTTTCCAAAATCCACTAGTGAACAACGGATCTCGGTCACTTATAATGCCTTTGGGTATTCCATGAAATCTCACTACCCACTTTACATATAGTTCAGCTAACTTAGTTGCTGTCCTATTTGACTTGACGGGTATAAACCTTGCACTCTTAGTCAATCGGTCCACAATCACCCAAATGCTATCATGGCCCGACCTAGTTCTTGGTAACCCATCAATAAAATCCATTGAGACTTGTTCCCATTTCCATTCTGGAATTTCTAATGGTTGCAACAAACCACTAGGCTTCTTTTTCTCAGCTTTAACTAGCTGGCAATTCATGCATTTGGATATAAACTTCCCAACATCTCTTTTCATCCTTTCCCAGTAGTAGGTCTGCTTCATGTCTCGGTGCATCTTGTTACCACTGGGATGTATAGTCAGTTTTGGGTGATGACATTATCTGAGCACTTCATCTCTCAATCCATTGACATTGGGTACAACTAGTCTTCCATTCTTTCTAAACCATCCATCTCGATGAAGCCCATACTTGTTCATCTCTCCGTCGATTCCCATCTCTAACTTTGAGATGATTTCCAATAGGTTAGGATCGTCCCTCTGACTGGAACCAACCCGCTCAATCAAAGTGGGTCTGATCGTCAAACTTGCTAACATTTCTGGATCCAATTCGCACTTCGGTCTGAAATCATACCCAACGATGTACTCCAGTTGCTTCCATTCTAGAAACATAGCCCCTAAACTGGCATGTCTTCTACTCAATGCATCAGCCACCGCATTGCCCTTTCCTGGTGTATACGCGATGTCGAAATCATAGGAAGCTAAGAATTCTAACCATCTTTGTTGTCGGGGATTTAGATCCTTTTGAGAGAAAAGATACTTTAACGATTTATGATTGGTAAACAGCTCAAATCTTTCTCCCAAAAGATAATGTCTCCACATCTTCAATGCAAATACGATCGCTGCTGATTCCAAGTCATGGGTAGGGTATCTTATCTCGTGTGGTTTCAGTTGCCGACTTGCATAAGCTACAACCCTACCTCCTTGCATCAACACAGCACCTAGTCCGGTACCACATGCATCCGTATATACCGTCATCTATTTATTCCCCTTTGGAATGACTAACACTAGTGCACATGTCAACTTTTCCTTTAGACTCTTGAATGCATTTTCACACTTTTCGTCCTAGACGAAAGCTTGATTCTTCTTGGTCAACTGAGTCAAAGGTGTTGCTATCTTGGAGAAGTCTTGGATAAACTTACGATAATATCCGGCTAATCCCAAGAAACTTCTTATGTCCGTTGCATTCTTGGGCATAGACCAATCTTGTACTATAGCCACCTTCGCAGGATCCATGGCAATACCATTTTCTGAAACAACATGGCCCAAGAATCTCACTTCCCTTCTCCAGAAGTGACACTTAGAAAATTTTGCTTTCAATTGGTGTTTTCTCAACACCTCCATCACTATCCTCAAATGTTCCTTGTATTCTTCCTCTGTCCTGGAAAAAACAAGTATATCGTCCACGAACACAAGAACAAACTTATTCAACTGATCTCTGAATACCCTATTCATAAGATCCACAAAATATGCTAGTGCATTGGTCAGCCCGAATGGCATGACCAATCACTATAGGCCTGGCATCTTTCACTAAATCAATATGAAACTCAATCTCCCAGTGTGGTGGAAGTCTGGTCACTTCCTCGAAGACGTCCGGATACTGGCCAGCCACGGTCACATCTGACAACTCATCATGCAGGATGTCGAGGAAATTTAGAAAACTAGCCATTACCCCATCACTAGGTAGACCACCAAACACTACCCTCTGCCCATCATCCGCTCTAGCTGTCACCAAAAAGCCCTCACAGTCTACCACCACCCCGTATCTTTAGAGCCAATTGACTCCCAAAATAATGCCAAACCCAGTAAAGCCCAAAACAAAGCAATCACAAACAAACATGCATCCATGACCCGATAAGACCACATTATGACAAATCATGCTAAGGCTAGTCGAACCACCAATCGGGTTCGTCACCACTAAAGGTCTATCGACGATCTCAGGTTCCAATCCCAACCTATCTACCAGGTCACTAGATATAAAAGAACTGGAAGCTCCAGTATCAAACAAAAATCTAACAGGAATATTATAAACAGAAAGCATACCTTGAATAACGACATTCTTTCCCTTCTCCGCCGCAGTTGGGGCATTCGACGAAGAAGGAATAACATTAAGGGCATTTGCTTTCACCATCTGCTTTTCTTTAGGGGCTTGCAGACACTTGTCCTTGTGGTGTCCCACTTGGCCACAGTTGAAGCACTTTCTGTCTATTGGCTTTGCTCGACAATTACTAGCATAGTGGCCCTTCTTGCCACGGCTAAAGCACTCAACATTTTTCTTCTTCTTCAGGCCATCCTTATTCTGGTTCTGCTTCCTCTTATTCTGAGAACCACTCTTGCCTCCACCGCTTGCTTGCGGTTTTGGCTCCTCTACAGATGCGACCTCAGTCTTCGACTTAGGGTAAAGACTTTCTGATCTTAAATCTTTCCCCACAATCGTTTCAAACGTCTCATCGATGTGGTTAATAATCCTTTCCCCTAAGTATCCATCCAAGCCAGTTATGGACTTCTCGTTCTTCTTCTCGGCAGTATCTATTAGGGATAACCCATATTTCGACAAAGTGTCGAATTCGGCAATATACTCCTAGACAGCTCTGCCATTCTGCTTGAGTTCCAAGAATTTCTTAAACAACACTGACTTCTGAGCAGCTGAAATGAACTTATCACTAAAGCGAGCCTTAAACTGCTCCCAAGTAATCTGATCCTCAGGAGTAGCTGCCTTTATAGCATTCCACCAATTCATTGCCCGTCCTTGCAGCTGACGGGATGCTAGCCTTTTATTCATCGCATCCTTAATACCCAAGTCTTCGAAGATACGCTCGCAGCTATCCAACCAATCCTGAACATCCGTAGCCGATTCCATTCCGTGGAATGGCTTCCCACCAAGACTAGTATAGTCCTTATTCAGCTTGGCGAAAACGGCACTAGGCGCCTGCACTATTGGACCATCTCCATTACCAGCATTGGGAGTTGCCCTCTGAACATCCCTAAGCATCTCTCTCTAAGTAAACATCGTCCTCATTTCAGCAACATTCCCATTATTAGCTCCTCTACCGGTACCCCTTGCGTATCGGCTCAATGTTTAATCTGCACAGAGAAAACGATTAACCATCTCCATAGTGGTGCCAGTGCAATGCGACTTCATCCTCAACCATACTAATAATATATATATAGCTTTTGAAAACTAAAATAATCACAAATACGCGCTCTCATATACATATTATCTCTCCCTGGTGTTTTTCCCTAGGTTAATTACGCAACCCAGCTACGATACCAAGTGTGACGGCCCGCCCCGCACCAGTCGGCATTTCCTCCGAAAGTGCGCTGTACACATGACCGACTGGCCCGGAATGGTCGCCAAAGAAAGGAAAGAAGAGAATGAACTAATTAAGAACCTGTAGAATGTATCGCAGCGCAAGGAATAAAATATAATAATAAAATACTTGACATAAAACAAGTGAGACGGTGCATAAGCTGAAACTAAACATCATAGCAGCGGAAAATCCAAATACAGCTTATGTTCCACATCATCATTATTACAACTTTAAAACTGTCTCTAAAGCAAAAGAAAGGAAGGGTGCACTACTAATGCCCAAAGTAGCGACCAGCAGCGACACAGGGAGAATATCTATATATATCATATGTGGAAGCCTCCTGCTCGTCTCCGGTACAACTACTCATGCATACCACCTAATCTGTCTCTAGTCTGCTCGTGAGAGCACCCAGAGTAATAAGAAGAGACATAAAACTCTGGGTCAGACAAAAAGTCTAGTATGGGCGATAAGCAGCTAAACAGAACAATAACAGGTATACTAAACCATACCTGAACCTGGATCTGCAACCAAAGAGTTAGCACTACATACCGTACAATACTCTAAGGTGCCACTAACATATGGTGTAAAGAATACGGGGGTGGGGGTGTGCATGTCATAATGATGGCAAACAAATCAAACATAGCAACCATCCTTACATCTCTCACTTAGTGCGTAAAACATACGATGCCCACCATTGTCAATCACTAGACCCGCCGAAGTAGTGACGGAGATCGACTTGTACAACTACTGCTACCACCAAGCTTACCTCATGGAGTCATGACTAAATCTTTACAAATGACCCCCACTTCATTGGTCTATAGCCTGTTTAGTCGTACCTAGGTCACTCTGGCCTTGAATCCGTTCACGTACCCCTTACACATAGTGATCCAAAGTTATAGACATCGATAACCCATTAGCACATGTCCCCCAGCAAAGCCCAATCATGAAGTTCACTTGTTGGTTCCCATCTGGATCTCGAGTCAAAACTACTCATTTGGACTTCCTTTGCATCTCGGGTTTTTGGTCTTCTTCCCCGGATCGGTCTTCATTTGGTTCGCAACCCATGCCTCGCGTTCAGAACTCCTGAGTTCGGGTCGGGGTCCACATCTCCAAGCGGTTCGGATCGTGGAGAGCTCCGGATCGGGTCGGGCCTTCCTCACCGTAACACCCCGTAATTCTATTAATATTAATATTCACAAATTAAAGAATAACTAATCTCAGACGTGAGAATTGTGGGAAACGGGTTGCGCCATTGTGTTCGTCTCGGAATTCTAGTTGAAATAGAGTCCGAGTTTGCGTGAATTGGACTTCGTATGAAGAAGTTATGGCCATCGGAAGTTTCAGAAAATTCAAAACAGCTCGCAGAAAATTTAAAATTCAAACATAAAGTGCAGAAGCGGGCTGGGCGGGAAAATTCCCGCCCAGGCAGGTCGACTAGGGAGTCGACACTAGTGTCGACTTCCCCCCCCCCCCAAGTCGACTACCATGTCGACCTCCCCCCCCAGGTCGACTGTAGTGTCGACCTGGTCTGGCGGCTAGGGTTTGGGCAGAGCCCAATCCTGAGCTGCTGATGTGTCTTTAGGGCTGTGTTGGCAAATTTAATGGTTCAGATTAGTTCAGAGATGATCTGACGGTCTAAAATAAATCCTAACTCTATAAATACCTAGGTAGTCTCTCACCCTAATTCATAAGAAAAATAGAATAGTTACCATCACACCGTCGCCATGGAAATCAGTCTAGCCGCCGCCAACTAAGAAGGAAGAAAAGCTTAATCAAATCCTAACTCTACTCAACTCTAAAGAAAATCTAGGCTATCTTTTCTCTTTTAAATTGTGAGTATGATGATCTTAAAAAGATTATTATTATTTTAATTAGGTTAAGTCATGAATGGATTATGAGTAGATGATGTGAATTGTCATATATGTTGTTGTAAACCTTATGTTATCATGTATGTTATAAATTCTATGCTATGAGGTGATGATATCTTATATGTTGTAAATCATGCTATGTTGATGTTATGTATGTTGAGAAATTGTGATAAATCATACATGCTTTGAAGTCATGATGTTATTGCCTATGCTAGTTAGTTCATGTTAATCAAATCATCATGCTTGGGCTATGTTGATCTATATGACAAGTTACATATGCCAGTTAGATTGATTAGAAAAGTTATGAACATATGCCATGACATCTATTATGACATCTAGGATTATGCTATTACATATGTGATACCATATGCTAGTTCACACCATCATTATGTTGCCTAAAAAAACCCCATATGCAAGTTTATGTATAGATTTGGGCTATGATCATATCCTGTAAATCGTGATATTTAACAAGTTGACACCTTTTGATCCTTAACATGCGTAGTTATGCAAGTTTCACCCCTATTATGATTAGATTTATTTTAATTGTCTAAATGTTGTGATAATTTATCTTTGTGCTATGTGTTAGACTATTCAAGTCTAGCCTATATTATGCGTTGAATAATTGAACGTATAAACGTGGGGTAGGGGTAATATTAAGGATTTAATACTAAGATGTTGGAGTGCAATTGATATGATTTTTCATGCCATGAATGGATGGCCATAATTGAGTCAATTATGGACATCATTAAAATTGGAAGTAATTAATAATTTGAATAGGGAATTATTAAAACTGGGTAAAAGATTATAAGTGTTAATCAATGCTTAGGACACGAGGTTGGACTCGTTTGTGACGTAAACCTGCCCGGACCTGCCCGACAAATCCAGTGGTCGCAAATGTCAGTCCAATGTGAGAGGTCCTAGGCCTAAACTAAAGCATAACAATTGTAAAGACATGAGGTTAGACTCTTTTATGGTGTAAGACTGCCCGGACTCGCCCGGCAAATCCAGCTGCCATAAATGCCAGTCTAATGCGAGAGGTCTTTATGAGGTTATGTCCTGAATGAATTAAGAAATACTTAACCAGATAAACATGTAAAGTGGGACATGGGGGTTAAGTAGGTGCCTTGGGTGGCATGAGGACCCTTAGCGGCATGCGAAATACGATTAGTAAGACTTAACCACACACATATGTAAATGAACATGACTAAGAGGGTTAAGTGGGATATACTCGTGGTGACAAGCTTAGGTGGGTAGCTTGAGGGGGCCCATTTCAACCAGTATCCCAAACGTATCTTTGTGGGCTCGACCCAAGTCGAGGACGGGACACGCATACTGGGTTTGACTATAAGAGGCCAAAACGGGGAGCGATGGCAACGCAAGTCCAACGGGTTTCATATGCGTGTGTGGACCCGGGCTGGTAGGTAAGACGTTGTTGCATCGTGTAGGTATAAGCCATGCATTCTCAAGTTGTATCGGGTTTCCACTTTAGGGGAGTGATACACCCCACTATGGGGCCAGCACGGGTATCTACGAGTAGGGAGCCGATCGAAAGTGGGTAGTGGGGTACACCTTGTGGAGATAGGGGTAGACGGCACCTATGTAGTCAGCTAGGGGTACGTAAGGCTATTTATATTGTTTCTGTGTGAAGCAAGTGGGATCAACCTTTAGGGTGACTGGTGCGGTGTAGTAATGTGCGGTGCAGTGTAGTAATTATTCGTTAGTAATTAGGTGTGCCTTTATCGTTATCTTTAACGTTATCTTAAACGCTATCTCTATCTTCCTAATAGTTCATAGACATTTACTTGTCTTCCAGCTTATGCCTTAGTCTAGTTATTTTGATAATAGTATTGTTAGAATTATCATACTCGCCAGACTTTATGTATGACCCCCTCCATTTCTATCCTTTTTCCCCTCTAGGTCCTCAGGTAGGACCCAGCTCTAGTGGAGTTTGATTGGATTGATTCATCTCTCTTTGGAAAGCTTGGGCCGTTGAAGTAAAGTCCAGCTTGTTATCTTCTTTAATGGCTATTTGTGTAATGGGATTATGTATTTTGTTTTATCAAGATGGATATAGTACTTGACTCTGATTTATGGTTTTGTGATGTAACGAACATGTTTAAATTCCGCTGCAATAAAATGAAGTTTTAGATTTCCAAGTACTGCTTATTATCTGTCTTATTGTAAATTTTCTGTTCTATATTCACTATTAACCTCCATGGAAGTTAATGCATTCCCTTTGTGAGTGACATTAATGGACGTGGGGTGTTACACGTGGTATCAGAGCTTAAGGTTACCGGAACAGATAATTTTTTTAGAAAAATTATTTTTCTAAAGTATTTTTTGAAGAAGTGATTTCAAAAACATGTTTTAATGAGTAATTTAAAGGGGAAAGTTTTTATGAAAAACATAATCCCCAATAGCCATATATCTTTATCTTTCGAATTCTCCATTTTGAATCTTTCCTTTTTCGTTTCAGCATGGCTGAAGATCTTAACCTACCGGACGGTGTAACGATACCAGGATGGTATAGGAGGCTATTAGAGGCTAGGGCCGCTGCGGGTCCAACCAATGTTCCTCCACCACCAGTTGCACCCGTTCCTCCTCCTCCTCGCGTAGATACTTTAGCAAAGACGTGCAAGGAATTCAAGGCTATGGGTGGAAAACCTTTTCTAGGGTCAGAAACATTTGTGGAAGCTAGAGATTGGCTTAAGGAGGTGGAAGAATTGCTAGAAATCTTTGAAGTGGACGAAGGGAGGAGAGTTAGATTAGCAGCTTGGCTAATGAAGGGAGAGGCCTCATTTTGGTGGGAGGTCACTAATGGGGAGCTTCCTGTTGACTCTTGGGCGGATTTTAGACGTAGGTTCGAGGCGAAGTTTCTCTCTAGGGCGGAAGAAAATCTATATATGGAAAGGTTCTTGACATTGAAGCAAGGAAGCTCATCAGTGAAAGAATATGTCAACAAATTTAATCAGCTAGCAAGGTTTGGTTTGGACTTAGTGAACACGCCGGAGAAGAAGGCTCTAAGGTTCGTGAATGGCTTGAATGAACCGTTGAAAGGGTTGGCCATGACCCACATGCCCATGGGGGCCACCTTTGAGAAGCTAGTAGAAATGGCGCTCATGCACGAGGAGAAAAGTGCTAAAGCTGATAAGGCACCCGAGAAGAAAGGGGATCAGAAGAAACCCCAACAGCAAAACAAGAAGGGTGGTAAAGACAATAATGGCAAGGGAAAGAAGAAATGCTTTAACTGTGGAACCCCAGGCCATCTCAGCAAGGATTGCCAAAAGAAAAAGAAGACTGGCTGTTTTCATTGTGGCGATGTGGGACATCTAGTGAAGGACTGCCCAAAGAAGGGGCAGAGGGCAGGGACTACCTCGGGAGGACAGGTGCAGGCTCTTATGGCACCAGGGCAGGCAAGGGGACAAGTTCAGGCTCTCGCGGTCCCACCGCTGCAAGAACGAGGTAGAACCATTTCTGTTGAAAGTTTAGTTTTTCTGTTTGATCATCCTGTCTGTACCTTATTTTATTCGGGCGCATCGCATTCGTTTATCTCTACATCATTAGTTGAATCACTGCACTTAAACACCAGTTTAGTAGAGGATCCCTTAGTTGTTTCGAATCCAATTGGGGGCTCAGCTTATTTGTCCATGATGTGTTTGGATTTGAAAATTTCTATACTTAGCGTTGAGTTTAGATGTGATGCTTATGTGTTGGGCTTCACGGGCTATGGGCTAATTTTAGGAATGGATTGGCTATCCAGAAATGGGGCCGTTCTTGATTGTGAAAGGAGAGTAGTTAGGCTCGTGACTCGCCTTGGCAACACTCTCGAAATCTTTTGTAATCCCATAAATTCTGTTATGCTAAGTTATCTAGAATCGCTTGACGCGTCTGAGGAAAATCTACGATCTGTTAGAGTGGTCCGAGAGTATTCAGATATGTTTGAGGAGGTGAAGGGCTTGCCTCCGAAGCGGGAGATAGATTTTCGAATATATCTTGTGGATAATGCGAAACCAGTATCTTTGCCAGTACGCCACATGGCTCCTCGTGAAAGGAGGGAACTCGATAAGCAAGTGAAGGAGTTGCTTGAGAAGGGGTTCATAAGACGAAGTATATCGGAGTGGGGTGCTCCGGTAGTATTTTCCACGAAGGCGGATGGGTCCCTTAGACTTTGTGTGGACTATAGAGAACTTAATAAACTTACTAAGAAGAATAGACACCCATTGCCGAGGATTGACGATCTCTTCGATCAGTTAGTTGGCGCCTCAGTGTTTTCGCAGTTGGACTTAGCCACTGGTTTCCATTAGTTGAGAGTGGCTGAGGATAGCATAGACAAGACTACCTTTAGGACTCCGGACGGTTTCTATGAATGGCTAGTGATGCCCTTCGGTTTGACAAACGCCCCCGCATACTTTGTTGATTTGATGAGTAGGGTGTTTAGGGAGTACCTTAACAAGTTCGTGGTAGTCTTTGTAGACGGCATCTTGATCTTTTCTAAGGATGAAGAAGAGCATGCCCTACATCTTAGGGAAGTGTTGGAGACTCTTCGAGCGCATAGCCTTAAGGCTAAATTTTCTAAGTGTCACTTCTGGAGGAAGGAAGTACGGTTCTTGGGGCACGTGGTTTCCAAAGAAGGGATAGCTGTGGATCCCGCGAATGTGGTGGCCATCCAAGATTGGAAGGTTCCTAAAAATGCTACCGAAGTGAGAAGTTTCTTGGGGTTGGGTGGCTACTATAGGAAGTTTATCAAAGACTTCGCAAAGATATCGGCTCCATTGACACGTCTGACGAAGAAGAACCTAGTTTTCACATGGGACGTAGATTGTGATGATGCGTTCCAACGTTTGAAGAGAGCTTTGACCTCAGCCCCAGTCTTAGTGCTACCAGACGGGAGTAAGCCATTTACCGTATATACTGACGCTTGTGGGATAGGACTAGGCGCAGTCTTAATGCAAGAGGGTAGGGTAATAGCCTATGGTGGAAGGCAGTTGAGAGCGCATGAGAAGAATTACCCCACGCATGACCTAGAGTTGGCCGCTATTGTTTTCGCGCTTAAGGCTTGGCGTCATTATCTTCTTGGCGAGAAATTCGAATTATTCACTGACCACAAATCTTTAAAATACTTATTCTCTCAGAAGGACTTGAACTTAAGGCAGCAAAGGTGAATGGAGTTCTTGGCGTCCTACGACTTTGAGATAGCATATACCCCTGGCAAGGGTAACGTGGTGGCCAATGCCTTAAGTAGAAAAAGAATATCCTTAAGTCCTTTGTTTGTTGAGCGGCGTAGTTTAGAGTTCATCTCTATGTTTGATTTTAGGCCTTTCGTTGACTTCGTACCCGATTTGCTAGCATCCTTGGAGGTCAAACCTACGCTTTTGGGACGGATTGGCGAGGCACAGCGAGACGGCCCACAGTTGGTTGAGTTAGAAGAAAAGCTCAAAGGAGGGGAGTCATCAAGCCATCTCCGTAGGTATACCCTAGATGATAAGGGTTGGTTACGTAGGGACGGTAGACTTTGTGTACCTAAAGACGATGACCTAGGGAAGACTATTCTTGACGAAACACATCATTCTAAGATGACCATTCATCCTGGCGGGGACAAGATGTACAAAGACATGAAGAGAGTTTACTTTTGGGCCGGCATGAAGAAAGATGTGGCCGAGTATGTCGCTAGATGCTTGGTGTGCCAACAAGTAAAAGTGGAGCAAAAGAAACCCGGTGTGTTGCTTCACCCATTGGAGGTTCCACTATGGAAGTGGGAAAGTGTCTCGATGGATTTTGTGGATGGATTACCAAGATCAAGGAAGGGTAATATGGGGATTTGGGTTATAGTAGATAGACTTACTAAGAGCGCCCATTTTATTCCCGTGAAAAGTAAGAGGACCGCTCCATGGTTAGCTTCTGTATACGTTCGAGAGATAGTTCGTTTTCACGGTGTTCCTTTTAGCATAGTGAGCGACCGCGATCCTATTTTCACTAGTGAATTTTAGAGAAGCTTACAAGAGGCGGTAGGGACTCAGTTATGTTTGAGCACCGCATATCATCCTCAGACGGACGGCCAAACCGAGAGGGTGAATCGCATTCTAGAGGATCTTTTGAGACTATGTATCCTAGACTTTGGGGGTACGTGGGAAGAGCATCTTCCGTTAGTGGAGTTCACATATAATAACAGCTTTCAGTCCAGCATTGGCATGGCACCTTTCGAAGCTCTTTATGGACGACCTTGTCGTTCACCTACATGTTGGTGGGAATCTACGGATAAGATCTTACTTGGGCGCGATATGATTAGGGAGACTTCGGAGAAGATCGATTTGATTCGAAGGAGGATGAAAGCAACACAAGATGCAGAAATCTTATGCGGATAAGAGGAGGACAAATCTCGGGTTTGAAGTTGGGGACATGGTCTTTGTCTAAGTGTCTCCATTACGAAACGTTGTTCGCTTTGGGTCCGTTGGGAAATTAGCACCTAGGTTAGTAGGACCGTTTCCTATTAAGGAGAAGATTGGACAGATGGCGTATAGAGTGGAGTTGCCTGAGAGACTTAGTGGTGTACACGACGTATTCCATGTGCCACATTTGAGGAAGTGCTTGCACGAGACCGCGGAAGTGGTAGAGCCGAGCTTGCTTAGAGAGGTGGAGATAGAGCGTGATGCGAAGATTCGACGAGCTCCTACGCACATTCTTGGGTCAGAGATCAAGAAGTTGAAGAATCGAGAGGTCAGACTAGTAAAAGTACAATGGGGAGATGACGAGAGCAACGCTACTTGGGAGACAGAAGAGAAGATGCGTTCACGATACCCTTTTCTTTTTGAGGGTATGTCTTTTAATTTCTCCTTTATCGCTTATCTTGTACTTAACTTATCTTTAGTATATCCTCTCGCTAGTATCTTTTGACCTTTAGTTAGGATAATCCTATGGTTGAAACATGTGTTTGAGACATGTTATGTATGATGGATGCAAAGTGGATACAAGTGTTTGCTAGTGGTTGCTCGTGGACGCATATACACACACTATTAGGCACTAGATCGGCTCAATCACTTAATACTGCATATTGCATATAAATGGCTGTATTTAGTAAAATGGATGTATGACGATTGTATTATCAGATGGATGCTGCATTTAGATGATGATTGTGCACGCATATAGAGATAATATGTAGCATTAGGGAACTTTTGCATACATAATGGACGCATGGCACTATCATGGTTTGCATTAAGGAGGTCAACTGAATCAACGGACCGCCTGATTTTTGCATTAGATATGGACATATACACACACTGTGCATTTAAACATGAAAGCATTAGAAGTCTATAAGGACAATGGATGCCTGTGTTTGATGGTTGAGTAGATGGTTGTTTGGATGTTAGGATATACATTCTTCTTAACTTGAAGATTTCGGGGACGAAATCCTTTAAGGAGGGGAGAATGTAACACCCCGTAATTTTATTAATATTAATATTCACAAATTAAAGAATAACTAGTCTCAGACGTGAGAATTGTGGGAAACGGGTTGCACCATTGTGTTCGTCTCGGAATTCTGGTTGAAATAGAGTCCGAGTTTGCGTGAATTGGACTTCGTATGAAGAAGTTATGGCCATTGGAAGTTTCAGAAAATTCAAAACAGCTCACAGAAAATTTAAAATTCAAACAGAAAGTGCAGAAGCGGGCTGGGCGGGAAAATTCCCGCCCAGGCAGGTCGACTGGGGAGTCGACACTAGTGTCGACTCCCCCCCCCAAGTCGACTACCATGTCGACCTCCCCCCCCAGGTCGACTGTAGTGTCGACCTGGGTGTCGACCTGGTCTGGCGGCTAGGGTTTGGGCAAAGCCCAATCCTGAGCTGCTGATGTGTCTTTAGGGCTGTGTTGGCAAATTTAATGGTTCAGATTAGTTCTGAGATGATCTGACGGTCTAAAATAAATCATAACTCTATAAATACCTAGGTAGTCTCTCACCCTAATTCATAAGAAAAATAGAATAGTTACCGTCATACCGTCGCCATGGAAATCAGTCTAGCCGCCGCCAACTAAGAAGGAAGAAAAGCTTAATCAAATCCTAACTCTACTCAACTCTTAAGAAAATCTAGACTATCTTTTCTCTTCTAAATTGTGAGTATGATGATCTTAACAAGATTATTATTATTTTAATTAGGTTAAGTCATGAATGGATTATGAGTAGATGATGTGAATTGTCATATATGTTGTTGTAAACCTTATGCTATCATGTATGTTATAAATTCTATGCTATGTGGTGATGATATCTTATATGTTGTAAATCATGCTATGTTGATGTTATGTATGTTGAGAAATTATGATAAATCATACATGCTTTGAAGTCATGATGTTATTGCCTATGCTAGTTAGTTCATGTTAATCGAATCATCATGCTTGGGCTATGTTGATCTATATGACAAGTTACATATGCAAGTTAGATTGATTAGAAAAGTTATGAACATATGCCATGACATCTATTATGACATCTAGGATTATGGTATTACATATGTGATACCCTATGCTAGTTCACACCATCATTATGTTGCCTAAAAAAACCCCATATGCAAGTTTATGTATAGATTTGGGCTATGATCATATCATGTAAATCGTGACATTTAACAAGTTGACACCTTTTGATCCTTAACATGCGTAGTTATGCAAGTTTCACCCCTATTATGATTAGATTTATTTTAATTGTCCATATGTTGTGATAATTTATCTTTGTGCTATGTGTTAGACTATTCAAGTCTAGCCTATATTATGCGTTGAATAAGCGAACATATAAACGTGGGGTAGGGGTAATATTAAGGATTTAATACTAAGATGTTAGGGTGCAATTGATATGATTTTGCATGCCATGAATGGATGGCCATAATTGAGTCAATTATGGACATCATTAAAATTGGAAGTAATTAATAATTTGAATAGGGAATTATTAAAACTGGGGTAAAAGATTATAAGTGTTAATCAATGCTTAGGACACGAGGTTGGACTCGTTTGTGACGCAAACCTGCCCGGACCCGCCCGGCAAATCCAGTGGTCGCAAATGTCAGTCCAATGTGAGAGGTCCTAGGCCTAAACTAAAGCATAACAGTTGTAAAGACACGAGGTTAGACTCTTTTATGGTGTAAGACTGCCCGGACCCGCCCGGCAAATCCAACTGCCATAAATGCCAGTCTAATGTGAGAGGTCTTTATGAGGTTACGACCTGAATGAATTAAGAAATACTTAACCAGATAAACATGTAAAGTGGGACATGGGGGTTAAGTAGGTGCCTTGGGCGGCATGAGGAATCTAGTTGGTGCCCTTAGCGGCATGTGAAATACGATTAGTAAGACTTAACCACACACACATGTAAATGAACATGACTAATAGGGTTAAGTGGGATATACTCGTGGTGACAAGCTTAGGTGGGTAGCTTGTGGGGCCCATTTCAACCAGTATCCCAAACGTTTCTTTGTGGGCTCGACCCAAGTCGAGGACGGGACACGCATACTGGGTTTGACTATAAGAGGCCAAAACGGGGAGCGGTGGCAACGCAAGTCCAACGGGTTTCATATGCGTGTGTGGACCCGGGCTGGTAGGTAAGACGTTGTTGCATCGTGTAGGTATAAGCCGTGCATTCTCAAGTTGTATCGGGTTGCCACTTTAGGGGAGTGATACACCCCACTGTGGGGCCAGCACGGGTATCTACGAGTAGGGAGCCGATCGAAAGTGGGTAGTGGGGTACACCTAGTGGAGATAGGGGCAGACGACACCTATGTAGTCAGCTAGGGGTACGTAAGGCTATTTATATTGTTTCTGTGTGAAGCAAGTGGGATCAACCTTTAGGGTGACTGGTGCGGTGCAGTGTAGTAATGTGCGGTGCAGTGTAGTAATTATTCGTTAGTAATTAGGTGTGCCTTTACCGTTATCTTTAACGTTATCTTAAACGCTATCTTTAGTTTCCTAATAGTTCATAGACATTTACTTGTCTTCCAGCTTATGCCTTAGTCTAGTTATTTTGATAATAGTATTGTTAGAATTATCGTACTCGCCAGACTTTATGTCTGACCCCCTCCATTTCTATCCTTTTTCCCCTCCAGGTTCTCAGGTTGGACCCAGCTCTAGTGGAGTTTGATTGGATTGATTCATCTCTCTTTGGAAAGCTTGGACCGTTGAAGTAAAGTCCAGCTTGTTATCTTCTTTAATGGCTATTTGTGTAATGGGATTATGTATTTTTTTTATCAAGATGGATATAGTACTTGACTCTGATTTATGGTTTTGTGATGTAACAAACATGCTTAAATTCCGCTGCAATAAAATGAAGTTTTAGATTTCCAAGTACTGCTTATTATCTGTCTTGTTGTAATTTTTCTGTTCTATATTCACTATTAACCTCCATGGAAGTTAATGCATTCCCTTTGTGAGTGACATTAATGGGCGTGGGGTGTTACACTCACCAGCTCGGATCGTTGTATGCTGATCGAGTCGGGACTCCTGGTCGGATCGGGATCTCCAAGCAGTATGGGATCGATGCACTAGCTCATGGCGCAACAGTTCAGAGGAGCGGCTCGTGTGTGGTTGTCACGATCGGGTCGGTTCGGGGGTGCGATCCGATCCGGTTTCCCGCACAGTTTTCCTACGACTTCCAGCAACCTGTTTTACGCCATTCGACGGCGTTTTCGACCAATCTAACTATTCTAATCAATCACAAAGCATACCATACAGTCATATTAACATGTAGAAACGACCGTAAACACCAAAACATCAATTTGATAAGTTAAAATGGATCAAACATTGCCAAAATCCTATATTTTCCCTTAAGCATGTTTAAGCAAAACTAATCATAGGATTAACAAAACTTAACCAAATCAACCCAAATTTCTAACAGAAGTATAAAACAATATTTCAGAATTTATAAATATTTTTCCAGAATTTTATTATGTCTAATTTCGTTAATCAACATTACTTACCCTTAATTAACCGTAATTAGTGCAAAACTATGCAAATCACTCACCTTTGCCACGAATAAAACTCAGATCTGAAATGAATCTCTGTTTGGCACGAATACTGATGTCTAACAGCAAGTCTAACCTTGCTTTGGCACTATCTCTCCTTAATTTGATGTTGCTAAGCCTAATCTTCAATTAGAAAATGGTTTAGAGGTGTTTTTAGATGTTGGAGGCCAAGGCTAGGTTGAGAGGATTGAATAGTGACGGCTGAAAAATGAGGAAAAGGTATTCTCTAAACCCTAACAGCCCTTTTAAACTCCTAATCCCGAAATCCCCCTTTGGGACTAGCTGTTAATCACCTGGTTAAGCCAATTAAGCTGTTTTTCACAATCTAAAACTTGTTTCAGCCATAACCCCCAAACAGTGAGGCCGTTTGGCTAATGTGACCACTCTACGGAAAGGTAAACCATCATCCAGATCTAATGGAAGTGATTTCAGGTAAAAACTCCTTTCCAATCAAAAGTTATGGCCAAAACAAGATCAACAAGGGGCAAAACAGTCATTTAAAAATCGGGAAAAATCATGAACATGGGAAATGACCCCAATACTCATCTCCCAAAGTTACATGACCATACGACTCTCTATGACGATGAAATAAATATTCTACGATCCTATGATGCGTAGAATGCGGGTCGTTACAGTAATATCTGGATCTAGAACTATGCATACTTCTATTCGTGCCTATCCTTTTGTGAATTCTGAGTTTCTTATGCCTACTGGACTGTTGTGACTGAAATAGAAAAGCCTATCATGCCTATTGGACTGTTGTGAGTGGCATAGAAAAACCTATCATAGCTATTGGACTGTTGAGACTGACATAGAAAAACCTGTCATAACTATTGGACTGTTGAGACTGACATAGAAAAGCCTATCATACTTATTGGACTGTTGTGACTGACTTAGAAAACCAATCATGCCTATTGGACTGTTGAGACTTATATGATGAAACCTATCATGTTATACATCCTATGCCTTTGAGACTATTAGGACTGATACATTTGAACCTATCATGTTGTATTAAATTTGTGGTTCTTTTATGTACATTGAATTACATGCTAAGTTATGTTCATACATGTTATATGTTAGATCCAAGCTAGTACCCATGTTTAAGATCTATATAAGTTCATGCTTATAGAATTAGACCTATGCTAGTTCGCATGTTAATTGGATCTAATTTAAATGCAAGATTACGTTCATGTGCTTGATTAAGTTTATGTCGTTCTATCCCAAATTTATACTACGCATGTTGATCTATATTGTTTATGCCTGTTGAAATATTACATGTCCCTTTCTTTTCCCTTTTGTTTATAAGTTAGGCTAATTTGCGAGCCTAACGTTCTATGTGAATTATGCGAACGAATAACGGGGGAGACGCTGGGGAAAAATATTTAACTACATGCTATTGGCATAGATTGGCTCATAATCATGTAAATGATTAGTAGCATGAAATGGTAGAATTTGCATACCTAGAATTATGGACATAATTTAGAGGGTAAATGGGGCATGACTTGAATTATCAACACTGGTGGATAATTTACATATAAACATAAATTATAAATATGTAATTTAATTAAAAGATGAATATGCCTAACCCGAGGTTAGATTGAGTTACTGTGTAAGACTGCCCGGAACTGCCCGGCACATCCAGCAAACGTAACAATATAGATCTAATGTGAGAGGTTAGCGCATTAAGCCCAAAAACCCGAGGTTAGATTGAGTTGCAGTGTAAGACTGTCCGGAACCACCCGGCACATCCAGCGACCGCAACAATATAGATCTAATGTGAGAGGTTGGTGCTTTAATGAATAAATTAAAGCTAAGAAACAGACAGGATAAGAGTGGTAGGGTTAAGTTAATCAAAGCAACGCTTAACCAATATAACATTCTGTGTGATATGGTTAAGTAACACAAGAGGGCAACACTTAACTAATGTAACATGACAAGTGGTAGGGTTAAGTAACACAAGAGGGCAACACTTAACCAATGTAAACATGACAAGTGGTCGGGTTAAGTAACACAAGAAGACAACACTTAACCAATGTAACATGACAAGCGGGTAGGTTAAGTTAACTCGACTAGATTGATGACACTTAACCAATATAACATGATGAACGAGTGGGGTTAAGTTAATAGGTAACACTTAACCAATATAATATGATGAATGAACATGGCTAAGTTAATAGAAAACACTTAACCAATTACAACATGATGAATGAGAAGGGTTAAGTTAATAACAAACACTTAACCAACATGACATGGCGTGTGGATGGGTTAAGTTAACTTGAATGGATGGATAACACTTAGCCAATTTGAGGGGTATACGAGTAGACCCTAGAAAACCCTAGTAACGGGGACCCATTTCAGCAGTAACCCACATATGTATCACGGTATCCTGAACTAGACAGGGTGGGGCATGATTACTGGACTGATTATAAGTGGTCAAAATAGCGGCAGGGGGTGCAGCAGTATAGTTCCGACGGAGTATGGGCGTGCACGTGCTCTGGAGTGGAAAAGCAGGCACTGGGCATCATTAGTATACACTGTGCATCTAGAATTTTGTCGGGTTGTTATCATAGGGATTGATACACCTTATGGTGGGACCAGCACAGGGTATCTACACGCAAGAGAGGGCCGATTGACACAGACACAAGGAAAAATTAATACAAGTAGGGAGCCGATCGATAGGTTAGTGACGGTACATCTAACATCTTCATGGCAATTAGGCTGATTGAGGTAAGACCCTCATACTAGATGTACACCTGAAGGCTACCACAAATGCAGGGTTGGGATCACCTTATTTTATAACACATGATACTAGTTGGGACACTAGTAGGGAATACAGATCCTTTTTCACAGGATACTAGTTGGGATACTAATAGGGGATACAAATCGTTCCATAAAAGACACTAGTTAGGATGCTAGTTGGGTGGTGCAGAGAAAATAGGAAATCAGAGAAAGAACCGAAGCGCATTCATTGTATCTTACCTTGTCATATCTAACGATCATCATTTGTTGTCTTGCTATGTTTATTATCATGGTTATATCTGGTATTCAATTTATTCATGTCATGATCCTTTTACCTGTTTACATGCTGAATAATCACTGGACTTACCAGACTTATGTCTGGCCCGTTTTCTTTCGCCTTCTTTTCTTCCGTTCCCCCCAGGTTCACAGGGAGGGAATATCACCACTTAGCTCAGTCTTCTGTCCAAGCTCGAAGATAGACGATGTATTGCTTTAGACTCTCTTTTCCACTTCTATGGCTGGCTCATGCTTTATTGGGGAATATCATTGTCATTTTATGCTTCTTTGTTTTGTTAAACATGGCAGATGCTTCTTTCTAATGGGTAAGGTGTTTTGGTGTTGGAAAACAATCTTTGTACAAGCTGTTTTACCAAGCTGTTGTTTTATCAAAAAAGTAAAGTTTTATTTATTTTCCGCTGTTTAAATTTTGTCTGTTTTGTAATTTATCTGTTCTATACACTTATGACGCTCCACTGAAGTTAATGCATTCCCATTGTGAGTGACCTTAGCGGAGGTGGGGTGTTACACGTGGTATCAGAGTTGATGGTTACCAGATCAGATAATTTTTTTTGAAAACTACTTTTCAAAAAGAAGCTTTGAAGAAGCATTTTCAAAAGAAAAGTTTTGTTTTAACGGCATATTCCCTAAAGCCATATGCACTATCTTTTGATTCTCTGTTTGAACCCTTGTTTCCTTCTTTCCTTCTTTCCTGAGTCTCTGGGGCTCCTGGCTTTCTGGGAGGTAACCTCATCGCGACATGGTCCCGTAGGCTTGATGAGACTATGGCACCTGTCAAAGGGCGAAGAAGTGCCCAACTTCCATCTATAGCCGCAGTAGTTTCACATGCGGCTAATTTTTCTTTCAAAGCTTTGTAGGTTGCCGTGCGATGGAGGTAGTTTCGAGAAACTTGTCAACAGGCTACACAAGGATAGTAAGGATAAGAATAAGGGAGTTTAGGCTAAGGAGCACAAGCCCAAGGATAAGAAGCTTGTCGATACGGCTTAATCCTCGCAGAAAGAGAAAGTGGAAAAGAAAGAGGCCAAAGTGGAAGAATCATAAACAAGGATTGGAATAAGAAGGGTGGAAGAAATAATAGAATCGGCGACAATAGGAAGTGTCTTATCTTTGGTATAGCGGGTTATTTAATTGTAGGAAGAAGAAGACAGGTGGTTGTTTTCAGTATGGTGAAGCAGGTCATCTTATCAAGGATTGCCGAAGGACAAAGGCAAGGGCAAGGGACATAATCTTCTAGCGGGCAATTGCATGCTCTCACTGCTAGTGTACCTAAGAGAGGTAGGAACGTTTCTATTGAGAGTTTAGTTTTTCTTTTCAATCATCCTGTTAGATTCTGGCGCTTGTGCTTCCATAGTTGAGTCTCTGCACCTTAGTACTTGTATAGTAAAGGATCCCATTATTGTCTAAAATCCAATTGGTGGTTCGACTCATTTATATAAGATTTGTTTGGATTTGGGAATATCTATACTAAGCGTTGAGTTTAGATGTAATGCTTACGTTTTTGGTTTCATGCGCTATGGGTTGATTCTGGGGATGGATTGGTTATCCAGTAATGGTGCCATTTTCAATTGGGAAAGGAGGGTAGTTAGACTTTTGACTCACCTCGGTAATACCCTCGAAATCTCGTGCAACCTTAAGGGTTTTGTCATGCTTAGTTACCTAGAATCTCTTGATACATCTGTTGATAATTTGCAATCTGTTTAAGTAGTCCATGTGTATCCCGATATCTTTGATGAAGTGAAGGGTTTACCCCCAAAACGTGAAATAGATTTCCGCATATACTTGGTTGATAACGCCAACCCAGCTGCATTACCCGTACGACACATGACTCCTAGGGAAAGGAAGGAGCTCAGCAAGAAAGTTAAAAAGTTACTTGAGAAGAGGTTTATTTGGCAAAGTATTTTTGAATGGGGTGCTCCAGTAGTGTTCGCTACTATGGCGGATAGTTCACTTCGCTTATGCGTGGATTATAGAGAATTAAACAAGCTGACTAAAGAAAAAATAGGCACCCACTTCCAAGAATAGACGATTTGTTTGACCAGCTTGTAGGTGCATCTGTTTTCTCCCAACTAGATTTGGTTACTGGGTTTCATTAGCTAAGAGTAGATGAGGACAGTATAGACAAGACTGCTTTTAGGACTCCTAACGGTTTCTTTGAGTAGCTCGTCATGCCTTTCAGTTTGACGAATGCACCCGCTTATTTTGTTGACTTGATGAGTAGGGTGTTTAGGGAGTTCCTTAATAAGTTTGTAGTAGTCTTCGTGGGCGATATCTTGATTTTCTCAAAGAACAAGGGAGAACATGCTTTGCGTTTAAGAGAAGTCATGTATACACTTCGAGCACATCAACTTAAGGCGAAGTTCTCCAAAATATCATTTTTGGAGAGAAGAAGTAAGGTTTCTAGGACATGTGGAGTCTAAAGAAGGGATATCAGTAAATCCTGCAAAAGTAGTTGCGGTGCAAGACTGAAAGGTCCCAAGGAATGCAACAGAATTAAGAAGCTTTCTTGGACTAGAGGGTTAATATAGGAAGTTCATTAAGAACTTTGCGAAGGTATTAGCCCCACTTACTGGATTAACGAAGAAGAATCTAATCTTTGCTCCGGATATTGATTGTGATGTCGCTTTCCAACGATCGAAGAGGGCTCTTACAACGGCCCCAGTTTTGACTTTTACCTTACTGTAGTAAAAGGTTTACGGTATACACGGATTCATACGGCACGGGGCTAGGTGCCATTTTGATGTTAGAAGGAAGGGTAAGGTCGTAGCGGATGCCTTAAGAAGAAAAAGGTTGACTTCAAGTCCTCTTTGTGTGAAAAGGAAAAGTTCAGAATACATATCAACCTTTGATTTTAAAACCTTTGGTTAAGCTAGTAATTGGCATCTCTAGGAGTAAGACCTACGCTTTTGGATCAAATAGGGACTTCACAAAGAAAAGACTCTTAGATAGTTGACGTAATGAATAAGTTAAGTAGAGAAGAGACCTCTATTCACCTTAATAAATACACTTGGTAGCACGGTTAGCATCTGTTTATTTTCAAGAGATAGTTGTTCTACATGGAATACCCTCTAGTGAATTTTGAAGGCCCATTTTGAGGAAATGTTAGCATGACACAGTAGAAGTTGTAGTGCTGAGTATACTAGAAGGAGAAGGGGTGGAATGAGAGGCGACAGTGTAATGAGTTCCAACTCATATTTTGGAAATAGAAATTAAGAAGCTACGCAATCGTGAAGTTAAGATAGTCATAGCACAATGGGATGAAGCTCAAGAAGATGCGACTTAGAAGGCTGAAGACTAGATACGCGCATCATACCCTTTTTGAGGGTATATCCTTGATCTCTCTTTTTTATGTAAAGTTTATCTGCATGCCAGTCTTTATCTTTTAAGTATATCCTCTCGGTCCTATCCTCGATCCTTAGGTAAAAGCCAATGGATGTAAACATGTGTTCGGTGAATGCAAGTGGATGTAAGTGTTTGCTAGTGGTTTCTCGTGGATGCATATACACACACATTAGGCACTAGATCGGCTCCGTCACTTCCATATTGCATATGCATGAGTGGATTGTTATATATATGGATTGTAACTTGAGGTGATATCATATGGATGATGCATTTGAACGTATGGTTGTGAACTCATATAGAAATGATATGTATCAGTAGGGTTCTTTTGCATACATAATGGACGCATGGCACTTCCATGAATTGCATTAAGGAGGTCAACTGAATCAGTAGACCACCTGATTTTTCATTTGGGTAAGGACATATACACACACTATGCATATGTTCATGAAAAACATTAGAAACCTTTTTAAGGAAAATAGATACCTGTGATTGAATGGTTGAGTAGATGGATGTTGGATGGTAGGATATACATTCTTCTTAACTTGAAGATTTCGGGGACGAAATCCTTTAAGTAGAGGGAATGTAACACCCCGTAATTTTAAAATGGGACACAAGAGATAATTAAAGAATAATTAATTATTAAAAGAATAATTAGATAAAATGGGTTACATCATTGCGTTCATCTCAGAATTCTGGTTGAGATAGAGTTCGAGATTGCGTAAAACGGATACCGTATGAAGAAGATATGGACAAACGAAGTTAGGCAGAAAAATCAGAAGTCGACCAGAATGCACTGGCGCACTTCACAAGTGCGCCAATACAAAAATGCACTGGCGCACCTGCCAAGTGCGTCCATACCAATCCAGCATAGAATTCTGGAGTGTCTGTGATGATGTGTCTTCTTTTGAGTGGCCGGATGATATGTATTTGAGCTGGGTGGTTCTGATGGACTCCTAGTTCATCTAAGGGCTCTAAATAATCATATACATATATATATACGTAGCTAAACCTAAACCCTAACATCATAACCCTAAAACTATGGTTCCGTCATGATGTTCGTCTACAAGCTAGCCTAGCGTCCTTCATCCTCTCCAAACTAGAAAATCAAATCCAAACTAGTAATCGATTAAGAAGAACTTTAAATCAAATGTCTACATCAAAGGATATCTTTTCAAATTCAGAAATCAAGATCCGCCCTTTTTCTGTAAGTTCAGTTATTGTTCCGATTTAATAACGTAATAAGAAATCATGACTGTAATAACTGGATCTAGAACTATGCCTACTTCTATTCGTGCCTATCCTTTTGTGAATTCTGAATTTCTTATGCTTATTGGACTGTTGTGACTGACATAGAAAAGCCTATCATGCCTATTGGATTGTTGCGACTGGCATAGAAAACCTATCATACCTATTGGACTGTTGAGACTGACATAGAAAAACCTATCATACCTATTGGACTGTTGAGACTGACATAGAAAAGCCTATCATGCTTATTGGACTGTTGTGACTGACATAGAAAACCTATCATGCCTATTGGACTGTTGTGACTTATATGATGAAACCTATCATGTTATACATCCTATGCATTTGAGACTATTGGGACTGATACATTTGGACCTATCATGTTGTATTAAATTTGTGATTCTTTTATGTACATTAAAAAACATGCTAAGTTATGTTCATACATGTTATATGTTAGATCCAAGCCAGTACCCATGTTTAATGTAACGACCCAAATTTTTGAATAGTTTATTTTAAATATTTAATATGGATTTAAATATTGAATTGATAATATAAAATAATTTTTATATTGAGTATCGATCAATAATCGATATATGATTTAATTTTTGATATATATAATTATTGTAATACAGTCATCTGGAATAATTTAGTCGAAACGGTTCAGATGATCAATATATATATATATATACTATTTATGAACGATGATAATAGAAATTTATTGTTGAAGAATTTATTTGTTTTGAATTTAAATTGATTTAATATGGCTATTTTAAATATACGTTCAAATTAAATTGTATAATCTATTTCGTTGAATTCAAATATAGCGTTATAACATTATAACGTCAGTCGGTTAACTAAAATAGTGGTTCGTGGTTTAAATTAATGGACCCCGAGATATTTAATTGTGGATAGGCTTGAAATCAAATCGATATCTATTTAAAAAGGGTTAAAATCTCTTTATTTCGAATTGATTAAAATTTAGGAGTCAAATCACATTAAAAATGTGTACTTAAACCATATCCTCCTTTATAAAATCACCAACCGATCCTTCCCCTTTTCTATCCAAATAGAATTTGAAATCAAAAATCCCAATACCACAAACAAAAATCGAAATTCGTCGTCTCCTTTACCTTCATCAAAATCGAAACCGAACCTCGAATTAAAAGAAATGGAAACTGAAAATCTGGTTCCCCCTCTCCTTCTTCAATACGCGATTTAGGGTTCCTATTGCTTTCGATTTAGGGATTGTTGAGGGGTGCGATGCTCCAGATGGGACTCGAAGTTGGTGCGATGGATTTGTGGTTCCAGCCTGTAGCGACGCGAAGACGTGGTTGAAGCTGGGTTTAACGATACGGGGAGGTGGGAAGGCTGGAGGTGTGAATGTCGAGCCACGATTCTGGAAGTGTGCGAGGTCATTAAGGGATCGACGGGCTCCAGTTTGGACCTAGGTTCATCTTCGATCTCAAGTTGAGGCCTGGTTTGGGTTTGTCAACGGATTTAGCACGCATGGAGGAACTGCTACAGTTATCTTTCGGAAGTTTGTGTCGCTCGACACTACAAAGGATGGTGGACACAATTACAGTAGGTATTTTTTTAATGGTGCAGTAGAAATAAATGGTTGTGATAGTAAATGGGAAGTCTGTTAAGTGGTACGTTTTGTTGAATAGCGGGGATAACAATAGAGAAGGAGCTGTTGAGAAGGGGAGTTGTTTAGAAAGGAGAAGGATTTTTAGATGTGAATCAAGGTAATTTTTGTTTTATTTAAAATTCAAGATTTTATTTCTATAATTGGTAACTTAGTTTATATAATTAGTTTATATAAAGAGAACTAATTAGTCAAGAAATAAAATGTGTAGATTAATTGTTTAAGTAGAATTAAGGTTTAAACTAGAAGTATATTATGTGAGTAATTAATTAAATTGAACCCATAAAATTTAAATAACTGGAATTTTATTAATTTTTGTTTTACATTGGAAAACAGTGAAATTGAGGAACCACTGTACAATCTACATAATAGACTTCATCGGGTATTTAGCGAAATAAAATCACGGTGAGTAAATCTCACTCACAGTTTTATATTTAAATTTATTTTTATCATAAAATAAAGTTGTTGGTTGCTTGGGTGCATGAATGAATTGTTGAATTTTTGTGGTTATTGGATATTTCCCGCAATACTATTAGCGGATGCCCGCAGTATCATTAGCGGATGACCCTACGTCCACATATATAAGTGGATCCCCTTTTATACCGCGATATCCTGCCTCGAAGCAGGATGGGTATTATTTCTGTTGACTAACGTCTGTGGATGCAAGAAAATCAGGTTGGAGGAATCCAATTGGATTCCTCAAAAATATATTATCTGTTTGTTTATTTGTTTGCATATATACTGTCATATATGATGTGTTAGCAAACCGAAAATAAATAATTGATTGTTTGGTATTTAAATATCACTGAGCCTAAGTATTGATGTTTAAAAAATATCGAAAAGGAAATTTCCGGAGCGAAAAGGGAAAATTCTATTTTCTAAAATAGAATTTGACATTTGAATGGAATAAAAATATTAACTTGTTTTAAAGGAATAAAACAAGAAGTTCATTTATAAACGAAGTTTTAAATGAAGGGAAGAGAATTTTCATTGGATAATTCAGAAATAAATTATAAGTTTGAATTTGAAAAAGGGAAAACTATTTTTCCAAAGTAGAAATATCTGTTTCCAAGGAAATTGAAATCGGGACTTGTTTAAATATATAAACAAGTAAAATAAATAGGGTTTGTAAATAAAAAGGGAAAATTATCATTTGGATAATTCGTATATTCAAATGTGAAGTTAAAAATAGCAATGGGAAAATCGTTTTAAAGAAATAAACAATGGAATTTATTCTGATGTTCAGAATATAAATTGAACGAAAATAAATCGATAAGGATTTATGATTTGAATTCGATTAATTTGAATTTTATTTAAATAGAAGTCAAATTGAAATTTGAATTTGAAAATATAGAATTTGAATAGAATTTGAATAGATAGAAAATTCAAATAGAATTCAAATGGAATTTTTAATAATAGGATTTGAATATAAGAAATTGAAATAGAATTTGGATATAAGGAATTGAAATAGAATTTGAATTCAAAGGAATTCAAATGGATTTGAATAACGAAAAGTCAAATAGAGATTTGAATGAAGTTTAACTATAGAATTTGAATATAGGATTCAAATGGAGTTTGAATATAGATATTCATATGTAATTCAAATATAGAATTTGAACATAGAAAATATAAAGGAAATTCAAATATAGAATTTGAATATAGAAAGTGAAATGAAATTTGAATAAAGAAATTTTAAATATAGAATTTGAATATTGAAATTCAAATGGAGTTTGAATATAGAGAATTTGAAATCGAATTAAAATAAAATTTCAATATGAAATTCGAATAGAGTTTAAAGGGGAATTCGAATATAGAATTTAAATATAGATGAAATGGAAATTGAATATGGGAAATTTAAATAGAATTGAATTGAAATTTAAATATAGAAGATCGAAGTATAAATAAATTATAACTGAGTATGTGAAAATCGACCATTTTAGATAATCAGAATTTTTGAGTCGAATTGGGAAAATTGATATAATATATATTCAAAATATATTAGAATGGAGTTGAATTTATTATGAACGAAATTTTTAAACGTTTATATTTATAAATATAATTAAAACGAACTCGCCGCAGTGCTGCAGTTCGTAAATTGGCGTTTCAAATTTCAATTGAGTATACATAACTCAATTGAAGTCGGAATTCTTTGAAACAAGAAATGTCAGGACCAATTTGATAATAGTTTTCTAATGAAGGAGAAAAATCTGAATTTCGTCGTATATATTTTGAGTTATGTCCAAATCAAATTTTCAGAAAAACAGCGCCATAATTCGTTATTAAAATATAACGATTTATTTAAAAGGATTTTAAGGAAATAAAATATGAATGTCCATTAGAAAATCCGGACTTGAGTTACAACATGAATATGAACTCAAGTAAAGTATAGGGTTTGACTCTGAAGCAAAATCAGATGTTATAATGGTATATAAATAACTATTCTAAAAGAAAACGTTAGTTAATTAGGTTTGGAATCGAAATAAGATTTTTGAAAGTAAATTAGGTTGAAAATCCATATTCGAAATTGAATATGGAATGTAAATTGGATATGGAATGTAAATTGGAAATGGAATCCAATTAGTTGATAAACAAGTTAAACGTATATTTGAATATGTTATATTTGAATAAAAAGGGGAAATAGGGAAAGCAGTTAGTTAATGGAATTTTTAATTGAAGTTGAACTTTAAAAGGTAAATAGAATGAGAGAACTTCTATTTCAAAATTTAATATGAAACGTAAGTTGGGATTGGAATTCAATTAGCTTATAAGCACGTTATAATTATATTTGGACATGTAAGTTCAAATATAAAAGTAAAACAGGAAAAGAGTTAATTAACGAACTAAGTAACGAATCGAGATAAAACGAATGGATTGAGTTGAATTGAATTGAAAACAGGTGAACATGTGTTAGACAGGTATGGGATGAAGTATATGAAGATTTTAGTTTATGTGCCCGACAAAAAGATACATATTTAAATTCATATTGTAATAAATATTGAATTCGATAAGAAAATGAATTTAAAATAAATATTGTAAACAAAAAGGGAAATCTATAAATTAGAAATAGAAAGCGAACCATATACATGTTTTAAAAATGAATAATTGGGTTTTATAGAGTGTTTATTCGAGGTTAGTGGTTTTGCCGTTTTGAAGTTGAGGATGTTTTCAGTCAAGGTCTGAGAGGTAATAATACCGCAACTTGATTGATTTCATTTTTAATTGATAAATAGCAAGACCCAGTCTCGAAGAGAAGTGTTTGAATAATAGTTAGTTGAATAAAATATTTTGGGTTGTTATAACGATGTTTTATACAACATTCGTTTTAACCCAAGTGATATAAAAGTAAATATTTCCTGAGTCTAAATAAAGTAGTCGGGAAAGAGATAAGTGATTGAAATTGTTTAAATTTCAAATAGAATATATTTTCTAAGTGTAGGAAATAAAAGAAGGCGAGATATAGAAATGTTTTCCAAATAGTAGGCCAAGATGATTATCGAAATTATCTGATTAACAAATATTGATAAAGAAATAGAGAAGTGAATTAATCAATGACATATTAATTAACAGGTCCAGTGATTGATGGATGTTATGGATGAATGTTTGTTTGTTTTTCTTTGATAGTCAAATAACCGACTATCGAAGTGTTTGCCAATATCATCGTCAATATGGAAAGACCGGTTGGATTATTATCCGTGAACTACTCTGTGTTGGCAGTAGCGTTGCGAATCAGATTATATGAAGATAATCGAAGACAGAGTAAAGTGCAAGGGCTTTTTCTATTAATAGAAATTGTGCCTTCGGTTTCGTTCAATCCCAGAATGAGCGTATATGGACGAATGTCTGACAAAGTATTTCCAATGATCGCATGAGTTGGTCTGTATATATATATATGGTGGCAACGAATTTATTCCCTTAGCATAACATCCAGAATATTTGTACAGATCAATTAGTGATTAACGGATCTGACAATGTGGCATTCAAAGTGATTGTGCTATCAATGAATGATAAGTAATCGTCGCCTCAGGCCTCAACAACCGGGAAATGACAAAAATCAGGCAGGCAGCATGGCTATGTGGGTCGCTCCCATTAGGATGTATAATCACCTATCTAAAGATTCATTTAATTCCTTATTCTATTCGATGTTGTCCCATTCGGGAAACGGTTGCTGATCCCAACCGTTGGTGATATACATTCGATACACTCAAGCGAAATGAGTGGTCGGTCATGTGAGGGCTGGGTTGCAAGATGTTCTTGTTGAACCCCAGTGTATCGCCTCTAGAGTACACTATCGGAAGGTGGTTCCACACCTTGTCCTGTTGGAAATCCAATCTGCAATAAGCGCCATGCGGTTTTTGATTTTATACTATGTATGTGGAGCGTGAGATGCAAGCGTTTCCGCTAGATTCTATTTATTTGATGTAGATATTATTATAATATCACTGGATTTTTGTTCCAAAGTGTTTTAGGTTATAGTAAGGTAAAAACCGACCATGTTTATGTGTGGGCTGGTCTTACAATTATCTTTTCTTTCAAAAGGTCTTGAAAGTTAAAAAAATGGTTGGAGTTTACTCACACCAGTCCCATGACTGACCCAGAGTTTATTTTGTTTGTTATCCCTAAACTCTTGGGTGCCCAAATTTGTATGGGCAGTCAAGTAGCTGGGATTTTACAGATTCACTTGGAAGAGCTGGAAGCAGGAGGCTTCACCAGTTAGCTATAGACTATCATATATTCTGCTGTGAACCATGCTTGTATCTGGAAACATGTGTTTATAACTGTTCTAGGAATAACTGTTGTGCTCTGATAATGGTATGTATATAAAGTTACTAATTTGCATTTCAGAAGTTATGTTATATAATATATTTTATTCGTTCCGCTGTGAGATTTGTCTTCCTTGTTTAATTCTATTCTAACCTTTCTTTCTTTCTATCTCTCATCCTCTAACTTCTTTCCAATAATGATTCGTATTTCTTTGCAATTTGGGTTGGATGTGTGGTGTTATTAGCCAACTCAGATAGTACGGATTTGCTGGTCACTACATTTAAGATCTATATAAGTTCATGCTTATACAATTAGACCTATGCTAGTTCGCATGTTAATTGGATCTAATTTAAATGCAAGATTACGTTCATGTGCTTGATTAAGTTATGTTGTTCTATCCCAAATTTATACTACGCATGTTGATCTATATTGTTTATGCCTGTTGAAATATTACATGTCCCTTTCTTTTCCCTTTTGTTTATAAGTTAGGCTAATTTGCGATCCTAATGTTCTATGTGAATTATGCAAATGAATAACGGGGGTAGACGTTGGAGAAAAATATTTAACTACATGCTATTGGCATAGATTGGCTCATAATCATGTAAATGATTAGTAGCATGAAATGGTAGAATTTGTATACCTAGAATTATGGACATAATTTAGAGGGTAAGTGGGGCATGACTTGAATTGACAACACTGGTGGATAATTTACATATAAACATAAATTGTAAATATGTAAATTAATTAAAAGATGAATATGCCTAACCCGAGGTTAGATTGAGTTACGGTGTAAGACTGCCCGGAACCGCCCGGCACATCCAGCAACCGTAACAACATAGATCTAATGTGAGAGATTAGCGCATTAGGCCCAAAAACCCAAGGTTAGAATGAGTTGTGGTGTAAGACTGTCCGAAACCGCCCGGCACATCCGGCGACTGCAACAATATAGATCTAACGTGAGAGGTTGGTGCTTTAATGAATAAATTAAAGCTAATAAACAGACAGGCTAAGAGTGGTAGGGCTAAGTTAATCAAAGCAACATTTAACCAATATAACATGACGTGTGATAGGGTTAAGTAACACAAGAGGGCAATACTTAACCAATGTAACATGACAAGTGGTAGGGTCAAGAGGGCAACACTTAACCAATTTAACATGACAAGTGGTAGGGTTAAGTAACACAAGAAGGCAACACTTAACCAATGTAACATGACAAGTGGGTAGGTTAAGTTAACTCGACTAGATTGACGACACTTAACCAATATAACATGATGAACGAGTGGGGTTAAGTTAATGGGTAACACTTAACCAGTATAATATGATGAATGAACATAGTTAAGTTAATAGAAAACACTTAACCAATTACAACATGATGAATGAGAAGGGTTAAGTTAATAAGAAACACTTAACCAACATGACATGGCGTGTGGATAGGTTAAGTTAACTTGAATGGATGGATAACACTTAGCCAATTTTGGGGGTATACGAATAGACCCTAGAAAACCCTAGTAATGGGGACCCATTTCAGCAGTAACCCACATAGATGTATCACAGTACCCTGAACTAGGTAAGGTGGGGCACGATTACTGGATTGATTATAAGCGGTCAAAATAGCAGCAGGGGGTGCAGCAATGTAGTTCCGACGGAGTATGGGCGTGCACGTGCTCCGGAGTGGAAAAGCAGGCATTGGGCATCAGTTGTATACACTGTGCATCTAGAATTTGTGTCGGGTTGCTACCATAGGATTTGATACACCTTATGGTGGGACCAGCACAGGGTATCTACATGCAAGAGAGGGCCGATTGACACAGACACAAGGAAAAATTAATACAAGTAGGGAGCCGATCGATAGGGTAGTAAAGGTACATCTAAAATCTTCATGACAATTAAGCTGATTGAGGTAAGACCCTCATACTAGATGTACACCTGAAGGCTACCCGATTGCGGGGTTGGGATCACCTTATTTTATAACACAAGATACTAGTTGGGACACTAGTAGGCAATACGGATCCTTTTTCACAGGATACTAGTTGGGACACTAGTAGGGGATACAGATCGTTCCATAAAAGACACTAGTTAGGATGCTAGTTTGGTGGTGCAGAGAAAATAGGAAATCAAAGAAAGAACCGAAGCGCATTCATTGTATCTTACCTTGTCATATCTAACGATCATCATTTGTTGTCTTGCCATGCTTATTATCATGGTTATGTCTGATATTCAGTTTATTCATGTCATGATCCTTTTACCTATTTATATGTGAATAATCACTGGACTTACCAGACTTATGTCTGACCCGTTTTCTTTCGCCTTCTTTTCTTCCGTTCCCCCCCAAGGTTCACAGGGAAGGAATATCACCACTTAGCTCAGTCTTCTTTCCAAGCTCGAAGATAGACAATGTATTGCTTTAGACTCTCTTTTCCACTGCTATGGCTGGCTCATGCTTTATTGGGGAATATCATTGTCATTTTATGCTTCTTTATTTTGTTAAACAAGACAGATGCTTTGTTTTAATGGGTAAGGGTGTTTTGGTGTTGGAAAACAATCTTTGTACAAGCTATTTTACCAAGCTGCTATTTTATCAAAAAAGTAAAGTTCTATTTATTTTCCGCTGTTTAAATTTTGTCTTCTTTGTAATTTATTTGTTCTATACACTTATGACGCTCCACTGAAGTTAATGCATTCCCTTTATGAGTGACCTTATTGGAGGTGGGGTGTTACATGTTTCCCCAGAAACAAAACGAAGATGGCAAGTGAAATCCAGAAGATTTGAAACGAAGCTTTGGAAATTGATAAGTATCGGGTTCAGTACTGATATCGGAGTACGAAAATTTGGGGATACGCGTCCTGTATCCCGTGCCTATAAATGCCCCATCTCTTGGTTGTTTGCTAGATCTTTCATCTCATTTCTGCTGAACTCCGGATCTTGGAACTAGGAGTAGTTTAATAGCTTCCTTTATGGCCACTTCTTCCTTGAAAAATTCTTTAGACTTGTGAACCTCCATTTGGCATTTGGATTGGATTTTTGGGCTCTCTTGGACATTGAAACGTACTTTTGGACACTTGGGTTACTATTTGCACACCTTTGGATGTAGAAGCTTCATGGATATTAAAGCTACATTCTTGGACATTTGGACATTGGAGTGGACTTGTTAGCTTTAAGCACGGACTTTGTTGTTGCTAAAACCTACATTGTAATCAAAAGGACTGTACTTGTAACTATACAATATAAATATACGATGTTACCTCGAAGTAGATGTAGGCACAACTTGTCGAATCACTATAAATATTTGGTGTTCATTTACTTTCCTACACCTCTGTGACCGGTTTAATTGGAATATTTAAACTCGGGTGTTGGCAGGTGAAGCGACCAATTTCCCACATCAACATATATCTATGTAGATTAGTTGATGTAGATGGACTTCATATTACATGACTATGATACTGTCATCCTTGGTTATCTTTATTTAGCATTTGATACATACGCATTACAATGGTCCCAATAAATGTTTGGTATTAGGTACATCATCTCTTTTTAGTATGATGAGTATACAACCAACATGCATCCATGACTCAGTGTAGAAGCAAAAATTACGCCTTGTATTCAGTTTCAAAGATTACATCATTGGGGGTAATTTTATGCATACATGTCGTGTTGCACGTGAGGTGCATGATGAATTAATAGAGGCCAAACAATAGATGTATACGAGGGGGTGCGATAACATTATTGTTTGTCCTTGATAAAATTATATTTAGTCGTTCCCTCAATTTTCAGTTCAGGATCTTCAAACATAGGTTTTTTTTAGTTTCATACATGTCCCTTCATATGGTATTTATTGGAGCAGTACCGATTGCAGTTATATGGTGTAGTCTGCATTCTTGTTGATTCCCAATTTGTTGGTATAGAGGTCATGCAAAGTGAAACGGCCTAAACCTCGCCTTTTGGGAAAGCCCGGATTGAGTTGAGAACATGACAAATTAGAACGCAAACAGAAGAACATTTCATTTCTATTACCACAATTACATCAGAGTACAAGAATATAACAGAGTATGAGTAAATACTACACATCAAAAAAATATCAGAGATTTACATTACAAAGCAGTGGAAAAATAATACATAACACAACTGAAAGAGATACACGGATACAAAGATTTCAGAATATAGCTCCAGCTGTAGATCCAGGATCCTATGAAAATAATATCTGCAAAACCAAAACTACTAGTTGCCCGTGTGAAAAATACGGGCACCTAGAATTTAGGTGGAAACAATAAACTCCAAGTCAGTCATGGGACTGGTGTGAGAACTAAAACAGTTATTTAAAACTTTACTTTAAATATAAAGTAGATCAAGGGACCATGCCGTATAACACAGAACGAGTTTTCTCCCATGAATACCAGTGCATAAAACAGTTTATAAATAGTGCAATGCTTTTCGAAAAATGAAGCTATTATAAGACTCAGGTCCCATCACACAATGCAACGCAAGCCGGAGGATAGAGTTTCACCTTACAATTGCCAAACATGCTTGGTACGTTTAAAACAAAAATCATTTGATACTATTATAAGAGTATAGTGTCAAAACAACTTCAAATATAAATGTATCATTCATAGACGACATGGGTACCATATATCATGTCGCCGTACTACTTCTTCAACTAAAACCGAAAATTCACATATTGGAAATTGGATTCCATCATGAGTCAAGGCTAGGGAAGGCTCCCTCCGATTCGAGACACCATAGAAAATGCCTTAGGTTCTCCCGCAGTGGAACCTGGATCCTGTAGGACCAGTCCACACTTACGTTTGTGGATTGGTTATTCCTGAACACACGTTTACCGGTCCTATCGGACCTATCCATCGGCCCCGTAGTGACCAATATATCCGAGGCACCTCACATTCCATTATCCACATAAGTAATAATGTCTGAGCTCCATACCATGACACCACTTCTAGCTAGAAAGAAACATCGTGCACTTCCTGCGTTCCATACCCCATTTCTGACTCATATCGGGGCATGAGGCTCGCAAATTAACGCTATACAAAAAGCTATGCTATTTAAATCCTTGCTTTGATCATCAACCACAAGACTCTACTTTTCAACAGAAGCGTTGATCACTGCATCTCCGCATGCCACACTGACAATTCATGTCATGCGACTGATATCCATCAATATATAACCTCTAAGCTCATACGTCTCAGAGAAGGGCGTTAAGAAAGAGAATAAATTCTCCGCTGCCAAACAGATATATATTTAATAGAAATCAATCAACACAGAATGAAATCCAATGTCAAACACACATCCATTCACAAGTTCGTTTTGGGTCTGAACGAAACCGGAGGTACCTCATTCCTCATCCCATATGTCCAATATAAGAGAGAGGTCCTCGCATATCACGTCGATCTCCAAGTACGTCTGGACGATCACCACTTATTACCTTGTCCTGGGTGTACAACCCAATCTCCGGTCTTCAACCACCGTCCTCATCGTCGACTTATCGCCGGATCAGTTATTCAGAATGGGTATAAACTTGGTCTTTCTAAATAGCTTACGTATCTCATAAACAAGTGTTAAACAAACATAACATACGCCTCACTCCAATCCAGAATATTATTTTATTCAAATATTCTTTTCACAATTTAAACCAAATTAAGGTTTTCCGCACTAGTCGGGATTAGCGAACCTTATCGAAGTAATCATTTGTTTATTTCCCAATCCCAACCTATTCATCCCACAGAGAAAAACTGGTAATACTCCATGTCTAACACCATGGTGTTATCGGTAAAATTATTTACCATTTCCCGTTCAAATCTAACTAAATATTTAACTATCGCCTGGAGTAAAACTGGTGGTACTCCATTCTCGATCATTTCCCAAATTTGATAATTTAAATAATCACATTCACATTTCAATATAATTAAAGATTTATTAAAACTTCACTTAGTTTTAATCTTCCAACAATCATTATTTAATGATTATTTAACTTTGGAAACCAAACATTTTTTTTTGAAAATTTTGGAAACCCAAACATGTCACATCAACAATCTACACCGTACCGCAGAATTCTGTCGATATTTAACCTCTAAGCTCGTAAGTCTCAGAGAAGGTTGTTAAGCAAGAGAATGAATTTTTCACCACCAAACAGATATATATTTAGCAGAGATCAACAATAAAGTTCGAAATACAATGCTAGACATGTAATCCTGTCTTTAACAGGGTTAAAGGACCAATATTGTGACACCCCACGTCCATTAATGTCACTCACAAAGGGAATGCATTAACTTCCATGGAGGTTTTAAGTGAATATAGAACAGTAAAATTACAACAAGACAGATATAAAATAGTACTTGGAAATTCAAAAACTTTATTTCATTGTAGCAGAAGTCAAAACATGTTTGATTACATCATAACACCATATTCGATGTCAAGTACAATATCTATCTTGATAAAACACGTACATAATCCCATTACATGAATAGCCATTAAAAAGAAAGATAACAAGCTGGACTTTACTTCAGCAGTCCAAGCTTTCCAAAAGATAAGCGATCCAACTAGACTCCACTAGAACTTGGCCCAACCTGCGGACCTGAAGGGAGAAAAAGGATGGAAAAGAGGGGGTCAGACATAAAGTCTGGTGAATATGATAATTCTACAATACTATTACCAAAATAACTGGACTAAGGCATAAGCTGGAAAACAAGAAAATGTCTATGAAGAGCAGATTAAGGACATAGACAATCGCTAAAGGCAACGTTATAGGCGCTCCTAAATACTAAAGGATAAACACTATACTGCACCACACCAGTCACCCTAAAGATTCATCCCACTTAGCTTCACTTAGAAACTTTCCCAATGGCTTTACGTACCTCTAGCTGACTACATAGGTGCCGCCTGCCCCTATCTCCACTAGGTGTACCCTACTTCCCATTATTCGATCGGCTCCCTAACTCGTAGATACCCGTGCTGGCCCCACAGTGGGGTGTATCACTCCCCTAAAGTGGCAACCTGATACAACGGACATGCACGGCTTATACCTACACGATGCAACAACGTCTTACCTACCAGCCCGGGTCCACACACGCATATGAAACCCGTTGGACTTGCGTTGCCACCGCTCCCTGTTTTGGCCTCTTATAGTCAAACCCAGTATGCGTGTCCCGTCCTCGACTTGGGTCGAGCCCACAAAGATACGTTTTGGGATACTGGTTGAAATGGGCCCCCACTATTTACCACAAGCATTCCACCTAAGCTTGTCCCCATTAGTCCATCCCACTTAACCCACTTAGTCATGTTCATTTACATGTGTGTTTGGTTAAGTTTAATCGTATTTCAAATGCCTCTAAAGGCAACCACCAGATTCCTCATGCCACCCAAGGCACCTACTTAACCCCCATGTCCCACCTTACATGATTATCTGGTTAAGTATTTCTTAGTTCATTAAGGCCATAACCTCATAAAGACCTCTCACATTAGACTGGCATTTATGGCAGCTGGATTTGCCGGGCGGGTCCGGGCAGTCTTACACCATAAAAGAGTCTAACCTCGTGTCTTTACAACTGTTATGCTTTAGTTTGGGCCTAGGACCTCTCACATTGGGCCGACATTTGTGACTACTGGATTTGCCGGGCGGGTCCAGGCAGGTTTACATCACAAACGGGTCCAACCTCGTGTCCTAAGCATTGATTATTAATAATAATCCACTTTCCCCCAATTTTAATAATTCCCTACTTGAATTATTAATTACTTCCAATTTTTAACAATGTCCATAATTGACTCAATTATGGACATCCACTCATGGTATGCAAAATCTTACAAAATTGCACCCAATTTATTAATTCCTAATATTACCCCTACCCCACGTTTGAACGTCTATTCGCAAAATATATGTTAGACTCGAATAGCCTAACTCATAGCATAAAAGAGATTATCATAATAACAACATGTATATGTGACCAAATGAATCATAATAAGGGGTGAAACTTGCATATGTCCAACTTGCATAAATTATACATGTCATGGACCTAAAGGTGTCAACTTGTTCAAAATTCACCTAATATAATCTCAATCAATTTTCATAAACTTACATATGAACATGTGTGAATCAACATCATCTAATTTTTTAACAACATGGTTTTATATGGGTACACCTAACTCAATAGGCAAATTCCCATATTCAAGTTTTATTTAATTATAGTTTCAAGTTTATGGGTACACCTAACCTAATAGGCAAATTCCCATAAACAAGATCCATTTAAATTTAAAAAAAACATAACTTTAAGCATGTTCCAACAACATCATGATTTTTCAACATAATATAGCATGATTTATAACATGGCATAGTATGATAGTATAACATAGCTTGACATGATTCTCAACATAGCACGACATAGCATAAAAGAATTTACAACATAGCATGACATAGCATATATAATTTACATCATACGACAACATAATAACATAATAAGAGATCCACAATATATAGAATTTACAATTACAAATCACATCACTTTCTTGTGATCCATTCATAACTGAGTCAAATTAGTTTGTAATAGTCTTGTGAGAATCATCATACTCACCAACAAAAGAAAAGAATTAGAGAAAGAGAGATCTTTTGATTTGATTTGTGTAGATTTAGTTGTAGATGATTAGGCTTCCTCTTCTTAGTTTGTGACGGCTACGCTGAACTCCATGGCAGCAGCATGACGGTAGCTTCTCTAATTTTACAAGTGATTTAGGCTTAGGGTCTACCCACTTATTTATAGATTTTAGAATGCATTTAGGCCATTAGATTTAACCTAGAAATAACCGCAGCCGTTCAGACAAGATGGGGTTTATCTTGTTGACTCAGCAATGAGTCAGAAGTGACTCAGCAATATATATATATATATATATATATATTTATATATATATATTCTACAATGTACACATTAGATACATCCCCCCCTTTTACACACTTATTATTGTTTTTATATACATATTAGATACATCCCCTCTTCTACACACTTATTATTATTTTAGCAACTTTAGTGTTAATAGAAAATTCGGGGTGTTACATTCTCCCCTCCTTTTAGGATTTCGTCCCCGAAATCTTCAAGTCTGGAAGAATGTATATCCTACCATCCAAACGTCCATCTACTCATCCATCATACACAGGCATCCATTGTCCTTACAGACTTCTAATGCTTTCATGTTTAAATGCACAGTGTGTGTATATGTCCGTATCTAATGCAAAATCAGGCGGTCCACTGATTCAGTTGACCTCCTTAATGCAACTATGATCGTGCCATGCATCCATTATGTATGCAAAAGATTCTTAATGCTACATAATACTTCTATATGCGTGCACAACCATCATCTGAATGCAACATCCACATGATAATACAACCATCGTTCATCCATTTTACTAAATACATCCATATAAATGCAATATGCAATATGTAGTGACTGAGCCGATCTAGTGCCTAAAGTGTGTGTATATATGCATCCACGAGCAACCACTAGCAAACACTTGCATCCATTTTGCATCCATCATACATAACATGTCTCAAACACATGTTTCAACCATAGGATTATCCTAACTAAAGGTCAAAGATACTAATGAGAGGACATACTAAAGATAAGATAAGATAAGCTAAGCGATAAAGGAGAAATTAAAAGACATACCCTCAAAAAGAAAAGGGTACAACGAACGCATCTTCTCTTCTGTCTCCCAAGTTGCGTTGCTCTCACCATCTCCCCATTGCACTTTAACCAGTCTGACCTCTCGATTCCTCAACTTTTTGATCTCCGACCCAATAATGCATGTAGGAGCTCGTCTAATTGTTGCATCACGCTCTATTTCCACCTCTTTAAGCAAGCTCGGCTCTACCACCTCCGCGGTCTTGTGCAAACACTTCCTCAAATGTGATACATCGAATACGTCGTGTACTCCACTAAGTTTCTCAGGCAACTCCACCCTATATGCCATCTTCCCAATCCTGTCTTTTACAGGAAACGATCCTACAAACCTTGGTGCTAATTTCCCCATGGACCCAAAGCGAACAATATTCTGTAACGGAGATACTTTGATAAAAACCATGTCCCCAATGTCAAACTCAAGATCTGTCCTCCTCTTATCAGCATACGATTTTTGCCTATCTTGTGCTGCTTTCATCCTCCTTCGAATCAACTCAATCTTCTCCGAGGTTTCCCTAACCATATCGGTAGATTCCCACCAACATGTAGGCGAACGGCAAGGCCTTCCATAAAGAGCTTCGAAAGGTGCCATGCCAATACTAGACTGAAAGCTATTATTATATGCGAATTCTACTAAAGGAAGGTGCTCTTCCCATGTACCCCCAAAGTCTAGGATACAAAGCCTTAAAAGATCCTCTAGAATGCGATTCACCCTCTCGGTCTGGCCGTCTGTCTGAGGATGATATGCGGTGCTCAAACATAGCTGAGTCCCTACCGCCTCTTGTAAACTCTTCCAAAATTCGCTAGTAAAGACGGGGTCACGGTCGCTTACTATACTAGAAGGAATACCGTGCAAACGAACTATCTCCTTAATGTATACAGAAGCCAACCACGGAGCAGTCCTCTTACTTTTCACGGGAATAAAATGGGCGCTTTTAGTAAGTCTATCTACTATAACCCAAATCCCCGTGTTACCCTTCCTTGATCTTGGTAATTCATCCACAAAATCCATTGAGATGCTTTCCCATTTCCATAGTGGAACTTCTAATGGGTGAAGCAACCCACCGGGTTTCTTTTGTTCTGCTTTAACTCGTTGGCACACCAAGCATCTAGCGACGTACTCGGCCACATCCTTTTTCATACCGGCCTAAAAGAAAACCCGCTTCATATCTTTGTACATCTTATCCCCGCCGGGATGAATGGTCATTTTTGAGCGATGAGCATCATCAAGAATGGCCTTCCTTAAGTCTTCGTCTTGTGGTACACAAAGTCTATTATCCCTTCGTAACCAACCCTTATCGTCTAGGGTATACCTACGAAGATGGCTTGACGACTCCCCCCCTTTGAGCTTTTCTACTATCTCAACCAACTGTGGGTCGTCTCGCTGTGCCTCACCAACCCGTCCTAGAAGTGTAGGTCTAACCTCCAAGGATGCTAACAGACCGGGTACTAAGTCAACGGAGGGTCTAAAGTCAAACATAGAGATGAATTCTAAGCTTTGTCGTTCAACAAACAACGGACTCAAGGACAACCTTTTCCTAGTTAAGGCGTCTGCCACCACGTTACCCTTGCCCGGGTATATGCTATTTCAAAACCGTAGGAGGCTAAGAATTCCATCCACCGTTGCTGCCTTAAATTCAAATCCTTCTGAGAGAATAAGTATTTTAATGATTTGTGGTCAGTGAACAGTTCGAATTTCTCACCAAGAAGATAGTGACGCCAAGACTTAAGCGCGAAAACAATTGCGGCTAGCTCTAAGTCATGCGTGGGGTAATTCTTTTCATGAACCCTCAACTGCCTTCCACCATAGGCTATTACTCTTCCCTCTTGCATGAGGACCGCGCCAAGTCCTGTCCCACAAGCATCAGTATAGATGGTAAACGGTTTATTCCCGTCTGGCAGCACTAAGACTGGGGCTGAAGTTAAGGCTCTCTTTAAACGTTGGAACGCATCATCGCAATCTTTGTCCCACGTAAAAACCAGGTTCTTCTTCGTTAACCGTGTTAATGGAGCTGATATTTTTGCGAAGTCTTTGATAAACTTCCTATAATAGCCAGCCAACCCCAAGAAACTTCTTACTTCGGTTGCATTTTTAGGGACCTTCCAATCTTGGATGGCCACCACCTTTGCGGGATCCACTGCTATCCCTTCTTTGGAAACCACGTGCCCTAAGAACCGTACTTCCTTCCTCCAGAAGTGACACTTAGAAAATTTTGCCTTAAGGTTATGCGCTCGAAGGGTTTCCAACACTTCCCTAAGATGTAGGGAGTGCTCTTCTTTATTCTTAGAAAAGACTAAGATGTCATCCACAAAGACTACCACGAATTTGTTAAGGTATCCCCTAAACACCCTACTCAAGCAACTCCTTTACTTGCTTATTGAGTTCCCTCCTTTCACGAGGAGCCATGTGGCGCACTGGCAAAGATACGGGTTTAGCATTATCCACAAGATAAATTCGAAAGTCTATCTCCCGCTTTGGAGGTAAGCCCTTCACCTCCTCAAACACATCCGGATATTCCCGGACCACTTCTACCGATCGCAGGTTCTCTACAGACGCGTCAAGCGATTCAAGATAACTTAGCATAACGGAATTTATGGGATTACAAAAGATGTCGAGAGCATTACCAAGGCGAGTCACAAGCCTAACTACTCTCCTTTCACAATCAAGAATGACCCTATTTCTAGACAACCAATCCATTCCTAAAATTAGCCCATAGCCCGTGAAGCCCAATACATAAGCATCACATCTAAATTCAACGCTAAGTATAGAGATTTTCAAATCCAAACATATCATGGTCAAATGAGCCGAACCCCCAATTGGATTTGAAACGACCAAGGGATCCTCTACTAAACTGGTGTTCAAGTGCAGTGATTCAACTAATGATGCAGAGATAAACGAATGAGATGCGCCAGAATCGAATAAGGTACGGACAGGATGATCAAACAGAAAAAACTAAGCTTTCAACAGAAATTGTTCTACCTCTTTCTTGCAGCGGTGGGGACGCAATAGCCTGAACTTGCCCCCTTGCCTGCCCTGGTGCCATAAGAGCCTGCACCTGTCCTCCCGAGGTAGACCCTGCCCTCTGCCCCTTCTTTGGACAGTCCTTCACTAAATGTCCCGCATCTCCACAATGAAAACAACCAGTCTTCTTTTTCTTTCTACAATCTTTGCTGAGATGGCCAGGCGTCCCACAATTGAAGCATTTCTTCTTCCCTTTGCCATTATTGTTTTTACCACCCTTCTTATTTTGCTGTTGGGGTTTCTTCTGATCCCCTTTCTTTTCAACTGCCTTATCCTCATGCATAAGTGCCATTTCTACTAGCTTTTCAAAGGTGGCTCCCATAGGGATGTGGGTCATAGCCAACCCTTGCAACGGTTCATTCAAGCCTCTAACGAACCTCAAAGCTTTCTTCTCTGGCGTGTTCACCAACTCCAAGCCAAACCTTGCTAACTGATTAAATTTATTGACATATTCCTTTACTGATGAGCTCCCTTGCTTTAGTGCCAGGAATTTTTCCATATTTAAGTTCTCCTCTGCCCTTGAAAGAAACTTTGCCTCAAACCTTCATCTGAAATCCGCCCATGAATCAACTGGACGTTCCCCGTTAGTGACCTCCCACCAAAACGAGGCCTCTCCCTTCATTAACCAAGCAGCTAAACGGACTTTCCTCCCATCTTCCACTTCAAAGATATCCAACAATTCCTCAGTCTCCTTAAGCCAATCTCTGGCCTCCACAAACGTCTCAGTCCCTTGAAAAGTTTTTCCTCCCATAGCCTTGAATTCCTTGCACGTCTTTGCAAAAGTGTCAACACGAGGAGGAGGAGGAGGAATGGGTGCAACTAGGGGTGGAGGAGTATCCGCTGGGCCTGCAGTGGTAGCCCTAGCCTCCAAGTATCTCCTAAACCACCCTGGAATCGTCACACCTTCTGGGAGATTAAGATCTTCAGCCATGCTGAAACGAAAAAGGAAAGATTCAAAATGGAGAATTCGAAAGATAAAGATAAGGATGTGGCTATTTGGGATTATGTTTTTCATAAAAACTCTCTTTAAATAACATGTTTTTTTTTGAAAGCACTTCTTCCAAAAATACTTTAGAAAAAAAAATATTTTTCTAAAATTTTTTTTTTTTATCTGTTCTGGTAACCTTATGCTCTAATACCACGTGTGACACCCCACGTCCATTAATGTCACTCACAAAGGGAATGCATTAACTTCCATGGAGGTTTTAAGTGAATATAGAACAGTAAAATTACAACAAGACAAATATAAAATAGTAATTGGAAATTCAAAAACTTTATTTCATTGTAGCAGAAGTCAAAACATGTTTGATTACATCATAACACCATATTCGATGTCAAGTACAATATCTATCTTGATAAAACAAGTACATAATCCCATTACATGAATAACCATTAAAAAGAAAGATAACAAGCTGGACTTTACTTCAGCAGTCCAAGCTTTCCAGAAGATAAGCGATCCAACTAGACTCCACTAGAACTTGGCCCAACCTGCGGACTTGAAGGGAGAAAAAGGATGGAAAAGAGGGGGTCAGACATAAAGTCTGGTGAATATGATAATTCTACAATACTATTACCAAAATAACTGGACTAAGGCATAAGCTGGAAAACAAGAAAATGTCTATGAAGAGCAGATTAAGGACATAGACAATCGCTAAAGGCAACGTTATAGGCGCTCCTAAATACTAAAGGATAAACACTATACTGCACCACACCAGTCACCCTAAAGATTCATCCCACTTAGCTTCACTTAGAAACTTTCCCAATGGCTTTACGTACCCCTAGCTGACTACATAGGTGCCGCCTGCCCCTATCTCCACTAGGTGTACCCTACTTCCCATTATTCGATCGGCTCCCTAACTCGTAGATACCCGTGCTGGCCCCACAGTGGGGTGTATCACTCCCCTAAAGTGGCAACCTGATACAACGGACATGCACGGCTTATACCTACACGATGCAACAACGTCTTACCTACCAGCCCGGGTCCACACACGCATATGAAACCCGTTGGACTTGCGTTGCCACCGCTCCCTGTTTTGGCCTCTTATAGTCAAACCCAGTATGCGTGTCCTGTCCTCGACTTGGGTCGAGCCCACAAAGATACGTTTTGGGATACTGGTTGAAATGGGCCCCCACTATTTACCACAAGCATTCCACCTAAGCTTGTCCCCATTAGTCCATCCCACTTAACCCACTTAGTCATGTTCATTTACATGTGTGTTTGGTTAAGTTTAATCGTATTTCAAATGCCTCTAAAGGCAACCACCAGATTCCTCATGCCACCCAAGGCACCTACTTAACCCCCATGTCCCACCTTACATGATTATCTGGTTAAGTATTTCTTAGTTCATTAAGGCCATAACCTCATAAAGACCTCTCACATTAGACTGGCATTTATGGCAGCTGGATTTGCCGGGCGGGTCCGGGCAGTCTTACACCATAAAAGAGTCTAACCTCGTGTCTTTACAACTGTTATGCTTTAGTTTGGGCCTAGGACCTCTCACATTGGGCCGACATTTGTGACTACTGGATTTGCCGGGCGGGTCCGGGCAGGTTTACATCACAAACGGGTCCAACCTCGTGTCCTAAGCATTGATTATTAATAATAATCCACTTTCCCCCAATTTTAATAATTCCCTACTTGAATTATTAATTACTTCCAATTTTTAACAATGTCCATAATTGACTCAATTATGGACATCCATTCGTGGTATGCAAAATTTTACAAAATTACACCCAATTTATTAATTCCTAATATTACCCCTACCCCACGTTTGAACGTTTATTCGCAAAATATATGTTAGACTCGAATAGCCTAACTCATAGCATAAAAGAGATTATCATAATAACAACATGTATATGTGACCAAATGAATCATAATAAGGGGTGAAACTTGCATATGTCCAACTTGCATAGATTATACATGTCATGGACCTAAAGGTGTCAACTTGTTCAAAATTCACCTAATATAATCTCAATCAATTTTCATAAACTTACATATGAACATGTGTGAATCAACATCATCTAATTTTTTAACAACATGGTTTTATATGGGTACACCTAACTCAATAGGCAAATTCCCATATTCAAGTTTTATTTAATTATAGTTTCAAGTTTATGGGTACACCTAACCTAATAGGCAAATTCCCATAAACAAGATCCATTTAAATTAAAAAAAACATAACTTTAAGCATGTTCCAACAACATCATGATTTTTCAACATAATATAGCATGATTTATAACATGGCATAGTATGATAGTATAACATAGCTTGACATGATTCTCAACATAGCACGACATAGCATAAAAGAATTTACAACATAGCATGACATAGCATATATAATTTACATCATACGACAACATAATAACATAATAAGAGTTCCACAATATATAGAATTTACAATTACAAATCACATCACTTTCTTGTGATCCATTCATAACTGAGTCAAATTAGTTTGTAATAGTCTTGTGAGAATCATCATACTCACCAACAAAAGAAAAGAATTAGAGAAAGAGAGATCTTTTGATTTGATTTGTGTAGATTTAGTTGTAGATGATTAGGCTTCCTCTTCTTAGTTTGTGACGGCTACGCTGAACTCCATGGCAGCAGCATGACGGTAGCTTCTCTAATTTTACAAGTGATTTAGGTTTAGGGTCTACCCACTTATTTATAGATTTTAGAATGCATTTAGGCCATTAGATTTAACCTAGAAATAACCGCAGCCGTTCAGACAAGATGGGGTTTATCTTGTTGACTCAGCAATGAGTCAGAAGTGACTCAGCAATATATATATATATATATATATATATATATATATTCTACAATGTACACATTAGATACATCCCCCCCTTTTACACACTTATTATTGTTTTTATATACATATTAGATACATCCCCTCTTCTACACACTTATTATTATTTTAGCAACTTTAGTGTTAATAGAAAATTCGGGGTGTTACAAATGTCATTTAAAACACAGTTCACGATAAACCCAAAATCATATTCCATTAATTATGGAATCTTCACGGAAAACAAATCAATTTATAATCGATATCAATTTCCGTATCTGAGTAATAATATAAATGGAATAACGACAAAGCCTTTTAAATTCCATATATGTTAACAATCTTCCTCCGTAGAATCTCACTTTGATTATTACCAAATCGAATTCCATTCCATTCCAATTTATTTTATTAAATTGGAAAACTTTACCTTGGAAAATTTCTATTAAATCTTACTAAAAGATTTATATATTCCAAATCACATTTCACTGTTAATCGAGTTAATGAACGAATGTCGTTAAAACATAGTTCATAATAAACCCAATACAAATTCGATTTTATTTCAATTACTAAATATAACTGAAAACTCTAATAATCTTAATTAAAAGATTTAGTCCTTTCACACGGGGTTTAAGAATAGTGTTACTGAAGACACCATTCACGACAAACCCAAAATCCACTTTGATATTGAATATAAGGCTCTAAACAGAAATTATATCGCCTTACGTTCAATACCAAATTCTGAAAACAACACATATCGTATGGGGAATAACAATATATATCTATCTTCCAAAGTCCTCCACAATATCTGTATAATCACGGAATCCAATATCAAAATATCCCAAAGATGATTTCTATTCAAATTCATTCCAATTCATACATTGGAAAATTCTGGTTAGATTAAAACCATTCATAAAATCCAATTTATTTATTTAAAAACGTTGAATTATCTTTCTAGTTAATAACTAGTTCATTTTGATAAAAATATATTTTTATCTTTACAATCGTGGAATTTTTCATCCAAATTCTTTTCAAATCATTTATTATGATTTTACACAAATTATTAATATTTTTAATAATTTTATCAAGTCCCGTAAAGTCGGTTTCCAATAATGGCCAGCGAACAACATCCATAACGACTTTTTCCAAATTTGATTTGGACATGATTCCAAATCCATCCATTCAAATTTAAATCTCTTACATTCACTGGAAAGCTCTTTTCGATACAAACCCAACGGTTCCGGTTTGAGGAGAATCCGACGTTGGATCCCCTGTAATGTCAATTCGAAGTCAATGGTCAAATTTGCGAATGGTCACGGCGCGGTGCGTTTTATTTAAGCCATTAATATATATATATATCGTTTAAAACGGATTTTATAAATTCGTTTTTAAAAACGATTCCCACTTCCATTTCAATTTTAAATCAAAATTAAATATTCCATATCATTGATATATACATGATAATATTTTCGAACTATCAGATTTTGAATTCATTTCCTTTTTGATATTCTTTATAAAAATGAATAAAATCGATATAAAAACCGTTCCGTTAAAATGGCGCATAATTAATCAACACGGCTTCACGAATCTCAATATTTTCATGTCCATCCAAAATCGGACATCAAATTCACATTTTAATCCTTTACTGAATATTATTTTAAAATATTCGTTATTTTTAAAATATTTTTTATTTCCGAATTGGAATCAGACCCAATCAATTACCATATATTTTATTTATATGGATTTTATACATCACATGTACATGACAACAATGACAACCAATCATCCATCGTTCAGAGTGCATTACACAACTGCATAAGCACTAAATGCAAATAATTAACGCTTATGACAATCTGTCAACCAATCGATTAACTTACAACTAAACAATTGGGATTAGTGTACATCAAATATCAACCCAATACCTGTGTGGGGTTTCAACCAACAAATATTGAATATTATTTGTATAGTTGTGCGATGTGTAAAATTTATCGTCCCAATCGATGTCAGTTGAATGAGTTTACATAAACAAATCATCCGATTTGTAAATGAATATTTGTTTTCATTTAAAGAGAATTTTATGCCATTCCAATATATGTTAAAAATTATATTTTTAACGATAAAATATTTATTTTAACACTTGACTATTTTATATAGTTCATACATTCAATAAAAATGGTATTTTTATTGTTCAACCATTTTATTCAACACATGAATATTTTATATAGTTCATTTCAGAAAATTTCGACATTATAACGACACGATATTAGAACCATAGTAATGTCTAGCATTACCCCTCTCCTGATACTGGCTCGCGCCATACACAATCATCAGTGACATTCAATACACCACAATACAATCAATAACTGCAATACAGTCAATTTCACTACAATTCAATTCGGACAAACATCCATGGTTTGTACAATAAAATACTGCCAGGAGCTACTAATCCCCGTCTGCAACCTATTATATAATAACTGTAAAATAATTTGAGTGCGAAGGAGTTCTCACATTGGTTTCCACTTCGCCGTTCTTTAGCGGACGATGGTTTTAATTCCGTTTTGCTTCCAGTCAGTTCCATCGTGTAGTGCTATTCACCGTGATTCCAACGCAATCTGTTTCACGTAGTTTATATTAAAAATCACATTTTTATATAATGCTATCTATATTAAAAATTCCATTTTTAAAACAACTCTATATAAATTTAAAAACCACATTTTTAAATCAATGCTATATATATAAAAATTATATTTTTATTTCAAAACTATATGTGTAAAAATCATATTTTAAAGCTATATGTATAAAAATCAAATTTTTACAATGCTGTTTATATTTTTAAAAATCACATTTCTATGCTATCAATGCTATAATATAAAAATCATATTTTTATTCTATGGTATTTTGTATAAAAAATTTCATTTTTATTACATTGCTATTTTAGAAAATTAATCAAGGGGCCAAATTAATTTTCTATGATTCATCCAAGTTAAATTTCAAATCCAGATTCATAGTAGAAGGACAAAATCATGACTGAACTCATCATAGAAAATCACGCAAGCATTTTTAAATCATAGAAACTCACCTTCGCTCAAGAGTATGAAGGCTTAGACAGTGGCTTAGGCTGCTGCGTCGACTAGGGTTGCTCCGGCACGGATGTTTGCTGACCAAATAGGGAGAAACAACAGCCGAGCAGAGATAGCAGCGTGGGCTAACTTCTGATGATGGGGCGGCGTGTCTCAGGCGACGCAGATGGGGTGGGCGACATTGAGATGAACCGCGGCTCGAGTGGCGGTGATGGCCAAGTGGAGTCTGACGTCGCCGTAGGGGGAACGAGCAGAGGTGGAGGTCGGAGACGATGACGATGTTCAATCGATTTGGGGTTTTTGTTTTGTTTTTTTATTTTCTTTCTTTTCATTCAAACTGAAATGGAGGTGCCTAGGAATGTTTAACTGCGAATGAGAAAAGTCCCGAAAACAAACAAAGATAGCTGCCATTTTATTTTACAACATCTCTAAATGCCCGGGATGAATTTTTTATTCTTTAATAAAGATAATATAAATTTCATTTGTCCGAGTATGAATTTAAACACAATTATCGTCAATCTATCATTATGCAACTCTGACGAGATGGACATCGACATTCTTTCCTGCATGCTCGATACCCCAGATTTTCATGCCAGTCAAAACTTAAAATTTCCAATTCAAACCACTTTTACATAATTTATAACAATTTTACAATATTTTTCCATATTTTTAAAACATGAAAAATAGCTATTTATGGTTATGGTCGATAACTGCACTTACAACGTTCTTTTCCAAAACCGTTTGAAACATAAGTTGAAAATTATACCCCGAAATAAAAATCTGCTTTCACTCATTTGAAAGCTTTGGTCAATATAAATCAAACATTCTTCGTTTGGCGGAAATCTGATATAGATTCCTAAAGTTATAAGCGTTTAAAGTTTATACCTTAAATACGCGAGTTGCCATTTTATGATAGCGCTATTTTGACCGAAATAAAAATTATTCTCTGATACGTTAAAAATACCTTAAATAACCATTATATACATATATAAACCCTTTAAATTATTTTGGGTCTAAAATTCAACTTTATTTCTTTTCTTGATAAAACAACAATATAGTTTAAATGGTAAAACATGAAAGATGCACCAACACTAATGTAATAACAAAAAATATTTTATTAATAAAGCAGCTGCATCACTATCCCTTGTGACTGCCTACGTACCTTTACCTAATTGGGTAAGCAATTAGATACAGGATCAAGCCAACGTAGTTCTTCTATACAAAACATTTAAAATCATTATTTACTTTCAAAATACTTATTTCATCATGTAGAGATTCTCAAAAGTAATCTTAAATTACTATTATTAAATAAAATTCTAAATTAAACTCAAATAATATCTAATTTAATTTTGAATTAACCATCTCGTTCGTCGGATTAGTTAGGGAGAGCATGCAACTATATTTTCCAAACCCAAGCCTAGACACTATCCTCTCTGTCACCCTAGAACGTTCCAGTCTTTTATTTTGAAAAATATCTATATATTTCTCATAGAATTTTCTTTCAAAAGATAAACATCTTTTATTTTAAATGCTGATCATCTTCATTATGCAAAAACTCCTTCATTCTCAATTCTCAAATCGCCTTTATATCTCTCTAATAAGTTCTTACTCAATCATAAATATCCTCAAATGTCACATCAAATGTTAATCAAATATTTATTATTATATGTCATATCAAATGTCAAATCAAATGTCACACCATATGCACATCAAATATTTATTATTATTATATGTCAAATTAAATGTCATATCAAATATTTATTATTATGTGTCAAATCAAATATCACATCAAATGTCATATCAAATATCAAATCAAATGTCACATCAGATGTCACATCAAATGCCACATCAAATGTCATATCAAACATTTATTATTATATATCACATCAAATGTCAAATCAAATGTCACATCAAATATCACGTCAAGTGTCCATGGTCAAAATTGTAGCCCTTTGAATTACCTTTCCAGATTGATAGAGAAGTCGAAATTTCATTAAGAATTGCAAAAGTTATGCCCAAAATACCAAACGTCATTTTTAGGGGTTCAAGTCCAATTGTTCATTCATAAATTTCTCAATTTTTCTTCCAAATATGAAATGAATACATGAACTTAAATATTTTTACTCACCTTAGGCTTGAAAATTGAACTTGTATTCCTACTCTTGTCTTCTCCTAAAACTCTCTTCTTTTTCTCATTTTAATTTTCATTTGTGAATGCATGAAAAAGAATGAGCCTTTCCACCATTTATATAGTAGTTTTCATGGCTAGTTTGGTAATTTGGTTTTGGGACACATGTCCTCCTTATCTTCATGCATGCTTTAGGATGAAGACACATGCCTACTTAGGTGTCTTTAGATGCTTCTACACATGGACATCTAATGTGTGTATGTGTCTTAACCTTATTTACTTACAAGACATGTGTTCCTTTCATTTTATGACATATGTCCCTATCATTTTAAGTCATTTATCATATTCTAGAACATTTAATCATATTCCATTTGTATGTTACTTATTTGATATGTACATACACATATATGTGTTCTTCTAACATTACTTCATGCACATGATATTCCAACAACTTTTAATAAGCCAAACCTCGTTTATCGATAAAACTGTTTTCGGTCACATAATCGATTTTTCTTTGAAATGCTTATCTTTGTAAACAAAAAAATCAAAAACATGTTTTTATCTCTTTAAATATTATTTATAAAGGGATTTAATACAGGTTATAAAACCATTTTTATAATATTAAAACCAATATTTAAATATTTAAATAAACTCAATATATAAATATTTACTGCCTGAAATTTCAGGTTGTTACATTCTACCCCCCTTAAAAGGAATTTCGTCCCCGAAATTCTATGCAATACTTAACCAAATATTCCATAAAAGAAACTCTGTATATCCAGGAAATTTTCTTGCAATTGTACTTCCAAGATAATTTCATAAACTGAAATCGTACCTGGATATTTTATTATTCGATCCTTTTAATATTCTATCACTCCTGCAAGCTGTTACTGGATCAGGCACGCCATGGCTTCTTTTTATGCCCAAATTCAGGATCATGTTCTTCGCAATCCACATCTATTCCTTGTCTCCTTTTCTTCTTTCGTGGTACCCATTGAAATGTACCAAAGATTCATCATGCTTCAGCTCATCCGACTCATCATCATCAAGTAAGGATGTATTCTCCACATTGCGGTACTCATCAAAATGCACCAGAGAGTAATCTGGACATCTCATGTAATATCAAAACATGATTATATTCATCAAAGGAAATACATCAATTATGTTGTACTCTCCTTGTTGCAGTACCCGTCAAAATGTACCAGAAAGTAATATTTTCAAAATAGACTCTAATCAATATTGTTTTTTTAATAATATGATTATATTCATTAAAGTTAATACATCAATTATGTTGTACTTTCCTTGTTGCAATACCCATCAAAATGTACCAGAGAGTAATATTTTAAAAATAGACTCTAATCAATGTTCTTTTTTTAATAATATGATTATATTCATCAAAGTCAATAAATCAATTATGTTGTACTCTCCTTGCTATAATACCCATCAAAATGTACTTGACCTATTTTGACCCCATATATATATATATGATTTTAATTCCAAAAATGTTTGTTTATTGATATGAACTCCAAATCAAACCCAACGACTGTCGCCCCCAGCTAAATATCCCCATTCAGAACACAATGGGATATGTCCGGTAAGCCAGTTCGACTGTTTCAGCCAGTTTTTCTTTAAATTAAAATATAAATCAATATATTGAATTTTAAACCTACATTTTAATTTATCACGGCCACATACTAACTCCAAAAATTCCATAAAAATAAATCTAGCTTTGTTTTGACGATACGGTCCTAACAAAACTAATTTCGTCGAATTTGGATAGCGTTTGAAAAATGGCCCTTTTCTTGTCGATCCAATTCAAACTGAAACTGTCAAAACACATTCAAATTTACCACGCTTACATATTAATTCCAAAAATTATAAAAATTTGAAACCAATAATAATTTGATATTTCGGATCTAACAAAAATGGTTTCATCGAAAACGGAGGTCGTTTGCAAAATGGTTATTTTTAAGGGCTATATATTATATTAAAATATATATAATTTCCATAACAACTATTTCAAATTTTAAACTAGACATAACTTTCAACTTATATTATGAAATCTCAATTTTTCAGTTTTATCTGAAAGATATAATTAAACAGATTCTAATGTTTCTGGTTTTACTGAAATCCGATTTATACTGAATTCTGTATATTCATTCAAAGTTAGAAATCGAATTTTCCAACTACCGCGTCATTTCAGGTTTGTTTTATAATTAAAATAAATTTGTGTATTCTAATTCGATTAAAATAAATTTATAGTCATTATTATTTAAAATAAATCATTTCAAACATTCAAAATCCATTAAAATAGCTCAAAATAAATTTTTAAATTGGTTCTGAAAATCCGGGTTGTTACATTCTCTCCTACTTAAAATCCTTTTGTCCTCGAAAAGGAACAGAGCTGAAAGTTATTTAACTAACCAACTCAACTTTCATTCTTCAACTTTTCAGTTTCTAAGAATTTTCAAACTTCTCAAAAATTTGGCTAACACCCTAAATTTTCAAAAAATTTAGCCATAACCTCCTTTGCACGGGGAGACCTTTAAAACCGCAACTAGCCTCACAGGGCCCTCATCAATCCAAAAGAAAAAGCCAAGCAGCTAGCCAATCGGCTCATAAAATCATCAAAACCCAAGAAATACAGTAAACATGTACCTATTTGTCGGGCATACAATTTTATTCCTCTTCTTAGCTTCCATGCTATGACCTGTTCATTATATATACATGTATATGCATGCAATTCCAATCAAATTTGAATTCAGTTCAATATTTGATTCTATTTGGCTAAATTTACCTTTCATTCTCTTATTGGTTTTGTTGTTCCAATATTTTTAATTAGTTGAACAAATAACCATCCATCACAACCAGCAATCAATTAGTTGAATAACTTTTCGAATATATACAACTTTATATACTCAAAAGTCATATTTTCAGTGTCAAATCACAAACAATAACCCTATCTAAGTTTTGGTTCTCATACCAGTCAATTGGAAATATATAGACGTCCCACTTTTGAAACTCGAACACAAATGCTGATGATGTCCAGATTATCATCAGAATCATCTCCGGGTGACTAAAGTGTGATTCTGTATCTACCCAGTATATTTGAGACTTCGAATATACGTTCATGACACGTACATGCAAAATCTCTATATACTCGATTATCCAAATTCAATATAAAATAAAGTGCTCAAATACGTATAATAAGATAAAAATTTCAAAACTAAATTTGTTTTAATAAATAATACTCTTCTAACTTATTCTAGGATACTACTGATCCTATCTCTAAGGAGTCATTCTTGTTGGATATTACTAATCCAATCTCTGGTGAATTCTTTCGTTTGGTTCTAATGTGCCTTGTTCTCAAGCTTTGTAAACCAGAGCTGTGATACCACGATGAAACGACCCAAACCTCCCCTTTGGGAAAGCCCAGATTGAGTTGAGAACACAACAAATCAGAATGCAAACAGAAGAACATTTCTTGCTTTTACCACAATTATATCAGAGTATAAGAATACAACAGAGTATGAGTAAATAATATACATCAGAAAAATATCAGAGATTTAAATTACAAAGTAGCGGAAAAATAATACATAACACAACTGAAAGAGATACACGAATACAAAGTTTTCCGAATATAGCTCCAACTGTAGATCCAGGATTCTGTGAAAATTATATCTGCAAAACCAAAACTACTAGCTGCTCAGGTGGAAAATATGGGCCCCCGGAGTTTAGGTAGAAACAATAAACTCCGAGTCAGCCACGGGACTGGTGTGAGAACTAAAACAATTACTTAAAACTTTACTTTAAAAATAAAGTAGATCAAGGGACCACGCCGTATAACACGGAACGGGTTTTCTCCCAAGAATGCCAGTGATAAACAGTGCAATGCTTTTCAAAAAATAAAGCTATTATAAGACTTAGGTCCCATCACACAATGCAACGCAAGCCGGAGGATAGACTTTTACCTTATAATAGCCAAACATGCTTGGCGCATTTAAAACAAAAATCATTTAATACTTTTATAAGAGCAGTGTCAAAACAACTTCAAATATAAATGTATCAATCATAGACGGCATGAGTACCATATATCATGTCGCCATGCTAATTCTACAACTAAAACTGAAAAGTCACGTATTGGAAATTGGATTCCATCATGAGTCAAGGCTAGGGATGGCTCCCTCCGATTCGAGACACTCTAGCAAATGCTGGACCCTGGATTCTGCAGGACCAGTCCACTCTTACGTTTGTGAATTGGTTATTCCTGAATACACATTTCCCGGTCCTATAGGACCTATCCATCGGCCCCGTAGTGATCGATATATCCGGGGTACCTCACATTCCATCATCTACATAAGTAAAAATGCCCGGGCTCCATACCATGATGCTACTTCTAGCTAGAAAGAAACGTCATGCACTTCCTGCGTTCCATATCCCGTTTCTGACTCATACTAGGGCGTGAGGCTCGTGAATTAACGCTATACACAAAGCTATGCTATTTAAATCCATGCTTTGATCATCAACCACAAGACTCTTGTAACGACCCGGAAAATCTGAACCAATTTAAATTTTTTAACTTGGCTAAAATAATGTATTTTAAATATTTAAAATAAATATTTTAAATAATAGCGATGAAAAGTGAGTTTGAATCGACGTTTGAAAACGAATATAATTAATTCTAATTATAAACAAGGCCTGAAATGGCGCTGCAATTTCGAAAATTGAATTCAAACTTTGTCGGACTGTACTGGGTGCAAAACAAAACGGATTTGAGTGAAACCAAAAATATTTAAATATGTTAGTGAATACCTTTCTAACGAATCTGAAAAATCGAATTTTCACAGCGGAAAGCAAAAGTTATGGCCAAATGAATTTTCAGAAAGGTCGCTATGGAATTTATATATCCCGTGAAATTGGCCAGTTTGCAAACGACCTCGGAATTTGACGAAACCACTTTTGTTGGATCCGGGATGTGAAGTTATTGCTAGGTTTCAAATTTCATAATTTTTGAAGCTAGTATGTGAGCGTGGCAAAGGAAAACGTGTTTTGGTCAATTATAGTTAAATTGGATCGACCAGAAATGGGCCTTTTTGCAAACGGTCTTAGAATTCGACGAAACTAGTTTTGTTGGGACCGTATCGTCAAAACATAGCCAGATTTATTTTTCCGGAATTTTTCGAATCAGTTTGTGGCCCTGGCAAATTGAAATGTACGTTCAAATCGAATATTGAATGTTATATATTTTAAATTGAATGTAAACTGACTGAAACAGTTGAATGGGCCTACGAAACATATCCTATTGTGTTCGGAATGGGGGTAAAACGCTAGGGATGATAGTTGTTGGGTTTGGATTGGTGGTCGCGTTAGAAAACCCCTTTTTAAAACCTCCGGGCCAACCAAATAATTCCTTCATAAAAAAAAATCTTGAACCCCCTCCGCTATTCACGATCGACGAAGGAAAAGCTTTCCGTTCTTCTTGGCCAAATTCCGGCCAAACCCTTCACAAAAACCCTTTGCCCCTTCGGAACTTTTTGTAGCTCTCGATCCCCTCTTTTAATCCATACAAGATTCATCCCTCCTCGTGAACCGGAGCTCGAGATCCGCCAGCTCGAAATCCACCACTTCGTCGCGCCGCCATAGCCCAACCCCGCCACCGAACTGAACGCCTCCACCCTGGTTCTGTGCGCCTCACAGAGGTCTCCAACGTGGCATCGGCCGATCATCCCCTAGTTGCTCAGATTTCGAGAAAATCAAAAACCTAGTTTTGAACGCTCTTAGAAAGGTAACGGCAGTTAAAATATTTTATATATATTATAGCACTTTAAAGCGCTACCGTTTATGATTTCACTGTAAAAATCATATCTTTTTGCTATGTGGTCGAAATTCAGTGAAACAAGAGACAGTGGACTCGTGTGGACGTCTTCTACCTTCTAGAAGAGACCGCATATTTTTCTGAGTCTTCTGCTATTTTTGGTGGAGTGGAACCCAATGTGAGATTTCTAATTTATAAACGAAATGGAAAACGACGATGTATAAATTATATAGTCGATGTATGAGTTATATAAGCATTGTACACCTCATGTATAAGCATTGTATAAGTTTTACGTTCGATGTATAAGTTATATATGCGTTGTAAAAATTATATATATGTGTTGAAATAGAAGTGAATTGCTATATATATATATATATATATATATATATATATATATATACACATATATATACGCCCCTCGTCCACAAACCATGGACGATATTTATTGGTTATGATTGGTGTGAAAATTGATTGATAGCGAATGGTTGATTGGAATTGTTTGTGGTTGATATTGATTGATTGTGGTTGAAAAATACCCGTTTGTGGTTGAGAAATATTTGGTTGAAACCACATAGGATTAGTTTGTGGAAATGAATTAAATATACATGCCGCCTGCGTGCGAACTAGATGCATGATTCCCCATTGTCAAAAACTGCGAGATTTTAAGGTAGAGTGAGGAGCCGTACTAGAGACGGTCCCGGTTTTAACTACCCTGCCGTTATGTTGCCCAAATTTTGAATAATATTCATGTGTTTGAATTATTTTCATTTGCTGAAACTATATTTGTTCGTTTAATAGAAAACCTTCATGTGTTGAATCGATATTCATTCGTTGGATAGAAATTCATTTGTTGAATGGTATTAATGTTTTAAATATAAAAATCACATTTTTATCGATATATATAAAGTATAGAAAGCCTTCATGTGTTGAATCGATATTCATTCGTTGAATTGAAATTCATGTGTTGAATGGTATTCATATTCTGAAATAAATTGCTTTATAATAAAAATCACATTTTTATCATCTATATGAACTATATAAAATAATCTTGTTTTGAAAGAAATTGTTTTATAATAAAAATCCTATTTTTATTACCTATATGAACTATATAAAATAATAGTGTTTTGAAATGAATTGTTTTACAATAAAAATCACATTTTTATTATATACATGAATTGTTAAATATAGTGAAGTGTTGAAATAGAAGACAATTAGATAAAAAAATATCATTTTTATCAAATGTATGAAAAGAATATAGCTTTGAAATCGAAGAATCGATATATATATATATATATATATATATATATATATATAAATAGAATTAAAATATATCGAATAACGACGCTGCATTTCGTATTTTGAAACCGTGATTTCAAACGATTATTGCGGGAGATCCGACCATCGAATTTTCCTGAAATCGCAACCGTTGGGTTCGCTTTGGAAATTTCTTTCCAACGGCACCAACTTTGTAAACATCCAACGGTTGGATTGTCTGGAAGGTTTAACTCAAATCTGAAGAAAAACAGCGCCAGAATCGATTATATATATATATATAATTATATTTAATCGAATAACGACACTGCAGTTCGTATTTTGAAATCGAAACTTCAAACGATTATACCGGGAGATCCGACCGTCGGATTTTCCTGAAACCAGAACCGTTGGATTCGTTTTGAAAGGATCTTTCTAATGATGTAAATTTTGTGAAGATCCAATGGTTAGATTTTCAGATATGTGTAAATCAAATCTGAAGAAAAACAATGCCACGGCCGCGTTATGGCCCGAAGCATCGTTTTAAATAAATTGGCTATTTTAAATAAATAAAAATGGCGATAAATCATTATAAAATATTATTAACGATATGGATGTGATTTATAAATTAACTGAAGGTCGGCTAAGTCAAATGGTTTCCTGGGTGTTGATCTGATGTTGGTTTCGGCCTTCGGAGTTAATATTTGGGAAATCGTTCTCTTACTGATTGACGGTTAGTGACTAATGAATTGAAATGATGCGTGTATATGTTAGTGTTGTACTTGTTTATTATATACGCGAGTTGCTCAGAAAGACCGGGTTTATCCCATTCTGAATAACTGAATCGACGATAAGAAATCGAAGGTGAAGACGGTGGTCGAAGACCGGAGATCTTCACCTCGTTTGGATGGTAACCGAGGTCCTGATTGGGAGGCATCCCGAAATATGGATAATGAGTGGTGATCGTCCAGACGTACATGGTGGTCGATGGGTTTGCGCGGTATTTAGTGCCTCCGGTTTCGTTCAGACCCAGAACGGACTTGTAAATGGACTGCGTGCCTGACATTGGATTTTATTCTGTGTTGATTGATCTCTATTAAATATACATCTGTTTGGCGGCGGAGAATTTATTCTTTTGCTTAACGCCCTTCTCTGAAACGCATGAGCTCAGAGGTTGTATATCGATGGACATCAGTCGCATGGCATGAATTGCTAGTGTGGCATGCCTAAGTGGCAAATGATCAAGGCTTCTGTTGAAAAGCAAAGTCTTGTGGTGATGATCAAAGCACTGCCTGTGTGGCGTAGCTTTGTGTATAACGTGAATTCGCGAGCCTCACTCCCCTGTATGAACCAGAAACGGGAGAAGGACCTCAGGGAGGGCATGCGTTTCTTTCTAGCTAGGAGTGGTGTCAGTGTTTTTACATGGCCTGACATTTTACTTATGTGGTTGTTACTGTTGCGAGGCGCCTCGGTTTGATCGGACGATCCGGGTCCGATGGAGTCATTCGTTGGCTCATTTGCGCCCCATAGGGCGGGGAGACGTATTGCTCAGGCATTTTAATCTACATCGGTGGACCGGCCCTGTCGCTCCAAGGGTCGATGCGTTCTGATCCTGAGACATGGTAGGCTAGATTGTCTCGAATTCGGTAAGGAGTATCTTTTGCCTTGGTTCATGACGGGAATCCAATTTCCAAATACGTGACTGTGCGGTTTTGATTGTATACCTATATATGGCGACATAGTGGTATGGGGCATTATTGCCATCTATGATTGATAGTTATGATTTGAAATTGTTTTCAAAACATATAAACACTAGCAATAATATCAAATGCCTTTGTTTTATTCGTATCAAGCATATCTTGGCCGTTATAAGTTAAAAACTCTATCCTCCGTTTTGCGTTGCATTGTGTGATGGGAACTGAGTCTTATAATGGCTTCATTTTTATAAAAAGCATTGCGAGGTTTAAAAGAAAGATTTGTTTTTAAAACACTGGCAATCCAATGGAGTAAACCCGTTCCACGAAAGTGGCATGGTCCTGTGGTTAGCCATATTATAAATGTGTTGAGTAGATTTCTCATACCAGTCCCATGACTGACTCGTAGTTTGTTTCACTTTCAAACTCGGGTGCCCCTTTTTTCTACACGGGTAGCCTTGTATTCAGGTTTAGCTGGTTCTTTCTGGATAGCTGGAGCTGAAGATGGATTCTATTATTTATCTCTTTTTATGCTGTTCAGCTCCTATTGTACATATTTTGTTTGTTTCTGCTGTAGACATTTATGTATAGCTGAACTGTATTTGTACTAAGTATGATCATGTATACTGTGTAACTCTGATGATTACGTTTATCCAGTGTATTCTATTGTACATTATCTGGTGTATTTATTTAATTCTATTCTGCTTTTATCTGTTTCTGTGTTATATTCCAAAGATTACCCTTGCCGCCGTCCCTACGGGGTTTGGGGTCGTCTCATTTTGGTATCAGAGCTTTGGTTAAGCTTAGTTCTGGAATATAACATATTAACGAACTCGTCAGAAATAGATCCAGTAGTGTTCTAGGACGGGTAACTCTATATAGATAGGATCAGTAATATCCTAGTATGAGTAAAGCAGAATGAAATTACACCTCGATAGACACATTTACATCTGAAGTATATGTTTCTATGTTTTAAAATATCTTTTCTCTGACCTGACACTTGATCTGCTATTTGCAAAAGTACTAGAAAATGAGTGTCAGAAACAGAAGGAATGTAGAACCGGATATTGAGGCCCTATTAATCAAATATCGAAATATGGGTGGAATACTGTTCTTAGGTGAGGAATCTATTATGAAGACACAAGCTTGGATTCGTTCTGCTGAGAAGATCTTTGAGGTTTTAAAGCTGAGGGATGACCAGAAAATATTACTGGCATCCTGGGCACTCAAAGATGAAGCTTTGTTCTGGTGGGATTCGGTTATTGAGAATAATCCGGAAGGTGATATCACCTGGTACAGATTCAAAGTGATTTTCCTAGAAAGATTTACTCCTCCAGAAGCGACTGAGCGATTATGCGACGAATTTTCTTATTTGATACAAGGTGATATGACCATCCCAGAATATCATAAGAAATTCAACGAACTTTCTCACTTTGCTCCTCATCTGATTAAAGACCCAAAGAGGAAGAATCTGAGATTTATACATGACCTGCAAAGAAAATATCAGAATAGTGTGATGAGGAATGTGAAACTTCCTTTCTCAGAAATGATTTATATGGCTTATCAGTATGAAGATCTCGATAGGAAAGGTATGTTGCGAGACGAAGAAGAAATCAGTTCTAGCAGCAAAAGAAAATTCGAAGTTGATAGCCCAGAGACAAGTGTGCAGCCTAAGGCAAGTACAAAGGTTGAGATCAGAAAGAGGCCAAAGGTCGGTCAGAAGAAGGTAAAGGCAGTCGTCTGTCTAAAGTGTAATCAGCAAGGGCATTTGATGAGGAACTTCAGATCTTCGAACAGACGAAAGGATGGTGGGTCTAAATCCAAGAAATTTTTTCAGGAAAATAGAAAGTGCGTTCAATGCCGTCGGACTGGCCATCTTGAAAAGGACTGCAGGCAATTTAAGAAGTCCAAAGTAGCGCATGTAAATGAAGTGGTAGAAGTACCTGCATCTTCGTCTGCTCAGGAAAGGTCTGATGTTTTAGAAGGCACGCTCAATGTCAAGAACATTCCAGTTAAAGTACTGTTTGACACAGGCACGTCACGAAGCTTTATTGCAAAGAGTGCAGTCAAGAAGTTGAATTTGAGGTTGAAGAAGCTCAAAGAACCAATGACTGTCCAAAATCCGGTTGGGGGTTCCATCAATCTCAGTTGGATTTGTGCAGTACCTATCTCTTTTTCTTGCTATAAATTCCCTATTATCTCTATCGTCATGAATTTTAATGAATTCGATCTTATTCTGGGATTGGATTGGCTAACCAAATATGAAGCAGAGGTTAGATGCGCCGAGAGAGTTGTTAAGGCAAAGGCCCAATCGGGGAATTATATAACCATACCATGTGAAGGCCCGACTTCAAATAGAAAGGACTTCTGGGCAGCTTTGGATATTTCTCCAGCTCAAATAGAAAATATCCCCGAAGTCACAGAGAATATTCCTGACCTCATCAAAGACATTCCTGTCGTCAAGAATTATGCGGATGTGTTTGAAGAAGTTGTTCGCTTACCTCCGTAGAGAGAAATAGATTTCAAGATCGCTTTGATTCCTAATGCAAGGCCGATAGTTCACGCTATTCGAAGAATGTCCTTGAAAGAGAAAGAGGAATTAGACAATCAAACACGACAGCTCGTATGGAAGGGTCTGATCAGGCCTAGTTTCTCTGATTGGGGTGCTGCAGTGGTGTTTGTCCCAAAATCTGACGGTACTCTACGGCTATGTGTGGATTATCGTGATCTGAACAAACAGACAATAAAGAATAAATATCCATTGCTGCGGATTGATGATTTGTTGGATCGATTAAATGGTGCACAAGTATTTTCACGAATGGACCTAGCTACAGGTTTCCATCAACTTCGAATTGCCGAAGAGTGTGTTCCAATGACAGCATTCAGTGGTCCCGACTTATTCTATGAGTGGTTAGTAATGTCGTTCGGCTTATGTAACACTCCAGCTTACTTCGTCGATCTGATGAATAGGGTGTTCAGAGGGGTTTTGAATAAATTTGTTCTGGTTTTCATTGACGATATTCTAATCTTCTCTAAATCAAAGGCCTAACATGAAAAGAATTTGGAACAGGTTCTGGAAATCCTCAGAAGGAATGTATTAAAAGCCAAACTATCCAAATGTATATTCTGGCAAGATGAAGTAAAATTTCTGGGTCATGTCGTATCAAAAGAAGGAATTGCTGTGGATCCAAGTAAAATCATGGCTATTCAGAATTGGAAACAGCCCAGTACCCCCACTGAAGTCCGCAGTTTTCTCGGATTGGCTAGCTATTACCGGAAGTTCGTTAAAAACTTTTCGAAGATATCTGGTCATTTAACGAAGCTTACGAAGAAGCACTCTAAATTCAAATGGACTCCCGAAAGTGAGGAGGCTTTTGAAGAGCTAAAGTTAAGACTAACGACTGCTCCAGTGTTAATCATCATCGATGGCAATCAGGATTTGAAAGTCTGGACTGACGCTTCTAGAGAGGGCCTTGGTGCAGTGTTAATGCAAAGGGGTCAAGTGATTGCTTATGCTAGCCGTCAGCTAAAGCCACATGAGAAAAACTACGTAACTCATGATCTTGAGTTATTGTCTATAGTATTCGCCTTGAAAATCTGGAGACACTATCTTCTGGGTGAGAGATTTGAACTGTTTACAGATCACCAGTCGCTAGAGTATCTATTCACCCAGAGAGACTTAAATCTGAGGCAACAACATTGGCTGGAGTTTCTTGCAGCATATGACTTTGAGATTATATACACTCCAGGGAAAGCCAATGTCGTTGCCGATGCATTAAGCCGGAAGAATGTAATGATCGCCAGCTTTATTATTACGACTTCCTTGATTGACAAAATATCTATTCTTTAGAAGGAGGATAATTTTATTAAGGATATGATCAAAAGGATTCAGAAAGGCAAACCCTCGTGTTTTCAAATAGATAACGACGAGACCCTGAGGTTGAAAGGAAGGATTTGTGTTCCTGACATCCCAGAGTTAAAAAGGGAAGTGTTAGACGAGTGTCACAAGTCCAAGCTGAGTATCCATCCTGGTGTAGCCAAAATGTATAATGATCTCAAGCGAACATTCTGGTGGAAGGCTATGAAAAGGGACGTTTCAATATACGTTAGCCGATGCCCTACTTGCCAGCTAGTCAAGAGCGACCAACAGAAACTGGCTGGATTGTTACAACCGCTAGACGTTCCAGGTTGGAAGTGGGAACATATCTCTATGGATTTCATTGATGGTCTACCCAGAACCAGAAAAGGAAATGACAGTATTTGGGTGATCGTAGATCGCTTCACGAAGACCGCCCATTTCATACCTGTTAGATCAAATAGAACTGCTCAGAGTCTGGCGCAGATTTACTTCAAGGAAATAGTTAGACTACATGGAGTGCCGCTCAGTATAGTCAGTGATAGAGATACAATATTTACTAGCAAATTCTGGGAGGCATTTCAAGTCGAGCTGGGAACGAAGTTGAACTTGAGCACCGCTTATCATCCTCAGACAGACGGTCAGACTGAGAGGGTGAATCGTATTTTAGAAGATCTATTACGAGCCTGTGTTCTAGATTTTGGTGGATCATAGGAAGACTATCTACATTTGGCTGAATTCTCATATAACAACAGCTACCAGTCAAGCCTGACAATGTCTCCATTCGAAGCGTTATATGGTAGACCGTGCCGATCTCCTGCTTGTTGGGTCGAACCCGGAAATAGACTTGTGTTGGGGCCAGATATGATCCGAGAAGCTGCCGACAAAGTCGATTTTATTAAGAAACGATTACTGGTCGCTCAAAGCCGACAAAAGAGCTACGCCGATAGGAGAAGAAGAGATATATCATTTGCTATTGGCGACTACGTATATTTGAAAGTATCGCCGATGAGAGGAGTTATCCGGTTCGGTAAAACTGGAAAATTGGCGCCCAAATTCATTGGTTCGTTTCCTATTTTGGAGCGGATCGGAACTCTCGCTTATAGGGTTAAATTGCCTGATTGGTTGCCTGGAATGCTTGATGTATTTCACGTATCTCAACTTCGAAAGCATGTTCATGATCCTGACTCAATCGTGGAAGAAGCAACTCAACAGGATATTGAAATTACTCTTGAATTAGCTGTGAGAAGAGAGCCACTAAAGATCATCGGCAAAGAAACCAAAGAGCTGAGGAACAAGAAGGTTCACTTAGTCAAAGTGCAATGGAGTGGAGATCCGCGAGATTGTACTTGGGAAACCGAGGAGAGCATTCAGAAAGCCTATCCTAAGTGTCGAGTGGATATCTCTGATTGACTCCGGTGCAAGGTACAATTACCATACTTTACATTACCAATTAGTTCTCTATTCTGTGGTTATTTTCTTTCCATGGATGTGCACTTTTAATTCTATAGTCTGAATGATTTTAAAAGAATATAGAAATTGATTAGTATATTTTTGAAAAGTTAAAAACAATTCGATTGATTGTTTGCATTGTGTGATAGTAAATTTGATTAATTGAATTATTGAAACAATAGTTAATTTAATCAACAATAGGATAATGGTAGAATTTATTGGATTATATCACACATTGAACTGATTAGAAAATAAATAGAAATATATACATGTGTATTATATATGTTTGAACAGGTAAATGGATTAGCTGTTGAGTAAAGATTTTATTTGCGTGCCCGACAAATAGGTAAACCTTAATGAATTGGATGCGAAATATTATTATATCAACTCCTGTGAATGCCATTGGATGCAAAGTGCTGGTTATTCTGTGTGTAAAAATAAATGTCGCCATAGGATAGTAACAATTAATTTTGAACTACATTACATGGCATACTTCTGGAAGATAGGCATACTTCATCATATACCACACAAGCATTTGGAGCTTGTGTGACGAGGTGGAAGATTTACCATACGAGCGAGAGGCTTGTATGGCGATGACTATATTTTACAGGTTGAACTGATGACTGATATGGACTATTTAAATTGTAACGATAAAATTTCCAGATTAATAAAAACCCCACACGGGTCTGGAGTTGACAAAAACCACGTCTCTCTAGTTATTAGATACGGCGCATGGGCTATTTATTTCCCACACGGGACGAGGTGATGAGGATTTATCCTCTGGAGCAATTAAAATACACACTCCCTCAGGCTTTGACAGGGTGACGAGAATTTATTCTCTGGAGTTATTATCAATACACGCTCCCCTATAAACACCAGAATATATCACTATAAATATGTGTATGCTTATTAGGATTTATCGGGTACCTAATACGGCCCAATAAATTTCCAAACCTCTCTCCGTACAAAAGAGGTTATGGCGAAATTTTTCGAAAATTCCTAGTGTTAGCCAAATTTTTGAAGAATTTGAAAATTCTCAGAAACTGAAAAGTTGGAGAATGGAAGCCAGATTGAACGTGGAGTTGAATAATCAAACCACTTTCGACTTTGTTCCTTTTCGGGGACGAAAAGTTTTAAGTGGGGGAGATTGTAACGACCCGGAAAATCTGAACCAATTTAAAAATTTTAAATTGGCTAAAATAATGGATTTTAAATATTTAAAATAAATATTTTAAATTATAGCGATGAAAAGACAGTTTGAATCGACGTTTGAAAATGAATATAATTAATTCTAATTATAAACAAGGCCTGAAATGGCGCTGTAGTTTCGAAAATTGAATTCAAACTTTATCGGACTGTACCAGGTGCAAAACAAAACGGATTTGAGTGAAACCAAAAATATTTAAATCTGTTAGTGAATACCTTTCTAACGAATCTGAAAAATTGAATTATCATAGCGGAAAGCAAAAGTTATGGCCAAATGAATTTTCAGAAAGGTCGCTATGGAATTTATATAGCTCGTGAAATTGGCCATTTTGCAAATGACCTCAGAATTCGACGAAACCACTTTTGTTAGATCTGGGATTTGAAGTTATTGCTAGGTTTCAAATTTCATAATTTTTGAAGCTAGTATGTGAGCGTGGCAAAGGAAAAGGTGTTTTGGTCAATTACAGTTAAATTGGATCGAGCAGAAATGGGCCTTTTTGCAAACGGTCTCAGAATTTGACGAAACTAGTTTTGTTGGGACCGTATCGTCAAAACATAGCAAGATTTATTTTTCTGGAATTTTTTGAATTAGTTTGTGGCCCTGGCAAATTGAAATGTACGTTCAAATCGAATATTGAATGTTATATATTTTAAATTGAATGGAAACTGACTGAAACAGTCGAATGGGCCTACGAAACATATCCCATTATGTTCGGAATGGGGGTAAAACGCTAGGGACGATAGTCGTTGGGTTTGGATTGGTGGTCGCGTCAGAAAACCCCTTTTTAAAACCTCCGGGCCAATCAAATAATTCCTTCATAAATAAATAAAAAATCTCGAACCCCCCTATTCATGATCGACGACGGAAAAGCTTTCCGTTCTTCTTGGCCAAATTCCGGCCAAACCCTTCACCAAAACCCTTTGCCCCTTCGGAACTTTTTGTAGCTCTCGATCCCCTCTTTAAATCATACAAGATTCATCCCTCCTCGTGAACCGGAGCTCGAGATCCGCCAGCTCGAAATCCACCACTTCGTCGCACCACCATAGCCAAATCCCACCACCGGACTGAACGCCTCCACCTTGGTTCTGTGCGCCTCACGGAGGTCTTCAACGTGGCATCGGCAGATCATCCCCTAGTTTCTTAGATTTCGAGAAAATCAAAAACCTAGTTTTGAACGCTCTTAGAAAGGTAACGGCAGTTAAAATATTTTATATATATTATAGCACTTTAAAGCGCTACCGTTTATGATTTCACTGTAAAAATCATATCTTTTTGCTATGTGGTCGAAATTCAGTGAAACAAGAGACAGTGGACTCGTGTGGACGTCTTCTACCTTTTAGAAGAGATCGCATATTTTTCTGAGCCTTCTGCTATTTTTGGTGGAGTGGAACCCAATGTGAGATTTCTAATTTATAAACGAAATGGAAAACGACGATGTATAAATTATATAGTCGATGTATGAGTTATATAAGCGTTGTACACCTCATGTATAAGCGTTGTATAAGTTGTACGTTCGATGTATAAGTTATATATGCGTTGTAAAAATTATATATATGTGTTGAAATAGAAGTGAATTGCTATATATATATATATATATATATATATATATATATATATATATATATATATATACACATATATACGCCCCTCGTCCACAAACCATGGACGATATTTATTGGTTGTGATTGGTGTGAAAATTGATTGATAGCGAATGGTTGATTGGAATTGTTTGTGGTTGATATTGATTGATTGTGGTTGAAAAATACCCGTTTGTGGTTGAGAAATATTTGGTTGAAACTACATAAGATTAGTTTGTGGAAATGAAGTAAATATACATGCCACCTACGTGCGAACTAGATGCATGATTCCCCATTGTCAAAAACCGCGAGGTTTTAAGGTAGAGCGAGGAGCCGTACTAGGGACGGTCCCGGTTTTAACTACCCTGCCGTTACGCTGCCGAAATTTTGAATAATATTCATGTGTTTGAATTATTTTCATTTGTTGAAACTATATTTATTCGTTGAATAGAAAACCTTCATGTGTTGAATCGATATTCATTCGTTGGATAGAAATTCATGTGTTGAATGGTATTCGTGTTTTAAATATAAAAATCACATTTTTATCGATATATATAAACTATAGAAAGCCTTCATGTGTTGAATCGATATTCATTCGATGAATTGAAATTCATGTGTTGAATGGTATTCATATTCTGAAATAAATTGCTTTATAATAAAAATCACATTTTTATCATCTATATGAACTATATAAAATAATCTTGTTTTGAAAGAAATTGTTTTATAATAAAAATCCTATTTTTATTACCTATATGAACTACATAAAATAGTAGTGTTTTGAAATGAATTGTTTTACAATAAAAATCACATTTTTATTATATACATGAATTGTTAAATATAGTGAAGTGTTGAAATAGAAGACAGTTAGATAAAAATATCATTTTTATCAAATGTATGAAAAGAATATAGCTTTGAAATCAAAGAATCGATATATATATATATATATATATATATATATATATATATATATATATATAAATTGAATTAAAATATATCGAATAATGACGCTGCAGTTCGTATTTTGAAACCGTGATTTCAAACGATTATTGCGGGAGATCCGACCATCGGATTTTCCTGAAATCGCAACCGTTGGGTTCGCTTTGGAAATATCTTTCCAACGACACCAACTTTGTAAAAATCCAATGGTTGGATTGTCTGGAATGTTTAATTCAAGTATGAAGAAAAACAACGCCAGAATCGATTATATTTATATTTATATATATATATATATAATTATATTTAATCGAATAACGACGCTGCAGTTCGTATTTTGAAATCGAAACTTCAAACGATTATACCGGGAGATCCGACCATCGGATTTTCCCGAAACCGGAACCGTTGGATTCGTTTTGAAAGGATCTTTCTAATGATGTAAATTTTGTGAAGATCCAACGGTTAGATTTTCAGATATGTGTTGAAGAAAAACAGCGCCACGACCGCGTTATGGCCCGAAGCGTCGTTTTAAATAAATTGGCTAATTTAAAATAAATAAAAATGGCGATAAATCGTTATAAAATATTATAAACGATATGGATGTGATTTAGAAATTAACTGAAGGTCGGATAAGTCGAATGGTTTCCTGGGTGTTGATCTGATGTTGGTTTCGGCCTTCGGGGTTAATATTTGGGAAATCGTTCTCTTACTGATTGACGGTTAGTGACTAATGAATTGAAATGATGCGTGTATATGTTAGTGTTGCACTTGTTTATTATATACGCGAGTTGCTCAGAAAGACCGGGTTTATCCCATTCTGAATAACTGAATCGACGATAAGAAATCGAAGGTGAAGACGGTGGTCGAAGACCGGAGATCTTCACCTCGTTTGGATGGTAACCGAGGTCCTGATTGGGAGGCATCCCGAAATATGGATAATGAGTGGTGATCGTCCAGACGTACATGGTGGTCGATGGGTTTGCGAAGTATTTAGTGCCTCCGGTTTCGTTCAGACCCAGAACGGACTTGTAAATGGACTGCGTGTCTGACATTGGATTTTATTCTGTGTTGATTGATCTCTATTAAATATACATCTGTTTCGCAGCGGAGAATTTATTCTTTTGCTTAACGCCCTTCTCTGAAACGCATGAGCTCAGAGGTTGTATATCGATGGACATCAGTCGCATGGCATGAATTGCTAATGTGGCATGCCTAAGTGCCAAATGATCAGGGCTTCTGTTGAAAAGCAAAGTCTTATGGTGATGATCAAAGCACCGCCTGTGTGGCGTAGCTTTGTGCATAACGTGAATTCGCGAGCCTCACTCCCCGGTATGAACCAGAAACAGGAGAAGGACATCAGGGAGGGCATGCGTTTCTTTCTAGCTAGGAGTGGTGTCAGTGTTTTTACACGGCCTGACATTTTACTTATGTGGTTATTACTGTTGCGAGGCGCCTCGGTTTGATCGGACGATCCGGGTCCGATGGAGTCATTCGATGGCTCATTTGCGCCCCATAGGGCGGGGAGACGTATTGCTCAGGCATTTTAATCCACATCGGTGGACCAGCCCTGTCGCTCCAAGGGTCGATGCGTTCTGATCCTGAGACATGGTAGGCTAGATTGTCTCGAATTCGGTAAGGACTATCTTTTGCCTTGGTTCATGACGGAAATCCAATTTCCAAATACGTGACTATGCGGTTTTGATTGTATACCTATATATGGCGACATAGTGGTATGGGGCATTAATGCCGTCTATGATTGATAATTATGATTTGAAATTGTTTTCAAAACATATAAACACTAGCAATAATATCAAATGCCTTTGTTTTATTCGTATCAAGCATATCTTGGCCGTTATAAGGTAAAAACTCTATCCTCCGGTTTGCGTTGCATTGTGTGATGGGAACTGAGTCTTATAATGGCTTCATTTTTATAAAAAGCATTGCGAGGTTTAAAATAAAGATTTGTTTTTAAAACACTGGCAATCCAATTTAGTAAACCCGTTCCACGAAAGTGGCGTGGTCCAGTGGTTAGCCATATTATAAATGTGTTGAGTAGATTTCTCATACCAGTCCCATGACTGACTCGTAGTTTGTTTCACTTTCAAACTCGGGTGCCCCTTTTTTTCTACACGGGCAGCCTTTTATTCAGGTTTAACTGGTTCTTTCTGGATAGCTGGAGCTGAAGATGGATTCTATTATTTATCTCTTTTTATGCTGTTCAGCTCCTATTGTACATATTTTGTTTGTTTCCGCTGTAGACATTTATGTATAGCTGAACTGTATTTGTACTAAGTATGATCCTGTATACGGTGTAACTCTGATGATTACGTTTATCCAGTGTATTCTATTGTACATTATTTGGTGTATTTATTTATTTCTGTTCTGCTTTTATCTGTTTCTGTGTTATATTCCAAAGATTACCCTTGCCGTCGTCCGTACAGGGTTTGGGATCGTCTCAACTCTGATTTTCAACAGAAGACTTGATCACTGCATATCTGCATGCCACACTGATAATTCATGCCATGCGACTGATATCCATCAATATATAACCGCAAAGCTCATACGTCTCAGAGAAGTGCATTAAGCAAAAGAATAAATTCTCCGCTGCCAAACAGATATATTCAATAGAAATCAATTAACACAAAATGAATTCCAACGTCAGTAACACATCCATTCACAAGTCCGTCCTGGGTTTGAACGAAACCGGAGGCACCTTATTTCTCGTCCCATATGTCCAATACAGGAGAGAGGTCCTCGCATATCACGTCGATCTCCAAGTACGTCTGGACGATCACCACTTATTACATTGTCCTGGGTGTACAGCCTAAACAAGACATCAGTAATCATCCAGACAATGTGAAGATCTATGGCCTTCAACCACCGTTTTCATTGTCGACTTATCGTCGGATCAGTTATTCAGAATGGGCATAAACCCTGTCTTTCTGAATAGCTCGTGTATCTCATAAACAAGTGCTACACAAACACAACATACGCCTCACTCCAGTTCAGAATATTCGTTTATTCAAATATTCTTTTCACAATTTAAACCAAACTAAGGTTTTCCACACTAGCCAGGATTAGTGAACCTTACTGAAGTAATCGTTTGTTTAATTTCCCAATCCCAACCTATTCATCCCGTGGAGCAAAACTGGTAATACTCGGTGTTATCGGTAAAATTAATTACCATTTCCCGTTCAAATCTAACAAAAGATTTAACTATCGCCTGGAGTAAAACTGGTGGTACTCCATTCTCGATCTTTTCCCAATTTGATAATTTAAATTATTAGATTCACATTTCAATCTAATTAAAGATTCATTAAAATTTCATTTATTTTTCATCATCCAACAATCGTTATTTAGTGATTATTTAACTTTGGAAACCCAAATATGTCACATCGACAATCTACAATGTACCACTGATTTCTGTCGATATATAACCTCTAATCTCGTACGTCTCCGAGAAGGGTGTTAAGTAAGAGAATAAATTCCCCAGCACCAAACAGATATATATTTAGCAGAGATCAACAATACAGTTCGAAATAAAATATTAGACATGTAATCCTGTCTTTAACTGCGTTAAAGAACCAATGTCATTTAAAACACAGTTCACGATAAACCCAAAATCATATTCCATTAACTATGTAATCTTCACGGAAAACATATCCATATATAATCGATATCAATTTCTGTATCCGACTAATAATATAAATGGAACAATGATAAAGCCTTTTGAATTCCATATATATTAATAGTCTTCCTCCGTATAAGCTTACTTCGATTATTACCAAATCGAATTCCATTCCAATTTATTTTATTAAATTGGAAAACTTTACCTTGGAAAATTTCCATTAAATCTTACTAAAATATTTATATATTCCAAATCACGTTTCACATTTAATCGGGTTAAAGAACGAATGTTGTTAAAACACAGTTCGAAATAAACCCAATTCACATTCCATTTTATTCAATTACTTAATATAACTGGAAAATCTAATAATCTTAATTAAAAGATTTATTCCTTTCACACGGGGTTTAAAATTAGTGTTACTAAATACACCATTCACGACAAACCCAAAATCCACTTTGATATTGAATATAAGGCTCTAAACAGAAATTAACATTCAATATCAAATTATGAAACCAACACATATCGCATGGGGAATAATGATATATATCTATCTTCCAAATTCCTCCACAATATCCGTATAATCACGGAATCCAATATCGAAATATCCCGAAGATGATTTCTATTCAAATCCATTCCAATTCATACATTGGAAAATTATGGTTAGATTAAAACTATTCACAAATCCAATTTATTTATTTAAAAACATGGGATCATCTTTCTAGTTAATAACTAGTTCATTTTAATAAAAATATTTTTTTATCTCTACAAACGTGGAATTTCTCATCCAAATTCTTTCCAAATAATTTATTATGATTTCACACAAATTTTTAATAATTTTATCAAGGCCCGCACAGTCGGTTTCCACTAACGGCCACCGAACTGCATCCATAGCGACCTTTTCCAAATTTGATTTGGACATAATTCCAAATCCAACCATTCAAATTTAAATCTCTTATATTCATTAGAAATCTCTTTTTGATACGAACCCAACGGTTCTGGTTTTAGGAGAATCCAACGGTCGGATCTCCCGTAATGTCAATTCGAATTCAATGGTCGAATTCACGAACGATCGCAGCGCGGGGCATTCTGTTCAAGCCATATATATATATATATACACACACACATATATATTTCGTTCAAAACATATTTTATAAGTTCGCTTTTAAAAACGATTCCCACTTCCATTTCAATTTTAAATCAAAATTGAATATTCCATATCATTGATAAATAAATGATAATATTTTCAAAATATAAAAATTTGAAATTATTTCCTTTTCGGTATTCATTATAAAAATGAAAATCGATATAAAAATCGTTCACGTTAGAATGCCGCATAACTAATCAACACGGCTTCACACATCTCAATATTTTCGTGTGCATCCAAAATCAGAAATCAAATTCACATTTTAATCCTTTACTGAATATTATTTTAAAATATTAGTTATTTTAAAATATTTATTATTTCCAAATTGGAATCAGACCCAATCAATTGCCATATATTTTATTTTTATGGATTTCAAACATCACATGTACACAGCAACAATGACAACCAATCATCCATCACCCAGAGTGCATTACACAGCTGCATAAACATTAAATGCAAATAATTAATGCTTATGACAATCTGTCAACCAATCGATTGACATACAACAAAACAATTGGGATTAGTGTACCTCAAAGATCATCTCAATACACATGTGGGGTTTCAACATACCAGTACTGAATATTATTTGTGCAGTTGGGCGATGTGTAAAATTTATCGTTCTAATAGATGTCAGTTAAATGGGTGTACATAAACTAATCGTCCGATTTGTAAATGAATATTTATTTTCATTTTAGGAGAATTTTATGCCGTTCATATATATGTTAAAAATTGTATTTTTAACGATAAAATATTTATTTTAACACTTGACTGTTTTATATAATTCATACATTCAATAAAAATGGTATTTTTATTGTTCAAACATTTTATTCAACACATGATTTTTTTACATTGTTCATTTCTGAAAATTTCGGCATTATAACGGTGCGATGTTAGAACCAGAGTAATGTCTAGCATTACCTCTCTCCGGATACTGGCTCGCGCCATACACAATCATCAATCACATTCAATACACCACAATACAATCAATAACCACAATACAGTCAGTTTCACCAAAATTCAATTCAAACAAACACCCGTCTGCAACTTACGATATAATAACCGTAAAATAATCTGAGTGAGAAGGAGTTCTCACATTGGTTTCCACTCCGCCATTCTTTTGTGGATGATGGTTTTAATTCTGTTTTGCTTCTAGTCAGTTCCATCGCGTAGTGCTCTTTACCGTGATTCCAACGCAGTCTATTTCACGTAGTTTAAATTAAAAATCTCATTTTTATATAACGCTATCTATATTAAAAATCCCATTTTAAAACAACGCTATATAATTTAAAAATCACATTTTTAAATCAATGCTATATATATAAAAATCATATTTTTATTTCAAAACTATATATGTAAAATTCATATTTTTATTTAAAGCTATATGTATAAAAATCATATTTTTACAATGCTATTTATATTTTTAAAAATCACATTTCTATTCTATCAATGCTAATATAAAAATCTTATTTTTATTCTATGGTATTTCATGTAAAAAATTAATTTTTATTAAAATGTTATTTTAGAAAATTAATCAAGGGGCCAAATTAATTTTCTATGATTCATCCAAGGTCAATTTCAAGTCCGGATTCATAGTTGAAGGACAAAATCATGACTGAACTCATCATAGCAAATCACACAAGCATTTTTAAATCATAATAACTCACCTTCGCTCAAGGGTATGAAGGCGCAAACCGTGGCTCAGGCTGCTGCGTCGACTAGGGTTATTCAGGCGCAGGTGTTTGCTGACTGAAGAGGGAGGAACAACAGCCGAGCGGAGACAGTGGCATGGGCTAACTTCTGGTGATGGGGCGGCGCGTCTCAGGCAAAGCAGATGGGGTAGGCGATGCTGAGATGAACTGCAGCTCGAGTGGCGGTCATGGCCAGGTGGAGCTTGACGTCGCCGCAGGGGGAGCGAGCAGAGGTGGAGGTCGGAGACGATGACGACGTTCAATTGATTTAGGGTTTTTGTTCCCTTTTTTTTTTCTTTTTTTCTTTTCGTTCAAGCTGAAATAGAGGCGCCCAGGAATGTTTGATCGCGAATGAGAAAATGAATTAGGTTTTGACCAATTTTGACCGCATTTTTTTTATTTTAATTCCAAAAATGTCTATTTATTGGTACGAACTCTAAATCAAACCCAACGACAGTCTCCCTTAGCTAAATGCCCCCATTCCGAACACAATGGGATATGTCCGGTAAGCCAATTCGACTGTTTCAGTTAGTTTTTCTTTAAAAAATATAAATTAATATATTCAATTTTAAACCTACATTTTAATTTATCGGGGCCACATACTGACTCCAAAAATTCCATAAAAATAAATCTAGCTATGTTTTGACAATACGGTCCTAATAAAACTTATTTTGTTGAATTTGGAGACCGTTTGAGAAATGGATGTCAAAACACATTTAAATTTACCACGCTCACATATTAATTCCAAAAATTATGAAAATTTGAAAACAACAATAATTTGACATTCCAGATCCAACAAAAGAGGTTTCGTCGAAAACGGAGGTCATTTGCAAAATGATTATTTTTAAGGGCTATAATTATATTAAAATATATATAATTTCCATAGCGACTATTTCAAATTTTAAACTGGACATAACTTTCAATTTATATTATGAAATCTCAATTTTTCACATTCATTAGAAAAATATAATTAAACAGATTCTAATGTTTTTTGTTTTACTGAAATCCGATTTATATTGAATAATGTATATTCATTCAAAGTTAGAAATCGAATTTTCCAAATGCCATGCCATTTCAGGGTCGTTTTATAATTAAAATAAATTTATATATTCTAACTACGATTAAACTAAATTTATAGACCTTATTATTTAAAATAAATCATTTTAAATATTCAAAATGCATTAAAATAGCTGAAAATAAATTTTTTAATTGGTTCTGAAACCCCGGGTTGTTACGCAAAGGGTAGATGGTAACCCTTTTACTATAGCCATAGATTTTGATGGTTATTAACTCGAGTAGCTCCAATGCTTACTTATTACATGATTATATACATGGCAAGAACTGCAATCATATTGATCCATGTATTGCTTCTTGTAGAGTATTGTTACTACCATTTTTTTTCAAACCTATGTCGTCTTAGTATGCACAACTCTTACGTTTGAACCCCCTAAGTGTGCATTCAAAACTTACACATTACTGATAGAATGATATATGTAATGTACTTATTCCTTAAGTCTAATTCAAGTTTCCTCAATGTATGTGCACAATACACATGCTATCATGAAATGGCGTGTACGAGTGAATGTACTCTCTTTTTTTGTTTATCTTTCCTCATGGTAAGGATGAAAGTAGGATAAGGGACCATAAGTTAGGAGTGATATTTGATACAACCGATTTAGAGTTATCCATCGCACATGGAAATATGATTTTTTTTAAAGATTTCCTTAAGATCACAATCTAAAGATTGCAAGTCATAACACATACTAGTGAAGTTGAAAGACTTCTGTGTTTCGACTTAGGAGTTTGGTGAAACATATAAATTAGTGGGAACTTAATATAAAATGAAATATATTTAACCTTACTAATATTATAAGAACATATAGTTTGATTTATCTAAATTATTTACCATTTAAACTTGTACAAAATGAATACTTCAAAATTGTTATAAACTGATAAACTCACTGGACCAACTATAACGATTTGCTAAGGGAAATTAAGACAGAATTAACTTCTGAACGCCTTTGGACGTTAATTATATGAGAACAATAAAAAAAACACGCTGATGATGTAAATCCCAAACTGAGACTTGATTATTTAAAATGGGAATTAGGCCTAGAAATCGCCCAAGTTTCCATAATATCTACATTAGACAGGTCATTGCAAGGTCAACATGAAAATATGTCTATCCATATGATATTTGACAGTCTCAAGGCTCTTTTTGGTGAACAATCTTATTCCGTAAGGTAAGAACTTTCGAAGAAATTGTTCAATATCAAAATAACCAAAGACCAAAAAGTGGATGCTTAAATTTTTACGATGAAAGACTATAATAATAGACTTTCATTACTGAACCTAGAAATAAGTAAGGAAATGCAAGTAAGATTGATCTTTGGATCTCTTATTCCCTAGTATGATCCCTTTATATTAAATTATAACATAAACCAACTTAAAGTGAATCTCATGGAACTTCTTAATATGTTGAAGTCATTTGATTCACGGTCTAAGGATCAAGGGGCTATACTTATTGTAAAGGGTGGCACATCATCTTCGAAGAGCTCAAAGATGTGGAAAAGGGCAAATAAGAAAGGTAAAAAGACTACTGTTATTGACAAAGGAAAATGTCACCATTGCCATAAGAAAGGTCATCAGAAACAGAACTGCCTGAAGAGCCTAAAGATTATTAAAGGGAATAAATAAAATAGTTCCATTGCTCCATCAAGTACATTTATGAATCAATTTTTTTCTTAATCGGTAGACTGTTAAGCATTTTGGATACTGGATCTGGAACTCGCATTCGTAATTGATTATAGGGAATAAGGATCAAATGCCATGTAGCTAAAGGGAAATGAGGTTTCAAGTTTCTGATGGATCTCTGATAGATGTAACGATAGTTTGGAGACTATCATCTACGTTTTCCAAATGTATTAGTTTTTTTATTGAGTAAGTGCTAATATGTAAAAGGCCTTATTGTGGTATCATTTCTATGTTTAGATAGTCTAAGAATAGTTATGTATTTCATATGTCGATAATATTACGAACATTTTAATTTGTAAAAAAATATGTGATGGTATTTTAGATTATGTCATTACGTGATTAATGCTAATTCCGTCCATACTGTATGCAACATTACAAATGTTAACATCAATGAAAGTTATCTTTGGCATTGTTAGTTGGTTCATATCAATGTGTAAAGGCTTCACAAACTGAAAACTGAAGGTTTTCTTCCTTCACTTGGTTCTGAATCATCTGACACGTGAGTCATATCTCAAAGGAAAAATGATCAAGCACCCCTTCAGTGGGAGCGATGAAAGAGTTACTAAACTCTTAGGGTTAATACATATCGATATCCATGGCCTAATACCCATAATAATCGAAGATAACAATTCTTATTTTCTTATCTTCGCCGATGATTTCACTAGACCAGGATATGTGTAAGAATAAATCCGATGTATATAACAAATTCATTGAATACTTGAATGTAGCAGAAAACCAAATGTGTCATAAAATTAAGATTCTTTAATTAGATAAAGGTAGGCAGTTATAGAGTTTAACGATTCTATAGTGAGGGAGGTGCAAGAAGGTGTAGAGGGGATAAAAATGGGGAAATAGCAGGGGTATAGCGGAAGCGCAAGAAGGTTCATTAGATGTGAAACTAAATATTAAAATTAATTAACTATCGCTCTCACATTATATGTGTATAAGAAACTAATACTAATTAATCTTATATAACAAAATCAAAGAATATCTTGGTTACACATGATAGATTTGATAATTATAATAGATTTCTATAATATATTCGACACTTATGCCTTAAAACTAGCTCTTTAGATCTTTTAAAATGAGAACTACTCAAATCAAACATTATATATTAGTATTGCTAAAAAAATGCTAAAAGGCTTTAATTTAATGGATGCAGCGGGAAACAACGGAAGTAAAAGTTAATCAACTTTTCATCAGCGCTGAATTGAAATAACATAGTTGTTGAAGAGCTTTATGAGTAGTAATGGAGATTTTGTGGAGTTTTAACAGGGATTTAACTGCAAAAGATCGTGGAGATGGGTATATGAGATAGAATTTCCAATAATACTTAGATAGATAATTGGATTATCTCTCAAGTTACTCCATCATATACTCCATAACATAATGGCGTGTTTGGAGTGAAGGAATTAGACCTTATTAGAATAATTCATTCCTTGATGAGTAAGGTTGGTTACCCCTATCCTATTAAGGATTTTCACTAGAAACAGCGTTGCATATGTTTAACTGCTTACCCACTAAATCTATGCCCAAAAAACCTTATGAGATATGATACGGGAAGAAACCTTAATTCTATCCTTTGTAGGTATGAGGTTGCTTGTCATACATTAAGAACGTTGGACCTAATAAACCCGAGGAAAGTTCATGGGATATCCTAAAAAATCTAAAGGTTGTATTTTTTATAACACATAGGAAAAATTGGCGATTATTTCCATAGGTGTTGTCTTCTAGAAAAAAAAAAATCTATTGAAGGAAATTAATACAAAGTTATAGATTTGGAAGAGATCCGAGAATCTAGCACTAAGGCTAAAATAGAAGGATGATTCACTTAACCCGTACATGAAAACACACAACTTATTAAAAGGTATAATGAGTAATATCATGCACTTTGGAGAAACCATAGTTTTCTTTTGGCTAATAAGCAGGAGGACTGTATCTTGTATGATAACACTCCTTTATCCTTCAAACAAGAACTATAGAGTAAAGACTTCACATTTTGACTTAAAAATGAAATCTAATGTAGATTGAACAAAAACGAAGTATGATCTTTATTAGATGTTCAAAAAGGGATAAAATCCATCTGTTGCAAATGTATCTTTTAGAAAAACCAAAATTTATTTAGAGCACTAGAGACTTACGAAGCATTTTTGGCCTTTTTACCAAAGAAGCAGGTCGATGATGCAGTGAAAGAGGCGTGGTAAATGGATTTTTTGAAAGCTAGAGTAGTAAGGTTGGTAGCGATTCAATTATCAGAGGAGTTGAAAATGATGGCAATGTGGACATAGTTCTGAAAATTAGAGAGAGGGTATAAGGTTGTGGTGGGCCAGTTGACTAAGGTTGAGGCATGTTTGAAGATGACAAATGGTGATAATGAACTTGCAAAAGGGGTTGCTTTGTGATGAAGGGGAAATTTATGATAGTTAAGGAGTTGTTGAAGGGTGGTTAAATGTTTGGATGCATGAAGGAAGGTGCAGAAGGAAGGGTTATGTATGATGTTGTATATTTTTGGATGGTGATGGTGGTGAGGCGTGGCAGGTTGAGTAGTGCTTCAGGTTAGGGCTGTATTGGTTGTTGATAAGCAAAGTGGTTAATGAGAATATATGGGTGATAAGAAGCAATATTGTGATGTACCAACTATTTTGTGACCTGAGGAAGAGGAGAATCAAGTGATAGTTTAAATGCCCAAGGAGAAAATGGCTATGCAGGTTGTATTAGTCGGTTGTGGGGGATTGTGCGTATTGCTGTGAGGAAGACGACAATGTATGCAATTCTATATGTATTGTTGTTTGGTTGTGGAGGGTTTGTATAAAGAAAAGCATAGAAAAGCAGAGCAGAAATAGTGTATATTTGATTTTGTATTAATTGCTTTTTTTAGTTACTAAATGCTCGACCTTTACATGTATTTATATATCAGAATGTAATGTTAACTATAATACCAATGTACAAAAGACTATATTTCCCTTATAACCTTAGGGTATATGTTTGATGAAGCGACCATGTTTATTTCCTTATGCCCCTTCAAATTATATCCTAGGTTTTCTCTATGTTGCCATTTCTGAGTTCTTCTTCCTTCGAAAAATTATTGTAACGACCCGGATTTTTAGTCATTGAATTCTAGATATTTAAATTTATTTTAAATATATTATTTGAATTATATATAGGAATTTTTATGGAATTTATTAATTAAATTATAAATGAGCTCGAAATAGTCGCGGTAGTTCGTAATTTACGATATAAACTTCAACTGAATATTCAGAATCGAATATAAATCAGAATTCAATGAAACAAGAAACGTGTGAATCTATTAAATAGTATATTTCTAATGGAAGTGGAAAATCAAGATTTCATTTTATATATTGTGAATTACGTCCAAATCTAATTTTCAGAAAGTCGCTGTGGAATCGCATGTAGGCCATAACAGTTATTTAAATATATTTGAATAACGGTCTCACATTTGGGTAAGGTTCTTTAGAGGCGTAGCTACAATTTAATTTTTAGAATTTTACTGTAATTTTTAATTAATTAAATATGCAACTTTTTATTTGGGGTATTTTGCACCCTATATCAACATTTTGGGGTTTCATAATATCAGTTAAACTACCGATATTATTATATTTTTGGGATCGTGGTACCTCGCTGGACATGACCGTATTCTTACCTCTGTCTGTAGTGGTCATAAATAAACGAAATTCTTTATAATAGGTACCATATAAACCTCTAGTAAATATATACAGACCTATATATCAGAATTTGCCAACCTACTATGGAAGCCTTGCCGACAAGGTATTAAACCACAGCTAAAAATATACAGCATCACCTGTCTTCAAAACACGCAGACATCTGCTGGCCAACTATCAAAACGTGCAGACAAAGCAATGAGAATCAGTCTACTTGTCCCTACTTTTACAGCTACCTACAATTGTGTGGCCATCAACCCATCTTCCCCTTTTAAATACCGAACACCTTCATTTCTTCCTGAAGCAAAAGCCAAACGCAGTCATCATTTTTTTTGTTTCTCCTTTCCTTCAGTAAAAGCTGAAACTCTTCCCTCAAAACAATTAAATCGCTCCTTTCTAGAGTCAAAAGGAATTCGAATATAATCTGTAAATTGGTAAAGGTTAAATCTTTGAGCCCGTATTCGATAGCTCATAACCTCATGTATTTTCTTCTGGTGTGAAATCTCTTGCTGGGTTCGACTTAGACGATTGGTGAACCTAAGGCTTCGGATTTAGGCCATAAGGACATTAAGGAAGGGATCTGAGCTTGGATTCTCGGTTGAAGGAGGAGTGTCTTGCGCGGCATTTATGGGAATTCCGGCGCCATCGCCAGTGGTTGGCCGAGATGGTCTGAAGTCGAAGGTAGCAGGGAGGATTGCGGTCAGTTGGGCGGTGGTCTGGGGTCACTCGGTGGTTGGTGGCCGGAGTTATGAGGGGTTGAACTTTCTCCGTTCAACTTCTGTTTTCAGGCGGGAGGGACGGTTGTGGGGGCGGTGGTTTCTGGTGAAGGGGCACGGGACTGAGGCGGAGACGATGGAGTGGCATGGTCGTGGTCCGGTGAACTAGGGTTGCTCCGGCGATGGTTTAAAGTAAGGGAGCCCGTGGGTTTTGGTTCGAAGAAGGAAGAAACGATCGGGAAGATGAAGTCCAGGAGAGAAAGACGCATTTTTGTTTCATCCGAGGTTGACGTGGCACTGAAGGGTAAGTAAGGTAATTAATTATTAATTATCCGTTAATTAATATGGATTAAAAATCGTATAATTATCAAAACTTCGAACGACCGTATCTCGGTCATACGTTAACGAAATTTAACGAAACAAGATCCGTTGGGATCGCAGGGACGAGACCTACCCGATGGCACTGACTAGGAGCTAATCCGAGACAGTTGAAAGATCAGCTATTTTTGGACGGACGGTTCAAATTAAAAGCGACAAACGCGTCAACCGTCGACCAAAACAAACTCTGGTGAGTTAATTCTCACACCTTCTGGAATACTGTGATGTGGTATATTCACAGTTAGATATATTTTACTGTTTACAGTTTAAATTGGCTGATTTGATGAAATGGATGCAAATTGTTTGCTGTTGTTTGATGGTTGCAGTTATCTATGTTCTGCCAACTATTTAATTCGTATATCGTGATCGACTGACATCTGTGATGCAGAGAAGGACAGGTTGGAGGGATCCGACCGGATTCCTCAATGTTACTGTATTTTGGTTGTGTGCATATATATGGATTGTTCACATCGTTTGACACCAAAAACTGTTTCAAATGTTGATGGGTGTATATACAACCATCGTTGTTGTGATTAAATCAACTGTTTGTGTTGACTGAGTAGAGGGGCAGTACGGGTCTAGTCGTGGGATTTCAACGTTGTTTTACCGTCAGGGAAATTGACGGTGTTTCAAAGTTATATTTTTATTTATAACAGAAAATAAAGTTATTCGATTATTTTATACGAGTATTTAAATTGGGAATTTAAATTAAATATATCAAATCGAGTTATTAAGATATTTAGTTAAATGGTTTGGATAAGCTAAGAAGCAGAAATCAAGCATTTCCCATGAACGGGTAAAAAGGGATTAATTGTTTTCAAACAATTAAAGGGTGATTTTAATTAATTAAGTTAATTAATTAATTTTAGAAAAGGGAAATGACAAATTGAATTCAGTTAATTGTTAATTGATGTGTATGGTTGGTTAATCCACCGTATTTGAGTGAAATAGACAAAGTGATATATATTGGGTTAAATATTCGTTAAAGTTAACGAATAGAGTTGGATATTAGTTAATCATTGATAACTATAATCCAAAGGGATAATTAAATTGGTTATTGTCAATAACCTTGATTATTATCGAGTGAGTTTTTAAATATGATAATAATGCTATGTTGGACTAAGATAAAGTTAACTATATTTTTATATAGTGGAGATTTAAGCAAATAATTCTTTAATTTAAACTTAAAATAGTGAATTCAATTTCATACCAAGTAAGAATTTATTAAAGTGGTTTGTGAATCCAAGTTTCAAACAAGATTTTGGTAAATAAGAATCCAATTAACAAGTGTTTAATTGACGATGAGGTTGGCCAAAATGGCGATAAAGGTTTATCCTAAGAAGGATCAAATAATTGGAAATAAACTACCTGATGAGGGTTAATTTATAAACAAAAAGGGGTAAAAGCAGTAGGATACTTGCAGTTAAGGTAGTGCTTTAAATGGGTATTACTTAAATAAAGGAATTAAATAAAAAGGATTTAAATGAGATTTCAAATGCAAACAACGGCTTTAAAGCTAGATTGAAATCAAAAAGGGACAATAAAGGTTATTATGGGAATGTCTAAGTAGACGGAACCCAAAACATTTGACCAAGTATTTATATCATGAAACAATGGGTCAACGGTGAAAGAAGGGTTAAAGTGTGGTGGTGAATATTTACTTAATTAAGAAATCAAGTAGAGAAAGTCTTGAGCGGGTCTTCGGATGTAAGAAACAGTTTAAACCCAAATTGGAAACCCAGATAGTAAATAAGATTCGTGAAGTGGTTAAGTTCAAGCTGATATATTCTGAGGTAAGAAGGTTGTCGACTAAGGTCTGAGAGGTAACTAAAATACCCCAACTTGGTTGGCTTCCCTATTATCAAGGAATAGTATTAGTTGGGAGCAAGTGAAGTGTTGAGATTTGATCCTATACGAGAATACCAAACTCTAATGCAAGGTTTGGAAACCAAATCGCATTATAATGTTAGTTCCAAAGAAATAAGAATGTGTTTCAAATTTTAGTAAACATTTGTTATCCAATTTAAGTTGATCGAATATAGTTAGAATTAGTCAAATATAGTTAATCAAGAAAAGTTTCCATTTGCGTATGACTGCTAGCGTAATTCGCAGGGCTGCAGATAGCCTACGGCGGTCGGATGTTTCCTGAGGAAATCAGGCGTAACCATTGTGATCGCTGTGATCTAGAGTCAAGCGAATGGAATTAAGTCAAATATTTGTAAATCAATTAGAGTTAAATCGAATTAGAGATTCAAATATCGTATTTTCGAATATTAAGAAGTTAGAGGTTTAATTTAACCAAAAAGTAAATAAGTGTTAAAGACCAAGTGATGTTGGATACTGAACCAGTGTACTCATTTGTTGTGATGTTTGAAACACTGTTATTTTGATAGTTAAAACACCGACTATCAAACCAGACCAATACGATTGTTGGTTCAGAAAGACCGGGATCGAATTTATATTCGAATACCATTCTGACCAACAAGTACGTGAAGACGTCAATTGAAGACGGAGCAAGTGAAGACCGTGGATCTTCATAAGCGGAAGGACCACTGGTAGAATCTCTCTGGATTGCAACCAGAGTTATTCGATTTGTGATTCTGTCGTGGTTGAATCCCCGGATTTACAAGGACTACTCGCTACTGATCCATGGGGTGATTCCTATATGAGATGCAGTAGGAGAGTACCTTCGGTTCATCCTGATCCTGGATGACATGTATGGACGGATGTCTGACAGAGTATTTCCAAAGGAATTACATGTGTTGATTTCTCCAAACGTACCATAGTTGATGGCGGAGAAATGGTTATTCTCTAGCCTGACAGCTAGAGTGTGTTTGTGGACGTCAATCAAGTGTGATCTGGCGGATCTGACAATGTGGCATTCAAAGTGAATGGTGGCCAGATGTTGAAAAGAGATTCTAGCCTCAAGCTTCATCAACCGGGAAATGACAAAAATCGGGCAGGCAGCATGGCTATGTGGGTCGCACCCATTAGGATGTATGATCACCTATCTAGAGAAATTCCTATTGCTTCTTTAATCTATGTTTCGATGCTGACCCTATTCGGGTGGCAGTTGCTGATCCCAACCGTCGGTGATATACATTCGGCACACTCAAGCGAAATGAGTGGTCGGTCATGTGAGGGCCGGGTTGCAAGACGTTCTTGTTGAACCCAGTGTATTCGCCTCTAGAGATACACGTGCGGAAGGTGGTCCCATACCTTGTCAAGTTGGAAATCCAATATCCAATAAGCGCCCGCGGTTTTCGATTGTATACTATATATGGGGAGCGTGAGATGCAAGCGTTCCTCTAGATTGCTAATTACTTGTAATTAGACATTATGATAATATCAGATCAAAGTATGATTTCAAACAAAATGGTTTGGGTTATAGTAAGGTAAAAACCGTCCGTGTTTATGTGTGGGCTGGTCTTACTATTATCCTTTTGTTTCGAAAAGGATTTCCAAAGTTAAACAGGTGTGTGTGTAAACAAGTGTGTGTGCTGTGAATTTATCACTGATAGTATTCCAGACTGACCCGGTGTATTTTGTTTTAAATCAAATGTGCTCGGGTCAGACCGAGTATGTTCCAGGTTAGGTTTCGCTTGGAGATTCAGGAGCTAGAAGCAGGCGGCTTCACCGCTAGTCATATTCCGCTGTGATTGGTATATATGCTGTACTCTGATGATTGGTATGTATATACTGTTTCTTCGTATAAAGGGATTTGATATTATATTTTATTCGTTCCGCTGTGAGATTCTGATGTGTTCTTCTTCTTTCTTCTATTCTAAAATTTCTTTCTTTCTTATCTCACCCTCTAAATTCTTTCTAAACTATCCAGTGTTTTTCGGTGCTTAGAGGATCGGTATAAGATACGGTCATGGTATTTATACCGATTTTCGAGGCCGAAATTCTACTGGGTCGTTACAATTATCATGGCTTTTTGTGGAAAATTATCATGGCTTTATGTAATCCACAAATTAGCCTTAAATTTGTCGAAGCTTTTCTTGGACAAAGCCATTGCTAGTATATCGGCTTTTTAATAGTCACTTGGGAGACGTTTAATCCCCAACTTTTCACCGATTACTCTTTCTCTTACGAAGTGTAGATCAATTTTAATATGCTTCATGTGAGAATATAAAACTGGGCTAGCAAATAGAGCTATTGTGCTAAGATTATCGCATTAGATCGTGGGTTTTTTGTGTTGTTTGATTCTGATTTCACTTAGCAGAGATTCGATCTAGATTATTTCAGCTGTGGTGATGATGAAGCTGCAGTACTCTGCCTCAGTGCTGGAATGCGAGATGGTTGCTTGCTTTTTGGAGCACCACGAGATGAGGTTTTCACCAAACTAGATCATATAGCCGATTGTAGATTTTCGATCATCTAGATCGGAGGCCCAATCGACATCAGATAACCTTTAATTTCTAAATTTTCATTTCCTTTCAGATGCAATCCTGATTTGTGGTATCATTTAAATATCTTAGTATGCGTTAGACTACTTTACAATGTTCTTCACTAAAATTCTGCATAAATTGAGACGCCTCATCACACTATATGCTATATCCGATTTAGCAATTGTAGTGTATTGAAGAGCACCCACTATGCTTTTGTACATAGTTTGATTTGAAAAGCTTTCACCTTTGAAATTAGATAGATGCATACTACTAACCATTGGTGTTGGCATGGATTTTGCATTGTCATATTGGCTTTTTCCATGATTTCCGAGACAAGCTTTCTTTGACGTAAAATGATTTCAGAGTCAAACTTTTTGATAACTTGTATTCCAAGAAATAATTGAGTTCACCTGGGTCTTTGATGGAGTATTTAAATGATAGATAGTTGAGTTAATTTCATTGTCATTGCTTCCAGTCAATATTAAATCATCAACATTCACTAGAATGTATATTGTGTGTCAATCGTTGATCTTGGTGTATAGAGTTGTCTAACTTGGTCGCTTTGTACCCCAATGTACTTGAAGTTTCTTTTAATTTTTCATACCATACTCTTGGGACCTGCTTTAAGCCATAAATAACTTTGTTTAACTTGCATACTGTAGCTTTGTCTTCTTGATAATAGCCTTGTGGTTATGTCATAAAGACTTTTTCTTGAAGTTCACCATTTAAAAATGCATTGTTCACAATTAATTTCCTTATCCTCCACTTGTAATGTAAGGCAATACTAAGGATATTTCGTATGGTAGTTAGTTTGACTACAAGAGATAATGTTTATATGAAGTCAAACCCAAACTGTTGAGTATACCTTTAGCAACTAGCCTTGTCTTATTTTTTCGTATTGTGCCATATGGATTCCTCTTAATTCTGAAAGTCCACTTACTTCCAACAATATTTTTATTCATTGGTTTTTACACTAAGCTCCAAATTTTGTTTCTGAGTAATGCTGAATATTCCACATCCATTACTTCTTTCCAATGTTGACAGTTAATAGCTTCTTCGAATGTAGTTAGAACATTTTGACTTAGATTAACATTGTACACCTTTGATTTAAAAATTCCCCTTTTTTATTTGGTTATCATATGATGCCCAGTGTTGAATGGGTTGATTCTTGATTGATGTTTCTTTCTGATGCATGATTTTGACTAACTGAACCTTTTGCAGCATTGGATGTTAGATCTGTGACTGAAAACCCTGATTATTATTTGAGTTCTCTTCACATTCCTGACCTAACCTGGCATTGGATATTGTGAGTTGAGGCTCACCATTGCCTTGACCTAGTTCAATGTCAGGTATTGTGAGTTGGGATGGTGTTGAGACTTAACCATCTTTATTCTCTTGCCGATATATATAAATTGGTGGTATGGATTGTTTGGCATTGTATATCTTTCCATTTATTTTTATTTCAGTGCTGGAAAAAGGATAGACATGTTCATTAAATGCTACATGTATGGAAATGATTACTCTTCCTTTATTGGTAAGACACTTATACTCTTTATGATTATGAGCATATCCAATAAAAGTACAGTGTTCACGTATGAAGTCAAGTTTGTGAGTATTGAATTGCCTTAAATTAGGGAAACACAGACATCCAAAGCTTCTTAAGAACATATAGTCTTATTTGTTGTTGAATAGTTTTTCTGATGGGTATATGTTGTGCAGCACTATTGTGGGTATCCTGTTGATGAGATATATTGTTGCATCGAAAGAATATGGGCAAAATTTGATGGGCATAGTGCATGAGGAAGCACTGTTTCAACTACATTCCTATGCTTCCTTTCAACTAAACCGTTATGCTCCGAGGTATGAGGATAGGTTAACCTGTGTATTATTCCCTTTTTGCTGAAATACTGCTTTAGTGGTTTGAGCTCTATTCCACCATCGGTCTGGATAACTTTGTCTTGTTGATTTATCTGGTTTTCTGCTTGTGTTACAAACTAAACTATAGCTTTTACATTTTATGTTTTAGACTTAAGAAAGTATATCCAGGTGAATTTTGAATATGAGTCAACAAATGAAATATAATAATTGAATCCATAACCAGAATTGACTAGGGCTAGACCCCATAGGTCAAAATCCACCATTTCCAATGGTTTAGTGTATATTGTTTGTGAGTTTGGAAATGGTAATTTGTGATTTTTTTCCTAATTGACATGCAAAACACATATAAGATTCCTAAATATTTTTGAACTCAATATTATTGCTATTAAGAATTTGCCTTACAATGTTTAGATTTGGGTGACTCAATTTACAGTGCCACAATCAACAATGCTTATATTATTCCTACATCCAATGTCAGAATGGTTGCACTAGTATCTTCTATCATTATTCATATTGTTCTTCATCAGATTGAATGTATAAAGTCCATTTTGCATTTCACCTTGTAATAAGATTTCTTTGCTAAATAAATTTTTGACTAGGCTATAGTTAGGGAAGATTTCAAAGTAGACTTGATTATCATGGGAAATGGTGACACACTTAATAAGTTTTTCTTTATTATTGGCACTCTAAGCATCTTATTTAAATATAATTGCCTTTTTCCATAAGTATGCCAGTGCCAGTGTGTGTAATGTTTATTGATGTACCATTACCTAAAAGGACTGTTCGCATACCTTTATAGTCTTTGTTCCCCATATTTAAATGTTTAGGTTACTTGTCATGTGATTTGATGCATCCGAATCTGGAAACCATTCTTCTTTTTGAAAGTCATCATTTCTGGTGAAAGATTCCATGTCACTTTGATTTTTAGCTGTATTAGTTTGCCTTTTGTTTTCTGGTGACCAATTCGGGCAATATTTGCATTAGGATAGGGATTACTTTAACTTTTGCCACCTAATTGATTAGTAGAGAAGTTTTGATCAAATCTAAAGTAATATTTGCTGGCACTATGTCCAAATTTTTCACAAAATTGGCATTTGATATGGTTGGAGTTACTCCATCTGCCTTTACCTCTTTCTATGAAATTCTGGTTGTTTCTTTGGCCATTATGTTTGTTTTTGGTGTTGTTGTACATTTCTTGATTCTTATTTCTTGTTGCAAATGCATAATTTGCAATGAAATCTGTGTGCATCTTCTTGGCATCTAATCTTCCCTTATGGCTTATATCAATGTAGAATGAACCTTCTGCATTAATGGTGTTATGGGCTGAGAAAATAGAATTGCAACAAAAGACTCGTAGTCATTATACGAACCATGCAAAATGATTAGTATTTTCTTAAAATATGATACTTTATGGCCAGCTAGTTCGAGTAGGTCACACATGGTTTTAACCTTTGTCAGGTATTCTCCTATTATTGATGAATCTTTTGTTATATTGTTCAGTAGCTTTCTATAGTGCATTATTCTAGCATATAACCGAGCATTGAAGATTCGTTCAACAGTCTCTCAAATTTCTCGAGTACTTTACACCTAATAGTTGAGGCAATAAGGCAGGACTGTTAGTAGTGAATAGCCGAGAATAGAGTAAACTATCTTGCCTCTTATATTTAGTGTACTATTTATTTATGACTAGATTTCCATTCTCATTGGTTATCATCTTTGCTAGAATTAATGATGTTCCATTGACATAGTTTTCAAGTTCATAACCGACGAGTGCTGTATTACCTTGGCATTTCCATAGAAGATAATTCTCTTCATCAAGTTGTATGAACATTATTTGGGTTTTTGGGTTGATAAATGTGATTGTTTCATTTCCAGACCGAGTATTACCACATGACTGACAGTTTTTGTTTTCTGATGGAGATGTAAGAGAGGTATTGCAGCTTGGATGGACCATTGTGAGAATAGGAAAATTCCGATCAGATGATCTTTGATGATGATCGGTTTGGCTGCTGCAACGATGTTGAACTGATCTTGGATGGCACGGTCAATGGAGAAGAACAATTATCTTGATAATTAAACCAAGAATGTGACAGACCACATCCTTTAACATCACCCATAAGAGGATGCGTTAAGTTTTGTGAAGCGCATAGGTATAAAATAACAACACAGTGAAGACAGAATGTAAAACACAACGTAAACTAAAAAAAAAATTATTATTAAATTGAGAAAATATAGTCACAACATTGGTTACAATTAAAAATACCATGGAATCATCATCGTAGAACAAATGACTGTCTCATGGAAAAATATAAGAGTACAATAGTAAAACCGTAAAAGTTATCCCTCTAATAATTCATTACAATAGTCTGAAAGCAATTACTAAAGCAATACATGAAACTTGAAATAGTCTGAATCCAAGTTGGGCCAAAAGATCAAAAGTCACTGCTGCGTTCCTCCACCCTGAGAACTTGGGAGGAAGGAAGTTCTAGTAATTTCCAGCCTGAACAAAAGATAAGGAAGTATTTAGATAGTTGAATAGTTGCAAAAGAAATGGACATAAAAGCAAAAGTAAAATAGCAGAAAACACGAAATAAGATAGGCTTCCCATTCATATCCGAAAATTGCTGCACCAACTAACAAAATATCATAATTAGGCTTTACCTAATTTCTACCCATTGATCAGCTTCTTTACCCAAATGTGAATAACCTGTGCCAGCTATGGAACTCGAGGTTATCAATCATGAATCCATCAGCTAAAAGGGCACAACATTAATCACAGCCGTTACAACATCTTATCTTCCCCAATCAGAACAATGCATGCTCATGGTTCCAGCGGAACATACCCATTCCCACCTCATTTGAACCACTTACTATCCAGTTTAGTAAAGCGTTCCCTAGCCACTAGCTAGTGCGAGACTCCACGATTACAAATGGATATTGACTGATATGGGTTCCCAAACAAATGCACTTGACACTAGTCACCCCTAGTGTAAAACACCCCACCTCCGTTAAGGTCACTCACAAAGGGAATGCATTAACTTTGGTGAAGCATTCTAGGTAAAAAACACGGATAATTTACAAGACAGACATATAAACAGTGGAAAACTGAAATTATTTATTAAATAGTGTGGTTCAGTCAAAACATTACAAGCATTGTCTCAAAACCCAACTTCTAAATTATTACAACAAAACATCTATATTGATTTAAATCTGCAAGTACATAAAGAAGCATAAAACAGAAGTAAAGCAGCATAAATCCCCAATAAAAGTTTAACCACATCCATAGCCCAAGAAAAGAGAATCCAAGCAATACATCTACTCTCTTCAAGCTTGAAAAGGACTGCACTAAGCTGAATTATTCCCTCCCTACGGACCTGGGGTGGGTGGGGGGGAGGGGACGAAAGAAAAGAAGGCGAAAGAAAATGGGTCAGACATAAGTCTGGTAAGTCCAGTGATTATTTAGCATGTAAACAGGAAAAAGGATCATGACAAGAATAAACTGAACCTAGGACAATACCCTAGAAATAAGATAACAATAAATAAGGCAAGATAAACTGAGTACACTATCGCACTCATTTCTATTTCTCTGCACCTACTAACAAGTGTTTTCAACTTGCACCATGTGTTCATGATAAAATGATCCCCTTTATCGATTGACTTCTACTTGCATGCATTTATGACTTGTGTCATTCGGCCCCGCTTGATTGTAGATACCTGTGTTGGTCCCACCATGGGGTGTATCAATTCCTATGGTGGCAACCTGACACAAATTCAAGATGCACAGTGTATACTACTGATGCCCAGTGCCTGATTTGTCCATGCCGGAGTACGTGCACGCCCATACTCCGTCGGAACCTACACTGCTGCACCACCCGCCGTTATTTTGACCGCTTATAAATAGCCCAGTAATCGTGCCCCACCCTGCCTAGTTCAGGGTACCATGATACATCTATGTGGGTTACTGCTGAAATGGTTCCCCATTACTAGGGTTTCCTAATCAACATGTTAAAATGGTTAAGTGTTCTCAGAATAACCTAACCCCCACCCATCAGTTTAGTTAACATGTTGTATTGGTTAAGTGTTGCCATAATTAACTTAACCCTATCATTCTTAGCCTGCCTGTTCCTTAGCTTTAATTCATTCATTAAAGCTCCAATCTCTCACATTAGATTTATATTTTTGCGGTCGCTGGATGTGCCGGGCGGTTCTGGGCAGTCTTACACTGCAACTCAATCTAACCTCGGGTTTTTGGGCTTCATGCGCTAACCTCTCACATTAGATCTGTATTGTTATGGTTGCTGGATGTGCCGGGCGGATCCCGGAAGTCTTACACCATAACTCAATCTAACCTTGGGTTAGGCATATTCATCTTTTTATTAATTTACATATTTACCATTTATGTTTATATGTAAATTATCCACCAATGTTGTCAACTCAAGTCATGTCCCATTTACCCTCTAAATTTTGTCCATGATTCTTAGGTATACAAATTATACCATTTCATGCCATTAATCATTTACATGATTATGAGCCAACTTATGCCAATAGCATGTAATTTAATATATTTTTCAACGTATCCCCCGTTATTCGTTTGCATAAATTACATAGAGCATTAGGCTTGCAAATTAGCCTAACTCATAAACAAAAAGGGAAAAGCAAAGGGACATGTAACATTCCAATGACATAAAAAAGTATAGATCAACTAAGCATTTGTGATATAAATTTGGCATAGTACTACACAAATTTATTTAAGCATGTAAATGTGAAATTACATTTGAGTTGGACAAAATTAACATTGATCTAAACATCTAAGCATGTAGATCTAGGCATATAAGCATATATGAACATGACTTAGTTTATGGTCTTGCATATAACATATCATAAAAGAATCACCAAATTTATATACAACATGATAGGTTCATCACCAAATTAATATACAACATGATAGGTTCATCTCCAAATTAATATTCAACATGATAGGTTCATCACCAAATTAATATACAATATGATAGGTTCATCACCAAATTAATATACAACATGATAGGTTCAACACCAAATTAATATACAACATGATAAGTTGTGTCAATCACAATAGTCTCGTAGGCATAGGTAGTTTCAGAATTTCTATCGGGATAAACATGAATCAGAATACAATTATCTTACAACTACACAGTTCTAGTTTCGCTTCATTACATGTCATGACTTTTATTTGTTCAAATCTAAAGAATAACTGAACTTACAAACAAAAGAACAAACTTTGTTTTCTGGGATCTGATTTTTGAAACTGAAAAGCCATCCTTTGATGTAGACTATTGATTCTCTAGTTTGGACTTGATTAGGCACTTTCTAACTTGATTTCTAGTTTAAAGAAAAATGGAGGCTACGCTAGTTTGGCCATGGACAACATGATGAATTCAGAGAGCAAGGTTATGTGGTTTTAGGGTTGAGGGTTGGGGTTATTTATATAGAAGTTTAGATTAATGAGAGCCGTTAGATCAACCTCGGAGTAATCAGAGCCATCCAGACCAAACAGATCCAACCGGAAGTCGTCACATATGCCCTAATGACTCAGAAAAACATCGCTGGACAAAACAGCCCAGATCTGGCAGAGGGGGTCGACCCCTATAGGGGGTCGACACCCCAGTCGACACCCCTCTTGGGGGGTCGACACTTTTGTCGACTCCCCATGGGGGGAGTCAACCCCTGTGGGTGGGAATTTTCCTGCCCAGCTGATTCTCAGAATTTAAATTTCAAACAGCTTTTTGATTTAATTATTATTTATATTTAATTTCTGTTTTATCTTGAAATCTTCTGAACTCCATAACGTCTTCATATGGAGTCCGATTCACGGAAACTCGGACTCTATCTCAAGCAGAATTTCGAAATGAACGTAATGGCGAAACCCGTTTCCCCTAATTTCCACTTTTAAAATTAAGTATTCTTTAATTCGTTACTTTAATTTTCATAGAAAATATAGGGTGTTACATTCTCCCTTCCTTAAAGGATTTCGTCCCTGAAATCTTCAAGTCAAGAAGAATGTATATCCTACCATCCAACATCCATCTACTCAACCATTCAATCACAGGCATCCATTATCCTTAGAAGGTATCTAATGCTTTTCATAAACATATGCATATGTGTATACGTCCTTATCTAATGCAAAATCAGGCGGTCTACTGATTCAGTTGACCTCCTTAATGCAAAGCATGATAGTGCCATGAATCCATTATGTATGCAATTAATCTAATCGTACTTTATAACTTCTACATGAGTGCACAATCATTCAATCAAGTGCAACATCCGTATGACAACACACCAAGTTTTAATCCATATGCAAAAACATATATGCATATGCAATATGAAAGTGACCGAGCCGATCTATTACCTAATGTGTGCGTATATGTATCCACTAGCAACCACTTGCAACCATCAATCATAACATGTTTCAAATACATGTTTACATCCATTGGTTTCTACTTAAGGATCAAGAATAGGACCGAGGAGATATACTTAAAAGATAGATATAAGCATGCATAAACTTATAGAAAAGAGATCAAGGATGTACCCTAAGAAAGAAAAGGGTAGGCTGCGTGAAATAATCCGGAAATCCGAGCTAATTTAAAATTTTATTTTGGCAATTTTAATGAATTTTGAATATTTAAAATGAATTATTTTAAATAATAACGAAGAGAAATTTATTTTGAATAGAATTAGAACGTATATATTTATTTAAATCGACGTTAGAATATAAATAATTATTTTTAATTATAAAAGGAATTGAAAATGGCACGGTAGTTTGAAATTTCGATTTCAAATTTCAAATGAATGTACAAGATTCAAAATAAACCGGATTTTAGCGAAACCAGAAATATTTGAATCTATATGAGAATATCTTTCCAAAGAATCCGAAAAACTGAAATTTCATAGCGGGAATCAAAAGAAACGTCCAGTTGAAAATTCAGAATAGTCGCTATGGAATTCTGGCCTTTAAAAATGGAAATTTTGAAAACAACCTCAGTTTTTGACGAAACCACTTTTGTTGGATCCGCGACATCAAGTTATTGCCAGATTCCAAAATTCGAAATTTTCTGAAGCAATATGTGAGCATGGCGAAGTTAAATGCATTTTAACCAGTTCAGTTGAATTTAATCGACTGGAAAATGACCATTTTTCAAACGGTCTCAGAATTTGACAAAATTAGTGTTGTTAGGACTGTATCGTCAATATGAAGCTAGAAAATATTTTTCGAGAATTTTTAGAGTCAATATGTGGCTCTGGTAATTTGAAATGTGTGTTCAAATTCAATATATAGATTTATATTTTGATTTTGATGGAAACTGATTGAAATAGTCGAACTAGCTTATGATACATATCCCATTGTGTTCGGAATAGGGGTAGTTAGCTAGGGGCGACAGTCGTTGTGTCTCGCTTGGTGGTCGAATGAAAAGTCAACATTTTTGAAAAATATATATAAAATAATAAAAGAATTGCATATAGCCCCCTCCTTTCTTGTCTCTCATAACTCATTAATCCCCCTTCTGAAAATCGATTTCCCTGGTTCAAGAAAAATGGTGCCGCCCCCTTCGCCGTGTCCATCGCTCCCCCACCTTCTTCCGCCGTAACCACCACCGCCGTTCCCATGCTCCACCCCTCCTCCAATTGTGAACCGCGAGCCATCTCTTCCACCCCCGGTCGCGAAATCCAACACGCGAGGCCCCAAACGCGTCGCCATCTCCACCGCGAGCTCCCCCTTCACTGGACCTCCAATCCCCTTTCCCCTCCTACTCCCTTCGTTGTTTCACTCCCTCCTCTAACCGTTGACTGTAAGTTTATTTCCTTTCTTTTTTCCTTTCTTTTTTTGTTTTAAATAAGGTTGTTTTGTTGTTATTTGTTTATTATTCAGTTTTTTTAAAATTTTATAAATAAAAAGTATAGATTTTTTTAGATAAAAAGAATAGAGTTTTAAATGATAGAACACTATGATTTTGAATAGTGAAAAGATATGATTTTTACGAATATAAAAATATGATTTTTATATTATTGGAATAATAAAAATATGATTTTTATATTATAGGAATAATAAAAATATGATTTTTGTATTATAGGAATAATAAAAATACGATTTTTATATTATAGGAATAATAAAAATATTATTTTTGTATAATAGATAAAATAAAAATGTGATTTCTATATAGGTAGCGAAATAAAAATTCGATCTTTATGTAAGAGGCAGAAATATAAAAATATAATTTTTATATAGAAAGAAGCGTTGCAAAAATATATGAAGTGAAGGTTAAAAATTTGATTTTTATAAGATAGAGAATATAAAAATTCGATTTTTATATATATGAAGTGAAGATAAGAACTTGATTTTTATATAATGTAGAGAATAAAAATATGATTTTTATCATATGAGTAGCGTTATAAAAAGGTGAGTTTTAAATAAATAGTGCAGTATTAGAAATATGTTTTTTACTGTGAACAGCGGGAAAAGATGGCTACGGTATCGACTGAAATCAAAACAAAACCCAAACAGTTCAGAAGGAAAGCACGGAGGAGTGGAAACCTCTGTGAGAACTCCTCACTTTTATTTTAATTTCTAGTTTGAAATATATACTAGGATGCAGACGGTGCTTAGCAGCACCCGACACCCGTCGTCCACAAACCATGGATGGCTTGTTTGTTTGATTGGTGTGTTGTGAAAATTGATTGTGTGGTGTGGATTGAATAAATATTTTATAGTTAAAAATATTTTTTTTAACGTGTATATAAAATAAATATTTATAAACAAATCGGACGGTTTGTTTATGTACACTCATTTGACTGATATTGATTGGGACGATAAATTTTACACATCGCCCAACTGCACAAATAAAAATTTGTGTTTGTTGATTTGAAACCCCACACGGGTATTGGGATGATATTTGACGTACACTAATCCCGATTGTTTAGTTGTATGTCAATCGATTGGTTGACAGACTGTGTAAGCGTTAATTATTTATATTTAATGCTTATGCAGTTGTGTGGTGCACTCTGGATGATGCTTGATGATTTATCATTGCTATTATATACATGTGTTGCAGGGAATCCATATAATTAACGTTATATGTTAATTGATTGGGCCTCATTCCAATTTGGAAAATAATTAATATTATAAAAGAAAATTCATGTGTTGAATAGAATAAAAATTCATGTGTTGAATAGAATAAAAATTCATGTGTTGAATGGAAAAAAATTCGTGTGTTGAATAAAATAAAAATTCATGTGTTGAATCGAATAAAAATTCATGTGTTCATTAGAATAAAAATTCATGTGTTGAATAGAATAAAAATTCATGTGTTGAATAGAATAAAAATTCATGTGTTGAATAGGAGAAAATATTCATTTGTTGAATAGAATAACGAAGTTATTGAAATATATAAAGCCGTGTTGGTTAGATATGCGCCATTTTGACATTAACGATATTTATAACGATTATATTTGTTTTTATAATGATTATAGAAAAAGAAGTGATTTCAAAATATAATATTTTGAAAATATTATCATTTGTATATCGATGATGTGGAATATTCAATTTTGATTCGAATATGAGTATGAAGTTGAAATCGTTTCGAAACTGAATTTAAAACGATTTATAAAATACGTTTTAAAAGAAAATTGTAACTCACAAAGGGAATGCATCAATGTCCATGAAGCGTTATTGTTGTATAGAACAGATAAATTACAAGAATAAATAAATAAAACAACACATCGGAAGATAAAACTTATTCGTAGCATTATAACTCAAAACAAGCTTACATAAGTAGTTTCCAAAACCATTACAATAGGATCAATAGTCTTTTCCAAAAACTTCAAAGTACATAAAGAAGCAAATACTTAAATAACATAAATGCAAAAATCCCCACTGAGCATAAGCAAAGCAATAAAGATGAGAGAGTCCAAAGCGATACATCTACTCTTTTCAAGCAACTGAAAGAAACCAACACTAAGCTGTAGTATTCCCTCCTTGCGAACCTGAGGGGGGGGGGAAGGAAAGAAAAGAGGAGGTAACAAACGGGTCAGACATAAAGTCTGGCAAGTCCAGTAATTTTAATAAATAATAGGTAAGGTATATGATTAAGACATAAATAGGCATCATGATATGGCTGTAACATAGATAAGGTAGATAAAAAGGATGGACAAGATGATTTCATTCCTAAGTACTAAGAGAATCCTACACCTCGGCTAAGCGAACAACCCTCCAAGTACTAACCCCGAAGACCGAAGTCAACATCAGACTAGCACCCAAAGGACTATCCAACTCAACCAACATGTATTTCGTTACACCGCACTTTTGCTAAGTAACAACATATTACTTAATTACACCGCACATCTACTAGTCTCCATTAACTAAAGGTTGATCCCTTCCCACTAACTGTACCCACATGACAAACTTGGTAGTTACTTGTACCTAGCTGCTATCGTAGGTGCCGGATTGCTCCTACCACCGCTAAGGTACGCTTACCCTACCCATTCGATCGGCTCCCTAAACCCAGTAGGCACCCGTGCCGGCCCCACAGTGGGGTGTATCACACCCCAAAGTGGCAACCCCGATACCAACATAAAAATGCACAGCCATACCCACACGATGCAACAACGTCTTACCTACCAGCCCAGACCCATGCACGCACATGAACCCGTTGGACTTGCGTTGCCACCGCTATTCACGTTTTGACCTCTTACATTCAAGTCCAGTATGCGTGACCCAACCCCGGCCTAGTACCAGGCCCAATTAGATACTCAAACGGATTACTAGTTGAAACGGGTCCCTATCCGACACAAGCCTCCCACCTATGCTTGGTCCCCACTAGGTTTTTCTCCCACTTAACCATTTAATTTAAATGTCCATGTCTTACACATGCTACGGTTTAGTCCATACTTACATGTCATAATTTACATGTTTTATCTTATTCCGGTTAAGTCCATATTTACATGTCATAATTTACATGTCACCCCACTTAACCCTCTAACCATACCCATGTCTTATTAAGGTTAGTATTCCTTAATTTATTCCTTATGACGAATGGTGCATGACCTCCCACATTAGACCAAACACTTTGTGGCCATTGGATTTGTTGGGCGGTTCCGGGCAGTCTTACGCCACAAACCAGGTCTAATCTCGTGCCATTAACCGTTACACCTACAATTCATTCCTTTGACCTCTCACATTAGACGTCCAATTGTGGCAGCTGGATTTTCCGGGCGTTTCGGGCAGTCTTACGACACAATTGCGCCTAACCTCGTGTCAAAGGTTTATTAATGATCGTATTTCACCCATACCATTTTTTAATTCATGTATATCCAATTAAACATATAATCATGTTTATAATATTGCCTATTCCAAATTGTCACTAATTACATATTAATTAGCCTCAATTACAAATTTACAATTATAGGCAATTTCATCAATTCCATGTAATTCATACCCAAATATGCCAATTTCACATATTATCCAATTATCCAAAATATCCAGTAATATCCAATTTTCCATATTTCACATATTCCCATCGTTCCCACGTATTCGCATTCGCACGTATTTTTAACACAGGCTCGAAGGTAGCCTAGATCCAAAAATAAAAGGAATAGGGATAAGAAGAAAGAATCAAATCACAAAAAATGGAATTAACACAACATCATGAAATAAAGGGGCATATAAACTGGCATGGATAATGACAGATTCAATATAAATAAACTGATAAAAGGTATGAACTTTACAAAGAAACATAGGCATATGATGACATGGATCAAAAGGTGAAAACTTGGATAAGATTTAAGTTACATACATACATATGAATCCTCTTTACAACTTCATCATGTTACTTTTAATCCTATTATATTGTGAAAGTCACTATACTCACCTTTCGTGGTTAAAGAATAGAAATATGCACTGAAATTGGTGTAGAAACGTTGCGGTATTGCTGATTTATCTTCTTTAATTGTTGTTGAAGCTCTGAACTTTGATTTGAATTGAAGTTGAATGCTTGCAATTTTAGTTAGAGGCGGCGACTAGGGTTTAAGAGAGAGTTTGACAGCATAATGGTGTCATAGTTAATATTTATGAATTAGGGTTAGGTCTTATGGTGTATATATAGGTGTAGGAAGTTATTTAGGCCTTAGGATTAACTCTAGAACTGATCTGGGCCATCAAAAATCGTCCCAGGCCCAAAAATCGCACCACGCAGCAAACTGGCTGAACCATTTCGTCCTCACAAAGGGGGAGGTCGATCCCCAGGTCGATCTGTACGTGGGGAGGTCGACCCCCAGGTCGACCCTATGGTCGACCTACCCGATCAGGTTGACCCCCGGGTCGACCTGGGTCCTGGGCGGGAATTTTCCCGCCCATCCCGGGTACGTGCGATTTAGAATTTCGAATTTAATTTGAATTTTGGATGGGTCTAACATTAATTAATTCTGCTTAATTACTCAAACTTCCGAGGCCCATAACTTCCTCATACGAAGTCCGATTTACGCAAACTCAGACTCTATCTCAAGCAAAATTCCGAGGCGATCGCAATGGCGCAACCCATTTCCCTTCATTCCTCTTTTAAAAATCAAGTGTTCTTTAGTTAATTTGATCATTCAAAATTCGGGGTGTTACATTCTCCCCTACTTAAAGGATTCGTCCTTGAAATCTCTAAGTCAAGAAGAACGTATCCTACTATCCAATCATCCGTCTACTCAACCATTAACCACTAGCAACCATGATACTTAAAAGATTTCTAATGCTTTTCATGTACACATGCATGGTGTGCGTATATTAATGCAAAATCAGGCGGTCCACTGATTCAGTCGACCTCCTTAATGCAAAAAATTGATAGTGCCATGTATCCATCATGTATGCAAAGAACTCTATACATATCATTACTACATGTGTGCACAACCATTCATTTTAATGCAACATCCATATGACACACACATCCAATGTACACTCATTTTACTAAATACATCCATTTATATGCAATATGCAATATGAAAGTGACTGAGCCGATCTAGCGCCTAAAGTGTGTGTATACGCATCCACGAGCAACCACTAGCAAACACTTGCATCCACATGCATCCACCATACATAACATGTCTCAAACACATGTTTCAACCATAGGACTACCCTATCTGAAGGTCAAAGATACTAGCGAGAGGGCATACTAAAGATAGAATAAGTACAAGCTAAGCGATAAAGGAGAAATTGAAAGACATACCCTCGAAATGAAAAGGGTACAATGAACACATCTTCTCTTCCGTCTCCCAAGTAGCGTCGTTCTCATCATTTCCCCATTGCACTTTGACTAGCTTGACCTCTTGATTCCTCAACTTCTTAATCTCCGACCCAAGAATGCATGTAGGAGCTCGTCGAATCGTGGCATCACGCTCCATCTCCACCTCTCTAAGCAAGCTTGGCTCTACCACTTCCGCGGTCTCATGCAACAAGCACTTCCTCAAATGTGATACATGGAATACATCGTGTACACCACTAAGTCTCTCGGGCAACTCCAATCTATACGCCATCTGTCCAATCCTCTCCTTAATAGGAAACGACCCTAGGAACCTTGGTGCTAACTTCCCAATGGACCCAAAGCGAACAACATTCCGTAATGGAGACGCCTTGATAAAGACCATGTCCCCAATATCAAACTCAAGATCTGTCCTCCTCTTGTCCGCATAAGATTTCTGCCTATCTTGCGCCGCCTTCATCCTCCTTCGAATCAAATCGATCTTTTTCAAAGTCTCTCTAATCATATCGGGCCCAAGTAAGATCTTATCCGTAGATTCCCACCAACATGTAGGTGAACGACAAGGCCTTCCATAAAGAGCCTCGAAAGGTGCCATGCCAATGCTAGACTGAAAACTATTATTATACGCGAACTCCACCAAAGGAAGATGCTCCTCCTATGTACCTCCGAAGTCTAAAACACATAGCCTCAAAAGGTCCTCTAGAATACGATTCACCCTCTCGGTCTGGCCGTCCGTCTGAGCATGATATGCAGTGCTCAAACATAACTGAGTCCCTACCGTCTCTTGCAAGCTCTTCCAAAACTCGCTAGTAAAGATAGGATTGCGATCACTTACTATGCTAGAAGGAACACCATGCAAACGAACTATCTCTCGAACGTATACGGAGGCTAACCATGGAGCAGTCCTCTTACTCTTCACTGGAATGAAATGGGCGCTCTTAGTAAGTCTGTTTACCACGACCCAAATTCCCGTATTACCCTTCCTTGATCTTAGTAACCCATCAACAAAGTCCATCGAGACACTCTCCCCTTCCATTGTGGGATCTCCAATGGGTGAAGCAACCCACCGGGCTTCTTTTGCTCTGCTTTTACTTGTTGGCACACCAAGCATCTAGCGACAAACTCGGCCACATCCCTCTTCATACCGGCCCAATGTAAACTCGTCTCATGTCCATGTACATCTTGTCCCCGCCGGGATGAATGGTCATCTTCGAACGATGTGCATCATCAAGAATGGTCTTCCTCAAGTTCTCGTCTCGTGGTACACAAAGTCTACCGTCCCTACGTAACCAACCCTTATCATCCAGGGTATACCTACTGAGATGGCTCGATGACTCCCCCTTATGAGCTTCTCTACCAACTCAACCAACGGTGGGTCATCTCGTTTTGCCGCACCAATTCGTCCCAAAAGCGTAGTTCTGACTTCTAAGGATGCTAGCAAATCGGGTACAAAGTCAATGGAAGGTCTAAAGTCAAACCTAGAGATGAACTCTAAGCTTTGCCTCTCAACAAACAACAGACTCAAGGACAACCTTTTCCTACTTAAGGCGTTTGCCACCACGTTACCCTTGACAGGGGTATACGCTGTCTCGAAATCGTAGGACGCTAAGAATTCCATCCACCTTTGCTGCCTTAAGTTCAAATCCTTCTGAGAGAACAAGTATTTTAGCGATTTGTGGTCTGTAAACAATTCGAATTTCTCGCCAAGAAGATAATAGCGCCAAGACTTAAGCGCGAAAACAATAGCGGCCAACTCTAGGTCATGTGTAGGGTAATTTATCTCATGCACTCTCAACTGCCTTCCTCCATAGGCTATTGCCCTTCCCTCTTGCATTAATAATGCGCCTAGTCCTGTCCCACAAGCATCGGTATAAACGGTAAATGGCTTACTCCCATCTGGAAACACTAAGACTGGGGCTGTGGTCAAAGCTCTCTTTAAACATTGGAGCACATCATCACAATCTATGTCCCACGTGAAAACTAGGTTCTTCTTCGTCAAGCGTGTCAATGGGACTGATATTTTTTTGAAGTCCTCGATAAACTTCCTATAGTAGCTAGCCAACCCCAAGAAACTCCTCACCTCAGTAGCATTTTTAGGGACCTTCCAATCTTGGATGGCCACCACATTCGCGGGATCCACAGCTATCCCTTCTTTGGAAACCACGTGCCCCAAGAACCGTACTTCCTTCCTCCAGAAGTGACACTTAGAAAATTTAGCCTTAAGGCTATGCGCTCGAAGAGTCTCCAACACTTCCCTAAGATGTAGGGCATGCTCTTCTTCATCCTTAGAAAAGATCAAGATGTCGTCTACAAAGACTACCACGAACTTGTTAAGGTACTCCCTAAACACCCTACTCATCAAATCAACAAAGTATGCGGGGGCGTTTGTCAAACCGAAGGGCATCACTAGCCATTCATAGAAACCGTCCGGAGACCTAAAGGCAGTCTTGTCTATGCTATCCTCAGCCACTCTCAACTGATGGAAACCAGTGGCTAAGTCCAACTGCGAAAACACTTAGGTGCCAACTAACCGATCGAAGAGATCGTCAATCCTCGGCAGCGGGTGCCTATTCTTCTTAGTTACCTTATTAAGTTCTCTATAGTCTACACAAAGTTTAAGGGACCCATCCACCTTCGTGGCAAATACTATTGGAGCACCCCACTCCGATATACTACGTCTTATGAACCCCTTCTCAAGCAACTCCCCTACTTGCTTATTGAGTTCCCTCCTTTCACGAGGAGCTATGTGGCGTACTGGCAGAGATACTGGTTTTGCATTGTCTACAAGATAAATACGAAAGTCTATTTCATGTTTTTAGGGTAGACCCCTAACCTCATCGAAGACATCAACATATTCACGGACTATACGAACAGAATGTAAATCATCATTGGATGCGTCAAGTGACTCAAGATAACAAAGCATCACCGATCCTCTAGGGTCACAAGAAATATCAAGGGTCTTTCCACTACGAGTCAACAATTTTACAACCCTTCGTTCATAATCTAAGATGGCACCATATCTGGCTAGCCAATCCATCCCTAGAATCAACCCATAGCCCATGAAACCAAGTACAAAAGCATTACATTCAAAACCAACGCCTAAGATAAACAATCTCAAATCCCTACAAACCATGGATAAATGGGCCAACCCACCAATAGGATTTGAGATTACAATGGGATCCACAATGAGTCTAGTATTTAAGTGCAGTGTTTTAACTAATGATGTAGAGATAAACGAATGTGATGCACCAGAATCGAATAAAGTACGGACATGATGATCAAACAAGAAAATCAAACTTTCGACAGAAATTTTTCTACCTTCTTCCTGCCCCGGAGCCATGAGAGCATGAACCTGCCCTCCCGAAGTAGAACCTGCCCTCTGCACTGGCTTCTTAGGACAGTCCTTGACAACATGACTTGGATCACCACAATGATAACAAGCGAACTTCTTCTTCTTCCTACAGTCTTTCTTCAAATGGCCGGGTATCCCACAGTTGTGACACTTCCTCTTTTCTTTACCACCTTTCTTTTGTTGTTCGGCTTTCTTTGGATCCTCCTTCTTATTTTGCGGCCTAAAAGTACTTACACCCTTCTCTTCTTCATGCATGTATGCCATATTAACAAGCTTTTCATACGTAGCCCCCATTGGAATGTGGGACATAGCCAAACTGTGAAGCAGTTCATTTAGGCCCTTTGCAAACCTCAAGGCCTTCTTGTGAGGCGTTTTCACCAACTCTAGCCCAAATCTTGCCAACTTATTAAATTCAATCACATACTCCTTCACGGTTAAGTTTTTCTGCTTCAATGTCAAGAACCTCTCCATGTACATACTCTCCTTAGCTTGAGAAAGGAATTTCAACTCAAACCTTCCCCTAAAATCTGCCCACATCTCCACGGCACGCTCTCCATTAGTAACCCCCCACTAAAACAAAGCTTCGTCCTTCATCAACCAAGCAGCCAATTGGACCTTCTTACAATCGTCCAAATCGAAAATGCCAAACAGATCCTCCACTTCTTTCAACCAATTTCTAGCTTCAACGAACGTTTCAGACCCACTAAAAGGTTTTCCACCCATCGAACGAAAGTCTTTACATATCTTGGAGAAAGCATCTCCACGCGGAGGAATGAATGGAGTTGGGGGAGGAGGAGGAGGAACGTTGGCCGGACCCGCGGTAGCGGCCCTAGCCTCGAGATATTGGCAAAACCAACCGGGTACATGAACACACTCTGGTATCTCAGATGCTCCAAACATGATCTAAAAAGAAAAAGAAAGAGTTTCAAAACAAGGGAAGCGAAAGAGAGATGTATGGCTTGCGGGGATTATGCTTTTTAAAGTAAACTTTCCTTGATATAGCTTCTTTAAAACAAGTTTTTGAAAATACTTTCTAGGGAAATATGTAACAACCCACATTCTACGCATCGGAGGATCATAGAATATTTATTTCTTTCTCATATGAAGTCGTATGGTCATGTGGCTTTAGGAAACGACCATTGGGGTCATTTCCCATGTACATGATTTTTGCCGATTTTTAAATGACCGTTTTGCCCCTAGCTGATACTTTTTTGGCCTTAACTTTTGACTGGAAAGGAATTTTGACCTGAAACCACTTCCATTAGATTTGTTTAATGGTTTACCTTTCCGTAGAGTGGTCAAAAAAGCTAAACGGACTTACCATTTGGGAGATATGGCTGAAATAAGGTTTGGAAGGTGAAAAACTGCTTAACCGGGCCAAATAGGGTGATTAGTGAATGAGCCCATAACCCATTTCGGGATTAGGGTTATGAGGAGGCTGAAAGGAGTAAGGGTTTCATTCCATTTTAGTTTTCTAGCCCCAACTTACCTCTTAGAAACACTAGAAATGGCCTCCAACCTCTAAATCACCTCCAACTCACTTTCTAATTAAGGATTAAGCTTAGCAACATCAAATCAAGAGGGACCTTCAACAAATCGAGATTAGAGCTGCTGTTTGGCATTGATATTCGCGCCATATCAGAGATTTATTTCAGATCTAAGGTTTATCTGTGGCTAAGGTGAGTGATTTGCATAGTTTTGCACTAATTATAGTTGATTAAGGGTAATTAGTGAAGATTAGCGATTTATGCACAAATAAATTCTAGAAAAATATTTATAAATTCGAAAATAATGTTTTATACCTCTGTTAGAAATTTGGGTTGATTTGGTTAAGTTTTGTTAATCCTACGATTAATTATGCTTGAACATGCTTAAGGGAAAATATGGGGTTTTGGCTATGTTTGATCCATTTTAACCTATCATATTGATGTTTTGGTGTTTGAGGTCACTTCTACTTTTTGCTATGACTGTATGATATGCTTTGTGATTGATTAGAATAGTTAGAGTGGTCGAAAACGCCGTTGAATGGCATAAACAACTCGCTGGAAGAAGTTGCAGGATTTGGCCGATCCGGATTGGATCGGAGGAAGGAGCCCGATCCGAACCACCACGAGCTGGAGCATGGAGTACGACCCGATCCGCCCTTGTGGGCATGAAGCTACTCTGACCCGAATTGATGCACCATGGAGAAGCTTGAGACACCCGACCCGATCCGGAGTGCTTGGGAAGAAGGACCGAACCAGAGGAGTTTTCCATGAAGCCAGGAGGTGTGGACTCCGATCCGAACCGCTGGAGGAAGGCCACCCCGACCCGACCCGCATAGCTACCTCCGAACCGAACCGATATATGGCGATTGGACTTGAAGGCCCTGACCCGATCCGCCAGGGGTGATGACGACGATCCGAACCCAATGGGAGTACGATCCGAAGCAAAGTAAAAGAAGAAGACCAATAACCCGAGATGCAAAGGTAGTCCAAATAAGAAGTTAGAGCTTAGTATCCAGTTGGGAACCAACGAGCCGACTTCATGAGTAGGGCTTTGCTGCGGGACGTGTACAGAGGGGTTGTCGGTATTCATAACTTTGGTTCACCACTGAGAGATGGATAGTGGGCTTGTAGCGATAGTTGTAAGGGATTGGATTCCGTCATGGCCCAATGGATAGGTGACCAAGGTAGTGGATATCGTATACTTTACGCACTGAGTGAGAGATGTGAGGATGGTTGCTATGTTTGATTGGTTTGCCATCATTGCGACATGCACAACCCCACCCCCGTATTCTTTACACTATCTATTTAGTGGCACCTTATAGTATTGTATGGTATGTAGTGCTAACTCTTTGGCTGCAGGTCCAGGTTCAGGTATGATTGGATTATACCTGTTATTGTTCGGTTTTGTTGCTTATCGCTCATACCAGACTTTTTGTCTAACCCAGAGTTTATTTCTCTTCTTATACCTCTGGGTGCTCTCACGAGCAGACTAAAGACAGGTTAGCTGGGTATGCACGAGTAGCTGATCCGGAGGCGAGCAGGAGGCTTCCACGTATGATATATATATATATATATATATATATATATATATATATATATATATATATATATATATATTCTCCCTGTGTCATTGGTGGCCACTACTTGGGCATTAGTAGTGTACCTCCCTTATCGTTCTTTTACCTTTAGAGACAGTTTGAAAAGTTGTAATAATGATGATGTGGGACATAAGCTATATTTGGATTTTCCGCTGCTATGATAGTTTGTTTTCAGCTTATGCACGGTCTCACCTGTTTTATGCCAAGTATGTTGTTATTAAATTTTGTTCTATGCACTGTAAGACATTCTACAGGTTTCTTCGTTAGTTCCTTCATCTTCTTTCCTTTCTTTGGTGACCGTTCCGTGCTAGTCGAGCATGTGTACAGTGCACTATCGGAGGAAATGTCGACTGTTGCGGGGCGGGCCGTCACATTTGGTATCAGAGCTCTAGGTTGCGTAGTTAACCTAGGGAAGTCATCAGGGAGAGATAGTATACGTATATGGGAGCGCGTATTTGTGATTATTTTGGTTTTAAAAAGCTATATATATATTATTAGTATAGCTAAGGATGAAGTCGCACTGCACTAGCACCACTATGGAGATGGTTAATCGTTTTCTCTTTACAGATTGAACGATGAGCCGATACGCAAGAGGTGCCGGTAGGGGAACCGATAATGGGATTGCTGCTAACATGAGGACTATGTTTACTGACCTCATGAGAGAAATGCTTAGGGATGTGCAGGGGGTAGCTCCCAATGCCGGTAATGGTGGTGGTCCAATAGTGCAGGCGCCTAGGGCCGATTTCGCCATGCTGAATAAGGATTATACTAGTCTTTGTGGGAAGCCGTTCCACGGAACGGAGTCGGCTATGGATGTTCAGGATTGGTTGGATAGCTGTGATCGTATCTTCGACGACATAGGTATCGAGGATGCGATGAAGAGAAGGCTAGCGTCTCGCAGCTGCAAGGGCGAGCGATGAATTGTTGGAATGCTATTAAGACAGCCACTCCAGAGGATCAGATTACTTGGGATCAGTTTAAGGCCCGCTTTAGCGACAAGATTATCCCAGCTGCTCAGAAGTCAGAATTGTTTAGGAAGTTCTTGGAGCTTAAGCAGAATGGTAGGGCAGTCTCGGAGTATATTGCTGAGTTTAACACTTTGTCGAAATATGGGTTATCCTTAATAGATACTGCCGAGAAGAAGAACGAGAAGTTTATAACAGGTTTGGATCAGTACTTGGGGGAAAAGCTTATTAACCACATCGATGAGACGTTTGAATCGATTGTGGGGAAAGCATTGAGGTCAAAGAGTCTTTACCCTAAGTCGAAGACTGAGGTTGCATCTGCAGAGGAGCCAAAGCCGCAAGCAAGCGGTGGAGGCAAGAATAATTCCCAGAATAAGAGGAAACAAGGCCAAACCATGGATGGTCAGAATAAGAAAAATAAGAAAGATGGTGAGTGCTTTAGCTGTGGTAAGAAGGGCCACTATGCCAGAGATTGTCGGGAAAAGCCTGGGGAAAGGAAGTGCTTTAATTGTGGCCAAGAGGGACATCACAAGAATTAATGTCCACAACCTCCTAGGGAGAAGCAAACCGTGAAAGCATATTCTATCAACGCTGTTCCTTCTTCGTCGAATGCCCCAACTGCGGCGTAGAAGGAAAAAGGTGTCGTTATTCGAGGTATGCTTTCTATTTAAGATGTTTTGATCGAGTTTTGTTTGACAAACCTGAGTTAGTCGATAGACCTTTAGTAGTGACGAACCCGATTGGTGGTTCGACTAGCCTCATTTTCGTAATGTGGTCTTATCGAGTTGTGGATGTATGTTTGTATGTAATTACTTTGTTTTGGGCTTTACTGGGTTTAGCATTACTTTGGGGAGTCGATCTACTCTAAAGGAATAGGGTGGTATTAGGTACCTACCTAGTGATGGCGATAGTAACTGTAGTCAAGGAAGCTGAGAGGTTATCGTTGTAATAAGTTCTAGTTGTCTCTGGGAGGCAAATGAGTGCTCCAGTGCTTAGTTGTTTTGCTAGTATCACTTCATATGGATTGTCCGAATTCGGAGGATATGTTCCTTGGGTGCTTGTCTGATATTGGTTTAGGCCTTTGGGGCTTGTGCTTGGGGAATGTCGAGTTTGACTAGGATGGTTTGCGTGAGAGATAAGTAGTTGTTGTGATTTTCATTGGATAATATCTTGGTTTACTCGAGGAGTAATGGGAAGCTGTGACATGATAAGACTATTCGATGGTATGGACTGCCCCGAGTTAGACTCGATAGGGTTATGAGATGGCTCGAGTGGGACTCGAGAAAGATGCAAAGTAAAGGATTGTTTAGGACCTTATGTTGATGTTCTTTTTGAAGAAATAGGATGTATTCATCGATCATGGAAGATGCAACGAAGATTAGGATGATTCAAGTTGGACTTGAACTCGTAAAAGAAAATGGGTGTTCGTTGATCTTGGAGATGCAACGAATATGGAGATGACTTACGTTGGACTAGGGTCTGTAGGTAATGGATACTCAAGACTGGGTCTGAGTTTATGGGTAATACATTGACTCGAGTTGGACTCGAGAAGGCTGCAAGGAATTGGATGGGCTCGAGCTGGACTCGAGAGGGCAGCAAGATGATGGATAGACTTGGGTGGGACTTGAGTGTTTCAGGCAGACTAAAAGCAGGGGTATCTGGGGACGCCCACTTACCTTGGATCCGTTGGACGTGATCTAGTTATCCTTGGAGGATAAACGTACGTTGGACGTACGATAGTCCGTTTGGAGGAAGAGTTTCCATTAGTTATTGGTGTTGGTTGGACCAGACATACAGGTATCGACGTATTCATGGCTTTAACAGGTAATAGATAGGATTTGTTTGATGGATGCTATGGTTGTTGTGTTTGCTCCTACCTTTCTTCTCTTGAGTACCACTTGTAGGATCCTATTGAATGGAAATAGTATAAGTTCGTTGATCATGGTGATATGACGGGTGTAAGATACTTTACGTTAGACTTGAAGTATGTTGGGCATTGTGGAGCGTCCGTTGACCTTGAAGATTCAGCGGATATAGGAGCTTCAAGTTGGACTTGGACTCAAAGGTAGAGTACCTAGATTCATTGGATGAGTCTAGTTCACCTTTAGAAGGTAAATGAACGTTGGACGTGCAGTAACGTATAAGTGGAGTACCTAGGTTCATTGGATGGGTCTAGTTTGCCTCTAGGAGGTGAATGTACGTTGGACGTGCAGTACGAATGTAGGAAGGACTCAAGTTGGACTTGAAAGGACATTTGGAATGTAGTTGAAAATTTGGCGTATAGGGTTGGATTACCTAAGAAGATGACAATAGACAAATGCCATAGTACCAGACTAGGTGCGATAGCTGATGCTTGGGTAGGAGACATGCCAGTTAGAGGCTATTTTTCTAGAATGGAAGCAACTAGAGTATATCATGGGATATGACTTCAGACTTAAATGTGAATTGGATTCAGAAACGCTAATATGCTTGACGATTAGATTGATCTAGATTAAGTGGATCGGTTCCAGTCAGAGGGACGATTCCAACCTATTAGAAATTACCTCTAGGGTAGAGATGGGAATCGATGGCGAGAGAACGACTGTATTTAGGAAGTAGAGAATGACATAAGAAAGTCGTATCCAAAGCTCTTTGCCTGGTAAGATTTACTTTGCAATTTAGTTATTCCGCATGCTAGGATAGACTTGTTTTGCATGTTTGATTGTTGTTTTATGGCTGAAAGGCATGTAGAACCCTTCGTGTGTTTTGGTTAGGGAATTTCGGGGGCGAAATTTCTTAAGGGGGGAGAATGTAACAACCCGCATTCTACACATCGGAGGATCGTAGAATATTTATTTCTTTCTCATATGAAGTCGTATGGTCATGTGGCTTTGGGAAACGACCATTGGGGTCATTTCCCATGTACATGATTTTTGCTGATTTTTAAATGACCGTTTGCCCCTAGCTGATACTGTTTTGGCCATAACTTTTGACTGGAAAGGAATTTTGACCTAAAACCACTTCCATTAGATTTGTTTGATGGTTTACCCTTCCGTAGAGTGGTCATAGCTAAACGGACTTACCATTTGGGAGATATGGCTGAAATAAGGTTTGGAAGGTGAAAAACTTCTTAACTGGGCCAAATAGGTTGATTAGTGAATGGGCCCATAACCCATTTCGGGGTTAGGGTTATGAGGAGGCTGAAAAGAGTTAGGGTTTCATTCCATTTCAGTTTTCTAGCCTCCACTTACCTCTTAGAAACCCTAGAAATGGCCTCCAACCTCTAAATCATCTCCAAAACACTTTCTAATTAAGGATTAAGCTTAGTAACATCAAATCAAGAGGGATCTTCACCAAATCGAGATTAGAGCTACTGTTTGGCATTGATATTCGCGCCACAGCAGATATTTATTTCAGATCTAAGGTTTATTTGTGGCTAAGGTGAGTGATTTGCATAGTTTTGCACTAATTACGGTTGATTAAGGTTAATTAGTGAAGATTAGTGAATTTATGCATTAATAAATTCTAGAAAAATATTTATAAATTCGAAAATAATGTTTTATACCTCTGTTAGAAATTTGGGTTGATTTGGTTAAGTTTTGTTAATTCTACGATTAATTATGCTTGAAAATGCTTAAGGGAAAATATGGGATTTTGGCTATGTTTGATCCATTTTAACCTATCATATTGATGTTTTGGTGTTTTAGGTCACTTATACTTTTTGCTATGACTGTATGGTATGCTTTGTGATTGATTAGAATAGTTAGAGTGGTAGAAAACACCGTCGAATGGCGTAAACAAGTTGCTGGAAGAAGTTGCAGGATTTTGGCCGATCCAGATTGGATCGGAGGAAGGAGCCCGATCCGAACCACCACGAGCTGGAGCATGGAGCAAGACCCGATCCTCCCTCGTGGGCATGAAGCTACTCCGACCCGAACCGATGCACCATGGAGAAGCTTGAGACACCCAACCCGATCCGGAGTGCTTGGGAAGAAGGACCGAACCAGAGGAGTTTTCCATGAAGCCAGGAGGTGTGGACTCCGATCCGAACCGCTGGAGGAAGGCCACCCCGACGCGACCCGCATAGGTACCTTCGAACCGAACCGATGTATGGCGATTGGACTTGAAGGCCCCGACCTGATCCGCCAGGGGTGATGACGACGATCCGAACCCGATGGGAGCACGATCCGAAGTAAAGTAAAAGAAGAAGACCAATAACCCGAGATGCAAAGGTAGTCCAAGTAAGAAGTTAGAGCTCAGGATCCAGTTGGGAACCAACGTGTCGACTTCATGAGTAGGGCTTTGTTGCGGGACGTATGCAAAGGGGTTGTCGGTATTCATAACTTTGGTTTACCACTGAGAGACGGATAGTGGGCTTGTAGTGATAGTTGTACGAGATTGGATTCCATCATGGCCCAATGGATAGGTGACTAAGGTAGTGGATATCGTATACTTTACGCACTGAGTGAGAGATGTGAGGATGGTTGCTATGTTTGATTGGTTTGCCATCATTGCGACATGCACAACCCCACCCCCGTATTCTTTACACCATCTGTTTAGTGGCACCTTAGAGTGTTGTACGGTATGTAGTGCTAACTCTTTGGCTGTAGGTCTAGATTCAGGTATGATTGGATTATACCTGTAATTGTTCTGTTGCTTATCGCTCATACCGGACTTTTTGTCTGACCCAGAGTTTTATTTCTCTTCTTATTACTCTGGGTGCTCTCACGAGCAGACTAGAGATAGGTTAGCTGGGTATGCACGAGTAGCTGATCTGGAGGCGAACAGGAGGTTTCCACGTATGATATATATTTATAGATATTCTCCCTGTGTCGTTGGTGGTCACTACTTGGGCATTAGTAGTGTACCTCCCTTATCGTGCTTTTACCTTTAGAGACAGTTTGTAAAGTTGTAATAATGATGATGTAGAACATAAGCTGTATTTGGATTTTCCGCTGCTATGATAGTTTGTTTTCAGCTTATGCACTGTCTCACCTGTTTTATGCCTAGTATGTTGTTATTAAATTTTGTTATATGCGCTGTGAGACATTCTACAGGTTTCTTCATTAGTTCCTTCATCTTCTTTCCTTTCTTTGGCGACTGTTCCATGCTAGTCGAGCATGTGTACAGCGCACCATCGGAGGAAATGTCGATTAGTGCCGGGTGGGCCGTCACAAAATAATACTTTTGAAAACACTTTTCAAAACTTTTTATCTGTTCTTGTAACCATATCTCTGATACCACGTGTAACACCCCATGTCCATTAATGTCACTCACAAAGGGAATGCGTCAATGTCCATGAAGCATTATTGTTGTATAGAACAGATAAATTACAAGAATAAATAAATAAAACGACACAACGGAAGATAAAACTTATTTCGTAGCATTATAACTCAAAACAAGCTTACATAAGTAGTTTCCAAAACCATTACAACAGGATCAATAGTCGTTTCCAAAAACTTCAAAGAACATAAAGAAGTAAATACTTAAATAACATAAATGCATAAATCTCCACTGAGCATAAGCAAAGCCATAAAGATGGGAGAGTCCAAAGCGATATATCTACTCTTTTCAAGCAACTGAAAGAAATCAGCACTAAGCTGTAGTATTCCCTCCTTGCGAACCTGAGGGGGGAAAAGGAAAGAAAAGAGGTGGAAACAAACGGGTCAGACATAAAGTCTGGCGAGTCCAGTAATTTTTACAAATATTAGGTAAGGTAAATGATCAAGACATAAATAGGCATCATGATATGGCTGTAACATAGATAAGGTAGATTAAAAGGATGGACAAGATGATTTCATTCTTAAGTACTAAGAGAATCCTACACCTCGGCTAAGCGAACAACCCTCCAAGTACTAACCCCGAAGACCGAAGTCAACATCAGACTAGCACCCAATGGACTATCCAACTAAACCAACATGTATTTCGTTACACCGCACTTTTGCTAAGTTACAACATATTACTTAATTACACCGCACATCTACTAGTCTCCATTAACTAAAGGTTGATCCCTTCCCACTAACTGTACCCACATGACAAACTTGGTAGTTACTTGTACCTAGCTGCTATCGTAGGTGCCGGATTGCTCCTACCACCGCTAAGGTACCCTTACCCTACCCATTCGATCGGCTCCCTAAACCCCGTAGGCACCCGTGCTGGCCCCACAGTGGGGTGTATCACACCCCAAAGTGGCAACCCCGATACCAACATAAAAATGCACGGCCATACCCACACGATGCAACAACGTCTTACCTACCAGCCCAGACCCATGCACGCACATGAACTCGTTGGACTTGCATTGCCAAAGCTATTCACGTTTTGACCTCTTACATTCAAGTCCAGTAAGCGTGCCCCAACCCCGGCCTAGTACCGGGCCCAATTAGATACTCAAACGGGTTATTGGTTGAAACGGGTCCCCATCCGACACAAGCCTCCCACCTATGCTTGGTCCTCACTAGGTTTTTCTCCCACTTAACCATCTAATTTAAATGTCCATGCCTTACACATGCTACGGTTAAGTCCATACTTACATGTCATAATTTACATGTTTTATCTTATTCCGGTTAAGTCCATATTTACATGTCACCCCACTTAACCCTCTAACCATATCCATGTCTTATTATGGTTAGTATTCCTTAATTCATTCCTTATGACGAACGGTGCATGACCTCCCACATTAGACCGAACGCTTTGTGGCCATTGGATTTGCCGGTCGGTTCCGGGCAGTCTTACGCCACAAACCGGGTCTAACCTCGTGCCATTAACCGTTATGCCTACAATTCATTCTTTTGACCTCTCACGATGTCCAATTGTGGCAGTTGGATTTTCTTGGCGGTTTCGGGCAGTCTTACGCCACAATTGCGCCTAACATCGTGTCAAAGGTTCATTAATAATCGTATTTCACCCATACCCAATTTTCATGTCATGTATATCCAATTAAACATATAATCATGTTTATAATATTGCCTATTCCAAATTGTCACTAATTACATATTAATTAGCCTCAATTACAAATTTACAATTTATAGGCAGTTTCATCAATTCCATGTAATTCATACCCAAATATGCCAATTTCACATATTATCCAATTATCCAAATTATCCAATAATATCCAATTTTCCATATTTCACATATTCCCATCGTTCCCATGTATTCGCATTCGCGTGTATTTTTAACATAGGCTCGAAGGTAGCCTAGATCCAAAAATAAAAGGAATAGGGATAAGAAGAAAGAATCAAATCACAGAAAATTGGAATTAACACAACATCATGAAATAAAGGGGCATATAAACTAGCATAGAGTCAAAACAACAGATTCAACATGAATAAACTGATAAAAGGTATGAACTTTACATAGAAACATAGGCATATGATGACATGGATCAAAAGGTGAAAACTTGGATGAGATTTAAATTACATACATACATATGAATCCTCTTTATAGCTTCATCATGTTACTTTCAATCCCATTATATTGTGAAAATCACTGTACTCACCTTTCGTGGTTAAAGAATAGAATTATGCACTGAAATTGGTGTAGAAACGTTGCGGTGTTGCTGATTTATCTTCTTTAATTGTTGTTGAAGTTCTAAACTTTGATTTGAATTGAGGTTGAATCCTTGCAATTTGAGTTAGAGGCGGCGGCTAGGGTTTAAGAGAGAGTTTGACAGCATAATGGTGTCATAGTTAATATTTTATGAATTAGGGTTAGGTCTTAGGGTGTATATATAGGTGTAGGAAGTTATTTAGGCCTTAAGATTAACCCTAGAACTGATCTGGACCATCAAAAATCGTTCCAGGCCCAAAAATCGCACCACGCAGCAAACTGGCCGAACCAGTTCGTCCTCACAAAGGGGGAGGTCGACCCCCAGGTCGACCTGTACGTGGGGAGGTCGACCCCCAGGTCGACCCTCTGGTCGACCTAGGTCCTGGGCGGCAATTTTCTCGCCCAGCCCGGGTACGTGCGATTTCAAATTTCGAATTTAATTTGAATTTTTGGCTGGGTCTAACATTAATTAATTCTGCTTAATTACTCAAACTTCCGAGGCCCATAACTTCCTCATACGAAGTCCGATTTACGCAAACTCGGACTCTATCTCAAGCAGAATTCCGAGACGATCGCAATGGCGCAACCGATTTCCCTTTATTCCTCTTTTAATAATTAAGTGTTCTTTAGTTAATTTGATCATTCAAAATTCGGGGTGTTATAGAAATCGACGAAATATAATATATATATATATATATATATATATATTAAATGGCCTGAATAGAACCCGCTGCGCCGCGGCAATTCGCGAATTTCGACCATTGACTTCGAATTGACGTTGCGGGAGATCCGACTGTCGGATTCTCCTAAAACTGGAACCATTGTGTTCGTATCGAAAAGAGCTTTCTAACGACTATTAGAGAATTGAAATCTAATGGTTGGATTTGGAATTATTTCCTAATCAAATTTGAAAAAGGTCGCTGTAAGTGTAGTTCGATGGCCGTTGATGGAAATCGACTGTATGGGCCTTGATAAAATTATTAAAAATAGTAATAATTTGTGTAAAATCATAAGAAATGATTTGGAAAGAATTAGGATGAAAAACTCCATAATTGAAAAGATAAAAATAGATTTTTATCAAAATGAACTAGTTTTGAACTAGAATTATAATCCCATTTATTTTTAAAATAAATAAAGTGGATTTGAAATGGTTTTGAAAATAACCAGAATTTCCAATATATATATTTGAAATTGATTTGAATCGAAATTGTCTTTGGAATATTTCGATGTTGGAATTCGTGATTATACAGATATTGTTATGGAAATTTGAAAGATATATTTATATCGTTATTTCCAATACGATATTTGTTGGTCGTAGAATTTTATATTGAATATAAGCCGATATATTTTCTATTCAGAGCCTTGTATTTAATATCAAATGTGACTTGGGTTTATCGTGGATGGTGTCTTCATTAACACTGTTCTTAAACCCAGTTGAGAAAAAGATTAAATCTTTTTATTTAGATTTAATGAAGTATACCAATTAAATAATATTTAATTGGATTTGAATTGAAATTGAATTTTGGGTTTATCGTGAACGGTGTTTTAATTAACACTTGTTCTTTAACCCGATAATTAATGAATGTGATTTTGGGTTTATCGTGAACCGTGTTTTAAAGGACATTGGTTCTTTAACCCAGTTAAAGAGAGGATATGGTTTCCCAAGTTAAACAATCATTGATATCGATTTTTGGGAAGATTAAAACCAAGTGGAGTTTTAATGAATCTTTTAATTAGATTGAAATGATCGAGAATGGAGTATCACCAGTTTTGCTCTAGGCGATAGTTAAAATTTAATTAGATTTGAAGGTGAAATTGTAATAAAATTTACCGATAACACCGTGGTGTTAGATATGAAGTATGACCAGTTTTACTTCGTGATTTAAATTGGTTGGGATTGGAAAATTAAAACAAATGATTACTTTGGTAAGGTTCGTTAATCCCGACTAGTTTGGATGAACCATAATTTGGTTTGAATTGATATTCAAAGGAAGATTAAAGAATAAATTTAAAGAATTTATCTTTAATAAAATTAATGGGAACCTTTCCTAAAGTGTAAGAATATTTGAATAAAAGGTATTCTGAATTGGAATGAGGCGTATGTTGTGTTTGTATAACACTTGTTTATTATATACGCGAGTTATTCAGAAAGACCGGGTTTATCCCATTATAAATAACTGATTCGACGATGTGTCAAGGATGAAGACGGTAGTCCAAGACCAGAGGTCTTCACATCATATAGATAATTACTGATGATCTAAATTGGGCTATACACCCAAGAGGAGGGAATCATTTGGTGATCGTCCAGACGTACTTGGAGATCGATGGATATGCGAGGTACATGGTGCCTCCAGTTTCATTCAGACCCAGAACGGACTTGTAAATGGACTGTATGTCTGACATTGGATCTCATTCTGTGTGGTTGATGGATATCAGTTGCATGGAGTGGTTTGCCTGTGTGGCATGCTAAGATGCAAATGATCAAGGTTTCTGTTGAAAAGCAGAGTCTTGTGGTTGATGATCAAAGCACGGCCTGTGTGGCATAACTTTGTGTAGCGTTGATTCGCGAGCCTCACACCCCGGTTGTGAACCAGAAACGGGAGAGGACCTCAGCGAGGGCATGCGTTTCCTTCTAGCTAGGGTGGTGTCAGTGACCTACCAGCCCAGACATTTATATTATTTTCACCTGTGTGGTAGTTGCTGTTGCGAGGCGCCTTGGATATATCGGTGACTGTGTGGAGCTGATGGAGTCATTTGGCTCATTGACGCCCCAAAGGGCGGGGAAACGCAGTGTTCAGGCATTATAATCCACATCGGTGGACCGGCCCTGACGATCCAAGGGGCAGTTGCGGCTGTTCCTGAGGGGCGGGCTAGAGCATCTCGAATTCGGTAGAGGACGATCCCTTGCCTCGGTTCATAGAGGGAAATCCAATTTCCAATACGTGACTTTGCGGTTTTGAATGTAGAGCCTAGTATTGGCGACCTGATATACGGTGCCCATGCCGTCATGATTAATACTTATGATTGAAATATTTTTGACACTATACACTTATAGTAGTAATAAAACATGAAATTTCGCGTATCAAGCATTCTTTGGCTATTATAAGGTAAAACCTTATCCTCCAGCTTGTGTTGCATTGTGTGATGGGACCTGGGTCTTATAATAGCTTCATTGTTCTTTATTTAGCATAGCGCTGTTGTTTTATGCACTGGTATTCTTGGGAGGAAACCCGTTCCATGTTATACGGCATGGTCCCTTGATTTACCTAACTTTAAAATAAAGATTAATAACTGTTTTAGTTCTCACACCAGTCACATGACTGACCTAGAGTTTATTGTTTTAACCTGAACTCTGGATGCCCTTATTTTGACACGGGCAGCTAGTAGTTTGGGGTTGCAGATTTATATTCACAGGATCCTGATTTACAGCTGAGGCGATATTCGGAAAGCTCTGTATCCGTGTATTAATTCCAGTTGTGCATTGTATTATTTTTCCGCTGCTATGTAATGTAATTAAAATCTCTGATATTTTTCTGTGTAATATTTATTCGTACTCTGTATATTCTTGTATTCTGATGGAATTGTTGTAACATACAATAAACCGTTCTTCTGTTTGTGTTCCGATGTGGCTTGTCCTCAGTATAATCCGCGAATTCCCATAAGGGGGATTTTGGGTCATAACAGCTTGGTATCAGAGCTTTGGTTTACAAAGCTCGGAGAACAAGACATGTTAGAACCAAACGAAAGAATTCATCAGAGATTGGATTAGTAATATCCAATAAGAATGAATCGTTAGAGATGGGATCAGTAGTATCCTAGAACGAGTGTGAAGAGTATATTTTTAAAATGGAAACAAGTTTGTTTTGAAAATTTAAATTAATTATTCGTATTCGAATATTTATTTGTATTGAATTTGGACAATCAAGTATATAAAGATTTCGCATATACGTCTGATCCGCGTGTGTTTGAAGTTTTAATATAGTGGATAGATATAGAATCACACTGTAGTCGCCCGGAGACGATCCTGATGATTACTATAGTATCATCAGTATATATATGTTCGAGTTTCGAAAGTGGGATGTTTATATATTTCCATAGACTGGTGTGAGAACCAAAACTAGATAGGGCTATTGTTGTGATTTGGCATCAAAAACATGATTTTTGGACAATGTGTCAAAATTATGAATTTGAAACGTTAATCAACTAATTGATTGCTAGTTGTGTTGTTTGATTATTGTTGTGATTAATTAGAATTTGAACCATTTGGCGAAATTATATCAAATGTTGGACTGAATAGTGAATTGTTTGGAATTGCATGCATATACATGTACTTACATTGAACCGATCATAGCAAGGAGGCTAGAGAAGAAGAATAAAATTGTTTGCCCGACAAATAGGTACATGTTTACAAATTTATTGGGTTTGGATGATTTTATGAGCCGATTGGCTGTTTCTTTTTCTTTTTGGATTGGTAAGGGCCATGGGAGGCTATTTGAAATATCTTGAAGCTCCCGGTGCAGGGGAGGTTATGGCGAAATTTTTAGAAAATTTAGGGTGTTAGCCAAATTTTTGAAATTTTTTTGGAAAGTTCTTCGTAACTAAAAAGTTGAAGAACTTAAGCCGCAATGAAAATAATGAAAGTTGAGTTGGTTTGTAAAACAACTTTCAGCTTCGTTCCTTTTCGAAGATGAAAAGTTTTAAGTGGGGGAGATTGTAATAACCCGAAAATCCGAGCCAATTAATTTTTTTTTATTTTGGCAATTTTAGTGAATTTTGAATATTTTAAATGAATTATTTTAAATAATAATGACGAGAAATTTATTTTGAATAGAATTAGAATGTATACATTTATTTGATTCGACGTTAGAATATAAATAATTATTTTTAATTATAAAAGGAATTGAAAATGGCACAGTAGTTTGAAATTTCGATTTCAAAGTTCAAATGAATGTACATGATTCAAAATAAATCGGATTTTAGCGAAACCAGAAATATTTGAATCTATATGAGAATATCTTTCCAATGAATCCGAAAAACTGAAATTTCATAGCGGGAATCAAAAGATTTGTCCAGATGAAAATTCAGAATAGTCGCTAAGGAATTCTGGCCCTTAAAAATGGAAATTTTGCAAAAGACCTCGGTTGTCAACGAAACCACTTTTGTTGGATATGTGACGTCAAGTTATTGCTAGATTCCAAAATACATAATTTTCTGAATCAATATGTGAGCGTGACGAAGTTAAATGTGTTTTGACCAGTTTAGTTGAATTTAATCGACTGGAAAATGACCATTTTTCAAACAGTCTCAGAATTTGACGAAATTAGTTTCGTTAGGACCTTATCGTTAATACGAAGCTAGAAAATATTTTTCGAGTATTTTTGGAGTCAATATGTGGCTCTGGTAAATTGAAATGTGCGTTCAAATTCAATATATAGATTTATATTTTGATTTTGACGAAAACTGATCAAAATAGCCGAACTGGCTTAAGATACATATCCCATTGTGTTCGGAATGGGGGTAAGTAGCTAGGGGCGACAGTCGTTGGGTCTCGTTTGGTGGTCGAATGAAAAGTCAACATTTTTGAAAAATATATATAAAATAATAAAAGAATTGCATATAGCCCCCCTCCTTTCTTGTCTCTCGTAACCCACGAACCCCCCTTCTGAATATCAATTTCCCTGGTTCAAGAAAAATGGTGCCGCCCCCTTCGCTGTGTCCGTCACTCCCCCACCCTCTTCCGCCGCAACCACCACCGCCGTTCCCCTGCTCCACCCCACCCCCAATCGTGAATCACGAGCCATCCCCCACCCCCGGTCGCGAAATCCAAGACGCGAGGTCCCAAACGCATCGCCATCTCCACCGCGAGCTCCCCCCTTCACCGGACCTTCGATCCCCTTTCCCCTCTTCCTCCCTTCGCTGTTTCACTCCCTCCTCTAACCGTTGACTGTAAGTTTATTTCCTTTCTTTTTTTTCTTTCTTTTTTTGTTTTAAATAAGGTTGTTTTATTGTTATTTGTTTATTATTCAGTTTTTGTAAATAAAAAGTACAGATTTTTTCTTAGATAAAAAGAATAGAGTTTTATATGATAGAACGCTATGATTTTGATTAGTGAAAAGATATGATTTTTACGAATATAAAAATATGATTTTTATATTATAGGAATAATAAAAATATGATTTTTATATTATAGAAATAATAAAAATATGATTTTTGTATTATAGGAATAATAAAAATATGATTTTTATATTATAGAAATAATAAAAATATGATTTTTATATAATAGAGAAAATAAAAATGTGATTTTTATATAAGTAGCGAAACAAAAATTCGATCTTTATGTAAGAGGCATAAATATAAAAATATAATTTTTATATAGAAAGAAGCGTTGCAAAAATATATGAAGTGAAGGTTAAAAATATGATTTTTATAAGATAGAGAATATAAAAATTCGATTTTTATATATATGAAGTGAAGATAAAAACTTGATTTTTATATAATGTAGAGAATAAAAATATGATTTTTATCATATGAGTAGCGTTATAAAAAGGTGAGTTTTAAATAAATAGCGCGGTATTAAAAATATGATTTTTGCTGTGAAAAGCGGGAAAAGATGGCGACGATACCGACTGAAATCAAAACGAAACCCAAACAGTTCAGAAGGAAAGCACGGAGGAGTGGAACCCTCGTTGAGAACTCCTCACTTTTATTTTAATTTCTAGTTTGAAATATATACTAGGATGCAGACGGTGCTTAGCAACATCCAACACCAGTCGTCCACAGACCATGGATGGCTTGTTTGTTTGATTGGTGTGTTGTGAAAACTGATTATATGGTGTGGATTGAATAAATATTTTATAGTTAAAAATATAATTTTTAACGTGTATATAAAATAAATATTTATAAACAAATAGGACGGTTTGTTTATGTACACCCATTTGACTGATATTGATTGGGACAATAAATTTTACACATCGCCAAACTGCACAAATAAAAATTTGTATTTGTTGATTTGAAACCCCACACGGGTATTGGGATGATATTTGACGTACACTAATCCCGTTTGTTTAGTTGTATGTCAATCGATTGGTTGACAGACTGTGTAAGCATTAATTATTTATATTTAATGCTTATGCCGTTGTGTGGTGCACTCTGGATGATGGTTGATGACTTATCGTTGCTATTATATACATGTGTTGTAGTGAATCCATATAATTAACGTTATATGGTAAATGATTGGGCATCATTTCAATTTGGAAAATAAGGAGTATTATAAAAGAAAATTCATGTGTTGAATAGAATAAAAATTTATGTGTTGAATAGAATAAAAATTCATGTGTTGAATAAAATAAAAATTCCTATGTTGAATAGAATAAAAATTCATGTGTTGAATAGTAGAAAATATTCATTTGTTGAATAAAATAACGAAGTTATTGAAATATATAAACCGTGCTAGTTAGATATGCGCCATTTTGACGCGAATGATATTTATATCGATTATATTCGTTTTTATAATGATTATAGAAAAAGAAGTGATTTCAAAATATAATATTTTGAAAATATTATCATTTGTATATCGATGATGTGGAATATTCAATTTTGATTCGAAATTGAATATGAAGTTGAAATCGTTTCGAAAACGAATTTAAAACGATTTATAAAATACGTTTTAAAAGGAAATCGATGGAATATATAATATATATTAAATAACCTGAATAGAATGCGCCGCACCGCGGCAGTTCGCGAATTTCGATCATTGACTTCGAATTGACGTTGCGGGAGATCCGACCGTCGGATTCTCCTAAAATCGGAACTGTTGGGTTCGTATCGAAAAGAGCTTTCTAACGAATATTAGAGATTTGAAATCCAACAGTTGGATTTGGAATTATGTCCCAATAAAATTTGGAAAAGGTCGCTGTAAGTGCAGTTCGATGGCCGTTGATGGAAATCGACTGTCCGGCCTTGATAAAATTATTAAAAATAGTAATAATTTGTGTAAAATCATAAGAAATGATTTGGAAAGAATTGGGACGAAAAACTCCATAATTGAAAAGATAAAAATAGATTTTTATCGAAATGAACTAGTTTTGAACTAGAATTATAATCCCATTTATTTTTGAAATAAATAAAGTGGATTTGAAATGGTTTTGAAAATAACCATAATTTCCAATATATATATTGGAAATTGATTTGAATCAAAATTGTCTTTGGAACATTTCGATGTAGGATTTCGTGATTATACAGATATTGTTATGGAAATTTGAAAGATATATTTATATCGTTATTTCCAATACGATATTTGTTGGTCGTATAATTTGATATTGAATATAAGCAGATATATTTTCTATTCAGAGCCTTGTATTTAATATCAAATGTGATTTGGGTTTGTCGTGGATGGTGTCTTCATTAACACTGTTCTTAAACCCAGTTGAGAAAAAGATTAAATCTTTTTATTTAGATTTAATGAAGTATACCAATTAAATAATATTTAATTGGACTTGAATTGAAATTGATTTTTGGGTTTATCGTGAACGCTGTTTTAAATAACACTTGTTCTTTAACCCGATAATTAATGAATGTGATTTTGGGTTTATCGTGAACCGTTTTTTAAAGGACATTGGTTCTTTAGCCTAGTTAAAAAGAGGATATGGTTTCCCAAGGTAAACAATCATTGATATTGATTTTTGGGAAGATTAAAACCAAGTGGAGTTTCAATGAATCTTTTAATTAGATTGAAATGATCGAGAATGGAGTATCACCAGTTTTTCACCAGGCGATAGTTAAATCATTAATTATATTTGAACGTGAAATGGTAATTGAATTTACCGATAACACCGTGGTGTTAGATATGAAGTATGACCAGTTTTACTTCATGGGATAAATAGGTTGGGATTGGGAAACTAAAACAAATAATTACTTCGGTATGGTTCGTTAATCCCAACTAGTTTGGATAAACCATAATTTGGTTTGAATTGATATTCAAAGGAAGATTAAATAATAAATTTAAAAAATTTATCTTTGATAAAATTAATGGGAACCTTTCCCAAAGTATAAGAATATTTGAATAAAAGAATATTCTGAATTGGAATGAGGCATATGTTGTGCTTGTGTAACATTTGTTTATTATAGACATGAGTTATTCAGAAAGACCGGGTTTATCCCATTCTGAATAACTGATTTGACGATGTGTCGAGGATGAAGACGGTGGTCGAAGACCGGAGGTCTTCACATCATTTGGATAATTACCGATGATCTTGATTGGACTGTACACCCAAGAGGAGGGAATCAGTTGGTGATCGTCCAAACGTACTTGGAGATCGATGTATATGCGAGGTACAAGGTGCCTTCGGTTTCGTTCAGACCCAGAATGGACTTGTAAATGGACTATGTGTCGGACATTGGATATCATTCTGTGTGATTGATGGATATCGGTTGCATGGAGTGGTTTGGCTGTGTGGCATGCTAAGATGCAAATGATCAAGGTTTCTGTTGAAAAGCAGAGTCTTGTGGTTGATGATCAAAGCACGACCTGTGTGGCATTGCTTTGTGTAGCGTTGATTCGCGAGCCTCACACCCCGGTTGTGAACCAGAAACGGGAGAGGACCTCAGCGAGGGCATGCGTTTCCTTCTAGCTAGGGTGGTGTCAGTGACCTACCAGCCCAGACATTTATATTATTTTCACCTGTGTGGTAGTTGCTGTTGCGAGGCGCTTCAGATATATCGGTGGCTATGTGGAGCCGATGGAGTCATTTGGCTCGTTGACGCCCCAAAGGGCGGGGAAACGCAGTGTTCAGGCATTATAATCCACATCGGTGGACCGGCCCTGACGACCCAAGGGGCAATCGCGACTGTTCCTGAGGAGCGGGCTAGAGCATCTCGAATTCGATAGAGGACGATCCCTTGCCTCGTTTCACAGATGGAAATCCAATTTCCAGTACGTGACTTTGCCGTTTTGATTGTAGAGCCTAGTATTGGCGACATGATATATGGTACCCATGCCATCTATGATTAATACTTATGATTGAAATTGTTTTGACACTATACACTTATAGTAATAATAAAACATGAAATTTCGCGTATCAAGCATTCTTTGGCTATTATAAGGTAAACCCATTCGTCCGGCTTGTGTTGCATTGTGTGATGGGACCTGGGTCTTATAATAGCTTCATTGTTCTTTATTTAGCGTAGCGCTGTTGTTTTATGCACTAGTATTCTTGGGAGGAAACCCGTTCCATGTTATACGGCTTGGTCCCTTGATTTACCTAACTTTAAAAATAAAGATTAATAACTGTTTTAGTTCTCATACCAGTCACATGACTGACCTGGAGTTTATTGTTTTAACCTAAACTCTGGGTGCCCATATTTTGACACGGGCAACTAGTAGTTTGGGTTTGCAGATTTATATTCATAGGATCCTGATTTACAGCTGAGGTGATATTTGGAAAGCTCTGTATCCGTGTATTACTTCCAATTGTGTATTGTATTATTTTTCCACTGCTATGTAATGTAATTTAAATCTCTGATATTTTTTTGTGTAATATTTATTCATACTCTGTATATTCTTGTATTCTTATGGAATTGTTGTAATATACAATAAAATGTTCTTCTGTTTGTGTTTCGATGTGGCTTGTCCTCAGTACAATCCGCGATTTCCCGTAAGGGGGATTTCAGGTCATAATACTGTGTGTGTCTTGTCCTTAGTCTCCCAAGTCGCGTCTTCTTCAGCGTCACTCCATTGAACTTTAACAAGCTGGACTTCACGATTACGTAGCTTTTTGACATCTGTCCCTAAAATACGAGTTGGAACTCTCCTCACCTTCGATTCTCATTCTACTTCTAGTTCTTCTAGTATGCTTGGCTCCACAACTTCCGCAGACTCATGTAAGTACTTTCGTAGATGAGAGACATGTAAAACATTATGAACTCCAGCCAATCTTTCTGGCAGCTCTACTTTATAAGCCATCTTCCCAATCCTCTCAATGATAGGAAATGGCCCTACAAATCTTGGTGCCAATTTTCCTGTAGACCCAAAGCGAATGACATTCCTCAAAGGAGATACTTTAAGGAAAACCCTGTCTCCAACCTCAAACTCAAGGTCGGTCCTTCTTTTATCACCGTAGGACTTTTGTCTATCTTGTGCAGTCTTCATTCGTCTTCGTATCAAGTCCACCTTCTCTGAAGTTTCTCTAACCATGTCTGGCCCAAGTACGAGCTTGTCTATAGACTCCCACCAAGAAGTTGGTGATCGACATTGTCTTCCATATAAAGCCTCGAAGGGTGCCATGCCTATGGTGGCTTGGTAGCTATTGTTGTAGGCGAATTCCACCAAAGGAAGATGATCCTCCCATGTCCCTCCAAAATCAAGAATGCACAATCTCCAAAGATCTTCTAATACTCTGTTCACCCTTTCCATCGGACCATCGGTTTGAGGGTGATAGGCCGCGCTTAAGCATAATTGTGTGCCTACAGCCTCTTGCAAACTCTTCCAAAACTCGCTCGTAAAGATATGATCTCGATCACTTATTATGCTAGAGGTTATTCCATACTATCGAACCACATCTTTAAGATAAATGGATGCTAATGATAAGGCAGTCCTCCTAATCTTAACAGGTATAAACTGAACATTTTTAGTGAACCTGTCCACTATTACCCAAATACTGGTATTGCCCCTTCTTGACCTGGGCAACCCATCAATAAAGTCAATCGAAATGCTATCCCATTTCCACTGTGGGACTTCTAGAGGATGAAGCAAACCACCAGGCTTCTTCTGCTCTGCTTTGACTTGCTGACATATCAAGCATTTAGATACAAACTCAGCTACATCCTTCTTTATGCCATTCCAAAAGAAAACCCTTTTTATGTCTTTATACATCTTGTCCCCACCTGGGTGTATGGTCAATTTAGAATGGTGTGCTTCTTCGAGAATCGTCTTCACCAAATCTCTTGCTTGTGGGACACATAGTCTTCCATCCCGTCTCAACCAACCCTTGTCATCGATGGAGTATCTGTTGAGGTGACTAGAAGTCTCACCTCTATTTAGCTTATTCGCCACATCAACTAGCTGAGGATCTTCACGTTGCGCGGTTCCTATTGAGTCCAAAAGCGTAGGCCTCACCTCTAGCGATGCTAACAAACCAGGTACAAATTCAAAGGAGGGTCTAAAGTCAAAGTTTGCTATGTACTCCAAGCTTTGCCTTTCTACAAAGAGAGGACTCAAGGTCAGCTTTTTCCTACTTAAGGCATCTGCCACCACATCGCCCTTGCCATGGGTATAAGCAATCTCAAAATCGTATGAGGCAAGAAATTCCATCCAATTTTGTTGTCTCAAGTTAAGATCTTTCTGCGAGAAAAGGTACTTTAACGATTTGTGGTCAGTAAGCAATTCAAACCTTTCTTCTAGTAGGTAATGGCGCCATGACTTAAGAGCGAAAACAATGGCAGCTAACTCAAAATCATGAGTTGGGTAGTTTTTCTCATGTACCTACAACTGCCTTCCTCCATAACAAACTACTCTGCATTCTTGCATCAAAACAGCGCCCAATCCTGTACTACATGCGTTTGTGTATACAGTAAACATCTTACTCCCATCCGACAATGTCAGAACCTAACAACTCGGATTTTGACAGACCGATTTTTTTTTTCAAAATCCAATCCATCGAGACCCGAGTTGGGTGCTCTGGTATCCTGCAGAAAAAGGCAGAGATAAAGAAACATGTTAGAACTCGTAAGCATCTCACAGCGGAAGGATTAAAATATAATATAATCAAGACATAGCTTTACCTTGTTAACAATACTGCTAAACCAGTATCCAAAGCTATACCATCTCTGTCCTGAACCTAACCTGGAAGTATGTAATGAGGAGGGGGTCAGAACATAAGTTCTGTGTGACTGGACTTATAATAAACTTCTGTATAATCCTACATATACCGTTCAGTTATATTTTCTTGCCTATTAGGTTACTCGCGACATTAGCTCTCTAGGCTATACTCATGTCCCACTAGTAGGTTAACCTAATACAACGTTTATGTAGATACCCCAACCCGTCTAATCCTTTCCATGTATATATACATTCCCTTGTCGTATGTCGTACGAGCTTCATCATGTAAATATATACTACTTTCGTATAGTGCCACCATTCTCGAATCGTTTGGACTGCCACTCTCGATCTTGCTAGATTTCGTGTATCATCTAGATCTGATCTAGGGTATACTATCGAGCGCTTCCTAGATTCAACCAGCGTTTATGCTACCTATTGAACGCTTCTCGGATTCAGGGTTTACACGACCTAGGTCCAACTAGGGATTATGCTACCTATCGAACGATGCCCCTTAGTCTAGGACGCACTACCCACAGCGATATATGTTCCTAGACTTTCCCCATGTACTTGTCGTGAATCGTTATCGATGTCTAATTTCACATGTCCTCTATATGTGCGGCCCAAGTCCCGTGGCAGGGCAAATCAAGAAACATGGGATTCGGTCGGGAGCTTTAAGTTATCTACCGATGCAGATGCTAAGGTCTGTTTTTCCAGTGGCAATGGTCCCACTTGACCCCTCCCTCAACTAATGAAAAGCCACCCTTGAAAAAAATGAGAACTATACGCAGGCCCCCTATGCCCCACTAACCTATGGCCATCTGCACCCATAACTAGATAGCAAGTATATGGTCTTTTGGAGTTCTCCGTCTTTCCGCTTTACGTATCTCGACTGACTCAAGATGGTAGGTAGACGACGAATTGCTATCACAGGGCTACTGGTCTCGCCGAATCACGTTGGTCCATCCTAGTCTTTAGGTTGCCTTATATTGCAACCAAGGCATACCCTTGGTTCTTCTAACGTAGACCTTAATCTCTGTGAGCCCAAGAGGATCATCTGCAGCCTCATAGAGGGATACCAAGAGTACCCTCACGTCCCCTCAAAGCTGCGTGCTTCGTAATCCAGTTCGTTGGAGCCTTCTTTAAGATCAGATGGATGTTCGCTCCTTCTCGTGTTCTACTAGGGTTTACTACTTAGTTCCCTTAACTAAGAATTACTACTTAGTTTCCTGAATCATCGTTTTCTTAACTAACTTCTACTACTTAGTCCTTTTAGCTAAGGTTTACCACTTAATTCTCTCAATCGTTCATTTTTCTTAACTAAGGTTTACAACTTAGTCCACTTAACTAAGGTTTACTACTTAGTTCTCTTCCTCGTTATCCACTTAATTATCTTAACTAAGGTTTATTACTTGATTATCTTAACCAAGGTTTGATACTTAGTTTATGTTACTTAGTTCTCTTCAACTAAGGTTTGTTAATGAGTTCCTTTTTTTTACTAAGGTTTACTTTCTTAGTTATCTTTACCGTAGCTTACTTAGTTCTCTAACTAAGGTTCAACACTTGGTTAACTTCATCTTTATTTATTTAGTTCTTTAACTAAGGTTTATTACTTAGTTTCTGTTAACTAACGTTTACTAATGAATTCAAACATGACTTAAGTTTTCTTTATCAGACGATAGCGTACTGGTGTTTTCCACATTTTCGGCTTAGATTAACTTATTTCATAGTATAAGTCGTCCTACCCTTCAAGTCTTGTATTACATCTTAAGTCATAATCTTCCCATGTCCCTAGGACAAGTTTTACATATTATTTAATTTTGCATTATTGCAATTCAATTTTAGAATAGGTAGTTATCATTCCCCCATTACTGTGATTTGACTCAACCCTTCCTTTTAATTGACCCGTTACTTAAACTTTACTCAATTCAATTAATTCATAATATCGATGCGGGTCCCATTTGGTTAACTATATCTAAACTTTTGTTTCACATGTCCCCTGTGTTCCCTTTTATTATGGTTTCCATGTTTTACACATGTCTTGCTACGGTTAAGTCTACCTTAGTCGTGTTTTACATGTCATTTATACCACCCACTTAACCCACTAACCCTACCCATGTCACCCACATGTCTTATTATGGTTAGTATTCCTTAATTCATTTATTATGCCATAACGATGTATGACCTCCCACATTAGACTAACCCTCTGTGGCTGCTCGATGTGCCAGGCGGTTCCGGGCAGACTCATACCACAACTCGAGTCTAACCTCGTGTTATAAACCATTACGCTCAAATTACTTCCTTTGACCTCTCACATTACAAGTCCAATTGTGACTGCTAGATTTGCTGGGCGGTTCCGGGCAGTCTTACATCACAATTGTGCCTAACCTCGTGTCAAAGGTTCATTGAAATCATATTTCACCCAACCCCAAGTTCATGTCAAGTGATTCTAATTCAACATATAATTATATTCATAATTATGCCTATTTGTCATTAACTATACTAGTATTAATTAGCCAATCCCACATATTATCCAATTATATGCAAATTCATAATTTTTGGCTTATTTGTCAAGTAACAGTTAACTTTCACCAATCCATTTTATCAAATTTACACGTCGTCAATTATGCTAATTCCATAATCAAATTTAATTATGACGCACTTACATAAATTCCATATTAAGTTCTAGAGGTAAATTCTAAGCCAAGTTTTAACTTTAAATTTCATGTTCCTATCCATGTCCAAGTTTCAATTCATGTCTTATTCAAGTGTCATGTGCCCATTAACAATTTTATAAGCAAATTCATGTTTCAATGATGTCAATTCTATGCCAAACCCCAAACCATGTCCATACATACAATTCCCAACTTGGTTTATACATTCAAATCTTGCCAATATTATATTATGCCCAAACTCATGGTAATTTATATTCAAATCCTCCAACTCTAATTCTAATCCCCAGATCAAGCGTTCCCTTTTCATCCGCAATAACCATTCAATCGTATTTATTTCATGTTAGAAATAGGCTTGAGATAGCTTAGCTATAAAGGTAAAAAGGGTAAGAATAAAAGGAGGAATTTAATCGTAGGCATAAAAATTAAACATTTCTGATCCAATTATTCACAATAATTTGTTTACATAGGGAATGATTGAACGATAGACAATAATCTTATACTAAAAGTGCATTATAAATCCACTCACCTTGATTGGATTGGAGAGTTCAACAATTCGCTGATTTGGAGTTGATTAACCTTCTTAATTGATTGTTGTTGAAGATCATTGCTATTTGATTTGATTTATTTCCCTTTTTGATTCAATTTTGATTTCTCTTTGCGGCATAAATTTGTGAATCTGAATCCATTATCTTCTCTTTAGTTTTGAATCTCTCTTCTATTTCATTCGTTGTTCTAAATCTTATTCTTTTAATTTTAAGAATAGATGTGGTAGAGAAAAGAGAGAAGAATAGATCTAAAATTTATTTAGATCAATAGCTTGAGGAAGAAGAAATCAAGTTAGAAGAGAGCCATGGCCTTGCCATGAATTGTAGTGGAGTTAACAATGAGCCTAGGGTGTTTATATAGGTGTTAGACCGATGTACCAGGCCCAAAAACATCCAGGTGCTCAAAAATGAACCTGGCCAGCTTCTGGGGCAAATTTCCCAATTCTGGACCAAAATTCCCGCTCCAGGTCGCTACAGGTCGACCTCCCCAAGGGGGGTCGACACTATGGTCGACCTCATTATGGTCGTCCTGGCCTTTTTTTCTAGGCTGGGCTAGTTGATTTCTGATTTTTCGCTGAATCTTCCGAAGGCCATAACTCCTTCATACGGACTCTGATTTTCGAAAACTCGGACTCTATTTCATGTAAAATTTCGAGAGGAACGCAATGGTGATGTCCATTTTCCCTAATTACTGATATTTAAATTAATTATCCTTATTTTATTAACTTCTCTGTTACGTACACTGTTACTGAATTAATTATTATTCTTTTTCGCGTATTAATTAATTCTCATTTCACATCACCATTATTTACCCATTCAAACATATATTCATATATTTTATATTCTTAATTTTTAATTATATTAAAAAATACGGGGTGTTACATTCTCCCACCCTTAAGGAGTTTCGTCCCCGAAATTCAATAAGAGTAAAATAAATAACCCCTCGCACACATCCAAAAAGAGTTCAACCAATTGTTGCAACTATATGCACATGTGCAAAGTGAAATACATCATAGTAAAGCATGTATTCCTAATTTGGATCCACCTATATGTATGCAAAGTTTATTTTTTTTTTCAAAACATGATGCTCACATTCTAAATATACTTGCAATTCTATATGAATGCAATATTTTTGAAAAATCAAAACATTTTTCCCTCAAATTTTCCCATACTCTTATAGAATAAGAGCATAGTTCACCCAATTTTCGCATCCAAAACCCTATCAACCATTATTAAATTCGGAATTTAGAAAAGTCTAATTTTCCAAATTCGATTTCTTATTTTTTTTGAGCAAAAATGTGTGGTCTTCCTAGGGGAAGAGAGCACACATATATATAATAAAAATAGAATGGTACAAGTAACCAAATACATACACCAAAAAATACAGACCCAAAAACAAGAGACTCAAAAAGGAATGTAAGGGAGAATAGATAGATGAGTTCCGGCAAGGCCACCACCCATCATACTTCATTATCGAATTCCGGCAAGGCCACCACCCGATAAGAAGTATATCTACTCCCATACATACAATAACTAACACAAAAATCATCACACACCAAAAAATACAGACCCTCCTACTCCTCACACACCAATATATCCAAAGCAAGCCAAAAATGATCAATCCAAAGCAGCAAAACCCAAAAGCTCCACAGCTTCATCTACAATCTGTAATCTGAAAAACTAACACAAAAATCATCAGTAACTTACACATATATATGAATATGTGACTATATATATATGTCTTAATATATATACATGTATACTTGTGTGTATATATATATATCTATGTAAGAAATATATATATATATATATATATACTTATATGTAGGCATATAAGTATAGGCAAATATCCATATATATATGTATGCATAAGGATAAGGACATAATAACAAACAATCAAGAGAAAAGATCTAACCCCTGTAACAAAGATCAACAAATGTTATGAAAAGGTATAAAACGGAAAAATTTACATCCTCTGTTTTTCTTTTCTAATTGTACTTGGATTTTTATATAACTATTCTATGAAGGTTTCCTACTTTCCGATCCAAGCACAACCACATAAGAAAATTTCTTTCTCATATTTTAATTTTATCTTAGAATAATTTCATATTTACTTATCTTTTTCTTAAGATTTTCATTTTCTTTTCCCCGTCTTGTTTTGTTGCTTTACTGAATTTGTTGTTTTCTCGTTAGTTAGGCTATTCTCTTTCTTGACTTATTTGACTTAGTCCAGTTTCTCAAGTTTATTTTTCAAATAATCTTTTCTGTTTTTCAGTCAAACAATATCCTATACAGCTATAACTATGGGCCAAGAATCTTGGGACTTTATCACCTCTGACAATCGTGAGTCTACTCGACATGATCTACACACTTACTTGCCCTTCTCTACCTAGTAGTTATACTAGTCCATGCTGTGTATTACTAGCCTATACTTCTCTTTTCCAAGCAACAAATCTAGATCTCACTATGCTTATGCATTCTATGGGAATCTTCCATTAGTTCAATATTATCTAATCCCTAATTGGAAATTGGCAAGAAAATAAATCCCTAAGTATCAACCCCGAAGACCGAAATCAACATCAGATTGATACTCAGAGAATTACCCAACTCAGCCAATTTCCAGTTGGTCCTAATAGCTTTAACTTTATCTCGTTCTTTCTAGGCCCTAATCCTTACCTACTCCATCCTTTCTAAAACATGGCCTGGTCTCTTTTTTTCATTAAATCTTTCTTCCAAAAATTAAAAGTGTTAAAACTTTTATTCTTTTCTCAAAAATTTACTTTTTGCCAAACCATAAAAACATATCACAAGATAAAATGTAAAACATTTTCTTTTTCTCAAATCACAAAACTGGAGTAGACAAGGACAACTAATGGGTTACACTGTTTCTGCTTACTATGTTAATTTTGACTTCTAAGGTGCAAATATCTACTCTATTCTTACGCTCTACCACTTATTTTGTTTTACCCAACAAAATTTTAAAATAATAATCAAAATTTAATAGAATAGAGATTTCAAAAAACTTCTTTTTCAAAATGCAACATTTTCCTTTCAACCTTTTCATATATGAAAACTAGTGAGCTATGTATATGCTCCATAATAGGGCTGTCAATGGGTCGGGTTGGGTCGGGTTCGGGTCTGGTCAAGTCATGTTCGGGTTGAGTTCGGGTTGGGTCAGCTCAACCCGTTTATTAAACGGGTCGGTTTCGGGTTGACCAATTTATAATCGTGCGGGTTTCGGGTTTGATTCGTGTAAGTCGATAAGAAAAATATTTGTATAAAAAACTTTGCAGGTTTCAAATGATGGCAACATTTAATCGAGTATTTGTAGCATAAATTAAGAAAGACATCATGAACAAATATAGAATCATTACAGTGCATTGATTTAATCTGATTCTTATATCAGATGTTCCTGAGCCACCAAAGCATGACACAGATGGATCCTTACGTTCAGTGAGCAAATCCAACGATTTCAAAAAACTAAATCAAATGAAAGCAATTTGTGCAGGAAAACGCGAAAATTCCATCATATTATGCTAACATATTTCCTTTTTAACTCGGATGATGTTTTCTGCAGACAATTTCCCCCAGTTATAGTAACCAAAGCAGTCCACATGCTGTATATGATGGAGGTGATTAGGTTAGGGTGAACATGTTTAAAACTCAAAGCATCTAGTGCAACAGACCAAATGGTTGAAGAAAACCTAAGTTGATAAACTTCTAATAAATAAAAACTGACTTATGATATGCTTGCAAATAATCGAAAGTGAATTATGATACAACCATTTAATTTTGACCTTTCATGTCTGAAGGGTGATGTTCGTGACAACTATTGTAAATCATTGTTTTTACGTTCTTCTCAATCATTTAAAAAGAAACATAACTTCTTTGCCATACAAGAACACTAAGAACATGCCTAAAGATTAATAGTATGAAAGAGATGCAACATATAATCGGGTTTGGCGGGTCAAAATCGGTTTAGCGGGTCAACCCTAAACCCACCCATTTATAAATGGGTCAAATTCGGGTTAACTCGTAAATGACCTGCTAACTAAACGGGTCGGGTTAACCTGCTAATTTCTGTGCGGGTTTCGGGTCGGTCACAGGTCATGTAGGAAATTGACAGCCCTACTCCATAATATGCGCCTTTTCATGATAGAATTCTTTTAAAACAAGAAAACATTGTTTTATGAAATATACCCCACTTTACTTTAAAACCGAACATGAATTTTTCAAACACCAAAATACTTTTAAGTTCAAAACACGGAAAATACCACAAACTCTTTTACAAATTCAAGTTCTTAAAAGTTTGTTATTGGGTTAGACTCAAAGCGGGTCTTTCACTCAACTAGGCTTCCCTAGGCACTTATACAAATTAAATTTTCTCGACTATATATATTCCTAATCCATTTTTACATTACAACCGTTTTCTATTTTCTAAGGTTCACTTCCAGACCCACTACTCTGAAATACTGTCATTTTAGTTTCCATCTTATGGGATACTTCCTTTCTCTAGCTCCAAGTCATATTGTACACTTTCCCCAACCACCTAACGGTTTCAAATTTTCTATGTCCATGCCTTTAGTGTACAAACCAATATCCCAATGCTTTCCATATCTAGTGGGTTACTCTATGGATCTAGGTTTTTTTATATATATATATATAATATATTTATATTTTAGAAAATACAAATACGTTCACTCATATCGCCCTAAGACCACTAAACCGAAGCTCTGATACCAGATGTAACAACCCGGATTTCGACAGACCGATTTTTTTTCAAAATCCAGTCCATCGAGACCTGAGTTGGGTGCTTTGGTATCCTGCAGAAAAAGATAGAGATAAAGAAGCATGTCAGAACTCGTAAGCATCTCACAGCGGAAGGATTAAAATATAATATAGTCAAGACATAGCTTTACCTTGTTAATAATACTGCTAAACCAGTATCCAAAGCTATACTATCTCTGTCCTGAACCTAACCTGGAAGTATGTAATGAGGAGGGGGTCAGAACATAAGTTCTGTGTGATTGGACTTATAATAAACTTCTGTATAATCGTACATATACCATTTAGTTATATTTTCTTGCCTATAAGGTAACTCACGACATTAGCTCGCTAGGCTATTACTCATGTTCCACTAGTAGGTTAACCTAATACAACGTGCATGTAGATACCCCCAACCCGTCTAATCCTTTCCATGTATATATACAGTCCCTTGTCGTATGTCGTACAGGCTTCATCATGTAAATATATACTACTTTAGTGTAGTGCCACCATTCTTGAATCGTTTGGACTGCCACTCTCGATCTTACTAGATTCCGTGTATCATCTAGATCTAATCTAGGGTATACTATCGAGCGCTTCCTAGATTCAACCAACATTTATGCTACCTATTGAACGCTTCCCGGATTCAGGGTTTACGCGACCTTGGTCCAACTAGGGATTATGCTACCTATCGAACAATTCCCCTTGGTCTTGGACGCACTACCCATAGCGATATATGTTCCTAGACTTTCCACACGTACGTGTCGTGAATCGTTATCGATGTCTAGTTGCACATGTCCTCTATATGTGGGCACGAGTCCCGTGGAAGGGAAAATCAAGAAACACGAGATTCGGTTGGGAGCTTTAAGTTATCTGCCGATGCAGATGCTAAGGTCTGTTTTTCCAGTGGTTATGGTCCCACTTGACCCCTCCCTCAACTAATGAAAGGCCACCCTTGAAAAAAATGAGAACGATACGCAGGCCCCCTATGCCCCACTAACCTATGGCCATCCGCACCTATAACTAGATAGCAAGTATATGGTCTTTTGGAGTTCTCCGCCTTTCCGCTTTACGTATCTCGACTGACTCAAGATGGTAGGTAGACGATGAGTTGCTATCATAGGGCTACTGGTCTCGCTGAATCACGCTGGTCCATCCTAGTCTTTGGTTGCCTTATATTGCAACCAAGGCATACCCTTGGTTCTTCTAACGCTGACCTTAACCTCTATGAGCCCAGGAGGATCATCTGCAACCTCACAGAGGGATACCAAGAGTACCCTCACGTCCCTTCGAAGCCGCGTGCTTCGTAATCCAGTTCATTGGAGCCTTCTTTAAGATCAGATGGACGTTCGCTCCTTCTCGTGTTCTACTAAGGTTTACTACTTAGTTCCCTTAACTAAGGTTTACAACTTAGTTTCCTAAATCATCGTTTTCTTAACTAAGGTTTACTACTTAGTCCTTTTAACTAAGGTTTACTACTTAGTCCTTTTAACTAAGGTTTACTACTTAGTTCTATCAATCGTTCGTTTTTCTTAACTAAGGTTTACAACTTAGTCCACTTAACTAAGGTTTACTACTTAGTTCTCTTTCTCGTTATCCACTTAGTTATCTTAACTAAGGTTTATTACTTGATTCTCTTAACCAAGGTTTGATACTTAGTTTATGTTACTTAGTTCTCTTTAACTAAGGTTTGTTACTGAGTTCCTTTTCTTTTTTTTACTAAGGTTTACTTTCTTAGTTATCTTTACCTTAGCTTACTTAGTTCTCTAACTAAGGTTCAACACTTGGTTAACTTCATCTTTATTTACTTAGTTCTTTAACTAAGGTTCATTACTTAGTTTCTGTTAACTAAGGTTTACTAATGAATTCAAACATGACTTAAGTTTTCTTTATCAGACGATAGCGTACTGGTGTTTTCCCACATTTTCAGCTTAGATTAACTTATTTCATAGTATAAGTTGTCCCGCCCTTCAAGTCTTGTATTACATCTTAAGTCATAATCTTCCCTTGTCCCTAGGACAAGTTTTACATATTATTTAATTTTACATTACCGCAATTCAAGTTTAGAATAGGTAGTTATCATTCCCCCATTACTGTGTCATTAATTTTAGATTTGACTCAACCACTCCTTTTAATTGACCCGTTACTTAAACTTTACTCAATTCAATTAATTCATAATATCGATACGGGTCCCATTTGGTTAAGCATATCTAAACTTTTGTTTAACATGTCCCCTGTGTTCACTTTTATTATGGTTTCCATGTTTTACACATGTCTTACTAAGGTTAAGTCTACCTTAGTCGTGTTTTACATGTCATTTATACCACCCACTTAACCCTCTAACCCTACCCATGTCACCTACATGTCTTATTATGGTTAGTATTCCTTAATTCATTTATTATGCCATAACGATGTATGACCTCCCACATTAGACTAACCCTTTGTGGCTGCTGGATGTGCCGGGCGGATCCGGGAAGACTCATACCACAACTCGAGTCTAACCTCGTGGCATAAACCATTACTCTCAAATTACTTCCTTTGACCTCTAACATTAGACGTCCAATTGTGACTACCAGATTTGCCGGGCGGTTCCGGGCAGTCTTACATCACAATTGCGCCTAACCTCGTGTCAAAGGTTCATTGAAATCATATTTCACCCAACCCCAAGTTCATGTCAAGTGATTCTAATTCAACATATAATTATGTTCATAATTATGCCTATTTGTCATTGACTATACTAATATTAATTAGCTATTCCCACATGTTATCCAATTATAGGCAAATTCATCATTTTTAGCTTGTTTGTCAAGTCACAATTAACTTTCACCAATCCATATTATCAAATTTACACGTCGTTAATTATGCCAATTACATAATCAAATTTAATTCTGACGCAGTTACATAAATTCCATATTAGGTTCAAGAGGTAAATTCCAAGCCAAGTTTTAGCTGTAAATTTCATGTTCCTTCCCATGTCCAAGTTACAATTCATGTCTTATTCAAGTGTCATGTGCCCATTAACAATTTTATATGCAAATTCATGTTTCAATGATGTCAATTCTATGCCAAACCCCAAACCATGTCCATACTTACAATTCCCAACTTGGTTTATACATTCAAATCTTGCCAATATTATATTATGCCCAAACTCATGGTAATTTATATTCAAATCCTCCAACTCTAATTATAATCCCCAGATCAAGCGTTTCCCTTTTCATCCGCAATAATCATTCAATCGTATTTATTTCATGATAGACCTAGGCTCGAGATAGCCTAGCTATAAAAGTAAAAAGGGAAAGAATAAAAGGAGGAATTTGATCGTAGGCATAAAAATTAAACATTTCAGATCCAATTATTCAAAATAATTTGTTTACATAGGGAATGATTGGACGATAGATAATAATCTTATACTAAAAGTGCATTATAAATCTACTCACCTTGATTGGCTCGGAGAGTTGAGCAATTCGCTGATTTGGAGTTGATTAACCTTCTTAATTGATTGTTGTTGAAGATCATTGCTATTTGATTTGATTGATTTCCCCTTTTGATTCAATTTTGATTTCTCTTTGTGGCATAAATTTGTGAATCTGAATCCATTATCTTCTCTTTAGATATGAATCTCTCTTCTATTTCATTCGTTGTTATAAATCTTATTCTTTTAATTTTAAGTATAGATGTGGTAGAGAAAAGAGAGAAGAATAGATCTAAAATTTATTTATATCAATAGCTTGAGGAAGAAGAAATCAAGTTAGAAGAGAGCGATGGCCTTGCCAATAATTGTAGTGGAGTTAACAATGAGCCTAGGGTGTTTATATAGGTGTTAGACCAATGTACCAGGCCTAAAAACTCATCCAGGTGCTTAAAAATGAACCTAGCCAGCTTCTTGGGCGAATTTCCCACTTCTGGACCGAAATTCCCACTCCAGGTCGCTACAGGTCGACCTCCCCAGTGGGGTCGACACTATGGTCGACATTATGGTCGACCTGGCCTTTTTTTTGGGTTGGGCTGGTTGATTTCTGATTTTTCGCTGAATCTTCCGAAGGCCATAACTCCTTCATACGGACTCCGATTTTCGAAAACTCGAATTCTAATTCATGTAAAATTTCGAGAGGAATGCAATGGTGATGTCCCTTTTCCCTAATTCCTGAAATTTAAATTAATTATCCTTATTTTATTAACTTCTCCGTTACGTACACTGTTATTGAATTAATTATTCTTCTCTTTCATGTATTAATTAATTCTCATTTCACATCACCATTATTTACCCATTTAAACATATATTCATATATTTTATATTCTTAATTTTTAATTATATAAAAAAATACGTTGTGTTACAGGGGCTGTTGTTAGAGCTCTTTTCAGTCGTTGGAAAGCAACATCGCAATCCAAATCCCAAGAAAATATTAGGTTCTTCTTCGTCAATCTTGTAAGTGGTGCTGAGATCTTCGCAAAGTATTTAATGAAGTTTCTGTAAAAGCCTGCTAGCCCGAGAAAACTTCGTACTTCGGTTGCGTTCTGGAGGACCTTCCAATCTTGCACTGCAACTACTTTTGTGGGATCCACAGCTATACCCTCTTTGGACACCACATGTCCAAGAAACCTTACTTCTTCTCTCCAAAAATGGCATTTGAAGAATTTTGCTTTCAGCTGGTGTGCACGAAGAGTATCATGACTTCCCTTAAATGCAAAGCATGCTCTTCCTCATTTTTCCAGAAGATCAAAATGTCGTCCACGAAGACCACTACAAATTTATTAAGGAACTCCCTGAATACCCGACTCATCAAGTCAACGAATTAAGCAGGTGCGTTTGTCAAGCCGAAAGGCATGACAAGCCATTCAAAGAAACCATCCGAAGTCCTGAATGCAGTCTTATCAATGCTGTCCTCAGCCACTCTTGGCTGATGAAACCCGGTAGCCAGATCTAGTTGGGAGAAAACCGATGCACCTACAAGCTGATCTAACAAGTCGTCTATTCTTGGAAGTGGGTTCCTATTCTTCTTGTTTAGCTTGTTTAGCTCCCTATAGTCAACGCATAGGCGAAGTGAACCATCTGCTTTGGTTGCAAACACCACTGGAGCACCCCATTCAGAAATACTCCGCCTTATAAACCCTTTTTCAAGCAACTCTTTAACTTGCTTGCTGAGCTCCTTCCTTTCCCTTGGAGCCATGTGTCTAACAGGTAGAGCAACGGGTTTTGCAATATCAACAAGGTATATGCGGAAGTCTATCTCTTGTTTCGGAGGTAAACCCTTCACCTCTTCAAAGACATCAGAGTATTCACAGACTACTCTAACAGATTGCAGATTTCAACAGACGCATCAAGAGATTCTAGGTAGCTAAGCATAATAGAGTTCATTGGATTACAAGAGATTTCGAGAGTGTTACCGAGGCGAGTCATAAGTCTAACTACTCTCTTTTCACAATCGAGGACGGCACCATTACTGGATAGCCAATCCATGCCTAGAATCAACCCATAGCCCGTGAAGCCCAAAACATAGGCATTACATCTAAACCCAACGCTTAGTATATAAATTTCCAAATCCAAACAAATCATTGATAAACAGGCCGAACTCCCAATTGGATTTGAAACAACCAAGGGATCCTCTACTATACTGGTGTTTAGGTGCAGAGATTTAACTAAAGCAGTAGATTTAAAAGACAGAACATATAAAGCCACACTAGCTTTGGAGGGGCGTTAAACGAGGTAAACATGCATGCATATATCAAAAGACAGAACATATAAGTAAAAACAGAGTAAATAAAGCAGTGGATAAAACTAACATTTCAAAACCATAGTCAAGTTACATCAAAGTACTCGGTCATTATTTTCCACAAAACATAGTCTAGAAACATCAACTGAAAACTGGAAAGAAAATCATAAAGTAACTATCCCCAAGGTAGAATAAAGCCATAGCGTGCTCAAGTCCAAACCGTACATGAGCTATCCAGAAAAGCAGCTAAAGATCCAAGCTAAGTACCAGTGTTCCCACCCTGTAAACCTGAGGGGGGGGGGGGGTGGGGGGAAACGGAAGAAAAGAGGCGAAAGAAAACGGGTCAGTCAAAAAGACTGGTAAGTCCTATGTACTATTAGTATAAAAACTAATAAAGTTAACTGAACATGTAAAACAGAGATGAGACATGGGGTGATAACTGGCATGGTGAAAAGTTAACAAGATAGATCAAGTGTGGCATCACATATACAAGGTTAAGTTGCCCCAGGTGTGTACTAGTATTCCAATCCATGTCAAGTATAAACAAGAAATGATCCCTTGGCCCAAAGCTGGCCCAATATCATGAGGTGACCTAAATCGAGGTCCAACTTCTCGGTCTAGTCGATCGGCTCCCTATAAGCCTAACTCGTCGTGTATCGGTGTCATACGGCTTAATCGTGGAATGTATTTAACTATGCTAGGTCCACCCTAGGGTGTATCCAGCCCTAAGGTGTAAACCACAGACACAATTCAAGCACGCACAGTCTAAACCTAATGGTGCCCATGTTCAACTCCGGACTTAATGTGCACGACCATGGTCCGCCTGAACAACCGGTGCACCCTTCAGCCGTCTCTTTTGGTCTCTTACAATCAGTTCAGTAATCGTGACCCACTCTAGCCTAGTCCAGGGTACCCATGATACTTCTAAGAGGGTTACTGCTGAAAAGGACCACGTAACTAGGATTTCAAGCGGGTTAAGTGTGGTTAACCCTATCCTAACCATGTATTGAGTTGGTCAAGTGTATTCAAGCAGTTCATGACTTAACCCTATCAATACATCGGGTTTAATTGGTTAAGTATATTCAAGTAGTCCATGACTTAACCCTACCAATCCATCGTGTTTAATTGGTTACGTATTCAAGTAGTCCATGACTTAACCCTGAGAATCCATCGTGTTTAATTGGTTAAGTATTCAAGTAGTCCATGACTTAACCCTATCATGTGGCATTAATTAATCTAATGCACCCAACCTCTCACATTAGACCTTGTTGTGGTTACTAGTTAAGCCGGGCGGGTCCAGGTAGCTTTACACCACAACTTAGTCTAACCTCGGGTTTCAAGCGCGACATGACCAACTACTCACATTGGGTCTTATTGTTTGTAGCCACTAGTTAAGCCGGTCGGTTCCGGGTAGATTTATGCTACAAACTCAACCCAACCTCGAGTTGGCCACACTCATATTTTCTAAGTGTCATGTCCATCATTATGTTTACAAACATAATCACAAGTCAATGTTCATGTCATATTTTAAAACCATGTTTTCATGTCATTAATATTACCCAAACCCAACGCATTCCCATCGCATGTACGTTTCGCATAACATAGATCAAAAGAGGGAACTTGGCAAAAGCATGACAAAAGGGCATAAGGTAATAAGGTTGGCCACAAGTTAAACATGGTGGCATATGAGGCATAAATATGTTCATTTAAACTTGCATGTTACATGCATAACATTCAAACTTAGCGAATAGGTGATACATGGTCCTAGATGACATAGGATGATGACTAGAAGTTCGCATATAACATTATATGCAAGTTATCATAAAGGTTATGAGAGTTCTCATGTTGCATAATGCAACATTCCAAATCAAAGGTCATAGCTTTCTATGCACAAAGTCAAGGTGATAGCTTTACAAACTTGCATAGGGTAAATCTATGCATAACATGATAGGATCAAAGCACAAATCATACTTAGGCCCAAACTCAAACTTGCAACATGTCATATTTAACTTCATAGTTAGAATCTAAGAGTAGTATAGGGCTTATAATGCTATGAAGACTTATAAAATATAAATAAGATTGAGATGAAGCCACTAGCAACTCTAAACACTCTCAAATGATAAGCTCCAATGAAAACCCTTGAGAAACAAGCAAAAGATCCTTGCTTTGATGAAGAAAGATTGAACTTTGGCCATAAATCAAGCTTAGAAACTCTCAAACAAGCTTAGGAACTCTCATATGAATGAAGATGGAGGCTATGACAAGAGGGTGGAGGCCATGATTAAACATTTTGGCATAGTTTAGCTATAGGATTGATTTATGATGATTTAGGCTAGGTATTAGGGTCTTTTTATAGATGATTAGGTTAATTTAGACCATAGGATTAACCCTAATTCAGATCTGGGCCATCAATTCACGTCACTAGCCTCCAAAACAGGTCCAAACAACCAAAATAGGGGCACCAGGCCGACCTGGCCGACCAGGGAGGTCGACCCCCAGGTCGACTCTAGTGTCGACTTGGTTGGGGGGAGGTCGACCCTAGTGTCGACCCCCGTGTCGACCTATCTGGGCGGGAATTTTCCCGCCCAGTCTGTTTTGGCTGAATTTGAATTCTAAATTCAAATTTGAACTGTTTTTGAACTTGAAATTTTCTGAAAACTTTGACGGGCCATAACTTGGTCATACGGACTCCGATTTTTGAAAACTCGGACTCTATTTCGATTATTTTTCCAAGACGAACGCAATGGCACAGCCCGTTTCCCTTGATTCAGATTTTAACACTTAATTCTGCCTTGATTTCTGTTATAACATGTTATTCAAAAATACGGGTTGTTACATCCTCCCCACCTTAAAGGATTTCGTCCCCGAAATCTTCAAGTTAGGAAGAACGTATCCTACCATCCATCATCCATCTACTCAAAACATCATCCACAAGTAATCATTGTCCTTAAAAGATTTCTAATGCTGTATGAACACATGCAAAAGTGTGTGTATATGCACTTATCTGATGCGAAAATCAGGCGGTTACTGATTCAGTAAACCTCCTTAATTCAAAATATGTTAGTGTAATGAGTCCATATGTATGCGAATTCCTAATATAATCCATAGTCTCTATATGAGTGAACATAACATCCATCCATATGCAACATCCATGTGATAGCATACAAGTTTCATCCATGAATAAGCATAAACACTCATGCATATGCGGTATGAAAGTGTGTGAGCCGATCTTAGTGCCTAACGTGTATCATGCATCCACGAGAATCCACTTGCGAACACTTGCAACCACTTGGCAAACATCAAGCATAACATGTTTCAAATACATGTTTCAACCAAGGGTTTCTACCTAAGGTTCTTATGACAAGATTTACGAAACAAGATAAACTAGATAAACAGGATAGCAAAAGAAAGATATACCAACTAGGAAAAGAGATTGAAAATGTACCCTAAAAAAGAAATGGATAAAGCCCACGCATCTTCTCCTCGGTTTCCCAAGTTGCGTCTTCCTCTGCTTCACTCCATTGCACCTTAACAAGCTTAACTTCTTTGCTTCTTAGCTTCTATGTCTCCGTTTCCATGATACGAATCGGAGCTTGTAACAACCCGTATTTCAATAACATGTTAAAACGAGAATCAAGGCAGAATTTAATTTTTAAATTCTGAATCAAGTGAAACGGGCTATGCCATTGCGTTCGTCTCGGAAAAATACGCGAAATAGAGTCCGAGTTTTCGAGAATCGGAGTCCGTATGACCCGTTAAAGGCCCAAAGAAGATTTCTGGAAATTTGAATTTAGGAAACAGTTTTGGAAATCAGATCTGGGGCTAGGCGGGGAGTTTCCCGCCTAAGCCATGTCGACAGGGCTGTCGACAGGCCTATCGACTTGGGCCCAGACCAAGTCGACAGCCCTGTCGACTTGCCTGTCGACAGGGGGTGGCCGGGGCAAGTAGCCTGGCGCACCTGTTTGTCTCACCTAGTCTTGTTCTTGGGCTGGGTCTGGAAGCTTCCGAGATCTGATGGTCCTAATCTATCCTAGGGTTAATCTAAGGGCCTAAAACTATCCTAATCTCTATAAAAAGACCCTAAACCTAACCTAAATCCCTAAAAATCAAACCTAGCAACTAAGTGCTGCCAAAATCAATTTTGATCATGGCCTCCATCTCCAATCCCTAGAGCCTATGCGTTCAAATCGGGTTCAAATCAAAAGATGCAAGCTTGCTACACCAAATAGAGGCCAAATCGACGTTGCTATGCGAGTTTCATGGCAGATCTTCGTCAAAGGAGCCACCTTTCTTCGCCAAAACGATTCATGCTCCTAGTCCTCTTGCCATGCTATGTAAGTTCTAGCTACTTTTGGATCAAAACGGTATTTTTAATGTTGACATGGGATAAAATGAGGCTAAACATGATTATGCGAACCTATATGAACCTTACCTTGCCCCTTGTGTTCATGATTATGATTTTAGGCCATGTGAGTGACTTAATCATGCCTCTCATGCTATGCATAACCTAGTTTAACTTGCAAGTTTGGATCTTTATGCATAAAATGCTAGCATGAACCTTTAGGGATCACTTTACTTGTGAAACATTGGCTAAGACAAGATTTTGGGGCTTATGCATGTTTATGAACCCAAACCCCTTATGCTAACATGCAAGTTTGTGGCCAAATCCTTTATGAGATTATGCATGATCGTGGCCAATCCCCTCTTTTAAGTTGTGCACGTTTATGGCCAAACCCTTTTTGGTAATAGGCATGTTTGTGGCCAAAATTCCTTATGACACTATGCATGTTTATGGCTAATCCCTTTATGATGTTATGCATGTGGAAGCCAATCCCTTTTTGGCATCATGCATGTTTTGAGACCAATATGTGACATAGTATCCTTACTATGTTGACTCGCTTTGCTTGCGTTGGGAAAACACGATTTTGGGTAGTTAGATAAACATGAACATGTCGCAAAATCTTAACTTGAATATGAAATGTGTTTATACTTGAAAGATAACATAGAAGTTGGCATGTAAGTATGCATAAAACATGAGCTTGGGAATTTACCTATTAAGTTAGGTCTACCCTTTGGGAATTTACCTATTAAGTTAGGTCTACCCAAATGCTTGAAAACTTGTAACATGTTTTGGAAACATGATGAACTTAGATAATACGAGTGTGGCCAACTCGAGGTTGGGTTGAGTTTGCAACGTAAAACTACCCGGAACCGACCGGCCTAACTAGTAGTTGCAAACAATAGGACCCAATGTGAGAAGTTGGTCATGTCGCGCTTAAGACCCGAGGTTAGACTAGGTTGTGGTGTAAATCTACCCGGACCCGCCCGGCTTAACTAGTAACCACAACAAGGTCAAATGTGAGAGGTTGAGGGTGCATTAATTAAATTAATGCCACATAATAGGGTTAAGTTAATTTGATTAATGAGGCTTAACCAAATATGATATGGACAAATGGGTTAAGTAATTTGATTAGGCTAATGATACTTAACAAAACATGATAAGCTGGGGTAGGTTAAGTAACTTGATTTGCCTAATGACACTTGACCATTTTTATACGACTAGTGGACGGGATTAAGCTAACCAACACTTAATCAATCCAACACAATAACGTGATAAGGTTAAGTAAATTTTCTTAATGACACTTAATCGTATAATACAGTTAATGGATGGGGTTAAGATTAGGCTTAACTAATCTAAACACAGTAATTCGATAGGGTCAAGTTAAACACTTAACCAATTTAAACTTGGTAATTCAATGAGGTCGAGTAACCCATACTTAACCGACTTAACTTGGTAATTTAATGGGTTTAAGTTAAACACTTAACTAATTTAACACGATGATTTGATGAGGTTATGTGACCTATACTTAACCAATCTAACTCGTTAATTTGATGAGGTTAAGTTAATCTATACTTAACCAATCTAACGTGAAAACATGATAAGGCTAGGTCACGAATCACTTGAATACGCTTGACCGATTTGATGACAAGGTCAAGTTAAATTATATAATTAACCAATCTAAAATGGTAATTAGATGAGGTTAAGTCATGGATTCCTTGATATACTTAACCAACTTGACGCATGGTTTGTAGGGTTAAGTCTTGGACTTGGACACTTAGCCAATTTTGACATGGTTTGTAGACGGGCTAAGTTATGAACTTAAGTGACACTTAACCCATTAGATAAATCCTAATTTGGAGGATTAGGTAAATAACCGTAGTTAACAAGGATTATGGAAATAAGGCTAAGTGGTAAACCTTAGTTAAGGGAAACTAAGTAATAATTCTTAGTCAAGGAAATCTGGACCATTTCTTAGATAGATCAGTAACCCGATACGTTAGGTCAACGTCTAAGTATGCGTGTAGGAGCAGGCTATCTGATTTAGATAAAGGCTCCAACGAACTGGGTAACGAAGCAGCGACTTCGGGGAACGTGAGGATATTCTTGGGATCCCTCTGTGAGCTGTCAGGTCATTATACTAGGCTCACGAGAGGTTGAGGTCTGCGGTAGAAGAACCAAGAATATGCCTTGGTTGCTATGCGAGCAAACTAAAGACTGGGGTGGATAGTAGTGAGTCGGCGGATACATAAGGTTCCCGAGATAGCAAGTTCGTCGATCATCTACCATCTTGAGTCAAGCGTGTACGTACGGAAAGGCAGGGAACACCCAACAGACCATGATTTGCTATCTAATTATGGGTGAGGTAGGCCGTAGGATGTGGGCTGGCCGGAGTGTAGTTCTCATGCAAGATTTTCTCTTGTGTTGCCTTTCACTAGTTGAGGGAGGGGTCTCGTGGGACCATAGCCACGTGTAGAAAAGCAGACCTTAGTATCTGCATCGGCAGATAAATCTAAAGCTCCCGACCGAGTCCTGTATTTCTTGGTTTGCCCTGTGACAGGACTCGGATGGCACGATGTGATACATGTGCATACAGTTATAGAAAAACGATTCACGATGAACGCGTGGGAAAAAGGGCGCGGTTGAGGGTTAGCGTAATCCCTAGTGGCCTAGGTAGTTTAACCCAAACCGAAATACGAAAGCATGCAATAGGTAAGCGTAATCCCTAGTGGTGCTAGGTGGCGTAAGTCCTAGTAGTTTAAACGATGATTCATATGGAAGGGCCTAGCTAGAACAAGGGTAACAGTCCAAACGATTTCAAGGATAATACGACATGCGGAAGCCCGTACGAGGTACGGCAAAGGACTGAACTTATGTACATGGAAAGAAACATAGGATTTGAGTAACCTATATATGCGATATTAGGTTGACATGGACCATTACACGACTTTGAGCACGGGACATTCATGGTTAACACATGACGCGGGTAGGGATACTAGTACGAGAGGTGCAGAGCAAATATACATGTTAGAACTAGGAAGAATATACATAATAGATACCGTGGGATGTTAGACGGGGTAGATACCTTGGGATAATGTACTCGATAGAAATCTGACGATGTGATACCTTGACTTATCATAACACCGTAGTTTATCATGATACCTTAGTTTACCTTGCCGCAGTAGTTCAACCGGCTACCCTGGTTTATCTATCTTGTAGTTGTCCGTATGTTTACTTTCAGTTTATGCATGTCATGTTACCTTTACCTGTTTTTATACTGGAAGTAGATAGGACTTACTCAATCTTTTTGACTGACCCGTTTTGTTTCGCCTCTTTTCTTCCGTTTCCCCCCCAGGTTTCAGGGAGGAAACACTGCTGTTTAGTTCGGACTTCTTCTGCTTGAAGGTCATCATGGATGGCTTGGACTTCTCTTGGCTATGGCTACTTTACTGTTTTACTTAGGGAATAATTTGTTATAAAGTCTTTATGCTTCTTTACTATTGCAAGACAGGTTTTGATGTACTCTGATGTAAAAGGCTTTAGACCTTATTTATTCATGTTATGAAAGTTTGATTTTACTTCCTCTATTTATATATGTTTTGTCTTGTGATATTTCTGTGCATGTTTACCAATAATGCCCCTCTAAAGCTAGTGCATTCCTTTGCGAGTGACCCTAGCGGAGGCGGGGTGTTACATTTGGTATCAGAGCAGAAGGTTACCAGACTGGGCAAAAGTTTTTAAAGACCTTCTGAAAATTATTTGAAAAACCGTTTACAAAGAAGCATTTTTCAAGAAAATTTTCTTTTAAAAAGAAAAAGGCTATTCCCCAAAGGCCATTAGCATCATCCTTGTTTCCTTGATTTAATCTCTTTTCCTTTCTTTCCTCTATCTGTAGTCACAGTGATTTTGACTGCGACTAGTCTTTCTAGCTACATAAGTGTTTCCCGTACGATGGAGGTGGTTCTCGAGAGACCATTGCAGAGTTATACAAGAAAGGATAGTGAGAAAGAGGATAAAGGATATGAGCTTATGGGTGAGCAACGTGTTGGCATGGCTTAGTCCTCAAAGGAGGGAGAAAGATGAACAATGAAACCCATGACGAGAGAGTACCTTTGGCATGGTAAAACGGGGTGGATAGTTAAGTATTATGGGACAAGGACAAGATCATTGGGAGGGCAATAGTATGCTCTCATTTCTAGGGTACCTCGGAAGGAGGGTAACGATCTTGTTAAAGGTTTAGCTTTTCTTCTCTATCATCCTGTCGGGACTTTGTTTTGATCACCGCATCTTTTAAGTCCGCTTCGATAGTTGAGTCTCTGCACCTTAGTACTAGCATAGTAGAGGATCCCGTTTTTGTCTCAAGTCCTATTGGAAGATCGGTCCATTTACTCATGGCTTGCTTGGATGTGAGAATGTCTATATCAAGTGTTGAGCTTGGAAATAATGCTTATGTTTATAAGTTGTGGATGGATTCTAGGGATGAAGTGGTTATCCAGTAAGGGGTGCCACTCTCGGTTTTAGAAGGAGGGTAGTTAGACTCTTGGCTTGCTTTGGTAATACCCTCGAAGTCTCGTGTAACCTTTTGGGTTCTGTCATGGCTAGTTACCTAGAATCCCAGGATGCAGTTGTTGGTAATCCGTTTGAATAGAATTCGCCGCTAAGGCGGATGGTTCGTTTCGATTATGTATGAGTTATGGGAATCACCCTAGTAAGGACTCTTGGCAATTTGGATTGGCATCGGAAAACGAGATCCAGAATTCACTAGTGAATTTTGGGGAGCTGGCTTGAGTACGTAGATATGGTTGAGCCAAGTATACTAGGGAAAGAATAAGTGCAAGTGGAACGAGAGGCGACGAGGAAATGAGTTCCAACTCATGATTGGAAACAGGAAATAAGAAGCTGCGAAATCGTGAAGAAAAAGGGCGGTCAAGGCACGATGGAACTAAGCTCAAGGTAATGCGACCCAGGAGACTGAAGACTAAATACGTGCATGATATCTCTTTTGGGAATATATCCTCGACCCCTGTTTTCTGTTGAGCTTGCTTGTAGGCTATCTTTTATGGATATCCTCTCGGTCCTGTTTCTGTTACAAACCCCGTACGGAGTTTGTTTTGTTTATCTTCTCGACCCTATTTCAGGGAGTCTTAGGTAGAACCCTATGGATGTAAACGTGTATTTGAAACATGTTATGATTGATATGGTTGCAAGTGGATGCAAGTGGTTGCTCGTGGATGCGCGAATACACATTAGATACTAGCTCGACTCGGTCACATTTCATATTGCATATGCACGAGTATTTATACTTGTTTATGGATGAAATCGAATGTGTTATCATGCGGTTGTTGCATATGAATGAATGATTGTGCACGCATATAGTATCTATATGGCTAGGACTATTTGCATACATGTTGGATTCATGGCACTATACATATTTTTGCATTAGAAAGATTATCCAGGCCTGATCATTAGCATTAGCTAAGGAACATGTACACACACATTTTGCATATATTCATACAGCATTAGAAATCATCTAAGGACAATGGTTGCTTGTGGATGATGTTTTGAGTAGATGGATGATGGATGGTAGGATATGTTCTTCCTAACTTAGAGATTTCGGGGACGAAATCCTAAAAGGTGGGGAGAATGTAACAACCCGTATTTCAATAACATGTTAAAACGAGAATCAAGGCAGAATTTAATTTTTAAATTCTAAATCAAGTGAAACGGGCTATGCCATTGCATTCGTCTCGGAAAAATACGCGAAATAGAGTCCGAGTTTTCGAGAATCGGAGTCCGTATGACCCGTTAAAGGCCCAAAGAAGATTTCTGGAAATTTGAATTTAGGAAACAGTTTTGGAAATCATATCTGGGGCTAGGCAGGGAGTTTCCCACCTAAGCCATGTCGACAGGGCTGTCGACAGGCCTGTCGACTTGCGCCCAGACCAAGTCGACAGCCCTGTCGACTTGCCTGTCGATAGGGGGTGGCCGGGGCAAGTAGCCTGGCGCACCTGTTTGTCTCACCTGGTCTTGTTCTTGGGCTGGGTCTGGAAGCTTCCGAGATCTGATGGTCCTAATCTATCCTAGGGTTAATCTAAGGGCCTAAAACTATCCTAATCTCTATAAAAAGACCCTAAACCTAACCTAAATCCCTAAAAATCAAACCTAGCAACTAAGTGCTGCCAAAATCAATTTTGATCATGGCCTCCATCTCCAATCCCTAGAGCCTATGCGTTCAAATCGGGTTCAAATCAAAAGATGCAAGCTTGCTACACCAAATAGAGGCCAAATCGACGTTGCTATGCGAGTTTCATGGCGGATCTTCATCAAAGGAGCCACCTTTCTTCGCCAAAACGATTCATGCTCCTAGTCCTCTTGCCATGCTATGTAAGTTCTAGCTACTTTTGGATCAAAACGGTATTTTTAACGTTGACATGGGATAAAATGAGGCTAAACATGATTATGCGAACCTATATGAACCTTACCTTGCCCCTTGTGTTCATGATTATGATTTTAGGCCATGTGAGTGACTTAATCATGCCTCTCATGCTATGCATAACCTAGTTTAACTTGCAAGTTTGGATCTTTATGCATGAAATGCTAGCATGAACCTTTAGGAATCACTTTACTTGTGAAACATTGGCTAAGACAAGATTTTGGGGCTTATGCATGTTTATGAACCCAAACCCCTTATGCTAACATGCAAGTTTGTGGCCAAATCCTTTATGAGATTATGCATGATCGTGGCCAATCCCCTCTTTTAAGTTGTGCACGTTTATGGCCAAACCCTTTTTGGTAATAGGCATGTTTGTGGCCAAATTTCCTTATGACACTATGCATGTTTATGGCTAATCCCTTTATGATGTTATGCATGTGGAAGCCAATCCCTTTTTGGCATCATGCATGTTTTGAGACCAATATGTGACATAGTATCCTTACTATGTTGACTCGCTTTGCTTGCGTTGGGAAAACACGATTTTGGGTAGTTAGATAAACATGAACATGTCGCAAAATCTTAACTTGAATATGACATGTGTTTATACTTGAAAGATAACATGGAAGTTGGCATGTAAGTATGCATAAAACATGAGCTTGGGAATTTACCTATTAAGTTAGGTCTACCCTTTGGGAATTTACCTATTAAGTTAGGTCTACCCAAATGCTTGAAAACTTGTAACATGTTTTGGAAACATGATGAACTTAGATAATACGAGTGTGGCCAACTCGAGGTTGGGTTGAGTTTGCAACGTAAAACTACCCGGAACCGACCGGCCTAACTAGTAGTTGCAAACAATAGGACCCAATGTGAGAAGTTGGTCATGTCGCGCTTAAGACCCGAGGTTAGACTAGGTTGTGGTGTAAATCTACCCGGACCCGCCCGACTTAACTAGTAACCACAACAAGGTCTAATGTGAGAGGTTTAGGGTGCATTAATTAAATTAATGCCACATAATAGGGTTAAGTTAATTTGATTAATGAGGCTTAACCAAATATGATATGGACAAATGGGTTAAGTAATTTGATTAGGCTAATGATACTTAACAAAACATGATAAGCTGGGGTAGGTTAAGTAACTTGATTTGCCTAATGACACTTGACCATTTTTATACGACTAGTGGACGGGATTAAGCTAACCAACACTTAATCAATCCAACACGATAACGTGATAAGGTTAAGTAAATTTTCTTAATGACACTTAACCGTATAATACAGTTAATGGATGGGGTTAAGATTAGGCTTAACTAATCTAAACACAGTAATTCGATAGGGTCAAGTTAAACACTTAACCAATTTAAACTTGGTAATTCAATGAGGTCGAGTAACCCATACTTAACCGACTTAACTTGGTAATTTAATGGGGTTAAGTTAAACACTTAACTAATTTAACACGATGATTTGATGAGGTTAAGTGACCTATACTTAACCAATCTAACTCGTTAATTTGATGAGGTTAAGTTAATCTATACTTAACCAATCTAACGTGAAAACATGATAAGGCTAGGTCACGAATCACTTGAATACGCTTGACCGATTTGATGACAAGGTCAAGTTAAATTATATAATTAACCAATCTAAAATGGTAATTAGACGAGGTTAAGTCATGGATTCCTTGATATACTTAACCAACTTGACGCATGGTTTGTAGGGTTAAGTCTTGGACTTGGACACTTAGCCAATTTTGACATGGTTTGTAGACGGGCTAAGTTATGAACTTAAGTGACACTTAACCCATTAGATAAATCCTAATTCGGAGGATTAGGTAAATAACCGTAGTTAACAAGGATTATGGAAATAAGGCTAAGTGGTAAACCTTAGTTAAGGGAAACTAAGTAATAATTCTTAGTCAAGGAAATCTGGACCATTTCTTAGATAGATCAGTAACCCGATACGTTAGGTCAACGTCTAAGTATGCGTGTAGGAGCAGGCTATCTGATTTAGATAAAGGCTCCAACGAACTGGGTAACGAAGCAGCGGCTTCGGGGAACGTGAGGATATTCTTGGGATCCCTCTGTGAGCTGTCAGGTCATTATACTAGGCTCACGAGAGGTTGAGGTCTGCGGTAGAAGAACCAAGAATATGCCTTGGTTGCTATGCGAGCGACCTAAAGACTGGGGTGGATAACAGTGAGTCGGCGGATACATAAGGTGCCCGAGATAGCAAGTTCGTCGATCATCTACCATCTTGAGTCAAGCGTGTACGTACGGAAAGGCAGGGAACACCCAACAGACCATGATTTGCTATCTAATTATGGGTGAGGTAGGCCGTAGGATGTGGGCTGGCCGGAGTGTAGTTCTCATGCAAGATTTTCTCTTGTGTTGCCTTTCACTAGTTGAGGGAGGGGTCTCGTGGGACCATAGCCACGTGTAGAAAAGCAGACCTTAGTATCTGCATCGGCAGATAAATCTAAAGCTCCCGACCGAGTCCTGTATTTCTTGGTTTGCCCTGTGACAGGACTCGGATGGCACGATGTGACACATGTGCATACAGTTATAGAAAAACGATTCACGATGAACGCGTGGGAAAAAGGGCGCGGTTGAGGGTTAGCGTAATCCCTAGTGGCCTAGGTGGTTTAACCCAAACCGAAATACGAAAGCATGCAATAGGTAAGCGTATTCCCTAGTGGTGCTAGGTGGCGTAAGTCCTAGTAGTTCAAACGATGATTCATATGGAAGGGCCTAGCTAGAACAAGGGTAACAGTCCAAACGATTTCAAGGATAATACGACATGCGGAAGCCCGTACGAGGTACGGCAAAGGACTGAACTTATGTACATGGAAAGAAACATAGGATTTGAGTAACCTATATATGCGATATTAGGTTGACATGGACCATTACACGACTTTGAGCACGGGACATTCATGGTTAACACATGACGCGGGTAGGGATACTAGTACGAGAGGTGCAGAGCAAATATACATGTTAGAACTAGGAAGAATATACATAATAGATACCGTGGGATGTTAGACGGGGTAGATACCTTGGGATAATGTACTCGATAGAAATCTGATGATGTGATACCTTGACTTATCATAACACCGTAGTTTATCATGATACCTTAGTTTACCTTGCCGCAGTAGTTCAACCGGCTACCCTGGTTTATCTATCTTGTAGTTGTCCGTATGTTTACTTTCAGTTTATGCATGTCATGTTACCTTTACCTGTTTTTATACTGGAAGTAGATAGGACTTACTCAGTCTTTTTGACTGACCCGTTTTGTTTCGCCTCTTTTCTTCCGTTTCCCCCCCAGGTTTCAGGGAGGAAACACTGCTGTTTAGTTCGGACTTCTTCTGCTTGAAGGTCATCATGGATGGCTTGGACTTCTCTTGGCTATGGCTACTTTACTGTTTTACTTGGGGAATAATTTATTAAAAAGTCTTTATGCTTCTTTACTATTGCAAGACAGGTTTTGATGTACTCTGATGTAAAAGGCTTTAGACCTTATTTATTCATGTTATGAAAGTTTGATTTTACTTCCGCTATTTATATATGTTCTGTCTTGTGATATTTCTGTGCATGTTTACCAATAATGCCCCTCTAAAGCTAGTGCATTCCTTTGCGAGTGACCCTAGCGGAGGCGGGGTGTTACAGAGCTCGTCTCAGGGTTGCCTCTTTCTCCACCTCCATGTCTTCAAGAATGCTAGGTTCAACCACCTCAGCGGACTCATGTAGGCACTTCCGGAGATGAGAGACATGAAAGACATTATGTACTCCGGCCAGCTTCTCGGGCAATTCCACCTTATAAGCCATCTTCCCAATTCTTTCTATGATAGGGAAGGGTCCTACGAACCTTGGTGCCAGCTTCCCCACTGCTCCAAAACGAACCACATTACGCAAAGGAGAAACCTTCACGAAAACCATATCTCCAACTTCGAATTCCAAATCTGTCCTTTGCTTGTCAGCATAGGATTTTTGTCTGTCTTGGGCCGCTTTCATCCGTCTTCTCACCAATTCAACTTTCTCGGATGTGTCCCGTATGATATGGGGCCCAAGTATAAGCCTATCCGTTGTCTCCCACCAACAAGATGGTGACCTACACGGCCTCCCATACAAAGCTTCAAATGGTGCCATCCCTATGCTAGCTTGATAGCTATTATTATAAGCAAACTCTACAAGAGGGAGGTGGTCTTCCCAAGTACCACAAAAGTCAAGAACACAAAGCCTCAAAAGATCTTCTAGCACTCTATTCACCCTTTCAGTTTGGCCATCCGTCTGGGGGTGATAGGCTGTACTTAGATTCAATCGCGTACCCATCACTTCTTGCAAACTATTCCAGAACTGGCTAGTGAAAATTGGGTCACGATCGCTAACTATGCTAGAAGGAACTCCATGCAATCTCACTATCTCTCGAAGATAAACAGATGTTAGCCATGATGCGGTCCTCTTGCTCTTCACTGGAATGAAATGAGCACTCTTCGTAAGTCTATCAACTATGACCCATATGCTCGTATTCCCTTTCCTTGACCTAGGCAATCCGTCCACAAAATCCATAGAGATACTTTCCCACTTCCATTGCGGGACCTCTAATGGATGTAATAGCCCACCGGGTTTCTTCGACTCAGCTTTCACTTGTTGGCACACCATGCACTTTGAAACATACTCTGCCACATCCTTCTTCATTCCAGCCCAAAAGAAAATGCGCTTCATATCTCTATACATCTTATCTCCTCCAGGATGTATAGTCATCTTCGAGTGATGCGCTTCTTCGAGAACTTTATGCACCAAGTATCCTACTTGTGGAACGCATAGCCTTCCATCACGCCTTAGCCAACCCTTGTCATCAATAGTATATCTAGCAAGGTGACTAGACGTCTCACCACGGATCAACTTGTCCATGACCTCGACTATCTGCGGGTCTCCTTTCTGCGAAGCCCCAACTTGATCAAGAAGTATTGGTCAAAGTTCAAGGGATGCTAACGAACCCGTCATCGACTCAACAGCTGTTATAAAATCAAAGGTTGCCAAGAACTCTAGGCTTCTCATCTCAACAAACAAGGGACTCAAAGTCAACCTACTTCTGCTTAGTGCATCTGCCACAAAATTTCCCTTGCCAGGGGTATAAGCTATCTCGAAGTCATAAGATGCCAAGAATTCCATCCACCTTTGCTGCATTAGATTCAGATCTTTCTGCGAGAAGAGGTACTTGAGCGACTTGTGATCCGTATACAACTCAAACCTTTCGCCTAGAAGATAGTGGCGCCAGGATTTGAGTGCAAAGATGATCGCCACCAATTCCAAATCATGAGTGGGATAGTTATTCTCATGAACTTTAAGTTGCCTACCCCCATAACATATCACTCTTCCTTCCTGCATCAGAACAGCACCTAAACCCGTGCCACATGCATTGGTGTACACGGTAAACATCTTACCACCATCGGGTAATGCCAAAACTGGAGCTGAGGTAGGGGCCCTCTTGAGCTTTTGAAAAGCAAGCTCACACTCTAAGTCTCATGCAAAGACTAAGTTCTTCTTCGTCAACTTAGTAAGAGGGGCTGAAATCTTAGCGAAGTCCCTGATGAACTTCCTATAGTAGCCTGCCAGACCGAGAAAGCTTCTTACTTCGGTTGCATTCCTAGGAGTCTTCCAGTCTTGAACCGCAACCACTTTCACGGGATCCACGGCTATGCCTTGCTTAGAAACTATATGTCCAAGAAATCGAACTTCCCTTCTCCAAAAATGGCATTTGGAGAAATTGGCTTTCAACTGATGAGCTCTAAGCGTATCCATCACTTCCTTGAGATGTCTAGCATGTTCTTGCTCATCCTTTGAGAAAATCAGAATATCATCCACGAAGACAACTACAAACTTGTTAAGGAACTCCCTGAACACCCTACTCATCAAATCTACGAAGTATGCGGGTGCATTAGTCAAACCGAATGGCATGACAAGCCATTCAAAGAATCCATCTGGAGTCCTAAACGCAGTTTCATCAATACTATCCTCAGCCACTCTAAGCTGATGAAATCCGGTGGCTAGATCGAGCTGAGAGAAAACAGAAGCACCAACAAGCTGGTCAAAGAGGTCGTCTATCCTCGGTAACGGGTGCCTATTCTTCTTTGTCAGCTTGTTCAACTCTCGATAATCAACACATAGACGAAGCGAACCATCCGCCTTAGTAGCGAATACCACAGGAGCACCCCATTCAGAAATGCTTCGCCTAATAAAATTCTTCTCAAGCAACTCCTTGATTTTCTTACTGAGCTCCCTTCTTTCACGTGGGGCCATGTGCCTAACGGGCAATGATACTGGCTTGGCATTATCGACTAGATAAATGCGGAAATCTATCTCTCGTTTAGGGGGTAACCCCTTAAATTCTTCAAAGACATCAGGATAGTTTCGGACCACCCTTACAGATTGCAGATCATCGATGGACGAGTCAAGAGATTCAAGATAACATAACATGACGGGACCTCTAGGGTTACAAGAAATTTCTAGGGTATTACCGAGGCGAGTCATGAGCCTCACCACCCTATGCTCACAATCGAGGATGGCTCCATAACTGGACAACCAATCCATGCCCAAAATCAACCCGTATCCCGTGAACCCAAGAACATAAGCATTACACGTGAATTCTATGGTTAAGATAGAAATCTTCAAATCCACACAAATCATAGATAGATGGGCGGAACCCCCAATTGGATTTGAAACACTAACGGGATCCTCAACTAGACTAGTACTTAGGTGCAAACTTTCAACAATGTCAGAAGAAATAAAACTATGCGATGCGCCAGAATCAAATAAGGTGCGAACAGGATAATCAGAAATATAAACAAGGCTTTCTACAGAAATACTACCTCGGTTCTGAACTGGAATAGTGTTGAGGGCATGCACTTGCCCTCCAAAAGGTCCTGCACGCTGAGTCTATCCTTGCCCTTGTCTTTGCTTCTTGGGGCAATCCTTGCTAAGATGTCCATGCTCTCCACAGTGAAAGCATTCGCCCAACTTCCTCTTCTTCTTTCTGCAATCTTTGGCTATGTGCCCAACAATCCCACAGAAGTTGCATTTTCTTGGGTCCTTTGCCTTGGTCTTGTTGCCCTTGTTGTTCTTGTTGTTCTGATTGCCCTGATTTCCTCCCCACTTGGAGTCCGTCTTCTTGGCTTGAGTCTCATTAGGCTTGACTTCTTTCTTGCCATTCTTACCGTCTCCTTGAAGCAATGCCATGTCCACTAAGCCTTCAAAAGTGGCCCCCATGGGTATATGAGACAGGGCTAAACCTTGTAATGGCTCATTCAACCCTCGTGCAAAGCTTAAAGCCTTCTTCTGGGGAGTATTAACCATGTCCAAACTGAATCGAGCTAGCTGGTTAAACTTATTCACATACTCCCTCACTGTCATGTTCCCTTGCTTCAAAGATATAAACTTCTCCAATTGCAGATTCGCCTCAGCAGATGATAGAAACTTAAGCCCAAACCTCGTCCTAAAGTCGGCCCAAGTCTCTATAGGCCTAGTAGCATTGGTGACTTCCCACCAATAAGCAGCTTCTTCTTTCACTAGCCACGCTGCCAACAGAACTTTTCTATGGTCTTCCTCATCAAAAATGGCGAAGAGATCTTCAGTTTCTTTCAACCAATTTCTTGCCTCCACAAAAGTCTCCGTCCCAATAAAATTCATGCCACCCATTGCCTTAAAGTCTTTGCAAACCTTAGCGAAATCTGCTTGTGGATTCTGAGGAGGAGGAGGAGGAGCAACCTCAGTTATGGTGGGGGTATTTGCTGGGCCCACATCGTTGGCCCTAGCTTCCAAGTACCTCCGGAACCATCCGGGAATGGTTACTCCCTCGGGAAGGTTAAGATCGGTCATACTGAAAAAGATAGATTCAGAACGAGGAAACGAAGGATAGTGCTAATGGCTTTTGGGGAATATCCTTCTAAAATAACGAGACTTTTCTTGGAAAATACTTAATTCGTTTTGAAAATAGTTTTTCAAAAGGTAAGTTTTAAAAACCTTTTGCTCAAATCTTGTAAACCTTATGCTCTGATACCAAATGTAACACCCCACCTCTGCCAATGCCACTCTTGCAAGCACACTAGCTTTGGAGGGGCGTTAAACGAGGTAAACATGCATGCAGATATCACAAGACAGAACATATAAGTAAAAACAGAGTAAATAAAGTAGTGGATAAAACTAATATTTTAAAACCATAGTCAAGTTACATCAAAGTACTTGGTCGTTATTTTCCACAAAACATAGTCTAGAAACATCAACTGAAAACTGGAAAGAAAATCATAAAGTAACTATCCCCAAGGTAGAATAAAGCCATAGCGTGCTCAAGTCCAAACCGTACATGAGCTATCCATAAAAGCAGCTAAAGATCCAAGCTAAGTACCAGTGTTCCCACCCTGTAAACCTGAGGGGGGGGGGGGGGAAACGGAAGAAAAGAGGCGAAAGAAAACGGGTCAGTCAAAAAGACTGGTAAGTCCTATCTACTATTAGTATAAAAACTAATAAAGTTAACTGAACATGTAAAACAGAGATGAGACATGGGGTGATAACTGGCATGGTGAAAAGTTAACAAGATAGATCAAGTGTGGCATCGCATATACAAGGTTAAGTTGCCCCAGGTTTGTACTAGTATTCCAATCCATGTCAAGTATAAACAAGAAATGATCCCTTGGCCCAAAGCTGGCCCAATATCATGAGGTGACCTAAATCGAGGTCCAACTACTCGGTCTAGTCCATCGGCTCCCTATAAACCTAACTCGTCGTGTATCGGTGTCATACGGCTTAATCGTGGAATGTAGTTAACTGTGCTAGGTCCACCCCAGGGTGTATCCAGCCCTAAGGTGTAAACCACAGACACAATTCAAGCACGCACAGTCTAAACCTACTGGTGCCCATGTTTAACTCCGGACTTAATGTGCACGACCATGGTCCGCCTGAACAACCGGTGCACCCTTCAGTCGTCTCTTTTGGTCTCTTACAATCAGTTCAGTAATCGTGCCCCACCCTAGCCTAATCCAGGGTACCCATGATACTTCTAAGAGGGTTACTGCTGAAAAGGACCACGTAACTAGGATTTCAAGCGGGTTAAGTGTGGTTAACCCTATCCTAACCATGTATTGAGTTGGTCAAGTGTATTCAAGCAGTTCATGACTTAACCCTATCAATACATTGGGTTTAATTGGTTAAGTATATTCAAGTAGTCCATGACTTAACCCTACCAATCCATCGTGTTTAATTGGTTAAGTATTCAAGTAGTCCATGACTTAACCCTACCAATCCATCGTGTTTAATTGGTTAAGTATTCAAGTAGTCCATGACTTAACCCTATCATGTGGCATTAATTAATCTAATGCACCCAACCTCTCACATTAGACCTTGTTGTGGTTACTAGTTAAGCCGGGCGGGTCCGGGTAGCTTTACACCAAAACTTAGTCTAACCTCGGGTTTCAAGCGCGACATGACCAACTACTCACATTGGGTCTTATTGTTTGTAGCCACTAGTTAAGCCGGTCGGTTCCAGGTAGATTTATGCTACAAACTCAACCCAACCTCGAGTTGGCCACACTCATATTTTCTAAGTGTCATGTCCATCATTATGTTTACAAACATAATCACAAGTCAATGTTCATGTCATATTTTAAAACCATGTTTTCATGTCATTAATATTACCCAAACCCAACGCATTCCCATCGCATGTACGTTTCGCATAACATAGATCAAAAGAGGGAACTTGGCAAAAGCATGACAAAAGGGCATAAGGTAATAAGGTTGGCCACAAGTTAAACATGGTGGCATATGAGGCATAAATATGTTCATTTAAACTTGCATGTTACATGCATAACATTCAAACTTAGCGAATAGGTGATACATGGTCCTAGATGACATAGGATGATGACTAGAAGTTCGCATATAACATTATATGCAAGTTATCATAAAGGTTATGAGAGTTCTCATGTTGCATAATGCAACATTCCAAATCAAAGGTCATAGCTTTCTATGCACAAAGTCAAGGTGATAGCTTTACAAACTTGCATAGGGTAAATCTATGCATAACATGATAGGATCAAAGCACAAATCATACTTAGGCCCAAACTCAAACTTGCAACATGTCATATTTAACTTCATAGTTAGAATCTAAGAGTAGTATAGGGCTTACAATGCTATGAAGACTTATAAAATATAAATAAGATTGAGACGAAGCCACTAGCAACTCTAAACACTCTCAAATGATAAGCTCCAATGAAAACCCTTGAGAAACAAGCAAAAGATCCTTGCTTTGATGAAGAAAGATTGAACTTTGGCCATAAATCAAGCTTAGAAATTCTCAAACAAGCTTAGGAACTCTCATATGAATGAAGATGGAGGCTATGACAAGTGGGTGGAGGCCATGATTAAACATTTTGGCATAGTTTAGCTATAGGATTGATTTATGATGATTTAGGCTAGGTATTAGGGTCTTTTTATAGATGATTAGGTTAATTTAGACCATAGGATTAACCCTAATTCAGATCTGGGCCATCAATTCACGTCACTAGCCTCCAAAACAGGTCCAAACAACCAAAATAGGTGCACCAGGCCGACCTGGCCGACCAGGGAGGTCGACCCCCAGGTTGACTCTAGTGTCGACTTGGTTGGGGGGAGGTCGACCCTAGTGTCGACCCCCGTGTCGACCTGTCTGGGCGGGAATTTTCCCGCCCAGTCTGTTTTGGCTGAATTTGAATTCTAAATTCAAATTTGAACTGTTTTTGAACTTGAAATTTTCTGAAAACTTTGACGGGCCATAACTTGGTCATACGGACTCCGATTTTTGAAAACTCGGACTCTATTTCGCGTATTTTTCCAAGACGAACGCAATGGCACAGCCCGTTTCCCTTGATTCAGATTTTAACACTTAATTCTGCCTTGATTTATGTTATAACATGTTATTCAAAAATACGGGTTGTTACATCCTCCCCACCTTAAAGGATTTCGTCCCCGAAATCTTCAAGTTAGGAAGAACGTATCCTACCATCCATCATCCATCTACTCAAAACATCATCCACAAGTAATCATTGTCCTTAAAAGATTTCTAATGCTGTATGAACATATGCAAAAGTGTGTGTATATGCACTTATCTGCTGCGAAAATCAGGCGGTTACTGATTCAGTAAACCTCCTTAATGCAAAATATGTTAGTATAATGAGTCCATATGTATGTGAATTCCTAATATAATCCATAGTCTCTATATGAGTGAACATAATATCCATCCATATGCAACATCCATGTGATAGCATACAAGTTTCATCCATGAATAAGCATAAACACTCATGCATATGCAGTATGAAAGTGTGTGAGCCGATCTTAGTGCCTAACGTGTATCATGCATCCACGAGTATCCACTTGCGAACACTTGCAACCACTTGGCAAACATCAAGCATAACATGTTTCAAATACATGTTTCAACCAAGGGTTTCTACCTAAGGTTCTTATGACAAGATTTACGAAACAAGATAAACTAGATAAACAGGATAGCAAAAGAAAGATATACCAACTAGGAAAAGAGATTGAAAATGTACCCTCAAAAAGAAATGGATAAAGACCACGCATCTTCTCCTCGGTTTCCCAAGTTGCGTCTTCCTCTGCTTCACTCCATTGCACCTTAACAAGCTTAACTTCTTTGCTTCTAAGCTTCTTTGTCTCCGTTTCCATGATACGAATCGGAGCTCGTCTCAGGGTTGCCTCTTTCTCCACCTCCATGTCTTCAAGAATGCTAGGTTCAACCACCTCAGCGGACTCATGTAGGCACTTCCGGAGATGAGAGACATGAAAGACATTATGTACTCCGGCCAGCTTCTCGGGCAATTCCACCTTATAAGCCATCTTCCCAATTCTTTCTATGATAGGGAAGGGTCCTACGAACCTTGGTGCCAGCTTCCCCACTGCTCCAAAACGAACCACATTACGCAAAGGAGAAACCTTCACGAAAACCATATCTCCAACTTCGAATTCCAAATCTGTCCTTTGCTTGTCAGCATAGGATTTTTGTCTGTCTTGGGCCGCTTTCATCCGTCTTCTCACCAATTCAACTTTCTCGGATGTGTCCCGTATCATATGGGGCCCAAGTATAAGCCTATCCGTTGTCTCCCACCAACAAGATGGTGACCTACACGGCCTCCCATACAAAGCTTCAAATGGTGCCATCCCTATGCTAGCTTGATAGCTATTATAAGCAAACTCTACAAGAGGGAGGTGGTCTTCCCAAGTACCACAAAAGTCAAGAACACAAAGCCTCAAAAGATCTTCTAGCACTCTATTCACCCTTTCAGTTTGGCCATCCGTCTGGGGGTGATAGGCTGTACTTAGATTCAATCGCGTACCCATCACTTCTTGCAAACTATTCCAGAACTGGCTAGTGAAAATTGGGTCACGATCGCTAACTATGCTAGAAGGAACTCCATGCAATCTCACTATCTCTCGAAGATAAACAGATGCTAGCCATGATGCGGTCCTCTTGCTCTTCACTGGAATAAAATGAGCACTCTTCGTAAGTCTATCAACTATGACCCATATGCTCGTATTCCATTTCCTTGACCTAGGCAATCCGTCCACAAAATCCATAGAGATACTTTCCCACTTCCATTGCGGGACCTCTAATGGATGTAATAGCCCACCGGGTTTCTTCGACTCATCTTTCACTTGTTGGCACACCATGCACTTTGAAACATACTCTGCCACATCCTTCTTCATTCCAGCCCAAAAGAAAATGCGCTTCATATCTCTATACATCTTATCTCCTCCAGGATGTATAGTCATCTTCGAGTGATGCGCTTCTTCGAGAACTTTATGCACCAAGTCTCCTACTTGTGGAACGCATAGCCTTCCATCACGCCTTAGCCAACCCTTGTCATCAATAGTATATCTAGCAAGGTGACTAGACGTCTCACCACGGATCAACTTGTCCATGACCTCGACTATCTGCGGGTCTCCTTTCTGCGAAGCCCCAACTTGATCAAGAAGTATTGGTCTAAGTTCAAGGGATGCTAACGAACCCGTCATCGACTCAACAGCTGTTATAAAATCAAAGGTTGCCAAGAACTCTAGGCTTCTCATCTCAACAAACAAGGGACTCAAAGTCAACCTACTTCTGCTTAGTGCATCTGCTACAAAATTACCCTTGCCAGGGGTATAAGCTATCTCGAAGTCATAAGATGCCAAGAATTCCATCCACCTTTGCTGCATTAGATTCAGATCTTTCTACGAGAAGAGGTACTTGAGTGACTTGTGATCCGTATACAACTCAAACCTTTCGCCTAGAAGATAGTGGCGCCAGGATTTGAGTGCAAAGATGATCGCCACCAATTCCAAATCATGAGTGGGATAGTTATTCTCATGAAATTTAAGTTGCCTACCCCCATAACATATCACTCTTCCTTCCTGCATCAGAACAGCACCTAAACCCGTGCCACATGCATCGGTGTACACGGTAAACATCTTACCGCCATCGGGTAATGCCAAAACTGGAGCTGAGGTAGGGGCCCTCTTGAGCTTTTGAAAAGCAAGCTCACACTCTAAGTCCCATGCAAAGACTAAGTTCTTCTTCGTCTACTTAGTAAGAGGGGCTGAAATCTTAGCGAAGTCCCTGATGAACTTCCTATAGTAGCCTGCCAGACCGAGAAAGCTTCTTACTTCGGTTGCATTCCTAGGAGTCTTCCAGTCTTGAACCGCAACCACTTTCACGGGATCCACAGCTATGCCTTGCTTAGAAACTATATGTCCAAGAAATCGAACTTCCCTTCTCCAAAAATGGCATTTGGAGAAATTGGCTTTCAACTGATGAGCTCTAAGCGTATCCATCACTTCCTTGAGATGTCTAGCATGTTCTTGCTCATCCTTTGAGAAAATCAGAATATCATCCACGAAGACAACTACAAACTTGTTGAGGAACTCCCTGAACACCCTACTCATCAAATCTACGAAGTAGGCGGGTGCATTAGTCAAACCGAATGGCATGACAAGCCATTCAAAGAATCCATCTGGAGTCATAAACGTAGTTTTATCAATACTATCCTCAGCCACTCTAAGCTGATGAAATCCGGTGGCTAGATCGAGCTGAGAGAAAACAGAAGCACCAACAAGCTGGTCAAAGAGGTCGTCTATCCTCGGTAACGGGTGCCTATTCTTCTTTGTCAGCTTGTTCAACTCTCGATAATCAACACATAGACGAAGCGAACCATCCGCCTTAGTAGCGAATACCACAGGAGCACCCCATTCAGAAATGCTTCGCCTAATAAAATTCTTCTCAAGCAACTCCTTGATTTTCTTACTGAGCTCCCTTCTTTCACGTGGGGCCATGTGCCTAACAGGCAATGATACTGGCTTGGCATTATCGACTAGATAAATGCGGAAATCTATCTCTCGTTTAGGGGGTAACCCCTTAACTTCTTCAAAGACATCAGGATAGTTTCGGACCACCCTTACAGATTGCAGATCATCGATGGACGAGTCAAGATATTCAAGATAACATAACATGATGGGACCTCTAGGGTTACAAGAAATTTCTAGGGTATTACCGAGGCGAGTCATGAGCCTCACCACCCTATGCTCACAATCGAGGATGGCTCCATAACTGGACAACCAATCCATGCCCAAAATCAACCCGTATCCCGTGAACCCAAGAACATAAGCATTACACGTGAATTCTATGGTTAAGATAGAAATCTTCAAATCCACACAAATCATAGATAGATGGGCGGAACCCCCAATTGGATTTGAAACACTAACGGGATCCTCAACTAGACTAGTACTTAGGTGCAAACTTTCAACAATGTCAGAAGAAATAAAACTATGCGATGCGCCAAAATCAAATAAGGTGCGAACAGGATAATCAGAAATATAAACAAGGCTTTCTACAGAAATACTACCTCGGTTCTGAACTGGAATAGTGTTGAGGGCATGCACTTGCCCTCCAGAAGGTCCTGCACGCTGAGTCTATCCTTGCCCTTGTCCTTGCTTCTTGGGGCAATCCTTGCTAAGATGTCCAGGCTCTCCACAGTGAAAGCATTCGCCCAACTTCCTCTTCTACTTTCTGCAATCTTTGGCTATGTGCCCAACAATCCCACAGAAGTTACATTTTCTTGGGTCCTTTGCCTTGGTCTTGTTGCCCTTGTTGTTCTTGTTGTTCTGATTGCCCTGACTTCCTCCCCACTTGGAGTCCGTCTTCTTGGCTTGAGTCTCATTAGGCTTGACTTCTTTCTTGCCATTCTTATCGTCTCCTTGAAGCAATGCCATGTCCACTAAGCCTTCAAAAGTGGCCCCCATGGGTATATGAGACAGGGCTAAACCTTGTAATGGCTCATTCAACCCTCGTGCAAAGCTTAAAGCCTTCTTCTGGGGAGTATTAACCATGTCCAAACTGAATCGAGCTAGCTGGTTAAACTTATTCACATACTCCCTCACTGTCATGTTCCCTTGCTTCAAAGATATAAACTTCTCCAATTGCAGATTCCCCTCAGCAGATGATAGAAACTTAAGCCCAAACCTCGTCCTAAAGTCGGCCCAAGTCTCTATAGGCCTAGTAGCATTGGTGACTTCCCACCAATAAGCAGCTTCTTCTTTCACTAGCCACGCTGCCAACAGAAATTTTCTATGGTCTTCCTCATCAAAAATGGCGAAGAGATCTTCAGTTTCTTTCAACCAATTTCTGGCCTCCACAAAAGTCTCCGTCCCAATAAAATTCTTGCCACCCATTGCCTTAAAGTCTTTGCAAACCTTAGCGAAATCTGCTTGTGGATTCTGAGGAGGAGGAGGAGGAGCAACATCAGTTATGGTGGGGGTATTTGCTGGGCCCACATCGTTGGCCCTAGCTTCCAAGTACCTCCGGAACCATCCGGGAATGGTTACTCCCTCGGGAAGGTTAAGATCGGTCATACTGAAAAAGATAGATTCAGAACGAGGAAACGAAGGATAGTTCTAATGGCTTTTGGGGAATAGCCTTCTAAAATAACGAGACTTTTCTTGGAAAATACTTATTTCGTTTTGAAAATAGTTTTTCAAAAGGTAAGTTTTAAAAACCTTTTGCTCAAATCTTGTAAACCTTATGCTCTGATACCAAATGTAACACCCCACCTCTGCCAATACCACTCTTGCAAGCACACTAGCTTTGGAGGGGCGTTAAACGAGGTAAACATGCATGAAGATATCACAAGACAGAACATATAAGTAAAAACAGAGTAAATAAAGTAGCGGATAAAACTAACATTTCAAAACCATAGTCAAGTTACATCAAAGTACTTGGTCATTATTTTCCACAAAACATAGTCTAGAAACATCAACTGAAAACTGGAAAGAAAATCATAAAGTAACTATCCCCAAGGTAGAATAAAGCCATAGTGTGCTCAAGTCCAAACCGTACATGAGCTATCCATAAAAGAAGCTAAAGATCCAAGCTAAGTACCAGTGTTCCCACCCTGTAAACCTGAGGGGGGGGGGGGAACGGAAGAAAAGAGGCGAAAGAAAACGGGTCAGTCAAAAAGACTGGTAAGTCCTATCTACTATTAGTATAAAAACTAATAAAGTTAACTGAACATGTAAAACAGAGATGAGACATGGGGTGATAACTGGCATGGTGAAAAGTTAACAAGATAGATCAAGTGTGGCATCGCATATACAAGGTTAAGTTGCCCCAGGTGTGTACTAGTATTCCAATCCATGTCAAGTATAAACAAGAAATGATCCCTTGGCCTAAAGCTGGCCCAATATCATGAGGTGACCTAAATCGAGGTCCAACTACTCGGTCTAGTCAATCGGCTCCCTATAAACCTAACTCGTCGTGTATCGGTGTCATACAGCTTAATCGTGGAATGTAGTTAACTGTGCTAGGTCCACCCCAGGGTGTATCCAGCCCTAAGGTGTAAACCACAGACACAATTCAAGCACGCACAGTCTAAACCTACTGGTGCCCATGTTTAACTCCGGACTTAATGTGCACGACCATGGTCCGCCTGAACAACCGGTGCACCCTTCAGTCGTCTCTTTTGGTCTCTTACAATCAGTTCAGTAATCGTGCCCCACCCTAGCCTAATCCAGGGTACCCATGATACTTCTAAGAGGGTTACTGCTGAAAAGGACCACGTAACTAGGATTTCAAGCGGGTTAAGTGTGGTTAACCCTATCCTAACCATGTATTGAGTTGGTCAAGTGTATTCAAGCAGTTCATGACTTAACCCTATCAATACATTGGGTTTAATTGGTTAAGTATATTCAAGTAGTCCATGACTTAACCCTACCAATCCATCGTGACCAATCCATCGTGTTTAATTGGTTAAGTATTCAAGTAGTCCATGACTTAACCCTACCAATCCATCGTGTTTAATTGGTTAAGTATTCAAGTAGTCCATGACTTAACCCTATCATGTGGCATTAATTAATCTAATGCACCCAACCTCTCACATTAGACCTTGTTGTGGTTACTAGTTAAGCCGGGCGGGTCCGGGTAGCTTTACACCAAAACTTAGTCTAACCTCGGGTTTCAAGCGCGACATGACCAACTACTCACATTGGGTCTTATTGTTTGTAGCCACTAGTTAAGCCGGTCGGTTCCGGGTAGATTTATGCTACAAACTCAACCCAACCTCGAGTTGGCCACACTCATATTTTCTAAGTGTCATGTCCATCATTATGTTTACAAACATAATCACAAGTCAATTTTCATGTCATATTTTAAAACCATGTTTTCATGTCATTAATTTTACCCAAACCCAACGCATTCCCATCGCATGTACGTTTCGCATAACATAGATCAAAAGAGGGAACTTGGCAAAAGCATGACAAAAGGGCATAAGGTAATAAGGTTGGCCACAAGTTAAACATGGTGGCATATGAGGCATAAATATGTTCATTTAAACTTGCATGTTACATGCATAACATTCAAACTTAGCGAATAGGTGATACATGGTCCTAGATGACATAGGATGATGACTAGAAGTTCGCATATAACATTATATGCAAGTTATCATAAAGGTTATGAGAGTTCTCATGTTGCATAATGCAACATTCCAAATCAAAGGTCATAGCTTTCTATGCACAAAGTCAAGGTGATAGCTTTACAAACTTGCATAGGGTAAATCTATGCATAACATGATAGGATCAAAGCACAAATCATACTTAGGCCCAAACTCAAACTTGCAACATGTCATATTTAACTTCATAGTTAGAATCTAAGAGTAGTATAGGGCTTACAATGCTATGAAGACTTATAAAATATAAATAAGATTGAGACGAAGCCACTAGCAACTCTAAACACTCTCAAATGATAAGCTCCAATGAAAACCCTTGAGAAACAAGCAAAAGATCCTTGCTTTGATGAAGAAAGATTGAACTTTGGCCTTAAATCAAGCTTAGATACTCTCAAACAAGCTTAGGAACTCTCATATGAATGAATATGGAGGCTATGACAAGAGGGTGGAGGCCATGATTAAACATTTTGGCATAGTTTAGCTATAGGATTGATTTATGATGATTTAGGCTAGGTATTAGGGTCTTTTTATAGATAATTAGGTTAATTTAGACCATAGGATTAACCCTAATTCAGATCTGGGCCATCAATTCACGTCACTAGCCTCCAAAACAGGTCCAAACAGCCAAAATAGGTGCACCAGGCCGACCTGGCCGACCAGGGAGGTCGACCCCCAGGTCGACTCTAGTGTCGACCTGGTTGGGGGGAGGTCGACCCTAGTGTCGACCCCCTGTCGACCTGTCTGGGAGGGAATTTTCCCGCCCAGTCTGTTTTGGCTGAATTTGAATTCTAAATTCAAATTTGAACTGTTTTTGAACTTGAAATTTTCTGAAAACATTGATGGGCCATAACTTGGTCATACGGACTCCGATTTTCGAAAACTCGGACTCTATTTCGCGTATTTTCCCGAGACGAACGCAATGGCACAACCCGTTTCCCTTGATTTAGATTCTAACACTTAATTCTGCCTTGATTTATGTTATAACATGTTATTCAAAAATACGGGTTGTTACAGTTTCCTAATCAACACGTTAAAATGGTTAAGTGTTCTCAAAATAACCTAACCCCCACCCATCAGTTTGGTTAACATGTTGTATTGCTTAAGTGTTGCCTTAATTAACTTAACCCTACCATTCTTAGCCTGCCTGTTCCTTAGCTCTAATTCATTCATTAAAGCACCAACCTCTCACATTACATATATATTGTTGCGGTCGCTGGATGTGCCGGGCGGTTCCGGGCAATCTTACACCGCAACTCAATCTAACCACCGGTTTTTTGGCTTAATGCGCTAACCTCTCACATTAGATCTGTATTGTTACGGTTGCTGGATGTGCCGGGCGGTTCCGGGCAGTCTTACACCGTAACTCAATCTAACCTCGGGTTGGGCATATTCATCTTTTTATTAATTTACATATTTACCATTTATGTTTATATGTAAATTATCCACCAATGTTGTCAACTCAAGTCATGTCCTATTTACCCTCTAAATTTCGTGCATGATTCTTAGGTATACAAATTATACCATTTCATGTCATTAGTCATTTAAATGATTATGAGCCAACTTATGCCAATAACATGTAATTTAATATTTTTCCCAACGTATCCCTCATTATTCGTTCACATAAATTACGTAGAGTGTTAGGCTCGCAAATTAGCCTAACTCTTAAAGAAAGGGAAAAGCAAAGGGACATGTAACATTCCAACGACATAAAACAGTATAGATCAACTAAGCATGTGTGATATAAATTTGGCATAATACTACAAAAATTTAATTAAGCATGTAAATGTCAACTTACATTTGCATTGGACCAAATTAACATAGATCTAAACATCTAAGCATATAGATCTAGGCATATAAGCATATATGAACATGATTTAGCTTATGGTCCTGCATATAACATATCATAAAAGAATCACCAAATTTATATACAACATGATAGGTTCATCACCAAATTAATATACAACATGATAGATTCATCCCCAAATTAATATTCAACATGATAGGTTCATCACCAAATTAATATACAACATGATAGGTTCATCAAAAAATTAATATACAACATGATAGGTTCATCACCAAATTAATATACAACATGATAGGTTCATCATCAAATTAATATACAACATGATAAGTTGTATCAAGCACAAAAGTCATGTAGGCATGGGTAATTTCAGAATTGCTATAGGGATAAACATGAATCAAAATACAATTATCTTACAACTAGGCACAGTTCTAGTTTCGCTTCATTACAAGTCATGACTTTTATTTGTTCAAATCTAAAGAATAACCGAACTTACAAACAAAAGAACAAATCTTGTTTTCTAGGATCTGATTTCTGAAACTGAAAAGCTATCCTTTGATGTAGACTATTGATTCTCTAGTTTGGACTTGATTAGGGACTTTCTAACTTGATTTCTAATTTAAAGAAAAATGGAGGCTACGCTAGTTTGGCCATGGACAACATGACGGCTTCAGAGAGCAAGGTTATGTGGTTTTAGGGTTGAGGGTTGGGGTTGTTTATATAGAAATATAGATTAATGAGAGCCATTAGATCAACCTCGGAGTAATCAGAGCCATCTAGACCAAACAGAGCCAACCGGAAGTCGCCACATATGCCCTAATGACTCTGAAAAACGTCACTGGACAAAATAGCCCAGATTTGACCGAGGTGGTCGACCCCTACAGGGGGGGTTGACACCCCAGTCGACACCCCTCTTGGGGCGTTGACACTTATGTCGACCCCCCATAGGGGGATTCAACCCCTATAGGCGGGAGTTTTCCCACCTAGCAGATTCTCAGAATTTTGAATTTCGAACTGCTTTTTGATTTAATTATTATTTATATTTAATTTCCGTTTAAACTTGAAATCTTCTGAACTCCGTAATGTCTTCATACGGTGTCCGATTCACGCAAACTCGGACTCTATCTCAAGCAGAATTCCGAGGCAAACGTAATGGCGAAACCCGTTTCCCCTAATTTCCACTTTTAAAATTATTTATTCTTTAATTAGTTACTTTAATGTGCACAGAAAATACGGGGTGTTACACCTAGACTTGGTTCCCACTTTATAACTAGATTTCTACGAGGCCCTTATATCCCATTGGAAAGGACCCCCACTATCATAGCTTGTTAATCTCACAATTTTAACTTAACATGTTTGATTTCATTAATAAGCCAAATATAATCACACGTTATAGTCCTTGGTTGTAATTAACATTTCTAATTAAATGTAGTTTTTTTATACAACCCTTCCCCATGTCACTTGTTGTCTAATCAAGTCCAGTCTATTCCAGTTTACATGTTTTTCAATTACATGTTATTTAGTGTCCAATTAAGTGCAATTTATTCTAATTCATAAATTTGAATATTCTTTAATTAAGATTTATTCCAATTTATAGTCCATTATTTGAATATAATATTCACCAATTCTAATCATGCTCAAAATCCTCATTTTGACATATTTCCAATATTATTCCCATTTTTATGCAATTTAAATGATAAAGGCCTAGGCTCTCATTGGCCTAGGCTCAGCGCATAAATAAATAAAAGGGAGAAATTGGTTAAGGCTACTCGTAAGGCATAGACTCGGAAATGAACAAAATAAACAAAATAGGACATTGCGAGGTTGTAAATAAGAACATAGTAGAGAAGGGGGCAAAGAAGAAGAATTACTTGCAAATAAATAAATAATTGCAAGGAATAAACATAGGCAGCGAATAGATTGAATGATAATTTACAGAAAACAAACTTATATACACTATAAATGTAGAACTTGTGGATTCCAACTATTTTACTGTCTCAATCCTTCTTACATAAATAGTTGATCTAAAATCACATAAAACTCACAAAGAAAGATTGCAAATCCAGAAAAAGGCCTTGGAATAATAATAATAATAATCCCTTCAGATCTACAATTGGACAACACTTCGACTTATTGCGTAATTTTATTTTATTTTAAAGCAAAACGGAGTAGAGGTGAAGAAAATGAAGAAGAAGAGGTGTAAGGGAAAAGTGAGGAGTTGCAGTCAATTTATAGGTGTTGAAGGATAATTCATGCCTTAGGATTTTAGGTTTTTAATATCATCTCTTGAAGACATATCAACAAAACATTAGGAAAAAGACTCCAAAAGACACTGAGCAGGCTCAACATCGTGCTGCGCACGAAATTGTGTCCGGGTGTATTGGGTCGACCCGCCTTCTATGTGGGTCGACATATGGGTCGACCACATGGTCCCTAGGTCGACACAGGGGTCGACCCACTAGTCGCCCAATTACACTATTGATTAAGTTTGTTTATTTATTTAATTTTTCTATTTTAAATTTCAAACTTTAACTGATTATAACTTATTTGTTTTTCGTTTGTTTAACACAAACTAAAAGTCCATCCAAAAAAGAATTTCATAACGGATGCAATGGTGAAATCCTTATTTCCAAATTCTGAATACTATTTTAGTTAATATTTGTTTTATTACTCTTCTTTATTCTATTATTGTTTAAAAAATTTGGGGTGTTACATTCTCCTATCCTTAAAGGATTTCATCCCCGAAATTTCCGAGGCTAGAAGAATGTTATGAATATTATTAACCATTTTCTACACCCATCTACTCAACCATAAACCACTGGCATCCATTGTCCTTAGAATTTCTAATGCATTGTATGAACATATAAAAATGTGTTGTGTATATTCCCTAAGACAATGTGAAAATCATGCAGTCTACTGATTTAATTGACTTCCTTAATGCAATTCATGTCTGTTCTGTGCATCCAATATGTATGCGAAAGAATACTAATGATACATATAAATTCTATATGTGTGCAACAACCATTCACCAAAATGCTAATCCAAGTGATGGTTTAACCATTTTTCATGCATGTTTAAGATAAATTAAAATGTGCACACATCCAAATGCAATATGTTGGTGTCCTACTTCAATCGATCCTAGTAGTGCCTAGTATGTGTTTATGCATCCACTTCATCCACAAGCAAACACTTGCATCTACGTGAATCTATTCAACCATAACATGTTCCAGTAACACATTTCAAACCATCCCTACCATCCATAGGCTTCTGTCTAAGAATTAAGATTCAAACGATAGAAAAATAGATTCAAATTCATATCTTAGAAAAGAATTAAGAGGTGCTCTCAAAACGAAGCGGAAAAGAAGCTCGAATCCTATCTTCAGGTTCCCAAGTCACGTCATCACTATTTTCTCCCACTGTATCTTGACTAACTTGATCTCCTTATTTGGTAAAATTTTAACTTCAGATCCTAGTATCTGAGTAAGAACTCTTCTAACTGATGCCCCCTCTATCTCTATATCCTCAAGGGTACTCGACTCTACTACTACCGTGTAATCATGTAGACACTTCCTCAAGTGTGAAACATGGGCCACATCATTAACTCTAGCCAATCTCTTTGGTAGTCTAACTCTATAGGTCATCTGACATATTCTCTCTACAATAGGGAATGACCGTATAAACCTCAGCGCCAACTTCCCTATCGAGCTAAACCAAACAACACTCCTCAAAGGTGACACCTTAACAAAAACCATATCTCCTACTTCGAACTCTAGTTCCGTCCTTCCCTAATCTGCATATGAATTCTTCTTATCCTGAGATGCCTTCATCCTTCCTTGATTCAAATCTACCTTTTATGAAGTCTCTCTAACCATCCCAGGTCTAAGTGGAAGTTTGCCCATAGACTCCCAACAACATGTAGGTGATCTACAGGGTCGCCCGTAAAATGCCTCGAAGGAGGCCATACCAATACTCATCTGATAACAGTTATTGTATGCGAACTCTACCATCGGAAGATGCTCCTCCCAAGTCCCTCCGAAGTCTAGGATAAAAAGCCTCTATAAATCCTCGAGAACCTTAGTAACCCTTTATGTCTGTCCATCTTCCCGAGGGTGATAGGCGGTACTCAATTGTAGCTATTCCTACAATGCCTCCTGCAGGCTCCTCAAAAACTCATCTGTAAAAATGGGGTCTCAGTCACTAATAATACTAGAGGATACTCCATGAAGTCAGACGATCTCTCTAAGATATACTGATGCCAATCAAGTTGTCATCTGTTTGCTCTTGATTGGGACAATGTGAGCGCTCTTAGTCAATCTGTCAACTATAACCCAAGTACTGGTGTTTACCCTCCAAGATATGGGCAACCCGGCTATAAATTTCATAGAGACACTCTTTCACTTCCAATGTGGTATGTTTAGAGATTGGAGTAATCCGCTATGCTTCCTCCACTTAGCCTTCACACGCTGACAAGTCATACATCGAGCTACATATTCTGCTATGTCCTTCTACATTCCAATCCAATGAAAAACCCTCCTTATGTCTATGTACTCTTATCACCACCTGGATGGATAGTCATCCGAGATTGATGAGTCTCCTCTAAAACCGATCTCAACAAATCATCTATTCTAGGAACACACAATCTCCCATCACGACGTGGTCACCCTCTCTCATCCACATAATACCTAGCAAGGTGACTAGAGGTCTTTCCTCCACTGAGTCGGCCCCCACTAAATACTGATCCTCATGCTGAATGAATCCAATGAGCTCTAAAAGAGTAGGTCACACCTCCAACGATACCAACAATCCGAGTTTAAAGTCTGTAGATGGTCTAAAATCAAACAATGAGATGAACTCCAAACTCAGACACTCTACGAATAATGGACTCAAGGCCATTTTCTTCCCACTCAACGCGTCTGCTACCACATTCCCCTTTCTTGGGGTATATGCTATCTCAAAATATAAGACACAAGGAAATCCATCCAATGCTTTTCTTGTAAATCAAGATTTTCTTGCGAGAACAAGTATTTAAGCGACTTTTGATCTGTATAAAGCTCGAATCTCCCACCTAGTAGATAGTATCTCCAAGACTTGAGCGCAAACATTATCGCTGCCAACACTAAATCATGGGTAGGATAGTTCTTCTCATGTTCCCTCAGTTGCCTACTCCTATAGCAGACAAATATTCCTTCCTGCATCAACACTACACCTAAACTCGTGCAGCAAGCATCCGTATAAACTGTAAACGTGTTCATAACATCAGGAAAGTCAAAACTGAAACTGATGTAAGAGCCTTCTTTAATCTCAACAAAAATTCTCGCAATCTACATCCAAGAAAAAACAAGGTTTCGTTAGGTGGGTAAGTGGAGTTGAGATCCGTGCAAAATACTTAATGAACTTTATGTAGTAACCTTCCGAGAAACTCCTAATCTATGTCACATTCTTAGGGGCTTTCCAATCCTGAACCGTGACAACCTTAGCGGGTTCAACGTTATGCCCTCTCTAGAGACAACATACCCCCAAGAACCTTACTTCCTTCCACTAGAAATGACACTTAGAAAACTTCACCTCCAGCTGATGTGCTCAGAGTGTATGGAGGACCTCTCACAAGTGCATGACGTGCTCTTCCTCGCTCCTCGGGAAAACCAAGATATCATCGACAAAAACAACTACAAAATTGTTTGGTATTCCCTAAATACCCAGCTCATCAAATCCACAAAGTACATCGGTGCATTGGTTAGCCTAAAAGGAATAGCCAACAACTCAAAGAATCTGTCCGGAGTCCTAAAAGTAGTCTTGTCTATGCTGTCATCCTCTGCCCTAAGCTAATGAAAACCTATAGCTAAATCCAACTATGAGAAAACGAAGCACCCACTATCTAGTCAAACAAGTTATCTATCCGTCGGAGTGGGTGCCTATGCTTCATAGTGAGCTTATTCAACTCCTTATAGTCCACACATAGACGGAGGGAGCCGTCTGCCTTGGTCGCGGAGATGACTTGTGATCCCTACTCAGAATTGCTCTGTCTAATAAATCCTTTCTCGAACAAATCACCGACTTTCTTATTAATCTCTCTCCTCTCTCTTGGAGCCATATGGTGCATTGGCAAGGCAATAGGCTTAGCATTCTCCATCAATATATCCGGAAATATATCTCACAATTGGGAGGTGACCCTCTCACCTCCTCCAATACATCTGGAAAGTCTCTAACTATGGGTACCAAACCGATATCGTTTACAAAAGCATCTAAGGAATCAAAAAAAAACTGAGCATAACTGACCCTCGTGGGTTGCAAGAAATCTACGGTGACCTAACATAGCATGTCAAAAGCCTAACAACTTTTCTCTCACAATCAAGGATGGAATCATACCTGGCCAGCCAATCTACCCCTAGAATAAGAACGTAATCCAAAAAACAAAATATATTTGCACCACACTCGAACTCGATGCCAAGAATAGAAATCCTCAAACCGCTACACATTATATATAGGTGAACCATACCTCTTACAGGGTTTGAGACAACTACGGGTTCAAAACTATAGAAGTATCTATGTGTAGACTATTAATAACAAAACTGGATATGAAAGAATAAGAAGCACCAAAATCGAACAAAGTCCTAATATGAGAGTCAAAAAGAGAAATTAAACCTTCTACAGTGACTTTCCTTCCCCAGCCCTAACTACCGCTACTAGTTTGAGTTGCTTCAAGACATCAAATTGGGCTCCGATTGATCCTGCCACTATCCCTGCTTCTGAGGGCATTGCATGCTGTAATGTCTCATCTGTCCACACTGAAAACAAGCACCTTTCTTTGTATTCCTATAGTCTTTGACAAAGTTCCCCACCATTCCACAACCATGACACTTAACTTCGTTCTTGAATTGCGCCATCTCAGGTTTCTCTCCCTTCTTTACTGCACCCTTCTTGGGCCACCACCTTTCCATTTCAGTATTTGGCTTGGCCGCCTCAGTCTTATTCTCTTTCTTACTCAATTTTCCATCTTCATGCATCATAGCCATATCCACTAGCCTCTCAAACGTAGCTCCCATAGGGATATGTGTCATTGCTAGTTCTTGGAAGGGTTGGTTTGGCCCCCTCGCAAATCTCAAACCCTTCCGGTGTGTAGTGCTAACTAGATACAAGCCAAACCTTGCCAACTCATTAAAGCTATTTACATACTCCTTAACCGACATACTACCATGCCTCAAACTCAAGAACATTTTTAATTTCATTATTTCTTCGGCTTTTGATAAGAACTTCTCCTCAAATCTATCCTTGAACTCATCCCACGTCTCCACCGCTCGCTCTGCCTGAGCTACCTCCCATCAATAAGATGCTTCCTGTTAACCCTCTTTTTGGTAAAAGAAGTATCGGGCCAAATCGAAGCCCAAATGCGTAGCCAATCAGGTTAGACAGATCGCATTCCAGGAAGCCCCGCAGAAGCTCAGCCCGAAGTAGCCGCATATCGGGCCAACCAAGTTGATATATCACCGCGGAAGACTCGCTCTCCCAGTCAACCGAGAGAACCGCTCTCGCACAAGGCGTATCGACCGAGTATTTCGGGTCTACATGAAATATCTAGCTGAGTTGTTCAAATACTTGGCCCGACTCTCAAGGAAGAAAAAGTGGTCAACCATATCCGGAGAAAGCTCTACTTTTGATATACCTCACCATGGATGCCATGTCAGCTACAACTTCCGAGGATACTATTTTTGAATAGTGGAATCAGTCTTCAGCCGCTATTCTAGCCAAGTGATGGACTCCACGTGACCGAGCTTTCCCGGAAAGGCCGGGCCATGTCACAATAGCCCACGCTACTATCCCCGCCTATAAATACCTCAAAGCTTAAGGAGGAGGGAGAGGATTTTCTAACCTTTCTTTTTTCGGCTTATGATACTTCTTCTTCCTAGAAAAACATTTTCTGGAAGAGAAAATAGTCGCCTTTTCTCTTTTCTACAAATAGAAAAAGCATTGTACTTGTAATCAAAAGCAAAAGTAATATATATAAAATGGACGTAGACACCGTCTTTGCCGAATCACTATAAAAATTCTATGTGTTTTCCCCATTTTCATTACTTTTCTCTGCATTTCATAATCAGTATTCGTGCGATCTACGCACAATTAAGGTATGATCGTCACTTATGACCAATTTTTGACGTCAACACATTGGCGCGCCAAGTAGGGGGATTTACCTTAATCCATGGCGAACAAACGAAAGAAAGATACAACATCCTCTCGTCCCGTAAACACCGCTGTAGCCGATACTAATGCTACAGAAACCAGTCACGAAGTTTCCTCTTATGAAGATATGTCTCGATTTTTTACCTGGGACTACATGAATAAAATCATGGTTGAATTAAGAGACCACATGACATCTCAGGAAAAACTCCTCGAACGACAACGGCAGTTGATGGATCACCTTCTCTGTCGACTAGAGAGAGGATTGAACGCTTCAACATCAATTCCTACACAGGCCGAGACTGGGGAAACAACTGACCTTCGGTCTGCACAGAATTAGGCCACTGATCAGGCTACACCTTTATTTCATCCTGGTTTGGTCCCACCAACCGATCGATCCCAGCCGGGAGTATCGCTTCCAGCGACCAGCGCAGCTGTAGCTGTAGAACCTCAGGAGGCTCGCGATCAAGATCTAGATCATTCGAACACTTTGCCTCCACTCTTGGGAACAACTCGACTTATCAAACCAGTCGAGTAGCCACTGAGTCCATCAAAATCAACGCCATTCCTATTACAACCCGGAATCTTACCACAGACTAGTCTAACCACTCTTCACCTTCAACCAAGAGCTGGTGCGGCCTTCCCTTCGAACCAGGGAAGCCACCCCGCTATACCAGTCCTTATAGTGGCAGAAGAAAATGCTACCGTAGACCATACTAACCTCGCTCCCACCAGGGGCACCTTCGAGCTCCGAACATCACATGCTATGCTGGACCGGCATAGTCCCTCCGTTGCGGGTACGGCCCGACCCACTACTCCTTAAATTCAAGAGGGGCCATTCTCCCTAGAACCACCTACCAGAGCTCACCTTCCCTCACACCTTCACTTAACTCTCGGAAGACAAGCCCAGCCAATGGTCGCCCTTTCAAGCATGCTTTTGCCAGATCCTCGCACTGAAGCTTCCCCGAACACTGAACTAAACTCAGGGGAAAGACTCCTTAGAGATGGAAGCCATCTTGCAAGCAGCATCTGACGCTTTACTCGAGGCACTTCCTCGCAGCAAGACATAGATAATGTCAATTGCAGCCCTTTTACTAGGGAAATCAGAAACTCCCGTAACCCTCCAAACTTCAAGTTCCCAGCTATCGAGCCATGCAACAGTCGCACTGATCCAACCATCTACCTCATGCGATACATGCGACATATGGAAGTACTCGGTGCATTGACCAACGTCATGGCTAAGTGCTTCCTGCTCTTTCTCACTGATATAGCTGGAATGTGGTTTCGACAGCTGACAATAGAGTTGATCAGCAGCTGGAACACTCTGGTCACCCGCTTCATCGAGCAATTCAAAGTACATATCTCTCGACCGAAGAGCATTATGTTCTTATCCACCATCAAGCAACAATCAGGAGAAATGCTCATATCCTTCCTCGAAAGGTTCAACGCGGCAGTAGCATCAGTCGATTAGCCCCAGCCATCGATGGTACATATGGATGCCATTGCAGGACTTTAGAACCGATCGGACTTCTCAATCTCTTTAACCAGGGATCCACCTAAGGATGTAGATGACTTCTATTCCAAGGCTGAGTGAATCCTCCGACAAGAAGACGCTGGCACTGAGATGGAGAGCCTTGAGGTCCTAGCTACCAAACAACAAGGTCCACTCAATAACAACGGCCACGATAAAGGAAGAAGAATGGCCTTGGAAAAGAGAGAGCATCATGTGCGACCTCGGATCGAAAGTAAGTATGACCAGAATACCGAACTCAATTCCTCTCTGCTCGATATCTACCTTGACATACGAGTGTCCCTGCCCACTCCAAGACCACTTCGACGAGAACCAACCCAGATGGAGCTCGATTCTAGTAAACATTGTGTGTTCCATAACATAGCTGGGCATAGCATCGATGAATGCCGCCATCTGCGTGATCTCATTGAGGATCGAATCAGAAAAGGGGAGCTTTACGAATATGTCAAGAGTCGTGCCCCTGCCTTGCCGCCATGGCCTTCTGCCCAAGCTCCTCAGGTCAACCCACGAGCTCCTAGAAACGGAAGGGACGCTGATACTAGCACTAGCGACATTATCATTAATTAGATTTTTTTGATGTATTTCTACCAATAAAAAGGACACCTTAATGTACCCATGTATGGGGTTAGGATTTATCTCCTAGGCATGCTCTAGAATCAATTGACGTCCTCTTAAAATTTCTTTGTAATAATTCATTAGTTGCTATGAATGTTCTTTTTCAAATATGGATAATGTTTGGGAAACTCTAAAGCCGAGCATGGATAGTGCTCGCCCCCCTCTTTTAATGTGGTCAGCACGAAAGTCTACCGCTATATCTTAACACCTACTCCCCTAGCCGAGTGTGGTATACTTCTCTAAGATGAGTATGGATGATACTCACCCCTTCTTTCTCTACACCGCAAGCTTCTACCCCTCACTGGATGCACAAATCTAACATGAGTCGAGCATAGAAAACACTTTCCCTAAGACGAGTATGGTTAATACCCGCCCTCTCTAAGCCGAGCATGGTTAATACTCGCCGTCTCTAAGCCGAGTATGGTTAACACTCGCCACTAATCCGAGTATGGTTAATACTCTTCACCTCTCAAAGCCAAGTGAAATAAAATGCTCGATCCATTAGCCTTCTCCAAGCCGAGAATGGTTTATTTTTGTCTTTGTAGGAACTAACTCTCATGAAGGCGATCATCATCTCGGCCTTAATACGGTTTTCGATAGTCGTCAGTTTTTTGGCTTTAATACGACGCAGTTCGGTCATCGATTTTTGGCCTTAATACAACATCGGAACCGTCAGAATTTTGGCCATAATATGGTCCGGTGTGACCATAGCTGCTCGAGCAATTGTGCTTCGATTCATATTTCAGAACGCACCTCCCTCTGTCGAAGAAGATGCATTCTGAGGGGCAAAGTGTTAACCCTCTTTTTAGTAAAAGAAGTATCGAGACAAATCGAAGCCCAAATGTGCAACCAATCGGGTTAGACATATCGCATTCTAGGAAGCCCCGCAGAAGCTCAGCCCGAAGTAGCCACATATCGGGCCAATCGAGTCGATATATCACCTCAGAAGACTTGCTCTCCCAGTCAACCAAGTGAACCGCTCTCGCACAAGGCGTATCGACCGAGTATTTCGGGTCTACATGAAATATCCAGCTGAGTTATTCAATACTTGGCCCGATTCTCAAGGGAGAAAAAGCGGTCAACCATATCCGGACAAAGCTCTACTTTTGATATACCTCACCATGGATGCCACGTCGGCCACAACTTCCGAGAATACTATTTATGAATAGTGGAATCTGTCTTCAGCCGCTATTCTAACCAAGTGATGGACTACACATGTCCGAGCTTTCCCTGGAAAGGTCGGGCCACGTCACAACAGCCCAAGCTTCTATCCCCGCCTATAAATACCTCAAAGCTTAAGGAGGAGGGAGAGGATTTTCTAACCTTTCTTTTTTTAGCTCATGATACTTCTTCTTCGCAGAAAAACATTATCTGGAAGAGAAAATAACCTCCTTCTCTCTTTTCTCCAAATAGAAAAAGCATTGTACTTGTAATCAGAAGCAAAAGTAATATATATATATATATATATAGTGGACGTAGGCACCGTCTTTGCCTAACCACTATAAAAATTCTGTGTGTTTTCCTCGTTTCCTTTACTTTTCTCTGCATTTCATAATCAATATTCATGTGATCTACACACGATTGGGGGTTGATCGTCTTTTATGACCAACTTTTGACGTCAACACTTCCCTATTCAGTTGCCAAGCGACTAACTGAATTCTCCTGTTCTCATTTATCTCTAACAATTTGAACACACGATCGGTCTCCTTATTCCAACTACTGGATTAGGTGGCACTATTGCAGATGCAGTTGGGCGTGGGGCATTTCCTTGCGCTTTGTCAGGCGTCATAGCTTCAGCATATCTGTAGAACCATGTCGGAATGGGAATGCCCTCTAGGAACTTAGGAGCCTCGGACATGATAAAATGAGAAGAGACAAGGATTCAAAAAGAAATCAGAGGAATATTGTAATTTGTAGGATCTAAATTAACCCTAGAGGGGGTGAATGCGGTTTATTGCAGTTTTTCACTGAGTAATAAATAATAGCAACACAGATAATAATCAAAGTAAATGCGGAAAAAGAAACAACACATAATTTACCGAGATTGGCAGAACCTGCTTACTGCTGCATTCCTCAATGTTTCTACGAGGTATTAAAACAATATTTATGCTTACATTCCCCTGTAAACTCACGATACCCACTCCCACCTGTTCTAATCTTATGCTCAAAACCCTACACTGATCTCCATCCCCAATATCAGATTTCCCTAAATTACAAACCCATAACTCGTAAACCCTAGTTTGGAAAACTTGTATACTTCAAAATTATTACAAAATAAAAACTTAAAATAGAATAAAACAAAACCCATATGTTTAAATAAGTTAAGTATAATCAAACTTGGCCCCTTTTTTTCTTTATCACTTGAGAAATATGTCAGCTTCCTCTTTTATTTTGAAACTCGTGATCTTCGGCTTTCACTAATGGCAACATTAAGGTTTCTCAACCTTCGGATTATCTGCCGATTGATTGATCGTGTTCTTGCTCTTCTTCTGGTGCTCTGATAATCTTCGTTCCTGGTCTTGTTGAGATGAAATCATTCTCTGAAATTAGTACGTGATTTTACCCCTTTTTACTTTCGATTATTGCTTGGTTGTTCGATTTCATTCCCCCACTGCTTGTGATAAATTCGTGTGTATTTATAGGGTTTAAAAATCCTGAAATATCTAATTCTTATTGTTTCTTACGGCTTGAATTATTTTTGCGAGATTGGTTTTGCAATTTGATTTTTTTCTCTTTTGAAAATATCGATTTAATACTTGCCGTAGATTCACCTTTTTGGAATTTTGATTGAATCTTTCTTGTTGAAAATAAAAGATCTCGTATATGCTCATTTCTTGAAACTTTGAATTGTTTATTCGGTGGAATCATTCTCCCTTGCCAAAAATAAAACTTTTAATAGTTCTTCGATTTGTATTCGTATGTATGGTCGAATTAAAAAAATCCTTTGATCCATACTGATAAGAACTGATCACTTATACTCTTGCCTTAAAACAAATTCGAACAGATACTATGCTCAATCACCGATGAGAACAGATACTTATATTGATAAGAACAAAGGATATATGATATGCCTAGAACCTCTGAATAGATACCATTGCAATTCAGATCACTTGAACTAGACATTGTATATATATGATACTCTTGCGTTCACTTTCCCATTCTGACCTATTTGTGTATTCTGCTCCATATCACTTTTTGTCCATGTTCATGTGTCCATGTTGCCTGCTTTTTCTTTGTTTGCTGGTTGGGTTGCATGCCATGTTACTTATTCATCCATGCTTGCATATACATGTATAATTGAAGCTGCATGCTTATATGCCTTTGATCATGTACATGTATTCAAACTGATCTATCCTTGATCACTGAGCATTCTGCTATGCTACATGTTGATCAGCTCATCCCTCTAGTGTTGCATTATGTCTTTATTGCTTGGGTTTTCTGATTCATACATGAACATGAAAAAGTCTTCATGTATATTATGATGCCACTATGCTTGTAATTGATGCACTTGCCAGTTTACATTTTGCTCTTATTTCCTTGAATTTGAGTTGTGTTGGTTGAACTAGTAAATGCATAAAAATGTGCATATAACTGTGTTATACATTAGCTTGAATTCGAATTATGTGCTTGCCTTCTTTGTTGTTGCTTGCCTCTTCATTGATTTATTGTCAGTGTGCATACTTGAACCTTATGGACTTCCTATTGAATGTTTGTCTTGGTTCATGTACTTGGCTGCATCTTAACCCTTAGTTGCTTTTCCACATGCCTTGGTTGGTTGAACCATACCATATTTCCATGAGCATGCCACTTAAGCTGCACTGTGTATACTTGAAAAAATTGAGTATAAAATAAAATTCAGCAAACCACAATAGTTGAATTATGGCTATTCAGGATCACCTAGTTTTAAATGCTGGTTCTGATAAGCAAACCAGTATAGTTGTGTCAGTACTGATCTGTGAGCACTAGAGATCAGTCTACCTTATGGTACTTATAGTAAATTACTGTGAATATCACAAGCAGTCTAGACTCAAATAAATGTATGTATAGCAGACCAAGTCCAGAAAAATGATGAGAAATACACCAAAATTCTAAGGTAAATAAAATTTAAAATAAATTTATATTCGTCTACAATTGAATATATTTTTGTTCCATTTTACTGTGTGTGTTTCTATGATAGGTATACAGGTGACTGGACTGGATATTGAAGCACGATTAAAGACAAAGTATATGAGTCTGTATGTGAAATTATGTATATATATACATATACGTATATATATATAACTGAATGAATCGAATGAAATATAGTGAGGAACCAATGTAATATGTGACCGATAGTGTTATATAATAGTGAACTGTAAATAGTGGAGTCAGAAATTTGTACTATCTCAAATGTTGAAGTAAAATGTTTATTTGATTAAAAATACTGTTTGAATATCGAATTGTGTGCAGTAGTATTTTATTCAAGAAAAATATTTATTTCTTGTGTGAGATGCAACATGAAATAGTACAAATACAAACACATTTATATAATATACATATATATATTTGTTATCATCAAACAAAAATCATATTGTTATCCTCAACAATCTCCCCCTTTTGGTGATGACAAATATACACTAAGATTTTGAATGTGATAAATGTGTTTGATTGTGAGATGTAGTATTCCCCATATATGTATGCTCCCGCTATAACTGAACTCCCCATATATATATATATATATATATATATATATATATATATATATGCATATAAGTGAGTCTGAATTCAATTGAATTTCCAATATTAAAATTTTCTTGAATTATTCACTCATCAATCAAAATCTTGACCATTCTCCCCCGTTTGTTATCATCAAAAGGATAATAGAAATCGAAATAGTGATGAATATAGTCTAGAAATATAAATTCAAATCAAGAGGGAAAATATATATTGTAAATATCATTTAATCAAATAAAAATCATAATATTCTTCAAATTAGAAGCAAATTTTACTTTTCTGAATAATGGATTTACGGTTGACTTTAGAAAGATGAGGAGAGTTTTTAAAATTTAAATATAGGATTTATGTATTCCATAATTTTCGAATAAATTTCAAATTAACAACGCATAACTGCTAGGACTTCTAAATGAGGTCAATAGTAACTTAAATTTGTTAAGTATTTTCTAACCATGCATAACCGATAGGACTTCTAAATGAGATTAGAAGAATACTTAACTTTATCCTCTCTTATATGAGTTCCATCCATGCACAACTGCGAGGACTTTAAAATGAGAATGGAAGCACATACAGAGATTAAGGTGATTCACCCATGCATAACCGAGTGAACTTTTAAATGAGAGTGAATACCAAGGATTTTATTTCAAAATATTTCCTTATTTCCAAAAAAAAATTTAAACTCCGTACATTATGTAAAACCATAATGAATGCCAGAAAGATTGTAGATAAAGGAGATGATCGTGATATAAGCAATAATTCAAAATTATTATAAAATCTGTCCAATCATCATGAGAATTTAAATAACATCCCATCTTGTTATGACATATACTATAGTCATGACTCATCACAATTTCATAAATCTAATAATAATTTTGATGACTTTCAAAATGGTTCAATTTGGTCAATAATTTCAATTTTTTGAAAAATAATCAAAAATGATTTTAAAATTGAAAATATCAATTTCACGAGGGTTTTTTGAAATATCTATGCAAGTTGAAAATTAGTTTCAAAAAATTAATCAGTTGAATGCGAAACTATCTAATCTTCTTAAACTGATTTCTCCTAGACAATTTTAAAAGACTTGTAATTCAAATTGCCCATAGAATCAATGAAGTCTAGTCACTATATTTTCCAACATATTGTGCAGTCATCAAGTTCTGTCAAACACTTCTATTTCTTTTATTAGAGCAGCAGAAAATTAGTTTCAAAGCAAAATTCACAGAAGAGAAATTTCATAGCATCTTTAATAAGCACAAGGGAAAATCAATGATTTTAATCAAAAGCAAGTTATTTGAAATCACTTGATGGAATTTATTTTTAGAATTCAAATCCAAATACGTACCCACGAGATTCAACATATAATCAATCACAAATGATTTCAAAATCAAAAGTCAAGCTAAGCCAGAAACTTTGAAATTATCACTACTTATAAATCATAGCTTCCAAGTAATGTGCTATATTGAGTGCAAATTTTCAAGTTTTTACAAGATTAATTAGCATAAACTCAAAACAACAAAGATGTTAAGTCGCCTATGAACGACGTTTTAACTAACTAAGAAAACAATCATCCATGCAATAATAATGATATAATTATCTAAATTAGAAAACAAACATCCATAATAACATCCATAAAATAGGTAAAACCTATCTAAAATGACTGGTGCCGATTCAATGTCAAAATGGTTAATTTATAGCAATAGTGTCAGAATAGCTAGCAATAACACGCTAACTGGTAAAAATGTGAAATTCAGACTAGTCAAACTACATTTTAATTAATTCATTTATTACTAACTAGGTTAAAATATCTTAGAAAAATATATTTTAAGAATATTAAATCAACTAAGATTCTTTTAGTATGTTACGAAGTAGGTTAGTGAGAACGAGAGTTCGAATGTCCAATGGATTGTGGCGATCATGCACCGACTCAAGAGTGAGCAGCCTTGGACGTCTTATAGGATGAACATCGTCTTGATCCAAAGAATCTTCGATGTCGGTTGTTTGACTTTGTTGAGGTAAGTGAGTAGGAACTTGGCACTACACCAAATGTGCAAATAAGAAACACATGGGTTTTTCAACTTGAAACACCATTTTACTGTTTTCAACGCCGCAACGCGTACATTGTGTCTTTGTAACTACCTATTCGATTCCTTGTATATCTTTTATTTTTGAAATATTTAATTCTAATTTAAACATGACAACCTTTGGAAAAACAAGATAACGTCCCTGAACAACCTACTTTGGCCGCTTCTTTTCCTATCAAATCTTTATCAGTTATTTTTCCAAACATTTATCCGTTTATCAATTCCATTTACGTCTTACGGCTCCAGTTAATTTCCTTCTTCCTCATGAGGTAACGCGTTCCTTTAAAGTTGCAACATCAGTATATTCATATAAGTCGATTTGAACATATTGATTTGTTTAAATCGATTTGCATCTAATAATTTGAGTAAGTCGGTTTATATACATCAATTTGTATATAATGATTTACGTACGTCAATTATTATAATTTAATTTGTGTATATCGATTGGTATTCATTGGTTTGTTTACATTAGTTTCATTCCTCTTTCCCTTAGCTTCACAATTTGCGTCGATTATTATGCTGGTAGTTCTTTGTTTGTATGTGGTTTTTGGTTAGTGTTTGGATTGTAGATGGGTTATATGTTTTGTTACAATCTTCTCTGAAATGAGTGTGCACTGATGTTGTTTAATGAAATGTTTAAGCCATATTTTCCTAATAATACCAGGTTTTTGGGGATGTCCTCACGAAAAAGGTTTTTAGGCTTACATATACGAGAATAACAAGTAACCCTCTGCACATAAAAATAATAAAATAAAATAAGAAAAGAACTTTATGGGTCATCAAATTAGCTGATTAACTGTAGAAATTTGGTTGGGTTAAAGAATTCAGATCCTATTATTTAATGAAAGCGTAATCTCCTACTTACAAAAAAACCAGGAAGTGCAGCTCTTTGTTTATACGTTATCAGTTGCATCTGCATAGGATTTGATGTTATAAAGATGCGAACTATTAGCAGCAGCAAAATGCTTGCGTTCCAATGTTTGCTAAAAGAAAGTTAACAGTAGCAATATCTCTCCATTGTATATTGTATTTTATCTAAATTATTTTTTGGCTTTTCTAATGCTTATGAATCACATGTCCATGCATGACAGTGCTAGTCGATTGAATATTTTCTTCTACATCTCCGGTAACGACTCGGATTTCGCCCGGACCTAATCGATCGCAAGATCGACCAAGATCGTTCAAAACCCGGATATGTTAACTCTGGGAATACAACACATCAGAACAAATAACAGAAGACTTTTATTACATCATGATAATGTTACATCAGAGTACAGAATATATTAGAGTACGTCGAATATAATAATACAGCGGAAGATTAAATTACAATAAATGTAATAGACTATAGCAGAACAATTAAATTAACACAGCGGAAGCCTATCAATGCTCTGGACACAGCTCTAAGCTTCGATCCAGAATCATGCTCAATATATCTGCAAATAAGCTACTCGACTACCTATGCAGAAAAGAGGACACCCGAGTTTGCAAAGTGAAACAAACTACGGGTCAGTCATGGGACTGATACGAAAAATCTTTCCTAACTTATCTAGCAATATGGCTAATCACAGGACCACGCTGCTAATGCGGAACGGGCTTACTTCATTGGATTGCCAGTGCATGGAATAAAGTAAATCGTTAAACAACGCAATGCTTTTTAGAAAAATGAAACCATTATAAGACTCAAGTTCCATCACACAATGCAACGCAAACCGGAGGATAGAGTTTTACCTTATAATGGTCAAAAATGCTTGATACGATAAAATGGATTTGATATTATTATTAGTCTATATATGTTTCAAAAAAACATTTCAATCATAATGTATCAATCATATACGTCATAGCCACCATATACTATGTCGCCATACTAGCACATGGTGTCGTATTGGGAGTTGGATTTCCATCATGATTCAAGGCTAGGAACAATCTTCTTACCGATTCGAGACACTCTAGCAATGTCTCAGGATTCAGACACTGGCGAACCGTCGTGTAACGACCCGGAAAATCTGAACCAATTAAAAATTTTTAAATTGGCTATTTTAGTTGATTTTAAATATTTAAAATAAATATTTTAAATGATAACGATGAAAAGTAAGCTTGAATCGACATTTGAAAACGAACATAATTAATTCTAATTATAAACAAGGCCTGAAATGGCTCGGTAGTTTCAAATTTTCATTTCAAACTTTAACTAACTGTACCGGGTGCAAAACAAAACGGATTTGAGTGAAATCAAAAATATTTAAATTTGTTAGTGAATACCTTTCTAAAGAATCTGAAAAATCGAAGTTTCATAGCGGAAAGCAAAAGTTATGGCCAAATGAATTTTCAGAAAGGTCGCTATGGAATTTATATAGCCCGTGAAAATGGCCATTTTGCAAACGACCTCGGAATTCGACGAATCCACTTTTGTTGGATCCGGGATGTGAGGTTATTGCTAGGTTTCAAATTTCATAATTTTTGAAGCTAGTATGTAAGCGTAGCAAAGGAAAATGTGTTTTTGTCAATTACAGTTAAATTGGATCGACCAGAAAAGGGCCATTTTACAAACGGTCTCAGAATTCGACGAAACTAGTTTTGTTGGGACCGTATCGTCAAAACATAGCTAGATTTATTTTTCTGGAATTTTTCGAATCAGTTTGTGGCCCTGGCAAATTGAAATGTACGTTCAAATCAAATATTGGATGTTTTATATTTTAATCTGAATGAAAACTGACTGAAACAGTCGAATGGGCCTATGAAACATATCCCATTGTGTTCGGAATGGGGGTGAAACGCTAGGGACGACAGTCGTTGGGTTTGGATTGGGGTTCGTGTGTGAAAGAGGGTATTTTAGAGATTTAAAAATATATGAATTAATAAAAAAATTCATTGGTCCAAACGCATTCTCTCTCCCCGCTTTTCCTGGAAACCCCAAATCGAACGACGACCGCCGTTCGAAACTTCCTAGTCCATTTCTAACCGCCACACGCGTCGATAGCCCTAGCTCCAGTTCAACTTTCTGTCAAGCTTCCTCCCCTCTCCACATCTAGACTAGGGTCATCCCCTATCGTCGAGTTTCGCCCGAGATCTCGAGCTCCAAAGTTTCGACATTCGAGAGCTCGCCGCCCCCATGATCTGAGTTCGGACTCGACCAAACCACCGGCGTCGGGTGCGGGATTCGGAGCTCTACGACATTGACTTCTCTGATCGCCTTCCAGCTTCAAGATCCGTGCGAAAATTGGCGACCTAGGTTTGAACAAAACTGGAAGGTATACGGTTTAATTTATTTTAAACTATATTATATTATTTTAAAGCGCTACCGTTTTTGATTTCATTGTAAAAATCATATCTTTTTCATTTCTTGACCAAATTCAATGAAACAAGAGACAGTGGACTCGTGCAGACGCCTTCTACATTCTAGAAGAGACCGCATATTTTTCTGAGCCTTCTGCTATTTTTGGTGGAGTGGAACCCAACGTGATATTTCTAAATTATAAACGATAAGGAAAACGACGATGTATAAATTATATAATCGATGTATGATTTATATAAGCGTTGTACACCTCTTGTATAAGCGTTGTATAAGTTGTACGTTCGATGTATAAGTTGTATATGCGTTGTAAAAATTATATATGTGTTGAAATAGAAGTGAAATGTTTATATATATATACGCCCCTCGTCCATAAACCATGGAGGATATTTTTTGGTTGTGATTGGTGTGAAAATTGGTTGATTACGATTGGTTGATTAGAATTGTTTGTGGTTGAAATTGATTGATTGTGGTTGAAAAATACCCGTTTGTGGTTGAGAAATATTTGGTTGAAACCACATAGGATTAGTTTGTGGAAATGAAAAAAATATACATGCCGCCTGCGTGCGAACTAGATGCATGATTCCCCATTGTCAAAAGCTACGAGGCTTTAAGGTAGAGCGAGGAGCCGTACTAGGGACGGTCCCGGTTTTAACTACCCTGTCGTTATGCTGCCGAAATTTTGAATAATATTCATGTGTTAGAATTATTTTCCTGTGTTGAAATTATATTCGTCTGTTGAATAGAAAACCTTCATGTGTTGAATCGAAATTCATTCGTTGAATTGAAACTCATGTGTTGAATGGTATTCGAGTTTTGAATAAATTGTTTTAACAATAAAAATCACATTTTTACTCTATATATACAAACTATAGAAAACCTTCATGTGTTGAATCGAAATTCATTTGTTGAATTGAAATTCATGTGTTGAATGGTATTCATGTTTTGAATAAATTGTTTTAACAATAAAAATCACATTTTTACTCTATATATACAAACTATAGAAAACCTTTATGTGTTGAATCGAAATTCATTCGTTGAATTGAAATTCATGTGTTGAACGGTATTCGTGTTTTGAATAAATTGTATTAACAATAAAAATCACATTTTTACTCTATATATACAAACTATAGAAAACCTTCATGTGTTGAATCGAAATTCATTCGTTGAATTGAAATTCATGTGTTGAATGGTATTCGTGTTTTGAATAAATTGTTTTAACAATAAAAATCACATTTTTACTCTATATATACAAACTATAGAATACCTTCATGTGTTGAATCGAAATTCATTCGTTGAATTGAAATTCATGTGTTTTATGGTATTCGTATTTTGAAAGAAATTGTTTTATAATAAAAATCCTATTTTTATCATCAATATGAACTATATAAAATAATCTTGTTTTGAAATAAATTGTTTTATAATAAAAATCCTATTTTTATCACCTATATTAACTATATAAAATAGTCGGGTTTTGAAGTAAATCGTTTTACAATAAAAATCACATTTTTACTATATACATGAATTGTTAAAAAAGTGAAGTGTCGAAGTGAATGAATGTTGGATAAAAATATCATTTTTATCAAATGTATGAAAAGAATATAGTTTTGAAATCAAAGAATTGATATATATATAAATATAATTCATGTTTTGAAACCGTGATTTCAAACGATTAGTGCGGGAGATCCGACCATCTGATTTTCCCGAAACCGAAACCGTTGAGCTCGCTTTGGAAATATCTTTCCAACGACACCAACTTTGTGAAAATCCAACGGTTGGATTGTCTGTAATGTTTAATTTAAATCTGAAGAAAAACAGCGCCAGAATCGATTATATATATATATAATTGTATTAAATCGAATAACGACGCTGTAGTTTGTATTTTGAAATCGAAACATCAAACGATTATACCGGGAGATGCGACCGTCGGATTTTCCCAAAACTAGAACCGTTGGATTCGTTTTGAAAAGATCTTTCTAATGATATAAATTTAGTGATGATCCAACGGTTAGATTTTGAGATATGTGTAAATCAAATCTGAAGAAAAACAGCGCCACGGCCGCATTATGGCCCGAAGCATCGTTTTGAATAAATTGGCTATTTTAAAATAAATGAAAATAGTGATAAATCGTTATAAAATATTATAAATGATATGGATGTGAAATTTAGAAACTAACTGAAGGTTGGCTAAGTCGAATGGTTTCCTGGATTTTGATCTGATGTTGGTTTCGGCCTTCGGGGTTAATATTTGGGAAATCGTTCTCTTGCTGATTGACGGTTAGTGACTAATGAATTGAAATGATGCATATGTAGTGTTTGTATATCACGTGTTTATTATATACGCGAGTTGCTCAGAAAGACCGGGTTTATCCCATTCTGAATAACTGAATCGACGATAAGAAATCGAAGATGAATACAATGGTTGAAGATCGGAAATCTTCACCTCGTTTGGATGGTAACTGATGTCCTGATTGGGAGGCATCCCGAAATATGGATAATAAGTGGTGATCGTCCAGACGTACGTGGAGATCGATGGGTTTGCGAGGTATATAGTGCCTCCGGTTTCGTTCCGACCCAGAACGGACTTATAAATGGATTGTGTGTCTGACATTGAAATTTATTCTATGTGATTGATAGCCATCAGTTGCATGGTATGAATTGTCTGTGTGAGATGCTAAGATGCAGTGATCAGGGCTTCTGTTGAAAACCAAAGTCTTGTGATTAATGATCAAAGCACCGCCTGTGTGGCGTAGCTTTGTGTATAACGTGAATTCGCGAGCCTCACACCCCGGTATGAACCAGAAACGGGAGAAGGACCTCAGGGAGGGCATGCGTTTCTTTCTAGCTAGGAGTTGTATCAGTTTTTTTTACACGGCCTGACATTTTACTTATGTGGATGATGGATAGCGAGGCGCCTCGGTTATATTGGTCGATCCGGGACCGATGTAGTCATTCATTGGCTCATTTACGCCCCATAGGGCGGAGAAACGTAGTGTTCAGGCATAATAATCCACATCGGTGGACCGGCCCTGACGATCCAAGGGCCCACCTGAGTCTGGGTCCTGAGACATGGGCTAGATTGTCTCGAAGTCGGTAAGGACTATCTTTTGCCTTGGTTCATGGCGGAAATCCAATTTCCAAATATGTGACTGTGCGGTTTTGATTGTATATACATATGGCGACATGATATATGGTACCCATGCCGCCTATGATTGATAGTTATGATTCAAAATTGTTTTCGAAACCTATAAACACTAGTAATAATATCAAATGCTTTTGTTTTATTCGTATCAAGCATATTTTGGCCATTATAAGGTAAAACTCTGTCCTCCGGTTTGCGTTGCATTGTGTGATGGGAACTGAGTCTTATAATGGCTTCATTTTTATAAAAAGCATTGTGATATTTAAAAGAATTATTTGTTTTAAAGCACTGGCAATCCAATGGAGTGAACCCATTCCATGAAAGTGGCGTGGTCCTGTGATTAGCCATATTTTAAATGTCTTGAGTTGATTTCTCATACCAGTCCCATGACTGACTCGTAGTTTGTTTCACTTTCAAACTCGGGTGCCCCTTTTTCTATGCGGGCAGCCTTGTATTCAGGTTTTAGCTGGCTTTCTGGATAGCTGGAGCTGAAGATGGATTCTATCATTTATATCTTTTTATGTTGTTCAGCTCCTATTGTACATTATGTTTGTTTTCCGCTGTAGACATTTATGTATAGATGAACTGTATTTGTACTAAGTATGATCCTGTATACTGTGTAACTCTGATGATTACGTTTGTCCAGTATATTCTCTTGTGCATTATCTGGTGTATTTATTTATATCTGTTCTGCTATTATCTGTTTATGTGCTATATTCCAAAGATTACCCTTGCCACCGTCAGTACGGGGTTCGGGGTCGTCTCACCTTGGATCCTGCAGGGCCGGTCAACAAATACTTTAGTGGATTGGCAATTCCTGAACACATGTTTTCTGGTCCTATTGAACCTGTAAAATGGTTACAATCGACCAATAAATCCGAGGCCTCGAAATCCATCATCCACATAAGTAAAATGTCAGGGCTTGCAAAACCCTGATACCACTTCTAGCTAGAAAGAAATGTGTGCACTCCCTGCGTTCCCTTGTCCCGTTTTTGACTAATACCGGAGTGTGAGGCATGCGAGGTAATGCTATACACAAAGCTATGCCGAAATAGGCTATGCTTTGATCATCAACCACAAGGCTCTGCTTTTCAACAAAATCCTCGATCATTTGCATCTTGGCATGCCACATTGACAATTCACACCATGCGATCAATAACTACCAATATATAACCTCTGAGCTTGTGCATCTCAGAGAAGGGTGTTAAGTAAGAGAATAAATTCTCCGCCACCATAGATATATATTAAATAGAAATCAATTTAATTTACATGGAATGAAATCCAATGTCAGACACACATCCATTTACAAGTCAATTCGGGGCCTGAACAAAACCGGAGAAACCTTATTCCTCGTCTCGTATGTCCAATACGGAAGAGAAGTGCTCGCATATCCGGCCAATCAATAAGTACGTCCGGACAACTACCACTTTAACCCTTTCTATAACGACCATTATTTTTAGCTATATATAATTAATTTATTTAATTATTTAAACAGTGATTTAGAGGATTAAATGGTTATTGAATTAAATAATGGTGAATATTTAATTAATATAATAATTAGATAATATATTTAATTCTGAAATATGCAGAAATAGCTAAATTCGCAATATTGTGTGAATTGGATTATTTATAATATATAATTCAGTTTAGAGTTGAATTATATTCACGAATATATGATATAACCAAAGTTTTAATGTATGATTTATAATATAATTATAATCGAGCTCAAAATGGAGCGGTAGTTCGTTATTTGGCGATTTGAACTTCAGTTGAATATACAAAATCCGTTTTAAGCTGGATTTCTATGAAACAAGAAACGTTCGGAGCTGGTGAAGTATATTTATCTGATGGAAGAGAAAAATCATGATTTCGTCGTGTAGGTTTTGATTTATGTCGAAATCAAATTTTCAAATAGTCGCTATGGAATTCCTTTATAATTTATTTATATTTTAAATGGATTTTTAATATAAATTGAATATTGTTTTAATCTGGATTTGAAATGTCGGGTTATCAAAGTCAGATAGAAATATTCTGGAGTTGTATGGTATATATTGTGAATATATATGATAATATATATTTATTGTTATTTAATTTAATTATTTTTAAATATATTTATATATTTAAAAGGGTTATTTAGAGCTTTAAAAATAGCCAGTTTTGCAAACGACCTTCGTTTTCGACGAAACTAATTTTTTTGGATCGATAATATTAAATTATTGTTATATTCCAAGTTTCGTGATTTTTGGAGTCAATGTGTGGTCGTACAGATTTTTAATGTGAAAAACAGTCAGTATTTTGACGGTTAAAAATACGCTATGTGAGCAAACGGAGTCGGAATTCGACGAAACTAGTTTCGTTGGATCCATAATGTCGAACTGTAGATGCATGTCCAGTTTTGTGATTTTTGGATGTCATGTGTGATTACAGGAATTTTAAAGGACATATAAAAACAGTAGTTGATTATAATTTAATATAATATTCAAAAAAAATATCTTAATCCTAAACACTATAAAATCAAGTTAACTTCCTCCTTTCTAAACCTAACTTCATTTCTTCTGGTCAAACCTTTTTTCCGCCATCCTCATTTTTATTTTACACAGAAAAATCGTGATTTGTAAAAATCATAGGAAATCAAAGAAAAATTGTAAAAAATCCAAGATAAGTATAATTGCATTAGTGGGATCATCCTCTTCATTCAAGTGTCGGTTTCATCAGGCTCGATGTGGTATTTCCTGGAGCCACGTTTCAACAGTAAACGCTAGGGTTGAAATTATTTGGAAATAGAAGCATCAGTTCAAGTTTTAGATATTACCTTGGTGTTTGTGGGGCTATTTGAGCCTTGTGCGCGAGTTTTGGGGTTATTTGGAGGAAAAGTTGTTCGATCATTTTCTGTAAGAGCCGCGTATTGCTGTAGAAGTCGCGACCTAGGGCGAATGTTCAGGCATGGGATGGTGGGGTTGTCGTGGAGGAGATTTTGAGGAGGATCATCACGATGCCAACCGTTTGGAGATCCGTGATAAGATGAAGAAGTAAGATGGGTTGGATTGTTTATCAATGGCATGTATTAAGCAGAAGAAGACGCGGTTTATACCAGGACAGCGAAGAGAAGAACGCGGGTCTGGATATCCGAAGATGGGTATGGGCCTTATTCAATGGTGAGGCCCAAGGGAATTCACACTATTTAGTTTAATTTAAATTATAAGAACATATTTATTTGTTAAATTAATAACTTCTGCGTATTGTAACGGAATTTGACGAAATAGGATCCGATTGGATTGTATGGACGATGGCTACACAACAGAACTAACTGGGAGTGAAATGGAGCCAGTTAAAATTTATAGCGAAATAAATCGTCTGATCTGAATCAACGACAATTATCGTTATTTAACGATAATAGTCCAATGTGAGTAAAGCTCACTAACTCTACCAGTTCATATTTTTATAACGTATATTTAGAACTGATAAATGATGATTGATTTGATGTGTGCTGACTGTTTGATTGAATTGCTTGTTGATTGTTTGAAATTATAGATAACGATATATATATAAATTGTTAATCAAACATTGATTCTATTTATCAGAATATTTCATATTGAAATGAAATCGATGTTAATTATATTGTTTAACAACTGTGGATGCAGGGAAACAGGTCGGAGGAATCCGACTGGATTGCTCAACATTTATTTTATTGTTTTTCATATATTGTAATATATGATGTGATATATAATCTGTGTTCATTATGTGTGTTTGAATGATATCAATCATTGTTATTTGGTATTTTAAATACCGTAAGAAATTCTGGGATATAGAAAAAGGGGATTTTCAAAGTGTATTTTGAATATTGAATAATTTTATAAAATCACTGGATTTTATATATAAAAGAAAAATATTTGTGAAACAAATAGAAAAGGAAATATTTGTGAAACTAACAGAAAAGGAAATGTTTGTGAAACAAATAGAAAAGGGAATATTTATAAAACATTTACAAATAGATTTGAAAAGGGGATATTTATAAAACATTTACAAATAGATTTGGAAAGGGAATATTTGTAAAACATTTACAAATAGAATTGAAAAGGAAATATTTATTTATGAAATAAATAGAGTTATAAAAGGAAATATTTATTTATGAAATAAATAGTGTTATAAAAGGAAATATTTATTTATGAAATAAATAGAGTTATAAAAGGAAATTTAAATGAGATTTAAATGTTAGAAATAAAAAGGAGATTTCGTATGAATAATTCTATAAATAGAAGTATAAATAGGATTTGGAAATGGGATACTATTTTGAAATACGAAGTCAAACTCAAAAGAGTTAATCAAGTTAGAGTTAATTGATTAGAGTTAATCGAGTTAGAGTTAATTGATTAGAGTTAATCGAGTTAGAGTTCATTGATTAGAGTTAATGAAATTAGAATTAATCGATTAGAGTTAATCGAGTTAGAGTTAATTGAAAGAAGTTAATTGAGTGGAGTTAATCGATTAGAGTTAATCAAATTAGAGTTATTCGAATAGAGTTATTCGAATAGAGTTAATTGAATTAGAGTTAATCGGATTTGAGTTATTCAAATATTTTTTATTCGAAGAGAGATTTTCGAATATTAGTTATTCGAATGGAGTTATCGAGTATTAATTATTCGAAAGGATTATCGAATATTAGTTATTCGAAAGGAGTTAATCGAATATAGTTTATAAAGGAGTTAATTGAATATAGTTTATTCGAATAGAGTTAAAGGAGCTAATCAAATATAGTTTATTCGAATAGAGTTAAAGGAGTTAATCGAATATAATTTATTCGAAGGGAGTTAATTGATAGGAGTTAGTTGATTAGAGTTAATCCAATAGACTTAATCGATTATAGGCAATCGAATTAGAGTTAATCCAATAGAGTTATTCGAATAGAGTTAATTGAATTAGAGTTAGTCGAATTTGAGTTATTTGAATATAGTTTATTCGAAGAGAGATTTAAAAATATTAGTTATTCGAAAGGAGTTATCGAATATTAGTTATTTGAAAGGAGTTATCGAATATTAGTTATTCGAAAGGATTATCGAATATTAGTTATTCAAAAGGAGTTATCGAATATTAGTTGTTCGAAAGGAGTTATCGAATATTAGTTATTCGAAAAAAGTTATTGAATATTAGTTATTCGAAAGGAGTTATCGAATACTAGTTACTCGAAAGAAGTTATCGAATATTAGTTATTCGAAAGGAGTTATCGAATATTAGTTATTCGAAAGGATTATCGAATATTAGTTATTCAAAGGGAGTTAATCAAATATAGTTTATTGGAATAAGGTTAAAGGAGTTAATCAAATATAGCTTATTCAAATAGAGTTAAAGGAGTTAATCGAATATAGTTTATTCGAATAGAGTTAAAGGAGTTAATTGAATATAGTTTATTTGAAGGGAGTTAATTGATAGGAGTTAATTGATTAGAGTTAATTCAATAGAGTTAATCGATTAGGGTTAATTAAATAGAGTTAATCCAATAGAGTTAATCAAATAGAGCTAACTGATAAGAGTAAATCGATTAGAGTTAACCAAGTAGTGTTAATTGAATAGAGTTAATCAATATAGCTATTCGAAGAGAGATTTTCAATATAGTTTATTCGAAGGAAAGAGTTATCGAATAGAGATTTATTCGAAAGAGAGTTACATAAGGAAGTTTGTTAAAGGTTTAAAAGGTGAACCTTGTCTGTTTCTAAATTAGAAATGTTGTTCAGTTAAGGTCTGAGAGGTAGTTATACCCTAACTTGATTGGCTTCGTTTTTAACTAAGGAATGGTTAAGGTTCGATAGTGAAGGTTGGTTAAGTGAATATAGTTAATGAGTGTAATGGTTTGAGTTGACATAGCGATGTTTTATTTAAACATCTGTTTAAAATCCAATGAAGGAGTTTTGGAAATGTTTTCCAAATAAGAATCAGAATTGTTTTCTAATATAGAAAACAAGAAATGGAAATATTTCCCAATGTTAATAATGTATATTTTCTAAATTTAGAAAATAGGAAATGTTGCAGATATGGAAAGAGGAGAGGAAAAATGAACTAAAGAGATAAATGTTAAATGATGTTTGATCGATATAATTTCCATCTGGAAATAATATCGTTGTTTGCACAAGTGTTTTTCTTTGATAGTTACTATCCGACTATCGAAGTCTTTGACTATTTTATGTCGTCAATATGAAGAGACCGGGATCAGATTCATGACCTGAAAACCATTCTGTATGGGCGTTAGCGTTGCGAATCAAATATAATGAAGAAAATTGAAAACAGAGTTATGCAAGGGCTGTCCTGTTTACAGAATAGTGCCTTCGGTTTGTCCAGTCCCAGGACGACCTGTATGGAAGAATGTCTGACAGAGTATATTTAATGGATCGCGTAAGTTGATCTCTTCAAACGTATGTACGTTTGGTGGCAGAGGAATTCGTTTCTCTTAGCTATATACCCGTTGTATTTTTAGGGAAATCAATTTGTGATTTGGCGGGTATGACGATGTGACATTCAAAGGGAATAAATGTGTGATATGTTAGAGATAAGCGTGGCCTCTAGCCTCACCACCGGGAAATGACAAAAATCGGCCAGGCAACATGACTAAGTGGTTGGCTGCCAATTAGGGTGTATTATCACCTATCTAGAGATATTCATTTCATTCTTAAATCTATTCGATGCTGTCCTATTCGGAAAACGGTTGCTGATCCCAACCGTTGGTGATATACATTTGATACACTCAAGCAAAATGAGTGGTCGGTCATGTGTGGCCGGGTTGCAAGATGTTCTTGTTGAACCCAGTGTATTCCTCTCTAGAGGTACACTATCGGAAGGTGGTTCCATACCTTGTCATAGTTGGAAATCCATTACCTAATAGTGCTCGAGGTTTTGATTATATACTATATATGTGGAACATGAGATGAAAGCGTTCTGCAAGATGATTATTATATTGTGGTTGATAGACACTATTATAATATCAAAATAGTTTTGATATAAAAGATCATTGTTTCTTTCAAAATGATTTGAAAGTTAAATCAAATTGATTTGGATTATCATAAGGGAAAAACCCGTTTGGTTATACGGCGTGGTCTTGTGAGATATCGTTTAATTGCTCAAACTGTTTAAACCGTTTTACTCACACTAGTCCCATGACTGACCTAGAGTTTATTTTGTTTTGTTTTCCCTAAACTCTTGGGTGCCCAATTTTGTACGGACAGTCAAGTAGTTGGGATTTTATAGATATACTTGGAAAGCTGGAGCAGGAGGCTTCAGCAGCGTTTATATAGCTATTGTTTATTTCCGCTGTGTTGTAAGTGCTGTACTTTGATAATGATATGTATATTCAAGTACAATCTTTTATTTCAAAGTTATGTTATATTTTATTCGTTCCGCTGTGAGATTCGTGTTTACTCTGATGTTGGGTGTTCTTCTTCTTCTTCTATTCTAAGTTCTATCTTATCTATACTCACCCTCTAATTTCTTTCATGGACTATCCGGTGTTTCCGATACTTGAATAGTCAACATAGTGTTGTATGCCGATATTCAGGATCACGAAAACCCGGGTCGTTACAGTGGTATCAGAGCTAAAGGTTAAGTAATTACCTTTCTCTGTAGCGTAACTCAGTAGAGATGGAGTTAGTAATACTCCAGATTGAGTTGAGTGTATATATACGAGTGAACGTATTTGTAGATCTTATAAAAATGGTTTTATATTGTTGAGATTTATTGGTTGAGTGTTTATGAATTTGGTCGATCGGTTTGATCCACTGTATCGGTAGGGGTTCATAAACACTCAAATACGATGAACCGACACTGTATGTTTTGAAAAGACGGTAAATGATATAATTTTACCGAAAATATATTTTGATATAAATAGATTATTTATATTGATATTATTATTGAATGTGTTAGTTGTAATTATAATCAAATAAGATTATAATTGGAAGGGTTATGTAAATAACCAAACAGAATTCATATGAATATAATATATGAAATAAGATGAAGTAAATCTGAAATCAGAATTGAAATTGTAATCCTGGAAATTTGGAAAGGTGTTTGTAAATGGATTTGAATTGAATATATGAGAATTTTAAAATCTTGGGAGATTTTAAATTGTTTACAAAGCATTGTGAATGGTATTTTGAAATGTATTTCAAATGGAAATGTTTAGAAATGGTTTTGAAAAGTGATGTAGTATTGAACTCACTTTGATCATTGGAAAATAAATTCTGATGATGACAGTTGCATCATCAGTGTTCATTTTCGAGTTGCTAAGTGACAGATTACTACCAAATATTTTGTTTTTAAATTATTTTGTGGAAAGCAAGTTGTTTTGAATCCTGAAAAGGAATATTTGGTTTTAGAAAAGCAAAGTCGTTTAAAATTCCCAGGGAAAGATTGTTTGAATTAAATCAAATTGAATTGAAATTTGGGAAGGAAAATTGGAATTAAATTTAAGTCAATTATGTAAAAAAAATTAAATTGAATTAGATTATAATGATATCGAGTAAGTTTGATTGATGTTGTGAGAATTTGGAATTGATGTTGTGAGAATTTGGAATTGATAGTGGAATTTGATTTCAGAATGGAAATTGGTTTAGTTATTAGATAAAGGTTGGATAAGAGGATAAAAACTGACTTGAGTTTGATTGGGATGACATTGGTATTTGTTGAATTGATAACAGGTGAAAGGATATAATGATATGTGTAACACCCCACGCCCGCTATGGTCACTCTCTAAGGGAATGCCATAGCATCGGTGGAGTATTTTAGTGAATATAGAACAGAAAAATTACAACAAGACAGATATAAATAGTACTTGAAATTTTAAAACATCATCTCATAACAGCGGAAATAAACATGTCTGGTTACATCATAAAACCACGATAAAAGTCAAGTACAATATCCATCAAATATAAAGAAGTACATAATCCCACTCTCTCATACAATAGCCAGAACAAAAGAAAAGATAACTGGATAACTGGAGCTTTACATCTACCCAAGCTCCTAAAGACTGGAACAACAATCCGATCAAGCTCTACTACCGCTAGGATCCACCGTAGGACCTGAGGGTTGGGAAAAATATAAAAACAACGGGGTCAGACATAAGTCTGAGTGAGCCCTATAACTTTAACAATACAATCATTAAAGTAACCAGAGAAGACATAAACTTGACCTACGGTAATATCTGGGGATGAATGGCTACTCTAAGCAGCTTGGTAGACTAAGGATAAACTAAGATAACCGTAAGGACGCATCTACCCACCCAAGGATAATTACTAACTGCACTACACCAGTCATTCCTACTTAAAGGTTGATCCCTTCCAAGGACTTAGAAAATTTCCCCAGTAGTTTCATGTACTCCTAGCCCACTACATAGGTGCCGTCTGCCCCTATCTCCACTAGGTGTACTCAGTAATTCTTACCCAGTAGTTTCGTGTACCCCTACATAGGTGCCGTCTGCCCCTATCTTTATTAGGTGTACCCACTACTTCCCATCGATCGGCTCCCTACCGTAGATACCCGTGCTGGTCCCACAGTGGGGTGTATCACTCCCCTAAAGTGGCTACCCAATACTATCAACGGTGCACGGCTTTATATCTACACGATGCAACAACGGCTTATCTACCAGCCCGGGCCCACACACGCATATGAAACCTGTTGGACTTGCGTTGCCACCGCTAACCCGTTTTGGCCTCTTATAATCAAGCCCAATATGCGTGTCCCGTCACTCGACATGGGTCGAGCCCACAAAGATACGTTTGGGATATTGGTTGAAATGGGCCCCCACAAGCTTCCCACCTAAGCTTGTTATATATCTAGTGTATCCCAGTTAACCCTTTAATCATGTTTAATTACATGTTTCCACTTGGTTAAGTATTCTAATCGTATTTTCTATTGCCACCCAAGGCAACCCACTAGATTCCACCTGCCACCCAAGGCAACCACAAAATTTCCACATGCCACCCAAGGCACCCACTTAACCCCTCATGTCCCACTACATGCTAATATGGTTAAGTGTTTCTTAATTAATTAAGACCGTGATCTCCCGTAAAGACCTCCCACATTAGACTAGCTGTTATGACCGCCTAGTTAAGCGGTAGAGTCCGGGCAGTCTTACGTCATAACAGAGCCTAACCTCGTGTCTTTACTTTAATCACGTATTTAATTTATGGCTAAGACCTCTCACATTGGGCTGACATTTGTAGCAACTGGTTAAGCCGGTCGGGTCCGGGCAGTTTTACACTACAAATGAGTCCAACCTCGTGTCTTAGTCGATTAATTACACCTAATTAATCACCCCCCATATTAATTATCCCTAATTAATATCAAGTTTTCCATAACATGGGTAGACCTAACTCAATAGGTAAATTCCCATGGGGTAGACCTAACTCAATAGGTAAATTCCCACTTATGGTAATTTATTTTTATGGTATGCTTAATCATACCCAATCATATTTTTATTAACATATTTACCAACCCCATCGTTCCCCACGTAAATCGTTCTCATTTCATGACATAAATAAGGGGAAGATCATCACAAATATCATGGGTTTAGCATACAACTTTGTCATGGGTTAAGAGGATGTCAACTTGCATATATGAGCATATATTAACCCAACTACATATAACCCAAACTTGCATATTATCATACACATGATTTGCATAACATATGACATATGAGCTTGCATATTATCATACACATATCTTGCATAACATGTTGAACTTGCATATAAGCATTCTCATAACTTGCATAACATGTTAATCATGCATTTAAGCATACACATAACTTGCATAAGCATTCATAGGCATGCATAACTTGCATATCACATTAAACTTGCATTTAAGCATATATATATAACTTGCATAAGCATTCATATACTTGCATAAGCATGCATATCACATTAATCATGCATTTAAGCATATACATATCTTGCATAAGCATTCATATACTTGCATAAGCATTCATAACTTGCAAATCATGTTAAACTTGCATTTAAACATATACTTAACTTGCATATGAACTTGCATAACTCACTTTGTTAAACATGCATAAATCCACTTATTAAATATGCATAAACCCACATATTAAACATGCATAAATCCACTTGTTAAATATGCATAAACCAACTTGTTAAGCATGCATAAACCAACTTATCAAACATGCATAAACTCACTTATTAATTATGCATATACATAGAAAAACATGGAATAGCATATCATTACAAATGATTCAAACTCACTAATTCGCATCTAAGACCATAAGTCTCATTACACCCAATCTACTTACTTTAACAATTGATGTTAAAGTGATAGAAACTCACCAAAACCAAGATTAGCAAACTTATGAAGGGGAATTAGTTGCTAAATATGAAGAAGCCAATGATTAGAGATTGATTAGAGAGGGATTAGCTTGCAATTTCCTTCTTAAATTAGTGGAGGCTCCTTCTAGGATTTAATTTGGCGGCATGAGGCCATCATTTCTATTTTTAGTATGGGTTAGGGTAGGTTTAGGGTGTATTTATAGAATAAGAGAGTGTTTTAGGCCCTTAGATTAACCCTAGATTAGATTAGGACCCTTAGATTTCGGTACCTTCCAGAAACTAGCCCTAAGACCAAGCCCAAACCCCAAACTGGTGCACCCAACCACAGAACTCACTAGAAACTGTGCAGGTTTCTTGGCTCGGCACGGGCGCACTTCCCAAGTGCGCCAGTGCATCTTTGTACTGGCGCAATTCACAAGTGCGCCAGTGCATCTTTGTTCTGGCGCACTTCACAAGTGCGCCAGTGCAATTCTGGCCTGTTTCTGGTTTTTCTGCCTAACTTCGTTCGTCCATATCTCTTTCATATGGTACCCGTTTTACGCAAACTCGGACTCTATTTCGCGTATTTTTCCGAGACGAACGCAATGACGCAGCCCGTTACCCCCAATTCCCACATATGAGATTATTTATCCTGTAATTAGTGAATTTTAGTATTAACTAAAATTCGGGGTGTTACATTCTCCCCTCCTTAAAGGATTTCGTCCCCGAAATCTCTAAGCTAAGGAGAATGCATATCCTACCATCCAAACAACCATCTACTCAAATCATCAACCACGGGCGTCCATTGTCCTTAAACAGTTTCTAATGATGTATGAGCATATGCAAAAAGTGTGTGTATATGTTCCCTATCTAATGTATGAACATATGCAAACCATGATAGTGCCATGCATCCATTATGTATGCGAGAGAACCCTATTGACACATACAATATCTACATGAGTGCACAATCATTCACCAAAATGCATCATCCATGTGATAACACAATCATTATTCATCCATAAATATATTTTCCTACACACAATTTTATGCAATATGCAATATGAAGTGACTGAGCCGATCTAGTGCCTAGAGTGTGTGTATATGCATCCACGAGCAACCACTAGCAAACACTTGCATCCACTTGCATCCATCAACCATAACATGTCTCAAACACATGTTTCAACCATAGGTTTACCCTATCTAAAGGTCAAAGGTACTAACGAGAGGACATACCGAAAATAAGATAAGTACTAGACAAGCGATAAAGGAGAAAGTAAAGACATACCCTCAAAAAGAAATGGGTACAATGAACGCATCTTCGCTTCCGTCTCCCAAGTTGCGTTGCTCTCATCTTCTCCCCATTGCACTTTGACTAGCTGAACCTCTCGATTCCTCAATTTCCTAGTCTCTGACCCAAGGATGCGAGTAGGAGCTCGTCGAATAGTCGCATCACGCTCTATCTCTACATCTCTAAGCAAGCTCGGCTCTACCACCTCTGCTGCCTCATGTAAGCACTTCCTCAGATGTGATACATGGAATACATCATGAACACCACTAAGTCTGTCGGGCAACTCCACCCTATATGCCATCCGTCCAATCCTTTCCTTGATAGGAAACGACCCAACAAACCTCGGTGCTAACTTCCCAACGGATCCGAAGCGAACCACATTTCTCAACGGAGATACCTTGACAAAAACCATATCCCCAACCTCAAACTCAAGATCCGTCCTTCTCTTGTCCGCATAAGATTTTTGCCTATCCTGCGCTGCTTTCATCCTTCTTCGAATCAAATCGATCTTCTCTGAAGTCTCCCTAACCATATTAGGCCCAAGCAAGATCTTATCCGTAGATTCCCACCAACATGTAGGTGATCGACAAGGCCTTCCATCGAGAGCTTCGAAAGGAGCCATACCAATACTGGACTGAAAGCTGTTATTATATGCGAACTCCACCAATGGAAGATGCTCTTCCCATGTACCTCCAAAATCTAGGATACAAAGCCTCAAAAGGTCTTCTAGAACACGATTCACCCTCTCAGTCTGGCCGTCTGTCTGAGGATGATATGCGGTGCTCAGACACAATTGAGTCCCCACTGCTTCTTGCAAACTTCTCCAGAACTCGCTAGTGAAGATAGGATCTCGATCACTCACTATGCTAGAGGGTACCCCATGCAATCGAACTATCTCTCGAAGATATACAGAAGCTAGCCATGGAGCGGTCCTCTTGCTCTTCACAGGTATGAAATGGGCGCTCTTAGTAAGTCTGTCTACCACCACCCAAATTCCTGTATTACCCTTCCTCGACCTGGGTAACCCATCAATAAAATCCATCGAGACGCTATCCCACTTCCATTGCGGAACTTCCAATGGGTGAAGCAACCCACCAGGTTTTTTTTTTTCCGCCTTCACTTGTTGGCACACCAAACATCGAGCGACATACTCGGCCACATCTTTCTTCATACCGTCCCAGAAGAAAACCCTCTTCATGTCCTGGTACATCTTGTCCCCACCGGGATGAATGGTCATCCTAGAACGGTGTGCGTCATCAAGAATAGCCTTCCTCAAACCCTTGTCTTGCAGTACACAAAGTCTATCGTCTCTACGCAAGCACCCCCTATCGTCTAGGGTGTACCTACTCAAATGCCTGGACGACTCCCCCCTTATGAGCTTCTCCACCAACTCAACCAACTGTGGGTCGTCCCTCTGTGCTTCACCAATCCGCCCCAAAAGAGTAGGTCTAACTTCCAAGGAAGCTAGCAAACCGGGTACATAATCAACGGAAGGTCTGAAATCAAACATCGAGATAAATTCCAAGCTTCGTTGTTCCACGAACAATGGACTCAAGGACAACCTCTTTCTGCTCAAGGCGTCCGCCACCACGTTACCCTTGCCAGGGGTATAAGCTATCTCGAAATCATAGGATGCTAAGAATTCCATCCACCTTTGCTGTCTCAGATTCAAATCCTTCTGAGAAAACAAGTACTTCAATGATTTGTGGTCGGTGAACAACTCGAATCTCTCCCCAAGAAGATAATGACGCCAAATCTTAAGCGCAAAAACAATAGCGGCCAGCTCTAGATCATGGGTAGGGTAATTTTTCTCATGTGCCCTCAACTGCCTTCCACCATAGGCTATTACCCTTCCCTCTTGCATTAAGACTGCGCCAAGTCCTGTCCCACAGGCATCGGTATAGACAACAAATGGCTTGCTCCCATCTGGCAACACTAAAACTGGAGCGGTGGTTAAAGCTCTCTTTAACCGTCGGAACGCATCATCACAATCTACGTCCCGTGTGAAAACAAGATTGTTCTTTGTTAAGCGGGTTAATGGGGCTGATATCTTCGCGAAGTCTTTAATAAACTTCCTATAATAACCCGCCAACCCCAAGAAACTTCTTACTTCGGTAGCATTCTTCGGAACCTTCCAATCCTGAATTGATACTACCTTCGCGGGATCCACAGCTATCCCTTCCTTGGAGACCACGTGCCCCAAGAACCGCACCTCTTTCCTCCAGAAGTGAAATTTAGAGAATTTAGCCTTAAGGCTATGTGCCCGAAGAGTCTTCAATACCTCCCCAAGATGTAGGGCATGCTCTTCTTCACTCTTAGAAAATACTAAGATATCATCCACAAAGACCACCACAAATTTATTAAGGAACTCCCTGAACACCCTGCTCATCAAGTCAACAAAGTATGCAGGGGCGTTCGTCAACCCAAATGGCATCACCAGCCACTCATAGAAACCATCGAGAGTTCTAAAGGCAGTCTTGTCTATGCTATCCTCAGCCACCCTCAACTGATGAAACCCCGTGGCTAAGTCCAATTGAGAAAATACTGAAGCGCCAACCAACTGATCGAAAAGATCATCAATCCTCGGCAATGGGTGTCTATTCTTCTTTGTGAGCTTGTTAAGTTCTCTATAGTCTACACAAAGTCTGAGGGACCCATCCGCCTTCGTAGCAAATACTACCGGAGCACCCCACTCCGATATACTTCGTCTTATGAACCCCTTCTCAAGCAACTCCCCTACTTGCTTATGGAGTTCCCTCCTCTCACGAGGAGCCATGTGGCGCACTGGTAAAGATACCGGTTTAGCATTATCCACCAAATATATTCGGAAGTCAATCTCCCGCTTCGGAGGTAAGCCCTTCACCTCCTCAAACACATCCGGATATTCCCGGACCACTCTAACAGATTGCAAACTCTCGTCCGAAGCGTCAAGCGATTCAAGATAACTTAGCATAACAGAGTCCCTGGGATTACAAGAAATCTCGAGAGTGTTACCCAAGCGGGTCATGAGCCTAACAACTCTCCTTTCGCAATCAAGAACGGCACCATTACTAGATAACCAGTCCATGCCCAAAATCAACCCATAGCCCGTGAAGCCCAACACAAAAGCATCACATCTAAACTCAATGCTAAGTATAGAAATCTTCAAACCCAAACATATCATGGACAAATAAGTGGAGCCCCCAATTGGGTTTGAAACAACCAAGGGATCATCTACCAGACTGGTGTCTAGGTGCAGTGACTCAACTAATGATGATGAGATAAACGAATGCGATGCGCCTGAATCAAACAATGTACGGACATGATGATCAAATAGAAAGACCAGACTTTCAACGGAAATAGTTCTACCTCTCTCCTGAATCGGTGGAACCGCGAGAGCCTGTACTTGCCCCCTAGCCTGACCCGGTGCCATAAGAGCTTGCACCTGTCCTCCTGAGGTAGATCCCGTCCTTTGCCCCTTCTTAGGGCAATCCTTCACTAAATGCCCTGCTTCGCCACAGTGGAAGCAGCCAGTCTTCTTCTTCTTGCGACAATCCTTGCTTAGGTGGCCAGGTGTCCCACAATTGAAACACTTCTTCTTCTTGCCTTTGCCACCGTTGCCTTTCCCACCTTTGCTTTGTTGTTGTTGCTGAGGTCTCTTTTGATCTCCCTTCTTCTCGGGTGCCTTATTAGCATTGGGACCCTTCTCTTCTTCATACATGAGTGCCATGTCGACTAGCTTCTCAAAGGTGGCCCCCATAGGGATATGAGTCATAGCCAACCCATGCATCGGTTCATTCAAGCCTTTCACGAACCGCAAAGCCTTCTTCTCCGGTGTATTCACCATATCTAGGCCAAACCTTGCCAATTGATTAAATTTGTTGACATATTCCTTCACCGAGAGATTTCCTTGCTTTAGAGTCAAGAATCTTTCCATATACAAGTTTTCCTCCGCCCTTGAGAGAAACTTTGCCACAAATCTTTGCCTAAAATCCGCCCAAGAGTCAACGGGGCGTTCTCCATTAGTGACCTCCCACCAGAATGAGGCCTCCCCCTTCATTAACCAAGCAGCCAATTTGACTTTCTTTCCTTCTTCCATCTCAAAAATATCTATCAATTCTTCCACCTCCTTAAGCCAATCTCTAGCCTCCACAAAAGTTTCAGATCCTTGAAAAGGTTTCCCTCCCATAGCTTTAAATTCCTTGCAAGTCTTAGCAAAAGTATCCGTGCGAGGAGGAGGTGGAGGAGGAAGATCGGGTGCTACAGTTGGTGGAGGAACATTTGCTGGACCCGCAGTGGTGGCCCTAGCCTCCATCAATCTCCTATACCATACTGGTACCGTCACACCCTCCGAAAAATTAAGATTCTCGGCCATGCTGAAACGAAAAAGGAAAGATTCAAAACGAAAGATTCGAAGGATATAGATATGGCTATCGGGGATTATGCTTTTCTTTCAAAAACTTTTCTCTTTAAAGACATGTTTTTGAAAATATCTCTTCAAAAAAATGTTTTAGAAAAATAGTTTTCTAAAAATTTTATCTGTTCCGGTAACCTTTGCTCTGATACCACGTGTAACACCCCACGCCCGCTATGGTCACTCACTAAGGGAATGCCATAGCATCAGTGGAGTATTTTAGTGAATATAGAACAGAAAAATTACAACAAGACAGATATAAATAGTACTTGAAATTTTAAAACATCATCTCATAACAGCGGAAATAAACATGTCTGGTTACATCATAAAACCACGATAAAAGTCAAGTACAATATCCATCAAATATAAAGAAGTACATAATCCCACTCTCTCATACAATAGCCAGAACAAAAGAAAAGATAACTGGATAACTGGAGCTTTACATCTACCCAAGCTCCTAAAGACTGGAACAACAATCCGATCAAGCTCTACTACCGCTAGGATCCACCGTAGGACCCGAGGGTTGGGAAAAAGATAAAAACAACGGGGTCAGACATAAGTCTGAGTGAGCCCTATAACTTTAACAATACAATCATTAAAGTAACCAGAGAAGACATAAACTTGACCTACGGTAATATCTGGGGATGAATGGCTACTCTAAGCAGCTTGGTAGACTAAGGATAAACTAAGATAACCGTAAGGACGCATCTACCCACCCAAGGATAATTACTAACTGCACTACACCAGTCATTCCTACTTAAAGGTTGATCCCTTCCAAGGACTTAGAAAATTTCCCCAGTAGTTTCATGTACTCCTAGCCCACTACATAGGTGCCGTCTGCCCCTATCTCCACTAGGTGTACTCAGTAATTCTTACCCAGTAGTTTCGTGTACCCCTACATAGGTGCCGTCTGCCCCTATCTTTATTAGGTGTACCCACTACTTCCCATCGATCGGCTCCCTACCGTAGATACCCGTGCTGGTCCCACAGTGGGGTGTATCACTCCCCTAAAGTGGCTACCCAATACTATCAACGGTGCACGGCTTTATATCTACACGATGCAACAACGGCTTATCTACCAGCCCGGGCCCACACACGCATATGAAACCCGTTGGACTTGCGTTGCCACCGCTAACCCGTTTTGGCCTCTTATAATCAAGCCCAATATGCGTGTCCCATCACTCGACATGGGTCGAGCCCACAAAGATACGTTTGGGATATTGGTTGAAATGGGCCCCCACAAGCTTCCCACCTAAGCTTGTTATATATCTAGTGTATCCCACTTAACCCTTTAATCATGTTTAATTAGATGTTTCCACTTGGTTAAGTATTCTAATCGTATTTTCTATTGCCACCCAAGGCAACCCACTAGATTCCACCTGCCACCCAAGGCAACCACAAAATTTCCACATGCCACCCAAGGCACCCACTTAACCCCTCATGTCCCACTACATGCTAATATGGTTAAGTGTTTCTTAATTAATTAAGACCGTGATCTCCCGTAAAGACCTCCCACATTAGACTAGCTGTTATGACCGCCTGGTTAAGCCGGTAGAGTCCGGGCAGTCTTACGTCATAACATAGCCTACCCTCGTGTCTTTACTTTAATCACGTATTTAATTTATGGCTAAGACCTCTCACATTGGGCTGACATTTGTAGCAACTGGTTAAGCCGGTCGGGTCCGGGCAGTTTTACACTACAAATGAGTCCAACCTCGTGTCTTAGTCGATTAATTACACCTAATTAATCACCCCCATATTAATTATCCCTAATTAATATCAAGTTTTCCATAACATGGGTAGACCTAACTCAATAGGTAAATTCCCATGGGGTAGACCTAACTCAATAGGTAAATTCCCACTTATGGTAATTTATTTTTATGGTATGCTTAATCATACCCAATCATATTTTTATTAACATATTTACCAACCCCATCGTTCCCCACGTAAATCGTTCTCATTTCATGACATAAATAAGGGGAAGATCATCACAAATATCATGGGTTTAGCATACAACTTTGTCATGGGTTAAGAGGATGTCAACTTGCATATATGAGCATATATTAACCCAACTACATATAACCCAAACTTGCATATTATCATACACATGATTTGCATAACATATGACATATGAGCTTGCATATTATCATACACATATCTTGCATAACATGTTGAACTTGCATATAAGCATTCTCATAACTTGCATAACATGTTAATCATGCATTTAAGCATACACATAACTTGCATAAGCATTCATAGGCATGCATAACTTGCATATCACATTAAACTTGCATTTAAGCATATATATAACTTGCATAAGCATTCATATACTTGCATAAGCATGCATATCACATTAATCATGCATTTAAGCATATACATATCTTGCATAAGCATTCATATACTTGCATAAGCATTCATAACTTGCAAATCATGTTAAACTTGCATTTAAACATATACTTAACTTGCATATGAACTTGCATAACTCACTTTGTTAAACATGCATAAATCCACTTATTAAACATGCATAAACCCACATATTAAACATGCATAAATCCACTTGTTAAATATGCATAAACCAACTTGTTAAGCATGCATAAACCAACTTATCAAACATGCATAAACTCACTTATTAATTATGCATATACATAGAAAAACATGGAATAGCATATCATTACAAATGATTCAAACTCACTAATCCGCATCTAAGACCATAAGTCTCATTACACCCAATCTACTTACTTTAACAATTGATGTTAAAGTGATAGAAACTCACCAAAACCAAGATTAGCAAACTTATGAAGGGGAATTAGTTGCTAAATATGAAGAAGCCAATGATTAGAGATTGATTAGAGAGGGATTAGCTTGCAATTTCCTTCTTAAATTAGTGGAGGCTCCTTCTAGGATTTAATTTGGCGGCATGAGGCCATCATTTCTATTTTTAGTATGGATTAGGGTAGGTTTAGGGTGTATTTATAGATTAAGAGAGTGTTTTAGGTCCTTAGATTAACCCTAGATTAGATTAGGACCCTTAGATTTCGGTACCTTCCAGAAACTAGCCCTAAGACCAAGCCCAAACCCCAAACTGGTGCACCCAACCACAGAACTCACTAGAAACTGTGCAGGTTTCTTGGCTCGGCACGGGCGCACTTCCCAAGTGCGCCAGTGTATCTTTGTACTGGCGCACTTCACAAGTGCGCCAGTGCATCTTTGTTCTGGCGCACTTCACAAGTGCGCCAGTGCAATTCTGGCCTGTTTCTGGTTTTTCTGCCTAACTTCGTTCGTCCATATCTCTTTCATACGGTACCCGTTTTACGCAAACTCAGACTCTATTTCGCGTATTTTTCCGAGACGAACGCAATGACGCAGCCCGTTACCCCCAATTCCCACATATGAGATTATTTATCCTGTAATTAGTGAATTTTAGTATTAACTTAAATTCGGGGTGTTACAATATGCCCGACAAAAAGGTACAAGTTTATATTTCATATTGGGTATAAGATTTTATGAGCCAAATTGGAAAGCCGCTTGGCTGTTTGATTTTCTTTTGGGTTAGGGAAGGCCTAGAGAGGCGAGTTGTAGTTGTACCAATTGATCAGTACAAAGGAGGTGCCGGCGAAATTTTTCGAGAATTTCGGGTGTTAGAAAATTTTCAGAAATTTTGAAAATTTTCGTTAATAGAAATAAATTAATATTTTAATTGGAATAGATTGTTCAGTTGAAACTGGAGTTAAGAATTAAACAAATAATTTTTAATTAGTTAGTAGGGTTTGTTTTCTACCTTAACAATTTCAAAGACGAAATTATTTTAAGAGGGGGAGAATGTAACGACCCGTATTTTCAGCGATATATAATTAATTTATTTAATTATTTAAACAGTGATTTAGAGGATTAAATGGTTATTGAATTAAATAATGGTGAATATTTAATTAATTTAATAATTAAATAATATATTTAATTCTGAAATAATCAGAAATAGCTAAATTCACAATATTGTGTGAATTGGATTATTTATAATATATAATTCAGTTTAGAGTTGAATTATATTCACAAATATATTATATAACCGAAGTTTGAACATATGGATTATAATATAATTATAATCGAGCTCGAAATGGTGCGGCAGTTCGTTATTTGGAGATTTGAACTTCAACAGAATAAACAGAATCCGTTATAAGCTGGATTTCTGTGAAACAAGAAACGTTCGGAGCTGGTGAAATATATTTTTCTAGTGGAAGAGAAAATTAGGATTTCGTCATGTAGGATTTGATTTATGTCCAAATCAAATTTTCAAATAGTCGCTATGGAATTCCTTTATAATTTATTTATATTTTAAATGGATTTTTAATATAAATTGAATACTGTTTTAATCTGGATTTGAAATGTTGGGTTATCAAAGTCTGATAGAAATATTCTGGAGTTGTATGGTATATATTGTGAATATGTACAATAATATATATTTATTAATATTTAATTTAATTATTTTTAAATATATTAATATATTTAAAAGGGTTATTTAGAGCTTTAAAAATAGCCAGTTCAAACGACCTCCGTTTTCGATGAAACTAATTTTGTTGGATCCGTAATATTAAATTATTATTAGATTCCAAGTTTCGTTATTTTTGGAGTCAGTGTGTGGCCGTACAGATTTTTAATGTGAAAAACAATCAGTATTTTGACGGCTAAAAATATGCTGTGTGAGCAAATGGAGTCGGAATTCGACGAAACCAGTTTCGTTGGGTCCGTAATGTCGAACTGTAGCTGCATGTCCAGTTTCGTGATTTTTGGATGTCATGTGTGATTACAGGTATTTTAAAGGACATATAAAAACAGTAGTTGATTATAATTTAATATAATATAATATTCAAAAAAATATCTAAATCCTAAACACTATAAAATCAAGTTAACTTCCTCCTTTCTAAACCTAACTTCATTTCTTCTGGTCAAACCTTTTTTCCGCCGTCCTCATTTTTATTTTACACAGAAAAATCGTGATTTGTAAAAATCATAGGAAATCAAATAAAAATTGTAAAAAATCCAAGATAAGTATAATTGCATTAGTGGGATCGTCCTCTTCATTCAAGTGTCGGTTTCATCAGGCTCGATGCCGTATTTCCTGGAGCCACGTTTCAACAGTAAACGCTAGGGTTGAAATTATTTGGAAATAGAAGCATCAGTTCAAGTTTTAGATATTAGCTTGGTGTTTGTGGGGCTATTTGAGTCTTGTGCGCGAGTTTTGGGATTATTTGGAGGAAAGGTTGTTCGATCGTTTTCTGTAAGAATAACGTATTGTTGTAGAAGTTGCGACCTAGGATGGATGTTTGGGCGTGAGATGGTGGGGTTGTCGTGGAGGAGATTTTGAGGAGGATCATCACAATGCCAACCGTTTGGAGATCCGTGATAAGATGAAGAAGTAAGATGGGTTGGATTGTTTAGCAATGGCATGTATTCAGCAGAAGAAGACGCGGATTATACTAGGATAGAGAAGAACGCGGGTCTGGATATACGAAGATGGGTATGGGCCTTGTTCAATGGTGAGGCCCAAGGGAATTCACATTATTTAGTTTAATTTAAAATATAAGAACGTATTTATTTGTTAAATTAATAACTTCTGCATATGGTAACGGAATTTGACGAAACAGGATCCGATGGGATCGTATGGACGACGGCTATACAACAGAACTAACCGGGAGTGAATTGGAGTCAATCACAATTTATAGAGAAATAAATTGTCTGATCTGAATTAACAACAATTATCGTTATTTAATGATGATAGTCCAATGTGAGTAAAACTCACCAACTCTACCAGTTCATATTTTTATAGTGTATATTTAGAACTGATAAATGATGATTGATTTGTTGCGTGTTGACTGTTTGATTAAATTGCTGATTAATTGTTTGAAATTATAGATAATGATATATATATATATATATATATATAATAAGTTAATCAAACATTGATTCTATTTATCAGAATATTTCATATTGAAATGAAATCGATGTTAATTATATTGTTTAACATCTGTGGATGCAGGGAAACAGGTCGGAGGAATCCAACTGGTTCCCTTAACATTTATTTTATTGTTTTTCATATATTGTAATATATGATGTGATATATAATCTGTGTTGATTATGTGTGTTTGAATGATATCAATCATTGTTATTTGGTATTTTAATTACCGTAAAAAATTCTGGGATGTAGAAAAAGGGGATTGTAACACCCCGAATTTTTGAATAATCAAATTAACTAAATTTTAGAATACTTAATTTCAAATGTGGGAATTAAGGGAAACGGGTTGCGCCATTGCATTAGTCTCGGAATTCTGCTTGAGATAGAGTCCGAGTTTGCGTAAAACGGACAACATATGATGGAGATATGGACGAACGAAGTTAGGCGGAAAATCAGAAGAAGAAAAAAAATGCACTGGCGCACTTGGGAAGTGCGCCAGTACAAAAATACACTAGCGCACTTCCCAAGTGCGCCCAGGCCGAGCAGAAAGCCTAAACAGCTTTTTGGTGTGATCTGATCCACACTGTGACTCATTGCTGAGTCCTTTCTGACTCCTTGCTGAGTCATTAGGGCTGAGGTGTCACCCTATCCTGACTGAATGGTTTTGATTAACCCTAAGAGCATCCGACGGCTCAAATTAAATTGAAATTCTATATAAACACATGTAGACTCAAACCCTAAAACCAAATAAAAATTAGATCAATGGCCGTCATATTGTCCCTCCAAAACCTAGAGTAGCCACCACCAATGTAACAACCCGCATTCTATGCATCGGAAGATCGTAGAATAGTTATTTCTTTTCCATATGAAGTTGTATGGCCATGTAACTTTGGGAAACAATCATTAGACTCATTTCCCATGTTCATGATTTTTGTCGATTTTAAATGACCATTTTGCCCCTAGCTGATCTTGTTTTGGCCATAACTTTTCTTTGGAAAGGAATTTTGACCTAAAACCACTTCCATTAGATTCATTTGATGGTTTACCTTTCCGTAGAGTGGTCATAATAGCCAAACGGGCTTACCGTTTGGGAGATATGGCTGAAATAAGGTTTGGAAGGTGAAAAACTGCTTAACCGGGCCAAATAGGGTTATTAGTGAATAGGCCCATAACCCATTTCGGGATTAGGGTTATGGGAAGGCTGAAAGGAGTTAGAGAATCATTCCATTTCAATTTTCTAGCCTCCACTTACCTCCAAGAAACCCTAAAATTGGCCTCCAACCTCTAAATCACATCCAAATCATCTTTTAATCAAGGATTAAGCTTAGCAGCATCAAATCAAGAGAGATCTACACCAAATCAACATTGGAGTTGCTATTTAGCATTGGGATTCGCATCAAATCAGAGATTTATTTCAGATCTTAGTTTATTTGTGGCTAAGGTGAGTGATTTGCATAGTTCCTCACTAATTAAGGGTAATTAGTGTTAATTAGCAAATTTAAACATGATAAAATTCTGGAAAAATGTTCATAAATTCTTAAATGATGTTTTAGACCTCTGATATGAATTTGGGCTAATTTGGTTAAGTTTTGCTAATCCTATCATTAGTTTCACCTAAACACGCTTAAGGGGAAATATGGGGTTTTGGGTATGTTTGATCCATTTTAACCTATCATTTTGATGTTTTGATGGTTATGGTTGATTATGCATGTTGCTATGACTGTATGGTATGCTTTGTGATTGATTTCAATGGTTAGAATTGTCGAAAACGTCGTCGAATGGCGTAAAACACTCGGTGGAGAAGTCTCAAGAAAAGTGCAGGTTCTGAACCGGATCGGATCGGATATGGGGCTCGGATCGGATATGGGGCTCGGATCGGATAAGTGGACGGGCAAGGATATCCGAATCGGATCGGAACTTAACACATGAGAGGCTTGGCAAAAAGGAAGGCCATGCTGCTTAAGGGGTGGATCAGATCGGCTTAGGGACGAAGGGCTCGGACCGGAGTATGGTGAGTGAATCGGATTAGAACAGGGAACGGGACCAGACGAGGCACAGGAGCTGGAGCACGAACTGAATGGGAGATGGCAACCCGACCTGACCCGAAGTGGGACACCCGACCCGAAACGATGCAATGCTGTGAACCCGAACCAAACCGCTACAGGGGGAGACCACAAACCGAACCAATTCAAAATACAGGACCCGACCCGAACCGATGGCTTGAAGGGGAACCCGACCCGATCCAGTATTGACCAATAACCCGAGATGCAAAGGTAGTTCAATATGGGAAGTTAGAGCTCAGGATCCAATTGGGAACCGATGAGTTCACTTCATGGTTGGGCTTTGCTGCTGGACGTGTGCTAAGGAGTTGTCGACGTTCATAACTTCGATTCACCATTGAAAGGAATGATGGGCTACTTATTAGTGCAGTAGAGTCACTATGACTCGAGGGGCAAGGTGATGGTAGCAAGACTACGTTATCAGTGCAGTAGAGTCATTACGACTCGAGGGGCAAAGTGATGCGTAGTAAGACTATGAGCCAGCGCAGATGGGGTGAATAACTCCATGGGGCAAGTGGACATAGTAAAGGATTGGTAAGGCTATGTGCCAGCGCAGATGGGGTGAATAACTCCATGGGGGCAAGTGGACATAGCGAAGGATTAGTGGCTATGTTATCAGTGCAGTGAAGCCATTTATGACTTCATGGAGCAAAGTGATCGTAGCAAGGTATGTTGGGTGATCGAAGAGGTGAATATCGTATGCTTTACGCATTGAGTGAGAGATGTGAGGATGGTTGCTATGCTTGATTGTTTTGCCATCACTATGACATGCACACCCTCACCTCCGTATCTTTACACCGTTTGATATGGCACCTTAGAGTGTTGTACAGTATGTAGTGCTAACTCTTTGGTTGCAGGTACAGGTTCATGTATATTTTAGTCTACCTGTTATTGTTCTGTTTAGATGCTTATCGCTCATACCAGGCTTTATGTCTGACCCAGAGTTTTATGTATCCTCTTATTACTCTGGGTGCTCACACGAGCAGACCAGAGACAAGTTAGTTGGTGATGCGCGAGTAGCTGATTCGGAGGCGAGCAGGAGGCTTCCACGTATGATATATAAATATTCTCCCTGTGTCATTGGTGGTCGCTACTTGGGCATTAGTAGTGTACGTCCTTTACCTTGCTTTTGCTTTTGAGACAATTTGAAAAGTTGTAATAATGTTTAACTTTGGATCATAAGCTGTACTAGAATTTTCCGCTGCTATGTTAGTTGTTTCAGCTTATGCACTGTCTCACCTGTTTTATGTCAAGTATGTTATTATTATATTTTGTTCTATGCGCTGTGAGACATTCTTCAGGTTCCTTGTTAGTTCATTTCCTTCTTCCCTTTCCTTCTGACGACCTGTCCCGTGCTAACTGGACATGTGTACAGCGTACCTTTGGAGTAAATGTCGGTTGGTGCGGGGCGGGCCGTCACACTTGGTATCAGAGCTCTAGGTTGCATAGTTAACCTAGGGAAAACACTAGGGAGAGATAGTACGTATATGAGAGCCCGTATTTGTGATTACTTTGATTTTCAAAAGCTATATATGTATATGCTATTGGTAGTATAAGAATGAAGTCGTACTGCACTAGCACCGTTATGGGGTCGTTAATCGTTTCCCTTTTACAGATTGACGATGAGCCGATATGCTAGAGGTGCTGATAGGGGAGCCAATAATGGGAATGCTGCTGACATGAGGGCGATGTTTACTGACCTCATGAGAGACATGCTTAGAGAAGTGCAAGGGGCAGTTCGCAATCCCGAAATTGGTGGTGGTCCAGTAGTGCAAGCGCCTAGGGTCGATTTCGCTAAGTTGTGCAAGGATTACACTAAACTTGGTGGGAAGCCATTCCACGGGACGGAGTCGGCCACAGATGTTCAAGACTGGATGGATAGCTGTGATCGTATCTTCGATGACTTGGGTCTTGAGGATGCGATGAAGAGAAGGCTAGCGTCTCGTCAGCTGCAAGGGCGAGCGATGAAATGGTGGAATGCCATTAAAATAGCTACTCCAGAAGATCAAGTTACTTAGGATCAGTTAAAGGCTCGCTTTAGCGAGAAGTTTATTCCAACTGCCCAGAAGTCAGTGTTGTTCAAGAGATTCTTGGAACTCAAGCAGAGTGGTAGGGCAGTCTCTGACTATATTGCTGAGTTCGACACCTTGTCGAAGTATGGAATATCTCTTATCGATACTCCTGAGAAGAAGAATGAGAAGTTCATTACTGGTTTGGACGGATACTTGGGGGAAAGGCTTATCAACCATATCGATGAGACTTTTGAATCGATTGTGGGGAAAGCTTTGAGATCAGAGAGTCTTTACCCCAAGTCAAAGATTGAGGCTGCATCTGCAGAAGGGCCAAAGCCGCAAACAGGCGGTGGAGGCAAGAATAACTCTCAGAATAAGAGGAAGCAGGGCTAATCTAAGGATGGCCAGAAAAAGAGCAAGAAAGATGTTTAGTGCTTCAGCTGTGGTAAGAAGGGCCATTATGCCAAAGATTGTCGGGCCAAGACAGCGGATAAGAAGTGCTTCAACTGTGTTCAAGTGGGACATTTCAAGGATAAGTGTCCGCAACCTCTTAAGGAGAAGCAGATTGTGAAAGCATATGCTATTGATGCTGTTCCTTCTTCGTCGAATGTCCCAACTGCGGCGGAGAAAGGAATGAATGTTGTTATTCAAGGTATGCTTTCTATTTATGATGTACCAGTTCGGGTTTTGTTTGATACTGGGGCTTCCCGTTCCTTCATATCTAGTGACCTGGTAGATAGGTTGGGACTGGAACCCGAGATAGTCGATAGACCATTGGTTGTGACGAACCCGATTGGTGGTTCGACTAGCCTTAGTATGATTTGCAGAAATTTGGTCTTATCGAGTCATGGATGTATGTTTGTGATTGCTTTGTTTTGGGCTTTACTGGGTATGGCATTATATTGAGAGTCGATTGGCTCCAAAGATACGGGGTGGTGGTAGACTGTGGGGGCTTTTTGGTGACAGTTAGGGCGGATGATGGGCGGAGGGTAGTGTTTGGTAGTCTACCTAGTGATGGGGTTATGGCTAGTTTTGTAAATTCCCTCGACATCCCGCAGGATGAGTTGTCAGATGTGCCCGTGGTTGGCCAGTATCCGGACGTCTTCGAGAAGGTGACCGGGCTTCCACCACACCGAGAGATTGAGTTCCGTATTGATTTAGTGAAAGATGCCAGACCTATAGTGATGCCACTTCGTCGTATGGCACCAAGGGAGCAGCGAGAGCTCGTGGTGCAAGTCAGCAATCTTTTGAAGAAGGGATTTATTAGAAGAAGTGTCTCCGAGTGGGGAGCACCAGTTGTGTTTGCCACTAAGGCAGATGGTTCCCTTCGTTTGTGTGTGGACTATCGCGAGTTGAATAAGGTAACGAGGAAGAATATGTATCCTCTACCGCGGATAGATGATTTGTTTGATCAACTGGAAGGTGCAAGAGTGTTCTCCCAGTTGGACCTCGCGACAGGATTTCTTCAGCTTCGAGTAGCGGATGAGAGTGTTCCGAAAACGGCATTTAAGATGCCGTCTTGATTCTATGAGTGGTTGGTCATGCCATTTGGGTTGACCAATGCACCAGCCTACTTTGTGGATCTTATGAATCGAGTATTCAGAGATCAGTTGAATAAGTTTGTTCTTGTGTTCGTAGATGATATCCTTGTTTACTCAAGGACAGAGGAGGAACACAAGGGACACTTGAAGATAGTGATGGAGGTGTTGAGGAAACACCAATTGAAAGCGAAATTCTCTAAGTGTCACTTTTTGAGAAGGGAAGTGAGATTCTTGGGTCATGTTGTTTCAGAGAGTGGTATTGCCGTGGACCCTGCGAAGGTGGCTACGGTACAGGATTGGCCTATGCCCAAGAATGCAACAGATGTAAGAAGTTTCTTGGGATTAGCTGGATATTATCGTAAGTTTATCCAGGACTTCTCCAAGATAGCAGCACCGTTGACTCAGTTGACAAAGAAGAATCAGTCCTTCGTCTGGGACGGAGTGTGTGAGAATGCATTCAAGAGTCTAAAGGAAAGGTTGACGCGAGCGCTAGTGCTAGTCATTCCTAAAGGGAATGAAGAAATGACGGTATACACGGATGCTTGTGGTACCGGACTAGGTGCTGTGTTGATGCAAGGAGGTAGGGTTGTGGCTTATGCTAGTCGACAGCTAAAGCCGCATGAGAAGAAGTATCCTACCCACGATTTGGAACTAGCAGCGATCGTGTTTGCGCTGAAGATGTGGAGACATTATCTCTTGGGAGAAAGATTTGAGTTGTTTACCGATCATAAATCGTTAAAGTATCTCTTCTCTCAGAAAGATCTGAATCTCCATCTGCAGAGATGGTTAGAGTTCTTGGCTTCGTATGATTTTGATATCGCATACACACCTAGGAAAGGTAATGCGGTAGCCGATGCCTTGAGTAGGAGACATGCCAGTTTAGGGGCAATGTTTCTTGAATGGAAGCAACTGGAGTATATCGCGGGGTTTGATTTCAGACCAAAGTGCGAATTGGATCCAGTTATGCTAGCTAATGTGGCTATCAGACCCACTTTGATAGAGCGGATTGGTTCCAGCCAGAGGGACGATCCTAATCTATTAGAAATCATCTCCAAGTTAGAGATGGACATCGACGGTGAGGAGATGAATTTGTATGTGCTTGATCGAGATGGATGACTTAGAAAGAATGGAAGACTAGTTGTACCCAACGTAAATGGTTCGAGAGATGAAGTGCTTAGAGAATGTCATCACTCAAAACTGACTATACATCCCGATGGTAATAAGATGAATCGAGACATGAAGCAGACTTACTACTGGGAAGGGATGAAAAGAGACGTTGGGAAGTTTATATCGAAATGCATGAATTGCCAACTAGTTAAAGCCAAGCAAAAGAAGCCTAGTGGGTTGTTGCAACCATTAGAACTTCCCGAATGGAAATGGGAACAAGTCTTGATGGATTTCATCGATGGTTTACCAAGGACTAGATCGGGACATGATAGCATTTGGGTAATTGTGGATCGATTGACTAAGAGTGCAAGATTTATACCAGTCAAATCGACCAGAACGACAGCTAAGTTGGCAGAATTGTATATGAAGTGGGTAGTGAGATTTCATGGAGTACCCAAAAGCATAGTAAGTGACCGAGACCCGTTGTTTACTAGTGGGTTTTGGAAGAGCTTACAAGAGGCTCTAGGGTCAGAATTACATCTCAGTACCGCATATCATCCTCAGACCGACGGTCAGACGGTGAGGGTGAATCGTATATTGGAAGATCTCTTGAGAGCTTGTATATTGGATTTTGGTGGATCATGGGATGACCATTTGCATCTAGTAGAGTTTGCATATAATAATAGCTACCAATACAGTATCGGTATGGCTCCATATGAAGCTTTGTACGGAAGACCGTGCAACTCACCATCATGTTGGATAGAGACTGGCGAGAAGTTTATGCTTGGACCAGATGTGGTGAGGGAAACTTCAGATAAGATTAAGACCATTCAACAACGAATGAAAGCTGGCCAAGATAGGCAGAAGAGTTATGCTGATAAGAGGGGAAGAGACTTAAAATTCTCCGTTGGTGACTTGGTGTTTGTCAAGATTTCTCCGTTGAAGAACGTGATACAATTTAGCAGGAGAGGCAAGTTAGCACCAAGATTTGTTGGCCCATTCCTTGTTCTTGAACTAGTCGGGAATTTGGCATATAGAGTTGGCTTACTAGAGAAGATGGCGGGAGTTCACAATGTATTTCATGTTTCCAAATAAGGAAGTTCGTTCACGACTCAGATATGACTATTTCACCTGATCAGTTAGAGGACTTCGAAGTAGAACCCGAAGCGGTTGGGAAACGCAAGCCGATTCGTATTGTGGGGCACGATATGAAGCAACTTCGAAGGAAGGCGGTGAAGCTAGTCAAGGTTCAGTGGGGCGAGAACGAGAATGACTGTACTTGGGAGACAGAGGAGAGCATTAGGAAGGCATATCAAGAACACTTTGCCTGGTAAGATTTACTTCGTGATTTAGTTATTCCGCATGCTAGGATAGACTTGTTTTGCCTGTTTAATAGTTGTTTTATGATTGATAGGTATGCGGGGTCCTTTTGTGTGTCTTGGTTAGGAAATTTCGGGGGCGAAATTTCTTAAGGGGGGAGAATGTAACAACCCGCATTCTACGCATCGGAGGATCGTAGAATATTTATTTATTTTCCATATGAAGTTGTATGGTCATGTAACTTTGGGAAACAATCATTAAACTCATTTCCCATGTTCATGATTTTTGTCGATTTTAAATGACCATTTTGCCCCTAGCTGATCTTGTTTTGGCCATAACTTTTGATTGAAAAGGAATTTTGACCTGAAACCACTTTCATTAGATTCGTTTGATGGTTTACTTTTCCGTAGAGTGGTCATAATAGCCAAACGGGCTTACCGCTTGGGAGATATGGCTGAAATAAGGTTTGGAAGGTGAAAAACTGCTTAACCGGGCCAAATAGGGTGATTAGTGAATAGGCCCATAACCCATTTCGGGATTAGGGTTATGGGAAGGCTGAAAAGAGTTAGAGAATCATTCTATTTCAGGTTTCTAGCCTCCACTTACCTCCAAGAAACCCTAAAAATGGTCTCCAACCTCTAAATCACCTCCAAATCATCTTTTAATCAAAGATTAAGCTTAGCAACATCAAATTAAGGGAGATCTACACCAAATCAACATTGGAGCTGCTGTTTAGCATTGGGATTCACATCAAATCAGAGATTTATTTTAGATCTTAGTTTATTTGTGGCTAAGGTGAGTGATTTGCATAGTTCCTCACTTATTATGGCTAATTAAGGGTAATTAGTGTTAATTAGCGAATTTAAACATGATAAAATTCTGGAAAAATGTTCATAATTTCTTAAATGATGTTTTAGACCTCTGATATGAATTTGGGTTAATTTGGTTAAGTTTTGCTAATCCTATCATTAGTTTCACCTAAACACGCTTAAGGAGAAATATGGGGTTTTGGGTATGTTTGATCCATTTTAACCTATCATTTTGATGTTTTGATGGTTATGGTTGATTATGCATGTTGCTATGACTGTATGGTAAGCTTTGTGATTGATTTCAATAGTTAGAATGGTCGAAAACGTCGTCGAATGGCGTAAAACACTCGCTGGAGAAGTCTCGGGAAAAGTTCAGGTTCTGAACCGGATCGGATCAGATATGGGGCTCGGATCGGATAAGTGGACGAGCAAGGACATCCGAATCGGATCGGAACTTAACACTTGAGAGGCTTGGAAAAAAGGAGGGCCATGTTGGTTAAGCTGGGGATCGGATCGGCTTAGGGACGAAGGGCTCGGACCGGAGTATGGTGAGGGGATCGGATCGGATTAGAATAGGGAACGGGACCAGACGAGGCACAGGAGATGGAGCACGAACTGAATGGGAGATGGCAACCCGACCCGACCCGAAGTGGGGCACCCGACCCGAACCGATGCAACGTTGTGAACCCGAACCGAACCGCTACAGGGGGAGACCACAAACCGAACCGATTCAAAATACAGGACTCGACCCGAACCGATGGCTTGAAGTGGAACCCGACCCGATCCAGTATTGACCAATAACCCGAGATGCAAAGGTAGTCCAATATGGGAAGTTAGAGCTTAGGATCCAATTGGGAACCGATGAGTTCACTTCATGGTTGGGCTTTGCTGCGGGACGTGTGCTAAGGAGTTGTCGACGTTCATAACTTCGATTCACCATTGAAAGGAATGATGGGCTGCTTATCAGTGCAGTAGTGTCACTATGACTCGAGGGGCAAGGTGATGGTAGCAAGACTACGTTATCAGTGCAGTAGAGTCATTACGACTCGAGGGGCAAAGTGATGCGTAGTAAGACTATGAGCCAGCGCAGATGGGGTGAATAACTCCATGAGGCAAGTGGACATAGTAAAGGATTGGTAAGGCTATGAGCCAGCGTAGATGGGGTGAATAACTCCATGGGGCAAGTGGACATAGCGAAGGATTAGTGGCTATGTTATCAGTGCAATGAAGCCATTTATGACTTCATGGGGCAAAGTGATCATAGCAAGGTATGTTGGGTGATCGAAGTGGTGAATATCGTATGCTTTACGCACTGAGTGAGAGATGTGAGGATGGTTGCTATGCTTGATTGTTTTGCCATCACTATGACATGCACACCCCCACCTCCGTATCTTTACACCGTTTGATATGGCACCTTAGAGTGTTGTACAGTATGTAGTGCTAACTCTTTGGTTGCAAGTCCAGGTTCAGGTATGTTTTAGTCTACCTGTTATTGTTCTGTTTAGATGCTTATCGCTCATACCAGGCTTTATGTCTGACCCAGAGTTTTATGTCTCCTCTTATTACTCTGGGTGCTCACACGAGCAGACCAAAGACATGTTAGCTGGTGATGCGCGAGTAGCTGATTCGGAGGCGAGCAGGAGGCTTCCACGTATGATATATAGATATTCTCCCTGTGTCGTTGGTGGTCGCTACTTGGGCATTAGTAGTGTACTCCTTTACCTGGCTTTTGCTTTTGAGACAGTTTGAAAAGTTGTAATAATGTTTAACTTTGGATCATAAGCTGTACTAGAATTTTCCGCTGCTATGTTAGTTGTTTCAGCTTATGCACTGTCTCACCTGTTTTATGTCAAGTATGTTATTATTATATTTTGTTCTATGCGCTGTGAGACATTCTACAGGTTCCTTGTTAGTTCATTTCCTTCTTCCCTTTCCTTCTGACGACCCGTCCCGTGCTAACTGGGCATGTGTACAGCGCACCTTTGGAGTAAATGTCGGTTGGTGCGGGGCAGGCCGTCACAATCAATTAGAAGCAAAGTAAAGCAACTCAATTCTATTAAGATCAAAGTCTAATCTCAACAACGAAATTGTCTACAACAAGGGAACGCTAATCAATTACAGAATTCAGATCCCAGAACTGAAGACCCTCTTTTCTGTGAGTACTGGTCACTTTTAGGTTTAAATAGATAAAAGAGAATTGTGGTAGACTATGATTTGGGTATATGTTGTTTGTAGTTATGCAAGTTTATTGTTGTTATGGATCATGAAATTATACAAGTTTATTGTTGTGGTGAATCATGAAATTATGCATGTGAAATTCATAAACCTATGCAAGTTACATATGCAAGTTATTATGTTGCGAATTCATGAATCTATGCAAGTTGTTATCATGAACCTATGCAAGTTGTTATGAGATCATGCAAGTCACTTATGCAAGTTATTATGATTGAGAACTCATGAACCTATGCAAGTTATTATTCATAAACCTGTGCAAGTTGTTGTGTTATGCAAGTTTGTTATGTTGTGAATCATGAACCTATGCAAGTCACCTATGCAAGTTGTTATGTTGTGAATCATGAACCTATGTGAGGTGTTAATTATGTTGTTAATTCATGAACCTATGCAAGTTGTTATGTTGCAAAATCATGAATCTATGCAAATTGTTAATTATGTGATGAATCATAATTATATGCAAAGTTATCATGTCATTTTCCCTAATTGTCATGCTTATGCCAAAAATTGTTCTGAAACAATCACCTTGTCATTCCCTTTATTTTATTATCATGGCGAGGCTACTTTGTAGCCTCGATAACGCCAAAATGCACGTGATTACACTAGTTAAGAAACGGGAAAAAGGGGAATTTGTAATAGGCATAATTTATATAGTGATTAAGTAAATTGGACACATGATTCTAGTAGGAAAACATATAAATAATTACCTATTATGACGTAGGTAAAGTTGAGTAAAAATGGTATAATTTGAATATGACCATTTATGGATAGGAAATTCAAATTGTTAATAAAATAGGTATTGGCAGCTATAAAAAGGAAAGGATTAATTAATTAACTTAATTAATCAAAAGAGGAATGTTTAAGCAATTAAAGTCTAAAAATTTAATTAACACTTATGACATGAGGTTAGGTTACATTAGTGGTGGAAGTCTGCCCGGACCCGACCGGCATATCCAGCAGCCACTAATGTTAAACCTAATGTGAGAGGTATAAGTGTGTGAGTACGACTCGGGATAAGACACGAGGTTAGACCCAACTGTGGAATAAGACTGCCCGCACCCGAGCGGCATATCCATCATCCACATGTTGTAGGCCTAATGTGTGAGGTCTAGCTCAATATAACCATAATTGGATATGGTAATAAGAAAATACCACTCAACCTAACTTAATACATATGGACGGTATGATGAAAGACATAAGTTAGGGTTAAGTAAAATGAGTTGGATTGTGGGTGGGTTAAGTACAACTGATGGGTAGGTGGGTAATATTAATATATATAGGCCCACAAACTTAACCATTAAATAAATATGATCAAATCAGTGGGAGGGTTAAGTACAATTGAAGGGTAGGTGGGTAATATTAATATATAGGCCCACAAACTTAACCGGATAAAAAGGTTATGTAATTAAAGACACCTAATGGTATACATAACCGGGGAAAAATAGTAAAGTTATGTATTAAAGACACCCTTAGGGGTATACATAACTAATGGGAATAAATAGAGTTATGTATTAAAGACACCTATAGGTTAGCATAACCGATAGGTAGATTAAGGGTTATGTATTAAAGACACCTATAGGTACGCATAACTGATTGAAGGCTATGTAATTAAAGACACCTTAGGGTATACACAGTCAGTAGAAAACCTAGTGGGGATACAAGACATAGGGGAGAGCTTGTATCATGTTGTATGGGACCTATTTCAGTCAGTAACCCAGAGGGGTATCAAAGTAAAGAACTCCGTACTAGGCGGGGAAGGGGCATGTGACGACCCCATTTCCCGTAAGGACGGAGACAAGGGTAATCTTTGGAATATAACACAGAAACAGATAATAGCAGAACAGAATTAAATAAATACACCAGATAATGAACAATAGAATATACTGGATAAAAGTAATCATCAGAGTTACATAGTATACAGGATCTTACTTAGTACAAATACAGTTCAACTATACATACATGTCTACAGCGGAAACAAACAAAATATGTACAATAGGAGCTGAACAGCATAAAAAGAGATAAATTATAGAATCCATCTTCAGCTCCAGATATCCAGAAAGAACCAGCTAAACCTGAATACAAGGCTGCCCGTGTAGAAAAAGGGGCACTAGAGTTTGAAAGTGAAACTACGAGTCAGTCATGGGACTGGTATGAGAAATCTACTCAACACATTTATAATATGGCTAATCACAAGACCACACCACTTTCGTGGAACGGGTTTACTCCATTGGATTGCCAGTGCTTTAAAAACAAATATCTTTCTTTTAAACATCGCAATGCTTTTTATAAAAAATGAAGCCATTATAAGACTCAGTTCCCATCACACAATGCAACGCAAACCGGAGGATAGAGTTTTTACCTTATAACGGCCAAAATATGCTTGATACGAATAAAACAAAGCCATTTGATATTATTGCTAGTGTTTATATGTTTTGAAAACAATTTCAAATCATAACTATCAATCATAGACGGCATGGGTACCATATATCATGTCGCCATATATATATACAATCAAAACCGCATGATGTCGTATTTGGAAATTGGATTTCCATCATGAACCAAGGCAAAAGATAGTCCTTACCAAATTCGAGACGCTCTAGCCCGCCCCTCAGGCAAGTACTCAGTCAAGCCTTTGGATCGTCAGGGCCGGTCCATTGATGTGGATTAAAATTCCTGAACAATGCGTTTCCCCGCCCTATGGGGCGTAGGTGAGCCAACGAATGGCTCCATCGGACTCGGATCGTCCGATCTAATAGAGGCGCCTCGCAACAGTAACAACCACATAAGTCAAACTCGTCAGGGCGTGTAAAACCACTGATGCCACTTCTAGCTAGAAAGAAACGCATGTCCTCCCTGAGGTCCTTCCTCCCGTTTCTGGTTCATACCAGGTGTGAGGCTCGCAAATTCCCGTTATACACAAAGCTACGCCACACAGGCGGTGCTTTGATCATCACCACAAGACTGTGCTTTTCAACAGAAGCCCTGATCATTTGCCACTTAGGCATGCCACACTAGCAATTCATGCCGTGCGACTGATGTCCCTCGATATACAACCTTTGAGCTCGTGCGTTCCAGAGAAGGGCGTTAAGCAAAAGAATAAATTCTCCGCCGCCAAACAGATGTATATTTAACAGAGATCAATCAACACAGAATAAAATCCAATGTCAGACACACAGTCCGTTTACAACTCCGTTCTGGGTCTGAACGAAACCGGAGGCACTATATACCTCGCAAACCCATCGATCACCACGTACGTCTGGACGATCACCACTCATTATCCATATTTCGGGATGCCTCCAAATCACGGTTTCAAAATACGAACTGCAACGTCGTTATTCGATATATTTTAATTCTATTTATATATATATATATATATATATATATATATATCGATTCTTCGATTTCAAAGCTACATTCTTTTCATACATTTGATGAAAATGATATTTTTATCTAACTGTCTTCTATTTCAACACTTCACTATATTTAACAATTCATGTATATAATAAAAATGTGATTTTTATTGTAAAACAATTCATTTCAAAACACTATTATTTTATATAGTTCATGTAGGTAATAAAAATAGGATTTTTATTATAAAACAATTTCTTTTAAAACAAGGTCATTTTACATAGTTCATATAGATGATAAAAGGTGATTTTTATTATAAAACAATTTATTTCAAAATATGAATACCATTCAACACATGAATTTCTATTCAACGAATGAATATCGATTCAACACATGAAGGTTTTCTATAGTTTATATATATAAATAAAAATGTGATTTTTATATTTAAAACACGAATACCATTCAACACATGAATTTCTAATCAACGAATGAATATCGATTCAATACATGAAGGTTTTCTATTCAACGAATAAATATAGTTTCAGCAAATGAAAAAAATTCAAACACATGAATATTATTCAAAATTTCGGCAGCATAACGGCAGGGTAGTTAAAACCGGGACCGTCCCTTGTACGGCTCCTCGCTCTACGTTAAAACGTCACGGTTTTTGACAATGGGGATCATGCATCTAGTTCGCATGCAGGCGGCATGTATATATTTATTTCATTTCCACAAACTAATCCTATGTGGTTTCAGCCAAATATTTCTTAACCACAAACGGGTATTTTTCAACCACTATCAATCAATATCAACCACAAACAATCCCAATCAACCATTCGCTATCAATCAATTTTCACACCAATCACAACCAATAAATATCGTCCATGGTTTATGGACGAGGGGCGTATATATATATATAGCAATTCACTTCTATTTCAACACATATATAATTTTTACAACGCATATATAACTTATACATTGAACGTACAACTTATACAACGCTTATACATGAGGTGTACAACGCTTATATAACCCATACATCGACTATATAATTTATACATCGTCGGTTTCCATATCGTTTATAAATTAGAAATCTCACATTGCGTTCCACTCCACAAAAAATAGCAGAAGGCTCAGAAAAATATGCGGTCTCTTCTAAAATGTAGAAGACGTCCACACGGTTACGATGTTTCCTGTTTCATCGAATTTCGTCAAGGAACGAAAAAGATATGATTTTTAAAAGTTCAGATGTAATAAAGGATCCACCTTTCACGATGGTTCAAAACTAGGTTTTGATCTTTCGATCAAACAGTTGCGCGATAGGAAAATCAGCTCACACAGCGTCGAAGAGCTTCGAACCACCTTCCCGGCGCCAGTGGTTTCGCTCCGTTTGGTGGCGCCCTGAAGGCTCGGCGGCGCTCCAAAGTCGTTGACTTTGAGGACTCGTATCTCCCTCCACACTTGATGATAACTAGCAAACCTTAAATGGATTTAAAGAGGAGATGAAGAGCTTTGAAATGAATAAAGAATCACGATTTTTCATTGAGTGGTTGCTGAGAAATCGAAGTGAGAAGGTTCGGATCTCCTTTCGTCGTCGCGCCTGAAGCAATCGGGGAGAGAGAAAAATTATTGGCCAATCAGATTTTTTTGTTTATTTATATATTTTTAAAAATCCGAAAATACCCCTTGTCACACACGAACACCAATCCAAACCCAACGACTGTTGTCCCTAGCATTTTACCCCTATTCCGAACACAATGGGATATGTTTCGTAGGCCCATTCGACTGTTTCAGTCAGTTTCCATTCAATTTAAAATATATAACATTCAATATTCGATTTGAACGTACATTTCAATTTGCCAGGGCCACAAACTGATACGAAAAATTCCAGAAAAATAAATCTGGCTATGTTTTGACGATACAGTCCCAACAAAACTAGTTTCGTCGAATTCTGAGACCGTTTGCAAAAAGGCCCATTTCTGGTCGATCCAATTTAACTATAATTGACCAAAACATTTTTTCCTTTGCCACGCTCACATACTAGATTAAAAAATTTTGAAATTTGAAAACTAGTAATAACTTCACATCCCGGATCCAACAAAAGTGATTTCGTCGAATTCCGAGGTCGTATGCAAAATGGCCAATTTCACGGGCTATATAAATTCCATAGCGACCTTTCTGAAAATTCATTTGGCCATAACTTTTGCTTTCCGCTATGAAAATTCGATTTTTCAGATTCGTTAGAAAGGCATTCACTAACAGATTTAAATATTTTTGGTTTCGCTCAAATCCGCTTTGTTTTGCACCCGGTATAGTCCGACAAAGTTTGAATTCAAATTTTGAAACTACAGCGCCATTTCAGGCCTTGTTTATAATTAGAATTAATTATATTCGTTTTCAATTGTCGATTCAAACCGAGTTTCATCGCTATTATTTAAAATATTTATTTTAAATATTTAAAATCCATTATTTTAGCCAATTTAAAATTTTTAAATTGGTTCAGATTTTCTGGGTTGTTACAGGGCACGCTTACCGATTGATTGTAAGAGATCCAAAATGAGACAGATGGTGTGGGCGGCGCAAACCGACCAAGGACATGTGTGTGAATGGGCCGGGCAGAGGGGGACAAGACAACCGTGACACCAGTAGGTATAACTGTGCACACCTTGGGTTGCCACTTTAGGGAAGTGATACCCCCTAGTTGTGGGACCAGCACAGGGTATCTACAGAGTAGGGAGTCGATTGATTAGGGTAGTGGTTAGCGTATACCCGGACGTATGCCCTAAGTCTACCAATTTATAGTAGGAGGGTAGTGGGTATGACTAGTTGAGATATGAGCAGGCGACACCTATGACAACAGCTAGGAATACACGAAACTACCACCATCGTTATCGTTATTATGGTTAGCAGAAGGGATCATCCCATCTTGATTTTACTAGTAATAGTGCAGAGTAGTTTGTAGTGAAGCATGCATACATATTACCTTATTTGTCCTGTCATACCTTCCATCTGTACCATGAATCCTCTTATCCACTTTGTATGCCTGTCATGTTTACATTTATTCATTTACTGGCTAAAAGTTACTGGACTCACCAGACGTATGTCTGACCTAGTTTGTTTCGCCTCTTTTCTTCCATTCCCCCTAGGTTCTCAGGGAGGAAGCACCCAGATTTAGTCAGGATTTGTATATCATCTTCTAGGAGCTACTTCTGAAGTATGGCTCGAGTCTCTGTCTCTTATATGGCTTGCTCTTTAAAATGGGGAATGATGTTTTTCTTTTAAATACCTATGTACTCTGATAATGTAAGACAGAAATGTTTTGTTGTAATGGTTTTATGACTCATGGTATTATGTAACAAAGTATTTTGGTGATTTAATAAAGTAGTTTATTTTCCGCTGCAAAATTTTTATATATGTCTTGTGATATTCTGTGTCTGTTTATCTAAAACGCTCCACTGAAGTTAAGGCATTCCCTTTGTGAGTGACCTTAATGGAGGTGGGGTGTTACAGGGATTTTCAAAGTGTATTTTGAAAACGAATAATTTATATAAAATCAATGGATTTTATATATAAAGGAAAATATTTGTGAAACAAATAGAAAAGGAAAGATTTGTGAAACAAATAGAAAAGGAAATATTTATGAAACAAATAGAAAAGGGAATATTTGTGAAACATTTACAAATAGATTTGAAAAGGGGATATTTGTAAAACATTTACAAATAGATTTGGAAATGGAATATTTGTAAAACATTTACAAATAGAATTGAAAAGGAAATATTTATTTATGAAATAAATAGATTTATAAAAGGAAACATTCATTTATGAAATAAATAGAGATATAAAAGGAAATTTAAATGAGATTTAAGTGTTAGAAATAAAAAGGAGATTTCATATGAATAATTCTATAAATAGAAGTATAAATAGGATTTGGAAATGGGATACTATTTTTAAATACGAAGTCAAACTCAAAAGAGTTAATCGAGTTAGAGTTAATTAATTAGAGTTAATCGAGTTAGAGTTAATTGATTAGAGTTAATCTAGTTAGAGTTAATCGAATTAGAATTAATCGATTAGAGTTAATCGAGTTAGAGTTAATTGAAAAGAGTTAATCGAGTGGAGTTAATCGATTAGAGTTAATCGAATTAGAGTTAATACAATAGAGTTATTCGAATAGAGTTAATTGAATTAGAGTTAGTCGGATTTGAGTTATTCGAATATAGTTTATTCGAAGAGAGATTTTCGAATATTAGTTATTTGAAAGGAGTTATCGAATATTAGTTATTCGAAAGGATTATCGAATATTAGTTATTCGAAAGGAGTTAATCGAATACATTTTATTTGAATAGAGTTAAAGGAGTTAATCGAATATAGTTATTCGAATAGAGTTAAAGGAGTTAATTAAATATAGTTTATTCGTAGAGAGTTAATTGATAGGAGTTAATTGACTAGAGTTAATCCAATAGAGTTAATCGATTAGAGTTAATCGAATTAGAGTTAATCTAATAGAGTTATTCGAATAGAGTTAATTGAATTAGAGTTAGTTGGATTTGAGTTATTCAACTATAGTTTATTCGAAGAGAGATTTTCGAATATTAGTTATTCGAAAGGAGTTATCAAATATTAGTTATTCGAAAGGAGTTATCGAATATTAGTTATTCAAAAGGATTATCGAATATTAGTTATTCGAAAGGAGTTATCAAATATTAGTTATTCAAAAGGAGTTATCGAATATTATTTATTTGAAAGGAGTTATCAAATATTAGTTATTGGAAAGGATTATCGAATATTAGTTATTCGAAAGGAGTTAATCGAATATAGTTTATTTGGATAGAGTTAAAGGAGTTAATCGAATATAGTTTATTCGAATAGATTTAAAGGAGTTAATCGAATATAGTTTATTCGAATAGAATTAAAGGAGTTAATCGAATATAGTTTATTCGAAGGGAGTTAATTGATTAGAGTTAATATAACAGAGTTAATCGATTAGGGTTAATCAAATAGAATTAATCCAATAGAGTTAATCAAATAGAGTTAATACAGTAGAGTTAATCAAATAGAGCTAACTGATAAGAGTAAATCGATTAGAGTTAATCGAATAGTGTTAATTGAATAGAGTTAATCGAATATGGCTATTCGAAGAGAGATTATCAATATAGTCTATTCGAAGGAAAGAGTTATCAAATAGAGATTTATTCGAAAGAGAGTTACGTAAGGAAGTTTGTTAAAGGTTTAAAAGGTGAGCCTTGTTTGTTTCGAAGTTAGAAATGTTGTTCAGTCAAGGTCTGAGAGGTAGTTATACCCCAACTTGATTGGCTTCGTTTTTAACTAAGGAATGGTTAAGGTTCGATAGAAGGTTGGTTAAGTGAATATAGTTAATGAGTGTAATGGTTTGAGTTGACATATCGATGTTTTATTTAAACATCTGTTTAAAATCCAATGAAGTAGTTTTGGAAATGTTTTCCAAATAAGAATCAAAATTGTTTTCTAATATAGAAAACCAGAAATGGAAATATTTCCCAATGTTAATAACGTATATTTTCTAAATTTAGAAAATAGGAAATGTTGCATATATGGAAACAGGAGAGGAAAAATGGACTAAAGAGATAAATGTTAAATGATGTTTGATCGATATAATTTCCATCTGGAAATAATATCGTTATTTGCACACGTGTTTTTCTTTGATATTCAACTCATCGACTATCGAAGTTTTTGACAATTTTATGTCGTCAATATGTAGAGACCGGGATCGGATTCATGACCTGAAAACCACTCTGTATGGGCGTTAGCGTTGCGAATCAAATATGATGAAGAAAATTGAAAACAGAGTTATGCAACGGCTGTCCTATTTACAGAATAGTGCCTTCGGTTTGTCCAGTCCCAAGACGACCTGTATGGAAGAATGTCTGACAGAGTATATTTATTGGATCGCGTAAGTTGATCTCTTCAAATGTATGTACGTTTGGTGGCGTAGGAATTCGTTTCTCTTAGCTGTATAGACGTTGTATTTTTGGGGAAATCAATTTGTGATTTGGCGGGTATGACGATGTGACATTCAAAGGGAATAAATGTGTGATCTGTCAGAGATAAGCGTGGCCTCTAGCCTCACCACTGGGAAATGACAAAATTAGGGCAGGCAGCATGGCAAAGTGGTTGGCTGCCAATTAGGGTGCGTTATCACCTATCTAGAGATATTCATTTCATTCTTAAATCTATTCGATGTTGTCCCATTTGGGAAACAATTGCTGATCCCAACCGTTGGTGATATAAATTCGATACACTCAAGCGAAATGAATGGTCGGTCATGTATGGCCGAGTTGCAAGATGTTCTTGTTGAACCCAGTGTATTCCTCTCTAGAGGTACACTATCGGAAGGTGGTTCCATACCTTGTCATAGTTGGAAATTCATTACCAAATAGGTGCTCGCGGTTTTGATTGTATACTATCTATGTGGAACGTGAGATGAAAGCGTTATGCAAGATGATTATTATATTGTGGTTAATAGACACTATTATATTATCAAAAGAGTTTTGATATAAAAGATCATTGTTTCTTTCAAATTGATTTGAAAGTTAAATTAAATTGATTTTGATTCTCATAAGGGAAAAACCCGTTCCGTTATACAGCGTGGTCTTATGAGATATCGTTTAATTGCTCAAATTGTTTAAACTGTTTTACTCACACCAGTCCTATGAATGACCCAGAGTTTATTTTGTTTTGTTTTCCCTAAACTCTTGGGTGCCCAATTTTGTACGGGCAGTCAAGTAGTCGGGATTTTACAGATATAGTTGGAAAGCTGGAGCAAGAGGCTTCAGCAGCGTTTATATAGCTATTGTTTATTTTCGCTGTGTTGTAAGTGTTGTACTTTGATAATGATATGTATATTCAAGTGCAATCTTTTATTTCAAAGTTATGTTATATTTTATTCGTTCCGCTGTGAGATTCATCTTTACTCTGATGTTGTGTGTTCTTCTTCTTCTATTCTAAGTTTCTATCTTATCTATTCTCACCCTCTAATTTATTTCATGGACTATCCGGTGTTTCCGATGCTTGAATAGTTGACATAGTGTTTTATGCCGATATTCAGGATCACGAAAACCCGGGTCGTTACACTTTCCTAGGAGCGATCCAGTTCAGGGCATCAGTAGTCGCCCATTCGATATGAAGATTGCTGGTCTTCAATCACCGTCTTCAATGTCTTCGGCTTTTAATCGTCATGTTAATTATTTAGAATGGGTTAAACCCGTTCTTTCCGAATAACTTGCGTATTTTATAATCGAAAATCAAATACTATAAAGACACGTCATACACCTCATTCCAATTTAGAATATTATTCAAATTATTAGGGAAATATTCCCATATATTTTATTAAAGATAAATTCTTTTAAATCTTACTCTTTAATCTTCTTTTTAAAGATTGATGAAAACTCCAATTTGATTTTAATATCAAAAATCATTACTTTATGATTATTTAACTTTTAAGAAATTAATCTAGTCTTTAACTGGGTTAAAGAACCAATGTCATTTAAAAACATTGTTCACGATAAACCCAAAATCATCTTCCATTAAATATGGAATTTTCATAGAAATTAAATCAATATATAATCGATATAAATTTCTGTATCAGACCGATAATATAAATGGAATAACGGCAAAGCCTTTTAAATTCCATATATAGTAGCAGTCTTCTTTTATAGAAGCCTATCTCGATTATTATCAAATTGAATTTCCACTCAATTCCAATTTAATATATAAAATTGGAAAACTTGACTTTGGGAAATTTCTTTTTAAATCTTTATAAAAAGATTTATAAATTCCAAAATTATATTTTCACTGTTTACTTGGGTTAAAGAACAAATGTCGTTTAAAACACAGTTCACAATAAACTTAATTCACCTATCATTTTATTCCAATTTCTAAATATAATTGGAAACTCTAATAATCTTAATCAAAAGATTTATTCTTTCATACAGGGTTTAAAAACAGTGTTAATTAAGACACCATCCACGACCACCCAACATCCAGTTCTTTTATATAATTCCAATTAAATATTAATTAATTGGAAGACTTCATTAAATCTTAATTTAAAAGATTAATTTTAATTAACAACTAGTTCATTTCGATAAAAATATATTTTTATCTTTTGTGTCCATCGAAAAACGGACATAGAAATCATTTTATTCTTCGTTGAATATTATTTTAAAATATTCATTATTTAAAAATATCCTTTATATGAAAAGATTCTTTATGTGAAAAAATTATTTATATTACAATGTTCTTTATTTAAAAGATATTCTGAATCGGAATGCGACTCAATCATTTACCATGTAATTTCAGTTATATGGATTTCATACATCGCAGTTATATGACAATAGTAATAAATAATCATTAAAACCATCCATTCACATCCAGAGTGAAATTTATAACTGTGTGAGCATTAAAATAAATAACGCTCATCGCAGCTTGTCAATCCGTCGATTGACATACAACTAAATAATGGGACTAGTGTATGTCAAATATCATCCCAATACCAGTGTGTGGTTTTCAAACAACAATAATTCATCTAAATAAATAATTGGTTAATGAATTTAACCAATTTTAATTTCTGCTAACATGTTGACGATAATGAACAAAACATGTTATTACATTCCTAATGCTGAATAAAAATGTATTTTACTCGCATAATTTTCCTACATGTTTCTAATGTCTAATAAAATGTAATTTATTTACATGTAATTATTGCTGATGACAAATAAATATATAATTTCCATTTTCCTTTATTTGTATACAAATTTCTATTTTAAACTTTAACAAATAAAAAGAAATATTTTATTTGTATGTATAGTTTCTAATCATAACATGTGAAATGCCTCTTTATTCTGTACACAAGTTCTAATGTAAAACTTGACAATACAAATGTCACTTGGATTTTCATACAATTTCTGTTGTATAATTTAACAATAAAATGTCACTTTAATTTACATACAATTCTAATGTATGTTTTGACCAATAATATTATTCTTATATTTGCATATAAATTCCAATGTATGTTATGCAAATAAAAATGATTCTTATATTTGAATACAAATTCTAATGTATGTTATGCAAACAAAAATGATTCTTATATTTGCATACAAATCATATTTCAACAAAATGTATAAAAAGTGATACGTCCATTTTGTTGACAATTTTTTTTTATAGAATGAATATTTTTGTTGTAACACAAACCTATTTGACAAAAGTGCTATTTGTGTTTAACTCATTTATTTAACCAAAAATTTAATTTTTGTTTTCAACAATCTTATTTTGACAAAATGTACATTTTTGTTTCAACTAATATAATTTGACCAAAAATGAGTATTTTATTTCAACTAAACTATTTTGACAAAAATGAGTATTTTATTTCTATTAACTATTTTGGCAAAAATAAGTATTTTATTCCAACTAAACTATTTTGGCAAAAACGAGTATTTTATTTCAATTGACTATTTTGGAAAAAATGAGTATTTTATTTCAACTAAACTATTTTGGCAAAAATGAGTATTTTATTTCAACTAAACAAATAAAATGATAACTTTGTTTTGTCGACAATTCTATTTTGATAAAACACTAAAAATGATTATCTTGTTTTGTCGACAATTCTATTTCGACAAAACAAATAAAATTATAACTTTGTTTTGTCGACAATTCTATTTCGACAAAACACGAAAAATGAGAATCTTGTTTTGTCAATTCTAAAACAACAAAAATGACATGATAATTTTGTCGATTCTAATTTCAATAAAAATGACGTGATTAATTTGTCAATTTTTAATATAACATAAATTGACACATCTATTTTGTCAACTCTTAATTAAACATAAATGAAAATTATAATCTAATAAAACATTTTATAACAAAATGTTATTTTATTTCTAATGCAACATTTTATAACAAAAAATGTTATTTTATTATAATGTGACATTTTATAACAAAAATGATATTTTATTCTAATGTACATTTGATAACAAAAAAAATGATATTTTATTCTAATGTACATTTTATAACAAAAATGATATTTTATTCTAATGTACATTTTATAACAAAAAATGATATTTTATTCTAATGTACATTTTATAACAAAAAATGATATTTTATTGTTAATATACTGATCTAACAAAATGATATTCCCATGTTAACATAACTGATCTAACACAATGATATTTCTATGTAAACATTACTAATCTAACAAAATATGATATTTCTATGTTAACATTACTGATCTAACAAAATATGATATTTCTATGTTAACATTACTAACAAAATATGATATTTCTATGTTAACATGTATAGATTATATTCCTATCACACAACAATATAATTCAGCAATCGCCATCACCACAATCATTATATATATATATATATTTCTGTATATATATATATATATATATTAGTTTTAAATTTTAAATCAAGAAATCTCACATTGAGGGTTTTGAATTATTTAAAATTTTAGATCACTCCGTTTCAGATCTGGTATGTTCCATGTCGTAGATCTCCTCTTCCTGATTTCAACGCTTCAAAAATCATCTGATTCTGTTTCCATTGAAAGAAATACGGAATTATAAACATTTGAATTACAATTTTAATAATTAACTAATTCATTAATCACATAATTAGGGCTAATAACCTTCTTCCATCGTTAACGCCTTCTAAAAACCGAACCCAAAAGCTTCGCCAACTCTTCATCGTCGCGCATGCCACCATCGTTGACCGGAGGGAGATTAGAAAACACCACGCCATCTGCCTTGAGTCGAGCTTCCCACCCATGGACGCCATCCATCTTGAAGGCCCCTGTGCCTTGGGATTTGTGACGAAACGCGGCAGTTTTGGAGAGGAAAACTGGCTACTACGGTTAACGATATTCGATCATCACCCTATGGAATGAAAGAGTGAATATTTCCCTTCGAATTCTGCTTTGGATTCATGTGTTAATTCGTGAGGATTTTGTAGCATTTAATGAAATGAAATCAGACATTTTTTATCGTTCAAAACAGAGTGCGGCGGCTGTTTGATTAGAATTAGGGTTATACGCGTATTTCGATGGTATATATATAGTATTTTTTTTTATATTATTTAAATATTTATTTATTTAATTCAAGAAAATATTTGTTCATTGATACTAACTCCAAATCGAACCTAGCGAATGTTGCCTCTAGCCAAATACCCCTATTCCGGACCCAATGGACTAGGCCCCGTCAGCCCATTCGATTGTTTCAGCCCACTTTTCCTTAATTTAAAATATAAATCATTTAATTATTTAATTTGATTGTACATTTTAATTTACCGGAGCCACATACTGACTCTAAAAATTCAAGAAAAATAATTTCTAGTTATGTTTCGACAATACAGTCCTAACAAAACTAATTTTGAGGCCGTTTGAAAACTGGTCATTTTCTAGTCGATCGAATTTGACTGAAATTGATGAAATACATTTTCTTTTGCCATGCTCACATATTAATTCAAAAAATTATGAAAATTTAAAACTAGCAATAATCAGAATTCTAGTTCCAACAAAAGTGGTTTCGTCGAAAACGGAGGTCGTTTGCAAAATGGCTATTTTTAAGGGCTTCATATTGTATTAAAATATATATAAATTCTACAGCGACTTTTCTGAATTTCAAACTAGGCATAACTTTTGATTCCTGCAATGAAATTTCAATTTTTCAGATTTGTTGGAAAGATATTATTAAATAGATTTAAATATTTTTGGTTTCACCAAAATCCGATTTATTTTACAACCTGTACATTCAGTCAAAGTTCAAATTCAAATTTTCAAACTACCGCTCTATTTCTAACTCCTTTTATAATTAAATTAAAAAATTTCGTTCTAACTTCGATTTAAATAAAATTTTAATTGTTATTATTTAAAATAAATTGTTTTAAATATTCAAAATTCATCAAAATTTCTAAAATAAATTTTTTAAATTGGTTCCAAAATTCCGGGTTGTTACAATCTCCCCCACTTAAAATCTTTTCATCCTCGAAAAGGAATGGAGCTGAAAGTTGTTTAATTAACTAACTCAACTTTCATTCTCTTATTGGTTTCAATAATTTTATTAGTTGATTAACTTATCAAATATATATTACTTTTATATGTTCAAAAATCATATTTTCTAAGATCAGATTACATATATAATCACAAATACGTTAATTATAAACTTTTTACTCTCAACTCATCTTAGGGCATTACTAACCCCATCTCTAATGAGTTTTCTCATTCTAGGATACTGCGTATCCTATCTCTATTGAGTACTCTTTTTGGATATTACTAATCCATTCTATGATGAGTCCTTTGTTCAGTTCTAACGAGTTGTACCCTAAAGATTTGAGCTAACCAGAGCTCTGATGCCAACCTTAACGACTAGAATTTCGCCCGGACCTAATCGATCGCAAGATCGACCAAGACCATTCAAAACCCGGATACATTAACTCTGGGAATACAACACATCAGAACAAATAACAGAAGACTTTTATTAAATCATGATAATGTTACACCAGAGTACATAATATACCAGAGTACATCAAATATAATAATATAGCGGAAGATTAAATTACAATAAATGTAGTACTCTACAGCGGAACAATTAAATTAACAGAGCGGAAGCCTATCAATGCTCTGGACACAGCTCTAAGCTTCGATCCAGAATCCTGCTCAATATATCTATAAATAAGCAACTTGACCGCCCATGCGGAAAAGAAGGCACCCGAGTTTGCAAAGTGAAACAAACTGCGGGTCATTCATGGGACTGGTGTGAGAAATCTTTCCTAGCTTATCTAGCAATATGGCAAATCACAGGACCACAGCGCTAATGCAAAATGGGTTTACTCCATTGGATTGCTAGTGCATGGAATAATGTAAATCGTTAAATAGCGCAATGCTTTTTAGAAAAATGAAACCATAATAAGACTCAAGTCCCATCACACAATGCAACACAAACTAGAGGATAGAGTTTTACCTTACAATGGTAAAAAATGCTTGATACAGTAAAATGGAGTTTACATTATTATTAGTGTATATATGTTTCAAAAAAACATATCAATCATAATGTTTCAATCATAGACTGCATAGCTACCATATACTATGTCAACATACTAGTTTTACAATCAAAACCGCATGGTGTCATATTAGGAGTTTGATTTCCATTATGAGTCAAGGCTAGGAACAATATCCTTACCGATTCGAGACATTCTAGCAATGTCTCAGGATTCAGACGCTGGCGAACCCTTGGATCCTGTAGGGCTGGTCCACAAATACTTTAGTGGATTGGCAATTCCTGAACACACGCTTCCCGGTCCTATTGAACCTATAAAATGGTCACAATCGACCAATAAATCCTAGTCCTCGAAATCCATCATCCACATAAGTAAAATGTCAGGGCTTGAAAAACCCTGATACCACTTCTAGCTAGAAAGAAACGTGTGCTCTCCCTGCGTTCCCTTGTCCGTTATTGACTCATACCGGGGTGTAAGGCTCGCGAGGTAATGCTATACAAAAAGCTATGCCGAAATAGGCTGTGCTTTGATCATCAACCACAAGGCTCTGCTTTTCAACAAAAGCCTCGATTATTTGCATCTTGGCATGCCACATTGACAATTCACGCCATGCGATCGATAACTACCAATATATAACCTCTGAACTCGTGCGTCTCAAAAAGGGTGTTAAGCAAAAGAATAAATTCTCCGCCACCACAGATATATATTAAATAGAAATCAATTTAATTTACATAGAATGAAATCCAATGTCAGACACACATCCATTTACAAGTTCGTTCTGGATCTAAACGAAACCGAAGACACCTTATTCCTCATCCCGTATGTTCAATACGGAAGAGAGGTGCTCGCATGTTCGGACAATCAACAAGTACTTCCGGACAACTACCAATTTAACCCTTTCCTAGAAGCGACCCAGTTCAGGGAATCAGTAGTCGCCCATTCATTGTGAAGATCGTCGATCTTCAATCACCATCTTCAATGTCTTCAACTTTAATCGTCGTAGTAATTATTCAGAATGGGTTAAACCCGGTCTTTCCGAATAACTCGCGTATTTTATAATCAATAATCAAATGCTATAAAGACACATCATACGCCTCATTCGAATTCAGAATATTCTTCAAATTATTAAGGAAAGATTCCCATCAATTTTATCAAAGACAAATTCTTTTAAATCTTACTCTTTAATCTTCTTTTTTTTAAGATTCATCAAAACTCCAATTTGATTTTAATATCAAAAATCATTACTTTATGATTATTCAACTTTTAAGAAATTAATATTGTCTTTAACTGGGTTAAAGAACTAATGTAATTTAAAACATTGTTCACGATAAACCCAAAATGATCTTCCATTAAATATGGAATTTTCAAAAAAATCAAATCAATATATAATCGATATAAATTTCTGTATCGGATTGTTAATATAAATGGAATAACAGAAAAGCCTTTTAAATTCCATATATAGTAATAGTCTTCTTTATAGAAGCCTATCTCGATTATTATCAAATCGAATTTCCACTCAATTCCAATTTAATATATAAATTTGGAAAACTTGACTTTGGAAATTAAACCTTAATAAAATGATTAATAAATTCCAAAATTATATTTTCACTGTTAATTTGGGTTAAATAACAAATGTCGTTTAAAACACAATTCACAATAAACCCAATTCACCTATCATTTTATTCCAATTTCTAAATATAATTGGAAACTCTAGTAATCTTAATTAAAAGATTTATTCTTTCATACAAGGTTTAAGAACAGTGTTAATTAAGACACCATCCGCGACCACCCAACATCCAATTCTTTTATTTAATTCCAATTAAATATAACTTAATTGGAAGACTTCATTAAATCTTAATTTAAAAGATTTATTCTAGTTAACAACAAGTTCATTTCGATAAAAATATATTTATATCTTTTGTGTCTATCCAAAAACGGACATAGAAATCATCATTTTATTCTTCGTTGAATATTATTTAAAAATATTCGTTATTTAAAAATATCCTTTATATAAAAAGATTCTTTATGTAAAAAAATTCTTTATATTACAATGTTCTTTATTTTAAAATATTCTTTATTTAAAAGATTCTGAATCAGAATGCGACTCAATCATTTACCATATAATTTCGGTTATATGGATTTCATACATCGCACTTATATGACAATAACAATAAATTATCATTAAAACCGTCCATTCACATCCAGAGTGAAATTTATAACTGTGTGAGCATTAAAATGAATAAATAATGCTCATCGCAGCTTGTCAATCCATCAATTGACATACAAGTAAATATTGGGACTAGTGTATGTCAAATATCATCCCAATACCCGTGTGGGGTTTTTAGAAAACAATAGTTCATCTAAATAAATAATTGGTTAATGAATTTAACCAATTTTAATTCCTGCTAACATGTTGATGATAATGAACAAAACATGTTATTACATTCCTAATGCTGAATAAAAATGTATTTTACTCGCATAATTTTCCTACATGTTTCTAATGTCTAATAAAATGTAATTTATTTACATGTCATTATTGCTGATGATAAATAAATAGATAATTTTCATTTTCCTTTATTTGTATACAAATTTCTATTTTAAACTTTAACAAATAAAAAGAAATATTTTATTTGTATGTGTAGTTTCAAATCATAACATATGAAATGCCTCTTTATTCTGTATACAAGTTCTAATATAAAACTTGATAATACAAATGTCACTTGGATTTTCATACAATTTCTATTGTATAATTTAACTATAAAATGTCACTTTAATTTACATACAATTCTAATGTATGTTTTGACCAATAATATGATTCTTATATTTGCATATAAATTCTAATGTATGTTATGCAAATAAAAATGATTCTTATATTTGCATACAAATTCTAATGTATGTTATGTAAACAAAAATGATTCTTATATTTGCATAAAAATCATATTTCAAAAAAATGTATAAAAAGTGATACATCCATTTTGTTGACAATTTTTTTTTACAGAATGAATATTTTTGTTGTAACACAAACCTATTTGACAAAAGTGCTATTTCTGTTTAACCCATTCATTTAACCAAAAATGTAATTCTTGTTTTCAACTATCTTATTTTGACAAAATGTACATTTTTGTTTCAACTAATATAATTTGACCAAAAATGAGTATTTTATTTCAGCTAATCTATTTTGACAAAAATGAGTATTTTATTTCAACTAATTATTTTGGCAAAAATGAGTACTTTATTTCTACTAAACTATTTTGGCAAAAATGAGTATTTTATTTCAACTAACTATTTTGGCAAAAACGAGTATTTTATTTCAAATAAACTATGTTGGAAAAAATGAGTATTTTATTTCAACTAAACTATTTTGGCAAAAATCAATATTTTATTTCAATTAAACTAATAAAATGATAACTTTGTTTTGTCGACAGTTCTATTTCGACAAAACCCTAAAAATGATTATCTTGTTTTGTTGACAATTCTATTTCGACAACACACTAAAAATGATTATCTTGTTTTACCGAAAATTCCATTTCGACCAAACAAATAAAATGATAACTTTGTTTTGTCCACAATTCTATTTCGACAAAACACTAAAAATGATTGTCTTGTTTTGTCGACAATTCTATTTCGACAAAACAAATAAAATCATAACTTTGTTTTGTCGACAATTCTATTTCGATAAAACACTAAAAATGATTATCTTGTTTTGTCGATAATTCTATTTCGACAAAACAAATAAAATGATAACTTTACTTTGTCGACAATTCTATTTCGACAAAACACTAAAAATGATAGTCTTGTTTTGTCAATTCTAAAACAACAAAAATGACATGATAATTTTATCGATTCTAATTTCAATAAAAATAACGTGATTAATTTGCCAATTTTTAATACAACATAAATTAACACATCTATTTTGACAATTTTTAATTAAACATAAATGACAATTATAATCTAATAAAACATTTTATAACAAAATGTTATTTTATTTCTAATGCAACATTTTATAACAAAAAATGTTATTTTATTCTAATGTGACAGTTTATAACAAAAATGATATTTTATTTTAATGTACATTTGATAACAAAAAATGATATTTTATTCTAATGTACATTTTATAACAAAAATGATATTTTATTCTAATGTACATTTGATAATAAAAAATGATATTTTATTCTAATGTACATTTTATAACAAAAAATGATATTTTATTGTTAATATAACTGATCTAACAAAATGATATTCCCATGTTAACATAACTGATCTAACACAATAATATTTCTATGTTAACATTGTTGATCTAACAAAATATGATATTTCTATGTTAACATTACTGATCTAACAAAATATGATATTTCTGTGTTGACATTACTGATCATACAAAATATGATATTTCTATGTTAACATTACTAATCTAACAAAATATGATATTTCTATGTTAACATTACTGACCTAACAAAATATGATATTTCTATGTTAACATGTAGAGATTATATTTCTATCACACAACAGTATAATTCAGCAATCGTCATCACCAAAATCAATATATATATATATATATATTTCTATGTGTATATATATATATATTAAATTTAATTTTTAAATCGAGAAATCTCACATTGGGGGTTTGAATTCTTCAAAAAATTTAATCGCTCCGTTTCAGATCTGGTTTGTTCCATGTCGTAGATCTCCTCTTCCAGATTTCAACGCTTCAAAAATTATATGATCTGTTTTCGTTTGATAGAGATATGGAATTTTAAACATTTGAATTACAATTTTAATAATTAACTAATTCATTAATCACATAATTAGGGCTAGTACCCTTCATCCATCGTTAATCCCTTCTGAAAACCGAACCCAAAAGCTTCGCCAACCCTTCATCGTCACGCAGGCCACCATCGTTGATCGGAGGGAGATCATAAAACACCATGCCATCCGCCTTGAGTCGAGCTTCCCATGCCATGGACGGCGTCCATCTCGAAGGCCCCTGTGCCTTGGGATTTGTGACGAAACACAATGGTTTCGGAGAGGAAAACCGGCCGCTACGGTTAACGATATTCAGTCATCACCCTATGGAATGAAAGAGTGAACATTTCCTTCGAATTCTGCTTTGGATTCATGTGTTAATTCGTGAGGATTTTGTAGGATTTAATGAAATGAAATCGGACATTTTTGATCGTTCAAAACAGAGGGCTACGGCTGTTTGATTAGAATTAGGGTTATACGCGTATTTCGATGGTATATATATTATTTTTTATATTATTTAATTATTTAATTCAAGAAATTATTTGTTCGTTGATACTAACTCCGAATCGAACCCAACGAATGTTGCCCCAAGCCAAATTCCCCTATTCCGAACCCAATGGATTAGGTCCCGTCAGCCCATTCAATTTGTAACGCCCCGCGTCTATACCCACTATCGTCCAGTTCATTTCAGAGAAATGTCGTGGACCATAACGGAGAATGAGGTTTGTGAAGAGCGACCGATTGTATGATTACTCCATGTTAGGAATGCACATCGAATTCTGATACCAATTAAAATTTCGACATGACCATTCGGCACATAGGGCAACTACACAATGGTTATATGCAATCCGGAAAGAAATATAAAATAGACAACAACAACAATATAAATATGGTACATATCAAAGCCAGACACAGAATAATCATATCACAAAGGCGGAATAGATATGAATAAACCAAGAATGTGTACAACAAAATAGTGGTCAACAAAAATCCACTAATCCCAAAAGAATAGATACATGCACCAAGATCTAAATACAATGCTATGTACACAACAAATGATAATGTCATAGGTACAAAAGTACATAAACTACGGAGACCGAGTAGCAAGCTGAAAGCGGAAGATAAATCCTGCAAGGAGTCCCAAAGGAGTACCTAAAATGACTCGGTGGTCTGACCCGAGTATTATTTATAAGAATAAACAATAAACGGATCAGTCTAGCTGTACTCATCAAATAAACCTAGATAACAAGAGATATAACATAGAATGACCTGAACATGGCATGTCGACACAATCAGGAAATGACAATGGAATGTTAGCACACAAATATCTCTAAATAATCTCCTATCTAATATAGAATGCAACATTCAAATAATAGCACACAGCAGAACGAGATATCCAGCAACAAGAAGAAGGAAAAGGATTGAATAGAGGAACTCCCAAGCATTTCTTGATCTCAGATGTGCCCATATCAATGGAACAGGTGACTCATTATTTCGATGAATCATTTCTTCGGACAGAAGAAGATTCTGTAAACACTTATTCAAAATCTCACTTATCAAAGTCCATTGTGGAAGAATCCTCTGAGGAATTGGCCATGATATATCTGATCCAAAAATAATATCATGAAAAATGGATACAAATTTTTGACTTCTACTTAGTATTGGCAATGGGTCTGAAAAAGTATCTACAAGGGCGAAATTTAGATATTTGTACCCTGTCGAAGTAAGGAACCATGGAATATATGTTTGGAATAGATTCCATTTTGAGAGATTTGAAAAAGCACTATCTCGTTGAAAGGTTCCATACATCTGCCCTTTCTCAACGTATCATTGGTTTTCCAAAAGTACCTTTTCGGAGTCCTGGAGAGGAAGATGCAGATTGGGTTGACGTATAGTGCGACTTGTCATACATATTGGGTCATATGGAATTTCCCCATTTTCTCCTTCGATCGAGATATCCTCTGTTTCGCCCAAGAAATAATGTATTGATTGAAGAATCAATAATGCGTAGCGTGAAGTCAAATTAGATTAATTTAGATTGAGGTACAAAATTCTTAATTAGAAGAATTTATGGTTAACTTGGACTAAAGACTAAAAAAAGGGGGTATCCAGGCTCTGCTCATAAAATACCAAATGGGTAATAGTAGTAAATATTTCGTAGTAGCCTCATTAGACCGTACATCTCTCTTGGTATATCCAGATAATAGGTAGGAACATAAACTAAATCATTCTGGAGCTACAAAGATAGTTATTAAATCGTTAGCACCACACGTCAGCACCACATAAAAACATTCCTCCTAGAGTAGCTGTTAATATGAATAACAGAAACTCTGTTATACCCATTTCTGTACATTCAATGTACTCTACGGATAGAGGAATACATAGAGTTGAACATCATACTAATACGTTAGGTAGAAGTTGTACCAATTTTGAACAAGGCTCCATAAGTGTAAGTAATAGAATTTTTTTTTCAAAAATATTTTATCAATTTAACCCAACAAAAATTTGAACCTGCCCCAAAAATGTTCTTTATTCCACTGTTCCATCTCCGTATAATTAGAATTTTTTTATGAACTACCCCACCGCGTTGAGCTCGTTTTAATTATATTTAAATATAAACGTTTAAACTTTGTTTATTAAATCAATTCCAATTTATTCTTATATATTTTAGTGTATACGTATATATATATATATATATATATATATATATATTAATCTGGTTTTCCAATCTAACTTAATATTTCAATTTTTCCTAATCATTGATTATTTCATTCTTGGTTATATTTATTTATAACTCAATCTTCTATATTAAATCCTAGTTCCTTATAAATAAATTATTTATAAAATTCGATATAAGCGAATTTCAGTTATAAATCCCTTTGATTTATCTTACTTCAGTTATTATTCGTGGAATGCCAAATAAACTAAACACATGACGATCATAATGACAAGGCTGCTGACACCACCCATAAGCAATTCTGTCAATAATGGTCAGGTCGCTAACACCTTCCACAAGCAGTTCGATCATAATGACAAGGTCGCTGACACCACTCATAAGCAATTCTGTCAATAACGGTCAGATTGCTAACACCTTCCATAAGCAGTTCAATCATAATGACAAGGTCGCTGACACCACTCAAAGCAATTCTATCAACAATGGTCAGGTTGCTAACACCGCTCATAAGCAGTTCGATCATAGACTTGTTCATAGATGAGATACGATCTCTAGGTAGCAAACCCATAAGTTTGAGCCGAAGCTCCCCACGAAGCCGGGTCGTGACCCCGGAAGAGAGAAAACACATAATCGTGAAATCCTTAGAAAACATCATAAATTATAGAAAATCGTAGAAAGTTGGATTGAAGTCCCCCAGGTGAAATCCAAACATCGTAAATCCCACTCGGGCGATCGAGGACCACAAAACATAAATCATCAAAGGACTGCATCGGTCCATTGAGTATAAATTACACCGAGATAGTTAATATAAGAAAATAGCTAAATGTCCCATAACCACTCGCTATTCTCAAATATTTACACACCCGTTGTTGATTCATACTAAAAACAACAAGAATCGTCACAACATGTTCGAACGTACGAGTCCAAGAGTTATTTGCCGAAGTAAACATATAAGGGGTCATAGTCCTCAGTTTTACTAAGGTAAATGAACTAAATTTCTTGCCCGATCGAGTAAAGAGGATCCGTACACACTAATAGATTGGAATTCGTAGAAGGATTCGTGGTCCATTAATAATATATAAACCCTCACATAAGTCTGATGTGACAATGTACACGAGCATGATTGCCGAAACGAATCGATCAGGGGAATTCACGTTGCAATAACGTAAATTCAATTCATAAATCATCAAATATAAATTCGTTAAATCAAAAAAAATATAGCTCGTTAGTGAACCCAATGACGTTAAGGAACGATTAGAAATCACTTTGAGCGACAGGAAACAAGGACACAAAACTGGGTACCATGGATCAAAGTATGATCACCAAGGTGATCGATCACTCGTAATTCACATTACAACAATCGTATAAGAAATCAAAGGGATAACGGTTGTAATTTCTATCAACGAACTAATCGAAATCCCAAACTAGCACCTGAAGGTTTTAAATAACATCGGAATAGGTTCGAAAGATATCGAGTCGATAATTCACATTTTAAAGGCACGAATTATATTAACAAGAGTATCGAATAAATTCGATATACAAAATAGAGCGCACAGGCTCTAGAATGTTCACTTATTTAATTCACATCATAAACAATGTGAATAGACCAAAAGAATCAACATCGGAAGAATCACTTGAGAATCAAAGACGACGAATCGAGCTACTGGAATCTGTGAATTCGTGAAGCTGAAGTTCACAAACAAAGTTCGAACGGCCCAAGCTCTGGCCAGGAAAGAGCCTGGATGGGAGTAGACAGTGGACTGAGGTCCCCTTTGGTCCACAATAGAGAAACAAATTCGGACGTCTGAATCATTTGGGTCAGACGTCTGAACTGGGATTTTCAGAAACCCGCCAGGATTTAGTTCATTTTGGCACCCTTTCAGACGTCTGAATTATTCCGGACAGACGTCTGGATTACAATTCAGGCTTCTAAGCTAAAATTTTCAGACTTCTGAATTAGCTTACTTGGTTCTATAATTATTTGAAGCAGGTCAGACGTCTGATATATAATACTTAGACGTCTGAATCCTGTTCCAAAGCACAATTTTCCTTGAAAACATATTCAAAACGATATCGACGAATGCCCAAAGGCCTATGATGTCATGTACATGTATTTGAGGATTCAAGTACTTGTAGAAACAATTTATAACACCCAAATACGCATGCACAAACGTTCATACAAGAGATTAGCAATGGTTTTGATTTTAAATTCCAAAACGGGAGAATTTTCTAACCAAAGCAATCAAATACAATTTAAGCGACTTGTGAAGGCTTAGAACTTTGTCGGTGGAAAACGGAGCTTCACAACATCACCAAATCAACTCAAAACATATGCACAAGATCGTGTAAACAATCCTACTTATAATTTCAACTCAATGGAACACAAACATATGGAATCGGCTAAGTTACACTAACATAACCAATTCACTAGCACATGCAAACACATATGAACACTAAATTACACTTGTATAAGCCAATGGCTTGTGGCATAGATGTGAGTTCAAAATGCCCTGCCTTTATACCCAATATCGTCCAGTTTATTTCAGAGAAATGTCATAGACCATAACGGAGAATGAGGTTTGTGAAGAGCGACCGATTGCATGATTACTCCATGCGAGGAATGCACATCGAATTCTGATACCGATTAAAATTTCGACATGACCATTCGGCACATAGGGCAGCTACACAATGGCTATATGCAATCTGGAAAGCAGTATAAAATAAACGACAACAACAATAATATAAATATGGTACATCTCAAAGCCAGACACAGAATAATCATATCACAAAGGCGGAATAGATATGAATAAACCAAGAATGTGTACAACAAAATAGTGGTCAACAAAAATCCACTAATCCCAAAAGAATAGATACATGCACCAAGATCTAAATACAATGCTATGTACACAACAAATGATAATGTCATAGGTACAAAAGTACATAAACTAAGGAGACCGAGTAGCAAGCTGAAAGCGGAAGATCAATCCTGCAAGGAGTCCTAAAGGAGTACCTAAAATGACTCGGTGGTCTGACCCGAGTATTATTTATAAGAATAAACAATAAACGGATCAGTCTAGCTGTACTCATCAAATAAACCTAGATAACAAGAGATACAACATAGAATGACCTGAACATGGCATGTCGACACAACCAGGAAACGACAATGGAATGTCAGCACACAAATATCTCTAAATAACCTCCTAGCTAATATAGAATGCAACATTCAAATAATAGAACACAACATGAAACGACAGCGGAATGCCAAATAAACTAAACACATGTGACGGCCTGGAATTTCGCTCGATCTGAATCAGTCGTTGAACCGATCTAGACCGTTCGAAACCCCTGATCGTTTTGAGAACAAGACAAATCAGAGCACAAACGGAAGAACATTTCATTGCTATTACAACAATTCCATCAGATACAAGAATATACAGAGTATAAATGAATAAATTACATTCGATAAATATCAGAGATTACAATAAATTACATAGCAGCGGAAAATAATACAAAGCACAACTGAAGGTGATATACGGATACAGAGCATTCCGGATATCATTCCAGCTGTAAACCAGGATCCTGTGAATATAAATCTGCAAAATCGAAACTACTAGCTAGCCATGCGGAAAATAGGGGCACCCAGAGTTTAGGTTAAAACAATAAACTCCAGGTCAGTCATGTGACTGGTGTGAGAACTAAAACAGTTATTAAAACTTTATTTTAAAAGAGAGTAATTCAAGGGACCACGCCGTATAACACGGAACGGGTTTCCTCCCAAGAATACCAGTGCATAGAATAAATAGCGCAATGCATTTTCGAAAAATGAAGCTATTATAAGACCCAGGTCCCATCACACAATGCAGCGCAAGCCGGAGGATAGGGTTTTCCCTTATAATAGCCAAACATGCTTGGTACGTTTAAAAACAAATCATTTGATACTATAGTAAGTGTATAGTGTCAAAACAATTTCAATCATAAATATCAATCCTAGGCGGCATGGGTACCATCTATCATGTCGCCATACTAGGCTCTACAAATAAAACCGAATTACACGTATTGGAAATTGGATTTCCGTCATGAGTCGAGGCAAGGGGCAAGCTCCTCTCCGCTTTCGAGACACTCTAGCAAATGCCTCAGGGCTACGCACTCTGGGCAACCCTGGATCTTCAGGGCCGGTCCTCACTTACGTTAGAGGATTGACAATTCCTGAACACACGTTTCCCGGTCCTTACAGACCTAAAATCGAGGCGCCTCATCTAACAACCACATAGGTGAAAAGTATATAAATGTCAGGGCTGGTAAGTCACTGACACCACCATAGCTAAAAAGAAACGTCGTGCTCTCCCTGCAGTCTGTATCCCGTTTTAAACTCATACCGAGGTGTGAGGCTCGCGAATTCACGTTATACACAAAGCTACGCCACGTAGGCCGTGCTTTGATCATCAACCACAAGACTTTGCTTTTCAACAGAAGCCTTGATCCATGCAACTCAGCGTGCCACACAGGCAATTCATGCCATGCGATTGATATCTATCGATATATAACCTCTAAGCTCGTACGTCTCAGAGAAGGGCGTTAAGCACGAGAATAAATTCTCCGCCGCCAAACAGATATATATTTAACAGAAATCAATCAACACAGAATAAAATCCAATGTCGGACACACAATCCATTTACAAGTTCGTTCTGGGTCTGAACGAAACCGGAGGCACTTTCCTCGCATATCCATCGATCTCCAAGTACGTCTGGACGACCACCAACTGATTCACTAATCTTGGGTGTACAGCCCAATCAAGATCATCAGTAATCACCCAAACGATGTGAAGACTTCCGGTCTTCAACCACCGTCTTCATCTTCGACATATCGTCGAATCGGTTATTCAGAATGGGTATAAACCCGACCTTTCCGAACAACCCACGTATATTAAAAACAAATGTTACACAAACACAACATACGCCTCATTCCAATTCATTAGTCATTAGTCGTAAATCAGAAAGAGAATAATTTCCCAAATATTAACCCCGAAGGCCGAAACCAACATCAGATCAATACCCAGGAAACCATTCTTCTTAGCTAACCTACAGCTAGTTTCTAAATTTCATATTCTTAGGGAAAGGTTCCCATTAATTTTATCCAAGATAAATTCTTTAAAATTTATTCTTTAATCTTCCATTTGATGTCGTTTCAAACCAATTTATGGTTTTCCAAACTAGTCGAGATTAGCGAACCACACCGAAGTAATTATTTATTTTATTTCCCAATCCCAACCTATTCATCCCATGAAGCAAAACTGGTAATACTCCATATCTAACACCACGGTGTTATCGGTAAAATTAATTACCATTTCACGTTCAAATCTAATTAAAGATTTAACTATCGCTCTGGAGCAAAACTGGTGATACTCCATTCTCGCTCATTTGCCAAATTTGATAATTTAGATTATCAATTCACGTTTCGATCTAATTGCAGATTCATTAAAACTCCTTTTTCTGGGTTAAAGAACTAATGTCATTTAAAACACAGTTCACGATAAACCCAAATCACATTCTAATTATTATCGGGTTAAAGAACAGGTGTTATTTAAAACACTGTTCACGACAAACCCACAAATCAATTCTGTTTAAAACCCACTTCAAATCCAATTTATTTATTTAAAAATAAATGGGTTTTAGTTTTAGTTCAAAACTAGTTCATATCGATAAAAATCTATTTTTATCTTTTCAAATATGGAGTTTTTCATCCTATTTTTTCCCAAATCATTTCTTTTGATTTCACACAAATTATTACTATTTTTAATAATTTTATCAAGGCCCGTACAGTCGATATCCATCAACGGCCATCGAACTGCACTTACAGCGACCATTTTCGAATTTGATTTGGACGTATCTCCAAATCCAACCGTTAGATTTCAAATTTCTATTATTCGTTAGAAATCTCTTTTCGATACGAACCCAATGGTTTCGGTTTTAGGAGAATCCGACGTTCGGATCTCCCGTAATGTCCGTTTGAAGTAAATGGTCGAAATTTACGAACTGCCGCGGCGCGGCGCGTTCTATTCAGGCCATTATATTATATATATATAATATATATTTCGTCGATTTCTATTTAAAACGAATTTTATAAATCGTTTTAAATTCGTTTCAAAAACAATTTCAACTTCCATTTCAATTCAAATCAAAATTGAATTCTTCCTTATAAATTCATTTTAAAATTCATTTCTATTCAATTCAAATTTCAATTCAATTTGAATTCATTTCAATTCGTTTTCTATCCAATTCGAATTCGTTTTCAATTCAATTCGAATTGGTTTTCAATTCAATTCGAATTGGTTTTATATTCAATTCAATTCAAATTGGTTTTCTATTCGATTCAATTCAAATTGGTTTTCTATTCGATTCTTTCTATTCGATTCAATTCAAATTGGTTTTCTATTCGATTCAATTCAAATTGGTTTTCTATTCGATTCAATTCAAATTGGTTTTCTTTTCGATTCAATTCAAATTGGTTTTATATTCGATTCAATTCAAATTGGTTTTCGATTCAATTCGATTCAAATTTCATTTCAAAATATTCGATTTCGAAATCACTTTTCAATATTCATTTTAAAATGAATAAAATCGATATAAATATCGTTTACGTCAAAATGGCGTCAATCTAATCAACACGGCTTCATATATTTCTATTTTCAAATATTCTATTTCAAATATTTCTAACTCAAAATATTTCTACTTCAAATATTTCTATTTCAAATATTTCTATTTCAAAATATTTCTATTTCAAATATTTCTATTATCAAAATGTTTCGTTCAACACATGACTAATCTCAACGGATGAGTACTGTCGGCACGTGAACCTTTATTTTATATTGATAAAGATGTAAATTTTATTATTAAAATACTTCGTTCAACACATGACTAATCTCAACGGATGAGTACGGTCAACACATGAACCTTTATTTTATAATTTTCTTTTTCTTCTAAATTGGAATGAGGCCCAATCAATCACCATATAATATTAATTATATGGATTTTCATACATCACACGTATATAATAGCGTTGAAAAATAATCAACCATCAACCAAAGTGCACTACAATGTATAAGCATCAAATATAGATATCTAACGCTTATAACAGCCTGTCAATCAATCGATCGACATATTTTATCAATCAGGATGAGTGAACCTCAAATTTCATCCCAACACCCGTGTGGGGTTTCAAACAATCAAACACAGATTTTATTTGTGCAGTTGGGCGATGTGTAAAATTTATCGTCCCAATCAATGTCCTTCAAATAGGTGTACATAAACAAACCGTCCGGTTTGTAAATGAATATTTTATTTTATTCACTTCCACGTTAAAAATTATATTTTTAACGATAAAATATTTTATTTTAACACATGAATTTTTATTCAGTTCATTTACAAAATAAAAATGATATTTTTATTTTTCTAACTTATTTTAGAAAATTTCGGCGGCATAACGACACGATACTAGAAATGGGACGAGGCCTAGCCTTATCCCCGGTCTAGTGAAGGCCCACGCCATTCACACATCAATCAAATCAATTTCATTTCACCAAACAATTCAATTCAACCCAAATAATCTAACCAACTATGCAGCCAAACAAACAAGTCCATGGTCTGTGGACGATGGTGTCGGGTGCTACTAAACACCGTCCGCATCCTAGTATATATATATATAACTAGAAAAAGAAATTTTGAGTGAGAAGTTCTCACCAATAGCTATCCCAACTCCACGACACTTCATTAGTAGAAATCTTCGTCATTCTCGTCTCTTATCACTTTCGTCGCCCGTAGCCACTACATATGTAAAAATCACATTTTTACTTCGCTATTCAATATATAAAAATCAAATTTTTACTACGCTGTTCAATATATAAAAATCGAATTTTTACTTTGCTATTCAATATATAAAAATCGAATTTTTACTTCGCTATTCAATATATAAAAATCCTATTTTTATACCGCTATTCAGTATATAAAAATCGAATTTTTACTTCGTTATTCTATATAAAGATTTCGCCTTTTCAATTTAAAGATTTCGCCTTTTCAATTTAAAGATTTCGCCTTTTAAATTTCTACTCCTAATATAAAGATTGAATTTTTATTCTTCACATTATATAAAAATTATATTTTTATATAATGAAAAATCACATCTTTTAAATACCAATAAATCTAATCTTCCATTAGTAAAAAATCTATGCTTTGTCTATTTAAAAATCTAGACCTTATCAAACCATTAAAAATCAGATTTTCATTTTACTATTTCATAAAAAGTATAAACATTTAAAACAATGATTTTAAAATAAATAGAAATACTTACTGATTTCAGTGGAAGAGGGTGGGGGTGTGAGGTGCGGAAGCAGGTGGTGGCGCAAGGAGGGGTGCGAGGCTCGGTGGAGGGGATCGGTAGGGGAAGGGAGGTGGAAGAGGGGCTCGCGGTGTTCAATAGAAGGGGAGGAAGAAGAGAAGAGGGAGGCGGTGTGCATCGCGAGGGCGGGGGAGGAAGAAGAAGGGAAGAAGAGGAGGACGGGGAGGAGGAGGTCGATGGAGGGGGGCGGTGGCGCCCCGCCCTGAGCGGCGGCGGTGGCCCTCCGATGGGAGGAGCGACGGCGCTCCTCCCTCCTCTTCATCGTCTTTTTTTTTCAATTTGAAAATGAATTTGAACGGGGGCTTGAAGTGGAGGGATAAGGAGAGGAGAGAGGTAATGTTATATATATATATATATATATTTTATTTATTTATTTAATCCCAAAAGGTTGACTTTTACCTACGACCTCTAAACGAGGCCCACCGCCTGTCGTCCATAGCGTTTAACCCCCATTCCGAACATAATGGAATATGTATCGTAAGCTGATTCGATCGTTTCGATCAGTTTTCGTGAAAATCAACATATAACTCTATATATTGAATTTGAACGCGCATTTCAATTTACTGGGGTCACATACTAACTCTAAAAATTCCTGAAAAATATTTTCTAGCTTCGTATTGACGATACGGTCCTAAAAAAACTAGTTTCGTCCAATTCTGAGACCGTTTGAAAAATGGCCATTTTCCAGTCGATTAAAATCAACTAAAACTGGTCAAACGCGTTTTCCTTTGCCACGCTCACATATTGATTCGAAAAATTATGAAATTTGAAACCTAGCAATAATTTGACATCACGGACTCAACAAAATTGGTTTCGTCGAAATCCGAGGTCGTTTGCAAAATGTCTATTTTTAAGGGCCTGAATTCCATAGCGACTATTCAAAATTTTCAACTGGACATATCTTTTGATTCCCGCTATGAAATCTTGATTTTTCGGATTCTTTGGAAAGATATTCCCAAATAGATCCTATTATTTTTGGTTTCACTAAAATCCGGATTATTTTGCACCCGGTACTTTCATTTGAAGTTTGAAATCGAATTATCGAACTACCGCGCCATTTCAATTCCTTTTATAATTATATATAATTGTTTAATTTCTAACGACGACGTATATAATATATACGTTCTAATTATATTCAAAATAAATTTTCCGTCGATATTATTTAAAATAATCTATTTAAAATATTCAAAATTCATTAAAATTGCCAAAATAAAAATTTTAAACTGGCCCAGATTTTCGGGTTGTTACAATCTCCCCCACTTAAAACTTTTCATCCCCGAAAAGGAACAAAGTCGAAAGTGGTTTGATTAATCAACTCCACGTTCGATCTGGCTTCCATTCTCCAACTTTTCAGTTTCTGAGAATTTTCAAATTTTCAAAAATTTGGCTAACACCCTAAATTTTCGAAAAATTTCGCCATAGCCTCCCCTGCACCGGGAGCCACGGGAAAATCCCGAAATTGCCATACAGGCCTTCTGATCTTAAAAAGAAAAAGAAAAAGCCAAGCGGCTAGCCAATAGGCTCATAAAATCATCATCACCCAAACAAAACAGTAAATTATGATAAACATGTAACTATTTGTCGGGCAAACAAATTTTATTCTTTGCTCTAGCCTCCTTGCTATGAGCTGTTCAATGTAAGTATATGTATATGCAAGCAAATGCGACCAATTTTCGATACAGTTAAATATTTGGTTCAATTAGGCATAATGGTTCAAAATTATCAAACAAATAAACAACAACACAAACATCAATCAATTAGTGAATTAACGTTTCAAATTCATAATTTCGATACATATACAAAAATCATGTTTTTGATGCCAATTCACGAAAATGTGTCCTAGCTATATTGGTTTTGGTTCTCACACCAGTCTAATGGAAATATATAGATATCACACCTTCGTCACTCGAATATAAATTATGACGACGAGTACTCAACAATCAGAATCATCTTCGGGCCACTAGAGTATGATTTTATATCTATCCAGTATATTAAAACTTCGAATATACGTTCATGACGCATATATGCAAAATCTTTATATAGTGGATTGTCCATATTCAAAATAAATAAATTATTCAAATACGTTTAAAACGATTTAAATTTTCAAAACAATGTTGTTTTCATTTGAAAAATATACTCTTCACACCCATTCTAGGATACTACTGATCCTATCTCTAACGAGTCATTCTAATTGGATATTACTAATCCAATATCTGATGAATTCTTTCGTATGGTTCTAATGTGTCTTGTTCTCGAGCTCTGTAAACCAAAGCTCTGATACCAAATGTGACGGCCTGGAATTTCGCTCGATCCGAATCAGTCGTTGAACCGATCTAGACCGTTCGAAACCCCTGATCGTTTTGAGAATAGGACAAATCAGAGCACAAACGGAAGAACATTTCATTGCTATTACAACAATTCCATCAGATACAAGAATATATAGAGTATAAATGAATAAATTACATTCGATAAATATCAGAGATTACAATAAATTACATAGCAGCGGAAAATAATACAAAGCACAACTGAAGGTGATATACGGATACAGAGCTTTCCGGATATCATTCCAGCTGTAAACCAGGATCCTGTGAATATAAATCTGCAAAACCGAAACTACTAGCTGCCCATGCGGAAAATAGGGGCACCCAGAGTTTAGGTTAAAACAATAAACTCCAGGTCAGTCATGTGACTGGTGTGAGAACTAAAACAGTTATTAAAACTTTATTTTAAAAGAGAGTAATTCAAGGGACCACGCCGTATAACACGGAACGGGTTTCCTCCCAAGAATACCAGTGCATAGAATAAACAGCGCAATGCATTTTCGAAAAATGAAGCTATTATAAGACCCAGGTCCCATCACACAATGCAACGCAAGCCGGAGGATAGGGTTTTCCCTTATAATAGCCAAAAATGCTTGGTACGTTCAAAAACAAATCATTTGATACTATAATAAGTGTATAGTGTCAAAACAATTTCAATCATAAATATCAATCCTAGGCGGCATGGGTACCATCTATCATGTCGCCATACTAGGCTCTACAAATAAAACCGAATTACACGTATTGGAAATTGGATTTTCGTCATGAGTCGAGGCAAGGGGCAAGCTCCTCTCCGCTTTCGAGACACTCTAGCAAATGCCTCAGGGCTACGCACTCTGGGCAACCCTGGATCTTCAGGTCCGGTTTTCACTTACGTTAGAGGATTGGCAATTCCTGAACACACGTTTCCCGGTCCTTACAGACCTACAATCGAGGCGCCTCATCCAACAACCACATAGGTGAAAAGTATATAAATGTCAGGGCTGGTAAGTCACTGACACCACCATAGCTAGAAAGAAACGTCGTGCTCTCCCTGCAGTCCGTATCCCGTTTTTAACTCATACCGAGGTGTGAGGCTCGCAAATTCACGTTATACACAAAGCTACGCCACGTAGGCCGTGCTTTGATCATCAACCACAAGACTTTGCTTTTCAACAGAAGCCTTGATCCATGCAACTCAGCGTGCCACACAGGCAATTCATGCCATGCGATTGATATTTATCGATATATAACCTCTAAGCTCGTACGTCTCAGAGAAGGGCGTTAAGCAAGAGAATAAATTCTCCGCCACCAAACAGATATATATTTAACAGAAATCAATCAACACAGAATAAAATCCAATGTCGGACACACAATCCATTTACAAGTTCGTTCTGGGTCTGAACGAAACCGGAGGCACTTTCCTCGCATATCCATCGATCTCCAAGTACGTCTGGACGACCACCAACTGATTCCCTCATCTTGGGTGTACAGCCCAATCAAGATCATCAGTAATCACCCAAACGATGTGAAGACTTCCGGTCTTCAACCACCGTCTTCATCTTCGACATATCGTCGAATTGGTTATTCAGAATGGGTATAAACCCGGCCTTTCCAAACAACCCGCGTATATTAAAAACAAATGTTACACAAACACGACATACGCCTCATTCCAATTCATTAGTCATTAGTCGTAAATTAGTAAGAGAATAATTTCCCAAATATTTACTCCGAAGGCCGAAACCAACATCAGATCAATACCCAGGAAACCATTCTTCTTAGCTAACCTACAGCTAGTTTCTAAATTTCATATTCTTAGGGAAAGGTTCCCATTAATTTTATCCAAGATAAATTCTTTAAAATTTATTCTTTAATCTTCCATTGGATGCCGTTTCAAACCAAATTATGGTTTTCCAAACTAGTCAAGATTAGCGAACCACACCGAAGTAATTATTTATTTTATTTCCCAATCCCAACCTATTCATCCCATGAAGCAAAACTAGTAATACTCCATATCTAACACCACGGTGTTATCGGTAAAATTAATTACCATTTCACGTTCAAATCTAATTAAAGATTTAACTATCGCTCTGGAGCAAAACTGGTGATACTCCATTCTCGCTCATTTGCCAAATTTGATAATTTAGATTATCAATTCACGTTTCGATCTAATTGCAGATTCCTTAAAACTCCTTTTTCTGGGTTAAAGAACTAATGTCATTTAAAACACAGTTCACGATAAACCCAAATCACATTCTAATTATTATCGGGTTAAGGAACATGTGTTATTTAAAACACCATTCACGACAAACCCACAAATCAATTCTATTTAAAACCCATTTCAAATCCAATTTATTTATTTAAAAATAAATGGGTTTTAATTTTAGTTCAAAACTAGTTCATATCGATAAAAATCTATTTTTATCTTTTCAAATATGGAGTTTTTCATCCTAATTTTTCCCAAATCATTTCTTATGATTTTACAAAAATTATTACTATTCTTAATAATTTTATCAAGGCCCGTACAGTCGATTTCCATCAACGGCCATCGAACTGCACTTACAGCGACCTTTTTCGAATTTGATTTGGACGTATCTCCAAATCCAACCGTTAGATTTCAAATTTCTAATATTCGTTAGAAAGCTCTTTTCGATACGAACCCAACAGTTCCGGTTTTAGGAGAATCCGACGGTCGGATCTCCCGTAATGTCCGTTTGAAATAAATGGTCAAAATTTACGAATTACCGCGGCGTGGTGCGTTCTATTCAGGCCATTATATAATATATATAATATATATTTCATCAATTTCTATTTAAAACGAATTTTATAAATCGTTTTAAATTCGTTTCAAAAAAAATTTCAACTTCCATTTCAATTCAAATCAAAATTGAATTCTTCCTTATAAATTCGTTTAAAAATTCATTTCCATTCAAATTTCAATTCAATTTGAATTCATTTCAATTCGTTTTCAATTCAATTCGAATTCGTTTTCAATTCAATTCGAATTGGTTTTCAATTCATTTCGAATTGGTTTTATATTCAATTCAATTCAAAATGGTTTTCTATTCGATTCAATTCAAATTGGTTTTATATTCGATTCAATTCAAATTGGTTTTCTATTCGATTCAATTCAAATTGGTTTTCTATTCGATTCAATTCAAATTGGTTTTCTATTCGATTCAATTCAAATTGGTTTTCTATTCGATTCAATTCAAATTGGTTTTTTATTCGATTCAATTCAAATTGTTTTTCTACTCGATTCAATTCAAATTGGTTTTCTATTCGATTCAATTCAAATTGGTTTTCTATTCGATTCAATTCAAATTGGTTTTCTATTCAATTCAATTCAAATTGGTTTTATATTCGATTCGATTCAATTCAAATTGGTTTTCGATTCAATTCGATTCAAATTTCATTTCAAAATATTCGATTTCGAAATCACTTTTCAATATTCATTTTAAAATGAATAAAATCGATATAAATACCGTTCACGTCAAAATGGCGTCAATCTAATCAACACTGCTTCATATATTTCTATTTTCAAATATTCTATTTCAAATATTTCTATTTCAAAATATTTATATTTCAAATATTTCTATTTCAAATATTTCTATTTCAAAATATTTCTATTTCAAATATTTCTATTATCAAAATGTTTCGTTCAACACATGACTAATCTCAACGGATGAGTACTGTCAACACGTGAACCTTTATTTTATATTGATAAAGATGTAAATTTTATTATTAAAATACTTCGTTCAACAAATGACTAATCTCAACGGATGAGTACGGTCAACACATGTGTAACAACCCATAAAATGCGAGCCAGTTTGAAATTTTTATTTTGGCAATTTTAGCGAATTTTGATTATTTAAAATGAATTATTTTAAATAAAATCAACGTGAAATTTATTTTGAATAGAATTCGACGTATATATTATATACGCCGTCGTTAGAATATAAATATTTATATATAATTATAAATAGAATTGAAAATGGCGCGGTAGTTCGATAATTCGATTTCAAACTTCAATTGAATGTACCGGGAGCAAAACAATCCGGATTTTAGTGAAACCAAAAACATTAGGGTCTAATTGACGATATCTTTCCAACGAAGTTAACAAATCGAGATTTCTTAGCGGGAATCAAAAGATATGTCCAGTTGAAAATTCTGAATAGTCGCTATGGAATTCAGGCCCTTAAAAATGGACATTTTGCAAACGACCTTGGATTTCGATGAAACCAGTTTTGTTGGGTCCGGGATGTAAAGTTATTGCTAGGTTTCAAATTTCATAATTTTTCGATTCAATATGTGAGCGTGTCAAAGGAAAACGCGTTTGGCCAGTTTCAGTTGATTTTAATCGACTGGAAATTGGCCATTTTTCAAACGGTCTCGGAATTCGACGAAACTAGTTTTGTTAGGACCGTATCGTCAATACGATGCTAGAAAATATTTTTCTGGAATTTTTCGAGTTACTATGTGACCCCGGTAATTTGAAATGCACGTTTAAAATTCAATATAAGGATTTAAAATTGTAAATTTAACGGAAACTGATCGAAACGATCGAATCAGCTTGCGATACATATCCCATTATGTTCGGAATGGGGGTAAAACGCTATGGACGACAGGCGGTGGGCCTCGTTTCGAGGTCGTATGTAAAAGTCAACCCTTTTGCAAAATTAAATAATTAAATAATAAAAAAAAAATATATTCCCTCCCTTTTCTTCTTCATTGCCCTCCCCCCCCCCCCCCCCGATTCACTCTTCAGAACGAAAAAAAAAAAAAGAAACCTAACCTAAATCGAAGTCGCCGCCTTACCTCAGAGCCACCGCCGACGAACCCTCGCGACGCCCCACCCCTCCGTCCAGCCTCCTCCTTCCAGCAAAGCCGACGAACCCCTCGCGACATCAAATCGAAGCCGCAGCCCCCTTACCTCGACGCGACGCCTCCGAACGCCACCAACGAGCCGCCGACGCTCCCTCTTCTTCCCTCCACTTCGAAATCTGCGGTGAGCAATTTTGTTTTATTTTTATTTTTATTTTCGAATTTAAAAACTGATTTATATGAATTTAAAAACTGATTTATATGAATTTAAAAACTGATTTATATGAATTTAAAAACTGATTTATATGAATTTAAAAACTGATTTATATGAATTTAAAAACTGATTTATATGAATAAAAAAACTGATTTATATGAATTTAAAAACTGATTTATATGAATTTAAAAACTGGATTTTTTAAATGATATAAAAAAACTGATTTTTAGGATATTCAAAAACTGATTCTTTTTAAATGATTAAAGATTTTAAAAACTGATTTAAAAATTTAAAAACTGGATTTTTAAATGATGTAAGAAACTGATTTTAATTAGGTTTAGAAACTGATTTTAATTAGGTATTAAACTTGAAAAGTAAAAGATTTAAAGGAAGTAAGATATGAAAATTATATTTTTAAAGTAATAAAAATACAATTTTTGCATCATAGGAATAATAAAAATATAATCTTTATATTTAATAGCGAAGTCAAAATGCAATCTTTATATATTGAATAACATAGTAAAAATTCGATTTTTACCTATATAGAGAATACGGGCAACGAAAGAGACAAAAAGGCGAGAACGACGAAGTTTCTGCAAAAGAGGAGTCGAGATGCTTGGATAGCTATATGTGAGAATTTCTCACCTTTCAATTTATTTTTCTAGTTATATATATATATACTAGGATGCAGACGGTGCTTAGTAGCACCCGACACAATCGTCCACAGACCATGGACTTGTTTGTTTGGCTGTGTTGTTAGTTAGATTGTTTGAGTTGATTTGAATTGTTTGGTGAAATGAAATTGATATGATTGATGTGTGAATGGCGTGGGCCTTCACTAGACCGGGGATAAGGCCAGGCCTTGTCCCGTTTCTAGTATCGTGCCGTTATGCCGCCGAAATTTTCTAAAATAAGTTAGAAAAATAAAAATATCATTTTATTTAAAGAATGAATTGAATAGAAATTCATAGGTTGAAATAAAATGTTTTATCGTTAAAAATATAATTTTTAACGTGAAGTGAATAAAATAGAATATTCATTTACAAACCAGACGGTTTGTTTATGTACACCTATTTGAATGACATTGATTGGGACGATAAATTTTACACATCGCCCAACAGCACAAATAAAATATGTGTTTGATTGTTTGAAACCCCACACGGGTGTTGGGATGAAATTTGAAGTTCACTCATCCTGATTGATTAAATATGTCGATCGATTGATTGACAGGCTGTTATAAGCGTTGAATATCTATATTTGATGCTTTTACAGTGTAGTGCACTTTGGTTGATGGTTGATTATTTTCAATGTTATTATATACATGTGTTGTATGAAAATCCATATAATTAACATTATATGGTGATTGATTGGGCCTCATTCCAATTTAGAAAATAAAGAATATTATAAAATAAAGGTTCATGTGTTGACAGTACTCATTCATTGAGATTGGTCATGTGTTGAACGAAATATTTTAGTAATAAAATTTACATCTATATCAATATAAAATAAAGGTTCATGTGTTGACAGTACTCATCCGTTGAGATTGGTCATGTGTTGAACGAAATATTTTGATAATAACAACTATTTTGAAAAAGAAATATTTGAAATAGAATATTTGAAAATAGAAATTTATGAAGCCATGTTGATTAGATTGACGCCATTTTGACGTGAACGATATTTATATCGATTTTATTCGATTTCGAAATGAATTGAATTGAAAACGATTTCGAAATGAATTGAATTGAAAACGATTTCGAAATGAATTGAATTGAAAACGATTTCGAAATGAAATGAATTGAAAACGATTTCGAAATGAATTGAATTGAAAACGATTTCGAAATGAAATGAATTGAAAACGATTTCGAAATGAAATGAATTGAAAACAATTTCGAAATGAATTGAATTAAAACAATTTCGAAATGAATTGAATTGAAAACGATTTCGAAATGAATTGAATTGAAAACGATTTCGAAATGAATTGAATTGAAAACGATTTCGAAATGAATTGAATTGAAAACGATTTCGAAATGAAATGAATTGAAAACGATTTCGAAATGAAATGAGTTGAAAACGATTTCGAAATGAAATGAATTGAAAACAATTTCGAAATGAATTGAATTGAAAACGATTTCGAAATGAATTGAATTGAAAACGATGTCGAAATGAATTGAATTGAAAACGATTTCGAAATGAACTGAATTGAAAACGATTTCGAAATGAATTGAAAGCGAATTGAAATGAATTCAAATTGAATTGAAATTTGAATTGAAATGAATTTTACAACGAATTTATAAAGAAGAATTCAATTTTGATTTGAATTGAAATGGAAGTTGAAATTGCTTTTGAAACGAATTTAAAACTATTTATATAATTCGTTTTAAATAGGAATCGACGAAATATATTATATATATATTATATATATAATATAATGGCCTGAATAGAACGCGCCGCGCCGCGGCAGTTCTTGAATTTCGACCATTTATTTCAAACGGACATTACGGGAGATCCGACCGTCGGATTTTCCTAAAACCGGAACCGTTGGGTTCGTATCGAAAAGAGCTTTCTAATGAAGGTTAGAAATTTGAAATCTAACGGTTGGATTTGGAGATACGTCCAAATCAAATTCGAAAAAGGTCGCTGTAAGTGCAGTTCGATGGCCGTTGATGGAAATCGACTGTACGGGCCTTGATAAAATTATTAAAAATAGTAATAATTTGTGTAAAATCATAAGAAATGATTTAGAAAGAATTGGGATGAAAAACTCCATATTTGAAAAGATAAAAATAGATTTTTATCGAAATGAACTAGTTTTGAACTAGAAATATAATTCTATTTATTTTTAAATAAATAAATTGAATTTGAAAAAGGGTTTTAAAAATAACCAAAATTTCCAATGATTGCATTGGAGTGGATTTGAATCGAAATTGTCTTTGGAATATTTCGATGTTGGAATTCGTGATTATACAGATGCTGTTAAGGAAATTTGAAAGATATATATTTATATCGTTGTTTCCAATACGACATTTGTTAGTCGTAGAATTTGATATTGAATATAAGCCGATATATTTTCTATTCAGAGCCTTGTATTGAATATCAAATGTGATTTGGGTTTGTCGTGAATGGTGTCTTCACTAACACTGTTCTTGAACCCAATTGAGAAATGATTAAATCTTTTTATTTAGATTTAATGAAGTGTACCAATTAAATAATATTTAATTGGAATTGAATTGATATTGATTTTTGGGTTTATCGTGAACAGTGTTTTAAATAACACTCGTTTTTTTAACCCGATAATTAATGGAATGTGACTTTGGGTTTATCGTGAACCGTGTTTTAAATGACACGGATTCTTTAACCCAGTTAACGATTAAAACTAAGTGGAGTTTTAATGAATCTTTAATTAGATTGAAAAGGTCGAGAATGGAGTATCACCAGTTTTGCTCCAGGCGATAGTTAAATCTTTAATTAGATTTGAACGTGAAATGGTAATTGAATTTACCGATAACACCGTGGTGTTAGATATGAAGTATTACCAGTTTTACTTCATGGGATGAATAGGTTGGGATTGGGAAATTAAAACAAATGATTACTTCGGTAAGGTTCGTTAATCTCGACGAGTTTGAATTGATATTCAAAAATAGATTAAAGAATAAATTCAAGAAATTTATCTTGGATAAAATTAATGGGAACCTTTCCCTATGAATGTGAAATTTAGAAACTAACTGTCGGTTAGCTAAGCAGAATGGTTTTCTGGATATTGATCTGATGTTGGTTTCGGCCTTCGGGGTTAATATTTGGGGAGTTATTCTCTTGATTAATTTACGGTTAGTGACTGATGAATTGGAATGAGGCGTATGTTGTGTTTGCGTAACACTTATTTAAAATATACGCGAGTTATTTGGAAAGACCGGGTTTATCCCATTCTGAATAACTGATACGACGATAAGTCGAAGATGAAGACGATGGTCGAAGACCGGAAGTCTTCATGTCGTTTGGGTGATTACTGATGATCTTGATTGGGCTGTACACCCAAGAAGATGGAAACAGTTGGTGATCGTCCAGACGTACTTGGAGATCAATGGATATGCGGGGTACTAGGTGCCTCCGGTTTCGTTCAGACCCAGAACGAACTTGTAAATGGACTGTGTGTCTGACATTGGATTTCATTCTGTGTGACTGATATCGGTTGCATAGAGTGGTTTGCCTGTGTGGCATGCTAAGATGCAAATGATCAAGGCTTCTGTTGAAAAGCAAAGTCTTGTGGTGATGATCAAAGCACGGCCTTTGTGGCATAGCTTTGTGTAACGTTTGCTTCGCGAGTTTCACACCCGGTATGAACCAAAAACGGGAGAAGGACCTCAGGGAGGGCCTACGTTTCCTCCTAGCTAAAAGTGGCGTCAGTGGTTTTACACGCCCTGACGAGTTTGACTTATGTGGTTGTTGCTGTTGCGAGGCGCCTCGGTTAGATCGGACGATCCGGGTCCGATGGAGTCATTCTTTGGCTCGCTTACGCCCCAAAGGGCGGCGAAACGTAGTGCTCAGGGATAATAATCCACATCGGTGGACCGGCCCTGTCGCTCCAAGGCTTGCCTGCGCGCTTGCCTGAGACTCGGGCTAGGCAGTCTCGAATCGGTTGAGGACTATCTTTTGCCTCGGTTCATAGACGGAAATCCAATTTCCAAATACATGACTTTGCGGTTTTATTTGTAAACCTATATATGGTGACATAGTGGCATGGGACGCTCATGTCGCCTATGATTGATACTTATGATTTGAAGTTGTTTTATACACTATGCACTTATAATAGTATCAAACGATTTGTTTTAAAACGTATCAAGCATTCTTTGGCTGTTATAAGGGAAAACCCTATCCCCCGGCTTGCGTTGCATTGTGTGATAGGACTCGGGTCTTATAACAGCTTCATTTTTCTTTATTTAGCATTGCGCTGTTTGTTTTATGCACTGGTATTCTTGGGAGGAAACCCGTTCCGTGTTATACGGCGTGGTCCCTTGATTTACCTAATGATTTAAAAATAAAGATTAATAACTGTTTTTAGTTCTCACACCAGTCACATGACTGACCTGGAGTTTATTGTTTTGACCTAAACTCTGGGTGCCCTTATTTTGACACGGGCAGCTAGTAGTTTTGGTTTTGCAGATTTATATTCACAGGATCCTGGTTTACAGCTGGAACGATATCCGGAAAGCTTTGTATCCGTATATCTCCTTCTAGTTGTGTATTGTATTATTTTCCGCTGCTATGTATTTAAATGTAATTTAAATCTCTGATATTTCTGTGTAATATTCATTTATACTCTATATATTCTTGTAATCTGATGCATTGTTGTAATATACAATGGAATGTTCTTCCGTATGCGTTCTGTTGTGGTTTGTTCTCGAACTATCCGACGCTTTCCTTTACGGGGAAGTTGCGGGTCTTTACACGTGGTATCAGAGCTTTGGTTTACCAAGCTCAGAGAACAAGGCGCATTAGAACCATACGAAAGAATTCATCAGAAATTGGATTAGTAATATCCAATGAGAATGACTCGTTGGAGATGGGATCAGTAGTATCCTAGAACGAGTGTGGAGAGTATATGTGTCAAATGAAAACAATTCTGTTTTGAAATTTAAATCGTTTTACACGTATTTGAATAATTTATTTATATTGATTTTGGACAATTCAGTATATAAAGAATTTGCATATACGCCTTGCAAACGTATATTCGAAGTTTTAATGTACTGGATAGATATAGAGTCACATTCTAGACACCCGGGGATAATTCTGATGATGTGGCCACATCATCAGTATTTATATTCGTGTTTCGAAGGTGTGATTTCTATATATTTCCGTTAGACTGGTGTGAGAACCAAAACTTATATAGATAGATTTATTTGTTGTGATTTGGCATCAAAAACATGATTTTCGTATATGTATCAAAATTATGAATTTGAAACTCTAATTCACTAATTGATTGATGTTTGTGTTGTTTGGTTATTGGTTTGCTAATTTTTAGCCAATTAGCCTAACTGAATCACGTATTGAACTATATTGGAATTTGGTCGCATCTGCTTGCATATACATATACTTACATTGAACAGGTCATAGCAAGGAGGCTAGAGCAGAGAATAGAATTTGTTTGCCCGACAAATAGGTACATGTTTACTACATAATTTCCTGTTTTGTTTGGGTGATGATGATTTTATGAGCCTATTGGCTAGCCGCTTGGCTTTTTCTTTTTCTTTTTGAGATCTGAAGGACCGGGGAAGCTATTTGAAATTCCCCGGTGCTCCCGGTGCAGGGGAGGTTATGGCGAAATTTTTCGAAAATTTAGGGTGTTAGCCAAATTTTTGAAATTTTTGAAAATTCTCAGAAACTAAAAAGTTGGAGAATGCAAGCCGGATCGAACGTAGAGTTGATAAATCAAACCACTTTCGACTTTGTTCCTTTTAGGGGACGAAAAGTTTTAAGTGGGGGAGATTGTAACAACCCGTAAAATGCGAGCCAGTTTGAAATTTTTATTTTGGCAATTTTAGCGAATTTTGATTATTTAAAATGAATTATTTTAAATAAAATCGACGTGAAATTTATTTTGAATAGAATTCGACGTATATATTATATACACCGTCGTTAGAATATAAATATTTATATATAATTATAAATAGAATTGAAAATGGCGCGGTAGTTCGATAATTCGATTTCAAACTTCAATTGAATGTACCAGGAGCAAAACAATCCGGATTTTAGTGAAACCAAAAACATTAGGGTCTAATTGACGATATCTTTCCAACGAAGTTAACAAATCTAGATTTCTTAGCGGGAATCAAAAGATATGTCCAGTTGAAAATTCTGAATAGTCGCTATGGAATTCAGGCCCTTAAAAATGGACATTTTGCAAATGACCTCGGATTTCGATGAAACCAGTTTTGTTGGGTCCGGGATGTAAAGTTATTGCTAGGTTTCAAATTTCATAATTTTTCGATTCAATATGTGAGCGTGGCAAAGGAAAACGCGTTTGGCCAGTTTCAGTTGATTTTAATTGACTGGAAATTGGCCATTTTTCAAACGGTCTCGGAATTCGACGAAACTAGTTTTGTTAGGACCGTATCGTCAATACGATGCTAGAAAATATTTTTCTGGAATTTTTCGAGTTACTATGTGACCCCGGTAATTTGAAATGCACGTTTAAAATTCAATATAAGGATTTAAAATTGTAAATTTAACGGAAACTGATCGAAACGATCGAATCAGCTTGCGATACATATCCCATTATGTTCGGAATGGGGGTAAAACGCTATGGACGACAGGCGGTGGGCCTCGTTTCGAGGTCGTATGTAAAAGTCAACCCTTTTGCAAAATTAAATAATTAAATAATAAAAAAAAATATTCCCTCCCTTTTCTTCTTCATTGCCCCCCCCCCGATTCACTCTTCAGAACGAAATAAAAAAAAAAGAAACCTAACCTAAATCGAAGCCGCCGCCTTACCTCAGAGCCACCGCCGACGAACCCTCGCGACGCCTCACCCCCTCCGTCCAGCCTCCTCCTTCCAGCAAAGCCGACGAACCCCTCGCGACATCAAATCGAAGCCGCAGCCCCCTTACCTCGACGCGACGCCTCCGAACGCCACCAACGAGCCGCCGACGCTCCCTCTTCTTCCCTCCACTTCGAAATCTGCGGTGAGCAATTTTGTTTTATTTTTATTTTTATTTTCGAATTTAAAAACTGATTTATATGAATTTAAAAACTGATTTATATGAATTTAAAAACTGATTTATATGAATTTAAAAACTGATTTATATGAATTTAAAAACTGATTTATATGAATTTAAAAACTGATTTATATGAATTTAAAAAACTGATTTATATGAATTTAAAAACTGATTTATATGAATTTAAAAACTGATTTATATGAATTTAAAAACTGGATTTTTTAAATGATATAAAAAAACTGATTTTTAGGATATTCAAAAACTGATTCTTTTTAAATGATTAAAGATTTTAAAAACGGATTTAAAAATTTAAAAACTGGATTTTTAAATGATGTAAGAAACTGATTTTAATTAGGTTTAGAAACTGATTTTAATTAGGTACTAAACTTGAAAAGTAAAAGATTTAAAGGAAGTAAGATATGAAAATTATATTTTTAAAGTAATAAAAATACAATTTTTGCATCATAGGAATAATAAAAATATAATCTTTATATTTAATAGCGAAGTCAAAATGCAATCTTTATATATTGAATAACATAGTAAAAATTCGATTTTTACTTATGTAGAGAATACGGGCAACGAAAGAGACAAAAAGGCGAGAACGACGAAGTTTCTGCAAAAGAGGAGTCGAGATGCTTGGATAGCTATATGTGAGAATTTCTCACCTTTCAATTTATTTTTCTAGTTATATATATATATATACTAGGATGCAGACGGTGCTTAGTAGCACCCGACACAATCGTCCACAGACCATGGACTTGTTTGTTTGGCTGTGTTGTTAGTTAGATTGTTTGAGTTGATTTGAATTGTTTGGTGAAATGAAATTGATATGATTGATGTGTGAATGGCGTGGGCCTTCACTAGACCGGGGATAAGGCCAGGCCTTGTCCCGTTTCTAGTATCGTGCCGTTATGCCGCCGAAATTTTCTAAAATAAGTTAGAAAAATAAAAATATCATTTTATTTAAAGAATGAATTGAATAGAAATTCATAGGTTGAAATAAAATGTTTTATCGTTAAAAATATAATTTTTAACGTGAAGTGAATAAAATAGAATATTCATTTACAAACCAGACGGTTTGTTTATGTACACCTATTTGAATGACATTGATTGGGACGATAAATTTTACACATCGCCCAACAGCACAAATAAAATATGTGTTTGATTGTTTGAAATCCCACACGGGTGTTGGGATGAAATTTGAAGTTCACTCATCCTGATTGATTAAATATGTCGATCGATTGATTGACAGGCTGTTATAAGCGTTGAATATCTATATTTGATGCTTTTACAGTGTAGTGCACTTTGGTTGATGGTTGATTATTTTCAATGTTATTATATACATGTGTTGTATGAAAATCCATATAATTAACATTATATGGTGATTGATTGGGCCTCATTCCAATTTAGAAAATAAAGAATATTATAAAATAAAGGTTCATGTGTTGACAGTACTCATTCATTGAGATTGGTCATGTGTTGAACGAAATATTTTAGTAATAAAATTTACATCTATATCAATATAAAATAAAGGTTCATGTGTTGACAGTACTCATCCGTTGAGATTGGTCATGTGTTGAACGAAATATTTTAATAATAACAACTATTTTGAAAAAGAAATATTTTAAATAGAATATTTGAAAATAGAAATTTATGAAGCCGTGTTGAGTAGATTGACGCCATTTTGACGTGAACGATATTTATATCGATTTTATTCGATTTCGAAATGAATTGAATTGAAAACGATTTCGAAATGAATTGAATTGAAAACGATTTCGAAATGAATTGAATTGAAAACGATTTCGAAATGAAATGAATTGAAAACGATTTCGAAATGAATTGAATTGAAAACGATTTCGAAATGAAATGAATTGAAAACGATTTCGAAATGAAATGAATTGAAAACAATTTCGAAATGAATTGAATTAAAACGATTTCGAAATGAATTGAATTGAAAACGATTTCGAAATGAATTGAATTGAAAACGATTTCGAAATGAATTGAATTGAAAACGATGTCGAAATGAATTGAATTGAAAACGATTTCGAAATGAATTGAATTGAAAAGGATTTCGAAATGAAATGAATTGAAAACGATTTCGAAATGAAATGAATTGAAAACGATTTCGAAATGAAATGAATTGAAAACAATTTCGAAATGAATTGAATTGAAAACGATTTCGAAATGAATTGAATTGAAAACGATGTCGAAATGAATTGAATTGAAAACGATTTCGAAATGAATTGAATTGAAAACGATTTCGAAATGAATTGAAAGCGAATTGAAATGAATTCAAATTGAATTGAAATTTGAATTGAAATGAATTTTAAAACGAATTTATAAAGAAGAATTCAATTTTGATTTGAATTGAAATGGAAGTTGAAATTGCTTTTGAAACGAATTTAAAACTATTTATATAATTCGTTTTAAATAGGAATCGACGAAATATATTATATATATAATATAATGGCCTGAATAGAACGCGCCGCGCCGCGGCAGTTCTTGAATTTCGACCATTTATTTCAAACGGACATTACGGGAGATCCGACCGTCGGATTTTCCTAAAACCGGAACCGTTGGGTTCGTATCGAAAAGAGCTTTCTAATGAAGGTTAGAAATTTGAAATCTAACGGTTGGATTTGGAGATACGTCCAAATCAAATTCGAAAAAGGTCGCTGTAAGTGCAGTTCGATGGCCGTTGATGGAAATCGACTGTACGGGCCTTGATAAAATTATTAAAAATAGTAATAATTTGTGTAAAATCATAAGAAATGATTTAGAAAGAATTGGGATGAAAAACTCCATATTTGAAAAGATAAAAATAGATTTTTATCGAAATGAACTAGTTTTGAACTAGAAATATAATTCTATTTATTTTTAAATAAATAAATTGAATTTGAAAAAGGGTTTTAAAAATAACCAAAATTTCCAATGATTGCATTGGAGTGGATTTGAATCGAAATTGTCTTTGGAATATTTCGATGTTGGAATTCGTGATTATACAGATGCTGTTAAGGAAATTTGAAAGATATATATTTATATCGTTGTTTCCAATACGACATTTGTTAGTCGTAGAATTTGATATTGAATATAAGCCGATATATTTTCTATTCAGAGCCTTGTATTGAATATCAAATGTGATTTGGGTTTGTCGTGAATGGTGTCTTCACTAACACTGTTCTTGAACCCAATTGAGAAATGATTAAATCTTTTTATTTAGATTTAATGAAGTGTACCAATTAAATAATATTTAATTGGAATTGAATTGATATTGATTTTTGGGTTTATCGTGAACAGTGTTTTAAATAACACTCGTTTTTTTAACCCGATAATTAATGGAATGTGACTTTGGGTTTATCGTGAACCGTGTTTTAAATGACACGGATTCTTTAACCCAGTTAACGATTAAAACTAAGTGGAGTTTTAATGAATCTTTAATTAGATTGAAAAGGTCGAGAATGGAGTATCACCAGTTTTGCTCCAGGCGATAGTTAAATCTTTAATTAGATTTGAACGTGAAATGGTAATTGAATTTACCGATAACACCGTGGTGTTAGATATGAAGTATTACCAGTTTTACTTCATGGGATGAATAGGTTGGGATTGGGAAATTAAAACAAATGATTACTTCGGTAAGGTTCGTTAATCTCGACGAGTTTGAATTGATATTCAAAAATAGATTAAAGAATAAATTCATGAAATTTATCTTGGATAAAATTAATGGGAACCTTTCCCTATGAATGTGAAATTTAGAAACTAACTGTCGGTTAGCTAAGCAGAATGGTTTTCTGGATATTGATCTGATATTGGTTTCGGCCTTCGGGGTTAATATTTGGGGAGTTATTCTCTTGATTAATTTACGGTTAGTGACTGATGAATTGGAATGAGGCGTATGTTGTGTTTGCGTAACACTTATTTAAAATATACGCGAGTTATTTGGAAAGACCGGGTTTATCCCATTCTGAATAACTGATACGACGATAAGTCGAAGATGAAGACGATGGTCGAAGACCGGAAGTCTTCATGTCGTTTGGGTGATTACTGATGATCTTGATTGGGCTGTACACCCAAGAAGATGGAAACAGTTGGTGATCGTCCAGACGTACTTGGAGATCAATGGATATGCGGGGTACTAGGTGCCTCCGGTTTCGTTCAGACCCAGAACGAACTTGTAAATGGACTATGTGTCTGACATTGGATTTCATTCTGTGTGACTGATATCGGTTGCATAGAGTGGTTTGCCTGTGTGGCATGCTAAGATGCAAATGATCAAGGCTTCTGTTGAAAAGCAAAGTCTTGTGGTGATGATCAAAGCACGGCCTTTGTGGCATAGCTTTGTGTAACGTTTGCTTCGCGAGTTTCACACCCGGTATGAACCAAAAACGGGAGAAGGACCTCAGGGAGGGCCTACGTTTCCTCCTAGCTAAAAGTGGCGTCAGTAGTTTTACACGCCCTGACGAGTTTGACTTATGTGGTTGTTGCTGTTGCGAGGCGCCTCGGTTAGATCGGACGATCCGGGTCCGAGGGAGTCATTCGTTGGCTCGCTTACGCCCCAAAGGGCGGCAAAACGTAGTGCTCAGGGATAATAATCCACATCGGTGGACCGGCCCTGTCGCTCCAAGGCTTGCCTGCGCGCTTGCCTGAGACTCGGGCTAGGCAGTCTCGAATCGGTTGAGGACTATCTTTTGCCTCGGTTCATAGACGGAAATCCAATTTCCAAATACGTGACTTTGCGGTTTTATTTGTAAACCTATATATGGTGACATAGTGGCATGGGACGCTCATGTCGCCTATGATTGATACTTATGATTTGAAGTTGTTTTATACACTATGCACTTATAATAGTATCAAACGATTTGTTTTAAAACGTATCAAGCATTCTTTGGCTGTTATAAGGGAAAACCCTATCCCCCGGCTTGCGTTGCATTGTGTGATAGGACCTGGGTCTTATAACAGCTTCATTTTTCTTTATTTAGCATTGCGCTGTTTGTTTTATGCACTGGTATTCTTGGGAGGAAACCCGTTCCGTGTTATACGGCGTGGTCCCTTGATTTACCTAATGATTTAAAAATAAAGATTAATAACTGTTTTTAGTTCTCACACCAGTCACATGACTGACCTGGAGTTTATTGTTTTGGCCTAAACTCTGGGTGTCCTTATTTTGACACGGACAGCTAGTAGTTTTGGTTTTGCAGATTTATATTCACAGGATCCTGGTTTACAGCTGGAACGATATCCGGAAAGCTTTGTATCCGTATATCTCCTTCTAGTTGTGTATTGTATTATTTTCCGCTGCTATGTATTTAAATGTAATTTAAATCTCTGATATTTCTGTGTAATATTCATTTATACTCTGTATATTCTTGTAATCTGATGCATTGTTGTAATATACAATGGAATGTTCTTCCGTATGCGTTCTGTTGTGGTTTGTTCTCGAACTATCCGACGCTTTCCTTTACGGGGAAGTTGCGGGTCTTTACAACATGAACCTTTATTTTATAATTTTCTTTATCTTCTAAATTGGAATGATGCCCAATCAATCACCATATAATATTAATTATATGGATTTTCATACATCACACGTATATAATAGCGTTGAAAAATAATCAACCATCAACCAAAGTGCACTACAATGTATAAGCATCAAATATAGATATCTAACGCTTATAACAGCCTGTCAATCAATCGATCGACATATTTAATCAATCAGGATAAGTGAGCCTCAAATTTCATCCCAACACCCGTGTGGGGTTTCAAACAATCAAACACAGGTTTTATTTGTGCAGTTGGGCGATGTGTAAAATTTATCGTCCCAATCAATGTCCTTCAAATAGGTGTACATAAACAAACCGTCCGGTTTGTAAATGAATATTTTATTTTATTCACTTCCACGTTAAAAATTATATTTTTAACGATAAAATATTTTATTTTAACACATGAATTTTTATTCAGTTCATTTACAAAATAAAAATGATATTTTTATTTTTCTAACTTATTTTAGAAAATTTCGGCGGTATAACGGCACGATACTAGAAACGGGACGAGGCCTAGCCTTATCCCCGGTCTAGTGAAGGCCCACGCCATTCACACATCAATCAAATCAATTTCATTTCACCAAACAATTCAATTCAACCCAAATAATCTAACCAACTACGCAGCCAAACAAACAAGTCCATGGTCTGTGGACGATGGTGTCGGGTGCTACTAAACACCGTCCGCATCCTAGTATATATATATATATATATATATATACAACTAGAAAAAGAAATTTTGAGTGAGAAGTTCTCACCAATAGCTATCCCAACTCCACGACACTTCATTAGTAGAAATCTTCGTCGTTCTCGTCTCTTATCACTTTCGTCGCCCGTAGCCACTACATATGTAAAGATCACATTTTTACTTCGCTATTCAATATATAAAAATCGAATTTTTACTACGCTATTCAATATATAAAAATCGAATTTTTACTTTGCTATTCAATATATAAATATCGAATTTTTACTTCGCTATTCAATATATAAAAATCCTATTTTTATACCGCTATTCACTATATAAAAATCGAATTTTTACTTCGTTATTCTATATAAAGATTTCGCCTTTTCAATTTAAAGATTTCGCCTTTTAAATTTCTACTCCTAATATAAAGATTGAATTTTTATTCTTCACATTATATAAAAATTATATTTTTATATAATGAAAAATCACATCTTTTAAATACCAATAAATCTAATCTTCCATTAGTAAAAATCTATGCTTTGTCTATTTAAAAATCTTGACCTTATCAAACCATTAAAAATCAGATTTTCAATTTACTATTTCATAAAAAGTATAAACATTTAAAACAATGATTTTAAAATAAATAGAAATACTTATTGATTTCTGTGGAAGAGGGGGGTGCGAGGTGCGGAAGCAGGTGGTGGCGCAAGGAGGGGTGCGAGGCTCGGTGGAGGGGATTGGTAGGGGAAGGGAGGTGGAAGAGGGGCTCGCGGTGTTCAATAGAAGGGGAGGAAGAAGAGATGAGGGAGGCGGTGTGCATCGCGAGGGAGGGGGAGGAAGAAGAAGGGAAGAAGAGGAGGACAGGGAGGAGGAGGTCGATGGAGGGGGCGGTGGCGCCCCGCCCTGAGCGGCGGCGGTGGCCCTCCGATGGGAGGAGCGACGGCGCTCCTCCCTCCTCTTCATCGTCTTTTTTTTTTCAATTTGAAAATGAATTTGAATGGGGGCCTGAAGTGGAAGGATAAGGAAAGGAGAGAGGTAATGTTATATATTTTTTTATTTTTTTATTTAATTATTTAATCCCAAAAGGTTGACCTTTACATACGACCTCTAAACGAGGCCCACCGCCTGTCGTCCATAGCGTTTTACCCCCATTCCGAACACAATGGGATATGTATCGTAAGCTGATTCGATCGTTTCGACCAGTTTTCGTCAAAATCAACATATAACTCTATATAATGAATGTGAACGCGCATTTCAATTTACCGGGGTCACATACTCACTCTAAAAATTCCTAAAAAATATTTTCTAGCTTCGTTTTGATGATACGGTCCTAACAAAACTAGTTTCATCGAATTCTGAGACCGTTTGAAAAATGGCCATTTTCCAGTCGATTAAAATCAACTAAAAGTGGTCAAACGCGTTTTCCTTTGCCACGCTCACATATTGATTCGAAAAATTATGAAATTTGAAATCTAGCAATAATTTGACATCACGGACCCAACAAAAGTGGTTTCGTCGAAATCCGAGGTCGTTTGCAAAATGTCTATTTTCAAGGGCCTGAATTCCATAGCGACTATTCAGAATTTTCAACTGGACATATCTTTTGATTCCCGCTATGAAATCTTGATTTTTCGGATTCGTTGGAAAGATATTCCCAAATAGATCCTATTATTTTTGGTTTCACTAAAATCCGGATTATTTTGCACCCAGTACTTTCATTTGAAGTTTGAAATCGAATTAGCAAACTACCGCGCCATTTCAATTCCTTTTATAATTATATATAATTGTTTAAATTCTAACGACGACGTATATAATATATACGTTCTAATTATATTCAAAATAAATTTTTCGTCGATATTATTTAAAATAATCTATTTTAAATATTCAAAATTCATTAAAATTGCCAAAATAAAAATTTTAAACTGGCCCAGATTTTCGGGTTGTTACAACACATGACGATCATAATGACAAGGCTGCTGACACCACCCATAAGCAATTCTGTCAATAATGGTCTGGTCGCTAACACCTTCCACAAGCAGTTCGATCATAATGACAAGGTCGTTGACACCACTCATAAGCAATTCTGTCCATAATGGTCAGGTTGCTATCACCTTCCACAAGCAGTTCGATCATAATGACAAGGTCGATGACACAACTCATAAGCAATTATATCAATAATGGTCAGGTTGCTAACACCACTCATAAGCAGTTCGACCATAGACCTGTTAATAGATGAGATAAGATCTCTAGGTAGCGAACCCATAAGTTTGAGCCGAAGCTCCCCACGAAGTCGGGTCGTTGTAACACCCCAGATTTTTGAATAATCGAATTAACTAAATTAAAGAATAAATGTTTAGCATTGTTCTAAGGTTCGAAAGCAAAAGACTTAGTAGCTCATTTGGTTGGAACATGTCACTTGCATACAAGAGGTACAGAGTTCGATCCCCGCAAAAGCCATATTTTTATTTTAGGGGAATGGCTAAAAAGCGGCTTAGTGTGAACGCGGTTCAAAAAGTAATTTAGTGTGAAAATGGTTAATTAGGAAGATAGAAATATATATAGATATATATATATAAATAAAATAAAATTCAACCTAAAACTTAAGAAACAAAAATCAAAACAGCAGTAGCGGGAAGGCAAAACACCAAACCGACCTATTTTATCGGTCGACCCGAGACCCGCTGGGTCGACCCCAGGGTCGACTTAAGAGGTTTGGAGTTGGTCCCGTCGGCCCTAAATGGTCTATGACGAAATTTTATGTTTTAGGGCTTAGGTGGCGATTTCTGGTTGGTCTGTTGACATCATTTCTTGGTTTCTAAGGCCTAGATGGATCATAGAGTGATCCGACGGCTTAAATTAATTCAAAGCTCTATAAAAAGACCCATAGATTCAAACCCTAAATCAGAATTAAATGTAAAACTATGGCCGTCATGCTGTCGTCTTGAACCCTAGAGTAGCCGCCACCAATTAGAAGAAGATTAAAGCAACTCAATTCAATCCAACAGCAAATTCAACTACAACTAAGGGACGCTAATAAATTCCAGAACTTCGTTGAATGGTGAGTTTGATCACTTTAACAAAATAATTGCTAAATTAATTATTGTAACGACCCGAATTTCACCCGACCCCAATCGATCTCAAGATCGATCAAGATCGTTAAAAACCCGCATACGTTAACTTTGGGCATACAACACATCAGAACAACAATACAGACTTTTATAACATCAATAATAAATGTTATATCAGAGTACAGAATATATTAGAGTACATCGATAATAATACAGCGGAAGATACATTTACAATAAATTAAATACATTGCAGCGGAACTAATCTTTGCGGAAGGCCATCAATATTCTGGACCCAGCTTCAGACTTCAATCCAGGATCCTGCTTAACTATATCTGCAAAAAGCTACTCGACTGCCCGCGTAGAAAGAGGGCACCCGAGTTTGCAAAGTGAAACAAACTACAGGTCAGTCGTGGGACTGGTGTGAGAATTCTATACTTAACTTATCTAAATAGTAGGCTAATCACAGGACCACGCCGCTATCGCGGAACGGGTTTACTCCATTGGATTGCCAATGCATGATTAATGTAGATCGTCAAATAACGTAATGCGTTTTAGAAAAATGAAACCATTGTAAGACCCAGGTCTCATCACACAATGCAACGCACACCAGAGGATAGGGTATTACCTTATAATGGTCAAAAGATGCTTGATACGTAAAAACGATATTATTATTAGTGTGTATGTATATATATTTAAAATATTTCAATATAAATGTTTTAATCTTAGACGGCATAGTACCCCATCCTACTATGTCGCCATACTATTTATATAATCGAAAACGAGATGTCGTATTGGAAATTGGTTTTCTGTCATGAAATCGAGGCTAGGGAACATCCTCTTCCGATTCGAGACACTCTAGCAAATGCCTCAGGATCACACCTAAGGGAAACCCTTGGAACGGTAGGGCTGGTCCCCACCTAACGGTAGTGGATTGACAATTCCTGAACATACGTTTCCCGACCCTTTTGGACCTATAATATGACCACTTCCGGTCTATATAAAAAAAAACAAGGTACCTCAATCCATAATCCACATAAGTAAAATGCCGGGCCGTGTTAAAGCCCAAACACCACTTCTTGCTAGAAAGAAACGTATGCACTCCCTACGGTCCATATCCCGTTTTTGACTCATACCGGGGTGTGAGGTTCGCGAAGTCACGATATACACAAAGCTATGCCTAAGGGGACTGTGCTTTGATCATCAATCACAAAGCCTGATTTTCAACAAAGCCTTGATCATTTGCACCTTAGCATGTCACATTGTCAGACCCTACCATATTATTGACCATCTACCAATATATATAACCTCTAAGCTCATACGTCTTAGAGAAGGGTGATAAGTGAAGAATAAATTCTTCACCACCAAACAGAAATATATAATCAGTAGCGTTCAACAAATACAGTAGAAAGGAATACAATGTCAGATACATAATCCATTTACAAGTCCGCTCTGGGTCTGAGCGAAACAACATGTTCGTCGATCTCCAAATACGTTTGGACGATCATTACCAAAGTCCCAATTCAAGATACCAGTCATCACCATCCCAACGATGTGAAAACCTTCGGTCTTCAACAACCGTCTTCATCTTCAACTCTTGATCGTTGTGAGGATTATTCAGAATGGGTTCAACCCGGTCTTTCTGAATAACTCGCGTATTTTTTGATTAAAAATCAAATATTGGAAAATCACACATTACACCACATTTCAACTCCGAATATTCTTTTAATAAAAATATTCATATTAAAGGATTCTCATTAATTTTATCAAAGATAATCTTTGAAAATAAAATATTAAATCTTCCTTAAAAGATTTATTAAAACTCTAATTTTGATTTAATATCAGAAATCATTATTACAAGATCATTTATTTTATGGAATAAATATTGTCTTAAAACGGGTTAAAGAACTAGTGTTGTTTAAAACACAGTTCACGATAAACCCACAAATCAATTTCTAAAATAAGGAATTTCGCAGAAATCAAATCAATACATAATCGATATGAATTTCTGTATCGGACTAACAATATACATGGAATAACGGCAAAGCCTCTTAAATTCCATATATAATATCGGTCTTCTATTACAGAAGCCCATCTCGATTATTACCAATCGAATTTCTACTTAATTCCAATTTTAATATATTAAATTGGAAAACTTGATTTTTAGAAAATGCCTTTTTAAATCTATAAATTAGATTTATAAATTCCAAATAATAATTTCAATGTAAATTGGATTAAAGGACAAATGTCGTTTAAAAAAAACACCGTCCACGATAAATCCACTTCACATCTCAATTTACTTCATATCATAAAGTATAATGGCAAATTCTAATAGTCTTAATTAAAGGATTTCTCTTTAAATATTAATTATTATAAAGAAAACATTATTTTAAAATAATCATTAAAAATATTCTTTATATAAAAGATCTTTAAATGGGAAGTATTCTTTATATTACAGATCTTTATCTTTTACAAATATTATGTATCTTAACATATAGCTAATTAAAAATATTATTATATAAAAAGAATTTCTAAGGTAAAAATATTCTTATTTAAGAGAACACCTGAATCGAAATGCGACCCAATCATTTACCATATAATTTGGATTATATGGATTTCACCCATATCATGTATATAACAATAACAGTATAATCATCAAGTCATCCATTTACATCCAGAGTGTAAATTCCACTGTGTAAGCGTTAAAATTAAATAATAACGCTCATCGCAGCCTGTCGATCTAACGATCAACATACAACCAAATATTGGAATTAGTGTATGTTAACTTTCATCCCAACACCCGTGTGGGGTTTCATCCAGCAAACAAATAACAAATTTATTTGTGTACTTGGGCGATGTGCAAAAATTATTGACCCAATCACATAAACAAGTCGGGTAACTTGTCTATGGCAGTGTAATACACAATATATCACACAACGATAAAAATGTCTCTTTTATTTCTATTCTTTTTATCGCATGTAAAATGTCAATAAAAATGTAGTCTTTATTTTTATTCTTTTATCGCATCTAAAATGGCGATAAAAATATAATCTTTATTTCAATTCCTTTCATTGTAAATAAGTGGGAAGAAGAATATAATCTTTAATTCCATTTGTAATAGGGAATACAAATAATAACAAAAATATAACTTTTCATTTCATTCTTAATTTGCAATAAAGAATGCAAATAAAGATTCAACTTTTTAATTTGATGTTTATTTACATAGAGGAATGTAAATAAAAATTATAACTTTTTATTTCATAATTTATTTGCATTAAGGATTGCAAATGAAAATATATCTTTTATTCTCATGTTTTATTTGCATTGATTAATGCAAAAAAAATGTAATATTTAATTTCTAGTTTTATTTACATCAAGAAATGTAAATAAAAGAACAACTCCTTATTTTATGTTTATTTACATCAAGTGAAGTAAATAAATAAATAAAAATGTAACCTTTATTTTAATGTTTTGTTCGCATTTTAAAATCATGCGACAAAAAATGTAACTATTGTTTTTAAATAAATTTGTTTGCATCTAAATTTGCAAACAAAAATGTAATTTTTATTTTCTTGTTTGTAGCTAAAGTTGCAAACAAAAATGTAATTTTTATCTACTTGTTTTATTTGCATGATAGAATACAAATAAAAATGTATTTTCTATTTTCTATGTTTCGTTTGCATTGTAGAATGCAAACAAAAATATAATTTTTTCCTATTTTCATGTATTGTTTGCATTCGTGAATGCAAATAAAAGAACAATTTTTCTTTTCAAGATATATTTGCATTAATGAGTGCAAATAAAAGAAATTTTTTTAATTTCAATGCATTTATACATTGGTGAATGTAAATAAAAGGATAAACTCGGATTTCAACATATATTTACATTTGTGAATATAAATAAAAGGATAAATTTTATTTCAATGTATATTTACATTTCTGAATGTAAATAAAGGAATAAATTTTATTTTTAAAATATATTCTCATTGGTGAATGCAAATAAAAGAACAAATTTTATATATCTTTGTATCTGTAAATATATATTTTATATATCTTTGTATCAGTAAATACAAATAAAAGAGCAAGTTTATTTTTAATGTATATTTACATTGGTAAATGCAAATAAAAGAACAAGTTTATTTTTAATGTATATTTACATTTGTGAGATTTTTAAATGTTACAACTTTTATTGAAATCAAAGTGACAAATAAAATATGACCTTTACTTCAATCCCTGTTATTGAAAACAGTAGACAATAAAAATCTAATCTCTAATTTCAATTCTAAGATTACATAAAAATGTAATCTTTTAATTTTATTCTTTTTAATTAAACTATTCCATATTAAAAATATATGCTTTTTAATCCACTCTTCTTAATGTAACAAACTCACATTAAGAATATGTTCTTTTAATCCTTCTTTTTAATGTAAACAAATTCTCTTTAAAAATACATTCTTTTTTTTCATTCTTTTTAATGTAAACAAATTCACGTTAAAAATGTATTCTTTTTAATGTAAACAAATTCACATTAAAAAATGTAATCTCTTTTTTTTCTTTCGTTGTTCAAATTCTATTGTAAATAAACAACAAAAATAATATTTTATTCGACATCCAAATTCTGTTGAAAAATAAACAAATAAAATAAGATTTTATTTGTTAACTAGTCTCCGTTGTAATATAAACAAATAAAAATAATGTTTTATTTGTCGTTCAATTTCTATTGTTAAATCAACAAATAAAAATAAGTATTTATTTGTTGTTCAATCTCTTTTTTTTATTTGGCGTTCAATTTCTTTTGTTATATTAACAAATAAAAATGAGTTTTTATTTGTTCAATTCAATTGTTCATTTCAGAAAAATAAGAATTATGTTTTAATAACATAAAATGAATTTTTACAACTGGATCTGAAATAAGTATGATTAAAATATGAATATAATATGATTTAGATCAAATTTTAGATCTAATCTCTAACTGCAAATAAATTCAACAATATGTAAAATTCCAATGCAGATTTAGCATATTATGAACAACAAAACATACAACAAGCAACAATTAACAATTCAAAAAACACAGACATTTCAGATCTGAATTAACATGATAATACAATCATTTTTAACACGAGAAAATAATTAATAATTAATTAAATAAATAAAATTTGAATTATCACATTTATTTTTGCTGAAAATTTGACTGTCTCGGATTCAGCTCTGGTCTGCGCCATCGCGAAGATCTCGGAAAGACGAGTCCAACGCAACTGACTGTTCGTCAATCGGACCTCGTATGAAAGAGATATTGATTTTTAAAGATCGGATAAATTAAATATTAAAATAAATAAAATAATAATAAAATATACTTCTTCCTTCTTCGTTACCACGTTCCCTCAGTATCGGCCGAACCCAAATCACATCGTCATCCGCTTCTGCGCGCGCCACCCTCCGAGCCACCGACCGCCGATCAGACCCCGCCACTCCGACGCCCTGCCTGCGAGCCACCACCGCCCCCAATAGCTCCGAACTCGGCCTCCTCCTCCTCTCGAAAATCGAACCCGAACCCGCCACGTTTCAGCCCAGAATTCGTGAAATCCGTGAACCAAAATCCGATCTTGACCGTATGGATTGAAAGATCTCTCCGAGAGCTTCGATTTGGTACCAAGTTTGTCGATTTTCGTTGAGCGGATCAAAAGTTATGGGCGTTTGAAATTGGAGAAATTCTGGCCTTCGGTTTAGGTGGCGGCTGCCATGAAAATTATGGTTTCGGCCTGAATATTTTTAATAATATTTTAAAGTTAAATCTCGAAAATCGTGCTTAAAAGGTGGATTTTTGGACTTTCTCTGATTTGGGCCTGCTTACTGTCATTCTTAAGGTTTTGACACCTTCTGAACGCAATGGGATAGGTCCCGTGGCCATTTCTAACTACCGCGCCATTTCTAACTCCATTTATATAAAAATTAAATTTATTCGTTTTAACTTCGATAAAAATAAATTCTAGCCATTATTATTGAAAATAAATCACTTTATATTTTCAAAATTCATTAAAATTTCCTAAAATAAATTTTTTAAATTAGTTTAAAATTTGCGCGTTGTTACAATTATGATGTGATATATGTCAGATTATAAGTTGTGTTTGTGAATCTAATTCATATGTTTAATCATGTCTGTTAACTTGATTCATATTATATGATGTTATGCAAGTTTTATATATGATGTTATGCAAGTTTCATGTATTACGCTATGCAAGATTAATATGATTATGCAAGTTAATATGATTATGCAAGTTTCATATATGATGTTATGCAAGTTAATATGATTATGCAAGTTTCATATATGATGTTATGAAAGTTAATATGATTATGCAAGTTTCATATATGATGTTATGCAAGTTTCATATATGATGTTATGCAATTTAATATGATTATGCAAGTTTCATATATGATGTTATGCAAGTTAATATGATTATGCAAGTTGTACATATGATGTTATGCAAGTTAATAGGATCACGCAAGTTGTATGCGAGTTATATGATGTTATGTAAGTTTGGATCTAAAATATATGCTAGTAGTTCATGATGTTAACTTGTGTCAATGAATCCCTTTTTATAATCCAATCACCTAGGTTTATAACATCAGTTGTTATGCGAATATGGATGTGGAACATATGCTAGTTCGTATAAGTATTATGTTCATATGCAAGTTTAAGTGATAATTGGATTCACGTATATACAAGTTCACACCTTTAAAGTTTAGATCCATATTCAAGTTGACATTTTTATGTTGAAACTATGACATGCATAGTTATGCAAGTTTACACCTTTATGTGGATCCATAGTTTACTCAGGTTAACACCTTTTATTGGATCCATAGCTATGCAAGATGACACCTTTATGTTTAGGTTGACGACATACATAGTTTATGTAAGTTTGTGATAATTACCTAGGCTAGTTGGGTGTAAAACTATGTTCATACATGCAAGTTCACACCTTTTAGATCTATAATTTTTGGATCCTTGATAATACAAAGACTATGCAAGTGTGTTATAATTCTTAATTGCAAGTTAGATGCAAATTAGATCTACTATTGTGTGTATGTGACGTTGTGACGTTTATTCCCTTTTTTTAAGTATTAGACTATTTGCTAGTCTAATATGTATATGTCATGTTAAGAGAACGAATGACAGGGGTACGATGGGGATAATAGTGGATACACACATATTGTGAATTTGGCATGTGATGGCCTAAAAAGGCATGTAATTAATTTTAAGGAATAAAATTAATTAGTGATGAAATTGGTATAATTTATATACCATAAATAGATGAGCATAATTTAGGTGATAAATTATGGACATAAATAAATATGGAAATTTGAATAGGGAAAGTAATTCAAATTTGGGGAAAATTAATTATGTATAATTAATTGCCTAAGACACGAGGTTGGACTCATTTGTGGTGTAAGACTGCCCCGACCCGCCCGGCAAATCCAGCATCCACAAATGGCAGCCCAATGTGAGAGGTCAAAGGCCCAAACTAAATGCGTAACAATTGTATGGACATGAGGTTAGGCTCGTTTGTGGTGTAAGACTGCCCGGACCCGCCCGGCAAATCCAGCAGCCACAAATGCCAGTCTAATGTGAGAGGTCCTACAGGGGTTACGGTAGTAATAAATTAAGAAACACTTAACCAAAGTAAAACACGTGGTGGGACATGGGGGTTAAGTGGGTGCCTTGGATGGCATGAGGAAATACGATTAGTAACACTTAACCAAGGTAAAACATGTAAGTGGGACATAGGGGTTAAGTGGGTGCCTTGGGTGGCATGTGGAATTACTAATAGAAACCCTTAACCACATTTAAAACATGTAAGTGGACATGAAGGGGGTTAAGTGGGATGTACTAGTGGGGACCAAGCCTAGGTGGAAAGCTTGTGTCAAGCATGGGGGGGCCTTTTCAGCCCAGTAGCCCATTAAGTATCTTTGTGAGCTCGACCCAAGTCGACGACGGGACACGCCTACTGGGTCTGATTGTTAGAGGCCAAAACGGGTTAGCGGTGGCAACGCAAGTCCAACGGGGTCACGTGCGTGCATGGGTCCGGGCTGGTAGGTAAGACGTTGTTGCATCGTGTAGTTATAAGTCGTGCATTCCTTGCGTGGTATAGGGTTGCCATATTGGGGAGTGATACACCCCACTGTGGGACCTGCACGGGTATCTACGAGTTAGGGAGTCGATCGAATGGGGCAGGGTAGTGGGTACACCTAGTGGAGATAGGAGCAGACGACACCTATGTAGTCAGCTAGGGTACACGAAGCTACCACTATTATTAATAATTATTAAGGGAGTACACCTAGTGGAGATAGGAGCAGGCGGCACCTATGACGTCAGCTAGGAGTAAATGGAATTACCATTATTACTTATTGAAGGGGTACATCTAGTGGGGATAGGTACACGTTGGGTACCTATGATTGCAACTAGAGATATATAGTCAAACATGGAGGATAGTGGGTACATCTAGTAGTACACGAAGCTATCATCGTTCTATTTAGCCAAGAGGAATCAAATTTCTAGAGTGACTAGTAGGGGTGCGGTTAGTGTTAGTACAGTACAGTACAGTATGGTAGAGTATAGTAATTATCCTATATTGATTAGGAAGCGCCATTAACGTTATCTCTGTTTCTCTTGATTGCCTTGCCATACCCATGTGGTTCACACAGTCATTACCTTATTCTCCAGCTTATATCTTATCATATTGCTTTAATATTTATGTTGTTAGAGTTATCGGACTCGCCAGACTTTATGTCTGACCCCCTTTGTTTCCACCTCATTTCTTCCTCCCCCCCCCCCCAGGTTCTAAGGGTGAGACTAGTACTAGTGGAGCTTGATTGGGATCTCTTTGGGAGCACTTGGATTTGGATTGCTGAAGTAAAGTTCAGCCTATCATTTTCTTTATGGCTATTTGTAGTAGTGGGATTACGTACTTTGTTTTATCAAGATGGATATTATGTACTTGACTTTGGTTTATGGTTTTTGATGATGTAACCAAACATATTTACCTTCTGCTGCAATAAATAAAGTTTTAAATTTTCAAGTACTGCTTTATATCTGTCTTGTTGTGATTTTCTGTTCTATATTCACTTAAAATGCTCCATGGAAGTTAATGCATTCCCTTTGCCAGTGACATGAATGGACGTGGGGTGTTACACGTGGTATCGGAGCTGAAGGTTACCAGAACAGATAAGATATTTTGAAAAACTATTTTTCAGAAGCATTTTTATAAAGAATACTTTAAAAAAAAATATGTTTGTAGAAGAGTATTTTTGAAAGAAAGGTTTATTTTAAGAACATAATCCCCAAGAGCCATATATCCTTCCTTCGATTCTCCGTTTTAAATCTCTTCCTCTTTCTCTTTTTGAGTCCCCCCCCCCTCTGCGTTTAGATGCTTTTTCTAAGATAAATAAGGACTTCCGTACGAAGGACGGAAAACCACTTCAAGGGACTTAGACGTTTGTCGGGCTATAAGTTAGTCCAAGGAAGTGGAGGGCTTGTTGGTACCTTTAAGATAGACGATGGGAGGAAGGATCAAATAGTTGTTTGGTTAACAAAGGGCGAAACCTCATCTTGGTGGGAGGTCACAAATGGATAATGTGAAGAAGAAGGCTAGTTGTTTTGGAGAAATAGGACACCTTAGGATTGTCTAAAGAAGCAAGGACAAAGTACATGATCTTTTGGAGGGTAGTTGTATTCCCTCACGGCTGGTATACCTGATGGGGGTAGGACCGTCTAGGTTGAAATTTGGTTTTCGTTATCATCCTGTTTGAACTTTGTTTGATTCTGGCACTTCATACTCGTTAGTATCTACTTCGTTAGTTGAAACACTGCACCTAAATACTAGTCTAGTTAAAGATCCCATCCAAGTCTAAAATCCTGTTGGTGGTTCGGCTCATCCTTCAATGGTTTGCCAGGATTTGAGAGTGTCTATCTTGGGCGTTGGATTTGAATGCAACGCCATCATCCTTGGTTTCATGGGCTATAGTTTGATTCTAGGGGTGGATTGGCTAGCCAGGTGGGGTGCCATCCTAGATTGTGAAAGGAGGGTAGTTAGACTATTGATTCATTATGGAAAGACCCTCATATTTCTTGTGACCCTAGGGGTTCAGTGATGCTTAGCTGCCTAGAATCTTCTGACGCATCCAACGATGATTGGGAGTCTGTTTGTGTGGTCCGTGAGTATGGAGACGTCTTTGAAAAAGTGCGGGGTTTACCCAGAGGCGCAAAATAAGTTTTCGTATGTGCTTAATAGATTAAGCAAAGCCAGTTACGTGATCAGCGGTGGTTTTGGAGCAAGACTGGCAAGGACAGCCAGAGTCGGTCCAGTGCTCAATTGGTTGGTTGTCTTACTAGTATCATCTCACGTAGGTCGTCTGAATTCGAAGGAGGTATCCCTTGGGTGTTTGTCTGATATTGGTTTAGGCCTTTGGGGCTTGCACTTGGGGGATGTCGAGTTCGACTAGGATGGTCTGTGTGAGGGATGGATAGTTGTGACGATTTTGCATGGGATAATATTCTGGTTTTCTCTAGAAGCAGAGAAGATCATGCCCTACATCTTAGGGAAAGCTTAGGGACCCTACAAGCGCACCAGCTTAAAGCTAAGTTCTCCAAAATACCATTTTTGGAGGAAAGAAGTGAGGATTTTAGGGCATGTGGTCTCTAGGTAAGCGTGATATGTTATGGTGGAAGACAGTCGAAAGTCCATGAGAAGAATTACCCTACCCACGACTCAGAATTGGCTGCCATAATTTTTGCGCTCAAGTCTTGGCGTCATTATTTGCTTGGTGAGAAGTTTGAGTTGCTTGTAGATCATAAGTCGCTAAAGTACTTGTTCTCTCAGAAAGATCTAAACCTGAGGCAACAAAGGTGGATGGAGTTCTTGGCGTCGTACGATTTCGAGATAGCATATACCCCTGACAAGGGTAACGTTGTGGTGGATGCCTTGAGTAGGAAAAAGTTGACATTGAGTCCTTTGTTTGTCGAGCGACGTAGCTTAGAGTTTATCTCTACCTTTGACTTTAGACCATCCATCGATGTTATACCCAGTTTGCTAGCGTCCTTGAGGTCAGACCTACGCTTTTGGGATGGGTTGGAGAGGCATAGCGTGATGACCCACAGTTGATGGAGTTAGTAGAGAAGCTCATAAGAGGGGAGTCATCAAGCCACCTAAGTAGGTATACCCTAGATGATAAGGGTTGGTTGCGTAGGGATGATAGACTTTGTGTATCACGGGATGAGAGCTTGAGGAAGGCTATTCTTGATGATGCACATCGTTCGAAGATGACCATTCATCCCGGCGGGGACAAGATGTACAAAGACATGAAGCGAGTTTTCTTTTGGGCCGGTATGAAGAGGGATGTGGAAGAGTATGTCCCGTATTTTCAATAACCTGTTATAACGTAAATTGAGGCAGAATTTAATTCAAAAATCTGAATCAAGGGAAACAGGCTATGCCATTGCGTTCGTCTCGGAAAAATACGCGAAATAGAGTCCGAGTTTTCGAAAATCGGAGTCCGTATGACCCGATTAAGGCCCAACGAAGTTTTCAGAAAAATTCAAAGTAAAAACAGATTTCAAATTCAAGTTTGAATTTGAAAAATTAGGTCAGATTGGGCTAGGCGGGAAAGTTCCCGCCAGAGTACCCAAGTCGACAGCCCTGTCGACTTGGGAGTCGACTTGGTTGGACCCAAGTCGACAGCCCTGTCGACTTGGCTGTCGACTTGGTCCAGCCGGGCTGTTTAGCCTGGTGCACCATTTAGAGATTGTGTTGAGCTTGGGGGCCAGATTCGGTTTTAAGGGCTGAGATTGCAACTAGGGTTTAATCCTATGGCCTAAAACACTTGCCTAATCTATAAATAAGACCCTAAGCTAGCCCTAAACCATCATTAATCAACCCTACAACTAAACTATGGCAAAATCAAACCTCTCATGGCCTCCACTCTCTTCATAAAATTTCTAAAATTATTTCTATGAAAGATTTTCCATGCATACAAGTGTTTTCAAGCTTGTATAAGTGTCATTAGCTTGCATTCAAGTCAAGTTTCTATATTTGCATCATAAAGCAAGGGTTTTTATTGATTTGGAGCTTGCATTTTGGGGTTTAATTGATTGCATAAGGGCTTTCTTATATTTGCTATACTCATTTGAGTCCTCATAAGCATTGTAAGCCCTATTCTACTTTCATATTTAAACTCTAAAGTTAATGATGCAAGTTGTGTTTGATCATTATGATATGATATGCAAGTTTATCATGTTATGCAAGTTTGTTATGTTATGATATGCAAGTTTATCATGTTATGCAAGTATGCCATGTTATGATATGCAAGTTCATCATGTCATGTTATGCAAGTTTACCATGTTATGCTATGCAAGTATGCCATGTTATGATATGCAAGTATGTTATGCAAGTTTGGGATGATCACTTTGTCCATGTTATCATGTTATGCAAGCTTATCTTGAGTATGTGAACATAAAGCTTCAAGCTTTATGCTAAAGGTTGCATTTTGGCAAAATGTAAGTTATCATATCTCTTATGATAACTTGCATGTGAGGCTAAATGCGAACTTATGGCCATTTCTACATGTCATTTAGCACCATGTATCACCAATATGCCAAGTTTGGTTATATGCATGCTTTTGAGGCCTAAAAATGTAATATGCAAGTATATGAACATATGTACATTTCATATGCCACCATGTTAAACTTGTGGCTTCAACACTTTTATGTCATGATTATGCCAAGTTCCCTCTTTCTATCCTTTATGCGCTATTGCGATGTGTAAGCGATGGGATTGCGTTTGGGGTTGGGTAAAAGTAAAAGACATAAAAACATAAGCTTGGGAATTTACCTATTAAGTTAGGTCTACCCATTGGGAATTTACCTATTAAGTTAGGTCTACCCAATTGCTTGAAAATGTGTAATGTGTTTTGGAAACACGATGGACATGACACTTAGAAAATATAAGTGTGACCAACTCGAGGTTGGGTTGAGTTTGTAGCGTAAACCTACCCGGAACCGACCGGCTTAACTAGTTGCTACAAACAATATGACCCAATGTGAGAAGTTGGTCATGTGGTACCTTGGACCCGAGGTTAGACCAAGTTGTGGTGTAAAGCTACCCGGAACCGACCGGCTTAACTAGTAACCGCAACAAAGTCTAATGTGAGAGGTTAAGGCACATTAATTAATTAATGCCTCATGATTAGGGTTAAGTCATGGTCCACTTAATACTTAACCAATTTGGGCTTGGTAGATTAGTCAGGGTTAAGTCGTGAACTCATAGTTACACTTAACCAAGTTAATCCATGATTATCAAGAGGGTTAAACCGTACTTAACCCACTAGAAAATCCTAGCAATGGGGGCCCACCCCAGCAGTAATCCCAAGTTTGTATCATTAAGGCCCTAGGGACTAGGCTAGGGAGGGGGCACGATTACTGGGCTGGAGGTAAGCGACCAATAAACGACGGCAGGGTGGTACGCCGATGTAGTTCCGGACGGACTATGGTCGTGCACGTAGTCCGTATTTGGAGAAGTCAAGCATGGGTACCAGTAGATCGAGACTGTGCACTCATGTTTATGGTGTCCAGGGGTTGGCACCCTAGGGCTTGATACACCCGAAGGGTGGACCCGGCACAATTCGACTACAATTATGTTTGGGCCGTATTGACACCAACACGTGACGAGTTAGGCTTAGGGAGCCGATCGACTAGACCGTTTGGTTAGACCTTGTATTAGGGTCATTTCATGTTATTGGGCCAAAGCTTGGGCCAAGGGATCAATACTTGTTTATTCAAGTCATGTTAGTTTGCTAGTACACCTGTGGTGCAAAACCTTAAACCTGATTATGCGATGACACCTTTATCTACCTTGTTAGTTAATCACCATTCCAGTATGTTGTTATCCTTATGATCATACCTGCTTCTCATGCCAGTTAACTTTATCAGTTTACATTGATTGTAGTAGGGCTTACTCAGTCTTTTTGACTGACCTGTTTTCTTTCGCCTCTTTTCTTCCGTTCCCCCCCCCCCCCCCCCAGGTTCTCAGGGAGGGAATATTGGAGCTTAGCTGGATTTCTGATCGCTTGCTTGTGGGATTTTAGCTCATGTACGGCCTTGACATGAAGCTAGCTATGGTTATCACTTATTTTGGGGATAGTACTTATGTATTTCAGTTTTTCAGTAATGTTGTTTTTATCTAGACTTGTGTATTTGGAAAGTTAACATTATGTTGTACCAGACTTGTTTTGAAATGGTTTGAAAATCTTCCGCTGTTTTATCTATGTTATTTACTCTGTTTACATATATACATATGTTCTTGTTCTGCCTTGATATATCATTATGCATGTTTACCTGATTCAAACGCCCCTCCAAAGTCAGAGTGCTTGCAAGAGCCACCCTGGCGGAGGCGGGGTGTTACATTTGGTATCAGAGCATATGGTTTACGAGAAGGAACAAAAAAGTTTTTAGAAAACTTTTGGAAAACTATTTTCAAAACTAAGTATAAAGTATTTTCCAAAGAAAAGTCTAGTTTATTTTAAAGGCTATTCCCCAAAAAGCCATTAGCAAAATTCCTTCGTTTTTCTCCATTCTGAATCTGTCTTTTTCTTCGTTTTCAGTATGGCCGATAACTTTGCTATTCCGGAGGGAGTACATGTACCTGTTTGGTATAGGAGACTTTTGGAGGCTAGGGCGACCTAAGCCGGCCCCGGAGATGTTCCTCCTCCTCCTCCTCCTCCTCCAGTAGTTAATGTTCCTCCTCCTCCTCCTCCGGTAATTAATGTTCCTCCTCCTCCTGTCGCTGAGGTTCCTCTTCCTCCTCCCCCTCAGCATCCTCAAGCTGACTTCGCAAAGACTTGCAAGGATTTCAAAGCAATGGGTGGCAAGAGCTTTCAAGGCACTGAGACTTTTGTAGAGGCCAAAAATTGGTTGAAAGAGACCGAGGATTTATTTGCTATCTTTGGGTTAGACGATCAGAGGAAGATCTTGTTGGCGGTTTGGCTTATGAAGGATGAAGCCGCTTATTGGTGGGAAGTCACCAATGGTACTAGGCCTGTTGAGACTTGGGCCGATTTCAGGGCAAGGTTCGTGCTTAAGTTTCTATCTTCTGCTGAGGAGAATCTGCAAATGGAGAGGTTCATAACTTTGAAACAAGGAGATATGTCTGTCAAAGAATATGTGAACAAGTTCAATCAGTTAGCTCGTTTTGGCTTGGATATGGTGAATACTCCTCAGAAGAAGGCTCTTCGTTTTGCTAGAGGATTGAATGAGCCGTTGCAGGGATTGGCTATGTCACATATTCCCCATGGGGCCACATTTGAGAGTTTGGTTGATATGGCGTTACTTCAGGGAGATGTCAAGAAAGAGATCAAGATGAATGATACTCAAGCCAAGAAGACTGATTCCCAGGGAAAAGGAAATCAGGGTAATCCAAGTGGTCAGAGCAGTCAAGGCAATCAGAACAAGAACAAGAGTCAAGGCAACAAGGGGAACAACAACAAGGGCAATAACAACAAGGGCAAGAACAACAAGGGGAAATGCCATTATTGCGGTTCAGTTAAGCATCTTATTAAGGATTGTAAGAAGAGGAAAAGGAAGAATGGTGAATGCTTTTTCTGCGGTGAGACTGGACATTTTAGTAAGGATTTCCCGAGGAAGCAAAGGCAAGGCCTGGGTCAGACTCAGCGTGCTGGACCTTCAGGAGGGCAAGTTCATGCTCTCAATGTCGCTCCAGTTCCCGATCGAGGTAGTATTTCTGTTGAGAGCCTTGTATATATTTCTGATTTTCCAGTTCGTACCTTGTTTGATTCTGGTGCATCGCATAGCTTTATCTCATCTGATCTTGTTGATAGTTTGCACCTTAGTACTAGCTTGGTAGATGATCCCGTCTGTGTCTCAAATCCTATTGGGGGTTCCGCCCATTTGTCTATGATATGTGGGGATTTGAGGATCTCTATACTGAGTGTAGAGTTCTTGTGCAGTGCTTATGTTCTTGGTTTTAGGGGATACGGATTGATATTGGGCATGGATTGGCTGTCCAGATATGGAGCCATTCTTGATTGTGAGCATGGGGTTGTGAGGCTCGTGACTCGCCTCGGAAACACCCTAGAAATTTCTTGTAATCCGAGAGGTCCCGTCATGTTGTGCTATCTTGAATCACTCGACTCGTCAATGGAAACTCTTCAGTCTGTGAGAGTGGTTCGAGAGTATCCGGATGTTTTTGATGAAGTGAGGGGGTTTCCCCCTAAGCGAGAGATTGATTTCCGCATTTATCTGGTGGATAATGCAAAGCCGGTTTCTTTGCCCGTTCGGCACATGGCTCCGCGTGAAAGGCGGGAGCTAAGTAAGCAAGTAAAGGAGTTGCTTGATAAGAACTTCATTAGACGAAGCATATCTGAATGGGGAGCGCCTGTGGTATTTGCTACCAAGGCAGATGGTTCTCTCCGACTTTGTGTTGACTATCGAGAGTTGAATAAGCTGACTAAGAAGAACAGACACCCGTTACCGAGGATTGATGATCTCTTTGACCAGCTTGTCGGTGCCTCTGTTTTCTCTCAGCTTGATCTTGCTACTGGATTCCATCAGCTCAGAGTAGCTGAAGATAGTATAGACAAGACTGCGTTCAGAACTCCAGATGGATTCTTCGAATGGCTTGTCATGCCGTTCGGCTTGACTAATGCACCCACATATTTCGTGGACTTGATGAGTAGGGTGTTCAGGGAGTTCTTGAACAAGTTTGTCGTGGTCTTCGTAGATGATATTCTGATCTTCTCTAAGGATGAGGAAGAGCACGCAAGGAATCTCGTGGAGGTGATGGATAAGCTTAGAGCGCATCAGTTGAAGGCCAAGTTCTCCAAGTGTCACTTTTGGAGAAGGGAAGTTAGATTCCTTGGGTATATAGTGTCTAAGCAAGGCTTAGCGGTGGATCCCGCTAAGGTAGTTGCAGTTCAGGATTGGAAGACTCCAAGGAATGCAACCGAAGTGAGAAGTTTTCTAGGTCTTGCGGGTTTTTACCGGAAGTTCATCAAGGACTTCGCAAAGATATCCGCTCCTCTCACTAAATTGACGAAGAAGAATTTAGTTTTTGCTTGGAGCATAGAATGCGAGCTTGCTTTTCAGAAGCTCAAGAGAGCTCTCACATCAGCACCTGTTCTAGCTTTGCCCGATGGAGGGAAGTTATTTACAGTATACACCGATGCATGTGGCACGGGGTTAGGAGCTGTTCTTATGCAAGAAGGAAGAGTGATATGCTTTGGCAGTAGGCAACTCAAAGTGCATGAGAAGAATTATCCCACTCATGACTTAGAGTTGGCAGCAACAGTATATGCACTCAAGGCTTGGCGCCATTATCTTCTGGGAGAAAGATTTGAGCTTTATACCGATCACAAGTCATTGAAGTATCTCTTTTCTCAGAAGGATCTGAATCTGAGGTAACAAAGATGGATGGAATTCTTGGCGTCCTACGATTTTGAGATAGCTTATACCCCTGGCAAGGGGAATGTGGTAGCAGATGCGTTGAGTAGAAGAAGGTTGACCCTAAGTCCTCTATTCGTTGAGATGAAGAATTTAGAGTATGTGGCAACCTTTGATTTCTCTTTGGCGGTTGAGTCGATGACCGGTTCTTTAGCATCTCTGGAACTCAGACCTACCCTTCTTGATCAAGTTGGGGCTTCACAGAGAGAAGACCCTCAGATAGTCGAGATTATGGATAAGATGATTCGAGGAGAGGCGTCTAGTCATCTCGCTCGATATTCTATTGATGACAAGGGTTGGCTGAGGAGAGACGGAAGGTTATGTATTCCAATGGTAGAAGATCTAGTAAGAAAAGCTCTTGAGGAAGCGCATCGCTCTACGTTGACTATACATCCGGGCGGAGATAAGATGTATAAAGATATAAAGCGCATTTTCTTTTGGCCTGGGATGAAGAAGGATGTGGCAGAGTTTGTCTCTAGATGTATCATTTGCCAGCAAGTTAAGGCCGAGTCGAAGAAGCCCGGTGGGCTATTGCATCCTCTAGACGTTCCACTATGGAAGTGGGAGAGTATTTCCATGGATTTTATCGATGGGCTACCAAGGTCAAGAAAAGGGAATACAAGCATTTGGGTTATTGTGGATAGACTTACGAAGAGTGCTCATTTCATTCGGGTGAAGAGCAAGAGGACCGCATCTTGGCTAGCGTCTGTATATCTTCGTGAGATTGTGAGACTACATGGAGTCCCTTCTAGTATAGTCAGTGACCGTGACCCAATCTTTACAAGTCAATTCTGGAATAGCTTGCAAGAAGCTATGGGCACGAAGTTGAATCTAAGTACGACTTATCACCCAAAGACGGACGGTCAAACCGAAAGGGTGAATAGGGTACTCGAGGATCTGTTGAGGCTTTGTATTCTGGATTTTGGTGGTACTTGGGAAGACCATCTTCCTCTTGTTGAGTTTGCATATAATAACAGTTATCAGGCAAGCATAGGGATGGCACCATTCGAAGCTTTATATGGGAGGCCCTGCAAGTCGCCTACATGTTGGTGGGAGACTACAGATGAGCTTATACTTGGGCCTGATATGATCAGAGATACATCCGAGAAGGTCGAGTTGATTCGGAGACGGATGAAAGCGGCCCAAGACCGACAGAAATCCTATGCTGATAAGCGAAGAACTGATTTGGAGTTTGATGTTGGGGATATGGTTTTCGTGAAGGTTTCTCCTTTGCGGAATGTGGTCCGATTTGGAGCCGTTGGGAAGTTAGCACCGAGGTTTGTTGGACCATTCCCTATTATAGAGAGGATCAGGTAGATGGCTTATAGAGTGGAGTTGCCCAAGAAGCTTGATGTTTTTCATGTCTCGCATCTCCGGAAGTGTTTACATGAATCAGCAGAGGTTGTTGAGCCAAGTGTTCTGAAAGATGTGGAAGTGGAGAAAGAGGCTACCTTGAGGAGAGCTCCGATTCGTATCTTGGGGACAGAGACCAAGAAGCTAAGGAATCGAGAGGTCAAGTTGGTGAAGGTTCAATGGGGTGAAGCCGAAGAAGACGCAACTTGGGAAACCGAGGAGAAGATGCGTGGCCTTTATCCATTCCTTTTTGAGGGTACACTCTCAATCTCTTTTCTTTGTTAGCATATCTTTCTCTTTGCTATCCATGTTTATCTAGTTTATCGTGTTAATCTTGTCATGAGAACCTTAGGTAGAAACCCTTTGGATGAAACATGTGTTTGAAACATGTTATGCTTGATGGTTGCAAGTGGTTGCAAGTGTTTGCAAGTGGTTACTCGTGGATGCATTATACACGTTAGGCACTAGATCGGCTCATACACTCCTCATATTGCATATGCATGAGTGTTTATGCTTATTCATGGATGAAAATTTTTGTGTTATCACATGGATGTTGCATATGGATGTATGTTATGTGCACACATATAGATGTTATACATTATGTTAGGAATTGCATACATATGGATTCATTTCACTAACATAATTTGCATTGATGATATTTGCATTAGATAAGTACATATACACACACCGTTGCATATGTTCATACAACATTTAGAGTCTTGTAAGGACAATGATTGCTCGTGGATGATGTTTTGAGTAGATGGATGTTGGATGGTAGGATACGTTCTTCCTAACTTGAAGATTTCGGGGACGAAATCCTTTAAGGAGGGGAGAATGTAACAACCCGTATTTTCAATAACCTGTTATAACGTAAATCGAGGCAGAATTTAATTCAAAAATCGGAATCAAGGGAAACGGGCTATGCCATTGCGTTCGTCTCGGAAAAATACGCGAAATAGAGTCCGAGTTTTCGAAAATCGGAGTCCGTATGACCCGATTAAGGCCCAACGAAGTTTTCAGAAAAATTCAAAGTAAAAACAGATTTCAAATTCAAGTTTGAATTTGAAAAATTAGGTCAGATTGGGCTAGGCGGGAAAGTTCCCGCCAGAGTACCCAAGTCGACAGCCCTGTCGACTTGGGAGTCGACTTGGTTGGACCCAAGTCGACAGCCCTGTCGACTTGGCTGTCGACTTGGTCCAGCCGGGCTGTTTAGCCTGGTGCACCATTTAGAGATTGTGTTGAGCTTGGGGGCCAGATTCGGTTTTAAGGGCTGAGATTGCAACTAGGGTTTGATCCTATGGCCTAAAACACTTGCCTAATCTATAAATAAGACCCTAAGCTAGCCCTAAACCATCATTAATCAACCCTACAACTAAACTATGGCAAAATCAAACCTCTCATGGCCTCCACTCTCTTCATAAAATTTCTAAAATTATTTCTATGAAAGATTTTCCATGCATACAAGTGTTTTCAAGCTTGTATAAGTGTCATTAGCTTGCATTCAAGTCAAGTTTCTATATTTGCATCATAAAGCAAGGGTTTTTATTGATTTGGAGCTTGCATTTTGGGGTTTAATTGATTGCATAAGGGCTTTCTTATATTTGCTATACTCATTTGAGTCCTCATAAGCATTGTAAGCCCTATTCTACTTTCATATTTAAACTCTAAAGTTAATGATGCAAGTTGTGTTTGATCATTATGATATGATATGCAATTTTATCATGTTATGCAAGTTTGTTATGTTATGATATGCAAGTTTATCATGTTATGCAAGTATGCCATGTTATGATATGCAAGTTCATCATGTCATGTTATGCAAGTTTACCATGTTATGCTATGCAAGTATGCCATGTTATGATATGCAAGTATGTTATGCAAGTTTGGGATGATCACTTTGTCCATGTTATCATGTTATGCAAGCTTATCTTGAGTATGTGAACATAAAGCTTCAAGCTTTATGCTAAAGGTTGCATTTTGGCAACATGTAAGTTAACATATCTCTTATGATAACTTGCATGTGACGCTAAATGCGAACTTATGGCCATTTCTACATGTCATTTAGCACCATGTATCACCAATATGCCAAGTTTGGTTATATGCATGCTTTTGAGGCCTAAAAATGTAATATGCAAGTATATGAACATATGTACATTTCATATGCCACCATGTTAAACTTGTGGCTTCAACACTTTTATGTCATGATTATGCCAAGTTCCCTCTTTCTATCCTTTATGCGCTATTGCGATGTGTAAGCGATGGGATTGCGTTTGGGGTTGGGTAAAAGTAAAAGACATAAAAACATAAGCTTGGGAATTTACCTATTAAGTTAGGTCTACCCATTGGGAATTTACCTATTAAGTTAGGTCTACCCAATTGCTTGAAAATGTGTAATGTGTTTTGGAAACACGATGGACATGACACTTAGAAAATATAAGTGTGACCAACTCGAGGTTGGGTTGAGTTTGTAGCGTAAACCTACCCGGAACCGACCGGCTTAACTAGTTGCTACAAACAGTATGACCCAATGTGAGAAGTTGGTCATGTGGTACCTTGAACCCGAGGTTAGACCAAGTTGTGGTGTAAAGCTACCCGGAACCGACCGGCTTAACTAGTAACCGCAACAAAGTCTAATGTGAGAGGTTAAGGCGCATTAATTAATTAATGCCTCATGATTAGGGTTAAGTCATGGTCCACTTAATACTTAACCAATTTGGGCTTGGTAGATTAGTCAGGGTTAAGTCGTGAACTCATAGTTACACTTAACCAAGTTAATCCATGATTATCAAGAGGGTTAAACCGTACTTAACCCACTAGAAAATCCTAGCAATGGGGGCCCACTCCAGCAGTAATCCCAAGTTTGTATCATTAAGGCCCTAGGGACTAGGCTAGGGAGGGGGCACGATTACTGGGCTGGAGGTAAGCGACCAATAAACGATGGCAGGGTGGTACGCCGATGTAGTTCCGGACGGACTATGGTCGTGCACGTAGTCCATATTTGGAGAAGTCAAGCATGGGTACCCGTAGATCGAGACTGTGCACTCATGTTTATGGTGTCCAGGGGTTGGCACCCTAGGGCTTGATACACCCGAAGGGTGGACCCGGCACAGTTCGACTACAATTATGTTTGGGCCGTATTGACACCAACACGTGACGAGTTAGGCTTAGGGAGCCGATCGACTAGACCATTTGGTTAGACCTTGTATTAGGGTCATTTCATGTTATTGGGCCAAAGCTTGGGCCAAGGGATCAATACTTGTTTATTCAAGTCATGTTAGTTTGCTAGTACACCTATGGTGCAAAACCTTAAACCTGATTATGCGATGACACCTTTATCTACCTTGTTAGTTAATCACCATTCCAGTATGTTGATCATACCTGCTTCTCATGCCAGTTAACTTTATCAGTTTACATTGATTGTAGTAGGACTTACTCGGTCTTTTTGACTGACCTGTTTTCTTTCGCCTCTTTTCTTCCGTTCCCCCCCCCCCCCCAGGTTCTTAGGGAGGGAATATTGGAGCTTAGCTGGATTTCTGATCGCTTGCTTGTGGGATTTTAGCTCATGTACGGCCTTGACATGAAGCTAGCTATGGTTATCACTTATTTTGGGGATAGTACTTATGTATTTCAGTTTTTCAGTAATGTTGTTTTTATCTAGACTTGTGTATTTGGAAAGTTAACATTATGTTGTACCAGACTTGTTTTGAAATGGTTTGAAAATCTTCCGCTGTTTTATCTATGTTATTTACTCTGTTTACATATATACATATGTTCTTGTTCTGCGTTGATATATCATTATGCATGTTTACCTGATTCAAACACCCCTCCAAAGTCAGAGTGCTTGCAAGAGCCACCCTGGCGGAGGCGGGGTGTTACAGTATGTCGCTAGATGCTTGGTGTGCCAACAAGTAAAAGCAGAGCAAAAGAAACCCGGTGGGTTGCTTCACCCATTGGAGGTTCCACAATGGAAGTAGGATAGTGTCTCGATGGATTTTGTAACACCCCGTGTATTCTATAACTGTGGAATTAACAAATTAAAGTATAATTAATTTGAAATCAAAGAACTAAGGGAAACAGGATACGCCATTGCGTTCGTCTCGGAAAAATACGCGAAATAGAGTCCGAGTTTTCGAAAAACGGAGTCCGTATGAAGAAGATATAGCCTCCGGAAGTTTCTGAATTAAGTTTAAAATTCGAACAGAATAAAACAGTTTAAAATTAAAAACCGGGCCCAATTGGCCAGGGCGGGAAAAATCCCGCCTGATGCACCCAGGTCGACTGGGCTGTCGACCTGGTCTAACCAGGTCGACAGGGCTGTCGACAGGGCTGTCGACCTGGTCCAGAGCCAGGTCGAACCCAGTCCAACCTGGCTGGCCTATTCTCTGTTAGTCGATTTTCTGTAGTCTGCTTTGTCATTAGGGCTAGGTGGCAGGCTCTAATTGGTCTCTCTTTCGAATGAATGGCTACGATCAATCCAAGCAACATCGATGGTCCTAATCAGTTCATAAACTCTATAAAAATGACCCTAGACTCTACCTAGGTTTCTTACACAATTCTCTAGCCTCCATTGCTCTCTTCTTCTAATAAAAAAATAAAAATGGCGTCGCTGCTCTGCTGGAATTAAAACTAGAAGATAATCAACATCAGCCTAAGCAACTCAATTCAAACTAGAGATTAAAGTTTCTGCAAAGATTCTACAACAAGTTAAAGTTCTTTCTTTAATCCAATCAAGGCAAGTACAGTTATTTTACGCTATAAACGTTAATTATAATTTTGATATGTTTTTAATTCTGAATCTGAGATTGTATATATATTCTCTTCTGTTAGATTTGTTTTTCTGTGACTGTTCTGTATCCCTTTTCTTCTTTTCTGTTTTTATAGCCAGGCTACCACGAGCCTGTGCCTAATCTCATAAGAGATGAACGTATGAACGCAAATTTTGGGATAAATAATGAATGATGCGAAATTTGACAAGACTAAATTGAATGTATGACTTTAGGTCTGAGGCATAAAATATATTGGACATATGCATAAATTTGACTATGAACATATAATTTATGCATGTTGTATGCATAGTTATGTTGTAATTTAGAACTGTAATTAATGAGCATATGTTGTAAACTAGATTTGGATCTATGCATATTCTATGATAGAAGAAAAGAGGAACCATTGTAAGATTACATATGATTTGAGACTTTGGACAAAATGCATATAAAAGTCAAGATATGATTTTTAGAAGATATGATTTAAAGATTTATATTGTTGGGTATACTTTGCATAATGATTCATGACTCAAAAAGAAGAAGATATGGAAACTTAGGTGTAAAGATTTACATTAATTAGGATATCTATTATTGTGATTACACCTAAATAGGGATTTTTGGATATATGGCATGCATTGAAATTAATGGTTATATTTGGTATAATTTATATGTGAATCAGCTGTAAAATGCTAGTTTAACAAAAATTGGAACATATGTTATATGGCAAATTATGTCCATATTCTGCGCTTATGCAAACATGGAGTATATGTTGTGAATCATGACAATTATGTAAGCATATGAATTTAGGCCAATTTATGATTGGGCAAGGCATGTAAATAGAACTTTTAGAAATATTAAATTTGCTAAATCTGCTAATTTGTCAAGTTGCCTAAACTACTAGTTTTGTTATATTGCCTAGACTGCTAATTAGATTGAAATGCCTAATCTGTTAAATTTGTCGGTTGAAATGCCTAACCTGTTATATGCCAAAATCTGCTAAGTTGCTAAATCTGTTAAATCCGTTAAGTCATATAAAATCTGTTATCTGCTATGTTGATATAATCATCCTGTTATTGATATAATCTGAATTGGCATATATATTGGGCGTGCGCATAAACGGTAAATTATTAATTAATTGGCCGCAAAGATAAACATGGCTAACTCGAGGTTAGAATGAGTTTGCGGCGTAAATCTACCCGGAACCGCCCGGCACATCCAGTGGCCGCAAACAATAGGTTCTAATGTGAGAAGTTAGTCATAACATGCGTAAGACACGAGGTTAGGTCTGGCTTGTGGCAGAAGTCTGCCCGGAACCGCCCGGCATATCCAGCGGCCACAAGCTACCGACCTAATGTGAGAGGTCTGTGCATTAATAATTAATTAATGCAAATCTAAGATAAGAATGACGTCTAAAACGTATTGGGGAAAAATAGGGTTAAATCAAAGGGATTAATAGATGTAGTAAAACCCGTCCATGAATCTGTAGGCCCAATACAAAGTTAGACAAATCTGAAAAATCTGTACATCTGATCCGTTAGTCTGAAAACTTGTTAACTTAATTTGTGAATTAGTAAATCTGAATTTTGTATGTCTGAACTTGTAAACTAGTTAATCTGAAATCTGTTAGTCTGGGGACACAAGGTTAGGAGGGGAATTACTTGTGTCATCTGTTGTTTGGGACCCATATTAGTCAGTAACCCTTTCTGGTATCAAAACTTTGACCCAACAGTAAGTAGGGTCCGGGCACGCTTACTGAACTAATTATAAGAGGTTCATTCTGATAATGGCGAGGGGTGTTGATGGTGCGTTCCAACCGGGTCATGTGCGTGCATGGATCCCGGTCTGCCTCTGAGGATGTAAGACGCCGTGACATCTGTAAATAGGTCTGTGCCAATTGGTTGTCACTTTAGGGAGTGATACACCCTACTGTGGGACCGACACAGGATATTTATGTATTAGGAAGCCGATCGCTTGGGATAGGGTTTTAGGGTACGCTTAGTTCTATCTGTTTCTGTTGGTACCGTCTGTTTCTGTTGGGTGGTAACACCTGTCTGTTTCTGTGTGGTATCGTCTGTTCGGGTGGTAAAGGCCCATTACTAGTGTACACCTAATTCCACATTCTGTTTCCATAGGGATAAATATGTTTCTTCTTCTGTCTGTTTCTGATCGGGTAGTAAAGGCCCATTATTAGCATTCTGTTTCTGTTAAAGTATTCTGTACCCGTTCCTGCTTCAATTTAGACATTAGGGTGACACCTAATTTTGCTATACTAGTATTAGTGCAGAGAAGTGTAAAACAATAGTTTATATCATTCTGTTTTTCTGTTATATCTGCTACACCTGTTACAGTTATCTCACATCCAGTTTTATGTTCATATCATATTATTATTATCTGTTCATATGCTGAAAGTCACTGGACTTGCCAGACTTTTTGTCTGACCCTTGTTGTTTCACCTCCTTTCTTCCGTTTCCCCCCCCCAGGTTATCCAAGGAGGGAATACTTTAGTTTGATCCGGATTTCTCTTTGCTTGAAGTGCTTAAAGTATGGCTTGGCTCTGTATAGCTTCCGTTCCATGGGGATTATGATTTTAAACCATGCATTTTGAAGGCTTTTGTACAAGACTGATATTTTGTACTTGAATTCTGAAATTTGAAAGGATGTAACCATATTAATTTATGTTTCCGCTGTAATAAAGTTAAAATTTTTCAAGTACTGTTTTATCTGTCTTGTAAGTTTCTGTTCTGTTTACTAAAATGCTCCACCAAAGTTAAGGCATTCCCTTTGTGAGTGACCTTAACGGAGGTAGGGTGTTACACTTGGTATCAGAGCTGAAGGTTACCAGATTTTATAAAAAAAAAAGTTTTGAAAAATTATTTTCAAAAAAGGTTTTGAAAGGAAGTATTTTCAAAAATAAAGCTTATTTTGAAAAAAATGATCCCCAAGAGCCATATATCTTTCTTTCAGTCCTTTTTGTATTGAACCTTTCCTTTTTCGTTCTAGCATGTCTGAAGCATCTGAGATACCAGAGGGTGTTCATGTACCCGATTGGTTTCGTCAATATCTTGAGGCTAGGACCGCCGCTGCAGGTCCAGCAAATGATCCCCCTCCTCCACCCCCTCCTCGTGCAATTGCTTTCTCAAAGATCTGTAGAGATTTTAGGGCCATGGGTGGGAAGGATTTCAAAGGAACTGAATCATTCGGAAAAGCAAGGAATTGGCTCAAAGAAATTGAGGATCTATTCGTTATCTTCGAGGTGGACGATAGGCAGAAGGTACAGTTGGCAGTATGGCTGCTCAAAGACGAAGTTTCCTACTGGTGGGAAGTCACTAACGCCGAGAGGCCGGTTGAGACATGGATGGATTTCAGAACAAGGTTTGAGACAAAATTCCTCTCGCAAGCTGAACAAAGTTTACAATTGGAAAAGTTCTTGTCTCTTAAGCAAGGAAGTATGACGGTCAAGGAATACGTCAACCAGTTCAACCAACTAGCAAGATTCGGATTGGATTTAGTCAACACTCAGCATAAAAAGGCTCTCCGCTTTGTTAAAGGATTGAATGAGCCACTGCACAGCCTAGCCATGACCCATGTACCCATGGGAGCAACTTACGAGAAATTGGTGGATATGGCACTACTGCACGAGGAAGACAAGGGCCCGAAAGAGACAAAGAAGGAAGAACCACAGAATAAGAAAGCGGGGCCCAAAAAGGAAACACAAAAGAAGGATGAGAAGTCTGAAGATAAGAAGGGGAAAAAGTGCTTTACTTGTGGGAGCTCAACTCATCTGAACAAGGATTGCAGAAAAAGGAAGGGCGCTTGCTTCAACTGTGGGGAGATGGGACACTTCACTAGGGACTGCCCGAAGAGACGAGGACAAGGAGGGCAGGCGAACACTCTTGAGGCTAGTGGCTAGGATAGAAATAGGAAAATTTCTATAGTAGGTTTAATTTCTTTATCTGATTGTGACTTTTTCTGATTTTGGTATTTTGATTTTGTAATCGATACTCTGCACTTTAATGCTAGTATTATTTCTGAATTCCGCTATAGACTCAGACCCATAAGGGTTATGGATCATCTGTTTGAGACTGGGGTTTGAGGGATATCTGTGTTAGGCGTCAAGTGTGACGCATACATTCTGAGTTTTCGTGGGGTATCAATTTAATGTTGGTTTCGGTCTTTGGGGCCGATACTTAGGACCCATGTCTAATGGGAACCAAATTTTCGTTCTATCTGTACTCGCTTCCATCATTCGACTGTATCCTATCGATCGAATATTTGAACTTTAGGTAGAAACTAATGGGTGTAAACATGTGTTTGAGACATGTTATGTTTGATGGTTGCAAGTGGATGCAAGTGGTTGCTAGTGGTTGCCCGTGGATGCATATACACACACTAGGCACTAGATCGGCTCGAAAACACTCTCATACTGCATATGGATGGGTGAGCACTTTTCAATTCTTGTGGATGCAAATTGGTTGATTCAGCACATGGATGTTGCATTTGAGTGAATGGTTGTGCACTCATATAGAAATAATATATATCATCAGAATTCTATTGCATACATGTTGGACTCATGGCACTGACATAATTCGCATTAAGGAGGTCAACTGAATCAGTAGACCGCCTGATCTTTGCATTAGATAGGGAACATATACACACACTTTTGCATATGTTCATACAACATTAGAAGTTTTCTAAGGACAATGGATGCTTGTGGATGATGGTTGAGTAGATGGGTGATTGGATGGTAGGACACATTCTTCTTAACTTGAAGATTTCGGGGACGAAATCCTTTTAAGTGGGGGAGAATGTAACACCCCGTGTATTCTATAACCGTGGAATTAACAAATTAAAGTATAATTAATTTGAAATCAAAGAACTAAGGGAAACGGGATACGCCATTGCGTTCGTCTCGGAAAAATACGCGAAATAGAGTCCGAGTTTTCGAAAAAGGGAGTCCGTATGAAGAAGATATAGCCTCCGGAAGTTTCTGAATTAAGTTTAAAATTCGAACAGAATAAAACAGTTTAAAATTAAAAACCGGGCCCAATTGGCTAGGGCGGGAAAAATCCCGCCTGATGCACCCAGGTCGACTGGGCTGTCGACCTGGTCTAACCAGGTCGACAGGGCTGTCGACAGGGCTGTCGACCTGGTCCAGAGCCAGGTCGAACCCAGTCCAACCTGGCTGGCCTATTCTCTGTTAGTCGATTTTCTGTAGTCTGCTTTGTCATTAGGGCTAGGTGGCAGGCTCTAATTGGTCTCTCTTTCGAATGAATGGCTACGATCAATCCAAGCAACATCGATGGTCCTAATCAGTTCATAAACTCTATAAAAATGACCCTAGACTCTACCTAGGTTTCTTACACAATTCTCTAGCCTCCATTGCTCTCTTCTTCTAATAAAAAAATAAAAATGGCGTCGCTGCTCTGCTGGAATTAAAACTAGAAGATAATCAACATCAGCCTAAGCAACTCAATTCAAACTAGAGATTAAAGTTTCTGCAAAATTCTACAACAAGTTAAAGTTCTTTCTTTAATCCAATCAAGGCAAGTACAGTTATTTTACGCTATAAACGTTAATTATAATTTTGATATGTTTTTAATTCTGAATCTGAGATTGTATATATATTCTCTTCTGTCAGATTTGTTTTTCTGTGACTGTTCTGTATCCCTTTTCTTCTTTTCTGTTTTTATAGCCAGGCTACCACGAGCCTGTGCCTAATCTCATAAGAGATGAACGTATGAACGCAAATTTTGGGATAAATAATGAATGATGCGAAATTTGACAAGACTAAATTGAATGTATGACTTTAGGTCTGAGGCATAAAATATATTGGACATATGCATAAATTTGACTATGAACATATAATTTATGCATGTTGTATGCATAGTTATGTTGTAATTTAGAACTGTAATTAATGAGCATATGTTGTAAACTAGATTTGGATCTATGCATATTCTATGATAGAAGAAAAGAGGAACCATTGTAAGATTACATATGATTTGAGACTTTGGACAAAATGCATATAAAAGTCAAGATATGATTTTTAGAAGATATGATTTAAAGATTTATATTGTTGGGTATACTTTGCATAATGATTCATGACTCAAAAAGAAGAAGATATGGAAACTTAGGTGTAAAGATTTACATTAATTAGGATATCTATTATTGTGATTACACCTAAATAGGGATTTTTGGATATATGGCATGCATTGAAATTAATGGTTATATTTGGTATAATTTATATGTGAATCTGCTGTAAAATGCTAGTTTAACAAAAATTGGAACATATGTTATATGGCAAATTATGTCCATATTCTGCGCTTATGCAAACATGGAGTATATGTTGTGAATCATGACAATTATGTAAGCATATGAATTTAGGCCAATTTATGATTGGGCAAGGCATGTAAATAGAACTTTTAGAAATATTAAATTTGCTAAATCTGCTAATTTGTCAAGTTGCCTAAACTACTAGTTTTGTTATATTGCCTAGACTGCTAATTAGATTGAAATGCCTAATCTGTTAAATTTGTCGGTTGAAATGCCTAACCTGTTATATGCCAAAATCTGCTAAGTTGCTAAATCTGTTAAATCCGTTAAGTCATATAAAATTTGTTATCTGCTATGTTGATATAATCATCCTGTTATTAATATAATCTGAATTGGCATATATATTGGGCGTGCGCATAAACGGTAAATTATTAATTAATTGGCCGCAAAGATAAACATGGCTAACTCGAGGTTAGAATGAGTTTGCGGCGTAAATCTACCCGGAACCGCCCGGCACATCCAGTGGCCGCAAACAATAGGTTCTAATGTGAGAAGTTAGTCATAACATGCGTAAGACACGAGGTTAGGTCTGGCTTGTGGCAGAAGTCTGCCCGGAACCGCTCGGCATATCCAGCGGCCATAAGCTACCGACCTAATGTGAGAGGTCTGTGCATTAATAATTAATTAATGCAAATCTAAGATAAGAATGACGTCTAAAACGTATTGGGGAAAAATAGGGTTAAATCAAAGGGATTAATAGATGTAGTAAAACCCGTCCATGAATCTGTAGGCCCAATACAAAGTTAGACAAATCTGAAAAATCTGTACATCTGATCCGTTAGTCTGAAAACTTGTTAACTTAATTTGTGAATTAGTAAATCTGAATTCTGTATGTCTGAACTTGTAAACAAGTTAATCTGAAATCTGTTAGTCTGGGGACACAAGGTTAGGAGGGGAATTACTTGTGTCATCTGTTGTTTGGGACCCATATTAGTCAGTAACCCTTTCAGGTATCAAAACTTTGACCCAACAGTAAGTAGGGTCCGGGCACGCTTACTGAACTAATTATAAGAGGTTCATTCTGATAATGGCGAGGGGTGTTGATGGTGCGTTCCAACCGGGTCATGTGCGTGCATGGATCCCGGTCTGCCTCTGAGGATGTAAGACACCGTGACATCTGTAAATAGGTCTGTGCCAATTGGTTGTCACTTTAGGGAGTGATACACCCTACTGTGGGACCGACACAGGATATTTATGTATTAGGAAGCCGATCGCTTGGGATAGGGTTTTAGGGTACGCTTAGTTCTGTCTGTTTCTGTTGGTACCGTCTGTTTCTGTTGGGTGGTAACACCTGTCTGTTTCTGTGTGGTACCGTCTGTTCGGGTGGTAAAGGCCCATTACTAGTGTACACCTAATTCCACATTCTGTTTCCATAGGGATAAATATGTTTCTTCTTCTGTCTGTTTCTGATCGGGTAGTAAAGGCCCATTATTAGCATTCTGTTTCTGTTAAAGTATTCTGTACCCGTTCCTGCTTTAATTTAGACATTAGGGTGACACCTAATTTTGCTATACTAGTATTAGTGCAGAGAAGTGTAAAATAATAGTTTATATCATTCTGTTTTTCTGTTATATCTGCTACACCTGTTACAGTTATCTCACATCCAGTTTTATGTTCATATCATATTATTATTATCTGTTCATATGCTGAAAGTCACTGGACTTGCCAGACTTTTTGTCTGACCCTTGTTGTTTCGCCTCCTTTCTTCCGTTTCCCCCCCAGGTTATCCAAGGAGGGAATACTTTAGTTTGATCCGGATTTCTCTTTGCTTGAAGTGCTTAAAGTATGGCTTGGCTCTGTATAGCTTCCGTTCCATGGGGATTATGATTTTAAACCATGCATTTTGAAGGCTTTTGTACAAGACTGATATTTTGTACTTGAATTCTGAAATTTGAAAGGATGTAACCATATTAATTTATGTTTCCGCTGTAATAAAGTTAAAATTTTTCAAGTACTGTTTTATCTGTCTTGTAAGTTTCTGTTCTGTTTACTAAAATGCTCCACCAAAGTTAAGGCATTCCCTTTGTGAGTGACCTTAACGGAGGTGGGGTGTTACAGATTTTGTCGATGGATTGCCGAGATCGAGGAAGGGTAATACGGGGATTTGGGTTGTGGTAGACAGACTTACTAAAGAGCGCTCATTTCATTCCCGTGAAGAGTAAGAGGACTGCTCCATGGTTATCTTCCATATACATTCGAGAGGTAGTCCGTTTGCACGGTATTCCTTCTAGCATAGTGAGCGATCGAGATCCTATCTTTACTAGCGAGTTTTGGAAGAGCTTACAAGAGGCGGTAGGGATTCAGTTATGTTTGAGCACCGCATATCATTCTCAAACGGACGGCCAGACCGAGAGGGTGAATCGTATTCTAGAGGACCTTTTGAGGCTATGTGTCTTAGACTTTGAAGGTACATGGGAAGAGCATCTTCCGTTGGTGGAGCTCGCGTATAATAATAGCTTGGCATGGCACCTTTCGAAGCTCTTTATGGAAGGCCTTGTCGTTCACCTACATGTTGGTGGGAATATACGGATAAGATCTTACTTGGGCCCGATATGATTAGAGAGATTTCGGAAAAGATCGATTTGATTCGAAGGAGGATGAAGACGGCGCAAGATAGGCAGAAATCTTATGCGGACAAGAGGAGGATAGACCTTGAGATTGATATTGGGGACATGGTCTTTATCAAGGTGTCTCCATTACAGAATGTTGTTCACTTTGGGTCCATTGGGAAGTTAGCGCCAAGGTTCGTAGGGTCGTTTCCTATTAAGGAGAGGATTGGGCAGATGGCGTATAGAGTGGAGTTGCCCGAGAGACTTAGTGGCGTACACGATGTATTCCATGTGTCACATTTGTGGAAGTGCTTGCACGAGACCGCGGAAGTGGTAGAGCTAAACTTGCTTAGAGAGGTGGAGATAGAGCGTGATGCGACGATTCGGCGAGCTCCTACGTGCATTCTTTGGTCGGAGGTTAAGAAGTTGAGGAATGGAGAGGTCAAGCTAGTCAAAGTGCAATGGGGAGATGATGAGAGCAACGCTACTTGGGAGACGGGAGAGAAGATGCGTTCATTATACCCTTTTCTTTTCGAGGGTCTGTCTTTTAGTTTCTCCTTTATCGCTTACCTTATACTTATCTTATCTTTAGTATGTCCTCTCGTTAGTACCTTTGACCTTTAGATAGGGTAGTCCTATGATTGAAACATGTGTTTGAGACATGTTATGTATGATGGATGCATGTGGATGCATATACACACACTTTAGGCACTAGATCGGCTCAGTCACTTCATATTGCATATAAATGTGTGTGCATATTTAAGCTAATGGATGTATAATGGTTGTGATATCATATGGATGTTGCATTTTGGTGAATGGTTGTGCACACATGTAGAAATAATATGTATCGATAGGGTTCTTTCGCATACATAATGGACGCATGGCACTATCATGGTTTGCATTAAGGAGGTCAACTGAATGAGTAGACCGCCTGATTTTGCATTAGATAAGGAACATATACACGCACTTTTTGCATATGATCATACAGCATTAGAAATTCTATAAGGACAATGGATGCCTGTGTTTGATGGTTGAGTATATGGTTGTTTGGACGTTAGGATATGCATTCTCCTTAACTTGGAGATTTCGGGGGCGAAATGCTTTAAGGAGGGGAGAATGTAACACCTCGGATTTTTGAATAATCGAATTAACTAAATTAAAGAATAAATGTTTAGCATTATTCTAAGGTTTGTAAGCAAAAGACTTAGTAGCTCATTTGGTTGGAACATGTGACTTACATACAAGAGGTACATAGTTTGATCCCCGCCAATGCCATATTTTTGTTTTAGGGGTTCAAAAAGTAGTTTAGTGTGAAAATGGTTAATTAGGAAGATAGAAATATATATAGATATATATATAAATAAAAATAAAATAAAATTCAACCTAAAATTTAAGAAAAAAAATTCAAAACAGTGGAAGCGGGAAGGCAAAACACCAAACCGACCTATTTTATGGGTCGACCCGAGACCTGCTGGGTCGGCCCAGACCTGCTGGGTCGACCCCAGGGTCGACTCAGGAGGTTTGGAATTGGTCCCGTCGGCCCTAAATGGTCTATGATGAAATTTTATGTTTTAGGGCTTAGGTGGCGATTTCTGGTTGGTCTGTTGACAACATTTCTTGGTTTCTAAGGCCTAGATGGATCCTAGAGTGATCCGATGGCTTAAATTAATTCAAAGCTCTATAAAAAGACCCATAGACTCAAACCCTAAGTCAGAATTAAAACTAAAACTATGGCCGTCATGCTATCGTCTTGAACCCTAGAGTAGCCGCCACCAATTAGAAGAAGATTAAAGCAACTCAATTCAATCCAACAGCAAATTCAACTACAACAAAGGGACGCTAATAAATTCCAAAACTTCGTTGAATGGTGAGTTTGATCACTTTAACAAAATAATTGCTAAATTAATTATGATGTGATATACGTTGGATTATAATTTGTGGTTGTGAATCTAATTCATATGTTTAATCATGTCTGTTAACTTGATTCATATTATATGATGTTATGCAAGTTTTATATATGATGTTATGCAAGTTTCATGTATGATGTTATGCAAGATTAATATGATTATGCAAGTTTCATATATGATGTTATGCAAGTTAATATGATTATGCAAGTTTCATATATGATGTTATGCAAGTTAATATGATTATGCAAGTTTCATATATGATGTTATGCAAGTTAATATGATTATGCAAGTTGTACATATGATGTTATGCAAGTTAAAAGGATCACGCAAGTTGTATCGAGTTATATGATGTTATGTAAGTTTGGATCTAAAATATATGCTAGTAGTTCATGATGTTAACTTGTGTCAATGAACCCCTTTTTATAATCCAATCACCTAGGTTTATAACATCAGTTTTTATGCGAATATGGATGTGGAACATATGCTAGTTCGTATAAGTATTATGTTCATATGCAAATTTAAGTGATAATTGGATTCACATATATGCAAGTTCACACCTTTAAATTTTAGATCCATATTCAAGTTGACATTTTTATGTTGAAACTATGACATGCATAGTTATGCAAGTTTACACCTTTATGTGGATCCATAGTTTACTCAGGTTAACACCTTTTATTGGATCCATAGTTATGCAAGATGACACCTTTATGTTTAGGTTGACGACATACATAGTTTATGTAAGTTTGTGATAACTACCTAGGCTAGTTGGGTGTAAAACTATGTTCATACATGCAAGTTCACACCTTTTAGATCTATGATTTTTGGATCCTTGATAATAAAAAGACTATGCAAGTATGTTGTAATTCTTAATTGCTTGTTAGATGAAAATTAGATCTATTATTGTGAGTACGTGACTTTGTGACGTTTATTCCCTTTTTTTAAGTATTAGACTATTTGCTAGTCTAATATGTATATGTCATGTTAAGCGAACGAATGACGGGGGTACGATGGGGATAATAGTGGATACACACATATTGTGTAACACCCCGTATTTTATGTGAACTTAAGAATTACAAATCTAAATGTAATTAAAATATAAAATAAGAATCCGGGAAAGCGGGTTGCGCCATTGCGTTCATCTCGAAATTCTTCTTGAAAACGAGTCCGAGTTTGCGAGAATCGGAGTCCGTATGACCAAGTTATGGCCCTCCAAAGTTTCAGGAATTTTCAGAGTTCAAAACAGCTCGAATTCGAATTCAAATTTTGAATTCAAAACCCAGAACAGACTGGGCGGGAAATTTCCCGCCCAGTACCTAGGTCGACTGGGGAGTCGACCCCCCCTCCCCGACCAGGTCGACTGGGCAGTTGACCTGGTCCCCGAACCTGGTTTTGGGCCTGGGTGCATTCTTATGTATCTGGTCTCGTTTTCTGCCTAGATTCGTCTGCCTAAACCTATTTAAACAGCCCCAAACCTAGCCTTCTCTACACACAATTCTATTCTGCTTCTACTCTTCCTCTGTTCTAAATAAAAATAAAAATGGCATCGCTACACTGCTGGAATCAAAACTAGAAGCTAATCAACATCAACCTAAGCAACTCAATTCAAGCTTGAAACTTCAACAACGGTTAAAGAAGATCAACTAACGTCGCTACAACTATCTTTCTTTTAGAATCCAATCAAGGAAAGTATAGTTATTTTCCGATATAAACGTTAATTCTGATTGTGACATGAATTGTAAATCTAAATCTGAGATTATGTCTGTTCTGTTCTGTTTAGATCTACCTTATTATGTATTTCTTTCTGCTTTCTGTTCTATAGGCAGGCTACCACGAGCGTGAGCCAATCTCATAAGAGAATAACATATGTTAAAATATTTGGGACAATAAAATGAATAATGCATGAAATGGGCATGACCGATATGTGACTGATTTGAGGAAAGAACATAGGTTGAACTTGGAACTTAGGACATAAATCTAAGGCATATAATTGAACCTATGACTTGAGTTTTGTGGCATAAAGAATATTGAACATACGACTTGAGAAGTTGAGGTATAAAATTTACATTGGACATATGACTTAGGAATTGGGGCATAAATTTGACCGTAGGCATGTAATTAGTTTAGATACATATTACATGTTGTAAACTAGATCTGGATCTGAGCAAGCTATGTATGATAATATGTGATTTGGGGACATAATTCAATATCTGATTTTAAGAATAGGATACATGATTAAAACCTAGATTTGTGGCACACTTTAAGAAGGGGAAGATATGTGACTTAGGTGTAGAAATTAAAATCTATAATAAGATTTGAGGACTATTAAGTGTGAATACACCTAAATAGGGATTTTTGGATATATGGCATGCATTGTAATATTTGGTATAATTTATAGATGAATCTGCTGTACAATGCTAGTTTAACCAAAATGGGAACATATGTTATATGGTAAACTATGTCCATATTCTGTGTTATGTAAATTTATGCAAACATGGGGTATATGATCATATTGTGAATCATGATAATTATTTAGGCCTAATTTATGATTAAGCAAGGCATGTAAATAGAACCTTTAGAAATATTAAATCTGCTAAATCTATCATCTGCTAAGTCTGTTGAAAATGCCAAATCTGCTAAACTAAATCTGTCGAGATGCCTAAACTGCTAAATCTGTTGAGATGCCTAAACTGCTAAATCAGTTGAGATGCCTAATCTGTTATCTGCTAAATCTGCTAGTTTGCCTAATCTGCTAAATCCGTTAAGTCGCCTAATTTGCAAAATCTGTTATCTGCTATATCTGTTGAGTTGATATAATTAGTCTGTTATTGACATAATCTGAATTGGCTATAGTTATGAATAATTGACATGTATATTAGGTGTGGGCATAAATGGTAAATTATTAATTAATTGGCCGCAAAGATGAACATGGCGAACTCAAGGTTAGAATGAGTTTGCGGCGTAATCCTGCTCGGAATCGCCCGGCACATCCAGTGGCTACAAATAATAGGTTCTAATGTGAGAAGTTAGTCATAATATGCTTAGACACGAGGTTAGGCCGGGCTTGTGGCAGAAGTCTGCCCGGAACCGCCCGGCCCATCCTGCAGCCACAAGCTAGCGACCTTATGTGAGAGGTCTGTGCATTAATAATTAATTAATGCAAATCTGAGATAAAAATGATGTCTAAAACGTGTTGGGTGGATAGGGTTAAACCAACTGGACTAATATATATAATAAACCCGTTCATGAATCTGTAGGCCCAATACAAAGTTAGACAAATCTAAAATTCTGTTAAATCTGTACATCTGATCCGTTAGTCTGAAAACTTGTTGATTTGATTTTCTGATCTGTGAACTAGTAAATCTGATCTCTATAAGTCTGAACTTGTAAACAAGTTAATCTGAAATCTGTTAGTCTGGGGACACAAGGTTAGGAGGGAATTTACTTGTGTCATCTGTTGTTTGGGACCCATATTAGTCAGTAACCCTTTCTGGTATCAAAACTTTGACCCAACAGTAGGTAGGGTCCGGGCATGCTTACTGAACTAATTATAAGCGGTTCATTCTAATAATGGAGAGGGGTGTTGATGGTGCGTTCCAACCGGGTCATGTGCGTGCATGGATCCCGGTCTGCCTCCGAGGATGTAAGACGCCATGACATCTGTAAATAGGTCTGTGTCATTTAACGGTTGCCACTTTGGGAAGTGATACACCCTTTTGTGGGGCTGGCACAGGGTATTTATGTATTAGGGAGTCGATCGCTTGGGGTAGGGTTTTAGGGTACACTTAGTTCTATCTGTTTCTGTTGGTACCGTCTGTTTCTGTTGGGTGGTAACACCTGTCTGTTTCTGCGTGGTACCGTCTGTTGGGGTGGTAAAGGCCCATTACTAGTGTACACCTAATTCTACATTCTGTTTCCGTAGGGATTAATCTGTTTTTGCTTCTGTCTGTTTCTGCTTCTGTCTGTTTCTGTTCTGGTGGTAAAGGCCCATTACTAGCACTCTCTTCTGTGGAAATTATTCTGTACTCGTTTCTGTTTCAGTTTAGACATTAGGGTGACACCTAATTCTGTTATACTAGTATTAGTGCAGAGAAGTGTAAAGAAATAGCTTATGTCATTCTGTTCTTCTGTAATATCCGCTACACCTGTTACTGTTATCTCTCATCCAGTTTTATTTTCATGTCATGTTATTATTATCTGTTCGTAACTGAAAATCACTGGACTTGCCAGACTTTTTGTCTGACCCTTGTTGTTTCGCCTCCTTTCTTCCGTTTCCCCCCAGGTTTTGTAGAAGGGAGTACTCTAGCTTGATCCAGATTTCTTCCGCTTGAAGTGCTTAAAGTATGGCTTGTCTTCTTCTGTGGGGATTATGATTTTAAACTATGCATTCTAAAAGTTTTTTACAAGACTGATATTTTGTACTTGAATTCTGATATTGTGATTTGAAAGGATGTAACCAAGCTTATTTCGGTTTCTGTTGTAATAAAGTTATAAATTTTTCAAGTACTGTTTTATCTATCTTGTAAGTTTCTGTTCTGTTTATTAAAATGCTCCACCAAAGTTAAGGCATTCCCTTTGTGAGTGACCTTAACGTAGGTTGGGTGTTACATATTGTGAATTTGGCATGTGATGGCCTAAAAAGGCATGTAATTAATTTTAAGGAATAAAATTAATTAGTGATGAAATTGGTATAATTTATATACCATAAATAGATAAGCATAATTTAGGTGATAAATTATGGACATAAATAAATATGGAAATTTGAATAGGGAAAGTAATTCAAATTTGGGGAAAATTAATTATGTATAATTAATTGCCTAAGACACGAGGTTGGACTCATTTGTGGTGTAAGACTGCCCGGACCCGCTCGGCAAATCTAGCAGCCACAAATCGTAGCCAATGTGAGAGGTCAAAGGACCAAACTAAATGCGTAACAATTGTATGGACACGAGGTTAGGATCGTTTGTGGTGTAAGACTTCCCGGACCCGCCCGGCATATCCAGCAGCCACAAATGCCAGTCTAATGTGAGAGGTCCTACAGGGGTTATGGTAGTAATAAATTAAGAAACACTTAACCAAAGTAAAACATGTGGTGGAACATGGGGGTTAAGTGGGTGCCTTGGGTAGTATGAGGAAATACGATTAGTAACACTTAACCAAGGTAAAACGTGTAAGTGGGACATAGGAGTTAAGTGGGTGCCTTGGGTGGCATGTGGAATTACTAATAGAAACCCTTAACCAAATTTAAAACATGTAAGTGGACATGAAGGGGGTTAAGTGGGATGTACTAGAGGGGACCAAGCCTAGGTGGAAAGCTTGTGTCAGGCATGGGGGGGCCTTTTCAGTCAAGTAGCCCATTAAGTATCTTTATGAGCTCGACCCAAGTCGAGGACGGGACACGCCTACTGGGTTTGATTGTTAGAGGCCAAAACGGGTTAGCAGTGGCAACGCAAGTCCAACAGGGTCTCGTGCGTGCATGGGTCCGGGCTGGTAGGTAAGACGTTGTTGCATCGTTTAGTTATAAGCCGTGCATTCCTTACGTGGTATAAGGTTGCCATATTGGGGAGTGATACACCCCACTGTGGGACCTGCACGGTTATCTACGAGTTAGGGAGCCGACGGAATGGGGCAGGGTAGTGGGTACACCTAGTAGAGATAGGAGCAGATGACACCTATGTAGTCAGCTAGGGGTACACGAAGCTACCACTATTATTAATAATTATTAAGGGGGTATGCCTAGTGGAGATAGGAGCAGGCGGCACCTATGACGTCGGCTAGGAGTACATGGAATTACCATTATTACTTATTGAAGGGGTACATCTAGTGGGGATAGGTATACGCTGGGTACCTATGATAGCAACTAGAGATATACAGTCAAACATGGAGGATAGTGGATACATCTAGTAGTACACGAAGCTGTCTTCATTCTATTTAGCCAAGAGGGATCAAATTTCTAGAGTGACTAGTAGGGGAGCAGTTAGTGTTAGTATAGTATAGTACAGTACAATATGGTACAGTACGATAGAGTATAGTAATTATCCTATATTGATTAGGAAGCGCCATTAACGTTATCCATGTTTCTCTTGATTGCCTTGCTATACCCATGTGGTTCACACAGTCATTACCTTATTCTCTAGCTTATATCGTATCATATTGCTTTAATAATTATGTTGTTTGAGTTATCGGACTCGCCAGACTTTATGTGTGGCCCCCTTTATTTCCACCTCTTTTCTTCCTTCCCCCCTCCCCAGGTTCTAAGGGTGGGACTAGTTCTAGTGGAGCTTGATTGGGATCTCTTTGGGAGAACTTGGATTTGGATTGCTGAAGTAAAGTTCAGCCTATCATTTTCTTTATGGCTATTTGTAGTAGTGGGATTATGTACTTTGTTTTATCAAGATGGATATTATGTACTTGACTTTGGTTTACGGTTTTTGATGATGTAACCAAACATATTTACCTTCTGCTGCAATAAATAAAGTTTTAAATTTTCAAGTACTGCTTTATATCTGTCTTGTTGTGATTTTCTGTTCTATATTCACTTAAAATGCTCCATGGAAGTTAATGCATTCCCTTTGCGAGTGACATTAATGGACGTAGGGGTGGTATAGTCGTGACCCTAGTAGAGAGAAAACACATAATCGTGAAATCCCTAGAAAACATCATAAATCATAGAAAATCATAGAAAGTTGGATTGAAGTCCCCCAGGTGAAATCCAAAAATCGTAAATCCCACTCGGATGATCGAGGACCACAAAAGATAAATCATCAAAGGACCGCATCGGTCCTGTGAGTATAAATTACACCGAGATAGCTAATATAAGAAAATAGCTAAATATCCCATAACCACTCGCTATTCTCAAATATTTAAAAAATCGTTGTCAATTCATACTAAAAACAACAAGAATCGTCACAACGTGTTCAAACGTACGAGTCCAAGAGTTATTCGCTGAAGTAAACATATAAGGAGTCATAGTCCTCAGTTTTACTAAGGTAAATATATTAAATTTCTCGCCCGATTGAGTAAAGAGGATCCGTACACACTAATAATTTGGAATCCGTAGAAGGATTCGTAGTCCATTAATAATATATAAACCCTCGCTTAAGTCCGACCTAACAATGTACACGAGCAGGATTGTCGAAGCGAATCGATCAAGGGAATTCACGTTGCAATAACATAAATTCAATTCATAAATCATCAAATATAAATTCGATAAATCAAATAAATATATAGCTCGTTAGTGAACCCAATGACGTTAAGGAACGATTAGAAATCACTTTGAGCGACAGGAAATAAAGACACAAAACTGGGTGCCACAGATCAAAGTACGATCACCAAGGTGATCGATCACTCATAATTCACATTACAACAATCATATAAGAAATCAGAGGGATATCGGTTGTAATTTCGATCAACGAACTAATCAAAATCCCAAAATAGCACCTGAAGGTTTTAAACTACATCGGAATGGACTCAAAAGATATCGAGTCGATAATTCACGTTTTAATGGCGCGAATTATATTAACAAGAGTACCGAATAAATTCGATATACAAAATAGAGTGCACGGGATATAGAATGGTCACTTATTTAATTCACGTCATAAGCAATGTGAATAGACCAAAAGAATCAACATCGGAAGAATCACTTGAGAATCAAAGACGACGAATCGAGCTGCTGGAATCTGTGAACTAGTGAAGCTGAAGTTCACAAATGAAGTCTGAATGGCCCAAGCTCCGGCCGAGAAAGAGCCTGGATGGGGGTAGACTGTGGACTGAGGTTCCCTCTGGTCCATAACAAAAAAATAGATTCAAATGTCTGAATCACTTGGGTCAGACTTCTGAACGGGGATTTTCAGAAACCCGCAAGGATTTAGTTCATTTTGGCCCCCTTTCAGACGTCTGAATTATTCCGGACAGATGTCTGGATTACAATTCAGACTTCTGAGCTAAAATTTTCAGACTTCTAGATTAGCTTACTTGGTTCCATAATTATTTGAAGCTGGTCAGACATCTGATATATAATACTCAGACGTCTGAATCCTGTTCCAGAGCATAATTTGCTTTGAAAACATATTAAAAACGATATAGACGAATGCCCGAAGGCCTATGATGTTATGTACATGCATTTGAGGATTCAAGGACTTGCCGAAACAACTTATAACACCCAAATACACATGCACAAACGTTCATACAAGAGATTAGAAATGGTTTTGATTTTAAATTCCAAAACGGGCGAATTTTCTAACCAAAGCAATCAAATACGAATCAAGCGACTTGTGAAGGCTTAGAACTATGTCGGGGGATAACAAAGCATCACAACGTCACCAAATCAACTCAAAACATATGCACAAGATCTTGTAAACAATCCTACTTATAATTTCAACTCAATGGAATGCAAACATATGGAATCAGCTAAGTTACACTGACATAACCAATTCACTAGCACATGCAAACACATATGAACACTAAATTACACTTGTACAAGCCAATGGATTGTGGCATAGATGTGAGTTCAAAACGCCCTGCCTCTATACCCACTATCGTCCAGTTCATTTCAGAGAAATGTCGTAGACCATAACGGAGAATGAAGTTTGCGAAGAGCGACCGATTGTATGATTACTCCATGTGAGGAATGCACATCGAATTCTGATACCGATTAAATTTCGACTTGGCCATTCGGCACATATGGCAACTACACAATGGCTATATGCAATCCGAAAAGCAGTATAAAATAGACGACAACAACATTAATATCAATATGGTACATCTCAAAGCCAGACACAGAGTAATCATATCACAAGGGCGGAGTAGATATGAATAAACCAAGAACGTGTACAACGAAATAGTGGTCAACAAATATCCACTAATCCCAATAGAATAGATACATGAACCAAGATCTAAATACAAGACTATGTACACAACAAATGATAATGTCTTAGGTACAAAAGTACGTAAAACTACGGAGACCAAGTAGCAAGCTGAAAGTGGAAGATCAATCCTACGAGGAGTCCCGAAGGAGTACCTACAATGTCTCGGCGGTCTGACCCGAGTATTATTTATAAGAATAAACAATAAATGGATCAGTCTAGCTGTACTCATCAAATAAACCGAGATAACAAGAGATATAACAAAGGATGACATGAACATGGCATGTCGACACAATCAGGAAACGACAATGGAATGTCAGCACACAAATATCTCTAAATAACCTCCTAGCTAAAATAGAATGCAACATTCAAATAATAGCACACAACAGGGAATGACAGCGGTATGCCAAATAAACTAAACACATGACGATCATAATGACAAGGCTGTTGACACCACCCATAAGCAATTCTGTCAATAATGGTCAGGTCGCTAACACCTTCCACAAGCAGTTCGATCACAATCACAAGGTCGCTAACACCACTCATAAGCAATTCTATCCATAATGGTCAGGTTGCTAACACCTTCCACAAGCAGTTCGATCATAATGACAAGGTCGCTGACACCACTCATAAGCAATTCTGTCAATAATGGTCAGGTTGCTAACACCACTCATAAGTAGTTCGATCATAGACCTATTCATAGATGAGATACGATCTCTAGATAACGAACCCATAAGTTTGAGCCGAAGCTTTCCACGAAGCCGGGTCGTGACCCCGGTAGAGAGAAAACACATAATCGTGAAATCCCTAGAAAACATCATAAATCATAGAAAATCATAGAAAGTTGGATCAAAGTCTCCTAGGTGAAATCGAAGAATCGTAAATCCCACTCGGGCGATCGAGGACCACAAAACATAAATCACCAAAGGACCGCATCGGTCTGGTGAGTATAAATTACACTGAGATAGTTAATATAAGAAAATGGCTAAATGTCCCATAATCACTCGCTATTCTCAAATATTCACAAAACTGTTGTTGATTCATACTAAAAACAACAAGAATCGTCATAACGTGTTTGAACGTACGAGTCCAAGAGTTATTCACCGAAGTAAACATATAAGGGGTCATAGTCCTCAGTTTTACTAAGGTAAATAAACTAAATTTCTCGCCCGATCGAGTAAAGAGGATCCGTACACACTAATAGATTGGAATCCGTAGAAGGATTTATAGTCCATTAATAATATATAAACCCTTGCATAAGTCCGACATAACAATGTACAAGAGCACGATTGCCAAAGCGAATAGATCAAGGGAATTCACGTTGCAAAAACATAAATTAAATTCATAAATCATCAAATATAAATTCAATAAATCAAATAAATATATAGCTCATTAATGAACCCAATGACGTTAAGGAACGATTAGAAATCACTTTGAGCGACAGGAAACAAAGACACAAAATTGGGTGCCATAGATTGAAGTACGATCACCAAGGTGATAGATCACTCGCAATTCACATTACAACAATCATGTAAGAAATCAAAGGAGTAACGGTTGTAATTTTGATCAACGAACTAATCGAATTCCCAAACTAGCATCTGAAGGTTTTAAACTACATCGAAATAGACTCGAAGGATATCGAGGCGATAATTCACATTTTAATGGCCTGAATTATATTAAAAAGAATAACGAATAAATTCGATATACAAAATAGAGTGCACGGGCTCTAGAATGATCACTTATTCAATTCACATCATAACAATGTGAATAGACCAAAAGAATCAACATCGGGAGAATCACTTGAGAATCAAAGACGACGAACCGAGCTACTGGAATCTGTGAATTCGTGAAGCTGAAGTTCACAAACGAAGTCCGAACGGCCCGAGCTCCGGCCGGGAAAGTGCCTGGATGGGGGTAGACTGTGGGCCGAGGTTCCTTCTGCTCCACAGCAGAAAAACAGTTTCAGACGTCTGAATCATTTAGGTCAGACGTCTGAACTGAGATTTTCAGAAACCAGAAAGCATTTAGTTCATTTTGGCCCCCTTTCAGACGTCTGAATTATTCCGGCCAGACATCTGAATTACAATTCATACATCGGACCAATAATTTTCAGACTTCTGAATTCTGTTGCTTAAAACTATAATTATTTGGAGCAGGTCAGACGTCTGCCCAAAAATATTCAGACGTCTGAAACCTGTTCCAGAGCACAATTTGCCTTGGAAACATGTTCAAAACGATATAAACGAATGCCCGAAGGCCTATGATGTTATGTACATGTATATGAGGCTTCAAGGACTTGCCGAAACAACTTTTAACACCCAAATACACATGCACAAACATTCATACAAGAGATTTGCAATGATTCGACTTATAAAATCAAATGTGAACTAAATTCCAAATGAAAGCATTCAAAAGAGATTCAAGCGACTTGTGAAGACTTAGAACTTTGCCGGGGCGGCAACGGAGCTTCACAATATCACCAAATCAACTCGTAACATATGGATTAGATTATATAGACAATTCTTATCCAACTTTTCAATTCAATGAAAACATGAACACATAACATCAACTAAGCTACACTAGATGCATACATAACATACGCAAGGTATAAATGCACTAAATTACACTTTACAAGCACAAAGCCTTGAGGCATAGATGTGAGTTCTTGAATTATATGAAATTCCCAATATTCAGAAACTCGAGCATCAATTTTAGAAAATCATAAACATCGAGAAGATGATGGATAAGTAGTGCACAACTTATCACTTCGAAACAACATGATTTAAGATAATTTTCCGCCAAAAATCTCAAATCGCAAAAACATCAGCAAATAATCAAAGAAGCAATAGACAATTTCTCTAACAAGTTGAGATTAAACCTAAGAGGTCATAATCCCCAATGATTTGACAGACAAGTGTTAACAAACGTGCGACAATTGTCAATCCAAATGATTCAAACAAACAAATAAGGAACATCAAAAGAGCTCATCCTTTCGATATTCATTTCTAAGAACAACGCAAGGCTAAGTCCGTAAGTGAATTGAATATAGCACTTCTGGATGATCGATTAAATCATAGATTCGAAGAAAGGAATTATTGAGTTCGTCGTGGATCTCAAAATCTCAAATTTCCCTCCCCAATGGGAACTCTCATTCTCTCGAGTGATCGTTCACTAGAGAAAATAAGAAGACCCATGGAATCACAAGAATACTAAATTATCTTTAGCAAATCGAAATGGATTAAGAATTAGGAGAGATTCTCAATCACTAAGAATTCTCGAAAATCAAAGATCTGAAATCCAATAACAAGAGACATAAATACATAACTTTTTGGGTTGTTCCTGGAGTTATTTAATTTACTCAAAGAAAAGATTCAAGATAATTTCTAATTGAAAACCTTGAACCACTCAAATTCTTGGAATTGCTCCAATGATATCTAGAAATAAATTATCTAGAAAAATAACAAACGATTACGAAAAATCACAGAAATCCAAAATATTATTATTTTGATTAACTTATGAGGAGAATTTTAATTTTAGGAATCATTTCAAATGTCAGATTGTCACATAATGGTGTTTAGGAATTCCAAACTACAACATGGCGTCCCATTTCTCGTTTGAGATCCTTAACGCACCTGATGGACAAGTTAACATAAGAAAGTCCTCATAATTTCTAACGTTCACGCAGATCTCACGAAAATATAAAAATTCGATAAATCATTCGGGATGGCATAAAGGAAATAAAATTTCTTTATCAACTTACGAATAAAACACATTTGATATCTTTCGATAACGAAGAACACGATCGTCGTATTTCAAAAGAACATAAATAAAATAATCTCTGAACAAGGTAAATGACATTAAGGAATTAATGACACGTACCTTGACTTAAGAAGAGGGATCACAAGAAGCGGGATGCTTTCCTTCATTCTTGATATTGCATTTGGAACGCAACGAGGTAACACAAATGTATCGTTGCGCATTTGTTGAGTTAATTTAGCACAAATGCTTGGTGACTCACACCGGCACAACGAGGTAACAAATGAGTTGTTTTAGCCCGAAGGCTTGGTGATCTCACACCGAACTAGAACTATATAGATGACAATAAGGGAGTAGATTTAGTCATAATGACATGGTATCTCCATACCGATCGACAAGAAACCAATAGACTGTGTTAGGTACGACGTACGAAATAATCTTAACTAGAAATCAAGAAATATCAGGATCAAAGGCGCTTACCACGCGCGTAACGACGCATGGGCAAGATATCCAATGATCAATCAACTACAAGGATCGTAAATGACCAATAAGATAAGTGTGATACCATTTATACAGAAATAGGCATCGGTTAGCAAATCAAGTCAAAGAATAAAACAGAAGCACCACTAGAGCACATGGGTCCTAGATGGACTATAGAAATCAACCCGAAGAGGATGAGTCGATAACTATTCTAAAAGACTAAAGATAGGCGACTTGAGACATAATAACCCCTCACGCAGGAGGTACACTGGGTGAATCGGCACTTGCACGGTTACGACCAACTATTTCTCTTCTTTTAAGGAAAAAGAAGGAGGAAAAAGTTAGTATCAAGTTGAATTCAAACGATGTGAATTCAATCAAAATGGAATCGTATAGGAAGATAAGCTACGACAGGTCTTAAGACTCTAACTAAAACCCTAAAGCACGATTCCCGAGAGAGGCTTAAGACAATACCATCGTCGTACTATCTTACACTGTTCCGGAAAGTGGCTCTGATACCAACTATAACGCCCCGCCTCTATACCCACTATCGTCCGGTTCATTTCAGAGAAATGTCGTAGACCATAACGGAGAATGAGGTTTGTGAAGAGCGACCGATTGGATGATTACTCCATGTGAGGAATGCACATCGAATTCTGATACCGATTAAAATGTCGACATGACCATTCGGCACATAAGGCAACTACACAACGGCTATATGTAATCCGGAAAGCAGTATAAAATAGACAACAACAACAATAATATAAATATGGTACATCTCAAAGCCAGACACAGAATAATCATATCACAAAGGCATAATAGATATGAATAAACCAAGAATGTGTACAACAAAATAGTGGTCAACAAAAATCCACTAATCCCAAAAGAATAGATACATGCACCAAGATCTAAATAAAAGACTATGTACACAACAAATGATAATGTCTTAGGTACAAAAGTACATAAAACTACGGAGACCTAGTAGCAAGCTGAAAGCGGAAGATCAATCCTGCGAGGAGTCCCAAAGGAGTACCTAAAATGACTCGGCGGTCTGACCCGAGTATTATTTATAAGAATAAACAATAAACGGATCAGTTTAGTTATACTCATCAAATAAACCGAGATAACAAGAGATATGACACAAGATGACATGAACATGGCATGTCGACACAATCAGGAAACGACAATGGAATGTCAGCACACAAATATCTATAAATAATGTCCTATCTAATATAGAATGCAACATTCAAGTAATAGCACACAACAGGAAATGACAGCGGAATGCCAAATAAACTAAACACATGACGATCATAATGACAAGGCTGCTGACACCACCCATCATAAATTCTGTCAATAGTGGTCAGATCGCTAACACCTTCCACAAGTAGTTTGATCATAATGACAAGGTCGCTGACACCACTCATAAGTAATTCTGTCAATAATGGTTAGGTTGCTAACACCTTATACAAGCAGTTCGATCATAAAGACAAGGTTGCTGACACCACTCATAAGCAATTCTGTCAATAGTGGTCACGTTGCTAACACCACTCATAAGAAGTTCGATCATAGACCTGTTCATATGTGAGATACCCCATAAGTTTGAGCTGAAGCTCCCCACGAAGCCGAGTAGTGACCCCGGAAGAGAGAAAACACATAATCGTGAAATCCCTAGAAAACGTCATAAATCATAGAAAATCATAGAAAGTTGGATTGAAGTCCCCCAGGTGAAATCCAAGAATCGTAATCCTACTCGGGCGATCAAGGACCACAAAACATAAATCATCAAAGGACTGCATCGGTCCGGTGAGTATAAATTACACCGAGATAGTTAATATAAGAAAATAGCTAAATGTCCTATAACCACTCACTATTCTCAAATATTTACAAACACGTTGTTGATTCATACTAAAAATAACAAGAATCGTCACAACATGTTCGAAAGTACGAGTCCAACAGTTATTCGCCGAAGTAAACATATAAGGGGTCATAATCCTAAGTTTTACAAAGGTAAATAAACTAAATTTCTCACCCGATCGAGTAAAGTGGATCCGTACACACTAATAGATTGGAATCCATAGAAGGATTCGTAGTCCATTAATAATATATTAACCCTCGTGTAACAACCCGGAATTTGGGGCCAATTTAAAATTTTTATTTTAGAAATTTTAAGGGATTTTGAATATTTGAAATAAATTATTTTAAATAATAATGACTAAAAATTTATTTTAATCGAAGTTAATACGATTTAATTATAAAAGGAATTAGAAATAGCACGGTAGTTTGAAAAGTCAAATCCGAACTTTGACTGACTGTACATGATGCATAATAAAGCGGATTTTAGTGAAACCAAAAATATTAGAATCTCTTTTAAAATAACTTTCCAACGAATCCGAAAAATCGAAATTTTATAGCGGGAATCAAAAGTTATGCCCAATTTAAATTTCAGAATAGTCGCTGTAGGATTTATATATATTTTTTAATATTAAATATAGGCATTTTTCAAATGACCTTTGTTTTCGACGAAACCTTTTTTGTTGGATTCAAAATGTCAAATTATTGCTAAGTTTAGTTTTTCATAACTTTTAGAATTAACTTGTGACCGTGGCAAAAAGATTTCAGTTTGGTCAATTTCGGTCAATTTTAATCGACTTGAAAAAGGCCATTTTTCAAACAGGCTCAGAATTGAACGAAATAAATTTTCCTAGGTCCGCAGTGTCAAAACATAGCTAAATATATTTTTCAGGATTTTTCGAATTTAATTTGTGGCCCCGGTGAATTTATTCGTACGGTTGAATTAAAAATAAAAGAAAACATTTTCAAATAAAAAAATTGGGTCAAGACAGTCATTTGGGCTTGCGGGACATGGCTAGATGAGTCCGGAATAGGGGTTAATGGGTAGGAACGACAGTCGTTGGGCTGAAATCCGACAAAGTGCTAAACGGGCCTTTATTGGAAAATAAATTAATAAAATAATATATAAAGGTACGGATGTCGAGACATCTTCTTCCCCGATTCATCTCGTACAGCAGCCGCCATAAACTCCAAAGCTTCTCTCTTCATTTCATCCCAATCCATGAAGAATTAGGCTTGGTCACTGTTAAACTTTTTCAAGATCTCTTCCTCCACTTCGAGTCCATACCAAAATCTCCACGCCCCGTTTCCTGTAGTCGAAGCACCAACCCTTCAAACCCGCCGTCGTCGCACCCCCCTAGGTCCACCACGTCCGATCGCACTTTCCCCCTTCCAGGCGCCGACTCCCCCTTCCTAGCTCTCCGACGTCAGCTAGGATTCACTACGGGGAAACCTGAGACATTAGCTAGAGTGTCTCGAATCGTTAAGGAGCTCCTCCGTAGCCTTGACTCATGACGGAAACCCAATTCCCAATACGACCCTATGGACTTGATTGTATTACAAGTATGGCTACATAGTAGTGTGGGGTATTATCATGCCTAGGATCTATACATTTATTTTGAAATGATTTTATATACACTAATAATAATAATATCAAATTCGTTATTATCATACCAATCATGTTTAATCATCACAAGGTAAAAATCTATCCTCTGGTTTGCGTTGCATTGTGTGATGGGACTTGAGTCTTATGATGATTCCATTTTTCCAAAAGAATTGCGTTGTTTTACGAATTACTTATTTATTTGTTCAGTCGCCTTAAATTATGCACTACAATCCATTTTAAATAAACCCGTTCCGCATTAGTGGCGTGGTCTATCGATTTTCCTTATTACTATTTTTAAATTAGTTAAGAATTCTCACACCAGTACCATGACTGACTCGTAGTTTGTTTTTCACCTTGGCAAACTCGAGTGCCCCCTTTTCCACATGGACAACCAAGTAATAGGTTAGCTTTCTTTGGAGTTGCTATCTTGGAGCTGCTTATCTATCTTGGTGTTGCTTATTTGGAGGTGCTTATGTTGGACCACGAAGACTACATATCATTTATCTTTTGTTTGCATTTTGTCTTTAGACTCTAAGACATCCAAACTAATTTTATTTCCAGTTGTTCCATCTTTAAGTTGAAACTATTTCCTTTTTGCTGAAACCCGATGTAATAATTTAGATCTCTGTGACTGTGGGATTCTGCTGCTATGATGTTGTTATTCTATATTTTTCCTATGCTAGGTTGTATCTGTGATCCGTATTGTTGTATTTATGTTGTATTCCAAATTATTATTCCTTACTTTCATTCCGTGGAAGTTTGGGGTCATCACAGTTGGTATCAGAGCTTTGGTTAAACTTAGCTTTGGAATATAACATATTTATAATAATTCATTTACGTAGAATTACAATATTCTGTGGCGAACATTTCATGAGGTTACATAATAGTCAGTCATTTTATCACCATCTTTTTATCCATCCTTTTATCTTTCTCATTTCTTAAGATCACCATTATAGTTGTTCCGACTCTTTCCTTGATCGTACAGAACTAACTAAAAATGAGTACTGTTGCCGCTAGAGCCGCTAGAGCTAGAGCAAGGAGGAAAAATATTTCTGGAACTGAGGAGCTCACAGTTCAACAACCACCACCACCACCGCAGCCCTTTGACTTGGTGAGGGTAGTGAAGGATTTTAATAATTTAGATGGAGTTCCATTCACAGGTACGGAGACCATGACCCAGGCTCAGGCATGGCTTAAGAATTGTGAAAAGATATTTAGAGTGCTAGAACTAGAAGATCATAGGAAGAGATTTACAGATTCATGGCTGCTCCAAGGCGAAGCACGGAATTGGTGGGAAGTAGTCAATATAGGAGAAGATGAAGAAAATATGACTTGGACAAAATTTAAATAGCTGTTTAATGAAAAGTATATTGCAAGGCAAGAGGTGGAAAGGCTTCATGATGAGTTTGCTTGTCGCTATAAGGAGAAGGACAAGAAGAGTTCACCGAAAGATAGAGAAAGGAGCTTGGCCAACAATAATGATAGAAGGAAGCAACCCGAGAAGAAGACTGAAGGAAGCAGTTCTGGAGCTGCTAAGACTCATGATACGACTAAAGTGCAATGCAACAACTGCCAGAAATTTGGACACTATAGCAAGGAGTGCAGGAATTCAAAGAAGGCTAGAAGAGAGGACACTAGAGAATGCTATAACCGCCATAAAAAGGGTCACGTCAAAGCAGATTGTTCACTATTGAGGAGTGCCTAAGTTGCCCATGTGTACGAGGGAGCAAGTGCACCACCTTCTTCCGCACCTACTTTTTCTGAAGGAGCAGGTAAACCTGATGTTTTAGATGGTACCATTTCTGTTAAAAACATTCTTGTGACTATCTTGTTTGACACGGTCGCATCAAGGAGCTTTATTTCCAACAGCACGGTTAAGAAATTTAAAATTTAAAATATTTTACATTCTCTGTTTTGGTTCCTACTCTTCTATTTTTCCTTTTTCCTTTTTGAGGACGGAAAGTTCTTAAGCGGGGGAGATTGTAACAACCCGGAATTTGGGGCCAATTTAAAATTTTTATTTTAGAAATTTTAAGGGATTTTGAATATTTGAAATAAATTATTTTAATTAATAACCAGTAAAAATTTATTTTAATCAAAGTTAACACAAAGATATTTTATTTAATTATAAAATGAATTAGAAATAGCACGGTAGTTTGAAAAGTCAAATCCGAATTTTGACTGACTATACAGGATGCAGAATAAAGCGGATTTAGGTGGAAAAAAAATTTAGAATCTCTTTTAAAATATCTTTCTAATGAATCCGAAAAATCGAAATTTTATAGCGGGAAACAAAAGTTATGCCCAGTTTAAATTTCAGAATAGTCGCTGTAGGATTTATGTATATATAATTTAATATTAAAAATAGCCATTTTATAAACGACCTCTGTTTTTGACGAAACCACTTTTGTTGGATTCGGAATGACAAATTATTGCTAACTTTAGTTTTCCACAACTTTTAGAATTAACTTGTGACCGTGGCAAAAAGATTTCAGTTTGGTCAATTTTAATCGACTTGAAAAAGGTCATTTTTCAAATAGGCTCAAAATTGAACGAAATAAATTTTCCTAGGTCCGCAACGTCAAAACATAGATAAATATATTTTTCGGGATTTTTCAAAGTTAATTTGTGGCCACGGTGAATTTATTTGTACGGTTGAGTTAAAAATAAAAGAAAATATTTTAAAATAAAGAAAACTGGGTCAAGACGGTCGCGGGACATAGCTAGATGAGTCCAGAATAGGGGTTAATGGGTAGTAACGACAGTCGTTGGGCTGAAATCTGACAAAGTGCTAAACGAGCCTTTATTGGAAAATTAATTAATAAATTAATATATAAAGGTACGAATGTCGAGACATCTTCTTCCCCGATTCATCTCGTACAGCAGCCGCCATAAACTCCACACCTTCTCTCTTCTTTTCCTCCCAATACACGAAGAATTAGACTTGGCCACTGTTAAACTTTTTCAAGATCTCTTCCTCCTCTTCGAGTCCATACCAAAATCTCCCCGCCCCATTGCCTGTAGCCGCCGCACCAGCCCTCCAAACCCGCCGCCGTCACACCCCCACCCCCTCAGCGCCACCACGGCCGATCGCACTTCCCCCTTCCAGGCGCCGAATCCCCCTTCCTAGCTCTCCGACGTCACGCCATCGTAACTAGAAACCATCGATCATATCTCCCGAAAATTCAAATCAAAGATTTGAACAAAACTGAAAATAAAGGTATGAAATTTCAATCAGATTTGCCACACTTTTATTTGTTGCAATTGCACTTGTGAAAAGAAATTGATAATCTGTTCATACGAACTCCAAACTGAAAATTTTCCGATCCGTTTGAACTGTAACATCGAATAGAACCTCTTGAAAGCAATTGGGACCAGTTCTGAACACGTTTGAATTTCTAATACTGATCCAATCAAGGTGAGACTCAATTTTAAATAATTAAATCAAGTTAACTATTATTCTCTAGTTATTTAAATCAGTTGAACTGTAAATAAACTAGATCTGCGATGTGATGATATTCTGAATGATTGATCTGTTGTTGTGTGATGTGTGATGATAGTTCTGATAGTCAAAAGTTTATATCTGTGTGTGGCAGTAAATTAGAACCAATTATTTGTTTAAATATTTGGTCGTATTATGTTTGTTGTTACTTTGTGAATCATAGGAAGATAATTATATACATCACCCTATTGTATTTGGTTAGACTAGATCTGGTTAGTTTAATAAAATATTGTTATGTGGTTGTTAAATTAAAATATAACAATGTGGTAAAGATAGGGTTTTTACTAAAATCAAAATGGAAAAGATGACGGTTTAGAAAAGAAGAACTTTTTGTTAAAAGTAAAAAGATCAGAATTTGTACGTAAAAGAAATTACATTATTTTTAATGTAGTTAATATATGATATTACACCATAAAAGAAATTGCCTTTATTTTTAATGTAATTAAAGAATAGAATTTACATTGTAAATTGAAATTACATTTTATTACGTAATTAAAGAATAGAATTTACATTGTAAATTGAAATAACATTTTATTGCTTAAATAAAGAGTAGAATTTACATTGTAAATTAAAAGTACATTTTATTATGTAATTAAAGAATAAAATTTACATTGTAAATAAAAAGAACATTTTTATATGTAATTAAAGATTAAGAATTTATATGTTAAATAAAATTTCATTTTTATTTGTAATGAAAAAGTAGGAATTTACATGTAAAATAAAATTACATTTTTATATGTAATTAATGTATAGAAACTTACATTGCAAATTAAAAAGCTAAATGTGACATGTAATATAAATTACATTTTTAATGTAATTAAAAAGCAAGATTTGACGTGTAATATTAACTACATTTTTAATGTAATTAAAAAGTAGGATTTTATATTGTAAAATAAAAAAAAACAAATTAAAAGATAGGAATCTTACATTATAATGTTAATTACATTTTTAATGTAAATAAAAAAAGAAATTTGACAATGGAATCAAAATTACATTTTTAATGTAATTTATAAAAATAAAAAATTTCACCGTTAATATAATTACATTTGTAATGTAATTAAATAGAAGGTTTTGACAATGTAATTAAGGAATAAGATTTTACCGTTGTGATGTGAATTACAATTTACATTGTAAATAAAAAGGGAGGATTTTACGTTGTAATTAAAAAGGAGATTTTACATTGTAATTAAAGGATAGAATTTTACATTATAATGTCAATTACATTTTTAATGTAATTTAAAAAGAAGATTTTGGCATTGTAAATTATTACATTTTTAATGTAACTAAAAGAATGGATTTTCAATGAAATCATAAGAATAAAATTAAAAGAGTAGAACTCAACGTTGAAAAATAATTTACATTTCAATGTAAATAAAGGAACAAAGAATGAAATGCAACATTGAAATATAATTTACGTTTCTATGTAAATAAAAGAGTAAAGAAATAAAAGTTACATTTTTAATGTAAATTAGATTAAAGAGAAAAGTTACATTTTTAATGTAATTAGAATAAAAAGTAAAGTTTACATTTTTAGTGTAATTAGATTAAAAAGAAAATTTACATTTTCATGTAAATAAAATTTGAAGAAGAAAATTGACATTTTCATGTAAATAGGATTTAAAGAAGAAAATTTACATTTTCATGTAAATGGAACTTAAGGAAGGAAATTTACATTTTAATGAATTGAATTTTCATTAAAAAGATAAAGATAGAAATTTACATTTTTATGTAGATAGATTAGCACACAACATTATTATTTTGTTTGTAATGAAAGATTAACAAAGTTATTATTTTTGTAGAATTGAAGTTGACACCAACATATATTGCATTTTTGTTAGAAATTGAAATGACACAAAAATACTCATTTTTGTTAAATTAAAAATGATGCACAAAAATATTCATGTTTGTTGTAATGGAAATGAAACACAAAAATACCTATTTTTGTTGTAATTGTAATGATACATAAAATATACCTTATTGCATATTGGATGTGAATGCAAGTCGAAATAAAGATCAACATTCTTATGTGCCACGATATTATATTTAGATAATAATTCTTGTCGTTAGCAAAATATAGTAAAATAAAATACATTTCGCTATGTATTATGAAAATGTAAATAGGTTACGAAAATATAACGTTCCTTACTTGTTGTGTTAATCACGATAACGAAATGGACGAAGGTGTTATATTTATATATAATTATATATATATATATATTAAAATTAAACGAATCGAGCGTGGTAGTTCGCATTTTGGCATTGTACTTTTAATCGATTACACTGAAATATCCGACCGTCAAATTTTCCTTAAACTGGATCTATTAGGTTCGCCTTGGAAAGATCTTTCCAACGATACGAATTGTGTTAAATTCCAACGGTTAGATTTAGCGAAATGTGTAAATCAAATTTAGTTGAAAACAGCGCCAGGGTCTCCCATTGATCCGAAGCGTCGTTAATTTGATTTGAGCTATTTTTATTTATATAAAAATAGCGATAGACCGTTATTAAATACAAATAATGATATGAAATGATTTTAAATTATATATATACGAGGATCATTTGAAAAGTTCGAGTTCAATCTCATTTCAAATGATTACACATCGATCTAAGTCGAAGAGTTGAAGACGGTACCAGACCGACGATCTTCACGTCGAATGGATGAGTTACCATTGACGCCCGTGATTGGAGTAGCTACCTTGAAGGGGCTACAAATGGTGGCCGTCCAGACTACTTGTTGATTGTTCAGATATGCGAGGTATAAGGTGCCTCCGGTTTCGTTCAGACCCAGAACGGACTTGAAAATGGATTGTATGTCTGACGTTGTATTCTTTTATATGGTGTTCGTTGATCTCTGCTAAATATATATTTGTTTCGTGTTTAACAGCCTTCTTTGAGACGTACGAGCTTAGAGGTTATATATTGGTAGGAATCAATGGTATGGTATGGAATGACAATGTGGCATGCTAAGATGCATGGATCAAGGTTTTTGTTGTAAAGCAGGCCTTGTGGATGACGATCAAAGCACAGCTTGAATAAGCATAACTTTGTGTATTACGTAGCTTCATGAACCTCACAACCCGGTTGAGTCTAAAACGGGAGAAGGGAACGCTGGGAGAGCAACATGTTTCTTTCTAGCCAGAAGTGGTGTTTGGGTTTTTACACGGTCCAGCATTTTATTTACGTGGATGATGGAATGAGGCGCCTCGGATGATAGGTCATGTAGGATCGGGGAACGTATGTTCAGGAATAACTAATCCACAAAGTCATATGTGTGGACCGGCTCTGCAGCTTTCCAAGGGTTCACTGCGGGGAATCCTGAGACATTAGCTAGAGTGTCTCAAATCGTTAAGGAGCTCCTCCCTAGCCTTGACTCATGATGGAAACCCAATTCCCAATACGACCCTACGGACTTGATTGTATTACTAGTATGGCGACATAGTAGTATGGAGTACTATGCTGCCTAGGATCGATACATTTTTTTTTTTTTGAAATGTTTTTATATACACTAAAAATAATATCAATTCGTTATTATCGTACCAAGCATGTTTAATCATCATAAGGTAAAACTCTATCCTCTGGTTTGCGTTGCATTGTGTGATGGGACTTGAGTCTTATGAGGTTCCATTTTTCCAAAAGCATTGTGTTGTTTTACGAATTACTTATTTATTTGTTCAGTCACCTTAAATTATTCATGACAATCCATTTTAAATAAACCCGTTCCGCGTTAGCGGCGTGGTCTTTGGATTTTCCTTATTACTATTTTTTAAATTAGTTAAGAATTCTCACACCAGTCCCATGACTGACTCGTAGTTTGTTTTTCACCTTTGCAAACTCGGATGTCCCCTTTTCCACATGGGCATCCAAGTAACAGGTTAGCTTTCTTTGGAGTTGCTATCTTGGAGCTGCTTATCTATCTTGGTGTTGCTTATTCGGAGGTGCTTATGTTGGACCATGAAGACTACCTATCATTTATCTTTTGTTTGCATTCTACCTTTAGACTCTGAGACATCCAAACTTATTTTATTTCAGTTGTTCCATCTTGAAGTTGAAACTATATCCTTTTTGCTGAAACCTGATGTAATAATTTAGATCTCTGTGACTGTGGGATTTTGTGACATTCATATTCCGCTACTATGATGTTGTTATTCTATAGTTTTCCTATGCTATGTTGCATCTGTGATCTGTATTGTTGTATTTATGTTGTATTCCAAATGATTATTCCTTACTTTCATTCCGTGGAAGTTTGGGTTCATCACGGTTGATATCAGAGCTTTGGTTAAACTTAGATTTGGAATATAACATATTTATAATAATTCGTTTACGTAGAATCACAATATTCTATGGCGAACATTTCATGAGGTTACATAATAGTCACTCATTTTATCACCATCTTTTATCCATCCTTTTATCTTTCTCATTTCTTAAGATCACCATTACAGTTGTTCTGACTCTTTCCTTGATCATACAGAACTAACTAAAAATGAGTACTGCTGCCGCTAGAGCCGCTAGAGCTAGAGCAAGGAGGAAAAATATTTCTGGAACCAAGGAGCTCACAGTTCAACAGCCACCACCACCACCGCAACCCTTTGACTTGGTGAGGGTAGTGAAGGATTTTAAGAATTTAGATGGAGTTCCATTCACAGGTACGGAGACCGTGACCCAGGCTCAGGCATGGCTTAAGAATTGTGAAAAGATATTTAGAGCACTAGAACTAGAAGATCAAAGGAAGAGATTTACGGCTTCATGGCTGCTCCAAGGTGAAGCACGGAATTGGTGGGAAGTAGTCAATATAGGAGAAGATGAAGAAAATATGACTTGGACAAAATTTAAATAGCTGTTTAATGAAAAGTATACTGCAAGGCAAGAGGTGGAAAGGCTTCATGATGAGTGAAACACCCCACCTCCGTTAGGGTCACTCTCAAAGGGAATGCCCTAATTTTGGTGGAGGTTTATAAGTATAAGTCACAGATATACAAGACAGAATATAAGAACACATATTTTTGAACAGCGGAAAAACAACAACTTTTATTTTATAAAAGATATGTGTTACACCAACATACCGTAATTGTCTTACAATACTTAAAAAAACATAACATCTTCATAACTGTCTTGATTACATTATTTAAAGAAGCATAAAGAAAACATAAATAAACTGCAAAAGTCCCATAGTTGTTGTCCAAAGCCATAGTCCAAAACGAAAAGATCCAAGCAATACATTCTTTCTCTTCAAGCTGGATAAGAAGGCTGGTCAAGCTGCGGTATTCCCTCCCTGTGGACCGGGTGGGGGGGGGGGGGAACGGAAGAAAAGAAGACGAAAGAAAAGTAGAGTCAGACATAAAGCCTGAGTAAGTCTAGGACTATTCAGTCTATGAATAAAGAACTGGGTATGACAAGTATAAACTAGAAATGAGAAAGCATCATATAATTAGTTAAGTTGTCTAGGGTCGAATATACTATCGTACCCCATATTAATCTCTGTACCCATATAAATTAGTTCCCAACAGGCACCCCATAACCAGGGTAAAGTGATCCATTTTATGATGATCGGCTCCTACTCGCATAGTTACATGTGTCTTATGGCCCCCGATGTTGTAGTTACCTATGCTGGTCCCACCATGGGGTGTATCAAGTCCCATGGTGGCGGCCCGACACAATCCTAGAATGCACAGGTATGCTACTGGTGCCCAGTGCCTTATTTTTCTGCGCTGGAGTGTGTGCACGCCCGCACACCGTTAGAACCTACACTGCTGCACCACCGCCGTCGATTTGACCTCTTACAATCAGCCCAGTAATCATGCCCCACCCTGCCTAGTTTCTGGGTATCATGATACACCTTATAGGGTTACTGCTAAAAAGGGCCCCCCGCTACTAGGTTTTCTATTTCTAGCCAACATGCTAATTTGGTTAAGTGTTTTGTAAACCTAACCCCCAATCAGTCTGTTTAGTTTAGCATGTTCCATTTTGATTAAGTATTAATATAATTTACTTAATCCTATCAATCCTGACTCAGCCTTAATTGTCTTATTAAAGCCTTGACCTCTCACATTAGACAGGTATTGTTGTGGCTGCCTGTTGCCGGTTGGGTCCGGGCAGTCTTACGCCACAACTCAGTCTAACCTCGGGTCCTTATTGGGCTCCATGTTTAACCACCCACATTAGATAGGTATTGTTGTGACTACTGGACAACCGGGCGGTTCCGGGCAGGTTTACATCACAACTCTATCCAACCTCGGGTTAAACACATCGTATTTTCTACATTTACATATTTTGTCTTTCTTCTTTTTATATGTAAATATTTGTGGCCCATTATTCAAAAAATCAATTTAAGCTAATGGTGTAAAGGTTTACACCAATCATGGGCCCAACCCATTCTTGAATTTGGGCCCCTCTACTTTTATATTTTCATTTATTAATTAATTTGGCCCAACGCTATTTCCCCCGTTTAATACGTTCGTTTATTATAATATATGTTGGGCTTAGCCTTTTAAGCCCAACTTAGCCACGTGAAAAAGGGGAGGCTTAAAACGTGATTATATACACAAAAAGGGGAATGTGAGCACATGAACTTGCAACATAACGTTGGAACTACAAAATATAAACTGGTGTACTTGCATTGTGGAAACATATACTTTGGTCATAAAGCATAAGTGACATGAATCAAACCATGTGAACTTGTAGTTAAATTAAGAATCTGACTAAATTAGGTATCATTATTGACACATAGTCTTAACTACAACATGAACCTATATTTTTACTTAGGCATAATGTCAAACATAAGAAAATCATGTTTATAAAATTACTATATGTTTACAAAGGTGCTTACTTTTGTTACTAATACAAAAGTACAGTACAACTAGAGTTATTCCAACTTAATCATGACTTTTAATCTATTCACATAATCATCGCACAATTATACCCAAACATGAAATGACGGTTTTTGATCTATTCATATAATCATGACATAAATATTCTAAACATGAAATCATGGTTTTTACTTTATTCATGCAAACTTGCAATTAGAATGTAAATCTAACTTAGCTATGTGTCACATATATTATATAATTCTTGTTAACAACATAGGCCTAACATGTTTTTCAATTAGGCATAATACTAAACATAGCCTAGTCATATTTATAAAATCAACATAAGTTCACAAAGAGGCTTACTTTTGTTTCTAATACAAAAGTATGGTTTTATAAATAGATCATAATTCCAACATAATTTTATATGAATCATAATACCCCAAATTTGATCCAATTACACACAAAGTGATTTTGTACAAAAATATACATTATGTTGGCATAGTAGCAAAACCACATACTTGCATGAATCTCAATTAAACAACCATAAACGTGTAGCTTCAACATGAATTACATACTTGTGAATATCCAATCGTTATATCACAACATTCCAAATCGATTAGAATCATAGCAACGCACAAATATGAATTACTATCACCACAAATCAAGTGTAATTCCCATTTTACACAAATCACACACAGTTATTTAATTCATACCGGAATAGTACTCTACTTACAATCGTGTGACGAATTCTTCAATTCAGGAATCTGTATTCTGGATTTGGAGATGCTATTCCTTTGATGTAGGCGTTGATTTGATTTGTTTACGTTTAACTTGTAGTTGCTTTGTGCTTTAGAGTTTGTCTCCTAACCGTCTCTCAAATTGGTGGCTACTCCTAGTCGTTCCTCAGTAGCATGATGGCCTCATTCTTATTTTTGAATGAATAGATTAGGTAGAGTCTAGGGTCATTTTTATAGAGTTTATGAACTGATTAGGACTGTCGATGTTGCTTGGATTAATCGTAGCCATTCATTCGAAAGAGAGACCAATTAGGAGCTGACACCTAGCCCTAGTGACAAGGCAAGGCTCAGAAAATCGGCCAAACACAGACCTGGCCAGCCAGGATGGGCTGGGTTCGACCTGGCTCTAGGGCCAGGTCGACAGCCCTGTCGACACCCAGGTCGACAGCCCTGTCGACCTGGTTAGCCCAGGTCGACTGCCAAGTCGACCTGGGTGCCTTAGGCGGGAATTTTCCCGCCCTGGCCAATTGGGCCCGATTTTGAATTTTAAACTTTTTTTTCTGAGCTGTTTTCGTCTGTTTGAATCTTAACCTAAATTCTGAAACTTCCGGAGGCCATATCTTCTTCATACGGACTCCGTTTTTCGAAAACTCGGACTCTATTTCGCGTATTTTTCCTAGACGAACACAATGGCGTATCCCGTTTCCCTTAATTCTTTGATTTGAAATTAGTTATGCTTTAATTTATGAATTTCACTGTTATAGAATACACGGGGTGTTACATTCTCCCCCACTTAAAAGGATTTCGTCCCCGAAATCTTCAAGTTAGGAAGAATGTATATCCTATCATCCAAACATCCATCTACTCATCCATCAAACACGAGCATCCATTGTCCTTAAAAGACTTCTAGTGCTTCATGATCATATGCGAAGTGTGTGTGTACATGTACTTATCTAATGCAAAATCAGGCGGTCTACTGATTCAGTTGACCTCCTTAATGCGAATTATGTAAGTGCCATGAATCCATTATGTATGCAAATTTTCCTATTCATGATTCTACATGAGTGCACAATCATTCATACAAATGCAACATCCATATGATAACACATTAAAGTTCAACCATATACGAATGCAAACATATATGCATATGCAATATGAAGTGACTGAGCCGATCTAAAACCTAGATTGTGTGTGTATATGCAACACGAGCAACCACTAGCAACCACTTGCAACCACTTGCAACCATCATCCATAACATGTTTCAACTACATGTTTACATCCAAAAAGATTCTACCTATGGTTCTCAAGATAGGATCGAGGAGAGAAATAGGATAAAACAAAGCATCTAGAATAAGTTAACAATGTACCGCCAGAAGGTCCGGTCTGCTTCTCAGGGCAGTCTTTGCTGATGTGTCCAGTCTTCCCACAATGAAAACATTCACCTTGCTTTCTCTTCCTCTTTCTACAATCCTTGGCTATGTGCCCTTCCGTACCACAGTAATTGCATTTCCTTTTATCACGTGAGTTGTTGTTCTTGCCTCCTTTCTCGGGGTCTACCTTCTTATTCTTAGAATCGTTGGACTTTACCTCTTTCTTCCCTTGAGAGTTTTCTGCCTCTGTTTCCTTCTTGTCCTTATCCTCTTCGTTCAGCAATGCCATTTGTACCAATCTTTCATACGTGGCTCCCATGGGTATATGGGTCATGGCCAAACTGTGTAATGGCTCATTCAACCCTTTGACAAAGCGGAGAGCCTTCTTGTGCGGGGTGTTGACTAGGTCCAGCCCAAACCTAGCCAGCTCATCGAATTGATTAACATACTCTTTGACTCTCTTGTTCCCTTGCTTAAGAAATAAGAATTTTTCCAACTGCAAACTCCTTTCCGCATCTGAGAGAAATTTAGCCTCAAACCTTACCCTAAAGTCCTCCCATGTCTCCACTGGTCTTTCTGCATTCGTGACTTCCCACCAGTAGGAAGCCTCACCCTTTAGTAGCCACACTGCCAGTTGTACTTTCTGTCTATCTTCTACCTCAAAGATGATGAATAAGTCCTCGGTTTCTTTCAGCCAATTTCTAGCTGCCACGAAGGACTCAGTTCCATGAAAATCCTTTCCTCCCATAGCTTTAAAATCTTTACATATCTTAGAAAACGTGTTTCCCCGTGGAGGAGGTAGAGGAAGAGGTGCTGCTGCAGCTGGCTGATTTCCTGCAGCTGGGGGAGGAGGAACGGTAGGACCTGGCTGAGTGGCCCTTGCTTCTAAGAACCGTCTAAACCAACCAGGTATTGGTACACCCTCTGGCAAGTTAAGTTCTTCGGACATGCTGAAACAAAAAGGATAGATTCAAAATGAAGGATAAGAGATAGTACCTATGGCTTTGGGGGGGGGGGGGGGGACTTTGCCTTTTTTAAAATAAAATAATATTTTTCTTTTAAAAATGCTTCTTTAAATTTCCTTTTTGAAAATAAATTTTCAAAACTTTTTATCTTATCTGGTAAACCTATGCTCTGATACCAAGTGAAACACCCCACCTCCGTTAGGGTCACTCTCAAAGGGAATGCCCTAATTTTGGTGGAGGTTTATAAGTATAAGTCACAGATATACAAGACAGAATATAAGAACACATATTTTTGAACAGCGGAAAAACAACAACTTTTATTTTATAAAAGATATGTGTTACACCAACATACCGTAATTGTCTTACAATACTTAAAAAAACATAACATCTTCATAACTGTCTTGATTACATTATTTAAAGAAGCATAAAGAAAACATAAATAAACTGCAAAAGTCCCATAGTTGTTGTCCAAAGCCATAGTCCAAAACGAAAAGATCCAAGCAATACATTCTTTCTCTTCAAGCTGGATAAGAAGGCTGTTCAAGCTGCGGTATTCCCTCCCTGTGGACCGGGGGGGGGGGGGGGGGGGAGGGGGGAACGGAAGAAAAGAAGACGAAAGAAAAGTAGAGTCAGACATAAAGCCTGAGTAAGTCTAGGACTATTCAGTCTATGAATAAAGAACTGGGTATGATAAGTATAAACTAGAAATGGGAAAGCATCATATAATTAGTTAAGTTGTCTAGGGTCGAATATACTATCGTACCCCATATTAATCTCTGTACCCATATAAACTAGTTCCCAACAGGCACCCCATAACCAGGGTAAAGTGATCCATTTTATGATGATCGGCTCCTACTCGCATAGTTACATGTGTCTTACGGCCCCCGATGTTGTAGTTACCTATGCTGGTCCCACCATGGGGTGTATCAAGTCCCATGGTGGCGGCCCGACACAATCCTAGAATGCACAGGTATGCTACTGGTGCCCAGTGCCTTATTTTTCTGCGCCGGAGTGTGTGCACGCCCGCACCCCGTTAGAACCTACACTGCTGCACCACCGCCGTCGATTTGACCTCTTACAATCAGCCCAGTAATCGTGCCCCACCCTGCCTAGTTTCAGGGTATCATGATACACCTTATAGGGTTACTGCTGAAAAGGGCCCCCCGCTACTAGGTTTTCTATTTCTAGCCAACATGCTAATTTGGTTAAGTGTTTTGTAAACCTAACCCCCAATCAGTCTGTTTAGTTTAGCATGTTCCATTTTGATTAAGTATTAATATAATTTACTTAATCCTATCAATCCTGACTCAGCCTTAATTGTCTTATTAAAGCCTTGACCTCTCACATTAGACAGGTATTGTTGTGGCTGCCTGTTGCCGGTTGGGTCCGGGCAGTCTTACGCCACAACTCAGTCTAACCTCGGGTCCTTATTGGGCAACCGGGCGGTTCCGGGCACAATTACTATATGTTTACAAAGGTGCTTACTTTTGTTACTAATACAAAAGTACAGTACAACTAGAGTTATTCCAACTTAATCATGATTTTTAATCTATTCACATAATCATGGCACAATTATACCCAAACATGAAATGACGGTTTTTGATCTATTCATATAATCATGGCATAAATATTCTAAACATGAAATCATGGTTTTTACTTTATTCATGCAAACTTGCAATTAGAATGTAAATCTAACTTAGCTATGTGTCACATATATTATATAATTCGTGTTAACAACATAGGCCTAACATGTTTTTCAATTAGGCATAATACCAAACATAGCCTAGTCATATTTATAAAATCAACATAAGTTCACAAAGAGGCTTACTTTTGTTTCTAATACAAAAGTATGGTTTTATACACAGATCATAATTCCAACATAATTTTATATGAATCATAATACCCCAAATTTGATCCAATTACACATAAAGTGATTTTGTACAAAAATATACATTATGTTGGCATAGTAGCAAAACCACATACTTGCATGAATCTCAATTAAACAACCACAAACGTGTAGCTTCTACATGAATTACATACTTGCGAATATCCAATCGTTATATCACAACATTCCAAATCGATTAGAATCATAGCAACGCACAAATATGAATTACTATCACCACAAATCAAGTGTAATTCCCATTTTACACAAATCACACACAGTTATTTAATTCATACCGGAATAGTACTCTACTTACAATCGTGTGACGAATTCTTCAATTCAGGAATCTGAATTCTGGATTTGGAGATGCTATTCCTTTGATGTAGGCGTTGATTTGATTTGTTTACGTTTAACTTGTAGTTGCTTTGTGCTTTAGAGTTTGTCTCCTAATCGTCTCTCAAATTGGTGGCTACTCCTAGTCGTTCCTCAGTAGCATGATGGCCTCATTCTTATTTTTGAATGAATAGATTAGGTAGAGTCTAGGGTCATTTTTATAGAGTTTATGAACTGATTGGGACCGTCGATGTTGCTTGGATTAATCGTAGCCATTCATTCGAAATAGAGACCAATCAGGAGCTGACACCTAGCCCTAGTGACAAGGCAAGGCTCAGAAAATCGGCCAAACACAGACCTGGCCAGCCAGGATGGGCTGGGTTCGACCTGGCTCTAGGGCCAGGTCGACAGCCCTGTCGACCTGGTTAGCCCAGGTCGACTGCCAAGTCGACCTGGGTGCCTTAGGCGGGAATTTTCCCGCCCTGGCCAATTGCGCCCGATTTTGAATTTTAAACTTGTTTTTCTGAGCTGTTTTCGTCTGTTTGAATTTTAACCTAAATTCTGAAACTTCCGGAGGCCATATCTTCTTCATACGGACTCCGTTTTTCGAAAACTCGGACTCTATTTCGCGTATTTTTCCGAGACGAACACAATGGCATATCCCGTTTCCCTTAATTCTTTGATTTGAAATTAGTTATGCTTTAATTTATGAATTTCACTGTTATAGAATACACGGGGTGTTACAATGAGTTTGCTTGTCGCTATAAGGAGAAGGACAAGAAGAGTTCACCGAAAGATAGAGAAAGGAGCTTGGCCAACAATAATGATAAAAGGAAGCAACCCGAGAAGAAGACTGAAGGAAGCAGTTCTGGAGCTGCTAAGACTCATGATAAGACTAAAGTGCAATGCTACAACTGCCAGAAATTTGGACACTACAGCAAGAGTGCAGGAATTCAAAGAAGGCCAGAAGAGAGAACACTAGAGAATGCTATAACTGCCATAAAAAGGGTAACGTCAAAGCAGATTGTTCACTAATGAGGAGTGCCCAAGTTGCCCATGTGTACGAGGGAGCAAGTGCACCACCTTATGTCGCACCTACTTTTTCTGAAGGAGCAGGTAAACCCGATGTTTTAGATGGTACCATTTATGTTAAAAACATTCCTGTGACTGCCTTGTTTGACACGGACGCATAAAGGAGCTTTATTTCCAGCAACATGGTTAAGAAATTTAAAATTTAAAATATTTTACATTCTCTGTGTTGGTTCCTACTCTTCTATTTTTCCTTTTTCCTTTTCGAGGACGAAAAGTTCTTAAGCGGGGGAGATTGTAACAACCCGGAATTTGGGGCCAATTTAAATTTTTTTATTTTAGAAATTTTAAGGGATTTTGAATATTTGAAATAAATTATTTTAAATAATAACGACTAAAAATTAATTTTAATCGAAGTTAATACAAATATATTTTATTTAATTATAAAAGGAATTAAAAATAACACGGTAGTTTGAAAAGTCAAATCCGAACTTTGACTGACTATACAGGATGCAGAATAAAACCAAAAATATTATAATCTCTTTTAAAATATCTTTCCAATGAATCCGAAAAATCGAAATTTTATAGCGGGGAACAAAAGTTATGCCCAGTTTAAATTTTAGAATAGTCGCTGTAGGATTTATATATATTTTTTAATATTAAAAATAGCCATTTTACAAACGACCTCTGTTTTCGACGAAACCACTTTTGTTGGATTCGGAATGTCAAATTATTGCTAAGTTTAGTTTTCCATAACTTTTAGAATTAACTTGTGACCGTGGCAAAAAGATTTCAGTTTGGTCAAATTCGGTCAATTTTAATCGACTTGAAAAAGGCCATTTTTCAAATAGGCTCAGAATTGAACAAAATAAATTTTCCTAGGTCTGCAGCGTCAAAACATAGCTAAATATATTTTTCAGGATTTTTCGAAGTTAATTTGTGGCCCCAGTGAATTTATTCGTACGGTTGAATTAAACATAAAAGAAAATATTTTAAAATAAAGAAAACTGGGTCAAGATAGTCGTTTGGGCCTGCGGGACATAGCTAGATGAGTCCGGAATAGGGGTTAGTGGGTAGGAACGATAGTCGTTGGGCTGAAATCTGACAAAGTGCCAAACGGGCCTTTATAGGAAAATTAATTAATAAAATAATATATAAAGGTACGGATGTCGAGACATCTTCTTCCCCGATTCATCTCGTATAGCAGCCGCCATAAACTCCACACCTTCTCTCTTCTTTTCCTCCCAATGCATGAAGAATTAGACTTGACCACTGTTAAACTTTTTCAATATCTCTTCCTCCTCTTCGGGTCCATACCAAAATCTCCCCGTCCCATTGCCTATAGCCGCCGCACCAGCCCTCCAAACCCGCCGCCATCGCACCCCCCCCCCCCCCCCAGCGCCACCACGGTCGATCGCACTTCCCCCCTTCCAGGCGCCGACTCCCCCTTCCTAGCTCTCCGACGTCACGCCATCGGTTCTGGAAACCATCGATCATATCTCCCGAAAATTCAAATCAAAGATTTGAACAAAACTGAAAATAAAGGTATGAAATTTCAATCAGATTTGCCATGCTTTTATTTATTGCAATTGCACTTGTGAAAAGAAATTGACAATTTGTTCATACGAACTCCAAACTGAAAATTTTCAGATCCGTTTGAACCGTAACATCGAGTAAAACCACTTGAAAGCAACTGGGACCAGTTCTGATGTGAAAACCCGTAACTTCCCCGGTGAGGAAAGCGCGGATAATTCGAGAACAAGCCACAACAGAACGTAGACGAAAGAACATTTCATTGTATATTACAACAATGCACCAGAATACAAGAATATACAGAGTATAAATGAATATTACACAGAAATATCAGAGATTTAAATTACATTTAAATACATAGCAGCGGAAAATAATACAATATACAACTAGAAGAGATATACGGATACAAAGCTTTCCGGATATCATTCCAGCTGTAAACCAGGATCCTGTGAATATAAATCTGCAAAACCAAAACTACTAGCTGCCCGTCTCGAAAATAAGGGCACCCAGAGTTTAGGTTAAAACAATAAACTCCAGGTCAGTCATGTGACTGGTGTGAGAACTAAAACAGTTATTTATCTTTATTTTCAAAGTATGGTAAATCAAGGGACCACGCCGTATAACACGGAACGGGTTTCCTCCCAAGAACACCAGTGCATAAAACAACAGCGCAATGCTAAATAAAGAAAAATGAAGCTATTATAAGACCCAGGTCCCATCACACAATGCAACGCAAGCCGGAGGATAGGGTTTTTACCTTATAATAGCTAAGAATGCTTGATACGTTTAAAACAAATCATTTGATACTATTATAAGTGCATATTGTATAAAACATCTTCAAATCATAAGTATCAATCATAGACGGCATAAGCGCCCCATCCCACTATGTCGCCATACTAGGCTCTACAAATAAAACCGAAATACACGTATCGGAAATTGGATTTCCATCATGGTGGCTCCTGATTCGAAAGATCGATTGCGTAGTGCAATTCCCCACGGCTTACGTCCCAGCAAGAGAAAACACCGCTTACTCTATATATCCTTGAGCACTAAGCTCATCTCGGTCGACCGAATCCACGACACCACTAAGGTGCCCATCCACTAAAAAGCATACCGATCAAACCATCAGTTTACCACCATAACGGGATGTGAGGCTTGCGAATCAACGCTATACACAAAGCCATGCTATATTAAAGTTGCGCTTTGATCATCATCCACCAAACTTTGCTTTTCAATAAAAGTCTGGATCACTGCATCTCAGCATGCCACACTATCAATCCATATCGTACCACTGATTTCTGCCAATATATAACCTCTGAGCTCGTATGTCTCAGAGAAGGGCGTTAAGCAAGAGAATAAATTCTCTGCCGCCAAACAGATATATATTTAGCAGAGATCAACGAATACAATATAAAGGAATACAATGTCGGACACACCATCCATTTACAAGTCCGTTCTAGGTCTGAACGAAACCGGAGGCACTTTCCTCGCATATCCGTCGATCTCCAAGTATGTCTGAACGACCACCAACTGATTCCCTCATCTTGGGTGTACAGCCCAATCAAGATCATCAGTAATCACCTAAATGATGTGAAGACTTTCGGTCTTCGACCACCGTCATTATCTTCGACTTATCGTCGAATCGGTTATTCGGAATGGGTATAAACCCGGCCTTTCCGAACAACCCGCGTATATTATAAACAATTGTTACACAAACACAACATACGCCTCATTCCAATTCAGCAGTCACTAAATTTCACGTTCTTAGGGAAAGGTTCCCATTAATTTTATCAAAGATAAATTCTTTAAAATTAATTCTTTGATCTTCCTTTGGATGTCATTTCAAACCAAATTATGGTTTTCCAAACTAGTCGGGATTAGCGAACCACACCGAAGTAATTATTTATTTTATTTCCCAATCCCAACCTATTCATCCCATGAAGCAAAACTGGTAATACTTCATATCTAACACCACGGTGTTATCGGTAAATTCAATTACCATTTCACGTTCAAATCTAATTAAAGATTTAACTATCGCCTGGAGCAAAACTGGTGATACTCCATTCTCGATCTTTTCAATCTAATTAAAGATTCATTAAAACTCCACTTAGTTTTAATCTTTAACTGGGTTAAAGAATCAGTGTCATTTTAAAATACGGTTCACTATAAACCCAAAATCACATTACATTACAATCAGACCCTAACCATAAATTAGCAAGTGAGCAATTTCCTAAGTATTGACCCCGAAGGCCGAAACCAACATCAGATCAATACCCCAGAAACCATTCAACTTAACTAATCTCCAGTTAGTTTCTGATTTTCTTAACTCCTTTGGATCTAAGAATAGTATTATTAAAGATACCATTCACGACAACCCAAAATCACATTAGATATTAAATACAAGGCTCTGAATAGAAAATATATGGGCTTATATTCAATATCAAATTCTACGACCAACAAATATCGTATTGGAAATAACGATATAAATATATCTTTCAAATTTCCACAACAATATCTGTATAATCACGAAATCCAACATCGAAATATTCCGAAGACAATTTCGATTCAAATCCATTTCCAATCAATATATTGGAAATCCTGATTACTTTTAAAACCCTTTCAAATCAAATTTATTTATTTAAAAATAAATAGAATTTTAATTCTAGTTCAAAACTAGTTCATTTCGATAAAAATCTATTTTTATCTTTTCAAATATGGAGTTTTTCATCCCAATTTTTCCCAAATCATTTCTTATGATTTTACACAAATTATTGATATTTTTAATAATTTTATCAAGGCCTGTACAGTCGATTTCCATGAACGGCCATCGAACTGCACTTACAACGACCTTTTCCAAATTTGTTTTGGACATAATTCCATATCCAACCGTTAGATTTCAAATTTCTAATATTCTTTAGAAAGCTCTTTTCGATACGAACCCAACGGTTCCGGTTTTAGGAGAATCCGACGGTCGGATCTCCCGCAATGTCCGTTCGAAGTCAATGGTCGAAATTCACGAACTACCGCGGCGCGGCGCGTTCTATTCAGGCCATTATATATATAATATATATATTATATATATTTCGTCGATTTCCTTTTTAAAACGAATTTTATAAATCATTTCAAATTTGTTTCAAAAACAATTTCAACCTTTATTTCAAATTCAAATCAAAATTGAAATTTTCCTTATAAATTCTTTTTCCATTCACTTCTATTTGATTTCAATTCAAATCGATTTCAATTCTATTTCAATTCGTTTTCAATTGAATTCAATTCAAATTCATTTTCTATTCAATTCAATTCGAATTCGTTTTCTATTTAATTCAATTCAAATTCATTTTCTATTCAATTCAAATTCGTTTTCTATTCAATTCGAATTCGTTTTCTATTCAAGTCTTTTCAATTTCGTTTTCTATTCAATTCAATTCAAATTCATTTTCTATTCAATTCAAATTCGTTTTCTATTCATTTCGAATTCGATTTCTATTAAATTCAATTCAAATTCGTTTTCTATTAAATTCAATTCGAATTCGTTTTCTATTCAATTCAAATTCGTTTTCTATTCAATTCAATTCAAATTCATTTTCTATTCAATTCAAATTCGTTTTCTATTATATTTGAATTCGTTTTCTATTAAATTCAATTCAAATTTGTTTTCTATTAAATTCAATTCGAATTCGTTTTCTATTCAATTCAATTCAAAATCGTTTTCTATTCAATTCAATTCAAATTCATTTTCTATTCATTTCAAATTCGTTTTCTATTCAATTCAAATTCGTTTTCTATTCAATTCAAATTCGTTTTCTATTAAATTCAATTCGAATTCGTTTTCTATTCAATTCAATTCAAATTCGTTTTCTATTCAATTCTTTTCAAAATATCAGATCTTGAAATCACTTTCGATATTCATTATAAAATGAATAAAATCAATATAAATATCGTTCACGTCAAAATGGCGTCAATCTAATCAACACGGCTTCATATATTTCTATTTTCAAATATTCTATTCAAATATTTCTATTTCAAATATTTCTATTTCAAATATTTCTATTCAAATATTTCTATTTCAAATATTTCTGTTTCAAATATTTCTATTCAAATATTTCTATTCAAATATTTCTATTTCAAATATTTCTATTTCAACTATTGAATGAAGCCCAATCAATTACCATATAATGTTAATTATATGGATTTTCTACAACACATGTATACAATAACAACGATGAAAAATCAACCATCATCCAAAGTGCATTCTACACTGTATAAGCATCGAATATAAATATTTAACGCTCATAACAGTCTGTCAATCAATCGATCGACATACAACTAACTATTGGGATTAGTGTATGTCATATATCATCCCAATACCCGTGTGGGGTTTCAAACAATCAAACACAGATTTTATTTGTGCAGTTAGGCGATGTGTAAAATTTATCGTCCCAATCAATATCAGTCAAAGGTGTGTATATAAACAAATCGTCAGATTTGTTTATTTTTATTTCATTTTACATACACGTTAAAAATTATATTTTTAACTATTTAAAACTATGTAAATATTTTGTTTCATTTCATTTCACATCACTCAATCAACTACACATCAAAATCTAACAAACAAGCATACATGCCGTCCATGGTCTGTGGACGACGGGTGTCGGGTGCTACTAAACACCGTCTGCATCCTAGTATATATTTCAACTATAAATAAAATTAAAAAGTGAGAAATTCTCACCTAAAGCTAAATCCAACGCCTCGATGCTTCTCTGTAGAAAATCTTCGCCACTCGCCCTTTGTCACTTTCTTTGCCCGTATTCTCTACATATGTAAAAATCACATTTTTACTTCGCTATTCAATATATAAAAATCGAATTTTTACTTCGCTATACAATATATAAAAATCGAATTTTTACTTCGCTATACAATATATAAAAATCAAATTTTTACTTCGCTATTCAATATATAAAAATCGAATTTTTACTTCGCTATACAATATATAAAAATCGAATTTTTACTTCGCTATACAATATATAAAAATCTAATTTTTACTTCGCTATACAATATATAAAAATCGAATTTTTACTTCGCTATTCAATATATAAAAATCGAATTTTTACTTCGCTATTCAATATATAAAAATCAAATTTTTTACTTCGCTATTCTATATATAAAAATCGAATTTTTACTTCGCTATTCAATATATAAAAATCGAATTTTTACTATTTTAAAAATCTAATATTTTCTATTAAAAATCTAATCTTTTCTATTTAAAAATCTCTACTATATTTGCTATTCAGACGAGTAAAAATCATTCCTTTTACACATTAAAAATCACTCCTTTCTCATAATAAAAAAATCTAAATTTTTTTTAATACAAAAATCTAAACTTTCCTATTTTATTTAAATATACAAAATCTGATTTTTTCCTACCATAAAAATCTAACTATTTAAAAGAAAATAATGAAAATAAATAATGATAAATAAATAAAAAAAGAACTTACAGGGGGCTTTTTCTAACGAGGGGGGGGGGTTCAGAGGTGTGTGGATCGAAGAGGCTAGGGGAGGAGAGACTGCGAGGTGGAGGAAGGAGGAGAAAGAGTGCGGTGGTGGCGCTCGTGGACTGGGGTTGCGTAGGTTTTGGGCTCGGAGGGCTTAGGGTTTCAGGAAACGACAGAGGGAGGAGGGCTTAGGCGTCGTCGATGGCAGGGGTGGGGGTCGGAGGCGGCTAACGTTGGCGGTGGGCCACGGGGAAGGGCGCGATGTTTAATTGTTTTTTTCTTATCTGAATCGGGTTTGGGGAAATGGGGGGGGGGGGGCAGCGGTTTTGAAGGGGGAGGAGAGATATTTTTTTTTATTTAATTAATTTCAAAAAGTTGACTTTTTCATACGACCTCTAAACGAGGCCCGTCGCCTGTCGTCCATAGCGTATTACCCCCATTCCGAACACAATGGGATATGTATCGTAGGCTGATTCGATCGTTTCGATCTGTTTTCGTTGAAATCAACATATACTCTATATATTGAATTTGAACGCGTATTTCAATTTACCGGGGTCACATACGAACTCTAAAAATTCCATAAAAATATTTTCTAGCTTCGTATTGATGATATGGTCCTAACAAAACTAGTTTCGTCGAATTCCGAGACCGTTGGAAAAATGGCCATTTTCCAGTCGATTGAAATCAACTAAAACTGGTCAAACGCATTTTCCTTTGCCACGCTCACATATTGATTCGAAAAATTATGAAATTTGAAACCTAGCAACAATTTGACACTGCGGATCCAACAAAAGTGGTTTCGTCGAAATCCGAGGTCGTTTGCAAAATTTCCATTTTTAAGGGCCTGAATTCCATAGCGACTATTCAGAATTTTCAACTGGACATATCTTTTTATCCCCGCTATGAAATTTCAATTTTTCGGATTCATTGGAAAGATATTCACAATTAAATTCCATTATTTTTGGTTTCACTAAAATCCGGTTTATTTTGCACCCGGTACATTCATTTGAAGTTTGAAATCGAATTATCGAACTACCGCGCCATTTTCAATTCCTTTTATAATTATATATAATTATTTATATTCTAACGACGAACTATATAACTATATACGTTCAAATTCTATTCAAAATAAATTTCTCGTCAATATTATTTAAAATAATTAATTTTAAATAATCAAAATTCGCTAAAATTGCCAAAATAAAAATTTTAAACTGGCCTGGATTTTCGGGTTGTTACAATCTCCCCCACTTAAAACTTTTCGTCCCCGAAAAGGAACAAAGTCGAAAGTGGTTTGATTAATCAACTCTACGTTCGATCTTGCTTCCATTCTCCAACTTTTCAGTTTCTGAGAATTTTCAAATTTTTCAAAAATTTGGCTAACACCCGGAATTTTCGAAAAATTTCGCCATAGCCTCCCCTGCACCGGGAGCCACGGGAAAATCCCGAAATTGCCATATTGGCCTTCTGATCTCAAAAAGAAAAAGAAAAAGCCAAGCGGCTAGCCAATAGGCTCATAAAATCATCATCACCCAAACAAAACAGTAAATTATGATAAACATGTACCTATTTGTCGGGCAAACAAATTTTATTCTCTGCTCTAGCCTCCTTGCTATGACCTGTTCAATGTAAGTACATGTATATGCAAGCAAATGCAATAAATTTTCAATACAACTCGCTTTTTGGTACAATTTGACTAAATGATTTAAATTTTAATTAATCAAACAACACAACCATCAATCAATTAGTGGGTTATCGTTTCAAATTCATAACTTTGATATATAGTCAAAAATCACATTTTTGATGCCAAATCACAATAATAAGCCCTATCTAATTTTGGATCTCACACCAGTCAATAGGAAATATATAGACGTCCCACCTTCGTCACTCGAACATAAATACTGATGATGCGATCGCTATCATTAGAATTACCCCCGAACGACTACAGTGCGATTCTATATCTATCCAGTATATTAAAACTTCAAATACACGCGGATCAGACGTATACGCAAAGTCTATATATACTGGACTATCCAAATTCAAACATAATAACTAATCAAATACGAATAATTTATTCAAATTTTCAAAACAAAATTCGTTTTCATTTCCAAAAATATACTCTTCACACTCGTTCTAGGATACTACTGATCCCATCTCTAACGAGTCATTCCATTGGATATTACTAATCCAATATCTGATGAATTCTTTCGTATGGTTCTAATGTGTCTTGTTCTCTGAGCTTTGTAAACCAAAGCTCTGATACCAACTGTGAAAACCCGTAACTTCCCCGGTGAGGAGAGCGCGGATAGTTCGAGAACAAGCTACAACAGAACGTAGACGAAAGAACAGTTCATTGTATATTACAACAATGCACCAGAATACAAGAATATACAGAGTATAAATGAATATTACACAGAAATATCAGAGATTTAAATTACATTTAAATACATAGCAATGGAAAATAATACAATACACAACTAGAAGAGATATACGGATACAAAGCTTTCCGGATATCATTCCAGCTGTAAACCAGGATCCTGTGAATATAAATCTGCAAAACCAAAACTACTAGCTGCCCGTGTCGAAAATAAGGGCACCCAGAGTTTAGGTTAAAACAATAAACTCCAGGTCAGTCAAGTGACTGGTGTGAGAACTAAAACAGTTATTTATCTTTATTTTCAAAGTAAGGTAAATCAAGGGACCACGCCGTATAACACGGAACGGGTTTCCTCCCAAGAACACTAGTGCATAAAACAACAGCGCAATGCTAAATAAAGAAAAATGAAGCTATTATAAGACCCAGGTCCCATCACACAATGCAACGCAAGCCGGAGGATAGGGTTTTTACCTTATAATAGCCAAGAATGCTTGATACGTTTAAAAAAAATCATTTGATACTATTATAAGTGCATATTGTATAAAACATCTTCAAATCATAAGTATCAATCATAGACGGCATAAGCGCCCCATCCCACTATGTCGCCATACTAGGCTCTACAAATAAAACCGAAATACACGTATCGGAAATTGGATTTCTATCATGGTAGCTCCTGATTCGAAAGATCGATCGCGTAGTGCAATTCCCCACGGCTTACGTCCCAGCAAGAGAAAACACCGTAATGCACATCCGCACTTTTGGGACCAGAGTATCACCGCGGCTTACGTCGCAGCAAGGGAAAACACCGCTTACTCTATATATCCCTAAGCACTAAGCTCATCTCGGTCGACCGAATCCACGACACCACTAAGGTGCCTATCCACTAAAAAGCATATTGATCAAACCATCAGTTTACCACCATACCGGGATGTGAGGCTTGCGAATCAACGTTATACACAAAGCCATGCTATATTAAAGCTGCGCTTTGATCATCATCCACCAAACTTTGCTTTTCAACAAAAGTCTGGATCACTGCATCTCAGTATGCCACACTATCAATCCATATCGTACCACTGATTTCTGCCAATATATAACCTCTGAGCTCATATGTCTCAGAGAAGGGCGTTAAGCAAGAGAATAAATTCTCCGCCGCCAAACAGATATATATTTAGCAGAGATCAACGAATACAATATAAATGAATACAATGTCAGACACACCACCCATTTACAAGTCCGTTCTAGGTCTGAACGAAACCGGAGGCACTTTCCTCGCATATCCGTCGATCTCCAAGTACGTCTGGACGACCACCAACTGATTCCCTCATCTTGGGTGTACAGCCCAATCAAGATCATCAGTAATCACCCAAACGATGTGAAGACTTTTGGTCTTCGACCACCGTCATTATCTTCGACTTATCGTCGAATCGGTTATTCGGAATGGGTATAAACCCGGCTTTTCCGAACAACCCGCGTATATTATAAACAATTGTTACACAAACACAACATACGCCTCATTCCAATTCAGCAGTCACTAAATTTCACGTTCTTAGGGAAAGGTTCCCATTAATTTTATCAAAGATAAATTCTTTAAAATTTATTCTTTGATCTTCCTTTGGATGTCATTTCAAACCAAATTATGGTTTTCCAAACTAGTCGGGATTAGCGAACCACACCGAAGTAAATATTTATTTTATTTCCCAATCCCAACCTATTCATCCCATGAAGCAAAACTGGTAATACTTCATATCATACACCACGGTGTTATCGGTAAATTCAATTACCATTTCACGTTCAAATCTAATTAAAGATTTAACTATCGCCTGGAGCAAAACTGGTGATACTCCATTCTCGATCTTTTCAATCTAATTAAAGATTCATTAAAACTCCACTTAGTTTTAATCTTTAACTGGGTTAAAGAATCAGTGTCATTTTAAAACACGGTTCACTATAAACCCAAAATCACATTACATTCCAATCAGACCCTAACCATAAATTAGCAAGTGAGCAATTCCCTAAGTATTGACCCCGAAGGCCGAAACCAACATCAGATCAATACCCCAGAAACCATTCAACTTAACTAATCTCCAGTTAGTTTCTGATTTTCTTAACTCCTTTGGATATAAGAACAGTATTATTAAAGATACCATTCACGACAACCCAAAATCACATTAGATATTAAATACAAGGCTCTGAATAGAAAATATATCGGCTTATATTCAATATCAAATTCTACGACCAACAAATATCGTATTGGAAATAACGATATAAATATATCTTTCAAATTTCCACAACAATATCTGTATAATCACGAAATCCAACATCAAAATATTCTGAAGACAATTTCGATTCAAATCCATTTCCAATCAATATATTGGAAATCCTGATTACTTTTAAAACCCTTTCAAATCAAATTTATTTATTTAAAAATAAATAGAATTTTAATTCTAGTTCAAAACTAGTTCATTTCGATAAAAATCTATTTTTATCTTTTCAAATATGGAGTTTTTCATCCCAATTTTTCCCAAATCATTTCTTATGATTTTACACAAATTATTCATATTTTTAATAATTTTATCAAGGCCTGTACAGTCGATTTCCATCAACGGCCATCGAACTGCACTTACAACGACCTTTTCCAAATTTGTTTTGGACATAATTTCAAATCCAACCATTAGATTTCAAATTTCTAATATTCGTTAGAAAGCTCTTTTCGAAACGAACCCAACGGTTCTGGTTTTAGGAGAATCCGACGGTTGGATCTCCCGCAATGTCCGTTCGAAGTCAATGGTCGAAATTCACGAACTACCGCGGCGCGGCGCGTTCTATTCCGGCCATTATATATATATAATATATATATTATATATATTTCGTCGATTTCCTTTTTAAAACGAATTTTATAAATCATTTCAAATTTGTTTCAAAAAAATTTCAACCTTTATTTCAAATTCAAATCAAAATTGAATTTTTCCTTATAAATTCTTTTTCCATTCACTTCTATTTGATTTCAATTCAAATCGTTTTCAATTCTATTTCAATTCGTTTTCAATTGAATTCAATTCAAATTCGTTTTCTATTCAATTCAATTCGAATTCGTTTTCTATTCAATTCAATTCAAATTCATTTTCTATTCAATTCAAATTCGTTTTCTATTCAATTCGAATTCGTTTTCTATTCAATTCAATTCAAATTCGTTTTCTATTAAATTCAATTCGAATTCGTTTTCTATTCAATTCTTTTCAAATTCGTTTTCTATTCAATTCAAATTCATTTTCTATTCAATTCAAATTCGTTTTCTATTCAATTCGAATTCGTTTTCTATTAAATTCAATTCAAATTCATTTTCTATTAAATTCAATTCGAATTCGTTTTCTATTCAATTCAATTCAAATTCGTTTTCTATTCAATTCAATTCAAATTCATTTTCTATTCAATTCAAATTCGTTTTCTATTCAATTCGAATTCGTTTTCTATTAAATTCAATTCAAATTCATTTTCTATTAAATTCAATTTGAATTCTTTTTCTATTCAATTCAATTCAAAATCGTTTTCTGTTCAATTCAATTCAAATTCATTTTCTATTCAATTCAAATTCGTTTTCTATTCAATTCAAATTAGTTTTTTATTCAATTCAATTCACATTCGTTTTCTATTAAATTCAATTCGAATTCGTTTTCTATTCAATTCAATTCAAATTCGTTTTCTGTTTAATTCTTTTCAAAATATCAGATCTTGAAATCACTTTCGATATTCATTATAAAATGAATAAAATCGATATAAATATCGTTCACGTCAAAATGGCGTCAATCTAATCAACACGGCTTCATATATTTCTATTTTCAAATATTCTATTCAAATATTTCTATTTCAAACATTTCTATTTCAAATATTTCTATTCAAATATTTCTATTTCAAATATTTCTATTTCAAATATTTCTATTCAAATATTTCTATTCAAATATTTCTATTTCAAATATTGAATGAAGCCCAATCAATTACCATATAATGTTAATTATATGGATTTTCTACAACACATGTATACAATAACAACTATGAAAAATCAACCATCATCCAAAGTGCATTCTACACTGTATAAGCATCGAATATAAATATTTAACGCTCATAACAGTCTGTCAATCAATCGATCGACATACAACTAACTATTGGGATTAGTGTATGTCATATATCATCCCAATACCCGTGTGGGGTTTCAAACAATCAAACATAGATTTTATTTGAGCAGTTGGGCGATGTGTAAAATTTATCATTCCAATCAATATCAGTCAAAGGTGTGTATATAAACAAATCGTCTGATTTGTTTATTTTTATTTCATTTTACATACACGTTAAAAATTATATTTTTAACTATTTAAAACTATGTAAATATTTTGTTTCATTTCATTTCACATCACTCAATCAACTACACATCAAAATCTAACAAACAAGCAAACAAGCCGTCCATGGTCTGTGGACGACGGGTGTCGGGTGCTACTAAACACCGTCTGCATCCTAGTATATATTTCAACTAGAAATAAAATTAAAAAGTGAGAAATTCTCACCTAAAGCTAAATCCAACGCCTCGATGCTTCTTTGTAGAAAATCTTCGCCACTCGCCCTTTGTCACTTTCTTTGCCCGTATTCTCTACATATGTAAAAATCACATTTTTACTTCGATATTCAATATATAAAAATCGAATTTTTACTTCGCTATACAATATATAAAAATCGAATTTTTACTTCGCTATACAATATATAAAAATCGAATTTTTACTTCGCTATACAATATATAAAAATCGAATTTTTACTTCGCTATACAATATATAAAAATCAAATTTTTACTTCGCTATACAATATATAAAAATCAAAATTTTACTTCGCTATACAATATATAAAAATCGAATTTTTACTTCGCTATTCAATACATAAAAATTGAATTTTTACTTCGCTATTCAATATATAAAAATCAAATTTTTACTTCGCTATTCTATATATAAAAATCGAATTTTTACTTCGCTATTCAATATAAAAAATCGAATTTTTACTATTTTAAAAATCTAATATTTTCTATTAAAAATCTAATCTTTTCTATTTAAAAATCTCCACTATATTTGCTATTCAGATGAGTAAAAATCAATTCTTTTACACATTAAAAATCACTCCTTTCTCATAATAAAAATATCTAAATTTTTCCTAATACAAAAATCTAAACTTTCCTATTTTATTTAAATATACAAAATCTGATTTTTTCCTACCATAAAAATCTAACTATTTAAAAGAAAATAATGAAAATAAATAATGATAAATAAATAAAAAGAACTTACAGGGGGCTTTTTCTAACGAGGGGGGGGGGTTCAGAGGTGCGTGGATCGAAGAGGCTAGGGGAGGAGAGGGGAGACTGCGAGGTGGAGGAAGAAGGAGGAGAAAGAGTGCGGTGGTGGCGCGCGTGGACTGGGGTTGCGTAGGTTTTGGGCTCGGAGGGCTTAGGGTTTCAGGAAACGACAAAGGAAGGAGGGCTTAGGCGTCGTCGATGGCAGGGGTGGGGGTGGTTGGCGGCTAACGTCGGCGGTGGGCCACGGGGAAGGGCGCGATGTTTAATTGTTTTTTTTCTTTTTTTTCTCATCTGAATCGGGTTTTGGGAAATGGGGGAGGGCAGCGGTTTTGAAGGGGGAGGAGAGATATTTTTTTTATTTAATTAATTTCAAAAAGTTGACTTTTTCATACGACCTCTAAACGAGGCCCACCGCCTGTCGTCCATAGCGTATTACCCCCATTCCGAACACAATGGGATATGTATCGTAGGCTGATTCGATCGTTTCGATCTGTTTTCGTTGAAATCAACATATACTCTATATATTGAATTTGAACGCGTATTTCAATTTACCGGGATCACATACGAACTCTAAAAATTCCATAAAAATATTTTCTAGCTTTGTATTGACGATACAGTCCTAACAAAACTAGTTTCGTCAAATTCCGAGACCGTTGGAAAAATGGCCATTTTCCAGTCGATTAAAATCAACTAAAACTGGTCAAACGCGTTTTCCTTTGCCACACTCACATATTGATTCGAAAAATTATGAAATTTGAAACCTAGCAATAATTTGACACTGCACTACACCACAATGGCCAATTGGCGACTCTTATTTTTTTCAACTGCCAACACTTATATGTGTTGTAGACTATAGACACTTATATGTGTTGCAGTAGGAAAAATGTGTCACCAAAAATGTGCCAACACTTTTATGTGTTGTATTGCTTGGCCATGTCTTCTTTTGTAAGGGCAAAAGGGTAACTTGTCGCATATAACCCTAATTGATGTTCAACGCATAACTTACTGACACTTAACTCTTTTCAGGCCGCTCCAACCCCAAATACGCTTAGAAAACAAACGCAAAGCAATTAAAATCATCGTTCTCATCAACATCAGAGGAAATCGAAAATTGAAATCTACGATTAAAGAATGGACTTCGAATTGGTGCTTGTAGGAATTGGGGATTCGAATCACGGTGGCTTCTAGGAATCACGATTTGAGGTAAAAATTCGATTTCACTTCTTGGAATCACGATTTGTATGAATCAGATTTGTATGGACCATGTTTTTTTAACCTTGCTCAATCTAATTTTGTCTGTTTTGATGATGTATGATTATATAAAATGGTTATAGGGCATAAAAACTTGGTGGCTAATTTCAATTATTTACACAGTTTGTACATATCAGAGAACTTTGCCTGGTTTTGAACCAAATAGATTTTGCAGTATAGTTTTGATCAATATGAAATTATAATATGTTATTTATTCATAAGTAACACATTTATCTGCTGAAAGTTCAATTCTATATGCATTATATCATTACATTCTGAATAAAAAGCACTTGGTGATTCATTGCTCATTCTGAAATACGTTATTAGTTCTGAATAAAGATTTTGTGCCAGCTCATTTGGTTTCTGTACAATACTTGAGAAAAATCTTCAAAACTAAAATGAAAAATTGAAGACTGTAGTGTAAAGATAATATACTTCAACACTTTTTTACAAAAAAAATGAGATTGATACAAAACCGCACGTTATTTGTATTTCAGTTTAAACTTAAAAGAACGACAGTGATGCAAAAAAATGAGAGTGATACTCGATAATGATTGTTATTTATTTATTACTAGGTTTATGAGGTTTTATAGCGTTTATTTCTCTACGAAAAGTAATTACAAAGGGGGGCACCTTTAATTTTCAACGGTCTACATGCAAGCTCATTGAAGAGGCATTTTTGCGTTGGTTGAGGATTTAACAGCATTTTTCTTCTTCTAAATATGTGATTCTCGTAAGCTTACTTTCCCATGTTCTTTCAAATTATCGACATTTTGTGCCATATCTTGTAGCTTGATTTTCAACTAGTAAAGGCACAAATAACATACCCGTGCAAAATGAACACCTACAGAAAACATTTGTATGGTAACTAACGGATGTAAGATTGAGAAAGTCATCATTTGATTTCTAACATAAAAAAATGGAGTGACAAACAAAATAGAAAAAAAATGTTTTAATGAGCTGTTGTACAGCTGAAAACAGGGAGCATCAGTGCAACAATCATGCGCTTGGTTCAAGCTCACATTTGTAATCTTGATGAATCACAAATGGATAAGATTTTTTGCAGTACAAATACATGTAGTAAAAGGACAGAATTTAAAATCTTCAATTGTCCCACCGAGTTATGACTTGAACCTAACTTATTGTAAACTGCTTCAAACGTTTTGATAGAAAACTATTCTAGCCGCATTAAATATATATAGTAAATGACATCAATGTAACATTAAAAAAAGGTGGAACATGATAAATCCATTATAACATGGCCAAGTTGAGAAATGCGTATACATCCATAAATAGTGCAACTGCGCTTGAAAGTGCAGCCAATGCAATTAGATTACAACAAAATTGCTAAAAATGATTTTGCAATGTGAAATAATTTCAAAATTAAGGACTGAAAGAACAAGAAAATAAAAACATTACCATTTAGCCTAAGCGCATTTTTTAATACAATTGATAAATTAACTTTTTTATACAGAAGTTTATATTAGTAAAATTCTTCATTTGTTGGGTCATAAGAAAAAGAAGTTATATAAGTAGTTGTAAAAAAAGGTGATACAGAAGTTGTAAAAAATCAGTCTGTGACTTAAAATAGCCGAGAGCGAGGGTCTTGGAATATTTCGTAGGACTTGGAAATAATAAGTGAGAGAAGTGTGAAAGTCGCCATAAAAATATGATAAGGACTACACGCATATGACTATCAGTCAAGGATCAACGAAAATGAAATGCAATAAAGATTACTCCTCAATATTACGGGCAAGTTGCACTATACATATGTTTCTCTTTACTTCAAAAAAAAAACATGCTGGGATAACTTATGTTAAACTATTGTAGTTTAACTGGGATAACTTATCAAATGCTCGTTCCATGTATTTATTTTTGCTTCTTAAAAGGTTGTTTTTGGTGGATTTTTGCTTTGAAAAAACATGCGGAAACGTTAGCTATGTAAACCTTTTTTTTGTCTCTAATATAAACCGTTAGTCTATGCAAAAAAACATTCTAACATACGAAAAAAATAAGTAAATAGGAAATGACCAGAAGTCATCCAAACTATTAAGTAATTAAATAATTTATTTAATATTGTGCACTTAAGTTACCTATATTACCATGTGTCATCCCTGCATAGAAGCTTTAATGAACAGAGTGCGTGTTACTGTTTGGTGAGCGTGTGCCTCTCTATACATGCACATTGAGGAAAGCACCTCAACTATCCTTTATTTTCAGCTACAAGCCTTTAATAGTTCCAGGGAAATCAATTATGTGCACTTTTATAGTTTCTTACATGTAAAATCTGTTCTGTGGTTCTCTGAAATATATAAAGTTATCATTCAAATATAGCATGCAATTCATTTCTGAATTCATTCTTTTTCTTCCTTTTTTAAATATAGTAAGTTCTCATTCAAATATAGCATGTAAAATCTAATGTACCATTTATTGTTCCTGCAGTTCTCATTCGCTTATTTTTTCTGCACCTCATCATATTGTGTCTGCTCCCTTCATTGGATTTCAGTTTCAGGTGCGTATGTGTATTGAATATTTCAGTTTTAGATGCGTATATATTAGTTATATTTAGGTTTGTTGCTATTATATATATATTGGTGGTTGGATTTCCCGCAGTATCATTAGCGGATGCCCGCGGTACCATTAGCGGATGAATACCCTATGCGCCCCACGCTATGATAGTGGATGACCTTCATACCGCGATATCCTGCCTTGAAGCAGGATGGGTATTATTTATGTTAGCTAACATATGTGGATGCAGGAAAACAGGTTGGAGGGATCCAGCTGGATTCCTCAAAATTTAGTATTTGTTTGATTTCATATTTTAGTTTATTCTATTTCCTTTGTTATTTCACATATTAAATGTAATCTAAATTGTGTTGGTAGCTGCCGTTATCTTTGTTCAATAAATCATGTAGGTTCTAGGAGAATTTTTAATCATTAGATCATCACACTTTTTAATAATTTTTTGTAATTTAAAATGCATTTATACAAGAGATTTTTCTTTCTGAACAAGTTAGATAAATTTTGACGACTGTAGTGTTTGCAGGTCTTTGTTGTTGTTTTATGATTTTATCATGCATGTATATAGATCTATATAAGTGTCATTCTGATGTATGGCCCCATTTATCTTAGTAAAAATATTTCTTGTGAATACTACTAATAAATAGTTAATTAGTTTAATAATATTTCTTATTGCAGGTTAAGAAAAATCCGGAGGTGAACGTTACGAGGACAATGGTTTGGAAGGCGGGACATAAAAATAAGAAAACTGGACAAGTTATTCCATCAGCAGCAAAAACCTATGTAAGTTTAATAATATTCCATTGCTATGTTTATGGGTTTCATTATCATCTATGAAGTGTTTACTGCCTAGTGCGAAGTTTCATTCGAGTTATTCACATGATTTTTATGCCTGCATTCATTATCAGTGCCTTAACTTGTAATCCTTGCTCGGTCAACTCACATCAGTCATCACAAGCTAACTTGACAACCATATAAGTTGAATTTTAAATTTTTGAGGCAGATTCTTTATTTTAGTCATGTTATTTTAACTACCAGATTTTTATTAAGACACTCAAGTGTTATTAAAATTTATTTCTAAAATTACATAACATTCCAAATACAAAAAAGGCAATTACAATTGCTCAGTTTCGGTTTTGAGTCGAAACTGAAACTGAATGGTCAGTTTCGGTTTCGACTCGAAACTGAAACTGACTTCAGTTTCAGTTTCGACTCGAAACTGAAACTGACTTCAGTTTCACTTTCGACTCGAAACTGAAACTGAATGCTCAGTTTCGGTTTCGACTCGAAACTGACTTCAGTTTCACTTTTGACTCGAAACTGACTTCAGTTTCGGTTTCGACTCGAAACTGACTTCAGTTTCACTTCGGTATGAAGCAAGAGTGCTATTTTCTTAGTTGTCTGATATAATTTTTGTATTCATTTTCTTCATATATTATATTTGAAAATGGGACGCATCTTTAAAACGTCTATTGTACTGTTTGAATATTAATTTTATGCATATGTTTAAATTGAACAAAAAAATGTTGAGCTGATGATTGCTTATTATTCAATTTGATTATTTGTTAAATTCAGTTCTTAATTTTGTATTCATTTCTATTTACACTACAATGTTCAGTTATTATTTATATGAAATGGATCCCTGCTACTAGGAGCAATTTAACTTTTCTTTGATCAATATGTTACTATACATGGAAGAGTTCTAGTTATAAATTGTGTACGAGCACAAAGAAATAACAATTATTTTCATGCAAGAATTTGTTTTTTTTGCATTCGAGTTTTGTTGCTCATTCAAATCAACGTTCTATGTTCATTTTCTTCACAGTTGGTTGACTGAGTTACTTCAGTATTCAATTTCTCATACTACTTGAACAGATTTTCATCATTCTTTATAAAGCAAATTTTGCCTTGATCAGTCAAACAGATCGCTTCCTTTTTCTTATTAAATAACCGTAGTATCCATGTAGAACTTGATTAATTTTGTATCATAATCAACTGAGTTTGGAAAACCAAGTTTGCAACTCAGTTTAGCAAACTGAGTTGCAAACTCAGTTTTTGCAACTTCGCAAAGCCAAAGCTTATCCAGTCGAAACTGAAACTGAATAATGCTCAGTTTCGGTTTCGAGTCGAAACTGAAACTGACTTCAGTTTCACTTTCGACTCGAAACCGAAACTGAGCATTCAGTCTCAGTTTCGGTTTCGACTCGAAACTGAAACTGGATGCTCAGTTTCAGTTTCGATCGAAACTGAAACTGAATGCTCAGTTTCGGTTTCGAGTCGAAACTGAAACTGACTTCAGTTTCAGTTTCGATCGAAACTGAAACTGAATGCTCAGTTTCGGTTTCGAGTCGAAACTGAAACTGACTTCAGTTTCAGTTTCGACTCGAAACTGAAACTGAATGGTCAGTTTCAGTTTCGACTCGAAACTGAAACTGACTTCAGTTTCACTTTCGACTCGAAACTGAAACTGAATTCTCAGTTTCGGTTTCGACTCGAAACTGAAACTGACTTCAGTTTTGGTTTCGACTCGAAACTGAAACTGAATGCTCAGAAACTTGACTTGCAATTTGTTATTTCTGTAAAACTGATTGCGTTTATATTTTGTAGGCACTTGTGGAGGAGGAGGAAAAAAAACAGAATTTGGAATGTAATAGCGACGAGCATGCAAACATGTTTGATTTTGACAATGATCCTATCGCCAAAGTTTTTGGTTCTGACAAAAGGAAAAATTATTGTCGTGCAATTAGCTCCTCTTCTTCCGCAAAGCACGTAAAGATAATGCAAGCATCAAAAGCAATTGCCGACAAGAATAAAAAGGATGATTTTCGTCAATGGTCTAAGGAATTACAAAATCAAGTTGCAAGTCAAGTGGCGAGTCAAGTGTCAATCCAAATCAACGATGCTCTTAAATCCTTTCTTACTATGGTACCGGGATTACAACATAACGTTAATGACGGTGTTATGACGCCTATGACAGAAACCGCTTCTAATTTGGGTAAATCTACACCGAACGTTGGAATTGCTGATTCGGTTATTCCGACAAATGATGTTGGATCATCAACAAAAGGAAAACAATTTGTAATGCTATTATCACCAGATATGAAGGAAGTAGCAAAAGCTTATATTGGTACGCAAACCATGTGTCATTTTAGAGAGATAGTGCCAAATGTTGAGAAAGTTGTTTGGATAACAGAAGTTTTAGATCTGGAAGCACCAATTTACGATGGTCCTCAAAACGGACACTACAAGCTTTGTGAATTTTCAGATGGAGGCTTTGTGATATGGTCCATGTTTCGCCTTCATAATATCTAAAATTCTATGTATCTTTAGTAAAACTTTGTATTGTTTTTTGTAATTTGAACTTGATATTATGGTATTTTGAAATTGAAAGCATTATGCAAAAGTGACATTATTGAATTTGGAATATGGAAGTGTACCAAATACTTTTATTTGAATTGATATGTTGAATTATATATGGAATATGGAAGTGTACCAAATAAGAGTTAGTAGGATTATGATACTGACATTTATAAGTGTTAGCAATGAATATGTTTGTAACACTTATAAGTGTTACCATATATTATGGTTCCAACATTTATAAGCGTTAGCAATGATTATGTTTGTAACACTTATAACTGTTAGCAGTTGGTCTGCTTGTTACACTTATAAGTATGTTTGTAACACTTATAAGTGTTACCATATATTATGGTTCCAACATTTATAAGTGTTAGCAATGATTATGTTTGTAACACTTATAAGTGTTAGCAGTTGGTCTGCTTGTTACACTTATAAGTTGTTTGTAACACTTATAAGTGTTACCATATATTATGGTTCCAACATTTATAAGTGTTAGCAATGATTATGTTTGTAACACTTATAAGTGTTAGCAGTTGGTCTGCTTGTTACACTTATAAGTTGTTTGTAACACTTATAAGTGTTAGCAATGAGTATGTTTGTAACACTTATAAGTGTTAGCAGTTGGTCTGCTTGTAACACTTATAAGTGTTAGGAGTTACTCTGCTTGTAACACTTATAAGTGTTACAGGAAATTCCTCACAGGCCGTTAGTGACACATAAAAGTGTTACAGAAATTATTTGTAACACTTATACTTGTTGGGAATCCACTGTTTTGGTGTAGTGGCTGCGGATCCAACAAAAGTGGTTTCGTCGAAATCTGAAGTCGTTTGCAAAATTTCCATTTTTAAGGGCCTGAATTCCATAACGACTATTCAGAATTTTCAACTGGACATATCTTTTTATCCCCGCAATGAAATTTCAATTTTGCGGATTCATTGGAAAGATATTCACAATTAAATTCCATTATTTTTGGTTTCACTAACATCCGGTTTATTTTGCACCCGGTACATTCATTTGAAGTTTGAAATCGAATTAGCGAACTACCGCGCCATTTTCAATTCCTTTTATAATTATATATAATTATTTATATTCTAACGACGAACTATATAACTATATACGTTCAAATTCTATTCAAAATAAATTTCTCGTCGATATTATTTAAAATAATTCATTTTAAATAATCAAAATTCGCTAAAATTGCCAAAATAAAAATTTTAAACTGGCCCAGATTTTCGGGTTGTTACATCTGAACACATTTAATTTCTAATACTGATCCAATCAAGGTGAGACTCAATTTTAAATAATTAAATCAAGTTAACTATTATTCTCTAGTTATTTAAATCGATTGAACTGTAAATAAACTAGATCTGCGATGTGATGATATTCGAAATGATTGATCTGTTGTTGTGTGATATGTGATGATAGATCTGATAGTCAAAAGTTTAGATCTATGTGTGGCAGTAAATTAGAACCAATTATTTGTTTAAATATTTGGTCGTATTATGTTTGTTGTTACTCTGTGAATCATGGGAAGATAGTTATATACATCACCCTGTTGTATTTGGTTAGACTAGATCTGGTTAGTTTAATGAAATATTGTTATGTGGTTGTTAAATTAAAATATAACAGTATGGTAAAGATTGGGTTTTTACTAAAATCAAGAAGGAAAAGATGACGGTATAGAAAAGAAGAACTTTTTGTTAAAAGTAAAAACATCAGAATTTGTACGTAAAAGAAATTACATTATTTTTAATGTAATTAATGTATGATATTACACCATAAAAGAAATTGTCTTTATTTTTAATGTAATTAAACAATAGAATTTACATTGTAAATTGAAATTACATTTTATTACGTAAATAAAGAGTAGAATTTACATTGTAAATTAAAAGTACATTTTATTATGTAATTAAAGAATAGAATTTACATTGTAAATAAAAAGAACATTTTTATATGTAATTAAAGATTAAGAATTTATATGTTAAATAAAATTTCATTTTTATATGTAATGAAAAAGTAGGAATTTACATGTAAAATAAAATTACATTTTTATATAGAAACTTACATTGCAAATTAAAAAGCAAGATGTGACATGTAATATAAATTACATTTTTAATGTAATTAAAAAGCAGGATTTGACGTGTAATATTAACTACATTTTTAATGTAATTAAAAAGTAGGATTTTATATTGTAAAATAAAAAAAACAAATTAAAAGATAGGAATCTTACATTATAATGTTAATTACATTTTTAATGTAAATAAAAAAAAGAAATTTGACAATGGAATCAAAATTACATTTTTAATGTAATTTATAAAGATAGAATTTTTCACCGTTAATATAATTACATTTGTAATGTAATTAAATAGAAGGTTTTGACAATGTAATTGTGGAATAAGATTTTACCGTTGTGATGTGAATTACAGTTTACATTGTAAATAAAAAGGGAGGATTTTACATTGTAATTAAAAAGGAGATTTTACATTGTAATTAAAGGATAGAATTTTACATTATAATGTCAATTACATTTTTAATGTAATTTAAAAAGAAGATTTTGGCATTGTAAATTATTACATATTTATTGTAACTAAAAGAATGGATTTTCAATGAAATCGTATGAATAAAATTAAAAGAGTAGAACTCAACGTTGAAAAATAATTTACATTTCAATGTAAATAAAGGAATACAGAATGAAATGCAACGTTGAATTATAATTTACGTTTCTATGTAAATAAAAGAATAAAGAAATAAAAGTTACATTTTTAATGTAAATTAGATTAAAGAGAAAGGTTACATTTTTAATGTAATTAGAATAAAAAGAAAAGTTTACATTTTTAATGTACTTAGATTAAAAAGAAAATTTACATTTTCATGTAAATAGAATTTGAAGAAGAAAATTGACATTTTCATGTAAATAGGATTTAAAGAAGAAAATTTACATTTTCATGTAAATGGAACTTAAGGAAGGAAATTTACATTTTAATGAATTGAATTTTCATTAAAAAGATAAAGATAGAAATTTACATTTTTATGTAGATAGATTAGCACAGAAAATTATTAATTTGTTTGTAATGAAAGATTAACAAAGTTATTATTTTTGTAGAATTGAAGTTGACACCAAACTATATTGCATTTTTGTTAGAAATTGAAATGACACAAAAATACTCATTTTTGTTAAATTATAAATGACGCACAAAAATATTCATGTTTGTTGTAATGGAAATGAAACACAAAAATACCTATTTTTATTGTAATTGTAATGATGCATAAAATATACCTTTTTGCATATAGGATGTGAATGCAAGTCGAAATAAAGATCAACATTCTTATGTGCCATGATATTCTATTTAGATAACAATTCTTGTCGTCAGCAAAATATAGTAAAATAAAATACATTTCGCTATGTATTATAAAAATGTAAATAGGTTACGGAAATATAACGTTCTTTACTTGTTATGTTAATCACGATAACGAAATGGACAAAGAGTTATATTTATACATAATTATATATATATATATATATAAATTAAAATTAAACGAATCGAGCGTGGTAGTTCGCATTTTGGCATTGTACTTTTAATTGATTATACCAAAATATCCGACCGTCGGATTTTCCCTAAACTGGAACCGTTAGGTTCGCCTTGGGAAGATCTTTCCAACGATATGAATTGTGTTAAATTCCAACAGTTAGATTTAGCAAAATGTGTAAATCAAATTTAGTTGAAAACAGCGCCAGGGTCGCCCATTGATCCGAAGCGTCGTTAATTTGATTTGAGCTATTTTTATTTATATAAAAATAGCGATAGATCGATATTAAATACAAATAACGATATGAAATGATTTTAAATTATATATAAACGAGGATCATTTGAAAAGTTTGAGTTCAATCTCATTTCAAATGATTACACGTCGATCTAAGTCGAAGAGTTGAAGACGGTACAAGACCGACGATCTTCACGTCGAATGGATGAGTTACCATTGATGCCCGTGATTGGAGTAGCTACCTTGAAGGGGCTACAAATGGTGGCCGTCCAGACTACTTGTTGATTGTTCGGATATGCGAGGTATAAGGTGCCTCCGGTTTCGTTCAGACCCAGAACAGACTTGAAAATGGATTGTATGTCTGACGTTGTATTCCTTTATGCGGTATTCGTTGATCTCTGCTAAATATATATTTGTTTGGTGTTTAACACCCTTCTCTGAGACATACGAGCTTAGAGGTTATATATTGGTAGGAATCAATGGTATGGTATGGATTGACAATGTGGCATGCTAAGATGCATGGATCAAGGTTTTTGTTGTACAGCAGGCCTTGTGGATGATGATCAAAGCACAGCTTGAATAAGCATAGCTTTGTGTATTACGTAGCTTCATGAGCCTCACAACCCGGTTGAGTCTAAAACGGGAGAAGGGAACACAGGGAGAGCAGCACGTTTCTTTCTAGCTAGAAGTGGTGTTTGGGTTTTTACACGGCCCGGCATTTTATTTATGTGGATGATGGAATGAGGCGCCTCGGATGATAGGTCCTATAGGATCGGCGAACATGTGTTCAGGGATAACTAATCTGCAAAGTCGTATGTGTGGACCGGCCCTGTAGCTTACCAACGGTTCACTGCGGGGAATCCTGAGACATTAGCTAGAGTGTCTCGAATCGGTAAGGAGCTCCTCCCTAGCCTTTACTCATGATGGAAACCCAATTCCCAATACGACCCTACGGACTTGATTGTATTACTAGTATGGCGACATAGTAGTATGGGGTACTATGCTGCCTAGGATCGATACATTTATTTTGAAATGTTTTTATATACACTAAAAATAATATCAATTCGTTATTATCGTACCAAGCATGTTTAATCATCATAAGGTAAAACTCTATCCTCTGGTTTGCATTGCATTGTGTGATCGGACTTGAGTCTTATGATGATTCCATTTTTCCAAAAGCATTGCGTTGTTTTACGAATTACTTATTTATTTGTTCAGTCACCTTAAATTATGCATGGCAATCCATTTTAAATAAACCCGTTCTGCGTTAGTGGCCTGGTCTTTGGATTTTCCTTATTACTATTTTTTAAATTAGTGAAGAATTCTCACACCAGTCCAATGACTGACTCGTAGTTTGTTTTTCACCTTTGCAAACTCGGGTGCTCCCTTTTCCATATGGGCAGCCAAGTAACAGGTTAGCTTTCTTTGGAGTTGCTATCTTGGAGCTGCTTATCTATCTTGGTGTCGCTTATTTGGAGGTGCTTATGTTGGACCACGAAGACTACCTATCATTTATCTTTTGTTTGCATTCTATCTTTAGACTCGGAGACATCCAAACTTATTTTATTTCCAGTTGTTCCATCCTGAAGTTGAAACTATTTCCGTTTTGCTAAAACTTGATGTAATAATTTAGATCTCTGTGACTGTGGGATTCTGTGACATTCATTTTCCACTGCTATGATGTTGTTATTATATAGTTTTCCTATGATATGTTGTATTTGTGATTTGTATTGTTGTATTCCAAATAATTATTCCTTACTTTCATTCCGCAGAAGTTTGGGGTCATCACACCTTGCATAAGTCCGACGTGACAATGTACACAAGCACGATTACTGAAGCGAATCGGTCAAGGGAATTCACCTTACAATAACGTAAATTCAATTTATAAATCATCAAATATAAATTCGATAAATCGAATAAATATATAGCTCGTTAATGAACCCAATGACGTTGAGGAACGATTAGAAAACAAGGTGCCACGGATCAAAGTATGATCACCAAGGTGATCGATCACTCGTAATTCACATTACAACAATCACATAAGAAATCAAAGGGATAACAGTTGTAATTTCGATCAACGAACTAATCGAAATCCCAAACTAGCACCCAAAGGTTTTAAACTACAGCGGAATAGACTCGTAGGATATGGAGTCGATAATTCACGTTTTAATGACATGAATTATATTAACAAGAGTATCGAATAAATTCGATATACAAAATAGAGCGCACGAGCTCTGGAATGATCACTTATTCAATTCACATCATAACAGTGTGAATAGACCAAAAGAATCAACATCGGGAGAATCACTTGAGAATCAAAGACGACGAATCGAGCTGCTGGAATTTGTGAATTCGTGAAGCTGAAGTTCACAAATGAAGTCCAAACAGCCCAAGCTCCGGCCGGAAAAGAGCCTGGGTGGGGGTAGACTGTGGACCGAGGACCCCTCTGGTCCACAGCAGAAAAACAGATTCAAATGTCCGAATTATTTAGGTCAGACGTCTAAACTGGGATTTTCAGAAACCAGAAAGGATTTAGTTCATTTTGGTCCCCTTTCAGACGTCTGAATTATTCCATCCAGACGTATGAATTATAATTCAGACGTCTGAGCAATAATTTTCAGACTTCTGAATTCTGTTGCTTGAAACTATAATTATTTGGAGAAGGTTAGACGTCTGCCTAAAAATATTCAGACGTCTGAATCCTGTTCCAGAGCACAATTTGCCTTGAAAACATGTTCGAAACGATATCGACGAATGCCCGAAGGCCTATGATGTTATGCACATATATATGAAGCTTCAAGGATTTGCCGAAACAACTTATAAAACCCAAATACGCATGCACATACGTTCATACAAGAGATTAGCAATGGTTTTAATTTTAAATTCCAAAATGGGCGAATTTTCTAACCAAAGCAATCAACTACGATTCAAGCGACTTGTGAAGGCTTAGAACTATGTCGGGGGACAACGGAGCATTACAACATCACCAAATCAACTCAAAACATACGCACAAGATCATGTAAACAAATCTACTTATAATTTCAACTCAATGGAACATAAACATATGGAATCGGCTAAGTTACACTAACATAACCAATTCACTAGCACTTGCAAACACATATGAACAATAGATTACACTTGTACAAGCCAATGGCTTGTGGCATAGATGTGAGTTTAAAAAGAACTCACCTTGGTTTCAAACGATGAAGAACAAGCTCCAATACGCACAAAGAACCCCTCTTTCTCCAATAGCTCCTCAAAAATCACCTCATGAACACAAATGAAGACACATGAGTGTTAGGGAATGATCAAAATCCGAAATTGAGAGGAGAATAGGATAGAGATGATGAAGAGAGAGCTTACCCAAGTTATCTCTTTGATTTCCCCTTTGATTTGAGCATGGAATTGCAAAACCTAGCTTAGGAATTTCTATTTCTCTTTCCACTCTCCATTTTTATTTCTCTTAAAGGTTTGGAAGTGAATGAAGAGGGAGGGCTATTAGGGGTTATAAGGTAGGCAAGGTTAGCCAAATCAAGACCTAACCAAAGTCCCATGTTTCCGAAGCCCGGAATATATCGAAGTTTATACTTTTCGAACACCTAAATGACGTTTTGAACTCAATGGAAGTAGTTTCGAGTCCGAATTCATCCGTATGCGAAAAGTGATTTTTTTGGTCGTACACTCAAATGAGAAAACGACCAAATTTTACCAAACTACGAATGTATCGACGCTTATAGTCAAAAAGGTCATAAACAATGATCCGAACCCAATGGAAGTGGTACCGAATCCAAATTCAACCGTATGCAAAATGTGACTTTTTGGACACACATCGGATACGACGACATATTTCAATAAAGTATTAAATTTGTTATCGTGCAATGAGCGGGTTGTTACATGATTGTTTCAGCCTACTTTTCCTAAATTTAAAATATAAATCATTTAATTATTTAATTTGATCATACATTTTAATTTACCGGGCCCAAATACTGACTCTAAAAATTCCAGAAAAATTATTTCTAGTCATGTTTTGACGATATGTTCCTAACAAAACTAATTTCATCGAATTTCGAGGCCGTTTGAAAAATGGTCATTTTCTAGTCGATCGAATTTGACTGAAATTGACAAAACACATTTTCTTTTGCCACGCTCACATATTAATTCGAAAAATTATGAAAATTTAAAACTAGTAATAATTTGACATTCCGGTTCCAACAAAAGTGGTTTCATCGAAAACGGAGGTCGTTTGCAAAATGGCTATTTTTAAGGGCTTTATATTATATTAATATATATATATATATATATATATATATTCTACAATGACTTTTCTGAATTTTAAACTGGGCATAACTTTTGATTCCCGCTATGAAATTTCAATTCTTCAGATTCGTTTGAAAGATATTATTAAACAGATTTAAATATTTTTGGTTTCACCAAAATCCGATTTATTTTGCAACCTGTACATTGAGTTAAAGTTCAAATTCAAATTTTCAAACTACCGCGCTATTTCTAACTCCTTTTATAATTAAATTAAAAAATTTCGTTGTACCTTCGATTTAAATAAATTTTTAATTTTTATTATTTAAAATAAATTATTTTAAATATTCAAAATTCATTAAAATTTCTAAAATAAATTTTTTAAATTGGTTCCAAAATTCTGGGCTGTTACATCTCCACAAAGATTGAAATTTAAAATGGATAGCTAAAAAGTCATGGTTATAAGCTTATAGAGAGTAGCATGTGCATTTTTGAATTATTTTTATCTAGTGCTAAAGTCTGATTAAGATTCATCTTATTTTGATAGACTTTGCCAGCAAAGCAATGTTATAGGTTATTCAAAATGTAGAATAATGAGGACCATTTACGTTTATATATATAATTTCATTTTCAGTTGGCATTTGAAAAATGTTCTTTAATATGAAGCTAAATTTACTTGATCTCTTAATAATGCAATATTGATTAGTTGCTAGTTATACACTGATAATGAAATAATAATTTTTTGAGTTGTAGGTTGATTTATGCCCCGTTGTAGGTTGGACTTGTATCTTTGCACCATATGTTCCATGGTCTTTGGATAGTACCTTTTTAAGAAGGAAATTATTGCTTATTACTTATTATGTTAACTAGTTACTCATCTATTGCTTGGTTTTTGTATATCAATTCAAAATAGGCCTAGTGGGGGTACGAAAAACTGAAGTAGCAAGCTGGGGGATATCTGTTGTAATGGGTACCCGGTACAAATTAGTAATGGAGATATCTGTCATGTACTGATTACTCATTTAGTTCTGGAGTTTTTCCTAATGGAGTTTGGTAGTTATGTCTGTGATATGGGTTGTTGTTTGGGTGTAGGGATGGTTTTGTTTAGGATGATGCTACTGGCCTGCATCTACGTCTCGAATATGCTGAGTAGGTTGCGACTTTGAATTTTGAAAATTTGGCTATAAACAGTTGGTAACGGTAGTCCGTTATGTATTTCCCATTCTCCCTTGCCTAGGATGATGCATCCCATATTGACCCATACACCCACATTGGACTCAGTGAAAATGTGGCATCATTTTTTCTTGGATATCTTCTTATTGGAATGCCATCCACATTGAATCTGTAACATGCTAGCAGTATTGTTTACTAAGTGCTGGATTTCTTTTTAATAGCTTATTTGGAAGCATCTATATTCATAGTAGCATATATAATCCTTCATCAGTTTGTCACAATATTAATAAACGTTAAATGAGGAATAAGGTCCATAAAAAGATGAAAGAGTGATTTGTTTGTTTTCATGATGAACACCGACAAAATTTTAATAATTAAAGCATGAAATTCATTGAACATAGTGACTCCAAGTGCAAATTGTATTTATTGTCCATTTGTCTGCAGCCAATTCTATCACTGCTCCTATACAATCAAGTCTCTACCTTGCAGTTATTCTTAAAAATAAATAAATTAATATATAAATTAAAAGGTACTGTTAAATGCAGCTAATTTGATTAAAACATTGAAAATGTCAGTGAAAATATCTTTATGATAGGGTTTAGCTCAATTATCATATCTTTTCCTCAACCCAATGCTATTACGCAACTGTAAACTATGACAAACTTCAGCGTTTTGTGGTCAATTCAGCATGATGTTGCAACTATGCATGTAAGTTGAGCTTATATTTGTATTCATTATCAATATAGTTTATTACTGATTATTATTTGCCTTGACTGATTACTGGTTAATATACCAACACAGGTTTGTGAAATGCCAGCCCGATCAAATCTTCTCCACTATTGAATCCTAGACATTTTTCTTATAGCAGAATTAAGTGGCCAGCTAGGAAAAATTATCCAAAAGTTGAAAGCAAAAGAGCAAGTCCGTACTCAAATTCTCCTAACCCTTTTGTATTTACTTGGTTGATAAGTAGTAGTAGTAATAAAAGTCTATTGCTATTTAGGTACCATTCTTTGACAGTAACAAATGGACAAAGCAACGTTTAGAAAAATAGATGTTATGTTGGGCAAACCCAAAATCGATAATTAATCCGACTGAATTATGGAGGAACTGATTGAGGAGGTAATGTTAAGAATCAGCCAGTGTCAAACATCATTCATTGCAAGGGAAATGGTAATTTCCTGGTTCCTTATCTTCTTTTTATATTTTTTTAAAAATTATTTTATTATTATTTCAACACCAAATACCTGACTAAATGTTATTATCTTTTTGCCAAAGTCGTGGAAAAGCGATAACAGATGCTTTAAATAGTTGGAAAAATAAAGATAACCTTGAATGCAATTGTTATGAACCATTTTTAAACAAATAACCTAAATATTTCCCGTACGATCATGTTAGCCATACGTAAGAGAGTGGTTGATGTAATATCAATTATATGTAATTGGTAAAATGACATTCGAAGCTGATAGAAAAACCAAATATATTGTGTAAAATAATACATACTTTTTTAGAAAGTCATATGCAGATGCGCAACATAAAAGCAGATCCATTGTTCATCAGCTCTAAATTAAAATAGTGTAACGGCTGAAGAGCGCTGCGAGCTATACCGGGGATTTAGCAGGGCTTTAACTGTATAGGTGCCACTAATGCTGAATTGTATATTTGTTGCAAAATAGTCTAATGATTAAGCTGGAGAAGGTTGATGCTGCATTTTGCATCACTAGTGGTCTGGCTGCCTTGGGTACTATCATAAAGCTTGTCCAAACCTGGTATATAAAGTATTTCACTCATGTCATTTCATAAAAATGGTAATATAAAGTAAAACCATAGCTAACTTGAGATCAAATTAAATTATGGCTATCAAGGCCAAGAAATTTTTACTATAGAAGATATTTATGGAGGTTTTGTGTAACACCCCGTAATTTTAAAATATTAAAATTAGAAAATTAAAGGAAACTTAATTTTTAGAAAAAGAAATAAGTGAAATGGGTTAAATCATTGCGTTTGCCTCGGAGTTCTACTTGAGATAGAGTCCAGTTTTGCGTAAATCGGGCTTCGTATGAAGAAGTTATGGAGCTTAAAAGATTTCAAGTTTTAGCAGAAATTAAATTAAAATAATAATTAATAATCAAAAAAGCAATTCGAAATTCAAAAGAAAAGAAGCGGGCTAAGTGGGAAAATTCCCGCTCAGAGGTATCGACCCCCCCATAGGGGTCGACCCCATCGGCCAGATCTGGGCTGATGTGTCCAGATGACGATTTTTGGTGTTTAGGGCTTAGGTGTCCTTTTCTGGTTGGCCAGGTGAGATGTCATGATGGTCTGGATGGCTTAGATTGATCCTAGACTGATCTAAGGGCTCTAATCAATCCTATGCTTCTATATAATCACATCTAACCTAAACCCTAAATCATTCATGAACATATATGCTGCTGCATCCTAAACTAACATAGCCGCCGCCATATCAAATCAAATTCAAGATAAAAATCAAAGTCTACATCAAGGGATAAGCTTAACAAATTCATAAATCAGATCCCAGAATTCAAGATCCGTTCTTTTTCTGTGAGTTCTAGTCACTTTTAGGTTTAATAAATGAATATGGATTATGAAAGACTGTGATTTGGGTACATGTAGTAGATCTAATCCTTTATGCAAGTATGTTATTTCAGTTTCTCTAAAATCAACGCTATTAGTATATTTATTTTTAGGCTTAGAGATTTAAAAGTAATCAAGTTATGAATATGAATTGGATATGCTCTTGTAATTAAAAACATCTTGGATTTATCATATTTTGTGGATCAAAAATATTCTATGGCTTGGATCTCAATGTTCATCATAATTAGATCTATTGTAAATGCTTAATCTATGGAATCTTTGGGATCTTAACTTGCATATGTTAGATCTACTTTCTTTAGATCTAATCCTTTTGGGGTTAATTCGTCATGTTACATATGCGGATCTTACCTTTCCCCTAAGTTTGTGGTTGGTTTGAGATTACTATTTTCTAGATAATTGAACCTTTGTTTGAATCTAGAACATCATATTTTGATTTATTGAGATCTGTTATTATGGGACATAAGAATTATTATTTGGATCTAGACCTTTATGTTAATTTAACTTTTGAATCAAAACATGTTGCAATGTCACCCTTACTATGCTAGATCTAGGTAATTGGGCACCTAATGATCTGTTGTGAACTTGACATGTGAATCCACCTTTATGCCACCTTAATTATGCTAGATCCAATTAGGAGACATTTAGATCTCATCATGCTAGATTTGACATTGGATTGCATAAGTTATCAGTTTTGAATATCCCACCGTTATGATAATTGCATGTCCTTTCACTATTTTACCATGCCAGTATGTTTATGTTAATATAAGTTGAGATTGTGATGATTATCATATTCCCTTTTCATTGTTATAGCTAGGCTACTTCGTAGCCTAGATGCCGTCAAACTGCGTGTGAATATGTTAGATAGGAAATGGGGAAAAGGGGTTTATAATTTGCATGTAAATCTTTATATGAATTGATGTGTAATCCAAATTGTTAATATTATAGGTATTGACACCTATAAAAGGAAAGGATTAATTAAATTAATTAATCAAAAGTGGAATGTTTAGCAATTAAAATTTGAAATTAAATTGACATTTATGACACGCGGTTAGGTTACATTAGTGGTGGAAGTCTTCCCGGACCAGACCGGCATATCCAGCAGCCACTAATGTTGAACCTAATGTGAGAGGTCTAAGTGTGTGAATATGACATGGGCTAAGACACGAGGTTAGACCCAACTGTGGAATAAGACTGCCCGGACCCGACCGACATATCCATCATCCACACATTGTAGACTACTTAACCAAACATAATCCATTAGTATCGTGTGAACTTAGGCTTAAGTTGAGGTTAAGTAAACTTGATTTAGTAAAAAGGGAGGGTTATGTAAATCTTAGGTAAGTGGGTAATATTAGTATATATATAGGCCCACAAACTTAACCATTAAATAAACATGCTTGAATCAGTGGGAGGGTTAAGTACATCTATGGTTTGTGGGTAATATTTGTATATATACGCCCACAAACTTTACCATTATAGAGTTATGTAATTAAAGATCACCCTTTAGGGTGTACATAACTAGCATGGGGCTATGTAATTAAAGATCACTGTTTTCGGGTATACATAGCCAGTAGAAAACCTAGTGGGGATACAATACAAAGGGGAGAACTTGTATCACATTGTGTGGGAGTTATGTAATTAAAGATCACCCTTTAGGGTATACAAAACTAGTATAGGGCTATGTAATTAAAGATCACCCTTTTCGGGTGTACATAGTCAGTGGAAAACCTAGTGGGGATACAAGACAAAGGGACATCTTGTATCATATTGTGTAGGACCCATTTCAGTCAGTAACCCGTAGTTGGTATCATAGTAGAGAACTCCGTACTAGGCAGAGAAGGGGCACGCTTACTGATTGATTATAAGCGATCCAAACGAGACAGATGGTGGGAATGGCGCAAACCGACCAGGTATATGTGCGTGCATGGGCCGGGCAGAGGGGGACAAGACGATCGTGACACCAGTAGGTATCCCTGTGCACATCTTGGGTTGCCACTTTTGGGAAGTGATACCCCTACTGTGGGGCCAGCACAGGATATCTACATAGTAGGGAGCCGATCGATTAGGGTAGTGGTTAGGGTATACTTGGACCTATGACCTAAGCCTACCATCTTATAGTGGTAGGGATCATTTTATTTCAGTTATACTAGTAATAGAGCAGAGTAGTCATTAGTGAAGCATGTATATACCTCTCCTTATCTACTTTGTCACACCTGCCATTTGTATAGCGATCTCTTTTATCCACTTTATATGCCTATCATGTTACCTTTATTTATTTACTGGCTAAAAGTAACTAGACTCACCAGACTTATGTCTGACCTAGTTTGTTTCGTCTTCTTTCTTCCGTCCCCTACCCCCCCCCCCCCAGGTTCACAGGGAGGAAACACCCAGCTTAGTCAGGATTCATATATCATTTTGCTAGGAGCTATTGCCAAAGTATGGCACAAGTTCTTGTCTCTACTATGCCTTACTCTTTTATCGGGGAATAATGTTTTATTTTAATTCCTATGTACTCTGATTATGCAAGACAGAAGTATTTTGTTGTAATGGTTTTATGAATTATTGTTTCATAAACCATGGGATTATGATTCATGTCTGAAATAAATTTTTTGAAACTTCTGCTTCTATCTTTATTTATATCTGTCTTGTAATTATTCTGTGTCCGTTTACCTACAATGCTTCACAGAACTTAATGCATTCCCTTAGTGAATGACATTAACGGACGTGGGGTGTTTCACTTGGTATCAAAGCTAAAGGTTACCAGATTAGATAAAAGTTTTGGATTTTTTTTTCAAAAAGGTTTTAAAAGAAAGTATTTTCAAAAAGAAAAGTCTGTTTTGAAAATATTCCCCAAGAAGCCATATGTAATATACTTCGGTCCTTTATCTAAAATTCTTCCTTTTCCTTTTTTTTATCATGACCACGGAACAAAACATCCCTAATCTTCCGAAAGGCGTCACAATACCCAGATGGTTCCGAAGGTATTTAGAGGCCACGGCACCAGCCGAAGGCCAAGGAGACGTTCGTCCAGCCGCACCCATCGTTCCTCCTCCTCCGCGTGTGAATGCTTTCTCGAAGATATGTAGAGACTTTCGAGCTATGGGCAGAAAGAACTTTAATGGGACTGAATCATTCATGGAAGTAAGAAACTGGCCCAAGGAAACAGAAGATTTGTTTGTTATCTTCGAAGTGGACGATAGGCAGAAGATACAATTGGCTGTATGGTTACTTAAGGACGAAGCTTTTTTTGGTGGGAAGTTACTAAAGATGAAAGGCCAGTTGAGACTTGGGAGGATTTCAGAATGAGGTTTGTAATGAAGTTCCTCTCGCAAGCTGAACGAAGCCTATAGATGGAGAAGTTCTTAGCACTCAAACAGGGAAGCCTATCGGTTAAGGAATACGTCAACCAATTCAACTAGCTGGCTAGATTCGTATTGGAGTTGGTAAACACTCCACATAAAAAGGCTCTTCATTTCGTTAAAGGGTTGAATGAGCCACTGAACAGCCTAGCTATATCCTATATACCTATGGGTGCGACTTATGAGAGACTAGTGGATATGGCACTGTTACAGGAGGAAGACACGGATGTGAAGAAAGAGACAAAGAAGGAATAACCTCTAGATAGGAAAGTGGAGGGATCGCAGAATAAGAAGGTGTGGCCCAAGAAAGGGCAACAGCAAAAATAGCAAAAGAAAGGAGGGAAAGATGAAAAAGGCAGGGATAAGAGGAAATGTCACAATTGCGGGAAGGAAGGTCACTTGATTAAAGATTGCAAGAGAAGGGAGGTTAATTGCTTTAATTGCGGAGAACTTGGACACTATTCTATAGAGTGCCCAAAGAAACAAGGATCGCAGGGACAAGGGAAGAGAGCTAGGACTTCTGGAGGGCAGGTGCATGCTCTCGCGATCAGTGCTCCTGAAAGAGGTAGAAAATTTCCGTAGAAAGCTTAGTTTCTCTTTCAGACTTTCCAGTTAGAACACTTTTTTATTCTGGTGCTTCACACTCATTTATATCTAGTTCTGTGGTTGAATCTCTGCATTTGATTACTAGTATGGTAGTAGATCCCGTAGTTGTTTCAAACCCCATTGGTGGTTTGACTCGTTTATCGATGATTTGTAGGGGTTTGAAATTATCTGTGGTAGGTGTTGAGTTTGAATGCGACGCATATGTACTCGGGTTTTTGGGCTATGGGTTGATTCTAGGAATGGATTGGCCTACTACGTGTGGGGCCATTCTAGATTGCGAGAGGAGGGCTGTTAGGCCTCTAACTTGTCATAAGAGAATCCTCAAAATTTCTTGTGACCCACAAGGGTCGGTTATGCTTAGTTTCCTAGGGTCTCTTGATGCTTTTGTCGTTGATTCGACGGCTTAGCAAAGAAATCGCTTTCCTTGCGATCTTTTCCAGTAGTCCGAGATTATTCTGATGTTTTTGATGGGGTTTGGGGTTTACCCCAAGGCATGAGATTGGTTTTTGAATATATTAGGTGGATAATGCAAAGCCAGTTACATTGCCTATGCGACATGGAACCCCTAAAAGAAAAGAGGGAACTTGGTAAGCAAGTGGGGGAGCTACTTGTGAAGAGGTTTGATAGGTGAATCATATCAGGATAGGAAACCTATTAAAGACAGTCTTTAAGGAAGCCCATCAATCTAAGATGACTATTCATCCAAGTGGCAATAAAATGTATAGAGTCCGAGGAAGTGGAGCTAAACTTGCGGAAGGAAGTAAAAGTAGTGACACAGCGAGGATGCGACTTAGGAAACCGAAGATAAAGATCACGCTTCATACCCTTTCCTTTAGAACTATGTTCTTAACTCCTTTTCCCAAGGTTTTTTTTCGTACTTGTTTCTATCATTCGTCTGTATCCTATCGATCAGATCTTCGACCTTTAGGTAGGGAACCCATGGATGTAAACATGTGTTTGAAACATGTTATGTTTGATGGATGCAAGTGGATGCAAGTGTTTGCTAGTGGTTGCCTGTGGACACATATACATACACATTAGGCACTAGGATCAGCTCAATCATTCTCATACTGCATATGGATGTGTGTGCATTTTTCTTTTTCCTCATTGATGAAAATGGACGTATCATTATATGGATGTTGAATTTGAACGAATGAGTGTGCACACATATAGAACTTATATGATATAATAGGGATGGTTGCATACATATTGGATTCATGGCACTAACACACATTGCATTAAGGAGGTCAACTGATTCAGTAGACCGCCTGATTTTTGCATTAGATAAGGAACATATACACACACTTTTGCATATGTTCATATAGCATTAGGAATCTTTTAAGGACAATGGATGCTTGTGGATGATGATTGAGTAGATGGATGATTGGATGGTAGGATACATTCTTCTTAACTTGAAGATTTCGAGGACGAAATCCTTTAAGGAGGGGAGAATGTAACACCCCATAATTTTAAAATATTAAAATTAGAAAATTAAAGGACACTTAATTTTTAGAAAAAGAATTAAGTGAAACGGGTTACGCCATTGCGTTCGTCTCAGAATTATGCTTGAGAAAGAGTCCAGATTTGTGTAAATCGGGCTCCGTATGAAGAAGTTATGGAGCTTAGAATATTTCAAGTTTTAGCAGAAATTAAATTTAAATAATAATTAATTATCAAAAAGCAATTCGAAATTCAAAAGAAAAGAAGCGGACTGAGAGGGAAAATTTCTGCTCAGAGGTGTCGACCCTCCCCCCCAGAAGGTGTCGACCCCCTATAAGGTGTCGACATAAGAATCGACCCCCCTGTAGGGGTCGACCCCATCGGCTAGATCTGGGCTGATGTGTCCAGATGACGATTTTTGGTGTTTAGGGCTTAGGTGTCCTTTTCTGGTTGTCCAGGTGAGGTGTTAGGATGGTATGGATGGCTTAGATTGATCCTAGACTGATCTAAGGGGTCTAATCAATCCTATACTTTATATAATCACATCTAACCTAAACCCTAAATCATTTATGAACCTATATGCTGTTGTATCCTAAACTAACATAGCCACCGCCATAACAAATCAAATTCAAGATAAAAATCAAAGTCTAGATCAAGGGTTAAGCTTAACAAATTCAAAAATCAGATCCCAGAATTCAAGATCCGTTCTTTTTCTGTGAGATCTAGTCACTTTTAGGTTTAAATAAATGAATGTGGATAATGAAAGACTATGATTTGGGTACATGTAGTAGATCTAACGTTTATGCAAGTATGTTATGTCAATTTCTCTAAAATCAACGCTATGAGTATAGTTATTTTTAGGTTTAGAGATTTAAAAGTAATCATGTTATGAATATGAATTGGATATGCTCTTGTAACTAAAAACATCTTGGATTTATCATACTTTGTGGATCAAAAATATTATATGGCTTAGATCTCAATGTTCATCATAATTAGATCTATTGTAAATGCTTAATCTATGGCATCTTTGGGATCTTAACTTGTATATGTTAGATCTACTTTCTTTAGATCTAATCCTTTTAGGATTAATTTATCACGTTACATATGCAGATCTTACCCTTCCCCTAAGTTTGTGGTTGATTTGAGATTACCATTTTCTAGATAATTGAACCTTTGTTTAGATCTAGAACATCATATTTTGATTTATTGCGATCTGTTATTATGGGACATAAAAATTATTATTTGGATCTTGACCTTTATGTTAATTTAACTTTTGAATCAAAACATGTTGCAATGTCACCCTTACTATGCTATATCTAGGTAATTGGGCACCTAATGATATGTAAGTGTTATGATACTTACATGATGCGTGCACCGTTATGATACTTACTATGTTATATCTAGGCTATCCTTGATTTGACATTGGATTGCATAAGTTATCAGTTTTGAATATCTGCACCGTTATGATACTTACATGTCCTTTCACTTTGTTACCATGCCAGTATGTTTATGTCAATATAAGTTGAGATTGTCATGATTATCATATTCCCTTTTCATTGTTATAACTAGGCTACTTCATAGCCTAGATGCCGCCAAACTGCGTGCGAATACGTTAGATAGGAAATGGGGAAAAGGAGTTTATAATTGGCATGTAATTTTTATATGAATTGATGTGTAATCCAAATTGTTAGTAAAATAGAAATTAATCAATTGTGGAATGTTTAGCAATTAAAATTTGAAATTAAATTAACACTTGTGACACAAGGTTAGGTTACATTAGTGGTCGAAGTCTGCCCGGACCCGACCTGCATATCCAGCAGCCACTAATGTTGAAACTAATGTGAGAGGTCTAAGTGTGTGAATACGACATGGGCTAAGACACGAGGTTAGACCCAACTATGGAATAAGACTGCCCGGACCCGACCAGCATGTCCAGCATCCACACATTGTAGGCCTAATGTGGGAGGTCTAGCCAAATATAACCATAAATGGACATGGTAATGAATTGGACTACTTAAACAAACATAATCCTTAGGGATTGTGTGAACTTAGACTTAAGTTAAGGTTAAGTAAACTTGATTTAGCAAAAAGGGAGGGTTAAGTAAATCTTGGGTAGGTGGGTAATATTAGTGTGTGTGTGTGTGTGTATATATATATATATATATATATATAGGCCCACAAACTTAACCATTAAATAAACATGCTTGAATCAGTGGGAGGGTTAAGTACATCTAGGGTTGGTGGGTAATATTTGTATATATAGGCCCAAAAACTTAACCATTATAGAGTTACGTAATTAAAGATCACTCTTTAGGGTATACATAACTAGTATAGGGCTATGTAATTAAAGATCACCCTTTTATTGTATACATAGCCAGCAGAAATCCTAGTGGGGATACAAGACAAAGGGGAGAGCTTGTATCATATTGTGTGGGAGTTATGTAATTAAAGATCACCCTTTAGGGTATACAAAACTAGTATAGGGCTATGTAATTAAGGATCACCCTTTTCGGGTATACATAGTCAGTGGAAAACTTAGTGGGGATACAAGACAAAGGGACAACTTGTATCATATTGTGTGCGATCCATTTCAGTCAGTAACCCGTAGTTTGTATCATTGTAGAGAATTCTGTACTAGGCGGAGAAGGGGCACGCTTACTGATTGATTATAAGCGATCCAAACGAGACCGGTGGTGGGAACAACGCAAACCGACCGGGGACATGTGCGTGCATAGGCCGGGCAGAGGGGGACATGATGACCATGACACCAGTAGGTATCCCTTTGCACATCTTGGGTTGCCACTTTAGGTAAGTGATACCCCCTACTGTGGGGCCAGCACAGGATATCTACAGAGTAAGGAGCCGATCGATTAGGGTAGTGGTTAGGGTGTACTTGGACGTATGACCTAAGCCTACCAGCTTATAGTGGAAGGGATCATTTCATTTCAGTTATACTAGTAATAGTGCAGAGTAGTCATTAGTGAAGCATGTATATACCTCACCTTATCTGCCTTGTCACACCTGCCATTTGTATAGCGATCTCTTTTATCCACTCTATATGCCTATCATGTTACTTTCATTTATTTACTGGCTTAAAGTAACTAGACTCACCAGACTTATATCTGACCTAGTTTGTTTCGCCTTCTTTCTTCCGTTCCCCCTCCCCCAGGTTCATAGGGAGGAAACACCCAGGCTTAGTCAGGATTCATATATCTTTTTGCTAGGAGCTGTTGCTGAAGTATGGCTCAAGTTCTTGTCTCTACTATGGCTTACTCTTTTATTGAGGAATAATATTTTCTTTTAATTCCTATGTACTCTGATTATGCAAGATAGAAGTATTTTGTTGTAATGGTTTTATGAATTATGGTATTATAAACCACGAGATTATGATTTATGTCTGAAATAAAAAAATTTGAAACTTCCGCTGCTATCTTATTTATATCTGTCTTGTAATTATTCTGTGTCTGTTTACCTACAATGCTTCACAGAACTTAATGCATTCCCTTAGTGAGTGACATTAACGGACGTGGGGTGTTTCATTTTTCCAAATTGCTTCGAGTGGCTACGCAAAAAGGAATTATAGTCAAGTTAGTTCATTTCTTCTTAACCTGTTTATGTATGTTTTGCTTGTTTAATTACTGACACAGTGAGAACGTTTTTAGAATTTGTTCTTGATGTTATTACGAAAATACAGATATGTCAATATGTGTGATCTAGGCAAGGCGAAATCTACAATTAGTCCTATAACAAAGCTTGTGTTGTTGGAAAGTCCAACTAATCTTCGCATGTATATTTCAGACATAAGGGTACGATATTTGATTTGCTATAAATTAGTCAAACTACTCTTTTTGACGCTTTAGTGGAATATATGATCGTTTGCAAATTAAATGTGATATGCTTAGTACCATAAATTTCTTCTCAACCGGTGAGATAAGCTCTGCATTTTGTATATGTAAATGAAACATAGTGCAATGTTAAATTTCACATTTATAAATTCTTAGCTCCATAATTAGATTTTATAGGTTTAAATACTAGAAAGAACACAACATTTTGTTAATTCCTATCAAAATTCATTAGTGACTTTGCACCTTTATTTTCCCTTCTTTCAGAAATATCAGAAATAGCTCACGCAAATGGAGCACTAGTTTGTGTGGATAATACGATCATGTCTCCTGTGTTGTGTAAGCCATTAGAATTCATAGCAGTTATTGTGATTCGTACAATAGGTTCCTGAGCATCTTGCTCTTATTACTACTATCTTTTACATTTTTAGTTAATTGGTGCACATACATTGTTATGGATTCGAGCACAAATTTATATCGGGACATGGTGATGTCTTGTCTGGCATCATAGCTGTAAGATGAGAGGTACGCATGGCTAGACTCAAGCATTGGTTATGCAATATATGAATGCAAGTTTGCATTTTCATCTAAATTTTCTTGGTTCACATTTTATTTCATAGTTTACCAGCTTAGGGAAAGCAATATAGAAACTGCAAGTGAAGAGGGTAACGTACTAATCTTATTTTCTCTTTTGTACTGATCTTTTAACATTATAATACCATATGAATATAAGACTAGACATATCATATTGCACGTGACATGAATTTGTTGCCTGCTCTTCCCGTTTATACGTAGATTTACAATTTTTGAAATAATTGATTCATGTTACTGTATAAACTGAATTTATAAACCGTACCTGCTCCAAAATTATTAAAGTGCACACATTTTAGGTTATGTATGTAGTATGTGCACATTATTCACATACTTTAATAATAATCCTTCTCCGAAATTATTAAAAGTGTACACAATTTATAAATACTTCGCATACTTCACATTCTTCACATTTCAACACACATACATCACATGCTCCATCTAGTTCAACATTGCTTCCTTCATCGCCTTCCTAACACTCTCACCACCGCCCTCTAATCCATCTGTGCCCGTCGCTTGGTTAGTGACCACAACACTGAGCCACGACCTCAAAGTGCTAACCTTCGACCGAGTAAGCAACTCTTCCATAGAAGAAGCTTCCACCAATTCAATAATTTCCTTTAATCTGTCAACCGCATCGTCTATTAGTTCCTTGCACTCAGTAAGTTCCCCTTTTGCAAATAAAACATCTAATAAACTTTGAACATCTGACAAACTTTGAACATCTAAAACTGCTTTCATAGCAACCTCTATTGACCACCTAAAAAGAGTTACAGGGTCGCTCGTTGCATTGGCTTTGTGCACCAAATCGATGCTTGTGTAGCTTAAGTCGGGGTATTCGATGACGCTGCATGCTGCTTGAATAGACATGGCCGGAAAAACAGACTGTCCTTCCCTTATCCACCAATCCTCTTAATTCGTCGTATTCCCTAAGTTACCTCCACCTTAGTTTTCATTCTGACTCCTGCCTCTGCCAATTGTCCAAATTTTCCTTCGGCTCTACACCATGGTGGATCTAACATGGCAGTTGCATCACGCTGAAGTTACTTTTCCACTAATCAATTTATGTGCTCTTCCTGCCTACTTTTTCTTCCTTTTGGTCATTTCTTCAGGTTGTTTGAAATTCTAATTCCTGTAATGTTGGTTTGCCTATTTCATTCGATTTTGTCATGACTCTATGTACCTTTTTTTAATCTATCATCTTAGTGAATGTTTAGTTGCCAAACATCTCAAACCTTAGTCAATTCGATCAAGTGCTGCAGCGGCTCCCTACACGTAGCTTCATTTTGATGCCTAATTGTTTTTAAATAGAGTAACATTAATAATTTCAAGAGATTATGTAGCACTTGAACAAACATGCAGCCGAAAAATGGAATACTCATTTTTCTAACAAATAACACGTCATGATACTTGGGTAGTAAAGTTCCTTATTCTCAGTGCGAAGTTAAAAGATCCAAGTAGTGATAATTCCATGTAGTTGACCTTTCATTACTGCCAAAAATTAATGAATTATATTTCCTTGGCTCATTAACTTTAGTTTACACAGAGATTGAATAACTAGAAATTTTGTTCTGTTTTTGGTTTTCACTTATTTTTAAGTTGATCCCAGCGCATCAGAAAAATTGGATGTGCTCTACTCGATTATAAAACACTTCAGAAAACTCATATAACTACTTACTATTTAAGGTCATGCCTATTTTTCTATTTTGCTTTACCTGAATATAATAATTTGATAAATGTATAAAACTACTACAAAGTCAATGGAGAAGTGTATTTAGCAAGACCTATGTATAAAGACTCATTTTTATCTTACATGGAATGTTACTATTTTTCAATCTTTTTCATTCAAATGTGAATATTTGAAGAACTAATTTCGAGTGTATTTTGGACAAATCGTTAGCAGAGTTTTATGGAGGTTGGAAGAGGAAACTGCTCTTTCTAGAGAAAGTTGAAAGAGCAATTAGAAGTTGCTGGGTTGCAACAAGCTGTTGAAATGCAAGGAAGGAGATTTAAGGGGTTTCAACTTTTAGATGTTAAGAATATAAGCTTTTCTTTTAAATGGTCGGTTCTATCTCTGAGAGCTACTCCATATTCAACTGCTTTCAATGCTTCGGTTTCTGATGGAAGTAAGTGTAGCATCCGTACCAACGAAGGCAAAATCTTAGTAGTTGAAGGTTGGTAGATACATGCATTAATTATTTTCTTAATTTTATGATCATGAAGTACACCTATTACATCTTTATATATGGGCATTGGATGCTGTTTAATACCATTTATAGATAAGAGCCTGAGTCTATCACCTGGTAGTTCATCTATTGCTCTTGTCTTTAGTAAGCAGAGTGCATTTAACTCTAATGAGACTGTTCTCAGTACTAATTTGGACTGCCTAGAAAGGTAAAACTTAAAGCATGCATCTAACCATTAAATCATATCTGTAAAAGTTGTACAAAAATATTTTCTGCATCTAACCACTAAATTCTACATAACGAATTTGACAAAACTTCAACCATGAATTTAGAACCAAACAACCATGCAGTATGCCCTGTCAGCTCGTGTGTGAAGCACTAGCCCTCTACTGCTCATTCCATATGGTATTTTCTTTTGGTTTACTACTATTTAGCCTATCAATATCAATCCTGTCACTACGTGTTTCTATCTTTTCTTTTCTATCTACATCCCTATAATTATGAGTTAATTTGCGATTCAAATTCCATGTAATTTTTGCTTTTGCACATACTTCCTTTTATAATTAGGTAAATATGCTGTGTAGTTGACTAGGTAAACTCATTTCCTAATTTACATTCTCAATTCTTATTGTTTGCATATCTATAACCAGTCTTTAGCTCATGCATATTATACTATTAAAGCCAATACACTTTAATTTTACTCTGCATTTACAAACCAATGAAGTCAAGTTGGGACAACGGTGCTGGACACATGTAAATGCAAGCTTTGGGTAAGCAAATTTTCCTAATTCATCTTCGTGTCACTGCTCAGTAACAATACTTAAATTGATGGGATATGCATATGAATTTTTCAAAAAAGTATACAAAAGTTTGTCGATTATATGCTTAAGTTTTACGAATTTTACATTGATGATTGTTTCAGTTTATATAAGAGATGAGAAATGGATTTCCAAATGATTGTTAACTTTAAAATTTGCTCTACCCTCTCTTTCTAAGCTAACTATAGATGCCATGTACTATTATACTTAACCGCTATAGAGCCATAGTGGATTAAGTGGTTTCTAAGTGCTCTGATGTGATGGAATGGAATATAGGTAGTCCCCTATTTTTGTTTTGGTGACAGCGAGTTATTGGAATCTCCCACGAGTAACCATCCAGTTTCAATTTTTATTGATATTAACTTTTATTTAAACCATTGTCACATATTTTCTTTGTCATTTACTTGCATACGTTATGTGCATATCTTTTGAAATCATATGAAATGCAACTTATCATTGAAAACAAATCAACCGAGTTAGGCTATAGAAAATATTATGTTTTGGAAAGAAGCACCGTTTCATCTGGATTGACTAACTGATCATTAGGGATTTTATATAGACAAGCGATTCCATGCTTATTCATTTATGTCTTTACATGGATTAATTTGTTAACTCGAGTTAAGTTATTCACCAGCATTTGTAGATGAAGGGCAATGCAATTTTTTTGGTGCAGAATGAAAAACTGAAATGAAGCTAAACATATAAAACTTAGCCAATGTTAATATACTGTGAGTTGTAGAGCACACCTAAAATACAGGTTTAAAAATAGGAAGTTGAAAATAAAACTAGCAGCATTAAATTTTGAGTAGTACAAAGAAGAGTGTTAATGCAATTTACAGGAATTTGGGGAAATATTTATGTATCCGTGTATAAGTGATTTGAAGTTTTATTGAGATATAAAAAAACATTCCAATAGCAACGTTAGGTTTGATATTTTCCTTTTTTTTTTTTTTTTTTTTTTTTTTTTTTTTTTTTTTTGCAGATATGGAATTCAAAAGACAATACGATGAATAATGGTATGTGGGTGCTTACGAGCAAGTTTGGTTCTCTTTGTCTATTTCTTTACTATATTGTCAGCCTTATATGTGTGTAACTTGAATTTTTTGTGTTATATTTGTATTTTTTTTGGTTTCTTTGAAAATATTATTCATCTTTGTTGTATACAATTTGCAAACTTGCTTATGGAATTTCTTTTCATATTTTTCTAGCTTTTAATTTGAAGAATCCTTAAACTTATTTATGTTATTGAAAGTATCAATTGTATATTTTAGAGTAATTTTCATATTTCGAACCCGCAACAATTTAGTGGTGTCATTGAACAAGCATCTTACAGTGTTGCATAATATGAACTTGAAATACTCTTTGAGTGTTGCAGATTATGAACTTTAAACACTCTTATCAATTTGAAACACTCACCTAGCGTTGCAGACTATGAACTTGAAACACTTATTGAGTGTGGCAAATTATCAACTTGAAACACTTATTGAGTGTTGCAGATTATCAAACTGAAACACCTGCTAAGTGTTTCAATTCGTCAATCTGTAACATAATACAGGTGTTTCAAAAATCAGCAACATACTAATCTGCAACTAAGTTATCTAATTTGAATTTGAATTTGAATCTTGATTTCATTCTAAAAAATGCACAAAGGGGTATACATATATGAGACAAATCAAATTGCACGTGCTCAAGTTAGAAGTTCAATATCAAAATGAGTGCAAAGAGTATGATGGTTCGAATCAAAATACTTGACCAAGCTCGTAAGAGAAAATAGTCTAAACAAATGGCATGCATTTAGGTGATGGAATTAAATTAGGCTAAGATAGAAAAGTCAAGGTAGTTCAGTCATGGGGTAGTCGAATCAATGTATATACATTACATCGTCTTGATATTTTTCATTGAACTTCCTCTTGAGTAAATCTTATTTCAAAGTTTTACCTTTCGTTGCATCATAAATGATTTAATTTATTCATACAATTTCAATAGGACCATGTAGCTCTCTACCCCACTTAGATGTTTGTTATAAAATTTAATCGACTTATATTTGATATTGATTCACAAACTCAGGCAAACCTTATCAGATTTTGGATATGAGTATGTTTTAATATTCCTGATAGCATTTGTCCGCTCCTTGAATTCCATATCGAATATCCGAAGACTAACTCTATCCAAACTCATTTCCTTTTTAATTCAACTTCCCATATCATCTTATTTATAATTTAGATCATTTTATTTCATATCCAAATTATGATAGTGTTTGCCCGAGTTTGTGAATCAATACCAAATATAAGTCGATTAAATTCTATTCAAACTTATATTTGAGAATATTAATTATTTGAATTATCATAAATGGAAATGCAAATCAAAATAAAGATTTGGTAGTTTCGTGATAACGACGAATAAATGGATTTTGGTTTTGAAAAATAAGGTTGGATATTAATATTGAATTTCGAGAAAAGGGTTAAGATGATAACGGGGGTAAGGAAATTAAATGAATCCAACCTTGAATTGAAAGGATTTGATAACGATTCTGGAAGGGGATTTGAATTAAGAAACTTGTAAAGTCCATAGTTAGTAGTTTAGCCTGCAGATTTAGCTTTTAGAGTTGGATTCTGATTTGGAGCTAGAGATACATTTGTGATTTTACTTCTTCCGCTGTGGGCTTTTGTTTTCTACTGAGGTTATGTTGTACTCTAACTCATTGTAACTCTGGTGTTAAATTTCTGTAATGAATTAAAAGTTCTATTACTTTTGTTCAAATATGTTAGTACCCATAACCATCCGTCTTTATGAACGGTTTAAGTTGGTTTAATTACCGACGAGAATCGAGCAAAAGGCGGGTCGTTAAAGTAGGTATATTTTCAAATTCTAAATGAACAATCAAGTACAAACATAAATTTTCAACGCTAAATTAAATTAACTCAAAAAATTATAAATGCCGAAAATTTTGGTTCATGTGAGTCGTTATACGAAATTTTCGAAATGATTTTGGTTTGAAAATCCCAAAGAAAGTATGATTCGATATGAAAAGAAAATATAGATGTTAGATCCAAAAGTGGCTCTAACACCCAAATTATCCAAATTGGCAGAGATTTATATCTAGAAATGCAAGAAAACACAGAAAACACACAAGATTTATAGTGGTTCGGGGTCAACGAGCCTACGTCCACTTTATATCTATTATTATACGTGAGATTCAGGTACAATCCGTGATTTCTCTCTTAATCTCACTGTTACAATGTTAGTTCACTCAATGAATTCGAATTAATACTGATAAGAAATAATGCAGAGATAGTAATGGTGGAAACAACACTCAGAACTGCCAAAAAGATCCTGAAAATATCAAGCACATGGCTATTTATAGCTGATATCTGCAGGTGGATCGTGGTCACACATGGCACATTTACCGAGGATCTCGGACTGGTTCGTAGCTTGATGGAGAAATAGTCAATATGACGGTTGTAGAAAGGTGTCCTTAGATCCTGTATTTTCGGATCGTGGTTGACCAAGTCGTGGTCAATGTCTTTTGGTTCCTAAGATCGGGTCGTGGAGAACTGGCATGGAGGGATCGGATCGTGACAGGGAGTCGCGATAGTTGATGGGCGCCACGAGTCGAGGAGGACGATATGACCACGATCGAGTGTTTAAGGGTTTTGGCATGCGAGACTTCATATTTCCTTTTTGTGTGAACCTTGGTGGCTTGGTCCAAAAGCTAGCTGTAACACCCCACCTCCGCCAGTGCCACTCTTGCAAGGGCACTGGCATTGGAGGGGCGTTAAACGAGATAAACATGCATGCAGATATCACAAGACAGAACATATAAGTAAAAAAACAGAGTAAATAAAGCAGAGGATAAAACTAACATTTCAAAACCATAGTCAAGTTACATCAAAGTACTTGGTCATTATTTTCCACAAAACATAGTCTAGAAACATCAACTAAAAACTGGAAATAACATCATAAAGTAACTATCCCCAGGGTAGAATAAAGCCATAGCGTGCTCAAGTCCAAACCGTACATGAGGTATCCAGAAAAGCAGCTAAAGATCCAAGCTAGGTACTAGTGTTCCCACCCTGTAAACCTGGGGGGGGGGGGGAACGGAAGAAAAGAGGCGAAAGAAAACGGGTCAGTCAAAAAGACTGGTAAGTCCTATCTACTATTAGTATAAAAACTAATAAAGTTAACTGAACATGTAAAACAGAGATGAGATGTAGGGTGATAACTGGCATGGTGAAAAGTTAACAAGATAGATCAAGTGTGGCATCGCATATACAAGGTTAAGTTGCACCAAGTGTGTACTAGTATTCCAATCCATGTCAAGTATCAACAAGAAATGATCCCTTGGCCCAAAGCTGGCCCAAACCCATGAGATGACCTAAATCAAGGTCCAACTACTCGGTCTAGTCGATCGGCTCCCTATAAGCCTAACTCGTCGTGTATCGGTTTCATACGGTCCAAACATGAAATGTAGTCGACTGTGCTAGGTCCACCCTAGGGTGTATCCGGCCCTAGGGTGTCAACCACTGACACGAAACAAGCACGCACAGTCAAAACCTACTGGTGCCCAAGTCTGTCTTTCATCCCCGGACAATGTGCACGACCATGGTCCGTCGGAATCTACTATGGCGCACCTACTTTTGCCGTCTTTTTGGTCGCTTACACTCCATCCCAGTAATCGTGCCCCACCCTAGCCTAGTCCCTAGGTTATCTGATACTCCCTAGTGGGTTACTGCTGAGAAGGACCACGTAACTAGGGTTTTCTAGTGGGTTAAGTGTGGTTAACCCATCCAATCAAGTATCAAGTTGGTTAAGTGTACCCAAGGTTCATGACTTAACCGCGTCAACCCATCATGTCTAATTGGTTAAGTATTCAAGTGGTCCATGACTTAACCCTACCATGTGGCATTAATTAGTTTAATGCACCCAACCTCTCACATTAGACCTTGTTGTGGTTACTAGTTAAGCCGGGCGGGTCCGGGTAGCTTTACACCACAACTTGGTCTAACCTCGGGTTTCTAGTGCAACATGACCAACTACTCACATTGTGTCCTATTGCTTGTAGCCACTAGTTAAGCCGGTCGGTTCCGGGTAGATTTATGCTACAAGCTCAACCCAACCTCGAGTTGGCCATACTCATATTTTCTAAGTGTCATGTCCATCATTATGTTTACAAACATAATCACAAGTCAATGTTCATGTCATATTTTAAAATCATGTTTTCATGTCATTAATATTACCCAAACCCAACGCATTCCCATCGCATGTATGTTTCGCATAACATAACATAGATCAAAAGAGGGAACTTGGCAGAAGCATGACAAAAAGGGGCATAAGGTAATAAGGTTGACCACAAGTTAAACATGGTGGCATATGAGGCATAAATAGGTTCATAAGCTTGCATATTACTTCATAGGCCTCAAAGCATGCATAATATCAACTTAAGCAAATAGGTGAAACATGATTATGAATGACATAGGATGATGGCTAGAAGTTTGCATATAACATTATATGCAAGTTATCATGAAGGTTATAAGAGTTCTCATGTTGTATAATGCAACATTTCAACATAAAGCTTATAGCTTTTAGCCCACAAGGTCAAGGTGATAGGTTTACAAACATGCATAGAATATATTCATGCATAACATGATAAGACCAAAGCACCTATCATACTTAGGCCCAAACTCAACTTGCAACGTGTCACATTTAACTTCATAGTTAGAATCTAAGAGTAGTATAGGGCTTACAATGAGCGGTTATGCGATCTAGATCAATATATATAAAGATTGAGACGAAGCCACAAGCAAAATCCGCAAAGAAAATAATAATCTCCACTTAAACGCCTTGAAACAAGAAGTAATAACTCCAATGACAAAGAAAGAAGGCTCTTTTACTTAAGAAAGATGGATCTTTTATGACATAGATTGATTTGAGACACTCATGCTTTCATGAAGAAGATGGAGGCCATGATTGGTGAATATTTGGACAGCATTTAGTTGTAGGAATGATTAATGAGGGTTTAGGCTAGGTCTAGGGGTCTTTTTATAGGTGATTAGGTTGATTTAGACCATAGGATTAACCCTAAATCGAATCTGAGCCATCAACTCCCGTCAGAAACTTCCAGAGCAAGACCTAACTTGTCAAAATGGTGCACCAGAAAAACTGGTCCGACCGGGGGGGTCGACCCTTGGGTCGACATGGGTGTCGACCCATGGGTCGACATGGGTGTCGACCCATTGGGGGGGTCTACACTGGTGTCGACCCCTGTGTCGACCCTGCCTGGGGCGGGAAAGTTCCCGCCCTTTCTGCCTTGGTTGCATCTGAATTTGAATTTGAACTGTTTTCGGGCTTGGAATTTTCTGAAAACTTCATTGGGCCATAACTTGGTCATACGGACTCCGTTTTTCGAAAAATCGGACTCTATTTCGCGTATTTTTCCGAGACGAATGCAATGGTACAGCCCGTTTCACTTGATTCAGATTTTAGAATTTAATTCTGCCCTGATTTACATTATAACATGTTATTAAAAATACGGGTTGTTACATTCTCCCCTCCTTAATGGATTTCGTCCCCGAAATCTTCAAGTTAGGAAGAACGTATCCTACCATCCATCATCCATCTACTCAAAACATCATCCACGTGCAGTCATTGTCCTTAAAGGATTCTAAATGCTATATGATCATATGAAAAAGGTGTGTGTATATGTACTTATCTAATGCAAAAAATCAGGCGGTTACTGATTCAGTAAACCTCCTTAATGCAAAGTATGTTAGTGAAATGAGCCCATATGTATGCAAATTCCTAACATAATTTATAATCTCTACATGAGTGCACATAACATTCATTCATATGCAGCATCCACGTGATAGCATAACAAGTTTCATCCATGAATAAGTATAAGCACTCATGCATATGCAACATGAAAGTGTGTGAGCCGATCTTAGTGCCTAATGTGTATCATGCATCCACGAGTATCCACTTGCAAACACTTGCAACCACTTGCAACCATCAAGCATAACATGTTTCAAATACATGTTTCATCCAAAGGGTTTCTACCTAAGGTTCTCATGACACGATTACGAGATAACAAGATAAACAAGGTAAACATGGATAGCAAAAGAAAGATATGCTAATTAGGAAAAGAGATCGAGAAGGTAGTATACAAGTAAGCTCCACGGAAAAACAGGGATCAAGGATATACTCCTAAAAAGATATATGATGCGTGTATCTAGTCTTCAACCTTCTAAGAACTTAATTCCATTGTGCTTTGACCGTTGTTAACCTTTCAATTCCGTAGCTTCCTAATTCCTACTTCAGAAATGTGAGTTGGAACTCATTTCACTGTCGCTTCTGATTTCACTTTCACTTTTTTTTTTAGCATACTCGGTTCTTAACTTAACTATATACTCATGACTTCATGCAAGCTTTCCCAAAATTCACTGTAAGGTATTCCACGTAGAAGTTCATTTGGAAATAAATACCAATCCATGTGGCCAAATGCACTTATTAACATGATTTCTATGAACCACCCGCGAACACTAATCGAATAGATCATTAATTTCCAATAAATGGGTCAAAAGATTCTAGGTAACTAATCCTGACAGAACTCTAAAGGTTACGCGAGACTTCGAGGGTATTACCAAGGCAAGTCAAGAGTCTAACTACCCTTCTTTCAAAACCGAGGATGGTACTGGATAACCACTTCATCCCTAGAATCAACCCAAAGCCCAAAAACATAATCCCTACTTCCAAACTCAACACTTAGCATAGACATCCTTTTGCGAGAAGAGATACTTGAGCGACTTGTGATCCGTATATAACTCGAATCTCTTGCCCAAAAGATAATGGTGCCATGATTTAAGCGCAAAGACAATCGCCGCCGACTCCAAATCATGCGTGGGGTAGTTCTTCCCATAAAATTTGAGTTGCCTAACCCCATAACATATTACTCTTTCTCCTTACATCAGGACCGCGCCTAATCCCATGTCACGTGCATTGGTGTTCACGGCAAACATCTTCCCACCATCGGGTAAAGCTAAGACTGGTGCTGTGGTAAGAGTCCCCTTAAGCCTTTGAAAAGCAGGCTCCCACTCCAATTCCCATTCAAAGGCTAAGTCCTTTTTCGTCAACTTAGTAAGAGGAGCTGAAACCTTAGCGAAGTCCTTGATGGACTTCCTATAAAACCCTGCAAGACCGAGAAAGCTTCTTACTTCGGTTGTGTTCCTAGGAGCTTTCCAGTCTTGAACTACAACCACTTTCTCGGGATCCACAGCTATACTTTGCTTAGGAACTATGTGCCCAAGTAACCGAGCTTTCTTTCTCCAAAAATGACATTTTGAGAACTTGGCTTTCAACTGGTGAGCTCCAAGCATATCCCTAACTTCCTTGAGATGTGCAACATGCTCTTCCTCGTCTTTTGAGAAGATCAGAATATCATCCACGAAAACGACCACAAACTTGTTAAGGAACTCCCGAAACACCCTACTCATCAAATCCACGAAGTATGCGGGTGCATTAGTCAAACCGAATGGCATAACAAGCCATTCAAAGAATCCATCTGGAGTCCTAAACGCAGTCTTATCAATACTATCCTCAGCCACTCTAAGCTGATGTAATCCGGTGGCTAGATCGAGTTGAGAGAAAACAGAAGCACCTACAAGCTGGTCAAAGAGATCATCAATCCTCGGTAATGGGTGCCTATTCTTCTTTGTCAGCTTGTTTAACTCTTGATAATCAACACATAGACAAAGCGAACCATCGTCCTTAGTAGCGAATACCACAGGAGCACCCCATTCAGAAATACTTTGCCTAATAAAATTCTTCTCAAGCAACTCCTTGATTTTCTTACTGAGCTCCCTTCTTTCTCGTGGGGCCATGTGCCTAACGGGCAATGATACTGGCTTGGCATTATCGACTAGATAAATGCGGAAATCTATCTCTCGTTTAGGGGGTAATCCCTTAACTTCTTCAAAGACATCAGGATAGTCTCGGACCACCCTTACAGATTGCAGATCATCGATGGACGAGTCAAGAGATTCAAGATAACATAACATGACGGGACTTCTAGGGTTACAAGAAATTTCTAGGGTATTACCGACGCGAGTCACGAGTCTCACCACCCTATGCTCACAATCAAGAATGGCTCCATAACTGGACAACCAATCCATGCCCAAGATCAACTCGTATCCCGTGAACCCAAGAACATAAGCATTACACGTGAATTCTACGGTCAAGATAGAAATATTCAAATCCACACAAATCATAGATAGATGGGCGGAACACCCAATTGGATTTGAAACACTAACGGGATCCTCAACTAGACTAGTACTTAGGTGCAAACTTTCAACAATGTCAGAAGAAATAAAACTATGCGATGCGCCAGAATCAAATAAGATGCGAACAGGATAATCAGAAATGTAAACAAGGCCTTCTACAGAAATACTACCTCAGTGTTGAGAGCACGCATTTGCCCTCCAAAAGGTCCTGCATGCTGATTCTGCCCTTGCCCTTGTCCTTGCTTCTTGGGGCAATCCTTGCTAAGGTGTCCAGACTCTCCACAATGAAAACACTCGCCTAACTTCCTCTTCTTCTTCCTGCAATCCTTGGCCAGATGCCCCTTGATCCCACAAAAGTTGCATTTCCTCTTCTTACTGGACGTGTTGTCGTTCTTTCCTCCTTTCCCGGAGTCTATCTTCTTGCCTTGAGACTTATTTGCCTTGACCTTCTTCTTGTCACTCTTATCTTCCTCTTGAAGTAGGGTCGTATTCACCAAATTTTCGAAGGTCGCCCCCATGGGTATATGAGACATAGCCAAACCGCGCAATGGCTCATTCAATCCTAGAGCAAAGCGTAGGGCCTTTTTCTGAGCTGTGTTAATCAAGTTTAGATTGAACCGAGCAAGTTGATTAAACGTATCCACGTATTCCCTAACTGTCATGTCCCCTTGCCTTAGAGATAGGAACCTCTCCATCCGAAGGTTCTCTTCTATCGATGATAGAAACCTTAGTCCAAACCTTCTCCTAAACTCATCCCAAGCCTCAATTGGTCTAGTAGTGGTGGTGACCACCCACCAATAAGAAGCTTCCCCTTTCAATAGCCATACTGCCAACAGAACTTTCCTACGATCTTCCACATCAAAGATAGCAAAGAGGTCTTCAGTTTCCTTTAACCAGTTTCTTGCCTCCACGGAAGTCTCCGTTCAGACAAAATTCTTGCAACCCATCGCCTTAAAGTCTTTGCAAAGCTCCGCGAAATCCGCTTGTGTATGCTGAGGAGGAGGAGGAACCTCAGCTGCGGGAGGAGGAGGGATATTCGTGGGGCCGGCTTCATTCGCCCTTGCCTCCATGTACCTTCTAAACCAAATAGGTACTGGTACGCCCTCCAGAATGGAAAAATTATCGGCCATACTGAAACGAAGAATAAGATAGATTGAGAACGAGGAAACAAAGGATAGTGCTAATGGCTTTTGGGGAATAGCCTTTTTAAAATAAACTAGACTTTTCTTGGAAAATACTTAATTGGTTTTGAAAATAGTTTTCCAAAAGGTAAGTTTTAAAAACCTTTTGTTCAGATCTTGTAAACCTTAGGCTCTGATAACAAATGTAACACCCCACCTCCGCCAGTGCCACTCTTGCAAGGGCACTGGCATTGGAGGGGCGTTAAACGAGGTAAACATGCGTGCAGATATCACAAGACAGAACATATAATTAAAAAAACAGAGTAAATAAAGCAACGGATAAAACTAACATTTCAAAACCATAGTCAAGTTACATCAAAGTACTTGGTCATTATTTTCCACAAAACATAGTCTAGAAACATCAACTAAAAACTGGAAAAAACATCATAAAGTAACTATCCCCAGGGTAGAATAAAGCCATAGCGTGCTCAAGTCCAAACCGTACATGAGCTATCCAGAAAAGCAGCTAAAGATCCAAGCTAGGTACTAGTGTTCCCACCCTGTAAACCTGGGGGGAAACGGAAGAAAAGAGGCGAAAGAAAACGGGTCAGTCAAAAAGACTGGTAAGTCTTGTCTACTATTAGTATAAAAACTAATAAAGTTAACTGAAAATGTAAAACAGAGATGAGATGTAGGGTGATAACTGGCATGGTGAAAAGTTAACAAGATAGATCAAGTGTGGCATCGCATATACAAGGTTAAGTTGCACCAAGTGTGTACTAGTATTCCAATCCATGTCAAGTATCAACAAGAAATGATCCCTTGGCCCAAAGCTGGCCCAAACCCATGAGATGACCTAAATCAAGGTCCAACTACTCGGTCTAGTCGATCGGCTCCCTATAAGCCTAACTCGTCGTGTATCGGTGTCATACGGTCCAAACATGAAATGTAGTCGACTGTGCTAGGTCCACCCTAGGGTGTATCCGGCCCTAGGGTGTCAACCACTGACATGAAACAAGCACGCACAGTCAAAACCTACTGGTGCCCAAGTCTGTCTTTCATCCCCGGACAATGTGCACGACCATGGTCCGTCGGAATCTACTATGGCGCACCTACTTTTGCCATCTTTTTGGTCGCTTACACTCTAGCCCAGTAATCGTGCCCCACCCTAGCCAAGTCCCTAGGGTATCTGATACTCCCTAGTGGGTTACTGCTGGGAAGGACCACGTAACTATGGTTTTCTAGTGGGTTAAGTGTGGTTAACCCATCCAATCAAGTATCAAGTTGGTTAAGTGTACCCAAGGTTCTTGACTTAACCGCGTCAACTCATCATGTCTAATTGGTTAAGTATTCAAGTGGTCCATGACTTAACCCTACCATGTGGCATTAATTAGTTTAATGCACCCAACCTCTCACATTAGACCTTGTTGTGGTTACTAGTTAAGCCGGGCGGGTCCGGGTAGCTTTACACCACAACTTGGTCTAACCTCGGGTTTCTAGTGCAACATGACCTACTACTCACATTGGGTCCTATTGCTTGTAGCCACTAGTTAAGCCGGTCGGTTCCGGGTAGATTTATGCTACAAGCTCAACCCAACCTCGAGTTGGCCATACTCATATTTTCTAAGTGTCATGTCCATCATTATGTTTACAAACATAATCACAAGTCAATGTTCATGTCATATTTTAAAATCATGTTTTCATGTCATTAATATTAGCCAAACCAAACGCATTCCCATCGCATGTACGTTTCGCATAACATAACATAGATCAAAAGAGGGAACTTGGCAAAAGCATGACAAAAAGGGGCATAAGGTAATAAGGTTGACCACAAGTTAAACATGGTGGCATATGAGGCATAAATAGGTTAATAAGCTTGCATATTACTTCATAGGCCTCAAAGCATGCATAATATCAACTTAAGCAAATAGGTGAAACATGATTATGAATGACATAGGATGATGGCTAGAAGTTCGCATATAACATTATATGCAAGTTATCATGAAGGTTATAAGAGTTCTCATGTTGTATAATGCAACATTTCAACATAAAGCTTATAGCTTTTAGCCCACAAGGTCAAGGTGATAGGTTTACAAACATGCATAGAATATATTCATGCATAACATGATAAGATCAAAGCACATATCATACTTAGGCCCAAACTCAACTTGCAACGTGTCACATTTAACTTCATAGTTAGAATCTAAGAGTAGTATAGGGCTTACAATGAGCGGTTATGCGATCTAGATCAATATATATAAAGATTGAGACGAAGCCACAAGCAAAATCCGCAAAGAAAATAATAATCTCCACTTAAACACCCTGAAACAAGAAGTAATAACTCCAATGACAAAGAAAGAAGGCTCTTTTACTTAAGAAAGATGGCTCTTTTATGACATAGATTGATTTGAGACACTCATGCTTTCATGAAGAAGATGGAGGCCATGATTGGTGAATATTTGGACAGCATTTAGTTGTAGGAATGATTAATGAGGGTTTAGGCTAGGTCTATGGGTCTTTTTATAGGTGATTAGGTTGATTTAGACCATATGATTAACCCTAAATCGAATCTGAGCCATCAACTCCCGTCAGAAACTTCCAGAGCAAGACCTAACCTGTCAAAATGGTGCACTAGAAAAACTGGTCCGACCGGGGGGGTCGACCCCTGGGTCGACATGGGTGTCGACCCATGGGTCGACATGGGTGTCGACCCATTGGGGGGGGGGGGTCGACACTGGTGTTGACCCCTGTGTTGACCCTGCCTGGGCGGGAAAGTTCCCGCCCTTTCTGCCTTGGTTGCATCTGAATTTGAATTTGAACTGTTTTCAGGCTTGGAATTTTCTGAAAACTTCATTGGGCCATAACTTGGTCATACGGACTCCGTTTTTCGAAAACTCGGACTCTATTTCGCGTATTTTTCCGAGACGAACGCATTGGCACAGCCCGTTTCCCTTGATTCAGATTTTAGAATTTAATTCTGCCCTGATTTACATTATAACATGTTATTAAAAATACGGGTTGTTACACTAGCCCACATTTTGCCCCCTCGAAGTATGTTTTATCAAGGATGGAACATGCTTCAAAATTACTGAGCTATCTTTTCATGAAGCGATGTGAATTAGTGGTCGTGTCTGTTTGAAATGTCATACCGCTTCAGGAGGTTGCGCCCCTGGACTGGTATAAGTATCAAGTTGATTCTCCAATCATTTCTTTATTCATTGGTTAATTTTCATCTTCTGAATTCCAAAGTATATTGCGATCGACTCGTCAGGTAATCTTTCAAATCTCATGAGTATTTATGTACCTTTTATTTTAGTGGCCATTCTTGAACCCAGATCATTGCAATCCCGTACGATTCGCGACCACGATACACATCACATATCAATCGTTGGAGGAAACCGCCATCCAGGCTTTAATGGGCCTTCACAAACACTCGTGGCCCGTGGTCTTTCACGGATCGATTCGCGACGAAAAAGGGAATGCGAAAGGACTTTTGGTTTGACTATATAACCCGCTCTCTTCTCCTTCCTTTATTCTTTCTCGTTATTTCACTACCGCTGACTTCCTCCTCTTTTTCTCTAAAACCCTAATTGCAATTTATAGAAAACACTTTCATCTCATAATTAAAAAAAAGTAATTGTGCTAAAAGTACTCCCATGTGATTTTATTCTCGTTTCTCCCTGTTCCTCTTGAATTGTTACCAGTACGACGATGGTGGTGGTGAGAATTTGGGCATGGCAACAATGTTAATGGGTTTATGTAGGAAAAAGAGAGATGGCGAGGAGGAAGACGAACTTCACTGGGCTGGTTCGTGAATGGGGTAGATGCTCGGGTCGTGGTTGTAGTGAGATGGAGGGATTAGAGATGAAGGCGAAGTACTGACAATGAAAATGGTCAGTGGATCAGTTCGTGAGAATGGGAGAGTGTCGGTTCGTGCATATGGATAACAGAGTGGATCGTGGAAATGGATAATGGAACGGATCGTGGGGGTCCTTCACGATCCATCTTGGTCTTACGAGCTGGGCCATCGCACGATCCGAAGACCTCACCACGAGCCAAGGCCATTCTCTCGAGTCGAAGTTCTTCCACTGTCCTGACCTATATCACGAACTAGCCTCACATCTCGAGTCGGACCAAGCCTCACAAGCTAATACACATATTGACCAAAAATGCACTACAATTCTGGTTTATTAATGGACAGTTAGGTTAGAGCCTTCGAGATGAACTTTCTGGACTAATCAACAACATGACTTTACAGCATACAATGACCAATATCCCGCTTATTTAACTAAATTCATGTTTCTGTTTAATGTACACACAGGCACACACTTGCACTTACACACACGGGGAACGGGTAATTGTATTCTAACTTCTCACTTTTTCTCACCAACGCAGTTATGTCAGATAAGCAGTCAACCGAAATGTTAGAGAGAGATACAGAATCAGAGTCATCAAAGCATTATGATCCCATTGTGCTTCCCACATACTCAGATTGGGAAGATTCGGACCCCGATTATGAGACCGACACCGATATTGAATCAACGACTTCTGAAAGTACATCTCTTAAAGACGAGGAAGAAGATGATGATTGAGTTCCCGACGATATCCCAGGTGTTGAGGAAGTTGAGGAAAAGAAACTCACTGATTCTCTGGCTTCCAAGTTAGATGACTTAAAGTTTAAGAAAATGTGCATAAGACACGGGATCCCCTGGGACAATGTTAAGACTCCAAGAAGTGAGGATAGACCTCATTCTGCCCCGCCAGGGTACATGGCCGTTAGTAGAATAATGTGCTAGGTAGGCGCTATTCCTCCATTTCCACCAATCGTTGTTGAGACCTTATGTCGATTGTGCATTGCCCCTATGCAGGTTCATCCTAACGCTTACGCAGCCTTGTACACTTTATGCATTGCATATGCGGAGATTCTACAGACTGAGCTCACTTTCAAAGATTTGAAATTCCATTATCTCTTCAAACACCATTCCACGGCGATTCCAAACTTCTCTTTCTTTGAATCGGTAGCCAATAGGAAGGTTTTATCGGAGGGTCACAGCAGCATAGGGGATCCCAAAGCTAATTGGTTCTATATAAAACACCAAGACGGGTGTGCAAGGAAGTGGCTAAAATCAAGTAAGTTTTAAGCCTCTAGATGTGTGACCTACTTACGTAACCAAAGTGCTGACATGTTTCTTTTCTCTATACAGATCATAGCTTCCCAAAAATGAAGGGCTCGGTATATGATGATCGTCTGTCCCGCCTTCTCAAGAGCGAATCAGACTTCTTAAAAATCAAGAAATGTATCACCGACGAGAATCTACACAAGCACCGTCTTCTGGATATAAGGTTCGGACTTGGTGCGGGTGTACTCCTTATAAATATGTGCCCCTAACTGAAGGAGAAGGGACCTCGGGAGTCACGAAAACCACTGAACTTCACAAGAGCCCCTCACCAATGATTGATCAGGATGATAAGGATTTGAATGTATATAAAGGAGGCGAGGTCCGAGCCGATGAGCCAAAGGAAGTCCCAGACTCTGAGGGACAATCTCCCTTAAGGACTTCACCACCACCTGAGCCTCCTGCTCATGATGAATTAACAGAGGAACAGATATTCGGAGAACTAAGCAGGATTCCTCTACCAGACGACATTTACACACAAGAAGACTTCGAAGGGGAACCATTCTTTCCCATCTCTGCGGATGTGAATATTCCAGTTGGGGAAAAAGAAAACACACAAACGAGCCAGACTCTGGGCCTTGGTCTGTTAAGGGGGATTACACGGGATGCACAAATCACTTGCACCACTCATCACAACACTTCTACACCACCAGGATTCATGATTCTGATGCACATTTGTTTTCTCTACAGGGAAAATGCCTCGTAAACAATCCTATTCTTATCGCTCTCTCCGAGAAACCACACTAAGGCTCCTTTCTAATCCTGAGCATGCTCGCGGTGACAGTCGAGGGAGAGATAGTTACCGACCTCGTGGCTCTTATCAATCTCATTCTACACGATTTCGTTCTCCCTCAAAGCAAGATCTTGGGAAGCCCCACGGTTGTCCACTACCAGCATCGGGGGGTAAGCAACTTCCCAAAGACTTGACTCCTGCAAAAAGTACACCCTCTCATAGCAAGTCTTCCGAGAAACACCATGAGCCAAAAGATAAAAGAAAAGATCCGAACAAGGATTTAGAAAAGGAGAAAATAGCTATTGTCCCCTTTAGCTAGTGCGATTTGGATACTACCGCTGCGTAGGATATTGTCTACACTTTTGAGAATCAGGTCAAGCTGGAGTGTTTGTGGAAGTAGTTTCCTGATATTTTCTTCGAAAGGATGATGTTTGCTCTAGATCTTGAACCAGTTCCCGAGGACTGGGATGTAGAAGTCATAGGGCAGGTGAGTCATGTTGCCAAACAATATAGGGCGATGAAGAAGCATGCCGCCACTCTTTCTGCTGCCATCCGTCACCTAAAGATGGAAGCAGCTAGAACCAGAGTGAAGATTGACAATGATGGTAGGGCCAGGAGCAAAATGGAAAGGGAGCTAGAGAATTCACAAGCTCAGCTCGCTTTAGCTCGGCGGGATGCGGAAAATTACAAATCAGAGCTAGAGAGTGCTAGGAAGCGTTTTCACACTGAGCTCGACTCAAATAGCCAAGAACGTTTGGCTTTGAAAAAAGAAGCGGAGGATCTTAGGACAATCAACACTGAATTTAAGACAGCACACGAACATTTTGCCGTTGAGAAGGCTTCCTTGGAGAAAGAGAAAGCGAGCTTAAAGGACAGTCTCGCCCTTGTTGAAAAAGAGAAAGCAGCTTTGAATGATCGACTTTTTCAAGCCAAAGAGTGTGCAACTCTCGTTGAAAGTAATGCTAATAATGCTCTTGAATCGGCCTCCACCACTGCTGATGAGCTTGCTACAACCAAAAAAGAGATAGAAGGTTTCGAAGAACTGCTATTCACTTCTTTGGCCAAGTCATTAAGAACCGAGACATCTCGTGGATTCAGGATTATCACATTACTTTGGCCAATGTGTGGGATATGATCGTTGAGGGCGAAAAGCGTCGATTGAAAGCGGAGGAAGTTGATGAAAAACAGCTCATACAGACTTACCTCAAAGGTAAAGAGCCTGAGGCTTTGGAGATAGGCAAACGTCTGATCCAAGAGGAAATCGAGAAAGAGAGAACAAAACACAAGGGCAAGGATAAAATGACGAAGGCTCTAGGTCGGTTGTGGATCCCAAGGCCTCCGAAATCGAGGAACACAATCCTGATGATCCGTTGATTCCCTTGGCTCCCACCCCCTCATTTGTCAGAGCTATTATCACAAATCTGGGCGAGGAGTCGGCTGAAGGTATCTCCATATTCTCTCCACAGTTCGTTAAAGTAGTTATAACTTGTCATCGTATCGCGGGACAAACAACTGAGATGACCACATTATCTCCCAAATCACTAACATTTGCTTCTCATGCAATGGGTGGCAAGCCGATCGAGAAGGATGCAGAAGAGAAAGCAGAGGCGGAGAAATTTAGTGTCCCCTCAAGTGCTAGTGCTGAAGTCTCTGAAGTTCCAGAGCAAACCGAGGATACAACAAGTGAGAAGGCTATAGTGGCACCTAGCACTGATGCTCCTGCGGATGCCGAAGTCATTGGGACTTTGCAAGACACCGATGGTGGTTATGGAGATGAAGAGGACGACGTAGTCATTACAAAAGAAAACAAGGATGACGATAACGATACCTTGGCTGGTATGCAGGCTAGGAAAGAGAAACAATTGGCTTTGAAGAAGGAGGAGCAGGACCCTCTATATGTGCCTCCAATTTCGGAGGTTGACCCCAGAACTGGGCTGGTCATAAAATTCTCCTCCAGATCAATAACTTCTCAGCTTGCCTCCCAGCCTTCTAATTCTCCCCAGGAGTCTCTTGTTGATAAGAGGAAGAGGAAGAAGGGAGACCGCTCTGATGCTGACAAGGAGGAGTTGGAGAAACAGAAGAAGGAGAAGAAATCAAAATTGCCTCCAAAGCGTAAATAGAATGCACTTATTAGCTCATATTTTTTGCTTTTAGGCTTTCCACTGGCCAAGAAATGTAGTTGTGAGAATGGCCCTCACTTTTGTTTAGCTTCTTGGTCTTGTAAACCGACTTTTAGTGAATGAAAATTTGTTTCTTTTGCACCATTGCGTACCTGCAAGTTTAACTTATTGTACTTAGTCATAAACATTTAGATCCTAACTAAGTCAAAATCAAACCATGAAGCATTGCAACAAAAATTTCAAGCAACAAAAAATTTCAAAATTTTTGTAACTGCACAAATATGTGTGTGTATATGCCCACAATCAATCATTAATACGACGCCTGGCCAGGGCTCATTGAGGATTGATTAGAATCATGTGTGCGCCGTCCCTCATTTTCATAAATGAGGGGTTCGAGTCATTTGGCGACATATGTTGCTGTGCCTTTATACTTGCTCGATCCTTCGGCAGGGATAGGAATTCTTATGGCGCTAGATCTCTAGCACCTTTATACTCTCCCGATCCTTCAGCGGGTTAGAGTTCGAGCTCGGTTCTTAGTCTGCTGACCGATCCTCCAGCGGAGTAGAAGTTCTGGGGGCGCTAACTCCCTAGCGTCTTTATACTCTCTCGATCCTTCAGCGGGTTAGATTGTTATCAAGGCGGTTTTATCATGGTGCACCTTCATGCCTTGGGGACGTTTTCTCCGCGTCCTTTATACTCTCTCTCCAATCTCGAGAGTTAGAGTGCAAGTAGTAGTGTGACTTACCTCGCTGCACCTTTTGCAACTTTGGTTCTCGTTAACCTTCCAATCTGATAAATGGCACATTGAATTAGGTGTTTCGAGATGGCTGCATAGTTTATAACAAACCTCGGAATGGTAATGATTGATGTTAGTTAAAAATAAAAGAGCAGATAAGAAACGGGGCAGTAAAGGTAAATGACACGCGATATTTTTGTAGTGGTTTGGTCGAATCATGACCTACGTCCACTTTATAATCTTTTGCTCAAGTAACCAGACTGTTCTTGGGCAAGTCGTGCCTTTTTACATGGTCCTAAAAAAAAGAGTAAAACTGACAATTTCACGTCAGATAAGGCCGCAGATGCTGGGCATTCCACACTCTGGGGATTTCATCTCCATCCACGGCTGCCAGCTTGAAGGTTCCATTATCAAGCCTTTGTAAAATGGAGTACGGTCCTTCCTATTTTTGGCCCATATGTACTGAAGGTGGAAAGACGCGTTTCAGGAACAAATCTCCGGGTTCAAAGGTTCGAGCTCGGACTATTTTGTTGTAATACCGAGCGACCTGTTTCTTGCGTCTCAAGGCGCGTAGATCGGCTTCGTCCCTCTTTTCTTCAACCATATCCAGAGACTCAAGGAGCAGCTCATTGTTTGTCATCGGGTCATAATAAGTGATTCGATGAGATGGTACTTCTAACTCAACCGGGATGACCGCTTCGGCTCCAGAAGTGAGGGAAAAGGGTGTGTGACCTGTTACCGACTTGTATGTTGTCCTGTAGGCCCATAGCGCCAAGGGTAATTCATCAACCCACATGGATTTGGCCCGCTTCAATCTTTTCTTCAGAATAGACTTAATCACTTTGTTCGCCGCCTCGACCTGTCCGTTCGATTGCGGATGTGCCATGGAGGTATATCTTTTCTCGATGTGATACTTCTGGCAGAAATCTTGTAACAACCCGCAAATTCTGAACCAATTTAAAAATTTTATTTTAGAAATTTTAATAGTAAAAAAAATTATTTCAAATAATAATGATGATTTTTTTATTTAAATCGAAGTTAGAACGAAAATTTTAATTATAAAAGGAGTTAGAAATAGCATAGTAGTTTGAAAAGTCAAACTTGAACTTTGACCGGATGTACAGGATACAAAATAAAATGGATTTTAGTGAAACTGAAAATATTAGAATCTATTTAAAAATATCTTTCCAACGAATCCGAAAAATCGAAATTTCATAGCGGGAACCAAAAGTTATGCCCAGTTTAATTTTCAGAATAGTCATTGTAGAATTTATATATTTTTTAATATTAAAAATAGCCATTTTTCGAATGACCTCCGTTTTTGACGAAACCACTTTTTTTGGAACCGGAATGTCAAATTATTGCTAGATTTCAATTTTCATAATTTTTCGAATTAATATGTGAGCGTGGAAAAAGAAAACGTGTTTTGTCAATTTTAGTCAAATTTAATCAACTTGAAAATGGCCATTTTTCAAACGGTCTCAGAATTCAATGAAATTAGTCTTGTTAGGACTGTATTGTCAAAACATAGCTAGAAATAATTTTTCTGGAATTTTTAGAGGTTGTATGTGGCCCCGGTTAATTTAAACGTTAGATTGAATTAATTAAATAAATAATTTAATTATTAAATTAAATAAAACAAGCTGAAGACATTTGATTGGGTTCACGAAACCTAGCCCATTGGATCCGGAACGAGGGCTATTAGGTTGGGTAGACTCCAGTTGGACTGAAATTGGTTTGGTTTAAAACGTATGGACTTATTTGAAAAAACTAGAATTAAATATTATAAAATAACATCATCTTCACAAAACCCTCATCCCTTTCACAGTAGCCGCCGCCCTCTTCTAATCCATGGCCGAATTTGCTCCATACTCATCCACTAAAACCTCCCTCTCCTCCATGAATTACAATCCATCATTTATACTGTATCGAAGCTCTCTTCCTCCTCTACATTTCTATACGGCTTGATCATTCTCTAGTAGCCCGAACTTCCAGAACCGTGCACCCAAACGTCGGCCAAAACCACCGTCGCCATGTCACGCAGGCACCACTGAGTGGGCCCGCTCCACCAGTGCATGTGCGCCTCCCCTAGCCGGTCGAAGTGCCACCTTCCGATCATCAAACCATTACACCATTCGAGAGCAAAAGTTAGACCTAGAATTGAACAAAGAACGAAAACTCACGGCCTTGTATCTGTAAAGAGAAGAAAGGTTTAAATCCTTAATTACTTTGCTAATTTAATTTCAAAATAATTATCAATCTTATTTAGACCATAACTAATGCATACGACAACGAAACTTAACAATTTCATATTCAGTGTGATCGTACGACAAAGATCTATAATCCTAGACTGAAAAGGGAAATTTCCAATCAGTTTGAAATTTTGACAAATTTGCGAATTCGAACCGACTGTGAGATTTCTAATTTGAATTATTTAATCAATTTAATTATTTTTATCGCTGATAAATAATTATATGTGTGTTAAGTAATTATCTATGCGATGTGATGCAATTTTGATGATTGATCTGTTTATTCTGTGTGTATGTATGATAGATCTGTTGTTTAAATTTTAGATCTATATATGTTAGTCAAATAAAACATTTTCCCTTTTGAAAATATTTGTGGATTATGTGGATTAAACAAAGATGAGTATTGAATTGAATTTATTGGTTAATTAGTGAATTGGAATAGAATTGCCAATTCAAGAAAAGTCACCATTTTGCTTATATCGTTGAACTGAATTTGATTATCAATTCAATATAGAAAAACTATGCTATTCCTTATTATTGAATTGATCTAGTTTATCAATTCCATACATCATGCTATGTGATTATTTTTGAATTGATTTAGTTTATCAATTCAACAAACAATACTATGTTTTTTTTTTTTTTTGAATTGATTTAGTATATCAATTCAACACACAAAACCATGTTATCATTTTTGAATTGATTTAGTTTATCAATTCAACACACAATACTATGTTATCATTTTCGAGCTGATTTAGTTTATCAATTCAAATGCTCAATATTATGTTATATAGAAATTGACTTTTTTATTTGTGTTCTTTAATGCAAATATAACATTGAAATTAAAAGTTCACCTTTTATTTGCATTCCACAATGCAAATAAAACATTGAAATTAAAAGTTCACTTTTTGTTTTGCATCCTTTAATGCAAATGAACATCGAAATTAAAACTTGTTCTTTTATTTAAATCCACCAATGTAAATAAACTTGAAAATAAAATTTGTACTTTTTATTTGCATTCACTAATGCAAATATATATGTAAAAATAAAATTTGCTCTTTTATTTGCATTTCACAAATGCAAATATACATAGAAAATATAATTGGTCTTTTATTTGCATTCTTTTATGCAAATATACATAGAAATAGAAAAATGCTCTTTTATTTGCATTCATTTATGCAAATATATATTGAAATATCAAATATATTTTTATTTGCATTCTCTAACACAAATATGCATTGAAATAAGGAAAACTATATTTTTATTTACAATTTTAGATGCAAACAAACATTAGAGTTAAAATTACATTTTTGCAATTTTAAGTGCAAACAAAAACACTAGAATGAATATGACATTTTTATTTTGTATTTTAGATAGAAATAAAAATATGATTTAAAAGATTTACATTTTTGTTTAAAAATTTAGTTGTAAACAAACCATAAAAAAAAATTATTTGCATATTTAGATGCAAATAAACAACGTAGTTTAAAGTTTATATTTTATTTGCATATTTTGATGCAAATAAACATTATAGAAAAAGGATTATATTTTTATTTGCATTCTTTGATGCAGATAAACATTGAAATAAAAAGTTGTATTTTATTTGCATTCCTTGATGCAAATAAACGTCGTATTTAAAAGTTGAATTTTTTATTTGCATTCTTTGATGCAAATAGACTATTGAATTAAAAGTTGCACATTTATTTGCATTCCTTGATGCAAATAGAATACTGAATTAAAGGTTGAATTTTTATTTGCATTCCTTGTTGCAAACAAAACCTTGAATTAGAAAGTTGCATTTTTATTCGCATCCTTTGATGCAAATAAAACATGAAGGTAAAAGTTGTATTTTTATTTGCATTCCTTGATGCAAATAAATCATAAATTAAAGTATTACCTTTTATTTGCATTTTAGATAAAAATAAAAAGCATAGTTTAAGAAGTTACACTTTTATTACAATTTAGATATAAATAAAAGAATAGGATTAAAAATATCATTTTTACTTTTAAACTAGAGTAAATAAAAGGATTACGATAAAATGAATTCATCGTAGTTGTAATCTTGTTAAAATAAATAAAATGCTTTTATTTTTCATCATAGATTAAAATAAAAAGATTAGAATTAAGAAGATATATTTTTAGTGTCATCTTAGCTAAATAAAAAAGAGTAATGGATAGATAAGGTTTATTTTTCCTTTTGTTGCAATACAAAAAGATACATTTTTATCATTTAAATAGAATGAGACAAAATTTATTTAATTTTGTCATTTTAAAAAGGTTGAAAACAAAATAATCACTTTTGTCAATTTATATTAGTTGAATCAAACATTCATTTTGTCAAATTATATTGGTTGAAACTCAAAAAGGACATTTTTGTGAAATGATAATTAAACACAAATAGCATTTTGATAAAATAGAATTGTCGACAAATGAATGTATCACTCTGCTTATACATTTATTGAGATAGAATTTAAATAAAATAATCATTTTTATTTGCATAGCATACAATAGAATTTACATGCAAATATAATAATCATTTTTATTTGCATAACATATAAGAGAATTTATATACAAATATAAAAATCATTTATATTTGCAAACTCACATTAGAATTTATATTCAAATATAAAAATCATATTTTTGGTCTAAACATAGATTAGAATGTATAGGTGAGATAAAACGATATTTTTATATGTTAATGCATACATTAGAATTTGTATGCAATTTAAAATAAACATTTTATGCGTTTAGTTATACCTTAAAATATATAAAAATGAGATTATTTCTTTTACGTTAAGAATAATTACATAAAAATTAAGTATAATGTAAATTATCTTTTATTTGTCATCCACAATAATGTCATATAAATAAATTACATTCTATTATATATTAGAAATGTAAAAGAAATTATGCGAGTCAACTTTATATTTTATTTCGACATTAGGAATAAAATATCATTTTTGTCCATCATTATCAACATGTTGATAGTATTAAAATTGGTTAAATTAATTAACCAATTATTTATTTATATGTACTGTTGTTGGCTGAAAACCCCATATGGGTATTGGGATGATAATTGATATACACTAGTCCCAATATGTATTCATATGTCAATCGATAGATTGGCATGCTGCGATGAGCGTTATTATTTCATTTAATGCTCACGCAGTTGAGAACTTCACTTTGGATGTTGAATGGATGGTTTGATGATTAATTATTATGGTTGTTATTTACATACGATGTATGAAATCCATATAACCAAAGTTATATGGTAAATGATTGAGTCGCTTTTCAATTCAAAATATCTTTTATATAAAGAATATTTTTAAACAAAGAATTTCTTTTAAATAAAGAATAAATCTTTCAACTAAGATTTTGGGTATTTCAATTCATATTTATTTATTAGAAAATGATTTTGGGTTTATCGTGAACAATGTTTTTAAATGACATTGATTCTTTAACCTAGTTAAAAATAAGATTTATTCCTTAAATTGGAATAATTGTAAGTAGTGATTTTTGATATTAAAACTGAATTGGAATTTTAACAAATATTTGAAAATAAGATTTAAGAATAAATTTAAAGAATTTTATCTCTGATAAAAATAATGGGAATCTTTCCCTAAAAATATGAATATTTTATTTAAAGAATATTCTGAATTGGAAAGAGGCGTTGGATGTATCCTTATAACACTTGATTTTTAATTATAAAAAATATGCGAGTTATTCGGAATGACCGGGTTTAACCCATTCTGAATAATTATTACGACGATTAAAAGTCGAAGATGAAGACGGTGGTTGAAGACCGGCGATCTTCACATCGAATGGACGAGGACTTCTGATGCCTTTGATTAGAGTTGCTACCTTGAAAAGGTTCCAGTGGTAGTTGTCTGTACGTATTGTTGATCGTTCGGATATGCAAGGTATAAGGTGCCTCCGGTTTCGTTCAGACCCAGAACGGACTTGTAAATGGATGTGTGTCTGACATTGGATTTCATTCCATGTAAATTGGTTTCTATTTAATATATATATGTTGGTGGCGGAGAATTTATTCTCTTGCTTAACACCCCTCTCTGAGACGCATGAGCTCAGAGGTTATATATTAGTAGTTATCACTCGCATGGTGTGGACTGTCAATGTGGCATGCCAAGATGCAGTTGATCAAGGCTTTTGTTGAAAAGTAGAGCCTTGTGGATGATGATCAAGCATAGCCTATTTAGGCATAGCTTTGTGTATTTCGTTGCTTCGCGAGCCTCACACCCCGGTAGAGTCAAAAACGGAGCAAGGGAACGCAAGGAGTGCACACGTTTCTTTCTAGCAAGAAGTGGTGTTTGGGTTTAACACGGCCCGACATTTTACTTATGTGGTTGATGGATTTTGAGGCGCCTTGGATTTTATTGGCCGCAATGGCCAATTTATAGGTCCAATAGGATCGGGAAGCATTTGTTCAGGAATAACTAATGTAACCCATTATACTATTGGGAGCCGGCCCTACAGGATCCAAGGATTTGCCAGCGTCTGAATCCTGAGACATTGCTAGAGTGTCTCAAATCGGTCAGAAGATCGTTCCTAGCCTTGACTCTTGATGGAAACCCAATATCCAATACGACATCCTGCAGTTTTGATTGTAGAACTAGTATGGCGACATAGTAGGATGGGGTACTATGCCGTCTATGATTAATATATTACGATTGAAATGGTTTTAAAACATATATACACTAATAAAAATATCAAATCCGTTTTTATCGTATCAAGCATTTTTGACCATTATAAGGTAAAACTCTATCCTCCGGATTGCGTTGCATTGTGTGATGGGACCTGAATCTTATAATGGTTTCATTTTTCTAAAAAACGTTGCGTTGTTTTAACGATTTTTTTTTTTTATGCACTGGCAATCCAATGGAGTAAACCCGTTTCGCGATAGCGGCGTGGTCCTGTGATTAGCCTCCTTATTAGTTAAGTTAAATAAAGATTTCTCACACCAGTCCCATTACTGACCCGTAGTTTGTTTCACTTTGCAAACTTGGGTGCCCTCTTTTCCACACGGGCAGTCGATTAGCTTATTTTGCAGATATTGAGCAGGATTCTGGATCGAAGCTTAAAGCTGTGTCTAGAGCATGATGGCTTTCCGCTGTGATTAGTATATTTGATCTGTTGTAATGTATTACATTTATTGTAATTAAATCTTCCGCTGTATTATTGTATTCAATGTATTCTGATATTCTGTACTCTGATGTAACATTATTATGATGTTTATAAAAGTCTGTTGTTATCTGTTCTGATGTGTTATATTCCCAAAGTTAACGTATTTGGGTTTTGAGCGGTCTTGGTCGATCTAACGATCGCTCGGGTCGGGCGTAATCCTGGTCGTTACAAATCTCGAAACTCGGTGCTATCAAACAGAGTTCCGTTATCGGTTATGACGACTTTCGGAATCCCGAATCGGCATATAATGTTCCTAACGACAAAGTTGATCACTCGCTTGGCTGTGATCGTGGACAATGGCTCAGCCTCGACCCATTTGGTGAAGTAATCCACGGCCACAATGGCAAATTTTGCTCCGCCCATAGCTATGGAAAGGCTTCCAATAATATCGATTCCCCAAACATCAAAGGGCCATGGGCTCATCATCGTCTTCAACTGGCCAGGAGGTGCCATAGGGATCTTGGAAAACTTCTGACACGCATCACATTGTCATGCATACTTGGTTGCATCCTTGTTTATGGTGGGCCAAAAATAGCCAAATCGCAATATCTTCTTTGCCAATGTTTGCCCTCCAGTGTGGTCGCCACATTCACCTTCGTGGACCTCTTTCGGTACACACTTGATGTCGTCATGGGCGATGCACCGAAGGAGGGGCATCGAGAAACCCTGTTTGTACAGTACTTCGCCTTGCAACACATATCGCGAAGCCTTCCGGATTACTGCACGCCTCTCACTTTTCTTTGTTGGAAGCGTTCCATTCACCAAAAAATTCCTTAGAGGGATCATCCATGACTCCCTCTCAGGTTCAATCTCTAGTACGGATCAATTTCCTTCTGATCTATACTAGGGGACTGTAGCACTTCAATCGGGACTAGCTTCGTGTCTTCAGAATTATCAGAGCTAGCCATCTTCGCTAACTTATCTGCCTTTTGATTCTCCGCTCGAGGAATATGAGATATGCTATGGTGATCAAAACCGTCTAGAAACTTCTTCACTATTTCCAAATATGATATCAGCCTCGGACTATTGGCCTGAAACTCTCCAGTGACCTGGTTCAAGACTATCTTGGAATCGCAAAAGATGTCCAGCTTCGTGATCTCCAACTCCTTTGCGAGCTTCAGCCCGACAATCATAGCTTCGTATTCGAAGCCGTTATTAGTGGCATGGAACTCCAATCTAAGAACGTAGTATATTAGTCGTTTCTCTGGAGTTTCAAGCACCACTCTGGCGCCAGATCGTCTGTTGTTCTTAGCTCCATCAGTGTACAATTTCTAGGCACTGGGGTCAAGGAGTAGTTTTGGTGGATCGGCTTCTTCACTTACTACACCATCTTCTGGGATGGTAAACTCTGCTATGAAGTCTGCAAGTACCTGCCCCCTTATTGATCGTCGGGGTTTGAAGTTCAAATTGAACTGACTTAGCTCAATATTCCACTTGAGCAGTCTTCCTAATGCTTCTGGCCTTTGCAGAACTTGTCTGAGTGGGTAATCGGTGTACACAGTACTGGGATGAGCCTGGAAGTAGTGGCGAAGCTTTCTAGATGCAATCAGTAAGCTATACGCAAGCTTTTCTATTCTTGGGTAGTTTCGTTCGGCTGCCGCCAATTTCTTACTCACATAGTACACTGGTCTTTGCACCTTGTATTACTCTCTTAGTAAAGCCGAACTGATCGCGTGGACAACACTGCCAAGTACACATATAAATCCTCGTGATCTGCTGACTTAGACAGTATTGGGGGTCTTTCCAGATGATTCAATAGGTTTTGGAACGCTTCTATACAATCAGGAGTCCATTTAAAGTTGTGCTTTCCTCGCTTTATTAATCCAAAGAAAGGAATACATTTGTCCGTAGATTTGAAGATGAATCTGCTTAGCGTAGCTACTTTCCCTACGAGGCTTTGAACATCTTTGATTTGTCTTGGTTTCTAGATGTCTCTGATTACCGCAATTTGATCTGGGTTGATCTCGATCCCATGCGAGCTGATGATGAATCCTAGGAATTTTCCAGATGCTACCCCAAATGAGCATTTCAAAGGATTTAGTTTCATCCCATATTTCCGGAGAATCTCAAACATCTCTGCTAAATCTCCCGTATGGTCGGATGATTGTCTGGACTTTACCAACATGTCGTCGGCGTATACCTCCATCCTTTTCCCAATTTGGTTGTAGAACATTCTTTTCACCAATCGCTGATATGTAGCACCGGCATTCTTCAGACCGAAATGCATCACTACGTAATAGTATAATCCTAGATCCATAATGAAGCTGGTATGCTCTTAGTCCGAGACGTGCATGGGGATTTGGTTGTACCCTGAGTAGGCATCCATAAAAGAAAGAAGCTCATGACCCGCCGTTGAATCCACCAGCTGATCAATCCTAGGTAACGGAAAGCTGTCCTTTGGGCAGGCTTTGTTTAGGTCTGAGAAGTCAATGCATGTGCACCACTACCCATTGGCCTTCTTTACCAAAACTGGATTTGAAATCCAGTCAGGGCATACTGAGTCTTTAATGAACCCATTACTTCTCAGCTTTTCGACTTCTTCCTTCAAGGCTGCAGACCTCTCTGGGCCAAGAATTCGCCTTTTCTATTTAACGGGAGGATGCTTCGGGTTGATGCTTAACGAATGACTCATAATTGAAGGAGATATTCCACACATATCCACATGAGTCCAGGCGAATACATCCAAGTTAGCATTCAAGAAATTTGTTAATTCTTTGGCTCGAATAGGGTCCAACTGGGATCCAATCTTCAGGACCTTCTCTGGGTCACTATCATCGATTGGTACATCCACAGTCGTTTCATTGGGGGTCGCCGTTCTGCCTCCAGGCTCTTCATCCTCTCTGGGATCCATGTCCTCGGGTAACTCTCTGGGCGACTTTCCCAGAGTTACTTTCTTTAGTTGCTATGACGTTTCCTCCCTTGGGAGGGAAGAAGCGTCCTTCGTTTCTACATCTCTTCCTTTATGGAGCAACTTCAACTCTGCTATGTAGCATGCTCCTGCAACAACTTGATCTCCTCTAACTATACCTACACCGACATCTGTCGGGAATTTCAACAACAAACACCAGGGCGCAATTCAGGCCCTGAATTTGGCTAGGGCCGGTCGTCCCAAAAAGGCATTGTATGGCGACTCAATATCCAGAACCACAAAGGGGAGGATTCTCACTCTTTGGCGTTCTCCTCCCCCAAGGGTTACTGACAGTTCCACGTATCCCATTGGAGCGGTTGAGGTTCCATTAAATCCACGTATCCAACCCTCGCATGGTTTCAAATCCTTCGTCTCGAGTTTCATTTGGTCGAATGTTTTCTTAAGCAGAATGTTAACTGAACTTCCGTTATACATTAGAACTTTGTGGACTATAGTTGGACCGATGGTGACGGTGATCACTAATGGGTCTTCTGTTGGGGAGTGGACTCCAATACTTTCTCGATCGCGAAATATAACATCATCATATATCGTCTTTTGTTGTTTGACCGGTGCATTATCCTCAGGGTTGCTACATTCTCCTACTTGGACGTGTTGTTTAGCTGCGTTCACATACTGATCCATCGCCTTGAAACTATGTCCAGCCAGATAAAGCCCTCCGATTATGGTGTTGATGACGAGGTTCTTTCCTTTTTGTTGAGCCGTTAGTCTGGCAGCAGGTTGGTTATGGTTCTGGTTCGGGGCCTGTACAGCTTGCCCCCTGTCCTTGGGAGTCACCTTATATTCATTAAGCTTTCCTTCTCGGAGTAGCTTTTCGACCACATCTCTCAGATGACGACATTCATTTGTGATGTGACCATGAGTTTGGTGAAAAAAGACAAAATTTTCCAGTCTCACGTTCCTTCTCCGTCGAATCTCTCGGAGGAGACCTCTTATACTGGAGGACGTTGTATGTATCCAGGAAGATATTCTCTAATGTATCGTTTAACGGTGTAAAACTCTCAAATGGCCTAAGCCGAGATCTTCTCTGAGAGTCATTCCCTCGATTTCTCTTCCGATTATTGTTATTATTATTCCCCAATTGGCGACCATTGCCTTGATTCTTGTTCCCGACATTAACTTCAACCTTTTCTGAGCTATCTCCCGTCTTCTTGATGGCCACATTACTTTGGATATCCTCCTTATCAGTAGCCTTCCACTTTCGGTTGGCATAGATTTCTTCTTGACGCAAGCGGACGTTGGCCTTTTCATAAAATATTTCTCTGGTCAATGGTGGCTTACCGGCCAAGTATCTCCGAAACTCAGTATCCTTATCCACTCCGTCAATCAAGGCCATCAAAACAGTTTGTTCATGGGGATCTCTAACCTCCGTGACTGCTAGATTAAAGCGATCTAGATAGGACCTCAAAGATTCGTCTGGGCGTTGCTTAATGAGTGATAATTCGATGACATTCTTAGATCTCTGAGTATGCAGCCGGAACTGATTCACGAAATGTTCACTTAATTCCTTGAAACTGGAGATCGATCGCACTGGCAAACGAGTAAACCACATTAACGCCATATCCTCCAGAAATATCAGGAATGCCTTACATTTTATAGTGTCAGAGGTGGCAGCTGCATTCGTGTACCATGATTATCTCATTAGGTGCTGGACTGGATCCGCCCTTCCTGCATAACGGTTTATAAGTGGCATGTTGAATTTCCTAGGGAATCGAACCTCTAATATGTCATCCATGAAGGGCGTATGACCGTGGCCTATACCCCAATCTTCATTTCTTTGTCCGTAGTTTTCTACCATCATTTGTCTAATCATGGCTTCGACATCTACATGGGTCAGGGTGGATTCGGGATCAGCACTTCTTGCCCTCCGAGCCTCTCCAGCATTTCGTTGACGTGCTGCTGTTAGGTCTGGGGCCTGAGAAGAACTCCCTTGCCCCCTACTGTCGCGGTCAGTCACATAATGAGTAGCAGGAATGGGTTGATTTTAAGCAGGGTCAATGAAGTATCCATTCCTAGGTGGTAGGACTGGCTCATTTAAGTTACGGTTATTAGTTCCCTTATTAAGTGCCTCTATATTTTCAGCCCTTTCTAATGGAGGCCATCGCGGTTTCTTTGAGGTTCTTCAGACGAGGATGTGTGTTCCAGGGAAAAAGGGTGAGTTGGCGGTGTAAAACCTGCCATTGAATATCACCAATTCGTCTGCCTAAGGTAGTAATATTCTGACGTAGCAACTAGCTCTCCCGCGTTTGAGTGGCCAATTCATCATTTTGTCTGTCCAATCCTTCCGTAGCTGGGGCAGAAGGGTTGAACTGGTTATCATTATCTTCTCTTATACGCAAGGAACTCAAGCCAGGTAGAGCGGAAGTACCAGCACAAGAAGAACAAGCCATAATCTCCTTCCCAGGTCGAGTAGTGATCTGTTTGTCATTTCGGATCATGGTCCCCCTAGGCTGATGGCTCGTGGTACCCTCTTGGTGTCGGTTCGTGGTGGTCCCCTGGGTTCGGATCGTGGGAGCATTGGCAGGAAAGAGGGTGGCGTTATCTTGAGAACGGGTCGTTAAGCCCTCAGTCACACGGTTCGTGGTACCCCCAGCAGGTTGGATCGCCCCCTCCACGTCACGATCCGGAGAATCAACCTCGACCCGCTCCTGAACGCTTTCGTCACGAGATTCGTTTGTAACTTCATCGGCCTGCGAAGCTCGTACATCCTTGGACTTCTTTCCAGCCATAATAATTTGGATTTGCTGAAATCTTCAAAGATCAAAACAGTGGGGTTTTGGACTATTTTCTTCGGACCTGACCATTCAAACAATAGAACAACAATCCAATATGCTGAGACTTCGTTCTCAGTGAAAGCACCAAAATGTTAGATACAAAAGTGGCTCTAACATCCAAATTATCTGAATTGGCAGATATTTATATCCAGAAATGCAAGAAAACACAGAAAACACACAATATTTATAGTGGTTCGGCGTTAACGAGCCTACTTCCACTTTATATATATGATTATACGTGAGATTCAGGTACAATCAGTGATTTCTCTCTTAATCTCACTTTTACAATGTTACTTCACTCAATGATTTTGAATTAATACTAATAAGAAATAATGTAGAGATAGCAATGGTGGAAACAACACTCAGAATTGCCAAAAAGATCCTGAAAATGTCAAGCACAGGGCTATTTATAGCTGATATCTGCAGGTGGATCGTGGTCATACGTGGCACAAATCCCGAGGATCTTTGACCGGTTTGTAGTTTGATGGAGAAATGGTCAATATGAAGGTTGTAGACAGGTGTCCTTAGATACTGTATTTTCGGATCGTGGTAGACCAAGTCGTGGTCAATGTCCTTTGGTTCCTGAGATCGGATCGTGGAGAACTAGTGTGGAGGGATCGGATCGTGATAGGGAGTCACGATTACTGATGGGCGCCATGAGTCGAGGAGGACGATGTGACCACAATCGAGTGTTTAGGGGTTTTGACATGCGAGACTACATATTTTCTTTATGTGTGAACCTTGGTGGCTTGGTTCAAAAGCTAGCCAACAATAGACTTCCAAATGATTGAAAATAAAATCGGGATTTTAGTCAAAGAAATTATTCCATGCTTGTTTTCAAATTGCAAACTCTATTGTTTATTTTATTTGAATTAAATCTAGCATTGGTAAATATTTTATTTATATATGTATGATTTTAATGATCTCACTTTTCGAGGACGAAAAACCTTAATTGGGAAGATAGAAACGAACCAGAATTTTTGTATTTAACATTTTAAAAGGTAATTGAATTTAGTATTGAAATTTATGTTTATACTTGATATTGGTTTGTAATTTGAAATCTTGTTTAGTTAAGTTGGTTTTGAATTGATCTTGTATGTTTAAAATTTAAAGCTTTGGGTTTTAATAACTGTGTTAAATTTAACATTAGTAACATTTTAAACTAATTGAATATATTGTTTTAGGAATGATAAATTTTGATTTATAATTTAAACTTAAGTTTTATTATATTTTATAATTGAATTCGATTCTATTTATTTTAATTTGAGTTTGAAAATATAAAATATAAAATGTTTTAGTATTGTGTTTGTATATACTTAGTATAACAATTGGTATTCATACATGAAAAATAAATATTTGTTTTGGGCTTTGCTTCTTGATCCTGTTACCCTGAATTTCTACCACGTAAATATTGTTCAGAAGAGGAACACCACGCATCGTTTTTTCACCGCATGTCCTTTTTATCACACGTGTTCCCAGAGAAATCAGTCCATGCCATTTGTTTGTTAAATCATGTCCCTTGTTTTACCTGTACTCTCCCCTTTCTCTTATATTCCCATCCTTTTCCGTTTGTGTTTATCAGCCAACTCATTTTCATTTTTTTCCCCAAATAGAATTGTTTCCATTCTTTCTCAAAGCGCTTCCTTCCCAAAAATCACCCAATACCTATTGTTTAGCCCCAAAAATTTCTTACTTGCTGGGGAAGAGCTGATGGTTGCATAGAAGAGGGGCACATCATGTTCTCAAAATCGGAGTGAGAGGGAGAGTTACACGTGGTGAAGAGTCCATCTATTTGCTTCCAAACGTCTTTAATGCCAATTAAAGTTTACATGTGCAGATTTCCGTGAACGTGATTTACAAATATCCCACATTTGAAACTCGAAAATAAATTTCTGATGATGATCGATAAATCATCAGAATCATCCTCGAGCGACTAGAGTGTGATTCTATAGCTATCTTGTATATATTGGATTTCGTATATATGTTGATCAGACATATTCAAAATCTATACATACTCGATAGTCCAATCTCGACGTTCAATAAAATACTCAAACTCTTATCATGTATTATATTTTCAAAATAATTATGCTTTCCAAAATGATTTATTCAGTTTTAAAATAATTTATGTTTTCAAAATACGCCCTCTCTAACGTGATATCCAAAATCTCATTCTAGTGCATTTCTAACCCTATCTATAATGAGATTTTTAGTGACTGATCATATGCGTGAATTGCTGATGTGAAGTACTATAGTTTGAAAGTACTTGTGATTATTATGTCGTGAAATGATTTTCCGTACTACGATATATGAAATGATTTAGTATGTGGCTAAAGATTTAGGTTACCTAGGGACTAAAAGTATGGGTGTTATAGCCTTAAATGGCTTTGGGCGGTTTAAGCTTCCATGTGTGGCAGGTGCATCATCAGTATAGCCTGCTCCATAGTGGGAGGTGCATATATATATATATATATATATATATATATATATATTGGGCGGTTTATGCTTCCATGCGTGGAAGGTGCGTCATCAGTATAGCCTGCTCCATAGTGGGAGGTACATATATATACACACATATCGAGTTGCTTAGGTACGTGCTCGTTTGCTTATCGCAGGGAGCGTGACATTTGGTTGCGTGCTTGTTTGTATGCATTGTTATGTTTTGGAATTCATATTTCCAAACGATTTGGTTTGAGATCTTAAAGTGAAATCTACTTTTATATAGAAGATAGATATGTATTTCGAATGATTTAAAATAGAAATCGAGAAATAAAGTCCAAAGGAATAATTTCTGTAAATTGAATTGGATTTGGAAATTCTAAGTGTGGTGATAAATCTAATTCGGTAGATTGGGATATTGCATGTTGATTGATGCATAGTAGATCCATATCTCTATTGCTGATTGTTGTTTATACACTGGCATTCATGGAGGTGAACCCGTTCCGCGTTAGCGGCGTGGTCCTGTGATTTGTCTTATTATTAAATAAGTTAATTTTAACCGTAGAGTTTCTCACACCAGTCCCATGACTGGTTCAGAACCAGTTATACTTTTCGAATATGAATATAAATTAGAGTTGTTGGCGTGGAAGGGAACAATTCCAGTTTTAAAGTATTTGTATATGTAAATAGGATTTCAACTATCCAAACATGATTTATTAATTTCAAAAATATTTAAAAATACGAGTATAATCCTTTAAATAAATCAGAATAAACTATTAATACCATCAAAATCTATAAAACAAATTTAGAACCAAGTATAAATTTAAATCCTCACTTACAAAAATCAATCTAAAACTAAATTAAAATGGCCTAAATCTCAAAAAATAAATCAAATATTAATTTCCTGAGTGTCATGTCAAATAAGTTTTATATATTTAAAATGGGGAAAAACTGGTTCGTTACAATCTCCCCCTTAAGGCTTTTCATCCTTGGAAAGGAAAGATTGTTAAAACCATACATATATATAAATATTTACCAGTACTTGATTTAATTCAAAACAAAATAAACAATAGAATTTAAAATTTGAAAATCAAAGCATAGTATAATTTCTTCGATTTAAAATCCCGGTTTTATTTTCAAATCGCTTGAAATCTTTTCTTTTCTTTTCATATCGAATTTTTCTCGCTTTGGTTTTTTTAAAACCAAAATCATTTCAAAAAATTTGAATATTTACGATAAACGACATAAACATCTATGTTCCAAATCGAGAGTTTTATCCAGGTGACAAGGCCATGAGGCACGACCTACGAATGTATCGATTTTGAAAAATAATGTCTCTCTGGACCCCAGAGTAGACCATCATTAAGGGTTTACACCCACGTAATACCTTCTTTAGTCACGGGTTACTCTCTTTTTAATTAGATTCAAACTTCGAGCCGATATTTTTAATTTTTTCGAAAATCAATAATATTATTTTAAAGTATTTGAAGAATTTTATTTCGAAATGATCTTCGGGATATCAAATAAAATGATTTATTACTATGATTAGAGAAACCCGTGACTAAAGAAAGGTATATACTCTTGCTTTGTATTTGGTGTCCGATGTCTGGATGTTAACCGGGAGATACTTAGCGCTACATCGATACATGCGTAAGCCGTGCCTCGTGGCCTTGTCACAGGGAGAACCCTCTCGACACGAGACATAAATGTTTATGTCGTTTATCGTGAAATATTTGAAATTTTCGAAATGATTTTTGGTTTTAAAAAAATCCCAAAGCGAGTATAATTCGATATGAAAAGAAATACTCAAAAATCATTTATCTTAGTATTTTAATAGAGGAAGGTTAATAAAAATGTTTTGATAAATTCAAGTAAAACATTTTGATAAATTAATATGAATTGGAATAGATAAGCAAAAGTTATATAAGTAATGTATTCCTTGTTTGTAGAATATAAATTGAATTCGCAAATAAATTATGATGTAATAAGGAACAATGAATGTTTGAAAATAAATTCCACCTCTTCGCTCATTGGTGTGTTTGTCCTCCCTTGACCCAACGTTATCTATTACTTGTCATCTCTTCATGCTTGAAATCTTGAAAATGTGAATTTCGTGAACCCTCTCTTTGCCAGCTCCCCCTCCATTCCACCTGTCTTGTACCCCACCTCCTCACTAAAAGCTCATGCAAAGCTAACCATCCATACCGTACTTCCACCTCCGACAGCACCTGTTTCCGCACTCTACCACTGCAGCAAACTCCCTCGCCCCATTCAACTAGTAGAATAATATTTTTCTTAATTTCAAAGATCAACTAGAAGCAACAGTTTAAATCGAGACAATTCTAGTTTAGGAAGAATTTACAGATATTTAAAATAAATTGAAAAATAGATAATTTTAAATAAACCTTTTTTAATGAATATATATTAAATAATTAGAGTAAAATAAAATAATTTAAATTACTATATATATTATGCTTTACTGAAATAATCTTTAAATAATAAATAATCTTTAAGTAATAAATAATATATAAAATATAAAAATATTGATTAAAAATACTTTGTGATCTCAAAATGTTATTAGTTTAGTTATGTTGAAATGTTTTAATACTATCTTATAAACCCAACTGTAACAACCCACCTTTTTTCCCGGTTCTCGCCAGTAATTAAACCAACTTAAATCATTCATAAAGAAGGATAGTTATGGGTACAGACATATTTAAATACAAAGAACAGAACTTTTCATTTCACTACAAAAATTTTACATCATAGTTACAGTAAATTAGAGTACATAATATGCTTAGCGGAAACAAATTGCTCACAGCGGAAGAAGTACGACCAAAACAAAACTCTAGCTCCAACTATTTTTTGGATTAGTTATCTTTTTTAAAAAATTTCTTATTTATTCTAATTCATATCAAAACATTTTATCTAAATAAATTCAAACAATTTCAATCACTTATGTAAATAATTTTTAAGTTTTTTTCGACATTTCGATTGGAAGCATATAGTCATCCCATCTTCGAAACTCGAAAATAATCACTGATGATGTCTGGATCATCAACATGATTATCCTCCAGTGTTTAGAATGTGATTCTATATCTATCCAGTATATACTGGATTTTGAATATACGCTTTACAAAGCTCTGATACCAATTTGTAACGACCCGCCTTTTTGTCCGATTATCGCCGGTAACTAAACCAACTTAAATCGTTCACAAAGACGGATGGTTATGGGTACTAACATATTTGAACAAAAATGACTGAACTTTATATTTCATTATAGAAATTTTACACCAGAGTTATAGTGAATCAGAGTACAACATAACCTCAGCAGAAAACAAAAGCTCACAGCGGAATAAGTAAAATATCAAACATATCTCTAGCTCCAAATCTGAATCCAGCTCTAAAAGCTAAACCTACAGACTAAACTACTAGCTGCCCGTGCAAAATTAATGGGCATGCAGAGTTTAGGTGGGAAACTATAAACTCTAGGTCAGACATGGGACTGGTGTGAGAACTTAAAACGATTATTATTTCAGGTTCATTTTAAAGTTGGAATAATTCACTGGGCCACGCCACTAATGCAGAACTGGTTTATTCCATGTGAATTCCCATGCACAGAAATTCGCAATGACTTTGGAAAACGAAGCTATCATAAGCTCATCCCACATCACACAATACAAAACACACACCAGATGGGCGATTTTTGTCCTATGATAGCCAAAAATTCTTTAATACATAAAATCCTCTTTTAATATTATCACTAGTACATAGTGCCGAAAAATCATTTCGCAAATAAATATAGAATCATAGCCCCCATAACCCCAATTGGTTATATTGATATATCGGTATACAATCAAAGTCGCATGGCTCGTATTGAGATTGGATTTCCAACATGATGGTTCCTGACACGAAAGATCATTGGAGGACACGAAGCTAAGTATTTCCCGGTTAACATCCAAACAACGGACATCGAATACATAGCGCAAAAGTATATATCCCGAATAACATCCAGACAACGGACATCGTATATACTTTATTCCCTTAGGTTTCAAGTAGATCTACAGCCGCAACTTTCGAATTTCACTAGAGATTATGTATAAAACATAACTGCCAATTTACCATCAATCCAGGGTGTGAGGTTCGTCGATGTCACGATTTACACAAAGCTACGTTTCAATAAGTCGAGCTTTGATTATCACTAGCTCGTTTCATAACTCGAGTATGCCACATTGACAATTCATGACATGTCACCGATTTCGATCAATGCATACCCTCTAAGTTCATATGACTTAGAGACGAGGATAATATATTGCCACAAATCTGATATATATTAACACAAATCAGTGCTATGCGGTCAATTTCAATCTCAGATACACAATCCATACAAGGCCATTCTGGGTCTGAATGGAACAACAACCCAAAAATATTCAAATATATTCAGATCTCATGCCACTTATAACCTCGTATCGGGTGTACGGCCTGATCCAAGACATCAGCAATCAACCCAAACAATTCGAATATACTTGGTCTTTATTTATCAATTCCAAATCTTCAGATTCTTTATAACGTCGTATTATTACATGGAATTTTTTTCAGATCTATATCTGTTCCCGGACTTTCCAAATAATAAGCGTATTTTAAAACAATAGCTATGGACTTTACGAGTTTCTCAATTCAAATCCCCTTCCCAAATCATTAACAAATCCTTTTGATTCAAGGTTGGATTCATTCAATTTCCTTACCTTTGATCTGCAAATTTCCAAATTCCAACTTGCACTTTACTTGGATTTACATAACATTTTCAGTAATCCAAATCAAATTGCATATATTGAATCTTGATTTAGTTAAATATGTGCAGTGCGACGACCAGTTATACTTTTTGAATTATACGTGTAGTGCGTACTTGAAATACATTATTTAAATATTACTGATTTTATGTAAATATTGGATGTTTAAAAAGGAAAGATAACGAGCTTGGTTAGGGTAGTCGAATACATGATATGAGAAAAAGAATTATAAGTTGTGGAAATCTTGTATTTTCTTGAGTTGGTGAATTGATATTGAATAAGTTGATTATATTATATTTGAAGTATTATGTTTTGAATTATAATGAATAGTAATAAAAGCCGAATTAAGAATTTGTAATTTTGGAAACTCATGGAAAGGACAACACGAATAAAAGAATTATGTTTTTGGAATATAAGACTGGAAATGAATATTAAATTTCAAGGAAGGGTAAAGGCAATAACGGGGTTTGATGAAATTTGTTGAAACCAACTTGGTTTGTAAATAAATTGACAACGATTTGGAAGGAGGTTTAAATTGGAAACTCATGTAATTCATAGCCATAGTTTAAGAAATAGCTTATTACTTGGAAAGTCCAGGATCGAATATATATTCGAAAACCATTCCAAGTAATAATTCGACGTCATAAAGAAATTGAAGACTTGGAAATCGATAAGTGAAGAAAGACAATCTTCAAATAGTTTGGATTGATTGCTGATGTGTTGATTGGGCCGATCACCCAATACGAGGTTATAAGTGGCATGATATCTTAATGTATTTGGAGATTTTCGGATTGTTGTTCCGTTCAGACTTTGGACGGACTTGTATGGATGGTGTATCTGACATTGAACTTGACTGCGTAGCACTGATCTCTGTTAATATATATATCGAATTTGTGGAAATTAATTATTCTCGGCTCTAAGTCATATGAACTTAGAGGTTGTGTATTGATAGAAATCAATGACATGTCGTGAATTGTCAATGTGGCATACTCGAGTTTTGAAATGAACGAATGATGATCAAAGCTTGGCTTATTAAGGCATAGCTTTGTATATATAGTGACATTGTCGAACCTCACACCCCAGATTGATGGAAACTTGCGGTTATGTTGTATACATAATCTCTAGTGATAATTGAAAGCTACGGCGGTAGATCTACCTCGAAACATGAGGGAATAAAGTATGTACGGTGTCCGATGTCTGGATGTTATCTGGGATATATACTTTAGCATTATGTATTTGGTGTCCATTGTCTGGATGTTAACTGGGAATACTTAGCTTCGTGTCCTCCAATGATCTTTCGTGCCAGGAACCATCATGTTGGAAACCCAATAACCAATATGAGCCATTCGATTTTTTTGTAAACTATATTGTGGGCATAGTCACTATGCTTGCTAAGATTAATATACCTATTTGAAAATGGTTATCAACATAAAACCAAGTACCAGTATAGCTTCAAGTGGGGATGGTTTCACATGCAAGTATGCCTCTTCAGTTAGCCATCGATGATCTCCACCAACCCAAGAGGCATTAGATTCCTTCCACTTTGTAGATTCGATGGAAAATAAGAGAAGTATCGAACCCTCTTAGCTCATCAGAGCTTCGCCATCAGCTCCCTATTCCAGCGTCGGTCTCCGCCATCGTCTCTTATGTAAGTGCATTCTGCTCCTTTCTCAAATAGTATGCACTCTTCCTCTTTCTTCTCTTAACAATCGCATCCCTCTCTGATAAACCGCTCAGCTCCTTCCCTATTTGCATGCATTCCTTCTTCACTCAGTTGCCTTGTGTCAGCCTATCCCTTTTTAAAACACCTTGTCTGCCACTTTTGGCCTCCGCGCCACCTCATCAACACCATCGACCTATCACAGCACTCCTCCACAGTCCGCACCTTCTCTTCGTGATCCTGCGCCAAGACCCTTCTTCCCAAACACGGTCCTCCATTCCCCTTTTTCACTGCAACCAACTTTTTCCTCTCCGTAGAATAACAGCTCCACCATCACACTCCCTCTCTCTACTTCCAGCAAGCCACAACTTCCCTCCTCCTTGCACCGTTCATCAAAACTGTCGTTTGAGTGTTCTGAGTTGGTTTAAATACTGACTTGGAGCCTCAAAAAGGGCAGGTCGTTATTAATTTATCAGGTTTACCAGAAATAAACACAGTATCATAATGCACAAATATATGCAGTGGAATAAATTCTTATACATGTCATACTTTGCAGTTAAAGCTCTTGGCATATCCAATGCGGCGGAGGTCCAAAAAGTCATAGCGGAGGAAATAGCAAGATATAACGGATGACTCTAAAATAACATATATAAATCCTTAAAAAAAATTATGAACACATAAACGATAAGTAAGTGAATAACTAACACTTTATTTAATTTTAGTTAGTACAATTTTAATTTTGAATATAAATATGTGAAACTAATGACAAATAAACATAAACTTTCATTTAGATTAATTAAATTCAATAGCATAGTATTTTGATTTCTAAATGTAGATATTAAAAAAATCAATTAAAAGGCTAATTTAACAATTCTTTTAATGCATAAATTTCATTTTTGAGTTCATTTCTTTCATCAAAGATATAGACGGAATAACAAAATATAGCGTAAATAACGAGATATATTGGGAATAGCGGAATCTAGCGGGGATTACGCGTAGAGGCTATTTGAGGAAAAGTGTAGCGGTGGTAGTGTGCTATAGGATATAGCGGCATTATAGCAGGATATTAACGGGGCATTAACTGCATAGATATCATATCAGAGTTGTAAAATTTAACTATACAGCGGAAAATTTATAAAATATATACAGATCATTAAAACAAGAGTTTATGGTTTGGTCGAGTGCATAGTGTTGAAAACCATTTTTCAAATAAATATATTAATCTTAGCAAGCATAGTGACTATGCCTACATACATAGTTTATAAACAAATCGAATGGCTCGTATTGGTTATTGGGTTTCCAACATGATGGTTCCTGGCATGAAAGATCATTAGAGGACATGAAGCTATGTATTCGGTGTCCGTTGTCTGGATATTAACCGGGAATACTTAGCTCATGTCCTCCAATGATCTTTCATGTCAGGAACCATCATGTTGGAAACCCAATAACCAATACTAGCCATTTGATTTGTTTGTAAACTATGTATGTGGGCATAGTCACTATGATTGCTAAGAATAATATATTTTAAGGAGAAGCACAACAACTACAAATGGCATAATAAATATATGCAAGGCCACTCTGCTAAGATCAAAAAGCATGTATGAAAGCATAATGATACAAGTACATGAAACACCAGGTCTGCGGGTTCAAGCTAGCTCAAAGACTAAGGGTAGTATGCATCAAAATACACTGTTAAGTAGAATACACCCTACAGGGGATACACGAAAACTAGCAGGGAAATTTACACTTGCAGCAGTTCTATATGAAAACATGACAGCCACTTTCATAATAATAATATGATTCTATGGTAAGGAATATAAGTTTTAGGCTTCTAAACATACAAACAAGTAGAATGACACAGCAGCCTTCGACAACGAAGTAAACAAGGTATGAGAACTTAGCAAATCATGTATAGAACTGCATATGCACTCATGGTTCCCAATAGTTTAACAAAGGATGGCAGAATTTATATGGCACCAACAAAGGTAAAACATTATGGACACAATAATGCAGTAAAGTCTTTAGATATAGACTTTTGGTAACGCTTTTAGCGTTATTATAAATTTCTCCTTTGCTGATGATTTGGTTTAAAGGATTATAACCATGAATTATTATTTAAAAATTTGGGAAGAATGGTTAAATATTTTAAGGATTTGAAAGAGCTTAAAATTAGTTCGTGTGAAATTTATTTAAATATTACTGATTTAAGTAAGATATTGAAAGTGGGATGACTATATGATTCCGATCGAAATGTCGATAAATACTTGAAGCATGAGGGAATAAAGTATATACGGTGTCCGATCTCTGGATGTTATCCGGGATATATACTTTTGCGCTATGTATTTGGCGTCCGTTGTCTGGATGTTAACGCGAAGATACTTAGCTTCGTGTCCTCCAATGATCTTTCATGCCAGGAACTATCATGTTGGAAATCCAATCTCCAATACGAGCAAATGAGAATTTGATTTTATACCTATATGTCAATATAACCAATTGGGGTTATGGGGGCTGTGATTCTATATTTATTTGCGAAATGATTTTTCGACACTATATATTAATGATAACATTAAAAGAGGATTTTATGTATTAAAGCATTTTCGGTTATCATAAGACAAAACTCACTCATCTGGTGTGCGTTTGCATTGTGTGATGTGGGACGAGCTTATGATAGCTTTATTTTCCAAAGTCATTGCAGCGTATACCGTGTGTTCTTTTATTCATTAAATTTCAATAGGTAATGATATTGTCTAATATATGAATGATAATTAAGTGAAACCAACATGTGAATGAAAGTTAAATTAAGCCAAACTAAGGCAAATATTGAACTGATTTGAGAATTGATTGAAATTGCATACATGCACACATATATGTGTAACAACCCGGTGAATTTGCGACCTTGGTAATTGACATAAACTCAGTGTCGACTATCCATGTAACACCCCGTGAATTCTATAACATTAATCTTCACAAATTAAAGTGTAATTAATTCTAAACGAAAGAATTAAGGGAAATGGGTTACGTCATGCGTTCGTCTCGGAATTCTGCTTGAGATAGAGTCCGAGTTTGCGTGAATCGGACTCCGTATGAAGGAGTTATGACCTTCAGAAGTTTCAGAATAAAATTTAAAATTCAAATAGCTCGGTTTCAAATTTGAAATTTGAAATACAGATTCAAACTGGGTTGGGCAGGAAAATTCCTGCCCAGGGACCAGGTCGACCATAGGATCGACCATGGTATCGACCTGGTCACCCCAGGTCGACCATATTGTCGACCTGGGTGTCGACCTGCCAGTCGACCTGGCTGGGTCTGGCTCGAATTTCTGTGGCTCGGTGTGTCATTAGGGCTGACATGTCACCTCTTGATTCGCAATTTGAACTTTGTATGGTCTAGATTCCTCCTGTCTTCATCTGACGGCTCAAAACAATTTAAAAATCTATAAATACACCCTAAGTCTCAACTAAAAATTCACACAAAAAAATAAGATTGGGGTCGTCATGCTGCCAGGAAGGAATTGAGCAAAGCCGTCAAGAGAGAGGAGCTTAGAAATGAATCAAATTAAGAAGAAGACTAAAGCTTAATCAAATTAATCAACGCAACGTTAATCTACCCAAAGGAACGCATCTCAATTTCAGAATTCAGAATCCAGAATTCAAAATTATGCATTCATTGTAAGTATAGTGACCTTTCAGAATATGAATATAAACTATGACGTGGTTCGATGTAAATGAAAACAGAATTGTGTTATTGTATGATAATGATATAAATTCTGTGTATTGTAATGATTCTATCATAACTTATGTATTGATATTTGTGGCCTAAATTGATTGATGCAAGCCTATGGAACAATTGTATATGAAAACAATGGCACTTGCAAGTTTGTCGCAAAAACTAGAATTTGATCCCTTTATGTTTATGTCTATCTCATGGACTATATACATTCTCTAAGTCTAAGTTAAGGCCTATGTAAACATGTTCTAGATTTGAGACCTTTTATGCCTACATGACCCAAAACCTATGAACACATTCTTATGTTTATTTGCAAGTATAATTGGATCTATGTTAAGTATCGTTTGGGTTACATAAACTATGCAAGTTCATGTTGAAATAGGCTATATGATTGGATGTTAAAATTGGACATTTTGGGGAATATACAACATGTTAGTTTTGTGGTCGACATTATGCCAAGTTAAACATGTTTAAATCCAAGTTTGTATAAGCCTAAACTATGCCAGTTCATATGTCACCTATTTACTTATACTTTGATTTGAATGCAAGTTCACATGACCCATAATTTATGTTAGTATCGCTAAATTGCAAGTTCATGTGCCACACACCTTTATGTATTCTAAAATATTACATGTTCTTGATTTCCCCTTTTTCTCACGTTTATAAAGTTGGGCTGAATTGTGTCGAGCCCAACACTTGTTATAATGTTGTGAGCATACAAACGAGGGTAATAACGTTGGGTGTAAAACATGAAAAATATATGTTGGCATGGTTGGCACGTGCCAACGACAATGACATTTAAGCGGTATGAATTGTTTTACCCAAGAATAAAGGACATGACTTTTACATATAATTAAGAAGTGATAAAATATGTAAATTTAGAAAACACGGTATGCTTAACCCGAGGTTGGATTGAGTTGTGACGTAAACCTGCCCGGACCCGCCCGGCTGTCCAGTAGTCACAACAATACCTATCCAATGTGGGTGGTTAAGGATTGAGCCCAATAAGGACCCGAGGTTAGACTGAGCTACGGTGTAAACCTGCCCGAAACCGACCGACGCATCCAGTAACCGTAGCAATATCTGTCTAATGTGAGTGGTCAGGTGCTTTAAGAGGCTAAGGATAGATGGTAGGGTTAAGTCAACTATAAACGCTTAACCAAGTTCAACATGTTAACAAGAATTGATGGGTGAGGTTAGGTAAATACAAACACTTAACCACTAAACATGTTTTACTAGAAAACCCTAGTAACGAGGGACCCGTTTCAGCAGTAACCCAAGTTAGGTATCATGGTACCCTGAAACTAGGCAGGGTGGGGCACGATTACTGGGCTGATTGTAAGCGGTCAAAACGACGGCGGTGGGTTCACAGTGTAGGGCTAACCGGGTGCGGGCGTGCACACACTCCGGAGCAGACAAACAGGGCACTGGGGCACCAGTAGTATAACCTATGCCTTCTAGAATTGTGTCAGGGCCGCCACCATGGTTCTTGATACACCCCATGGTGGGACCAGCATAGGTATCTACACTTCTTGGGGGCCGTATGACACATGTTTATGCGAGTAGGAGCCGATCTTTAGAAAATGGGGATCACTTCGCCCTCAGCATGGGGTGCTAGTTAGAATAAGCTCAAGTAGATGCAGAGATATAGTGTGGGTGCGATAGTACATTCGATTCTAAACTAAACTTCCTTAGCTTATGACGCTTCCTTGTTTACAGTTTATATCTATCATGCCCTTTTTCTTATTCACATACTGAAGAGTTACTAGATTCATTCAGGCTTTATGTTTGACTCTATTTTCTTTTCGTCTTCTTTTCTTTCGTTCCTCCCCCCCCCCCCCCGGTTCCAAAGGGAGGAAACAACTCAGCTCAGTCGCACTCTTTGCAAGCTCTAAGACTGTAGATGTATGGTTTGGATCTCTTTTGCTCGGATTATGACTTTGGATATCACTATGGGGACTTTTGTCACTTTATTTATGTTTTATGGTTCTTTAATAATCAAGACAGTAATGAGGTTGTAATGTTGGAAGTATTTTGAGACAATTATGGAAATGTTTTGTTTGAACACGTATTGATGAAATAAAAGTCTGTTTGGTTTCCGCTGTTTAAAATATGTGCATTTATATCTATCTTGTGTTTATCTGTGGCTTTTACTTATAAACCTCCACCAAAGTTAAGGTATTCCCTTTGTGAGTGACCTTAACGGAGGTGAGGTGTTTCACTTGGTATCAGAGCCTAGGTTTACTAGACTAGATAAAAGTTTTTGAAACTATTTTCAAAAAGGAAGTTTAAAGAAGCATTTTTCAAGAAAAAGTGTTATATTTATAAAAAAGACATAATCCCCCAAAGCCATATGCACTATCTCCCTCTATCCTTCATTTTGAATCTTTCCTTTCTGTTTCAGCATGTCTGGAGACCTTAACCTTCCAGAAGGAGTGCCGATACTCGGCTGGTTTAGGAGGTGCTTAGAAGCAAGGGCCAATGGCGCAGGCCCAGCGGACATTCTTCCTCTAGTAGCTGCGGTTCCTCCTTCTCCTCGTGGAAATGCCTTCGCAAAAACATGTAGAGACTTCAAAGCTATGGGTGGAAAAAAAATTATGGGACAGAATCCTTTGTAGGAGCAAGAAACTGGCTAAAGGAAACTGAGGATCTGTTTGTCATCTTCGAAGTTGATGACAGGCAAAAGATACAACTAGCAGTGTGGTTGCTTAAAGATGAAGTTCCTATTGGTGGGAAATTACCAATGCTCAGAGGGCGGTGGAAAGATGGGAAGATTTCAGGACAAGGTTTGAGATGAAATTCCTCTCCCAAGCTGAAATAAGCCTGCAAATGGAGAAGTTTCTAACTCTGAAACAGGTAAGTATGACAATCAGGGAGTATGTTAATCAGTTTAATCAGCTGGCCAGATTTGGGCTGGACTTAGTAAACACCCAACACGAGAAGGCACTTCGCTTCATCAAAGGTTTGAATGAGCCTCTACACAGCCTTGCTAAGACCCATGTATCTACGGGAGCGACTTATGAAAGCTTGATGGACATGGCGTTGCTACACGAGGAAGACAACGGCAAAAAGAGACTAAGGTGGAAGAAAAGAAAGAAGGTTTATAAGCTAAGAAAATAGACTTCAAGAAAGGAGGGAAGAACAATAAGCCCTGTGAGAGGAGAAGGTGCAATTTCTGTGGCATTGTGGGACATATATCAAAAGACTGCCGAAAAAGGAAGGCGAAGATGGGTGGTTGCTTCCATTGTAGAGAGACTGGGCACCAAGCTAAGGACTGCCCAAAGAAGAAAGGACAGGGACAGAAAGCCGGATCCACTTCAGGGGGTCAGGATCATGTGCTAGTGGCACCTCCGCAGGAACGAGGTAGTATTATTTCTATAGAAAGTGTAGTCTATCTTTATGATCATCCAGTTCGCACACTTTTTGACTCTGGCGCATAACACTCCTTTATTTCATCTTCCTTAGAAGAATCTCTGCATCTAGACACTAGTATGGTAGAGGATCCCTTAGTAGTTTCAAATCCAATTGGGGGCTCCGCTTACTTGTCAATGGTTTGTTTGGGTTTGAAAATCTCTATTCTCAGCGTTGAGTTTAGTTGTAATGCCTTTGTTTTGGGCTTCTCGAGATATGGTTTGATCTTAGGCATGGACTGGTTATCCAGTAATGGTGCCATCCTTGATTGTGAGAAAAGAGTAGTTAGACTCTTGACTCGGCTTGGTAACACTCTAGAAATTTCTTGTAATCCCTTGAATGCTGTTATGCTTAGTTATCTAGAGTCGCTTGATGCTTCTGATGAGAATTTGCAGTCAGTTAGAGTAGTCCGGGAATATCCGGATGTCTTTGAGGAGGTGAAAGGCTTACCTCCGAGGCGGGAAATAGACTTCCGCATATACCTTGTGGATAATGCAAAGCCTGTAGCTTTACCAGTCAGACACATGGCTCCAAGGGAGAGAAAGGAGCTCAGTAAGCAGGCTAAAGTACTTCTCGAAAAAGGGTTCATTAGACGGAGCATTTCAGAATTGGGTGCTCCAGCGGTGTTCGCAACCAAAGCGGACGGTTCGCTTCGCCTTTGCGTCGACTATAGGGAGTTAAACAAATTGACCAAGAAAAATAGGCACCCTCTTCCCCGAATCGACGATTTATTTGATCAGCTTGTAGGTGCGTCGGTCTTCTCCCAACTTGATCTGGCAACAGGGTTCCATCAGCTAAGAGTAGCTGAAGATAGCATTGATAAAACGGCGTTTAGAACCCCAGAAGGTTTCTTCGAGTGGCTTGTCATGCCTTTCGGCTTGACAAACGCACCCGCTTATTTCGTAGACCTAATGAGCAGGGTGTTCAGAGAATTCCTCAACAAATTTGTGGTTGTCTTCGTAGATGATATCTTAATCTTCTCAAAGAATGAGGAAGAACATGCTCAACATCTGAAAGAGATCATGGATACTGTCCGTGCACATCAGCTAAAAGCCAAATTCTCCAAGTGCCACTTTTAGAGAAAGGAGGTAAGATTTATGGGGCATATAGTGTCCAAAGAGGGGTTGGCTGTGGACCCCGCAAAAGTGGTGGCAGTGCAAGATTGGAAGACACCAAGAAATGCAACCGAAGTCCGAAGCTTTCTTGGGTTAGTTGGTTTTTACCGAAAGTTTATTAGGGATTTCGCGAAAATCTAAGCTCCACTTACAAGGCCAACAAAGAAGAATTTGGCGTTCACTTGGGATTTGAACTGCGAGTTTATTTTCCAACGATTAAAAAGGGCTCTCACAACAGCCCCAGTTCTGACTTTGCCAGATGGAAGCAAAATGTTCACAGTATATATGGATGCTTGTGGTACGGGGATAGGCGCTGTTTTAATGCAAGAAGGGAGGGTAGTAGCTTATGGTGGAAGGCAATTGAAAGTTCATGAGAAGAACTACCCAACCCACGATCTTGAGTTAGCCGCCATCGTCTTTGCGCTTAAATCTTGGCGCCATTATCTGCTAGGTGAGAAGTTCGAATTATACACTGACCATAAATCGTTGAAATATCTCTTCTCGCAGAAGGATCTTCACTTGAGGCAGCAAAGATGGATGGAGTTTCTTGCCTCGTATGACTTTGAAATTTCCTATACTCCCGACAAAGGCAACGTAGTAGCAGACGCGTTGAGCCGAAAGAAACTGACCTTAAGCCCGCTCTTTGTAGAGAGGCAAAGCTTGGAGTATATAGCCAGTTTTAACTTTAGGCCCTCCTCTGATTTTGTCCAGGTTTGTTAGCATCTCTCGAAGTACGCCCCCCTCTCTTGGACTCAATAGGGGCTGCACAACGTGAAGACCCTCAGCTTGTTGATGTGATTGATAAACTTATTAGGGGTGAGACTTCTAGTCACCTTAGTAGATACGCCATCGATGATAAGGGTTGGCTGAGGCGAGATGGAAGATTATGCGTCCCACAAGCAAGGGAGTTGACAAAGAAGGTTCTCGAGGAAGCACATCATTCCAAGATGACTATACACCCTGGCGGTGATAAGATGTACAAGGATATAAAAAGGACTTTCTTTTGGAGCGGCATGAAAAAGGACATGGCAGATTTTGTTTCTAAGTGCATGGCCTGCCAACGGGTCAAGGCGGAACAGAAGAAGCCTGGAGGACTACTTCATCCTTTAGAGGTCCCACAGTGGAAGTGGGATAGCATTTCAATGGACTTCATTGATGGACTACCTAGGTCAAGAAGAGGCAATACTAGCATTTGGGTAATAGTGGATAGGCTTACTAAAAGCGCCCACTTTATACCCGTTAAAAGTAGAAGGACTGCCTCATCTCTTTATCTCAAAGAAATAGTTCGACTCCATGGGATACCCTCCAGCATTGTTAGTGACCGAGACCCTATCTTCACAAGCGAGTTTTGGCGGAGTCTATAAGAAGCTGTAGGCACACAGTTATGTTTGAGCACGGCCTATCACCCCTAAACCGATGGCCAGACGGAAAGGGTGAATATAGTTTTAGAGGATCTTTTAAGACTTTGCGTTCTTGACTTTGGAGGGACGTGGGAGGATCACCTTCCTTTAGTGGAATTTGCCTACAACAACAGCTACCATAGGCATGGCACCCTTCGAAGCCTTATATGGAAGACCGTGCAAATCACCAACTTGTTGGTGGGAGTCTACAGATAAACTTATACTTGAACCGGACATGATTCGAGAGACTTCGGAGAAAGTGGACTTGATACGAAGGAGAATGAAGACTGCCCAAGATAGACAGAAATCCTACGCCGACAAAAGAAGGACCGACCTTGAGTTTGAGGTTGGGGACAGGGTTTTCCTTAAGGTATCTCCTTTAAGGAACGTCATTCGCTTTGGATCCGCAAGAAAGCTAGCGCCAAGATTTGTAGGACCGTTTCCTATCATCGAGAAGGTTGGGAAGATGGCCTATAGATTAGAGCTACCCGAGATACTGGCCGGTGTTCACAACGTCTTTCATGTTTCTCACCTCCGGAAGTGTTTGGATGAGTCTGCGGAAGTGGTGGAACCTAGCATTCTAGAAGAAGCCGAAGTGGAACGTGAAGCAACTGTGAGGAGAGTTCCAACCCGCATCTTAGGAACTGAAGTGAAAAAGCTACGCAACTGCAAAGTCAAACTCGTTAAAGTTCAGTGGAGCGACGTCGAGGAAGACGCGACTTGGGAAACTGAGGAAAGAATACGCGCTGCCTACCCTTTGCTTTTTGAGGGTACATCTTTGATCTCTCTTTTTCCTTAAGATATGCTTTATCTTTTTAGGTATATCTCCTCGGTCCTTTTCCTAACTCCTTAGGTAGAAAACAAATGGATGCAAACATGTATTTGAAAACATGTTATGAATGATGGCTGCAAATAGTTGCTAGTGATTGCTAGTGGTTGCTCGTGGATGCATATACACACACACCCTAGGTTTTAGATCGGCTTAGTCACTTCATATTGCATATGCATATATGTATTCTCATTTGTATGTGGTTGAAACTTAATATGCTATCATATGGTTGTCGCATTTGTATGAATAAGTTGTGCACTCATGTAGAATTATGAGTAGGAAGAATTTGCATACATAATGGATTCATGACACTTACATGATTCGCATTAAGTAGGTCAACTGAATCAGTAGACCGCCTGATTTCTGCATTATATAAGAACATGTACACACACTACGCATATGATCATGAAGCATTAGAAGTCTTTTAAGGATAGTGGACGCCTGTGTTTGTTGGTTGAGTAGATGGACAGTTGGATGGTAGGATATACATTCTTCCTAACTTGAAGATTTCGGGGACGAAATCCTTTTAAGGGGGGGGGGGTGGAGAATGTAACACCCCGTGAATTCTATAACATTAAGCTTCACAAATTAAAGTGTAATTAATTCTAAACGAAAGAATTAAGGGAAATGGGTTACGTCATTGCGTTCGTCGTAGAATTCTTCTTGAGATAGAGTCCGAGTTTGCGTGAATCGGACTCCGTATGAAGGAGTTATGACCTTCAGAAGTTTCAGAATAAAATTTAAAATTCAAACAGCTCGGTTTCAAATTCGAAATTTGAAATACAGGTTCAAACTGGGCTGGGCGGGAAAATTCCAGCCCAGGGACCAGGTCGGCCATAAGGTCGACCATGGTTTCGACCTGGTCACCCCAGGTTGACCATAGTGTCGACCTGGATGTCGACCTGCCAGTCGACCTACCTGGTCGACCTGGCTGGCTAGCTCTGGCTCGAATTTCTATGGCTCAGTGTGTCATTAGGGCTGACATGACACCTCTTGATTGGCTCTTTGAACTTTGTATGGTCTAGATTCCTCCTGCCTTCATCTGACGGCTCAAAACAATTTAAAAATCTATAAATACACCCTAAGTCTCAACAAAAAATTCACAAAAAAAAAATAAGATTGGGGTCTTTATGCTGCTAGGAAGGAATTGAGCAAAGCCGTCAAGAGAGAGTAGCTTAGAAACGAATCAAATTAAGAAGAAGACTAAAGCTTAATCAAATTAATCAACGCAACATTAATCTACCCAAAGGAATGCATCTCAATTTCAGAATTCAGAATCCAGAATTCAAGATTCTGCATTCATTGTAAGTATAGTGACCTTTCAGAATATGAATAAAAACTGTGACGTGGTTCGATGTAAATGAAAACAGAATTGTGTTATTGTATGATAATGATATAAATTATGTGTATTGTAATGATTCTGTCACGACTTGTGTATTGATATTTGTGGCCTAAATTGATTGATGTAAGTCTATGGAACAATTGTATATGAAAACAATGGCACTTGCAAGTTTGTGGCAAAAACTAGAATTTGATCCCTTTATGTTTATGTCTATGGCATGGACTATATACATTCTCTAAGTCTAAGTTAAGGCCTATGTAAACATGTTCTAGATTAGAGACCCTTTATGCCTACATGACCCAAAACCTATGAACACATTCTTATGTTTATTTGCAAGTATAATTGGATCTATGTTAAGTATCGTTTGGGTTACATAAACTATGCAAGTTCATGTTGAAATAGGCTATATGATTAGATGTTAAAATTGGACAGTTTGGTGAATATACAACATGTTAGTTTTGTGGTCGACATTATGCCAAGTTAAACATGTTTAAACCAAAGTTTGTATAAGCCTAAACTATGCCAGTTCATATGTCAACTACTTAGTCATACTTTGATTTGAATGCAAGTTCACAAGACCCATAATTTATGTTAGTATCGCTAAATTGCAAATTCATGCGCCACACACCTTTATGTATTGTAAAATATTACATGTTCTTGATTTCTGCTTTTTTCACGTTTATAAAGTTGGGCTGAATTGTGTCGAGCCCAACACTTGTTATAATGTTGCGAGCGTACAAACGGGGGTAATAACGTTGGGTGTAAAACATGAAAAATATATGTTGGCATGGTTGGCACATGCCAACGACAATGACATTTAAGCGGTATGAATTGTTATACCCAAGAATAAAGGACATGACTTTTACATATAATTGAGAAGTGATAAAATATGTAAATTTAGAAAACACGGTATGCTTAACCCGAGGTTGGATTGAGTTGTGACGTAAACCTGCCCGGACCCGCCCAGCTGTCCAGTAGTCACAACAATACCTATCCAATATGGGTGGTTAAGCATTGAGCCCAATAAGGACCCGAGGATAGACTAAGCTATGGTGTAAACCTGCCCGGAACCGACCGACACATCTAGTAACCGTAGACATATCTGTCTAATGTGAGTGGTCAAGTGCTTTAAGAGGCTAAGGACAGATGGTAGGGTTAAGTCAACTATAAACACTTAACCAAGTTCAACATGTTAACAAGAATTGATGGGTGAGGTTAGGTAAATACAGACACTTAACCACTTAACATGTTTTACTAGAAAACCCTAGTAACGAGGGACCCATTTCAGCAGTAACCCAAGTTAGGTATCATGGTACCCTGAAACTAGGCAGGGTGGGGCACGATTACTGGGCTGATTGTAAGCGGTCAAAATGACGGCGGTGGGTTCACAGTGTAGGGCTAACGGGGTGCGGGCCTGCACACACTCCGGAGCAGACAAACAGGGCACTGGGGGCACCAGTAGTATAACCTATGCCTTCTAGAATTGTGTCAGGGCCGCCACCATGGTTCTTGATACACCCCATGGTGGGACCAACATAGGTATATACACTTCTTGGGGGCCGTATGACACATGTTTATGCGAGTAGGAGCCGATCTTTAGAAAATGGGGAACACTTCGCCCTCAGCATAGGGTGCTAGTTAGAATAAGCTCAAGTAGCTGCAGAGATATAGTGTGGGTGCGATAGTACATTCGATTCTAAACTACACTTCCTTAGCTTGTAATGTTGGAAGTATTTTGAGACAATTATGGAAATGTTTTATTTGAACACGTATTGATAAAATAAAAGTCTGTTTGGTTTCCGCTGTTTAAAATATGTGTATTTATATCTGTCTTGTGTTTATCTGTGGCTTTTACTTATAAACCTCCACCAAAGTTAAGGCATTCCCTTTGTGAGTGACCTTAACGGAGGTGGTAGATCGCGTAAGTTAACCATTTCAAATATATATAAAATATGTGTATTTATATCTGTCTTGTATTGGTTATTGAATGGACGAATGTCTGACAGAGTATATCTGGTAGATCGCGTAGTATAACCAATTTGTTAAAATTAGAAAATATATGTTATTAACTTTGGAAAACGTTTCCATTTCTGATTCGCGCATCAATATCTTCCCACCTCTATTAGTCTCTAACTGTAAACTAGTAAGAGAACAACTTCCCAAGTATAAACCCCGAAGGACGAAACCAACATCAGATCGATACCCAGAAAGCCATTCAACTCAACTAATTTCCAGTCAGTTTCTAATTTCAGTAATTCCATTTAAATTCCTAATTCAAACCCCAAATTTCTTTATAATATTCTATTTGCAAAATATTTACTTTAGTCTAATTTTTCACCTAGAATGTGAATAATATTTCTTATATAATCAAAACAGTTTGATTTCATATTTAAAAACAATATATAAAACCCAAATTCTATTTATATTTTTATTTGCAGAATTACTCATACAAATCTTATTTCATTTCCAATATTTATAATCTCATTGCAAATTTCCTTTATAACTACTACGTTCACATTCCATTTCAATTATCGGTGCTAAAACCAATTTTACTTCTTTATATAAATCTCAAATTTATATATTCAATTTATCAAATGATAAATATTTTGTTAATTTATAAACATAGTTTATAAATTATTCTCCTCAATTTATCCATTGAAAAAGATTTCTATTAAATATTTACTTTAAACACACCTTCGCATAATTCTTTTATATCTCGTCAATTTCTTTTTATAATCCTATTTATTTTCCAAATATTTCCTATTATAATTCTATTTATTTTCTAAATAAATATTCCTTTTACACTTCTATTTATTTTTTAAATAAATATTCCTTTTATAATTATATTTATTTTCCAAATAAATATTCCTTTTATAATATCCTATTTATTTCCTATAAATATTTCATTTTCAAAATACACTTTGGAAATTCCCTTTTTACATTCTAGTATTTCTTATGGGATTTAAAATACCAATTAAACAGACTAGCGTCATCATAATCAATTACAGGTTTTATATCACTTCATATATCACAATATATGAAAACAAACAGTATTATAAATATTGAGGAATCCAGTTGGATCCCTCCAACCTGTTTCCCTGCATCCACAGATGTTAAACAATATGAATAACATCGATTTCATTTCAATATGAAATATTCTAATAAATATAACCAATATTTGATTAATGATTTATATATATGTATATATCGTTATCTATAATTTCAAACAATAAAGCAGCAATTCAACCAAACTATCAACACATAGCAATCAATCATCATTTCTCAATACTAGATTATATTTACAGAAATATAATTCGTATAGAGTTAGTGAGATTTACTCACATTGGATGATTATCGTTAAATAACGATAATCGATCGTCGATCCAGGTCAGACAATTTATTTCGCTATAAATTGTAACAAGGTCCAATTCTCTCCAAACTAGTTTCATTGTGTAGCCACCATCCATACGATCCCAAGGATCCTGCTTCATCAGATTTTGATAATGTATGACGAAGTTATGAATTTTACAAGTTATAATGTGAATTAAATTCCTATATAATTAAATTTAAAAAGGGTAATTGGGCCTTCTAATTTAAACTAGGCCCACCTGCATATGTTTAAACCCGATACCATTTACTCCTTCTTCCTGGATAAAATTTTCTCGTACCCTGTTGCTCACCATGACATTGTCGCTTCTTTCATTGACTACTGCTCCCTCTCCTCTCCACCGATCATCACAAAACCTTCTCCAAAATTCACGTATACGTTTCCTCTATCTACCTATGTTAATATTATCACGTCCGATCTCAAACTCCAAAATGCGATTCTAGTTGAAAATGCGTGGTAACAGTACGTGTAACAGCCCACGTCCATTAATGTCACTCTCAAGGGGAATGCATTAACTTTCATGGAGTATTATTAGTGTATAGAACAAAATATAACAAGACAGATACATATATTGGTACTTGAAAATTTAGAACAACTTTTATTGTAGCGGAGAAATAGTTTGGTTACAATAACATCAGAAACAAACAATAAAACCAAGTACACTTAATATCCACCTCAAAAAATTATTTTCTAAGTAAATAAAGTAAAAAAGCATACCCCAACATAAGTAGCCATAAAAGAGATAAGCTGAACTTTACTTTCAGCAATCCAAGCACTTCCAAAAGAGAGAGAAAGATCCAAATCAAGCTCCACTAGCACTAGTCCCACCCTGAGAACCTGGGGGGAAAGGAAGAAAAGAGGCGAAAACAAAGGGGGTCAGACATAAAGTCTGGCGAGTCCAATAACTTTAACAATATAATTATTAAAGTAATTAGGATAAGGCATAAACTGGTAAAACAAGGAATGACTGTGAAACAAATGGGCATGACAAAGCAAATAAGAAGAATAAGATAACGTTAATTTCGCCTCCAACACTATAGGATAATTACTACACTACACCATTACTAGTCACCCTAAAAGTTGATGCCGCCTACTGAACATAATAATCATAATGGTAGTTTCGTGTATCCCCAGCTGTCTTCATAGGTGCCGCCTGCCCCTATCTCCACTAGTTGTACCCACTATCCCCATGCGATCGGCTCCCTAACTCGTAGATACCCGTGTTGGTCCCACAGTGGGGTGTATCACTCCCCAAAGTGGCAACCCGATACCACTAAAGATGCATGGCTTATATCTACACAATGCAACAACATCTTACCTACCAGCCCAGGCCCACGCACGCACATGACCCCGTTGGACTTGCGTTGCCACCGTTAACCCGTTTTGACCTCTTACAATCAAACCCAGTAAGCGTGTCCCGTCCTCGATCTAACTTGAGCTGACAAAGATACTTAATGGGTTACTGGTTTGAAAAGGGTCCCCCATGCTTGACACAAGCTTTCCACCTATGCTTGGTCCCCATTTAGGATTTCCCACTTAACCCCTCTTATTCATGTCTTCTTACATGTTTCAATTTGGTTAAGTGTTTCTAATCGGATTTCACGTGTCACCCACTTAACCCCCATGTCCCACCACATGTTTATCTTGGTTAAGTGTTACTTGATTCATTATAACTGTAACCTTGTAAGACCTCCCACATTAGACTACCGTTTGCGGTTGCTGGATTTGTCGGGCGGGTCCGGGCAGTCTTATACCACAAACGAGTCTAACCTCGTGTCTTTACAATTGTTACACATTTAATTTATGCCTTCAACCTCTCACATTAGACTACCGTTTGTGGTTGCTGGATTTGTCGGGCGGGTCCGGGCAGTCTTATACCACAAACGAGTCTAACCTCGTGTCTTAGGCGTTTATTATTACACATAACTATTTCAACCCAATATGAATTAATTATCCCTATTCAAATTATCAATAATTTCCAATTAAACTATGTCCATAATTTTCACCTAAATTATGTCCATACTTTTCAGGTATATAAATTACACCAATTAGTGTCTCAAATTAATTATATGCCTTTAAATACATTTTATGCCAATTCACAATATGTATTATTTAATATTTTCCCATTATCCCCACGTCGTTCGTACGTTTAACATGAAATATGTTAGACTCGCAAATAGTCTAACTCATAAAAAAGAAAAGCAACATCACAACTTGCATAACACATAAAATAGATCTAACTTGCGAATAAGAATTATAACATAAGTTTGCATAACCAATAACTGGCATAGGCAACGGACATATAGAACATAAATTTGCATAAACTACCATGGATCTAAATATAGATCTAAACATGAAATTTTGAACTTGCATATATGAATATAGGTTTCACCTAAACTTGCATATGTGAATATGGTTTTCACCTAAACTTGCATATGTGAATATAGTTTTCACCCAAACTTGCATATGAATTCCTACAAATTTGCATATGAATTTAAACATGTAAACCAATATCACATGTTTTGCATATAAAATAGCATATGTATATACTTGATTCACATATAAACTTGTGTATAATTCGCATACAGACTTGCATAAGATTCACATACAAACTAGCATATGTAGAAACAGACTTGCATAAGATTCACATACAAACTAGCATATGATTTACATCCCAAACTTGCATAAAAATTGATGTCATAAAATGTATCAAGTTAAACATATGTGATTGGACATATGAAATAGATCTACCAACATAAGTTAACAAAACTGTCATATGTTCACCAACAGACGGTAACAAAGTTAAATAACATCACATGATTCAACAGACATGTTCTCATAATCCAAAGTATAACTCATCATAATTAATTTATTAATTATTTTGTGAAAGAAATTGTACTCACAAAGACAGGTTAGAGAAGAGAATAATTCGTTCGTCGTTTGTATTAGAATTTTGTCTTGTAATTCCCAAGCTTTAGGAAGAAGAACTATTCTAGCAGCGGCATGGAGGCAAGGAGATTAATTTAGTTTAGGTTTAGAGCTTGAGTCTATGCGTGCTTATATAGAAGTTTAAATCAATAGAAGCCGTTAGATTATCACAGGAGCGATCACAACTGCCCTACCTAGATAGAGTTATCCAGAATTGCCTCCTATGCCCTAATGACTCAGCAACAAGTCAGAAAAGACTCAGCAACAAGTCAGGATCGTCTCATTTCAAATCTGCCCCGGGGGGTAGGTCGACCCCCAGGTCGACCCCAAGGTCGACCCTCAGGTCGACCTGTATAGGCGAGGTCGACCCCCTTGTCGATCCCCAGGTCGACCTGGCCTGGGGTGGGAGAAATCCCGCCCCGCCCGCTTCCTCGTTTGAATTCTGAATTTTGAATTTTGCTCTAAACTATTTTTAATTTATTTAAATTACTAAAACTTCTGAGGGCCATAACTTCCTCATATGAAGTCCGATTTACGAAAACTTGGACTCTATTCCAAGCAGAATTTCGTGACGAACACAATGGCGTAACCCGATTCCCTTAATTCTCAATTTAACAATTAAGTATTCTATAAATTCATTCTTTTAATAGTCACAGAAAATTCAGGGTGTTACATTCTCCTCTCCTTGAAGGATTTCGTCCCCGAAATCTCCAAGTTAAGGAGAATGTATATCCTAACATCCAATCATCCATCTATTCAACCATCAAACACAGGCATCCATTGTCCTTACAAGATTTCTAATGCTATATGAACATATGCAAAAAGTGTGCGTACATGTTCCTTATCCAATGCAAAATCAGGCGGTCCACTTACTCAGTTGACCTCCTTAATGCAAATCATGATAGTGTCATGCGTCCATTATGTATGCGAAAGAATCCTAACGATACATATTACTTCTACTTGCGTGCACAATCATTCATCAAAATGCAACATCCATATGACAACACAACAATTATACATCCATTAATATAAATATGCACACATATTTATATGCAATATGAAAGTGATTGAGCCGATCTAGTGCCTAATGTGTGTGAACATGCATCCACGAGCAACCACTTGCAACCACTCGCAACCATCAATCATAACATATTTCAAATACATGTTTACATCCATTGGTTTATACCTAAGGATAAAGAATAGGACTGAGGAGATATACTTAAAAGATAGATATAAGCATGAATTAACTTATGGAAAAAGAGATCAAGGAGGTACCCTCAAAAAGAAAAGGGTAGGATGCGCATATTTTTCTCTCAGTTTCCCAAGTCGCGTCTTCCTCAGCGTAACTCCATTGAACTTTAATAAGCTTGACTTCACGGTTGCGTAGCTTTTTAACTTCCGTACCCAAGATACGAGTTGGAATTCTTCTCACAGTTGCTTCTCGTTCCACTTCTACTTCCTCTAGTATACTTGGCTCCACAACTTCCGCAGACTCATGTAAGCACTTTCGTAGTAGAGAAACATGAAAAACATTATGAACTCCAGCCTGTCTTTCGGGTAACTCTACTCTGTAAGCCATCGTCCCAATCCTTTCAATGATAGGAAATGGTCCTATAAATCTTGGTGCTAGCTTTCCTACGGACCCAAAGCGAATGAAATTCCTCAAAGGAGATACTTTAAGGAACACCCTATCTCCAACCTCAAACTCAAGGTCGGTCCTTCTTTTGTCTGCGTAGGACTTCTGTCTATCCTGTGCAGCCTTCATCTGTCTTCTTATCAAGTCCACCTTTTCCGAGGTTTCTCTAATCATGTCTGGCCCAAGTACGAGATTATCTGTAAATTTCCACCAACAAGTTGGTGATCGACATGGTCTTCCATATAAAGCTTCGAAGGTCGCCATGCCTATGGTGGCTTGGTAGCTATTGTTGTAAGCGAACTCCACCAAAGGAAGATGATCCTCCCATGTCCCTCCAAAGTCAAGAATGCACAATCTCAAGAGGTCTTCCAATACTATGTTCACCCTTTCCGTCTGACCATCGGTTTTGGGGTGATAGGCCGTGCTTAAGCATAATTGTGTGTCTATTGCCTCTTGCAAACTCTTCCAAAATTCGCTCGTAAAGATAGGATCTCGATCACTCACTATGCTAGAGGGTATCCCATGGAGTCAAACTATCTCTTTAAGATAAATGGATGCTAAGGACGAGGCAGTCCTTCTACTCTTAACAGGTATAAGGTGAGTGCTTTTAGTGAGCCTGTCCGCTATTACCCAAATACTGGTATCCCCCTTCTTGACCTAGGTAACCTGTTAGACCAAAAAATGGTCATAACACCCAAATTATCGTATTTAGAGCGTAGGATATGAAGAAATAACTGAAAAAATAAGAGAAAAGCAAGACAATAGGATTTTTATAGTGGTTCGGCGTTAGCAAGCCTACGTCCACTTCATATTTTCTCATTTCACTCATAGATTACAATTACAATGAATATTGTCTTTCAATCACTTGAATTCAATGAATAATTCTCTCCGAATCCATTGAATTTATTGAGGAAGATGGTGGTTATTCATGGAGAAGTGTTGGCCATGGCAGCCATGGAAGTTGAGATGCCAAAAGTCCTCTGAAAATGTCCTCTGAAGGTGTATTTATAGCTGTAGGAAAGCTCCTGGGAGGACTGGTTCGTGATGGGGTACGTGGCAGGCGATCCAGAAAAATAGTAGAGCCAGTAGCCTTGAGAATAGGTCAAAACAAGCTGCGTGTGAACAGGTCCGAAGTTCGGATCGCGGTCATAGGTCGGATCGCGGTCATGGGTCGGATCGCGGTCATAAGTCGGATCGCGTAGACAAGGTCGGATCGGATCGCGTAGGCAAGGGCGGATCGGATCGCGTAGGCAAGGGAGGATCGGATCGCGTAGGCAAGGGCGGATCGGATCGCGGTCATATGCCAGCTTACACTCGTTCATGGAAATGGGCGTAACTTTCAAACCGTAAGAGCCAAACCAAAGCTCAAACTGAAGCTAATTCAAAGGGCTACGAGTATATGAGGTGAATAGATCCAAATGAGGTCATTTGATAGGGGTTTCAGGCCAGTTTATACTGATTTTGTGATTTTGACCAAACTGCCTTGTGTCTTCTGACGATGCTTCCAATGCCAGAGAGCGATGTTATCCAGAGATTCCATATCAGACAGCATTTACCGAGAGGTGTGTCAACATGATCTTTGCTTTGGGTAGCCTGGTCACAAAGCAGGCTAACATTTTGCCCCCCAAAAGTACATCTTATCGAAGATGAGATGTGCTTTGAATATGTTGAGCTAAATCTCTCTGGAACGTCATTTATCCTTGAGAAGGCTTCATCCAACTACTGCATTGCTTCCCTGGGAGATAGTCAAGCCAAGTTTCACGGAAGGATTATTCGAGACGATCAAGAAATTGTTTAAACCTTGTCGGATCAAAAGATCTAATTCATCCGTCAGAAGTAATGCTAAATTGTCGGCTCCCGAGCGTGATCCTACACGCATAGGTCGTCGCCAAACAACATCATCACTCTATGCAAGCCAAGCGCATGGTAGGGTTGGACTTTCTTTTACATATGAGTCAATGTATGAAGTAGACACCCAAATCAGGGGGCGATGTAAGAATCCTTGGGCTCTGAGCTAACAACTGGACTGTTGGGACGAAGTACATCAGAATCAACATATGAATTTGCCATTTGTACTCAAGTTCGGATCTTAATATCTTGATATTGATCCAGGATCTTAAAATCGCATTGAATCGTAACAGTAAGGAACCCAAAAGCCACGATCACTCAGGATCGTAGTTGAGGGAATCCACAATTGTTACGGATCATTTCTTAATCTAGTATTCACATATAAAGTAGTCAGTAAGGGATGCTGTTAAAATCATGTGGACCAGTGCCTATAGGATCGTCACCATCACGAGGTAGTAGACAGGTTTGTCACATCTTCTATCTGGTGTAGTTTGACACTTTAAGTTCACATTTGATCCACAAGTTAACCCGCTTGGTCGGCAAAGATGAGTAAGGTCGTACTCCGGAGGCATGACGTACATGCTTTGAATCCCATTCCATGCCAGGATTGTCTTCAAAGTTAGTCTATGAACCGACACTTGTGCTCTCAGTGCCATCGGAGGACAAGCGAGGTCAGTATTCATGCCCCCAACATCGGTGGGATTGAGTTGAGTTAATGGGGTGCATGATTGAACCACATTTATTTTGATGTCGTTTCTTCTCTTTAGTAAAATGGTGAGGATTGCCTCATTGGGCATCAGCGACTTCGGTTACTCTCATCAGATCAGTTGTGGAGTCAAGTAAGGTTGTTGAATGCGAATGAATAAATGTCGCTATGAAGTTAGTTGGGCTCCACCGTTTATGCTTCAGCATAGTCCAAAATGGTTATCACAGTCTTATTGAGTCTCTTTCTCATGCTCGGTTCAATCGAGCTTGACAAACAAGATCATGGGCTCGATAAGTGGTATAGATTCTCTTTGGAATTGCACATTCTTGTCATTGTTTTCCAGGGCTTTTCCTTTGTCCTTATCACTTCAGGAATTAGAAGTACTCCATTCTTTAGTTAGGAAGGCATCTAGGTCATTCGTCTCGACGCTAACACCTTTTTGTCATGAAAGTCTATCCACTTCAGGGTTGAATTCATCAAAATCTCTGAGCAAGTCTTGTTATAGAGAAAATTTAAAGTCCAGGGGAATAACAGGGGATCCTAAAGTCCCACGTGTGAGGGTTGTAATTGTTGTTATCCATATCATCTCGAGAAGTGCCGCCTCTCGAGAAGCGCCGAATCAAACTAGCGAGCAGGTTGCCATCAAAGAATTGATGCACATTATCAAGATCCTGGCTGGTGTCCCCAGCATCGAATCTGAGATTACAAATGGGGTCTTTGCTGATTTCTTGTTTCCACGTCGATATTGTCCCCAGGTCATGGTTCGAGTCATTCGACCTGACCGGGTTTTTGTTTTTCGAATTGTTGCGTTCTTTCTTGGAGCTGATTATGAAATGTCGCTCGAGTATTCATTCGAGTTGGAGTTAAAACTGGTTGTGCATGATCTGAGTTCATTGTGATTCTTGCATTCTCATCTAAGAAGTTGCAGGTAGCCGTTCCATCGCCCATGTTTCCATCTACGACATTCTGAATCGAAGCTGAACGTTGTGTGACTGCTGATTGGTTCGTGTTCATCTCGGGTGTTCCCACTTGCTTTCTGCATGAAGGGAGAGGTTGGAGGCGAAATAGCTGCATCTTGTCCAATTGCTGTATGGGATATATCCAGCCTTATATGAGCTTCCCATTCTAGAAGTTGGTTGGGATCAGTAGATGGACATTCTCTTTGCATTTGTTTCTTGGTCCTCAAGGTGGCCTGTTAGGATCACAACACAAGTTAAACACAGGCACTTAAGTTATGCCGTTTGTAAATATTATCAATAGCCATGGCCCCAGTTATAGGATAAGTGCGAAAGACATGCGGTCGGATCACTCCCCTTTCGAATTCAGACATGTATACATGAGAAGAGGAAGTCACTTTCAGAATTCAAGCGATCATACTATCCAAGCATGGAGTAGGACGTGTTTGGGATGGTACAAGAAGCCTGTAATTCATAAATGTCCCGAATTCCATGATTACGCCGAATCGTATTAAGGCCAAGGAATCAATGATCGCTCAAGATCGTACTAAGGTAGGGTAGACATCAAAAAATCTCAGGGCCTCGCCAGGTCCTTCCAGTTGCGAGTATGAAGTTGTATAACATGTCGCTGAACAATTCACTATCCAGGCTTCTTTTTCTGTCGTCGCCGTGAGTCGCACAGGCAGCTTAGAATTATACGCCTACGCCATCCTTCTGGACGCGGCCCTTTAGTTATTCCCTACTGGTCTGATGTTGTTGTGCGAGTTCGGATCTCGCATTTTGTCCAGCTTTGTTTTGTGAGCCTGTACTTAGTGAATGAAATTCCATTTCTTTTTGTGCTGCTGTGTTCATGTGCTGCCCCCCATTCCCGGAAACGAGTGGTTCGAGCTCCATTTTCATTCTTAGTCCCAGTCGTGTGACGGGATTGGATCCCTTGAGTGGCATATGTCGTCATGCATTTATACTCTCCTGATCCTTCAGCGGAGCAGAAATTATGGGGGGTGGTGAGTCTCCAGCACCTTTCTCAGCGCTTAATCATAGACGCTTTTATACTCTCTTGGCGGTCGCCAAGGTTAGAGTTCGAACTCAGCTGTTCTGTCGCTCCCCGATCCTTCAGCGGGGTAAGAGTTCTTTCTCAACGCTCAATCGGAGATGCTTTTATACGCTCCTGGCATTTGCCAAGGTTAGAGTTCAGACTCAGCTGTTCAGTCGCTCCCCGATCCTTCAGCGGGGTGAGAGTCCTTTCGCATTATCCTGTACCTGCGAGCATTCCATAATTAGTTATGCATTTAAACATTTGAAACGCAAATAAGCAAACAAGTCATGAAACATTATAAGTTATCAGTGCAACTTATAAGTGAAAGTGCAATAAAGTAGTATGTATGTATAGGTATGCCCCCAATCAATCATTAACTTAGTGCCTGGCCAGGTCTTGTTGAAGATTGATTAGGACCATAACTGTGTTGCCCCCATATCCGGACATGGAGGATTTGGGATCAGCTTCCATCCTACCCCCTCCCCCCGATCCTTTAACGGGGGAGGAATTTTCCCGTGGCGCTAAGTCTCTAGCGCTTTTATACTCTCCCGATCCTTCAGCGGGTTAGAGTTGCTGGGGCGCTGAATCTCTAGCGCTTTTATACTCTCCCGATCCTTCAGCGGGTTAGAGTTCGAGCTCGGTTCATGATCTGCTCAACGATCCTTCAGCGGAGCAGAAGTTCTCAGCGCTAAATCATAGACGCTTTTATACTCTCTCTCGACTCTAGAGAGTTAGAGTTGGGACTCAGCTGTTCCATCGCTCCCCGATCCTTCAGCGGGGTAAGAGTCCTTTCTCAACGCCAAATCATGGACGCTTTTATACTCTCTCTCGACTCTGGAGAGTTAGAGTTGGGACTCAGCTGTTCCATCGCTCCCCGATCCTTCAACGGGGTAAGAGTCCTTTCTCAGCGCCAAATCATGGACGCTTTTATATTCTCCTGGCGGTCGCCAAGGTTAGACTTTTGCTCAGGCGGCTCCGATCATGGTACACCGCCATGCCTTGTGGACGTCATCTTCGCATCCTTTATACTCTCTCTCAGCTCTGGAGAGTTAGAGTCACGGATCAAGCGGTCTGCAATCATGCACGCTCATCAAACTCGTCCTAGGTTTACATTTTAATCCAAGCTCTGAGGATTAAAACCAGTCGGATAAGCAGTTGGAGCATTTGCCAAGGCTTTGAGTTCCTCCGAACAGTCTACGGGAGGAATGGTTGGCACCAGACTTCGGGTACCTGCATTATTCACACCGCACGAATTAGTCACGTCAGTAACTCGGAAAGCATGTGAAAGCAAATTTTATGATTGAAAAGTAAGCAAATTAAGAGGCAGTGTTGCCTCCTTTATTTGAATTCATGTAATATGGTGGCGTCAAGCATAGGATCGAGCCATGTAGGCAGTCACACCGCGTCCATCTGGAGTCGGACTATGACATTGTAACTCAATGATTTATGTTCAATTGTCTTGTGGTCTGCCACGTGTGAGCCAAGGATTGGATGGTCATCCCGGATCCACCTTGAGCTATACAGCATTCTTTAGACGAAGAGCGTGGCTTTGTAAACGAGCAGTTCAGTCGAGCTCGTTATAGTATTGCTCTATGGCTCTATATGCGGGTGTTACAAGTTTGATCGGTAGCAAATCCTGGATACCTACACCATCCACATATTAATTCATCTGAGTTAATTACATCAATAACTCATAAATCATGCAAATATAAGAGTCATGGTTATAGAATAATCCTGTTAAAGGGATGAATATCATTCTGAGTGAAAAATGGCATTGCATATTCATTGCAGGTCCATTTTACTTCGCCCTATCTCTGCCAAAAAAGGGCTGCCAAAGTCCTTTAGTTGATGAGGGGTATCTTTTCAGATTATCATGGGGGTTGCAGTCCCAAAAAATGAATAGACCTTGGTCGGGGTCTTGAGATGGCAAAGGCGGCTAGGTAGGTACTAAAAGCGAGTGATGAGGTCGCATCTCCTTCAAATCGTCTTTTTGCCCCCATACTGAGGGTAAGGATGGAGTGTCAGGAAGTCATGACTGGATTGCTAATGGTAGCACATCTTTGCATTGGTGTTAGGTTGTAAATTAGCATGAGAACAATGGATTCATGCTTATAGAAATTTTTGCACTTTCCATGCTAGGAAATAGGATATTACTGCTAGTGGGATAATCATATCACATAAACTTGCCGATTTACCCTCGATCCCATATCGGGGACAAGGGTTAGTGCGCCGACAATCAACCAGCATTCATGCGTAAGCGTTCTAGATCTTCAACTCGCTAACTTTCAGGCAAGACTAAGTCAATTGGCCAGGCAAATTCTTGATGTATCAGCTCTGAATTAGATGATGTAATCTCGAGCAATTTATGCTCAAATCTGTAGTTGCCCCCAGCCTTACGGGAGTGAGTCTCTTGGCAGATAATCGATGAAAAGAGTGGAAGTATGAGTCTTCACTTTCTAACTTCAGAACGCCGTTCGCCAGAAGTTTCATTCATGTACATCTCCCATCTAATGGGTGGCTGACTGGTGATTTGGTCGAATCATTCAGGGCGGTGAATTCGGCAATTGCACTCGTTGGTGTTTGTTTTAGGACAATCTTCCAAGATAAATAGGCAATGTCGAATTGCATGTCATATCCCGAGGCATAAAGAACGATTGCACGCCTTTCACTTCACCTTGTTAGATGCATTTTGTGCTGTAGGAAGTTTATCATGGAGTTAACCATGACTCTTTTCCGGGTTTGGTCTCCAACGTTGGATCAACTTCCATTTTATCAATGGTTATATTTCATAGTGTCTTGATGGGGATCATCTCTATCTTTTATGGATTATCGGAACTTTCTTATTCGACCAGATGATTCGACTTTAGATCTTCTGTGTATGAAATATGAGGTATGTTGTAACGTTCCAATCCATCCAATAACTCTTCTGCCCATTCTAGGTAAGCTACGAGTTGTGGTTTCTCCGACTGGAATTCCTTTCGAGTCGTCCTTCGGGGGTTATCTGCAAAACTACGGCGTTGGATTGCCGATCATTTCTTGCACCGTCTGTATACAACTTCCAGGTGCTTGATTTCATCTTTCATTTCGAATGGCAACTCCATATAAAATCCCGCGATAGTGAACTTACTGCATACGTCTTATTTGCTTGACAGGAGCACACTTCAGGTTTATACTCAAGAAATGACTCATAATTTGGGATAAAATCCCGCAAATATTAGCACTGGTCCAAACGAACACATCCAGGCTCGCCTACAGAAAGCATATAAGTTCTCTCGTTCGGAAGAGGTCTAAAGGAGATCCGATGTGAAGACCTTAGTCAGGTCGGCGTCACCAGTCGGAACACGTGCAGTTGCGTTTTTAGATGTCACCCTTCTTCATCCCGAATCACCATCCTCTCTGGAATCTATGTCTTCGGGCAGGTCATTTGGCAATTCCTTTTGCGATGCTCCCATTATTCGCAATATTGACACCTCCTTCACACTCCATTTCATCTGGAGGGGAAGCGTCTTTGGGTTTCACGCAATCTCTGTTGCGTAGCATATTCCATCCTTCCTAATCAGTCGGCTTCTCCAATAACTTGGTCATCATAGACCAGTCTCACTCCGTCTTTGGTAGGGATATTTAACGGTTAACACCAAGATGCTATGTAAGCTCTGAATTCCGCTAGACCTGGTTGGTTGAGACCACGATCAGATAAGCTTGAATGCAATAGCATGGCTTGCAAGGCTTCAAGTAATGTTCATACATTCTGTCATAACTGTTGTATGAAGTGGATAGCTAATGGTTGGTTCGTATTTGTGTTGATCTCAAGTTCTCATCTCTCAACCGAGATCGTATGGTGGCTGGTGAGCAGTCAAATTGCTATCGCCCGGGAAAGGATCAATATGCCCGATCATGGCCCACGGTGGTTCAATTGGTACCTAATTCTGGGCACCAAAGTACATTGATCTACCCTTCATTCTATGGAAATCAGTCTTCCTTGATGCGGTTGACGACAAATAGGCATTGCAAATGTTAGCTAAGCTTTTCAAGGAGTGAACTGTGGGACATATATTTTTCACCACGCCATTCAAGCGAAGGGTAAATTTGTAGTGCTAGGATCCTTTTTTGCCATCGGGTATCCCACCATTGAGAATTTTGATCATTGGGATCTTCTGAGTCACCTTTAGAGTAGTGTCTGGATTGTTCTATGTCAATGGAATCTGGGACTCCGCCTGTTGGACATGTTTAAGCCACGTAACCAGGTGATCACCACTCGTTCAGGAACATCATCGGTTGCATTGGGGAGATCTTTACACCATCGGAGCTCCTGAAGAGGAGGCTGTTATGAGACCATCATTATTTTGTATACTGCCATAGTCAGCGTGTCGAATCTTTTCAACAACTCCTCACATTCAATAACATCGGTAGATAGGGGTCATGGCTTCTGGAGGAATTCTAATTGTTGCAATTCCGTTGTCAAATTCTTTAACAATCCGTTTATTCTTCATTGACAAGCTTTTGATGAATGCTGTTGGCCAACATATATGTTGAGCTGAAGATGAGCCATACTCCGAGCCGAAGGCAAGGCCGTGCTCTGAGCCGAAGGCGAGGCCGTCAGCGGGTCCGGGCGCAGCGCCGGCGGGGGTCCGGGGCCCCGCAGTCCCGGCGGCGATCGACCTTGGAGCCTGGAGCCTTTTCTGAAATGTGGGCACCGCACAATTTTTTTGATTTTGGAACATGGAGCCTTTTCTGAAATGATCTGAAAATTGTATTTTTTCCAAAAAATTGTCACTTTTTTGGATCGGGTCGTGACCCTTGTTCGTCGTCATTTTTCCGGGTCGCGGTTCGCTACTGTCCTCCGGTTCATGGTCCAGCTTGGCGATCGGGATACTCCAACCTTCCAGCTTCGGATCGGTTCGTGGTCACCTCCAGTTCTTGGATATGTTCACAACAATTGCTCCAGGTTGGGTCGTGGAAGTATCACCGGGTCGGATCGCGACTTCCATGCTCGGTCGGGTCGTGGGTTCATCTTGAGACCGGATCGTGGTCTCCCCGCGATCCGCGATCCGCGATCCACGATCCGCGATCCACGATCTGCGATCCACGATCCACGATCCGCGATCCGCGATCCGCGATCCCCTCGACCTGCTCCAGCACATTTTCTTTATTATCCTCATTTGGTCGTAAAGCTTGTGAACCCTTAGCTTTTTTTCCGAAGGTATGAAGCTCTGATTTTCTGAAATCAACGAAATATTCAAAAATGGTAGAAACGCGGACTGTTTTCTTCGAACTTTCAAATCCAAATAGTAGAATAGCAGTCCGATAGGTTGAGAATTCGGTTCTCAGTGAAAGCACCAAAATGTTAGACCAAAAAATGGTCCTAACACCCAAATTATCGTATTTAGAGCGTAGGATATGAAGAAATAACTGAAAAAATAAGAGAAAAGCAAGACAACAGGATTTTTATAGTGGTTCGGCGTTAGCAAGCCTACGTCCACTTCATATTTTCTCATTTCACTCATAGATTACAATTACAATGAATATTGTCTTTCAATCACTTAAATTCAATGAATAATTCTCTCCGAATCCATTGAATTTATTGAGGAAGATGGTGGTTTTCATGGAGAAGTGTTGGCCATGGCAGCCATGGAAGTTGAGATGCCAAAAGTCCCCTGAAAATGTCCTCTGAAGGTGTATTTATAGCTGTAGGAAAGCTCCTGGGAGGACTGGTTCGTGATGGGGTACGTGGCAGGCGATCCAGAAAAATAGGAGAGCCAGTAGCCTTGAGAATAGGTCAAAACAAGCTGCGTGTGAATAGGTCCGAAGTTCGGATCGCGGTCATAGGTCGGATCGCGGTCATGGGTCGGATCGCGGTCATAAGTCGGATCGCATAGACAAGGTCGGATCGGATCGCGTAGGCAAGGGCGGATCGGATCGCGTAGGCAAGTGCGGATCGGATCGCGGTCATATGCCAGCTTACACTCGTTCACGGAAATGGGCGTAACTTTCAAACCATAAGTCCGATTGAGCCAAACCAAAGCTCAAACTGAAGATAATTCAAAGGGCTACGAATATATGAGGTGAATAGATCCAAATGAGGTCATTTGATAGGGGTTTCGGGCCATTTTATACTGATGTTGTGATTTTGACCAAACTGCCTTGTGTCTTCTGACGATGCTTCCAATGCCAGAGAGCGATGTTATCCAGAGATTCCATATCAGACAGCATTTACCGAGAGGTGTGTCAACATGATCTTTTCTTTGGGTAGCCTGGTCACAAACCAGGCTAACATAACCCATCAACAAAGTCCATCGAAATGCTATCCCACTTCCACTGTGGGACCTCTAGAGGATGAAGCAGACCACTAGGCTTCTTCTGCTCCGCTTTGACTTGCTGGCATATCTAGCACTTAGCGACGAACTTAGTTCCTTTTTATATCTTTATACATCTTCTCTCCGCCTGGGTGTACGGTCAGCTTAGAATGGTGTGCTTCTTCGAGTCTTCACCAAATCCCTTACTTGTGGGACGCATAGCCTTCCATCCCGTCTCAACCAACCCTTATCATTGATGGAGTATCTATTGAGGTGACTAGAAGTCTCACCCCTAACTAGCTTATCCATCATATCAACTAGTTGAGGGTCTTCTCGTTGCGCGGTTCCTATTGAGTCCAAAAGAGTAGGCCGCACCTCTAGCGACGCTAACAGACCAGGTACAATTTCAGAGGAGGGTTTAAAGTTAAAGTTTGCTATGTACTCCAAGCCTTGCCTTTCTGCAAAAAGAGGACTCATGGTCAGCTTCTTTCTACTCAAGGCATTTGCTACCACACTGCCCTTGCCAGGGGTTTACGAAATCTCAAAATCATATGAGGCCAGAAATTCCATCCACCTCTGTTGTCTTAAGTTAAGATCTTTCTGTGAGAAAAGGTATTTTAATGATTTATGGTCAGTAAACAACTCAAACCTTTCTCCTAGTAGGTAATGACGCCATGACTTTAGAGCGAAAACAATGGCAGCTAGCTCCAAATCATGAGTTGGGTAGTTCTTCTCATCTACCTTCAATTGCCTTCCCCCATAACAAACTATCTTGCCTTCTTGCATCAAGACAGCGCCCAACACTGTAACGCATGTGTCTGTGTATACGGCAAACATTTTTCTCCCATCAAGCAATGTTAGAACTGGGGTTGTTGTTAAAGCACTTTTCAATCATTGGAAAGCAATATTGCAATCCAAATCCCAAGCGAAAATTAGGTTCTTCTTTGTCAGTCTTGTGAGTGGGGCTGAGATTTTTGCAAAGTCTTTAATGAACTTCTGGTAAAAGCCCGCTAGCCCGAGAAAGCTTTGGACTTCGGTTGCATTTCGTGGAACCTTCCAATCTTGCACCGCAACTACTTTTGCGGGGTACACAGCTAACCCCTCTTTGGACACCACATGTCCAAGAAACCTCAATTCTTCTCTCCAGAAATGGCATTTGGCGAATTTGGCTTTTAGCTGATGCGCACGAAGAGTATCCATGACTTCCCTTAAGTGCCAAGCATGCTCTTCTTCATTCTTAAAGAAAATCAAAATGTCCTCTACGAAGACCACTACAAACTCATTATGGAACTCCCTAAACACCTTGCTCATCAAGTCAACGAAGTAAGCAGGTGCGTTTGTCAAGCCGAAAGGCATGACAAGCCATTCGAAGAAACTGTCCGGGGTTCTGAACGCAGTCTTATCAATGCTGTCTTCAACCACTCTTAGCTGATGAAACCCGGTAGCCAAATCTAGTTCGGAGAAAACCGACGCACCTACAAGCTGATCAAACAAGTCGTCTATTCTTGCAAGAGGGTGCCTATTTTTCTTGGTCAGCTTGTTTAGCTCCCTATAATCAACGCATAGGCGAAGTGAACCATCCGCTTTGGTTGTGAATACTACTGGAGCAGCCCATTCAGAAGTACTCCGCCATATAAACCCTTTTTCGAGCAACTTTGACTTACTTACTGAGCTATTTTCTCTCCCTTGGAGCCATGTGTCTAACGGGTAGAGCTACGGGTTTTGCATTATAAACAAGGTATATGTAGAAGTCTACCTCCCGCTTCGGAGGTAAACTCTTCACCTCTTTAAATACATCTGAGTATTCACGGACTACTCTAACAAACTGCAAGTTTTCAACAGATGCATCAAGAGATTCTAGGTAGCTAAGCATAACAGAATGTATGGGATTATAAGAGATTTCGAGAGTGCTACCGAGGCGAGTCATAAGTCTAACCACTCTCTTTTCACAATCGAGGATGGCACCATTACTGGATAACCAATCCATACCTAGAATCAACCCATAGCCCGTGAAGCCAAGAACGAAGGCTTTGCATTCAAACTCAACGCTCAAGATAAACACTTTCAAATCCCAACAAATCATTGAAAGATGAGTCGAACCACCAATAGGATTTGAGACTACTATTGGATCCGTAATTAGACTAGTATTTAGGTGCAATGTTTCAACTAACGAAGCAGATACAAACGAGTGTGAAGCGCTAGAAACAAACAAAGTATGAACAGGATGATCAAACAGAAAAACCAAACTTTCAACAGAAATGTTTCTACCTCTCTCCTGTCCTGGTGCCATGAGAGCGTGAACCTGCCCTCTTTCCTTCCCTGGTGCTATGAGAGCCTAAACCTGCACTCCAGAAGTAGACTCTGCCCTCTTCCCTTGCCATTGTCTTCTCGGGCAGTCTTTAATCAGATGTCCTGCCTTACCACAGTTGAAACAGCCAGTCTTCTTCTTCTTCCTACGGTCCTTGCTCAGATGGCCTGGTGTTCCACAATTAAAGCACCTTTTCTTTCCTTTGCTATTGTTATCCTTACCACCTTTCTTAGGTTGCTGTTGTGACTTATTTTGATCCCCTTTCTTTTCCGGTGCCTTATTAGCATTAGCGCCTTTCTCCTCTTCATGCATAAGCGTCATGTCAACCAGTTTCTCAAAGGTATCCCCCATAGGAATGTGGGTCATAGCCAACCCATTTAGCGGCTCATTCAAACCTTTGACGAATCTCAGGGCCTTCTTTTCGGGTGTGTTCACCAAGTCTAAGCCAAATCTCGCCAACTGATTGAACTTGTTGACGTACTCCTTTACTGATAAATTCCCCTGCTTCAATGCCAAGAATCTTTCTATGTAAAAATTCTCTTATGCTCGTGAGAGGAATTTCATCTCGAACCTATGTCTGAAATCCATCAATGTCTCCACTGGACGCTCTCCATTCGTGACCTCCCACCAAAACGGGGCTTCGTCCTTCATTAACCAAGCAGCTAATTGGACCATCCTTCCATCTTCTATCTCGAAGATACCAAACAAATCTTCCACCTCCTTAAGCCAATTTCGAGCTTCAACAAACGTCTCTGACCCGCGAAAAGGTTTCCTGCCATTGCCCGAAAGTCCTTGCATATCTTCGAAAAAGTATCAACGCGGGGAAGGGGAGGAGGAGGAGTGGCTGCAACTAAGGGAGGAGGAAGGTCTGCTTGGCCTGCGGCGGTGGCCTTAGCTTCCAGATACCTTCTGAACCAGGTTGGTATCGGTATTCCCTCGGGTATCTCGGGTAACCCAGACATGCTAAAAAAAAGGAAGAGATTCAAAATGGAGAATCGAAGGAAAGATATATGGCTCTTGGGGGTTACGTTTTTAAAACAAACTTTTCTCTTGAAAATACTCCTTAAAACCTATTTCTAAAAGTATTTCTTTATAAAATGCTTTTTAAAAATAGTTTTTCAAAATCTCTTATCTGTTCTTGGAAACCTTCAGCTCTGATACCACGTATAGCACCCCACGTCCATTAATGTCACTCTCAAGGGGAATGCAATAACTTTCATGGAGTATTATTGGTGTATAGAACAGAATATAACAAGACAGATACATATATTGGTACTTAAAAAATTAAAACAACTTTTATTGCAGTGGAGAAATAGTTTGGTTACAACAACATCAAAAACCAACAATAAAACCAAGTATACTTAATATCCATCTTGACAAATTATTTTCTGAGTACATAAAGTAAAAAAGCATAACCCTAACATAAGTAGCCATAAAAGAGATAAACTGAGCTTTACTTTCAGTAATCCAAGCACTTCCAAAAGAGAGAGAAAGATCCAAATCAAGCTCCACTAGCACTAGTCGCACCCTAAGAACCTAGGGGGTGAAAGGAAGAAAAGTGGCGAAAACAAAGGGGGTCAGACATAAAGTCTGGCGAGTCCAATAACTTTAACAATATAATTATAAAAGTAATTAGTATAAGGCATAAACTGGTAAAACAAGGAATGACTGTGAAACAAATGGGCATGACAAAGCAAACAAAAAGAATAAGATAACGTTAATTTCACCTCCAACACTATAGGATAATTACTACACTGCACCATTACTAGTCACCCTAAAAGTTGATCCCGCCTACTGAACATAATAATCATAATGTTTGTTTCATGTACACCTAGCTGTCTTCATAGGTGCCGCCTGCCCCTATCTCCACTAGTTGTACCCACTATCCCCATGAGATCAGCTCCCTAACTCGTAGATACCCAGGTTGGTCCCACAGTGGGGTGTATCACTCCTAAAGTGGCAACCCGATACCACTAAAGATGCATGGCTTATATCTACACGATGCAACAACATCTTACCTACCAGCCCGGGCCCACGCACGCACATGACCCCGTTGGACATGCGTTGCCACCGCTAACCAGTTTTGACCTCTTACAATCAAACCCAGTAAGCATGTCCCGTCCTCGATCTAATTCGAGCTCACAAAGATACTTAATGGGTTACTAGTTTGAAAAAGGTCCACCCATGCTTGACACAAGCTTTGCACCTATGCTTGGTCCCCACTTAGGATTTCCCACTTAACCCGTCTTATTCATGTCTTCTTACATGTTTCAATTTGGTTAAGTGTTTTTAATCGTATTTCACATGTCACCCATGTCACCCACTTAACCCTCCATGTCCCACCATATGTTTATCTTGGTTAAGTGTTACTTAATTCATTATAACTATAACCTCGTAAGACCTCCCACATTAAACTACCGTTTAAGGTTGTTGGATTTGCCGGGTGGGTCAGGGCAGTCTTATACCGCAAACGAGTCCAACCTCATGTCTTTACAATTGTTACGCATATAATTTATGCCTTTGACCTCTCACATTAGACTACCGTTTGTGGTTGCTGGATTTGTCGGGCGGGTCCGCGCAGTCTTATACCACAAACGAGTCTAACCTCGTGTCTTAGGCGTTTATTATTACACATAATTATTTCACCCCAATATGAATTAATTATCCCAATTCAAATTATCAATAATTTCCAAATTAAATTATGTCCATAATTGTCACCTAAATTATGTCCATACTTTTCGGGTATATAAATTATACCAATTAGTGTCTTAAATTAATTATATGCCTTTAAAGCCATTTTATGCCAATTCACAATATGTATTATTTAATATTTTCCCATTATCCCCACGTCGTTCGTAGATTTAACATAAAATATGTTAGACTCGCAAATAGTCTAACTCATAAAAAAGAAAAGCAACATCACAACTTGCATAACACATAAAATAGATCTAACTTGCGAATAAGAATTATAACATAAGTTTGCATGGCCAATAACTCGCATAGGCAATAGACATATAGAACATAAATTTGCATAAAATACCATGGATCTATATATAGATCTAAACATGAAATTGTGAACTTGCATATATGAATATGGGTTTCACCTAAACTTGCATATGTGAATATGGTTTTCACCTAAACCTACATATGTGAATAGTTTTCACCCAAACTTGCATATGAATTCCTACAAACTTGCATATGAATTTAAACATGTAAACTAATATCACATGTCTTACATGTAAACTAGCATATGTATATACTTGATTCACATATAAACTTGTGTATAATTCGCATACAGACTTGCATAAGATTCACATACAAACTAGCATATGTAGAAACAGACTTGCATAAGATTCACACACAAACTAGCATATGATTTACATCCCAAACTTGCATATAAACTGATGTCATAAAATGAATCAAGTTAAACATATGTGATTGGACATGTGAAATAGATTTACCAACATAAGTTAACAAAACTGTCATATGTTCACCAACAGACGATAACAATGTTAAATAACATCACATGATTCAACAAACATGTTCTCATAATCCAAATTATAACTCATCATAATTAATTTATTAATTATTTTGTGAAAGAATTTTTTTTCACAAAGACAGGTTAGAGAAGAGAATAATTCGTTCATCATTTGTACTAGAATTCTAACTTGCAAGTCCTAAGCTTTAGGAAGAAGAACTATTCTAGCAGCATCATGGAGGCTAAGAGATTAATTTAGTTTAGGTTTAGAGCTTGAGTCTATGCATGCTTATATAGAATTTTAAATCAATAGAAGCCGTTAGATTATCATAGGAGCAATCACAACTATCCTGGCTAGATAGAGTTATCCAGAATTGCCACCTATGCCCTAGTGACTCAGCAACTGGTCAGAAATGACTCAGCAACAAGTCAGGATCTTCACCTTTCAGATCTTCCCCTGGGGGTAGGTCGACCCCCAGGTCAACCTGTATAGGCGACGTCGACCCCCTTGTCGACCCTCTGATCGACATGGCCTGAGGCGGGAGAAATCCAGCCCGCTTCCTCGTTTGAATTTTGAATTTTGAATTTTTCTCTGAACTGTTTTAATTTATTTAAATTACTAAAATTTTTGAGCACCTTAACTTCCTCATATGAAGTCCGATTTACGAAAACTTGGACTCTATTCCAAGCAGAATTTCGAGACGAACACAATGGCGTAACCCGTTTCCCTTAATTCTCATTTTAACAATTTTGTATTCTATAAGTTCGTTCTTTTAATAGTCACTGTAAATTCAGGGTGTTACAGTACCAGTACCGGACCTTAACTCCCATTTTCTTCACTAAATCCAGCAATGCCTCCACCATCTTTTAACTCTCATCGGACGCATCCATCCCAACACCATCAGCCCGCCTGCGTGTCCTTTCTCCAAACCTCGCCCCCATCTGCAAATAACGTACGCTACTCCTCACGCGACTGGCCTCCTGTTGCTTTTCATACATCCGATCCTTTATAGTTTACGTGAACCCTGCAGCTACTTATTCCTGGAAAACAAGTCTAAAACTTGAACCTTCCTTCTTCCAATCCCATTCCGCGACTCTAACTCCTGCAAATACTTCAAACCCCCCAAGTCCTCCATGCAACTTCTTTTCCGGTTTTCTTCCCTTTTGTTTTCTTTTTAGATAAATATACGCACCTGCTCCCGAACGAGCAACCCAAAGGATGTCACACAACCTCCAAACTAGCGTCCAAGTTCACGTAAATTTTCATTGTTGAGTAGAGAGGGTCAATACGAACTGATATGTATGTATATAGGTTAGGATTTGTTAAGTGGAGATTTAAATCGATTTTTATTTTCTTTTCTTTCCTCCATTAACAGAACACGACCAAGAAAGTTTCGAACAAAATAAAAACAAAGAAGGTGGCCTTTGTATATAAAGAAGTAGGAGCCTTCACCATACATCGGTTTCCGGTACTAGCCTAGTGTGGCTATGATTTGATCATACACTGGTTCCTTTGCGTTGAAGTTTAAGGTAGTACTTTTCTATGTGGAATAGGTAGGCTAAATTACTTGGTCATGAAGTATCGTGAGCATCACACAACAATCCTTATAATGAAGTAAACTGGGACATTAAACGTTCTTATGATAAAATTGAATATTTACTTCGAAGTTACATGTCGTGGTATCAAAAGAGAATGGTCATTTGGCATTAAATCAAAATAAATTTCTTTGTTCAGGTTATAAAGCTTAGCGTACTTCAGTGCACAAATTCCGTTGATTTACGGACTGCTAGAGACAAAAATAGAAATACCATTGAGATGAGCAATGTGCCACGATCCCAAAAATATAATAATATAGACTAGTTAATGTAACACCCCACGTCCATTAATGTCACTCACAAAGGGAATGCATTAACTTCCATGGAGGTTTTAAGTGAATATAGAACAGAAAAATTACAACAAGACAGATAATAAGTAGTACTTGGAAATCTAAAACTTCATTTTATTGCAGCGGAAATTAAACATGTTTGTTACATCATAAAACCATAAATCAGAGTCAAGTACAATATCCATCTTGATAAAACAAAATACATAACCCCATTACATAAATAGCCACTAAAGAAGATAACAAGCTGGACTTTACTTCAGCGGTCCAAGCTTTCCAAGAGAGAGATAAAGCAATCCAATCAAACTCCGCTAGAGCTGGGTCCACCCTAAGGACCTAGAGGGGGAAAAAGGGTAGAAATAGAGGGGGTCAGACATAAACTCTGGCGAGTATGATAATTCTAACAATACTATTATCAAAATAACTAGACTAGGGCATAAGCTGGAAAACAATGAAATGTCTATGAACTATTGGGTATGGAAAAGCAGATAAAGATAACGTTAAAGGCACACCTAATTACTAACGAATAATTACTACACTGCACCACACCAGTCACCCTCAAAGTTGATCCCACTTGCTTCACTTAGAAATTATATAAATAGCTTTGCGTACCCCTAGCGGACTACATAGGTGCCGCCTGCCCCTACCTCCGCTAGGTGTACCCCACTACCCATTTTCGGTCGGCTCCCTACTCGTAGATACCCGTGCTGGCCCCACAGTGGGGTGTATCACTCCCCTAAAGTGGCAACCCGATACAACTAAAGAATGCACGGCTTATACCTACACGATGCAACAACGTCTTACCTACCAGCCCGGGTCCACACACGCATATGAAACCTGTTGGACTTGCGTTGCCACCGCTACCCCATTTTGGCCTCTTGTAGTCAAGCCCAGTATGCGTGTCCCGTCCTCGACTTGGGTCGAGCCCACAAAGATACGTTTGGGTTACTGGTTGAAATGGGCCCCCATAAGCTATCCACCTAAGCTTGTCCCCATTAGTGTATCCCACTTAACCCTCTTCTTAGTCATGTTCATTTACATGTGTGTTTGGTTAAGTCTTACTACTCATATTTCAAATGCCACTAAAGGCAATCACTAGATTCCTCATGCCACCCAAGGCACCTACTTAACCCCCATGTCCCACCTTACATGTTTATCTGGTTAAGTATTTCTTAATTCATTAAGGCCATAACCTCATAAAGACCTCTCACATTAGACTGGCATTTATGGCAACTGGATTTGTCGGGCGGGTCCGGGCAGTCTTACACCATAAAAGAGTCTAATCTCGTGTCTTTACAACTATTATGCTTTAATTTGGGCCTAGGACCTCTCACATTGGGCTGACATTTGTGACTACTGGATTTGCCAGGCGGGTCCGGGCAGTTTTACGTCACAAACGAGTCCAACCTCGTGTCCTAAGCATTGATTAACACTTATAATCTTTTACCCCAGTTTTAAATATATCACTATTCAAATTATTAATTAATTCCAATTTTAATGATGTCCATAATTGACTCAATTATGGCCATCCATTCATGGCATGCAAAATCATATCAATTGCACCCAAACTTCTTAATATTAAATCCTTAATATTACCCCTACCCCACGTTATACGTTCGCTTATTCAACGCAAAATATACGTTAGACTTGAATAGTCTAACTCATAGCACAAAGATAAATTATCACAACATATAGACAAATAAAATAAATCTAATCATAATAGGGGTGAAACTTGCATAAAACTACACATGTTATGGATTTAAAGGTGTCAACTTGTTAAATGTCACAATTTACATGATATGATCATAACCCAAATTCATGTATAAACTTGCATATGGGGTTTTATGCAACAAAATGATGGTGTGAACTAGCATCTACCACCTAGAACTCACCCATGTCATAGCATAATTCTAGATCTAAATAGATGTCATGGCATATGTTCATAATCTTTAATAATCAATCTAAACTTGCATACATGATTTGTCATCAACATAGCCCAAATAATATCAACATTATGACTTGATTAACATGAACTAATTAGCATAGATAATAACATCATGACTTTATAACATGTATGATTTATCACAATTTAGCATAGAAAATTTCAACCTATACAATATCATCATAGCATGATTTACAACATATAGGATATCATCATCACATAACATAGGATTTACAACATACATGATAGCATAAAGTTTGCAACAACATATACGACAATTCACATCATCTACTTATAATCCATTCATAACTTAATCTAATTAGTTTAATAATATTCTTGTTAAGATCATCATACTCACAATTAGAGAAGAAAGAGAGTCTTGATTTGCTTTAGAGTTGAGTAGAATTAGGGTTTTGATTAGCTTTCTTCCTTCTTAGTTGGCGGCGGCTAGACTGAGTTCCATGGCGGCGGTATGACGGTGGCTATTCTATTTTTCATGTGAGTTTAGAGTGAGAGACTACCTAGGTATTTATAGAGTTTAGGATTTATTTAGACCGTCAGATCAACTCAGAACTAACCTGAACCGTTAAATTTGCCAACTCAGCCCTAAAGACACATCAGCAGCTCAACGTTGGGCTCAGCCAAACCCTAGCCGACTGGACCAGGTCGACACCCAGGTCGACTGCCCAGTCGACTCCCCAATCGACTTGGAGGGGTGTCGACTGCCTAGTCGACTCCCCAGTCGACCTGGGGTGTTGGGCGGGAAATTTCCCGCCTAGCCTGTTTGACTTCGAATTTTGAATTTTAAATTTTATGAAATCTGTTTTGAATTTTCTGAAACTTCCGATGGCCATAACTTCTTCATACGAAGTCCAATTTACGCGAACTCGGACTCTATTTCAACCAGAATTCCGAGACGAACACAATGGCGCAACCCGTTTCCCACAATTCTCACGTCTGAGATTTGTTATTCTTTAATTTGTGAATATTAATATTAACAGAATTACGGGGTGTTACATTCTCCCCTCCTTAAAGGATTTCGACCCCGAAATCTTCAATTCAAGAAGAATGTGTATCGTAACATCCAATCATCCAATTACTCAACCATCAAACACAGGCATCCATTGTCCTTATAGACTTCTAATGTTTTCATGTTTAAATGCACAGTGTGTGTATATGTCCATATCTAATGCAAAATCAGGCGGTCCATTGATTCAGTTGACCTCCTTAATGCAAATCATGATAGTGCCATGCGTCCATTATGTATGCAAAAGTTCCTTAATGCTACATATTATCTCTATATGTGTGCACAATCATCATCTGAATGCAGCAACCATATGATAAAAAAAATCCTCATACATCCATTTTACTAAATACATCCATATATATGCAATATGCAATATGAAGTGACTGAGCCGATCTAGTGCCTAATAATGTGTATATGCGTCCACGAGCAACCACTAGCAAACACTTGCATCCACTTTGCATCCATCATACATAACATGTCTCAAATACATGTTTCAACCATAGGATTATCCTAACTAAAGGTCAAGGATACTAGCGAGAGGATACTCTAAAGGTAAGATAAGTACAAGCTAAGCGATAAAGGAGAAATTAAAAGACATACCCTCGAAAAGAAAAGGGTACAACGAACGCATCTTCTCTTCCGTCTCCCAAGTAGCGTTGCTCTCATCATCTCCCCATTGCACTTTGACTAGTCTGACCTCACGATTTTTCAGCTTCTTAATCTCTGACCCAAGAATGCGCGTAGGAGCTCGTCGAATCGTCGCATCACACTCCATCTCCACCTCTCTAAGAAAGTTCGGCTCTACCACCTCCGCGGTCTCATGCAAGCACTTCCTCAAATGTGACACATGGAATACGTCGTGTACACTCCTAAGTCTCTCAGGCAACTCCACTCTATACGCCATCTATCCAATCTTCTCCTTAATAGGAAACGGCCCTACGAACCTTGGTGCTAATTTCCCAACGGACCCAAAGCGAACAACGTTCCGTAATGGAGACACTTTGATAAAGACCATGTCCCCAACATCAAACTCAAGATCTATCCTCCTCTTATCCGCACAAGATTTCTGCCTATCTTGCGCTGCTTTCATCCTCCTTCGAATCAAGTCGATCTTCTCCGAAGTCTCCCTAATCATATCGGGCCCAAGTAAGATCTTATCCGTAGATTCCCACCAACATGTACGACAAGGTCGTCCATAAAGAGCTTCGAAAGGTGCCATGCCAATGCTAGTCTGAAAGCTATTATTATATGCGAACTCCACCAATGGAAGATGCTCTTACCATGTACCCCCAAAGTCTAGGATACATAGTCTCAAAAGGTCCTCTAGAATACAATTCACCCTCTCAGTCTGGCCGTCCGTCTGAGGATGATATGCGGTGCTCAAACATAACTGAGTCCCTACCGCTTCTTGCATGCTTTTCCAAAATTCACTAGTGAAAATAGGATCGCGGTCGCTTACTATGCTAGAAGGAACACCATGCAAACGAACTATCTCTCGGACGTATACAGAAGCTAACCATGGAGCAGTCCTTTTACTCTTCACGGGAATAAAATGGGCGCTCTTAGTAAGTTTTTCTACTATAACCCAAATCCCCGTATTACCTTTCCTTGGTATAGGTAATCCATCCACAAAGTCCATCGAGACACTTTCCCATTTCCATTATGGAACCTCCAATGGGTGAAGCAACCCACCGGGTTTCTTTTGCTCCGCTTTTACTTGTTGGCACACCAAGCATCTAGCGACATACTCGGCCACATCCCTCTTTATACCGGCCCAAAAGAAAACTCGCTTCATGTCTTTGTACATCTTGTCCCCGCCGGGATGAATGGTCATCTTCGAATGATGTGCATCATTAAGAATAATCTTCCTCAAGTCCTCGTCTCGTGGTACACAAAGTCTACTATCCCTACGTAACTAACCCTTATCATCTAGGGTATACCTACGGAGATGGCTTGATGACTCCCCTCTTTTGAGCTTTTCTACTAACTCAACCAACTGTGGGTCATCTCGCTGTGCCTCACTAATCCGTCCCAAAAGCGTAGGTCTGACCTCCAAGGATGCTAGCAAACCGGGAACAAAGTCAACGGAAGGTCTAAAATCAAACATAGAGATGAATTCTAAGCTTCGCCGTTCAACAAACAACGGACTCAAGGACAGCCTTTTCCTACTTAAGGCATCTGCCACCACATTACCCTTGCCAGGGGTATATGCTATTTCGAAGTCGTAGGACGCTAAGAACTCCATCCACCTTTGCTGCCTTAAGTTCAAGTCCTTCTGAGAAAATAAGTATTTTAAAGATATGTGGTCAGTGAATAATTCGAATTTCTCGCCAAGAAGATAATGACGCCAAGACTTAAGCGCGAAAACAATAGTGGCCAACTCTAGGTCATGTGTAGGGTAATTTTTCTCATGCGCTCTCAACTGCCTTCCACCATAGGCTATTACCCTACCCTCTTGCATTAAGACTACGCCTAGACCTATCCCACAAGCATCGGTATAAACAGTAAATGGCTTACTCCCGTCTGGCAGCACTAAGACTAGGGCTGAGGTCAAAGCTCTCTTCAAACGTTGGAACGCATCATCACAATCTACGTCCCATGTGAAAACTAGGTTCTTCTTCGTCAAGCGTGTTAATGGAGCTGATATCTTTGCTAAGTCTTTGATAAACTTCCTATAGTAGCCAGCCAACCCCAAGAAACTTCTCACTTCGGTAGCATTTTTAGGGACCTTCCAATCTTGGATGGCCACCACCTTCGCGGGATCCACAGCTATCCCTTCTTTGGAAACCACGTGCCCTAAGAATCGCACTTCTTTCCTCCAAAAGTGACATTTGGAAAATTTAGCTTTAAGGCTATGCGCTCGAAGAGTCTTCAATACTTCCCTAAGGTGTAGGGCATGCTCTTCTTCATTCTTAGAAAAGATCAAGATGTCGTCTACAAAGACCACCACGAATTTATTAAGGTACTCCCTAAACACCCTACTCATCAAATCAACAAAGTATGCGGGGGCGTTTTTCAAACCGAAGGGCATCACTAGCCATTCATAGAAACCGTCACGAGTCCTAAAGGCAGTCTTGTCAATGCTATCCTCAGCCACTCTCAACTGATGGAATCCAGTGCCTAGGTCCAACTGCGAAAACACTGAGGCGCCAACTAACTGATCGAAGAGATCATCAATCCTCGGCAGTGGGTGTCTGTTTTTCTTAGTAAGTTTATTAAGTTCTCTATAGTCCACACAAAGTCTAAGGGACCCATCCGCCTTCGTGGCAAATACTACTGGAGCACCCCACTCCGATATACTTCGTCTTATGAACCCCTTCTCGAGCAACTCCTTCACTTGCTTATTGAGTTCCCTCCTTTCACGAGGAGCCATGTGGCGTACTGGTAAAGATACTGGTTTTGCATTATCCACAAGATATATTCGAAAATCTATCTCCCGCTTCGGAGGTAAGCCCTTCACCTCCTCAAACACATCCGAGTATTCTCGGACCACTCTAACAGATCGTAGATTCTCCACAGACGCGTCAAACGATTCTAGATAACTTAGCATAATGGAATTTATGGGATTACAAAAGATTTCGAGAGCGTTACCAAGGCGAGTCATGAGCCTAACTACACTCCTTTCACAATAAAAAACGGCCCCATTTCTGGATAACCAATCCATTCCTAAAATTAGCCCATGGCCCGTGAAGCCCAAAACATAAGCATCACATCTAAACTCAACGCTAAGTATTGAAATTTTCAAATCCAAACACATCATGGACAAATAAGCCGAGCCCCCAATTGGATTCAAAACAACTAAGGGATCCTCTACTAAACTGGTGTTTAAGTGCAGTGATTCAACTAATGATGTAGAGATAAACGAATGCGATGAGCCTGAATCGAATAAAGTACGGACAGGATGATCAAACAGAAAACTAAGCTTTCAACAGAAATGGTTCTACCTCGTTCTTGCAGCGGTGGGACTGCGAGAGCCTGAACTTGTCCCCTTGCCTGCCCTGGTGCCATAAGAGCGTGCACCTGTCCTCCCGAGGTAGACCCTGCCCTCTACCCCTTCTTTGGGCAGTCCTTCACTAGATGTCCTGCTTCACCACAGTGAAAACAGCCAGTCTTCTTTTTCTTTCTGCAATCTTTGCTGAGATGGCCTGGTGTCCCACAGTTAAAGCATTTCTTCTTTCCCTTTCCATTATTGTCTTTACCACCCTTCTTGTTTTGCTGTTGTGGTTTCTTCTGATCCCTTTTCTTCTCGGGTGCCTTATCAGCTTTAGTGCCTTTCTCCTCGTGCATGAGTGCCATGCCTACTAGCTTCTCAAAGGTGGCCCCAAAAGGGATGTGGGTCATAGCCAACCCTTGCAACGGTTCATTCAAGCCATTAACGAACCTCAGAGCCTTCTTCTCCGGCGTGTTCACTAAGTCCAAGCCAAACCTTGCTAACTGATTAAATTTGTTGACATATTCTTTCACTAATGAGCTTCCTTGCTTTAATGTCAAGAACCTTTCCATATATAGATTCTCTTCTGCCCTTGAGAGAAACTTTGTCTCAAACCTACGTCTGAAATCCGCCCAAGAATCAACAGGACGCTCCCCATTAGTGACCTCCCACCAAAACGAGGCCTCTCCCTTCATTAACCAAGCTGCTAATTTGACTTTCCTCCCTTCTTCTACTTCAAAGATTTCTAGCAATTCTTCCACCTCCTTAAGCAAATCTCTAGCTTCCACAAACGTTTTTGACCCTTGAAAAGGTTTTCCACCCATAGCCTTAAATTCCTTGCACGTCTTTGCAAAAGTATCAGTGCGAGGAGGAGGAGGAGGAGCGAGTGCAACTGGTGGTGGAGGAACATTGGCTGGACCTGCAGCGGCCCTAGCCTCTAATAACCTCCTATACCATCCTGGTATCGTTACACCGTCCGGAAGGTTAAGATCTTCAGCCATGCTGAAACGAAAAAGGAAAGATTCAAAATGGAGAATTCGAAAGATAAAGATATGGCTATTGGGGATTATGTTTTTCTTAAAAACTTTCCTCTTTAAATTACTCATTAAGACATGTTTTTGAAAACACTTCTTCCAAAAATACTTTAGAAAAATAGTTTTTCTAAAAAATTATCTGTTCTGGTAACCTTAAGCTCTGATACCACGTGTAAAACCCCACGTCCATTAATGTCACTCACAAAGGGAATGCATTAACTTCCATGGAGGTTTTAAGTGAATATAGAACAGAAAAATTACAACAAGATAGATAATAAGTAGTACTTGGAAATCTAAAACTTCGTTTTATTGCAGCGGAAATTAAACACGTTTGTTACATCATAAAACCATAAATCGGAGTCAAGTACAATATCCATCTTGATAAAACAAAATACATAACCCCAATACATAAATAGCCATTAAAGAAGATAACAAGATGGACTTTACTTCAGCGATCCAAGCTTTCCAAGAGAGAGATAAAGCAATCCAATCAAACTCCGCTAGAGCTGGGTCCACCCTAAGGACCTGGAGGGGGAAAAAGGGTAGAAATAGAGGGGGTCAGACATAAAGTCTGGCGAGTATGATAATTCTAACAATACTTTTATCAAAATAATTAGACTAGGGCATAAGCTGGAAAACAAGGAAATGTCTGTGAACTATTATGCTTTAATTTGGGCCTAGGACCTCTCACATTGGGCTGACATTTGTGACTACTGGATTTGTCGGGCGGGTCCGGGCAATTTTACGTCACAAACGAGTCCAACCTCGTGTCCTAAGCATTGATTAACACTTATAATCTTTTACCCCAGTTTTAAATATATCCCTATTCAAATTATTAATTAATTCCAATTTTAATGATGTCCATAATTGACTCAATTATGGCCATCCATTCATGGCATGCAAAATCATATCAATTGCACCCCAACTTCTTAATATTAAATCCTTAATATTACCCCTACCCCACATTATAAGTTCGCTTATTCAACGCAAAATATACGTTAGACTCGAATAGTCTAACTCATAGCACAAAGATAAATTATCACAACATATAGACAAATAAAATAAATCTAATCATAATAGGGGTGAAACTTGCATAAAACTACACATGTTATGGATTTAAAGGTGACAACTTGTTAAATGTCACAATTTACATGATATGATCATAACCCAAATTCATGTGTAAACTTGCATATGGGGTTTTATGCAACATAATGATGGTGTGAACTAGCATCTAACACCTAGAACTCACCCATGTCATATCATAATTCTAGATCTAAATAGATGTCATGGCATATGTTCATAATCTTTACTAATCAATCTAAACTTGCATACATTATTTGTCATCAACATAGCCCAAATAATATCAACATTATGACTTGATTAACATGAACTAATTAGCATAGATAATAACATCATGACTTTATAACATGTATGATTTATCACAATTTAGCATAGAAATTTTCAACCTATACAATATCATCATAGCATGATTTACAACATATAGGATATCATCATCACATAACATAGGATTTACAACATACATGATAGCATAAAATTTGCAACAACATATATGACAATTCACATCATTCACTTATAATCCATTCATAACTTAATCTAATTAGTTTGATAATAATCTTGTTAAGATCATCATACTCACAATTAGAGAAGAAAGAGAGTCTTGATTTGCTTTAGAGTTGAGTAGAATTAGGGTTTTGATTAGCTTTCTTCCTTCTTAGTTGGCGGCGGCTAGACTGAGTTCCATGGCGGCGGTATGACGGTGGCTATTCTACTTTTCATGTGAGTTTAGAGTGAGAGACTACCTAGGAATTTATAGAGTTTAGGATTTATTTAGACCGTCAGATCAACTCAGAAGTAACCTGAACTGTTAAATTTGCCAACTCAGCCCTAAAGACACATCAGCAGCTCAAGGTTAGGCTCAGCCAAACCCTAGCCGACTGGACCAGGTTGACACCCAGGTCGACTGCCCAGTCGACTCCCCAGTCGACCTGGGGGGGGGGGGGGTGTCGACTGCCCAGTCGACCTGGGGTGCTGGGCAGGAAATTTCCCGCCTAGCCTGTTTGACTTCGAATTTTGAATTTTAAATTTTCTGAAATCTGTTTTGAATTTTCTGAAACTTCCGATGGCCATAACTTCTTCATACGAAGTCCAATTTACGCAAACTCGGACTCTGTTTCAACCTGAATTCCGAGACGAACACAATGGCGCAACCCGTTTCCCACAATTCTCACGTCTGAGATTAGTTATTCTTTAATTTGTGAATATTAATATTAATAGAATTACGGGGTGTTACAGTTAACTCATTCTATGAAGTTTCAAATGTACTGATATACGGTGTAAAACAATCCAAAATAAAAAGTTGCTTATTTTTCAAATTAAAAATTACAGTAAAATTCTAAAAAATAAATTATAGCTACGTCTCAAATATCTTGTCCAAATTCGAAACTAATATTTGATTAAAATTAAATAACCGTTATGGCTTATATACAATTCCATAGCGACTATTTGAAACTTTGATTTGGACATAACTTACAATCTATAAGAAAAAATTTCAATTTTTCACTTCCATTCGAAAAATACAGTTCAACAAATTCCAATGTTTCTTGTTTCACAGAAATCCGACCTAAAACGGATTTTGTATTTTCGTTTAAAGTTTGAATCGCCAAATTACGAAATACCACACCATTTCAAGCTTAATTATAATTATAATATAATTTATACTTCAAATGACATTTATAAATAAATTCATTGCTATAATTAAATTCTAAACTGAATTAAATATTATGAATGATCCAATTCACACAATATTGTGAATTCTGCTATTTCCGACTATTTCGAAAATTAAATATATTATTTTATTATTTATATTATTTTAATATTCAATATTACTTAATTTTGGTCATTTTAAGTTACCAAAACATTATTTAAATAATTAAATAAATTATTTATTATCCATTAAAAATATGGGTCGGTACATTGTTCGCCCCTTAAAAGAATTTCGTCCCCGAAATTACTAAGGTAGAAAACATACCCTATTAACTAGGTTAAAAATTATTTGTTTGCTTCTTAATTTCAGTTTCACTATACCAATAAATTTCAGTTAGATAATAATTCATTCCGAATAGCCAAAATTTCCAAAAAATCTATAAAATTTCTAACACCTTAAATTTTCAGAAAATTTCGCCAACACCTCTTTTGTACGGCTCAATCGGTACAACTATAACTCGCCTCTCTAGGCCTTCTCCAACCCAAAAGAAAATCAATCAGCAAAACGACTTGCCAAACAGGCTCATAAAATCACCAAACTCATGTAAAATATAAACTTGTACCCTTTTGTTAGGCATTCAACTATATCACTTTCACTTGCAACCAAATCTGCTTATGCCTATACATTTCCAACTTGATTTCCAATCAGTTCTTTCTCAAAACCCAATCATCCGCTTATATACCCAAACCAAATCCATTTGAAACTCAAGTTCTATCCTTGATTCCAAATTCTTAATTCATCAATCCAGTACCATTTCAGATTCCTATCTCAGAATCCAATTTTATTTGATATAATTCTAATCCAATTCAATTTCCACTTAACTGGTTTCAGTTCAATTCTAGTTTTCTTTTACAAATTTCTACCTAAGTTTATTTTTAATTCAAATAGTCTCTTCCTGGGAGTTATAAACAACTTATCCTTTTCAAAAATCAAATATTCCTTTTCGGAATTTCAAAGCAACTTGTTTTGCCAAAACAATTCAAAAACAATCTCTTTGGTAGTAATCTGTCACTTAGAACTCGAAAATAAACACTGATGATGTGGCCAACATCATCAGGGTTATTTCCCAGCTGAGTGAGTTAATACTATATCACTTTCAAAACCATTTCTAAACACTTCTATTTTGAAATACATTTCAAAATACAATTCATAGTGCTTGTAAAACAATTTAAAATCTCTTAAGATTTTAAAATTCTCATATACTTAATCCAAATCCATTTACAAACACCTTTCCAAACCCCAGAGTTTTAAATTTCAATTCTAGTTTAAATTCAGGTTTAATTCATTTCGTAATACTTATACGAATTTTATTTGGTTATATATGTATAGCCAACTCGATTGTAATCTTATTCGATTAATATAACAACCAACACATCCAATATAATATAATATATCAAATATCTATACTTTGTTTATATCAAAATATAATTTGGATAAAATTATTTCATTTACCCTCTTTTCAAACCATACTGTGTCGGTCCATTGTATTCAGGCGTTTATAAAACCCTACCGATACAGTGGATCAAACTGATCGACCAGAACTCATAAACAATTCAACCAATAAATCTCCATAATATAAAACAATTTTTAAATCAAATAACAAACACGCGCTCATATATACCTATATACACACATACACACTCAAACTCAATCTAGGGTATTACTAACCCCATCTCTACTGAGTCACGCCACAGAGCCAAGGTAATTACTTAACCTTCAGCTCTGATACCATTGTAACGACCTGGTTAATTTGTGACCTTGGTAATCGACATAAACTCAATGTCAACTATCCAAGCATTGGAAATACCAGGTAGAAAATAGAAAGAAGATAGAGGGTGAGATTAGATAAGGCAAAAAATTAGAACAGAAGAAGAAGAAGAACACACAACACATCAGAGTAACACGAATCTCACAGCGGAACGAATAAAATACACTATATAACATAACTTTTGAAATACAAATTTGTACTTGAATATACATACCATTATCAAAGTACAACACTTACAACATATCAGAAATAAACAATTGCTATATAATTCTTAAGCCTCCTGCTCCAAGCTCTCAGTATCTGTAGAATCCCGACTACTTGACTGCCGGTACGAAATTGGGCACCCAAGAGTTTAGGGAAAACAAAACAAAACAAACTCTGGGTCAGTCATGTGACTGGTGTGAGTAAACTCCAACCAATTGTTTAACTTTTAAAATACTTTTAAAATAAAGAATAATCGTAAGACCGATCCACAAATAAACACGGATGGTTTTTACCTTACGATAACCCCAAACATTCTTTTTCAAATCCATACTCTTTTAATATTATTATAATGTCTAAATCACTTAAATAGAAATCTAGTAGAACGCCTTCATCTCACGTTCTACATATATAATATACAATCAAAAACCGCGGACTCTTATTGGGTAATGGATTTCCAACTATGACAAGGTATGGAGCCACCTTCCGACCAGTGTACTCTAGAAGCGATACACTGGAGTTCAACAAGAACATCTTGTAACTCGGCCATACATGACCGGCCATTCATTTCGCTTGAATGTTCCGAATATATTGTCACCTTACGGTTGGTATACCAACATTACCGTTCCTGGGAGATACTGAATTGAAATATGTAACAAATATGAATATTCTCTAGATGGTGGCAATATACCCTACTTGGGTGCGACCAACTTAGCCATGCCGCCTGCCCGATTTCTGTCATTTCCCAGTAGATGAGGCTTGAGGTCATAACGTATCTTTTAACAGATCACTCCTTTATTTACTTTGAATTCCACATCGTCATACCCGTCAAATCAAAATTTGATTTCCCAAAAATACCATGAGTATAAGCTAAGAGAAACGAATTTCTCTACCACCAACGTAAATATGTTTGAAACGAACTGCTTACGCGATCTACCAGATAAACTCTGTCATACATTCGTCCATTCAAGTTGTCATGAGACTGGACAACCCAAAGGAATTATTCTGTAAATCCATCTTAGGTAATTTCTACCTAGGATCGCCAGAATAAACCTTGCATAGACTCCGTCTTCAATTGTCTTCGATATATTTGATTCGAAATGATAATGCCCATATAGATTGGTTTTCAGATAATAAATCTGTCCCCGATCTCTCTGTATTTACAACGGAAATGGTCAAAACTTTGATAGTCGGTTAACTGCTATCAAAGGAAAACATTTGTACAAACAATGGTTGAATTCCCAAATGGAAATCTTACTGACCAATCATCATTTCATTTCCCAATTTCCCATTTATCGTTTCCATATATTCATAAATTCCTTATTTCTAAAGTTAGAAAATATGGTTATTAACTTTGGAAAATGTTTCCATTTCTGATTCACATATCAATATATTCCCACCTCTATCAGTCTCTAACTGTAAACTAGTAAGAGAACAACTTCCCAAGTATAAACCCCGAAGGTCGAAACCAACATCAGATCGATACCCAGAAAGCCATCCAACTCAACTAATTTCCAGTCAATTTCTAATTTCAGTAATTCCATTTAAATTCCTAATTCAAACCCCAAATTCCTTTATAATATTTTATTTGCAAAATATTTACTTTAGTCTAATTTTCTACATAGAATGTGGATAATATTTCTTTATATAATCAAAACTATTTGATTTCGTATTTAAAAACAATATCTCAAACCCAAATTCTATTTATATTTTTATTTGCAGAATTATTCACACAAATCTTATTTCATTTCCAACATTTACAATCCCATTGCAAATTTCCTTAATAACTACTACGTTCATATTCCATTTCAACTATCAGTGTTAAAACCGATTTTACTTCTCTATATAAATCTTAAATTTATATATTCAATTTATGAAATGATAAATATTACCTTAATTTATAAACATCGTTTATAAATTATTCTCCTCAATTTATCTATTGAAAAGGATTTCTATTAAATATTTACTTTAAATACACCTTCTCGTAATTCTTTTATATCTCGTCAATTTCTTTTTATAATCCTATTTATTTTCCAAATATTTCCTTTTATTATTCTATTTATTTTCTAAATAAATATTCCTTTTATACTTCTATTTATTTTCTAAATAAATATTCTTTTTATAATTATATTTATTTTCAAAATAAATATCCTTTTATAATTATATTTATTTTCCAAATAAATATTCCTTTTATATTTATATTTATATTTATTTTCCAAATAAATATTCCTTTTATTGTATCCTATTTTTTTCCTATAAATATTTCATTTTCAAAATACACTTTGAAAATTCCCTTTTTACATTCCAATATTTCTTATGGTATTTAAAATACCAATTAAACAGACCAGTGTCATCATAATCAATCACAGGTTTTATATCACATCATATATCACAATATATGGAAACAAACGGTATTATAAATACAGTTGGATCCCTCCAACCTGTTTCCCTGCATCCATTTAAACAATATAAATAACATCGACTTCATTTCAGTATGAAATATTTTGATAAATAGGATCAATATTTGATTAACGATTTATATATATATCTTTATCTATAATTTCAACCAATAAATCAGCAATTCAACCAAATAATCAACACACAACAATCAATCATCATTTATCAATACTAGATTATATTTATAAAAATATAAACTGTACAGAGTTAGTGAGATTTACTCACATTGGACGGTTATTGTTAAATAACGATAATCGATCGTCGATTCAGATCAGACAATTTATTTTGCTATAAATTTTAATGAGCTCCAATTCTCTTCGAACCAGTTTCATTGTGTAACCACCGTCCATATGATCCCAATGTATCTTGTTTCGTCAGATTTTGATAATGTATGACGAAGTTTTGAATTTTACAAGTTATAATGTGAATTAAATTCCTATATAATTAAATTTAAAAAGGATAATTAGGCCTTCTAATTTAAACTAGGCCCACTTTCATATGTTTAAACCCCATACCGTTTACTCCTTCTTCTTCCTGGATAAAATTATCACGTACCTTGTTGCTCACCATGACATTGCCACTCCTTTTACTGTCTACTGCTCTGTCTGCTTTCCACCGATCATCAAAAAAACTTCTCCAAAATTCATGTCTTTGTTTCCTCTGTCTACCTACATTAATATTATCACGTCCGATCTCAAACTCCAAAATGCATTTCCAGTTGAAAACGCGTGGTAACAGTACCAGTACCGAACCTTAACTGCCATTTTATTCACTAAATCCAGCAATGCCTCCACCATCGTTCAATTCTCATCGGACGCTTCCATTCCAACACCATTAGTTCGCCTGAGTGTACCTCTACCCCATCTACAAATAACGTACGCTACTCCTCACGCGACTGGCCTCTCGTTGCTTTTCATACATCTGCTCCTTCATAGTTTACGTGAACCTTGCAGCCACTTATTCCTGGAAAACAAGTCCAAAACTTGAACCTTCCTTCTTCCAATCCCATCCCGCGACTCTAACTCCTGCAAATAATTCAAACCCATCAAGTGCTCCATGCAACTTCTTTTCCGGTTTCTTCCCTTCTGTTTTCTTTTTAGATAAATACATGCGCCTGCTCATGGACGAGCTACCCAAACGATGTCACACAACCTCCAAAGGCGTCTAAGTTCATGTAAATTTACACTGTTGAGTAGAGAGTGTCAATACGAACTGAAATATATGTATATAGGTTTGGATTTGTTAAGTGGAGATTTAAATTCATTTTGATGATTTTTATTTTCTTTTCTTTCCACCATTAACAGAACACGACCAAGAAAGTTTCGAACAAAACAAAAACAAAGAAGGTGGCCTTTGTATATAAAGAAGTAGGAGCCTTAGCCATTAATAATATATACATCGGTTTCAAGTACTAGCCTAGTGTCGCTATGATTTGATCATACACTGGCTCCTCTGCGTTGAAGTCTGGGGTAGTACTTTTCTATGTGGAATAGGTAGGCTAAATTACTTAGTCATGAAGTAACATGGGCATCCCACAACAATCCTTATAGTGAAGTAAACTGGGACATCAAACATTCTTATGATAAAAATGAATATTTACTTCACAGTTACATATCGTGGTATCAAATGAGAACAGCCGTTTGGCATTAATTTAAAGTAGATATCTTTGTTTAGGTTATAAAGGTTAGCGTACTTTAGTGCACAAACCCGTTCATTTACAGACTGCTAGAGATAAAAATAAAAATACCATTGAGATGAGCAATGTGCCACGATCCCAAAAATATAATAATATAGACTAGTTAACTCATTATGAGAAGTTTCAAATGTACTGATATAGGGTGTAAAACACTCCAAAATAAAAAGTTGCTTATTTTTCAAATTAAAAATTATAGTAAAATTCTAAAAATTAAATTATAGCTATGTCTCAAATATCTTGTCCAAATTCGAAACCGATATTTAATTAAAATTAAATAACCGTTATGGCTTATATACGATTCCATAGCGACTATTTGCAAATTTGATTTGGACATAACTTACAATCTATAAGATGAAATCTCGATTTTCACTTCTATTAGAAAAATACAATTCAACAGATTCCAATGTTTCTAGTTTCACAGAAATCCAGCTTAAAACGGATTCTGTATTTTCGTTTAAAGTTTGGATCACTAAATTACGAACTGCCGCACCATTTCAAGCTCGATTATAATTATAATATAATTTATACTTCAAATGACATTTATTAATAAATTTGTTGCTATAATTAAATTCTAAACTGAATTAAATATAATAAATGATCCAATTCACACAATATTGTGAATTCCGCTATTTCCGACTATTTCAGAAATTAAATATATTGTTCTATTATTTATATTATTTAAATATTCAATATTATTAAATTCTGATCATTTTAAATTACCAAATCATTGTTTAAGTAATTAAATAAATTATTTATTATCCATTAAAAATACGGGTCGTTACAATATGTGTGAATAGGTCATAACATGGAAGTTAAGAAGAGGAATAAAATTTTATGCCCAACAAATAGGTACATGTTTACTATATTTCTTGGGTTTTGATGATTTTACGAGCCGATTGACTAGCCGCTTGGCTTTTTCTTTTTCTTTTGGACTGTTGAGGGCCCTGTGAGGCAAGTTGGAGTCTTTAAGGTCTCCCCATACAAAGGAGGTTATGGCAAAAAAATTCAAAATTTTAGGGTGTTAGCAAATTTTTTGAGAAATTAGTAAATTCTTAGAAATTGAAAAGTTGAAGAATGAAATTTGAGTTGATTAGTTAAACAACTTTTAGCTCCATTCCTTTTCGAGGACGAAAAGATCTTAAATGGAATTTAAAAGTCTTTGTCATTATTCCTGTAATGACACGGATTTTGAGCGACTTTGGTTATCGACATAAGCTCGATGTCGATAACCAAAACATCGAAAAATCCTGGTAATTAGTGAAAGAAATTAGAGGGTGAGGAAAGATAAGATAGAAAATTAGAATAGAAGAAGAAGAAGAACACAACATCAGAGTAACACGAATCTCACAGCGGAACGAATAAATATATTTTATAACATAACTTTGAAATACAAATTTGTACTTGAATATACATGTCATTATCAAAGTACAGCACTTACAACACAGCGGAAATAACTATAGCTATATGATCCTGAAGCCTCCTGCTCCAGCTCTTCCAGTATATCTGTAAATCCTGACTACTTGACTGCCCATACAAATTTAGGCACCCAAGAGTTTAGGGAAAACAACAAAATAAACTCCGGGTCAGTCATGGGACTAGTATGAGTAAAACAGTTTAAAAACAGTTCAAACAAGTAAACGATATCTCATAAGACCACGCCGCATAACGGAACGGGTTTTTCCCTTATGAGAATCCAAAATATCTTTATATCCAAAACCTTTTGATATTATAATAATGTCTATCAACCACAATATATATATAATCATCTAGCAGAAACGCTTTCATCTCACGTTCTACATATATAGTATACAATCAAAACCGCAAGCACATATTGGGTAATGGGTTTCCAACTATGACAAGGTATGGAACCACCTATCGCTCGTGTACCTCTAGAGAGGAATACACTGGGTTCAACAAGAACATCTTGCAACCCGGCCACACATGACCGACCACTCATTTCGCTTGAGTGTATCGAATGTATATCACCAACAGTTGGGATCAACAACCATTTCCCGAATGGGACAACATCAACAATAGATTTTTAAAAGTAAATGAAACTCTAGATCAGGTGATTTTACACCCTACTTCGGTGCGACCGACTTAGCCATGCTGCCTGCCCGATTTCTGTCATTTACCGGATGATGAGGCTAGAAGCTACGCTTTATCATCACACCAGATTTACTTCGAATGTCACATCGTCAAATCCATCAAATCACCGATTGACGTCTACAACAATACATTACGTGTTAGCTGAAAGAAGTTTCCTTCTCCGCTTCCACTCTTGGTACGGTTGGAGAAATCAATATACGTGGTCGTCTGGAAATACTCTGTCAGACATTCATCCATACAAGTCACCCAGGAACAGGATGAACTGAAGGCACTATTTCTATTAATAGAAAAAGTCCTTGCACTCTACTCCGTCTTCGATTATCTTTATATAATCTGATTCGCACGCTACTGCCGATATGGAGTGGTTCTTCGGATAATAATCCAACCGGTCTCTCCATATTGACAACGATGGTCAAAACTTCGATAGTCTTTGATTTAACTATCGAATAAAAACAAGTGTTTCGATAGTCGATGATTTAACTATCGAATAAAACAAGTGTTCATCCAAACATCCAACAAATCAGTGAGCCCTTAATTAATATTCCATTAATTAAATCACTTCTCTATTTCTTTATCAATATTTGTTAACCAAATATTTTCAATAACCATATTGGCCTTTTACGTTATTTGGAAAACATTTCCGAATATCGCCTTCTTTATTTTCTATACTAGGAAATATTCATTATTCTGTTTCCAAGCTTTGCACATATTTGAGTTAAAACAGATGTTGTGTAAAACATCGTTACGACAACCCAAATACAGTATTTAACTAATTCTTATTCCATATTGATCTTCGAGCCTGAATCTTGCTACTTATCGGTATATCATGAAATCAACCAAGTTGGGGTATAATTACCTCTCAGACCTTGACTGAATAACATTTAACGTCAAAACAGACAAGACTACTTACTCGAATAATCAGTACCATACAACTGATTATTCACCTTTAAACACATATACATTTTCTCTTTCTATTCCTACGAGATTTTATTCTTATACTTCCCTTTTTATTATACTATTCTATTTCTAAGTTCGTTTTCTTATCGACTTCTATATATTTTGATATGTTAATTTCTAACTATCAAATTATCTTAAAAATATTCTATCTCCTTAAATTCCCGGAAAAATTCGCCATAACCTCCTTTGTACCGGGAGCATCGGGAAATTTCAAATAGCTTTCCCGGTCCTTCTCATCCCAAAAGAAAAAGAAAAAGCCAAGCGGCTAGCCGATACGGCGCATAAAATCTCATATGGAAATTAAATACGTACCTTTTTGTCGGGCATTCAATTTATTTCACTTCTATACTTTATTCCATACCTGTCTCCTATATGTCTATACCTGTCCAATCTTATTTAAACTATACCAATCGTTTTAACTAAATTTGTTAATTAAATCTGTTACTTAACTTTTCAGTCTATTTCACCTTCATATTTGAACATGACATGTTCAAATATATTTTAACTGCATATTAACAAATTCTAATTATACTCATACTCTCGTTCCCTTATCGACTTCTTATTCAAATTCCAATTCAATTCTATTTGAATTCTCTTTATTTAAAACTTCATTTGAATTCTATTTTCAAACTCTATAGTTTAAAGTCCATTTGAATTCTATATTCAAAGTCTATTTGAATTCTATATTCAAATTCTATATTCAAAGTCTAATTGAATTCTATATTCAAAGTCTATTTGAATTCTCTGCATTATTTATAAACAACGTTTATAACTTCAATTCAAATCCCATATTTTCATTTATAAACACCGTTTATAAATTTGATTACTTGTTTTATATACCTTCAAAACAAGTTAATATTTTCTATAGTTTTATTTAAAATTCAAATTCTATTTATAAAAATAGAATTTCCTTTTTAAATATCAAATACCCTTTTAGATATTTTTATAAATCAATATTCAAGCTCTAGTGGTATTTTCAACAATCAGATCAACCAATTTTCAATCATTTGATTTTTAACACATCATATATGAATATATATGAAATCAAACAATCAACAACAGATAATATATTTTTGAGGAATCCAGTTGGATTCCTCCAACCTGTTTTCCTGCATCCACAGATGTTAGTCAACAAAATAATACCCATCCTGCTTCGAGGCAGGATATCGCGGTATAGAAGGTAACCCACTAATCATAGCGTGGGGCATATAGGGTAATCATCCGCTATGAAACCGCGGGCATCCGCTAATGAAACTGCGGGAATCCAACCAATCAATCAACCCAATATATATAATAGTCCTAAATAACTAATATATATTTTAAAACCATTAGACAACATTCAAACAAGCACAGACAATTATTTTTAATGATATAAAAATAATTTCTAAATAAGTGGTGAGTGAGGTTTACTCACCGAGATTTTTCCTTTGTTGAATACCCATTTAAAACTTGTAACGTCACAGCTATGAATCGTCTCAAGTGAATCCACCTTAATCTCCTCTTCGGCATTTTGTCGAACACCATGTCCCCTAGATTGATATCAGCAAATCGAATTCCCTTTTCCACTGCGGTAACCCATTTCAATGCACTCCTCGCATATGAACTCCACATTCTCAGTGCAACATCACCCTAGTCAACTCGTTTATCAGTATGTGCCTCCCCTCCTGAAGTGAGCGTTCCAGTCTTCGACGTCGAGTACCGGTAACTGGTCGTACCTAACTCCAGTTCGCAGCAGGAAAAATCAAACTCTGCCCTAAGCTTCTGCTATCGCATGTTTCCAGTTCGCACCTTTTCCAACCGCAGATTGTGTTGAACCCTAAATCGATTTAGCTAGCATCCATTGCACCTCCCCAAATTCCTTAATTCGAAATCGCGGTTAATCCTCTGTCAATCTTCGAACGACCCCACAAAACGTCCTGTTCAAATCTTGAATCACGAGCATCACCGCCTTGGATCAAGCACCAGGATCAAGCGGACTTCAAAGGTGATTTCGATTTCGAACTAACGCTCGATTTTGATTGAGGAAGCATTTGAAATTGAAAGGGAAAGTTGCGGTTCTTGGTTTCTGACGTTTTGAGGAGTGAGTGAAAATAGGGTAGAAGGGGAAATCGTGATACTAAATGTTACTACTTGGAGGGGATTAAAGAAGAACAGAATAGGACCGCCATTACTAATTTGATTTTTCCCCAGAAATCCAAGGCCAGTTGTGCGATTTTATAGAGAAGAGGAATGGAGAAAGGAAGGACACGGTTTGGTTTTGTTATGTGGTTTAAACATGGAGTTGGTGGCCAACTTTAGTCTTCATGGTTGTTTTGTTTTGGTCCACAACTAAGATATTTTTATTTTTATTTAATTCGGTATCCTCTAAATAAAAATAACCATTGATTCTGAATTCCTCACTGAACCCAACAACTTTCATTTATAGCGTAATACCACTGCTATGAACACACTGAGATAGGTCACGAAGTCCAATTCGATCATTTGGAGAAGGTATTAACTTAAATCCTATATAAATTAAATTCCAGAACAATTAATTCCCTCGACAAATAAATTAATGTTATCGTTATTATTCAGTTTTGAATTTCTATTGATTATCTGAATCAATTTCAGTATAGTCTGAACTCTTGAATTCAATTAACTTCGTATTTCGAAAATTATATAAATTCAAAGTAAATTATATTTCGGCTTTTAAATCGATAATCAAATATAAAATTTCTTTTATATTTTTATTTCAATATTTAAACCTCATTAAATATTCTAAATTTACCGACGAAATATCCGGGTCATTACATTCTTCCCCACTTAAAATAATTTCGTCCTCGAAATTGCTAAGGTAGAAAAAGTGCTACAAACCCCTTAATCTTTCCAAAACTTATTTATGTTGTACTCAACATTTCAAACTTCCTTACGTACCTCTCTTTCGAATAAATCCTTATTCGATAACTTCTCCCTTCGAATAACTATATTCGATATTCTCTCTTTCGAATAACTAGATTCGAAAACCTTTCTTCAAATAAACTATATTCGATTTACTCTTATCAATTAACTCTATTGGATTTAACTCTTATCGATTAACTCCATCGAATAACTAAATTCGATGACTCCTTCGATTAACCAATATTCTATAACTCACTTCGATTAAACTAATCGATAACTCTTTTCGATTAAATTATAATTGATAACTCATTTCGATTAACAAATAATCGATAACTCCTTTCGAATAACTATATTCGATAACTCCTTTCGAATAAACTATATTCGATAACTCCTTTCGAATAAACTATATTCGATTTAACTCCTTTCAAATAAACTATATTCGATTAACTCCACTCGCTTGACTCTAGATCGCAGTGATCACAATGGTTACGCCTGATTCCCCCAGGAAACATCCGACCGCCCTAGGCTATCTGCAGCCCTACGAATTACGCTAGCAGTCGTACGAAATGGCAACTTATCCTGAGTAACTTTGTTTTAATAACTCTATCTCAATAACTATATTCGATCAACTTAAATTGAATAACTAACATTCAGTTAAATCCTAATTCGATTAACTAGGTTCAATTTACCCTATCTGGTTAACTCTTAATTTGAATAACAAATATTCAATAAATTCTAATTGAATAACTAATATTCAATTAACTCTATGGATTAACCCTAACTGATTAACTCTAACTGGTTAATTCTTATTCTAATCGATTTATTCTAACTCTAATCGATTATTTCTAACTCTAATCGACTTCTCCTATTCGAATAACTCCTATTGGATAACGTTTATTCATTTATAAAGGTTTACTTTAGTAACGGTTCTCCACTTTATAAATGTACTCTTTAATAACATTACTTCACTTATACAAGTGTTGTGTACCCCTTCTATTTAGAACTATCGGTGTTAAAAACCAATATCTCTTCTCTATATAAGTTCAGACTTATATATTCCATTTATCAAATGATAAATATTTAATTTAATTTATATACTGTCATTTATAAATTAATCTTTTCTATTTATCTGTTAAAAACAGATTTCCATTTTCTATTCATCTTCTAAATATTCCTTTGATTAAATTCTATTTATTTAACAAATAAATATCTCATTTATAACATTCTATTTATTTTCTATAGATAAATGTTTCCATCTAATCTATCTGTAAATGTTTTACAAATATTTCCTTCTAAATTCTATTTGTAAATGTTTTTACAAATATTTCTCCTTCTATTTGTTTGCACATTACTTCCTTTGTATTTGTGTTACAAATATATTTCCTTTTAACTCTTTTGGTTTTTTCCTTTATTCACACCAAATTCATATTTCATTCACATTGATTTTACTCAATTTATTCATTTCGGTCCATTTAACTTACTTAAGTTAAATTTAAATTCAATCATTCAACTTCCCATTAGCTAGTTGCTAATTAACCGTTTTGCAGATTTCACCCCTTTTTATTTGAATATAACTTGTTCAAATATATGTCAACTTAAATATAACTAATCTAATTATATTTTCAACTCGAGTTATATATTTGATTTCGAATATAAATCCTCAATCTCTTTCACATATCCAAAAACCCAGTTTCGATTCAAATTTCCTTTAACTAATTATTTCCCAATTTAGTTAATTCTTTTTAACCATTTAAAATATGATTTTTGTCTTAAAAATCATTTCACTTACTTCACTGGAGTTCATATTTATTTTATATCCCCAGCCTGGATTTTTCTAGTGCCAATTCGGATTTTATTTCCTAAAAATCCTTTTATTTATATATATATATACCATTTTGGTTTTTAATGGTTTCTGGCGCTGCTTTTCTAAAAATTTGATTTTGACATAACTCAAAATCTATACGACGAAATCTAGATTTTTCTCTTTTATTAGAAAACTATTGTTCAACCGGTCCCGATGATTCTTGTTTCAAAGAATTCCGACTTCAATTGAGTTCTGTATACTAAATTGAAGTTCGAATCGTCAATTTACGAACTGCCGCGCTACAGCGAGCTCGTTTTAATTATATTTATAAATATAAACATTTTAACTTTGTTTATAATAATTTCAACTCCATCCTGATATATTTTTAATATGTATCAAATCCATTTCATAATATTCCCGATCTATTTCACTTCTAATATTCAAATCCTATATACTTACAATATTCAAATTCCATTTGAATCTCTTTATTCAAACTCTATATTTGAATTTCCTTCTATTTAATTTCTATTTGGATTTCTTCTATTCAAATTCCTATTTCAATTCCTTATCTTCAAATTCCATTTGAAATCCTTATCTTCAATTCCTATTTGAAATCCTTTATTCAAAACCCATTTCAAATCCCTTATTCAAATTCCACTTGAAATCCTTTATTCAATTTCTATTTAAATTCCTTATTCAAATTCCTATTTGAAATCCTTTGAATTTAAATTCTATTTCAAACTCTATATTTTCTTGAATTCTAATATTCAACCTCCACTTTATATTCTCTTTGAAATTCTATTTAACCAAATTCCATTTGAATTCTAATATTCAAATCTCTATTTGACTTTTCTTTATTCAAATCCATTTGAATTCCTATGAATTCAAATTCCATTTCAATTTTTCTTATACAATTTCTATTTGAAATTTCCTTTGTTCAAACTCATTTGAATTCCTTTGAATTCAAATTCTATTTCACTTCTATTTGAATTATATATATATATTCAAATTCCTTTATTTTACTTCTATTTGAAATCTATATTCCAATTCCCATTTCAAAATTCCTTTTGAAGTTATATAAATATATACATATATGTATATCTATCTCAAATTCAAAACATTTGAATTTTCAAATAGCTTGTTTCTTTTAAACAAATTTCCATCAAAACTTTTCTAAGGCAGCAATTCATCACTTAGAAACTCGAAAATGAACACTGATGATGTTGCGACCATCATTAGAATTATTTCCCAGCTACTGAATGAGTTCAGTTCTTTATTTCTTTCAAAACCCATTTAGAAAAATATTTTCCAAACTCCCAGGATTTTAAATTCTGAATTCTGGTTGGAATTCAATTTCAATTTATCTCATTTGTATATTTGATTTCATATATAAATTCTACTGGTTATATATATATATATATATAACTATTTCTGTTATTTAATCTAATTTGATTATAATCCTAACAATCAACTTAACTGTTTAAAAACAATATCATGTCCAATCTTCTGTTCAAGTGTTTATAAATTCCTATCGACTTCGTGGCGTCCCACGATTCGACCAAAATTTATAATCTACTCAACAGACTAGTCAACACAACATAAAACAGTTTTTATATCAAATAACAAGTACGCTCTCTCGTATATATATACACTCAAACTCAATCTAGGGTATTACTAACCCTATCTCTACCGAGTCACGCCACAGAGCCAAGTAATTCTTAACTTAAGCTCTGATACCAACTGTAACGACCCGGATTTTGAGCGACTTTGGTTATCGACATAAGCTCGATGTCGATAACCAAAACATCGAAAAATCCTGGTAATTAGTGAAAGAAATTAGAGGGTGAGGAAAGATAAGATAGAAAATTAGAATAGAAGAAGAAGAAGAACACAACATCAGAGTAACACGAATCTCACAGCGGAACGAATAAATATATTTCATAACATAACTTTGAAATGCAAATTTGTACTTGAATATACATGTCATTATCAAAGTACAGCACTTACAACACAGCGGAAATAACTATAGCTATATGATCCTGAAGCCTCCTGCTCCAGCTCTTCCAGTATATCTGTAAATCCTGACTACTTGACTGCCCATACAAATTTAGGCACCCAAGAGTTTAGGGAAAACAACAAAATAAACTCCGGGTCAGTCATGGGACTAGTATGAGTAAAACAGTTTAAAAACAGTTCGAACAAGTAAATGATATCTCATAAGACCACGCCGCATAACGGAACGGGTTTTTCCCTTATGAGAATCCAAAATATCTTTATATCCAAAACCTTTTGATATTATAATAATGTCTATCAACCACAGTATATATATAATCATCTAGCAGAAACGCTTTCATCTCACGTTCTACATATATAGTATACAATCAAAACCGCAAGCACGTATTGGGTAATGGGTTTCCAACTATGACAAGGTATGGAACCACCTATCGCTCGTGTACCTCTAGAGAGGAATACACTGGGTTCAACAAGAACATCTTGCAACCCGGCCACACATGACCGACCACTCATTTCGCTTGAGTGTATCGAATGTATATCACCAACAGTTGGGATCAGCAACCGTTTCCCGAATGGGACAGCATCAACAATAGATTTTTAGAAGTAAATGAAACTCTAGATCAGGTGATTATACACCCTACTTCGGTGCGACCGACTTAGCCATGCTGCCTGCCCGATTTCTGTCATTTACCGGATGATGAGGCTAGAAGCTACGCTTTATCATCACACCAGATTTACTTCGAATGTCACATCGTCAAATCCATCAAATCACCGATTGACGTCTACAACAATACATTACGTGTTAGCTAAAAGAAGTTTCCTTCTCCGCTTCCACTCTTGGTACGGTTGGAGAAATCAATATACGTGGTCGTCTGGAAATACTCTGTCAGACATTCATCCATACAAGTCACCCAGGAATAGGATGAACTGAAGGCACTATTTCTATTAACAGAAAAAGTCCTTGCACTCTACTCCGTCTTCGATTATCTTTATATAATCTGATTCGCACGCTACTGCCGATATGGAGTGATTCTTCGGATAATAATCCAACCGGTCTCTCCATATTGACAACGATGGTCAAAACTTCGATAGTCTTTGATTTAACTATCGAATAAAAACAAGTGTTTCGATAGTCGATGATTTAACTATCGAATAAAACAAGTGTTCATCCAAACATCCAACAAATCAGTGAGCCCTTAATTAATATTCCATTAATTAAATCACTTCTCTATTTCTTTATCAATATTTGTTAACCAAATATTTTCAATAACCATATTGGCCTTTTACGTTATTTGGAAAACATTTCCGAATATCGCCTTCTTTATTTTCTATACTAGGAAATATTCATTATTCTATTTCCAAGCTTTGCACATATTTGAGTTAAAACAGATGTTGTGTAAAACATCGTTACGACAACCCAAATACAGTATTTAACTAATTCTTATTCCACATTGATCTTCGAGCCTGAATCTTGCTACTTATCGGTATATCATGAAATCAACCAAGTTGGGGTTTAATTACCTCTCAGACCTTGACTGAATAACATTTAACGTCAAAACAGACAAGACTACTTACTCGAATAATCAATACCATACAACTGATTATTCACCTTTAAACACATATACGTTTTCTCTTTCTATTCCTACGAGATTTTATTCTTATACTTCCCTTTTTATTATACTATTCTATTTCTAAGTTCGTTTTCTTATCGACTTCTATATATTTTGATATGTTAATTTCTAACTATCAAATTATCTTAAAAATATTCTATCTCCTTAAATTCCCGGAAAAATTCGCCATAACCTCCTTTGTACCGGGAGCATCGGGAAATTTCAAATAGCTTTCCCGGTCCTTCTCATCTCAAAAGAAAAAGAAAAAGCCAAGCGGCTAGCCGATACGGCGCATAAAATCTCATATGGAAATTAAATACGTACCTTTTTGTCGGGCATTCTATTTATTTCACTTCTACACTTTATTCCATACCTGTCTCCTGTATGTCTATACCTGTCCAATCTTATTTAAACTATACCAATCGTTTTAACTAAATTTGTTAATTAAATCTGTTACTTAACTTTTCAGTCTATTTCACCTTCATATTTGAACATGACATGTTCAAATATATTTTAACTGCATATTAACAAATTCTAATTATACTCATACTCTCGTTCCCTTATCGACTTCTTATTCAAATTCCAATTCAATTCTATTTGAATTCTCTTTATTTAAAACTTCATTTGAATTCTATTTTCAAATTCTATAGTTTAAAGTCCATTTGAATTCTATATTCAAAGTCTATTTTAATTCTATATTCAAAGTCTATTTTAATTCTATATTCAAAGTCTATTTGAATTCTATATTCAAAGTCTATTTGAATTCTCTGCCTTATTTATAAACAACGTTTATAACTTCAATTCAAATCCCATATTTTCATTTATAAACACCGTTTATAAATTTGATTACTTGTTTTATATACCTTCAAAACAAGTTAATATTTTCTATAGTTTTATTTAAAATTCAAATTCTACTTATAAAAATAGAATTTCCTTTTTAAATATCAAATACCCTTTTCGATATTTTTATAAATCAATATTCAAGCTCTAGTGGTATTTTCAACAATCAGATCAACCAATTTTCAATCATTTGATTTTTAACACATCATATATGAATATATATGAAATCAAACAATCAACAACAGATAATATATTTTTGAGGAATCCAGTTGGATTCCTCCAACCTGTTTTCCTGCATCCACAGATGTTAGTCAACAAAATAATACCCATCCTGCTTCGAGGCAGGATATCGCGGTATAGAAGGCCATCCACTAATCATAGCGTGGGGCGTATAGGGTAATCATCCGCTATGAAACCGCGGGCATCCGCTAATGAAACTGCGGGAATCCAATCAATCAATCAACCCAATATATATATATAATAGTCCTAAATAACTAATATATATTTTAAAACCATCAGACAACATTCAAACAAGCACAGACAATTATTTATAATGATATAAAAATAATTTCTAAATAAGTCGTGAGTGAGGTTTACTCACCGAGATTTTTCCTTTGTTGAATACCCATTTAAAACTTGTAACGTCACAGCTATGAATCGTCTCAAGTGAATCCACCTTAATATCCTCTTCGGCATTTTGTCGAACACCATGTCCCCTAGATTGATATCAGCAAATCGAATTCCCTTTTCCACTGCGGTAACCCATTTCAATGCACTCCTCGCATATAAACTCCACATTCTCAGTGCAACATCACCCCAGTCAACTCGTTTATCAGTATCGGCCTCCCCTCCTGAAGTGAGCGTTCCAGTCTTTGACGTCGAGTACCGGTAACTGGTCGTACCTAACTCCAGTTCGCAGCAGGAAAAATCAAACTCTGCCCTAAGCTTTTGCTATCGCATGTTTCCAGTTCGCACCTTTTCCAACCGCAGATTGTGTTGAACCCTAAATCGATTTAGCTAGCATCCATCGCACCTCCCCAAATTCCTTAATTCGAAATCGCAGTTAATCCTCTGTCAATCTTCGAACGAACCCACAAAACGTCCTGTTCAAATCTTGAATCGCGAGCATCACCACCTTGGATCAAGCACCAGGATCAAGCGGACTTCAAAGGTGATTTCGATTTCGAACTAACGCTCGATTTTGATTGAGGAAGCATTTGAAATTGAAAGGGAAAGTTGCGGTTCTTGGTTTCTGACGTTTTGAGGAGTGAATGAAAATGGGGTAGAAGGGGAAATCGTGATACTAAATGTTACTACTTGGAGGGGATTAAAGAAGAACAGAATAGGACCGCCATTACTAATTTGATTTTTCCCCAGAAATCCAAGGCCAGTTATGCGATTTTATAGAGAAGAGGAATGAAGAAAGGAAGGACACGGTTTGGTTTTGTTATGTGGTTTAAACATGGAGTTGGTGGCCAACTTTAGTCTTCAGGGTTGTTTTGTTTTGGTCCACAACTAAGATATTTTTATTTTTATTTAATTCGGTATCCTCTAAATAAAAATAACCATTGATTCTGAATTCCTCACTGAACCCAACAACTTTCATTTATAGCGTAATACCACTGCTCTGAACACACTGAGATAGGTCACGAAGTCCAATTCGATCATATGGAGAAGGTATTAACTTAAATCCTATATAAATTAAATTCCAGAACAATTAATTCCCTCAACAAATAAATTAATGTTATCGTTATTATTCAGTTTTGAATTTCTATTGATTATCTGAATCAATTTCAGTATAGTCTGAACTCTTGAATTCAATTAACTTCGTATTTCGAAAATTATATAAATTCAAAGTAAATCATATTTCGGCTTTTAAATCGATAATCAAATATAAAATTTCTTTTATATTTTTATTTCAATATTTAAACCTCATTAAATATTCTAAATTTACAGACGAAATATCCGGGTCATTACAATTCCATTTATATTATTGGTCAGATATGGAAATTGATATCGATTATATATGATCTGCTTTCCGTGAAGATTCCATAATTAATGGAATATGATTTTGGGTTTATCGTGAACTGTGTTTTAAATGACATTGGTTCTTTAACCCAGTTAAAGACAGGATTACATGTCTGACACTGTATTTCGAACTGTATTGTTGATCTCTACTAAATGTATATCTGTTTGGTAGTAGATAATTTATTCGCTTGCTTAACACCCATCTCTGAGACGTACGAGCATAGAGGTTATATATCGGCAGAAATCAATGGTACAGCGTAGATTTTCGATGCAGCATGTTTGATTTCCCAAAGTTAAATAATCATTAATATTGATTTTTGGGAAGAATTTAACTAAGTGGAGTTTTAATGAATCTTTAATTAGATTGAAATGTGAATGTGATAATTTAAATTATCAAATTTGGGAAATGATCTAGAATGGAGTACCACCAGATTTACTCCAGGTGATAGTTAAATTTTTAATTAGATTTGAACGTGAAATGGTAATTAAATTTACCGATAACACCATGGTGTTAGATATGGAGTATTACCAGTTTTTGCTCCATGGGATGAATAGGTTGGGATTGGGAAATATAACAAATGATTACTTCGGTAAGGTGCACTAATCTCGACTAGTTTGGATAAACCTTAATTTGGTTTGAATTGATATCCGAAGCAAGATTAAAGTATAAATTTAAAAGAATGTACATTTGATAAAATTAATGGGATCTTTTCCCAAAGGATATGAATATTTGAGTAAAAGAATATTCAGAATTGGAGTGAGGGCGTGTGTTGTGTTTTTATAGCACTTGATTATAAGATACGTGAATTATACGGAAAGACCGCGTTTATACCCATTCTAAATAATTGATTCGACGATAAATAGACGATGAAGATGGTGGTTGAAGACTGGAGGTCTTCAGATCGTTTGGATGATTACTGATATATTGATTGGGCTATATACCCAAGACAAGGTAATAAGTGGTGATCGTCCAGACGTACTTAGAGATCGACCGGATATGCGAAGACCTCTCTCCTTTATTGAACATTCCCTCAAGTTTCAAGGTAGATCTATCGCCGCAGCTTTCGAATTTCACTAGAGATTATGTATACAACCTAACCGCCAGTTTACAATCAATCCGAAGTGTGAGGTTCGTCGATGTCACGATATACAAAAAACTACACTTCGATAAGTCATGCTTTGATCATCACTAGCTTGTTTCATACTCGAGTATGCCATATTGATAATTCACGATATGTCACGGATTTCTATCAATACATAACCCCTAAGCTCATATGTAACGACCCGCAAATCCGAGCTATCTGAGTTGACTAAAACACCACACGTCCAACCCAAATTGCACAGAAATACGAATCATTTTTAGAAAGAAGTTAGAGGATGAGAAATAGAAAGAAAGAAATATTAGAATAGAAGAAAAAAGAAGATCACAAACTCACAGCGGAACGAATAAAATATATTATATAAAATAACTTTTGAAATACAAATCAGTAACTTTATATACATACCATCATCAGAGCACAACAGTCATTTCTGGAACAGTTATAAACCCCTGTTTCCAGATACAACATAGTACACAGCGGAAATACGATAATCTACAGCTAACTGGTGAAGCCTCCTGCTTCCAGCTCCTCCAATCGAATCTGTGAAATCCCGACTACTTGACTGCCTGTACAAATTTGGGCACCCAAGAGTTTAGGGGAAACAAACAAAATAAACTCTGGGTCAGTCATGGGACTGGTGTGAGTAAACTCCAACCACTTGTTTAACTTTCAAAACCCTTTTCGAAAGAAAAGATAATAGTAAGACCAGCCCACACATAACCATGGAAGGTTTTTACCTTACTATAACCCAAAACACTTTGATACGAAAATCTAGTGATATTATAATAATGTCTACATCAAGTAAATAACCAAATAGCAGAACGCTTGCATCTCACGCTCCACATACATAGTATAAAATCAAAAACCGCATGGCGCTTATTGGAGATTGGATTTCCAACATGACAAGGTATGGAACCACCTTCCGCTAGTGTATCTCTAGAGAGGAATACACTGGGTTCAACAAGAACATCTTGTAACCCGGCCCACACATGACCGACCACTCATTTCGCTTGAGTGTATCGAATGTATATCACCAACGGTTGGGATCAGCAACCGTCTCCCGACTGGGACAGCATCGAATAGAATAAGAAATTAAATGAACCTCTAGATAGGTGATTATACATCCTAATGGGTGCGACCCACATAGCCATGCTGCCTGGCCGATTTTTGCCCTTTCCCGGTTGTTGAGGCCTGAGGCTACGAATACTTACCATTCATTGATAGCACAATCACTTTGAATGCCACATTGTCAGATCCGTTAATCACTAGTTGAGTTTGCACAAATATTCTGGATATTATGCTAAGGGATAAATCCGTTGCAACCATATATATTCATACAGACCAACCCATTTGATCATTGGAAATACTCTGTCAGACATTCGTCCATTTACGTTCGTTCTGGGATTGAACGAAACCGAAGGCACTATTTCTATTTAATAGAAAGAGTCCTTGCACTTTACTCCGTCTTCAATATATTCAGCATACTTGGTTCGCAACGCTTATGCCGATACGGAGTGGTTCTTCGGATAATAATCCAACCGGTCTCTCCATATTGACAACGATGGTCAAAAACTTCGATGGTCTGTGATTTAACTATCGAATAAAAACAAGTGTTCATCCAACATATCAAACAAATCACTGGGCTCTTTAATTAATATTTCATTAATTAAATTACTTTTCCATTTTCTTATCAATATTTGTTAACCAAATATTTTCAATAACCATATTGGCCCTTTACGTTATTTGGAAAGCATTTCCCAATATCAACTTCTTTTATTTTCTATATATTAGAAAATAGCTCTATTTGCAATTGGAAACAATTCCAATCACTTATCCCTATCCCGACTATTTTAATTATACTCAGGAAATATTTACTTGTTATATTTCCAAAATTCCATCACTTGGGTGTAAAACGAATGTTGTGTAAAACATCGTTACAACAACCCAAATATTTTATTCAACTAACTCTTTTTTTCAAACACTTCTCTTCGAGACTGGATCTTGCTATTTATCCATTAAAAATGAAATCAATCAAGTTGGGGTAAAATTACCTCTCAGACCTTAACTGAAAACATCCTCAACTTCAAAACGGAAAAACCACTTACCTCGAATAAACACACTATACAATCCAATTAGTCATTTTTAAAACATGTATATAGTTCGCTTTCTATTTCAAATTTATAGATTTCCCTTTTTGTTTACAATATTCGATTTTTATATTCATTTACCTATCGAATTTTATACGTCGATGCAATGATTTCTAACTATCACAATATCTTAAAAAATATTCTAACTCCTTAAATTTCCGGAAAAATTCGCCATAACCTCCCCTGTACCGGGAGCATCGGGAAATTTCAAATATCATTCCCGGTCCTTCTCATCTCAAAAAGAAAAAGAAAAAGCCAAGCGGCTTGCCGATACGGCGCATAAAATCTCATATATGAATTAAACATGTACCTTTTTGTCGAGCACATAAATTTAAATCTTCATATACTTCATATCAAACCTGCTTACACATGTTCACCTGTTTGCAATTCAATTCAACTCAAACGGATCGTTTGAATTTAGTTCCGCCCAGTTATTCTTTAATTAGCTTCTTAGCCTATTTCACTTGTTATTTGAACATATCGCGTTCAAATACATATTAATTTGTTGATACATCAATCGAATGTCATTTCTAATTCAAGTTTCATATTCGATTTCGAATATGACTTTACACACTCCTTGTCTGATTCAAAACCCAAGTTTCGATTCTAAAATTCCATTAACTAATTTCTTTAAATTAGTCAATTCTAATCAATAATTAAAAATCTGATTTTTTTGTTTCAACAATCATCTCATTTACACCACTTGAGTTCGTATTTAATTTACAACTCAAGTCTGGATTTTTCTCATGGAAAATTCGGATTTTATTTCTTTAAAATCCTTTAGTTTATTTAAACAACCCGTTATGGTTTTATAATGATTCTGGCGCTGCTTTTCTGAAAATTTGATTTTGGACATAACTCAAAATCTATTCGATGAAATCCAGATTTTTCTCCTTCATTAGAAAGCTATTATCAAATCGGTCCTGACGTTTCTTGTTTCAAAGAATTTCGACTTCAATTGCGTTCTGTATACTCAATTTAAGTTCGAATCGCCAATTTACGAACTGCAGCACTGCGGCGAGTTCGTTTTATTTATATATATATATATAAACTTTTAAACTTTCGTTAAAATGAATCCAACTCCATTCTGATATATTTTAATATATTCAAATCCATAGTTTCAATTCCATTTGAATTCAATATTCAAATCCCATAGTTTAAATTCTATTTGAATTCAATTTGAATCTCCTATATTCAAATTTCATTTTCCATCTCCATTTGAATTCTAATATTCAAATTTATTTCCAACACCATTTGAATTCTAATATTCAAATTTAATTTTCTTGAATTCACATACCATATTTTATTTCCTTGATTTCAAATACCACATTTTAATCTCCTTGAATTTAAATACCACATTAATTTCTATAATCAACTCCCTTTTGAATTGTTATATTTGAAATTTCATACTTGAATTTAAATAATCAAACTCCATTTTGAATTTCTATTTTAAATTCAAATATCCAAAACTCCATTCTAATACTATTTGAATTTCAAATACCACCTTTTAATTCTCTTTGAATTCCTCTTATTCAAATTCTTTTTGGATTCTATTTGAATCCTATATTTAAACTCCATTTGAGTTTTATCTAAATTCTTATATTTGAATCCTCTTTATTTAAAACCCATTATTTAAATCCCATTTGAATTTCTTCACTCAAAGCCATTTGAATTCCCTTGAATTCAAATTCCATTTCAAAACCATTTGGATTTTCCTATTTTGAAATTCTATTTCCAATTCTACTTCGAAAATCCTATTTTCAAAGTTTATTTCAAATTCTATTTTGAAATTCTACATTCAAATCTCTATTTGAATTTCTTTATTCAAATTTTATATCAAAGTCTCTATTTGAATTTTCTTCATTTGAATTTCTTTGAATTCAAATTTTATTTTAATTCCTTTGAACTCAATTATTCAAATTTCATTCTAATTTCTCATATTCAAATTCTATTTGTATTATTTAATTTATAAACAACGTTTATAACTTACCTTAAATTTTCACATTATAAACTTATAAATAAAGTTTATAAATCCAATTCAAATCCCGTATTTTTATTTATAAACCAAGTTTATAAATTCACTTGTTTTATATATTTAAAACAGTTAATATTTTCTATACTTCATTAAAAATTCAAATTCTATTTATAAAAATAGAATTCCATTTTCAAATCTCTATTATCCTTTTCCGATATTTTTATAAATCAATATTCGAGCCCCAGTGATATTTAAACACCCCAAAACAATCAGTTATCAAATAACGGGATTTTTAACACATCATATATGAGAATATATATGAAACCGACAAACAAACAGATAATATATTTTTGAGGAATCCAGTTGGATTCCTCCAACCTGTTTACCTGCATCCACAGATGTTAGCACATAAATAATACCCATTCTGCTTCGTGGCAGAATATCGTGGTATAAAAGGGGATCCACTTATATACGTGGGCGTAGGGTCATCCGCTAATGATACTGCGGGCATCCGCTAATGATACTGCGGGAATCCAAACAATCATCAAACCAATATATATATATATAATAGCAAGCCTATATAACTAATACTTTTAAATCAACCAGAAAGCATTTCAAACAAGCATCAACAATTATTTTTAACGAATAAAAATAATTCTAAATAAAAGGCGAGTGAGATTTACTCACCTTGATTTTCCTTTTGCCGAATATTCTGTTTAATTCAAGATTTCATGGCTACGAATCACCTCAACCAAATCTATTTAACACCTACGATTATCGATTTTATTTAACGATTAAACGATTTATAATTTAAACTACTAACTAATTAAATAAACAAATTCTTGTATCTATATTTAGTTTACGTAAAAAAATATACCTTCTGCCTCGACCAACAATGAAGCAAACGCAACAATAACTGAATCCATTTTCTCAGCCATCAGCCCCAAAACTGCAATCTTCCTTTTTGCGGCATTTCCACAAACACTTCATAGACAATTACCATCTCACCACTACTTGCATCAACAGACCACTCTCTAAATCATCTCACTGCCAAACCTCGTTCCCAGTTAAATCCTCAAAAATTCATAAACAAGACTTTCCCCTAATCCTACTGCCAAGTTTCTAGACCTCGAACTCCCTTGACTAGACTGCCGAATTCCAGTTCAACACAAAAATTCGAACACCACCTACCTCATCAAAATCGCAATGGTCCAATAGCCCCATATTGAACTACAGAAAAATCGAACTCCTCCAGTGAACACCAGTTCGAACCCCAGTCCCTCGTCAGATAGTCGATCTCCACCCCCAAACAATCGCGACTTAGTCCCCTATTTCACGGCTATAGGGAACATCGCGATTTCCCTTTCTGAACCAAACCAGACTTCAAACACTTCCCTTGATCGCTGTCCCTTCTAGAGTACAATAGACCATGCCATATATTGACCTTATCTTCACATCGCCTCCTCCTTTGAAAGCTTCGCACCAACTCAAGACGGCGACCCCCTTCCTCTTAAATCGCGAGCGTCCCTGGTGTCGAAGTCGAGTCTTCGCAGACATGCGATTTCAAATCGCGATTTCTGATTTCGATGTTTTTTTTATATACAGTGGAGCGATTTGATTTTTAACTGGAAAGAAAGAAATGAAGGGGACGACTTGAATTCTTTTCGTTGATTTGGGATGGAAAGAAATACAAGGCTTGGCTTTATATAGATGTGAACAGAACAGAGAGCACATGACATCAACATCGTGTCTCCTTGATAACGAAGTGAGGAGGCATAAGTTCGTGCTCGAGAAAAATAATATGTCTGCCTATAGATGAAGATAGGTCAGCTTTAGGAATAATGTAGGGTGGCTAAAAAGAAGTTTAATAAATTTGATTAGATTTTTAATTAAATAAAGAAAATATCTCGCGGTACCCTTACTCGAAAACCCGAACCACTATTCTAACGTAGCGACTGACATTCTCAGATTTTGGCGTTATTTTAAAATTTACTGAACTGATTCTGTGATTTAATTCGACTATACAGAGGAAATAACATTTTAAATTAAATATAAATTAAATTCACCGATAAAAATTGATTATTATCATTCTAATTAAAATATAGAATTTATATTATCGTTTTAATTCTGTTTTAATTATGAATTCAATTATTATCGTTTCTTATACGGTAATTTAATATCTTCGGAAAAAAATCGTATATTGATTAAAAAAAATCCATTTATATTTCCAATTCCACATTTAAAACAATTTTGAATATTTAAAATTAAATGACAAAAATCTGGGATGTTACATTCCTTCCCCCTTAAAAGAATTTCGTCCCCGAAATTACTAAGGTAGAAGAAATGCCACATACCCATTAACTTTTTCAAAAACCCACTTTGATATAACTCAGTATTCCAATTTTATAACTCAAGTCCCACACAATTTCAAGTTTTCATGGGAATATTCAATTTCAATTCATTTAACTGGTTTCCATCATTTCGATTTATTTAATTTGCTTAAGTTAAATTCAAAATACAGAATTCAAATCCTCGGATTTTAAATCCTTCTGAAGTCACATAAATATATATACATATATTTATTTCTATATCAAATTCAAAACATTTGAGTTTTTCCAAAACAACATGTTTTCTTTCAAACAAATTTCCATCAAAACTTTTCTAAGGTCGCAATCCATCACTTAGAAACTCGAAAATGAACACTGATGGTGCTGCAGTCATCATCAAAATTATTTTCCAGCCACTGAAGTGAGTTCAGTGCTTTATCACTTTCAAAATCCATTCAAAACGATTTTATCCAAAATCCTTCCCAAAATAATGCTATATTATTCTAATATACTTTTGAAAAAATATTTTCCAACCTTCCGAGATTTTAAATTCCAATTTCTGTTTTGAATCTAAATCAATTACATCTCGTTTGTATTCACAAATTTTATTTGGTTATCCATAATTTTTTCAATTTTTATAATCACATCTGATGATAATAATAGCAACCAACTCATCCATATATAAATAATTCTAGAAAATTATTTATCTTTTATATCAAAATATCCTTTTGGGTAAAATTATTTCATTTACCCACTTTGAAACAATACTATGTCAATTCTTTTGTCCAAGTGTTTACAAACTCCTATCGACGTCGTGGCGTCCCACGATTCGACCAGAATTCATAAACCACTCAACAGACAAGCCAACACAATATAAAACAAATTTTATATCAATTTACAAATACGCTCTCTCGTATATACACTCAATTCATTCTAGGGTACTGCTGACCCTATCTCTAATGAGCACATGCCACACAAGCCTAGGTGTTCGCTCAACCTAAGCTCTGATACCACTGTAACGACCCGCAAATCCGAGCTATCTGAGTTGACTAAAACACCACACGTCCAACCCAAATTGCACAGAAATACGAATCATTTTTAGAAAGAAGTTAGAGGATGAGAAATAGAAAGAAAGAAATATTAGAATAGAAGAAAAACGAAGATCACAAACTCACAGCGGAACGAATAAAATATATTATAAAACATAACTTTTGAAATACAAATCAGTAACTTTATATACATACCATCATCAGAGCACAACAGTCATTTCTGGAACAGTTATAAACCCATGTTTCCAGATACAACATAGTACACAGCGGAAATACGATAATCTACAGCTAACTGGTGAAGCCTCCTGCTTCCAGCTCCTCCAATCGAATCTGTGAAATCCCGACTACTTGACTGCCCGTACAAATTTGGGCACCCAAGAGTTTAGGGGAAACAAACAAAATAAACTCTGGGTCAGTCATGGGACTGGTGTGAGTAAACTCCAACCACTTGTTTAACTTTCAAAACCCTTTTCGAAAGAAAAGATAATAGTAAGACCAGCCCACACATAACCATGGATGGTTTTTACCTTACTATAACCCAAAACACTTTGATACGAAAATCTAGTGATATTATAATAATGTCTACATCAAGTAAATAACCAAATAGCAGAACGCTTGCATCTCACGCTCCACATACATAGTATAAAATCAAAAACCGCATGGCGCTTATTGGAGATTGGATTTCCAACATTACAAGGTATGGAACCACCTTCCGCTAGTGTATCTCTAGAGAGGAATACACTGGGTTCAACAAGAACATCTTGTAACCCGGCCCACACATGACCGACCACTCATTTCGCTTGAGTGTATCGAATGTATATCACCAACGGTTGGGATCAGCAACCGTCTCCCGACTGGGACAGCATCGAATAGAATAAGAAATTAAATGAACCTCTAGATAGGTGATTATACATCCTAATGGGTGCGACCCACATAGCCATGCTGCCTGCCCGATTTTTGCCCTTTCCCGGTTGTTGAGGCCTGAGGCTACGAATACTTACCATTCATTGATAGCACAATCACTTTGAATGCCACATTGTCAGATCCGTTAATCACTAGTTGAGTTTGCACAAATATTCTGGATATTATGCTAAGGGATAAATCCGTTGCAACCATATATATTCATACAGACCAACCCATTTGATCATTGGAAATACTCTGTCAGACATTCGTCCATTTACGTTCGTTCTGGGATTGAACGAAACCGAAGGCACTATTTCTATTTAATAGAAAGAGTCCTTGCACTTTACTCCGTCTTCAATATATTCAGCATACTTGGTTCGCAACGCTTATGCCGATACGGAGTGGTTCTTCGGATAATAATCCAACCGGTCTCTCCATATTGACAACGATGGTCAAAAACTTCTATAGTCTGTGATTTAACTATCAAATAAAAACAAGTGTTCATCCAACATATCAAACAAATCACTAGGCTCTTTAATTAATATTTCATTAATTAAATCACTTTTCCATTTTCTTATCAATATTTGTTAACCAAATATTTTCAATAACCATATTGGCCCTTTACGTTATTTGGAAAGCATTTCCCAATATCAACTTCTTTTATTTTCTATATATTAGAAAATAGCTCTATTTGCAATTGGAAACAATTCCAATCACTTATCCCTATCCCGACTATTTTAATTATACTCAGGAAATATTTACTTGTTATATTTCCAAAATTCCATCACTTGGGTGTAAAACGAATGTTGTGTAAAACATCGTTACAACAACCCAAATATTTTATTCAACTAACTCTTTTTTTCAAACACTTCTCTTCGAGACTGGATCTTGCTATTTATCCATTAAAAATGAAATCAATCAAGTTGGGGTAAAATTACCTCTCAGACCTTAACTGAAAACATCCTCAACTTCAAAACGGCAAAACCACTTACCTCGAATAAACACACTATACAATCCAATTAGTCATTTTTAAAACATGTATATAGTTCGCTTTCTATTTCAAATTTATAGATTTCCCTTTTTGTTTACAATATTCGATTTTTATATTCATTTACCTATCGAATTTTATACGTCGATGCAATGATTTCTAACTATCACAATATCTTAAAAAATATTCTAACTCATTAAATTTCCGGAAAAATTCGCCATAACCTCCCCTGTACCGAGAGCATCGGGAAATTTCAAATAGCATTCCCGGTCCTTCTCATCTCAAAAAGAAAAAGAAAAAGCCAAGCGGCTTGCCGATACGGCGCATAAAATCTCATATATGAATTAAACATGTGCCTTTTTGTCGAGCACATAAATTTAAATCTTCATATACTTCATATCAAACCTGCTTACACATGTTCACCTGTTTGCAATTCAATTCAACTCAAACGGATCGTTTGAATTTAGTTCCGCCCAGTTATTCTTTAATTAGCTTCTTAGCCTATTTCACTTGTTATTTGAACATATCACGTTCAAATACATATTAATTTGTTGATACAACAATCGAATGTCATTTCTAATTCAAGTTTCATATTCGATTTCGAATATGAATTTACACACTCCTTGTCTGATTCAAAACCCAAGTTTCGATTCTAAAATTCCATTAACTAATTTCTTTAAATTAGTCAATTCTAATCAAAAATTAAAAATCTGATTTTTTTGTTTCAACAATCATCTCATTTACACCACTTGAGTTCGTATTTAATTTACAACTCAAGTCTGGATTTTTCTCATGGCAAATTCGGATTTTATTTCTTTAAAATCCTTTAGTTTATTTAAACAACCCGTTATGGTTTTATAATGATTCTGGCGCTGCTTTTCTGAAAATTTGATTTTGGACATAACTCAAAATCTATTCGATGAAATCCAGATTTTTCTCCTTCATTAGAAAGCTATTATCAAATCGGTCCTGACGTTTCTTATTTCAAAGAATTTCGACTTCAATTGCGTTCTGTATACTCAATTTAAGTTCGAATCGCCAATTTACGAACTGCAGCACTGCGGCGAGTTCGTTTTATTTATATTTATGTATATAAACTTTTAAACTTTCGTTAAAATGAATCCAACTCCATTCTGATATATTTTAATATATTCAAATCCATAGTTTCAATTCCATTTGAATTCAATATTCAAATCCCATAATTTAATTTCTATTTGAATTCAATTTGAATCTCCTATATTCAAATTTCATTTTCCATCTCCATTTGAATTCTCATATTCAAATTTATTTCCAACACCATTTGAATTCTAATATTCAAATTTAATTTTCTTGAATTCACATACCATATTTTATTTCCTTGATTTCAAATACCACATTTTAATCTCCTTGAATTTAAATACCACATTAATTTCTATAATCAACTCCCTTTTGAATTGTTATATTTGAAATTTCATACTTGAATTTAAATAATCAAACTCCATTTTGAATTTCTATTTTAAATTCAAATATCCAAAACTCCATTCTAATACTATTTGAATTTCAAATACCACCTTTTAATTCTCTTTGAATTCCTCTTATTCAAATTCTTTTTGGATTCTATTTGAATCCTATATTTAAACTCCATTTGAGTTTTATCTAAATTCTTATATTTGAATCCTCTTTATTTAAAACCCATTATTTAAATCCCATTTGAATTTCTTCACTCAAAGCCATTTGAATTCCCTTGAATTCAAATTCCATTTCAAAATCATTTGGATTTTCCTATTTTGAAATTCTATTTCCAATTCTACTTCGAAAATCCTATTTTCAAAGTTTATTTCAAATTCTATTTTGAAATTCTACATTCAAATCTCTATTTGAATTTCTTTATTCAAATTTTATATCAAAGTCTCTATTTGAATTTTCTTCATTTGAATTTCTTTGAATTCAAATTTTATTTTAATTCCTTTGAACTCAATTATTCAAATTTCATTCTAATTTCTCATATTCAAATTCTATTTGTATTATTTAATTTATAAACAACGTTTATAACTTACCTTAAATTTTCACATTATAAACTTATAAATAAAGTTTATAAATCCAATTCAAATCCCGTATTTTTATTTATAAACCAAGTTTATAAATTCACTTGTTTTATATATTTAAAACAGTTAATATTTTCTATACTTCATTAAAAATTCAAATTCTATTTATAAAAATAGAATTCCATTTTTAAATCTCTATTATCCTTTTCCGATATTTTTATAAATCAATATTCGAGCCCCAGTGATATTTAAACACCCCAAAACAATCAGTTATCAAATCACGGGATTTTTAACACATCATATATGAGAATATATATGAAACCGACAAACAAACAGATAATATATTTTTGAGGAATCCAGTTGGATTCCTCCAACCTGTTTACCTGCATCCACAGATGTTAGCACATAAATAATACCAATTCTGCTTCGTGGCAGAATATCGTGGTATAAAAGGGGATCCACTTATATACGTGGGCGTAGGGTCATCCGCTAATGATACTTCGGGCATCCGCTAATGATACTGCGAGAATCCAAACAATCACCAAACCAATATATATATAATAGCAAGCCTATATAACTAATACTTTTAAATCAACCAGAAAGCATTTCAAACAAGCATCAACAATTATTTTTAACGAATAAAAATAATTCTAAATAAAAGGCGAGTGAGATTTACTCACCTTGATTTTCCTTTTGCCGAATATTCTGTTTAATTCAAGATTTCATGGCTACGAATCACCTCAACCAAATCTATTTAACACCTACGATTATCGATTTTATTTAACGATTAAACGATTTATAATTTAAACTACTAACTAATTAAATAAACAAATTCTTGTATCTATATTTAGTTTACGTAAAAAAATATACCTTCTGCCTCGACCAACAATGAAGCAAACGCAACAATAACTGAATCCATTTTCTCAGCCATCAGCCCCAAAACTGCAATCTTCCTTTTTGCGGCATTTCCACAAACACTTCATAGACAATTACCATCTCACCACTACTTGCATCAACAGACCACTCTCTAAATCATCTCACTGCCAAACCTCGTTCCCAGTTAAATCCTCAAAATTTCATAAACAAGACTTTCCCCTAATCCTACTACCAAGTTTCTAGACCTCGAACTCCCTTGATTAGACTGCCGAATTCCAGTTCAACACAAAAATTCGAACACCACCTACCTCATCAAAATCGCAATGGTCCAATACCCCCATATTGAACTCCAGAAAAATCGAACTCCTCAAGTGAACACCAGTTCGAACCCCAGTCCCTCGTCAGATAGTCGATCTCCACCCCCAAACAATCGCGACTTAGTCCCCTATTTCACGGCTATAGGAAACATCGCGATTTCCCTTTCTGAACCGAACCAGACTTCAAACACTTCCCTTGATCGCTGTCCCTTCTAGAGCACAATAGACCATGCCATATATTGACCTTATCTTCACATCGCCTCCTCCTTTGAAAGCTTCGCACCAACTCAAGACGGCGACCCCCTTCCTCTTAAATCGCGAGCGTCCCTGGTGTCGAAGTCGAGTCTTCGCAGACATGCGATTTCAAATCGCGATTTCTGATTTCGATGTTTTTTTTATATACAGTGGAGCGATTTGATTTTTAACTGGAAAGAAAGAAATGAAGGGGACGACTTGAATTCTTTTCGTTGATTTGGGATGGAAAGAAATACAAGGCTTGGCTTTATATAGATGTGAACAGAACAGAGAGCACATGACATCAACATCGTGTCTCCTTGATAACGAAGTGGGGAGGCATAAGTTCGTGCTCGAGAAAAATAATATGTCTGCCTATAGATGAAGATAGGTCGGCTTTAGGAATAATGTAGGGTGGCTAAAAAGAAGTTTAATAAATTTGATTAGATTTTTAATTAAATAAAGAAAATATCTCGCGGTACCCTTACTCGAAAACCCGAACCACTATTCTAACGTAGCGACTGACATTCTCAGATTTTGGCGTTATTTTAAAATTTACTGAACTGATTCTGTGATTTAATTCGACTATACAGAGGAAATAACATTTTAAATTAAATATAAATTAAATTCACCGATAAAAATTGATTATTATCATTCTAATTAAAATATAGAATTTATATTATCGTTTTAATTCTGTTTTAATTATGAATTCAATTATTATCGTTTCATATACGGTAATTTAATATCTTCGGAAAAAAATCGTATATTGATTAAAAAAAATCCATTTATATTTCCAATTCCACATTTAAAACAATTTTGAATATTTAAAATTAAATGACAAAAATCTGGGACGTTACATTCCTTCCCCCTTAAAAGAATTTCGTCCCCGAAATTACTAAGGTAGAAGAAATGCCACATACCCATTAACTTTTTCAAAAACCCACTTTGATATAACTCAGTATTCCAATTTTATAACTCAAGTCCCACACAATTTCAAGTTTTCATGGGAATATTCAATTTCAATTCATTTAACTGGTTTCCATCATTTCGATTTATTTAATTTGCTTAAGTTAAATTCAAATTACAGAATTCAAATCCTCGGATTTTAAATCCTTCTGAAGTCACATAAATATATATACATATATTTATTTCTATATCAAATTCAAAACATTTGAGTTTTTCCAAAACAACATGTTTTCTTTCAAACAAATTTCCATCAAAACTTTTCTAAGGTCGCAATCCATCACTTAGAAACTCGAAAATGAACACTGATGGTACTGCAGTCATCATCAAAATTATTTTCCAGCCACTGAAGTGAGTTCAGTGCTTTATCACTTTCAAAATCCATTCAAAACGATTTTATCCAAAATCCTTCCCAAAATAATGCTATATTATTCTAATATACTTTTGAAAAAATATTTTCCAACCTTCCGAGATTTTAAATTCCAATTTCTGTTTTGAATCTAAATCAATTACATCTCGTTTGTATTCACAAATTTTATTTGGTTATCCATAATTTTTTCAATTTTTATAATCACATCTGATGATAATAATAGCAACCAACTCATCCATATATAAATAATTCTAGAAAATTATTTATCTTTTATATCAAAATATCCTTTTGGGTAAAATTATTTCATTTACCCACTTTAAAACAATACTATGTCAATTCTTCTGTCCAAGTGTTTACAAACTCCTATCGACGTCGTGGCGTCCCACGATTCGACCAGAATTCATAAACCACTCAACAGACAAGCCAACACAGTATAAAACAAATTTTATATCAATTTACAAATACGCTCTCTCGTATATACACTCAATTCATTCTAGGGTACTGCTGACCCTATCTCTAATGAGCACATGCCACACAAGCCTAGGTGTTCGCTCAACCTAAGCTCTGATACCACTGTAACGACCCGCAAATCCGAGCTATCTGAGTTGACTAAAACACCACACGTCCAACCCAAATTGCACAGAAATACGAATCATTTTTAGAAAGAAGTTAGAGGATAAGAAATAGAAAGAAAGAAATATTAGAATAGAAGAAAAACGAAGATCACAAACTCACAGCGGAACGAATAAAATATATTATATAACATAACTTTTGAAATACAAATCAGTAACTTTATATACATACCATCATCAGAGCACAACAGTCATTTCTGGAACAGTTATAAACCCCTGTTTCCAGATACAACATAGTACACAGCGGAAATACGATAATCTACAGCTAACTGGTGAAGCCTCCTGCTTCCAGCTCCTCCAATCGAATCTGTGAAATCCCGACTACTTGACTGCCCGTACAAATTTGGGCATCCAAGAGTTTAGGGGAAACAAACAAAATAAACTCTGGGTCAGTCATGGGACTGGTGTGAGTAAACTCCAACCACTTGTTTAACTTTCAAAACCCTTTTCGAAAGAAAAGATAATAGTAAGACCAGCCCACACATAACCATGGACGGTTTTTACCTTACTATAACCCAAAACACTTTGATACGAAAATCTAGTGATATTATAATAATGTCTACATCAAGTAAATAACCAAATAGCAGAACGCTTGCATCTCACGCTCCACATACATAGTATAAAATCAAAAACCGCATGGCGCTTATTGGAGATTGGATTTCCAACATGACAAGGTATGGAACCACCTTCCACTAGTGTATCTCTAGAGAGGAATACACTGGGTTCAACAAGAACATCTTGTAACCCGGCCCACACATGACCGACCACTCAATTCGCTTGAGTGTATCGAATGTATATCACCAACGGTTGGGATCAGCAACCGTCTCCCGACTGGGACAGCATCGAATAGAATAAGAAATTAAATGAACCTCTAGATAGGTGATTATACATCCTAATGGGTGCGACCCACATAGCCATGCTGCCTGGCCGATTTTTGCCCTTTCCCGGTTGTTGAGGCCTGAGGCTACGAATACTTACCATTCATTGATAGCACAATCACTTTGAATGCCACATTGTCAGATCCGTTAATCACTAGTTGAGTTTGCACAAATATTCTGGATATTATGCTAAGGGATAAATCCGTTGCAACCATATATATTCATACAGACCAACCCATTTGATCATTGGAAATACTCTGTCAGACATTCGTCCATTTACGTTCGTTTTGGGATTGAACGAAACCGAAGGCACTACTTCTATTTAATAGAAAGAGTCCTTGCACTTTACTCCGTCTTCAGTATATTCAGCATACTTGGTTCGCAACGCTTATGCCGATATGGAGTGGTTCTTCGGATAATAATCCAACCGGTCTCTCCATATTGACAACGATGGTCAAAAACTTCGATAGTCTGTGATTTAACTATCGAATAAAAACAAGTGTTCATCCAACATATCAAACAAATCACCGGGCTCTTTAATTAATATTTCATTAATTAAATCAATTTTCCATTTTCTTATCAATATTTGTTAACCAAATATTTTCAATAACCATATTGGCCCTTTACGTTATTTGGAAAGCATTTCCCAATATCAACTTCTTTTATTCTCTATATATTAGAAAATAGCTCTATTTGCAATTGGAAACAATTCCAATCACTTATCCCTATCCCGACTATTTTAATTATACTCAGGAAATATTTACTTGTTATATTTCCAAAATTCCATCACTTGGGTGTAAAACGAATGTTGTGTAAAACATCGTTACAACAACCCAAATATTTTATTCAACTAACTCTTTTTTTCAAAAACTTCTCTTCGAGACTGGATCTTGCTATTTATCCATTAAAAATGAAATCAATCAAGTTGGGGTAAAATTACCTCTCAGACCTTAACTGAAAACATCCTCAACTTCAAAATGGCAAAACCACTTACCTCGAATAAACACACTATACAATCCAATTAGTCATTTTTAAAACATGTATATAGTTCGCTTTCTATTTCAAATTTATAGATTTCCCTTTTTGTTTACAATATTCGATTTTTATATTCATTTACCTATCGAATTTTATACGTCGATGCAATGATTTCTAACTATCACAATATCTTAAAAAATATTCTAACTCCTTAAATTTCCGGAAAAATTCGCCATAACCTCCCCTGTACCGGGAGCATCGGGAAATTTCAAATATCATTCCCGGTCCTTCTCATCTCAAAAAGAAAAAGAAAAAGCCAAGCGGCTTGCCGATACGACGCATAAAATCTCATATATGAATTAAACATGTACCTTTTTGTCGAGCACATAAATTTAAATCTTCATATACTTCATATCAAACCTGCTTACACATGTTCACCTGTTTGCAATTCAATTCAACTCAAACGGATCGTTTGAATTTAGTTCCGCCCAGTTATTCTTTAATTAGCTTCTTAGCCTATTTCACTTGTTATTTGAACATATCACGTTCAAATACATATTAATTTGTTGATACAACAATCGAATGTCATTTCTAATTCAAGTTTCATATTCGATTTCGAATATGACTTTACACACTCCTTGTCTGATTCAAAACCCAAGTTTCGATTCTAAAATTCCATTAACTAATTTCTTTAAATTAGTCAATTCTAATCAATAATTAAAAATATGATTTTTTTGTTTCAACAATCATCTCATTTACACCACTTGAGTTCGTTTTTAATTTACAACTCAAGTCTGGATTTTTCTCATGGCAAATTCGGATTTTATTTCTTTAAAATCCTTTAGTTTATTTAAACAACCCGTTATGGTTTTATAATGATTCTGGCGCTGCTTTTCTGAAAATTTGATTTTGGACATAACTCAAAATCTATTCGATGAAATCCAGATTTTTCTCCTTCATTAGAAAGCTATTATCAAATCGGTCCTGACGTTTCTTGTTTCAAAGAATTTCGACTTCAATTGCGTTCTGTATACTCAATTTAAGTTTGAATCGCCAATTTACGAACTGCAGCACTGCGGCGAGTTCGTTTTATTTATATTTATATATATAAACTTTTAAACTTTCGTTAAAATGAATCCAACTCCATTCTGATATATTTTAATATATTCAAATCCATAGTTTCAATTCCATTTGAATTCAATATTCAAATCCCATAGTTTAAATTCTATTTGAATTCAATTTGAATCTCCTATATTCAAATTTCATTTTCCATCTCCATTTGAATTCTAATATTCAAATTTATTTCCAACACCATTTGAATTCTAATATTCAAATTTAATTTTCTTGAATTCACATACCATATTTTATTTCCTTGATTTCAAATACCACATTTTAATCTCCTTGAATTTAAATACCACATTAATTTCTATAATCAACTCCCTTTTGAATTGTTATATTTGAAATTTCATACTTGAATTTAAATAATCAAACTCCATTTTGAATTTCTATTTTAAATTCAAATATCCAAAACTCCATTCTAATACTATTTGAATTTCAAATACCACCTTTTAATTCTCTTTGAATTCCTCTTATTCAAATTCTTTTTGGATTCTATTTGAATCCTATATTTAAACTCCATTTTAGTTTTATCTAAATTCTTATATTTGAATCCTCTTTATTTAAAACCCATTATTTAAATCCCATTTGAATTTCTTCACTCAAAGCCATTTGAATTCCCTTGAATTCAAATTCCATTTCAAAACCATTTGGATTTTCCTATTTTGAAATTCTATTTCCAATTCTACTTCGAAAATCCTATTTTCAAAGTTTATTTCAAATTCTATTTTGAAATTCTACATTCAAATCTCTATTTGAATTTCTTTATTCAAATTTTATATCAAAGTCTCTATTTGAATTTTCTTCATTTGTATTTCTTTGAATTCAAATTTTATTTTAATTCCTTTGAACTCAATTATTCAAATTTCATTCTAATTTCTCATATTCAAATTCTATTTGTATTATTTAATTTATAAACAACGTTTATAACTTACCTCAAATTTTCACATTATAAACTTATAAATAAAGTTTATAAATCCAATTCAAATCCCGTATTTCTATTTATAAACCAAGTTTATAAATTCACTTGTTTTATATATTTAAAACAGTTAATATTTTCTATACTTCATTAAAAATTCAAATTCTATTTATAAAAATAGAATTCCATTTTCAAATCTCTATTATCCTTTTCCGATATTTTTATAAATCAATATTCGAGCCCCAGTGATATTTAAACACCCCAAAACAATCAGTTATCAAATCACGGGATTTTTAACACATCATATATGAGAATATGTATGAAACCGACAAACAAACAGATAATATGTTTTTGAGGAATCCAGTTGGATTCCTCCAACCTGTTTACCTGCATCCATAGATGTTAGCACATAAATAATACCCATTCTGCTTCGTGGCAGAATATCGTGGTATAAAAGGGGATCCACTTATATACGTGGGCGTAGGGTCATCCGCTAATGATACTGCGGGCATCCGCTAATGATACTGCGGGAATCCAAACAATCACCAAACCAATATATATATAATAGCAAGCCTATATAACTAATACTTTTAAATCAACCAGAAAGCATTTCAAACAAGCATCAACAATTATTTTTAACGAATAAAAATAATTCTAAATAAAAGGCGAGTGAGATTTACTCACCTTGATTTTCCTTTTGTCGAATATTATGTTTAATTCAAGATTTCATGGCTACGAATCACCTCAACCAAATCTATTTAACACCTACGATTATCGATTTTATTTAACGATTAAACGATTTATAATTTAAACTACTAACTAATTAAATAAACAAATTCTTGTATCTATATTTAGTTTACGTAAAAAAATATACCTTTTGCCTCGACCAACAATGAAGCAAACGCAACAATAACTGAATCCATTTTCTCAGCTATCAGCCCTAAAACTGCAATCTTCCTTTTTGCGGCATTTCCACAAACACTTCATAGACAATTACCATCTCACCACTACTTGCATCAACCACTCTCTAGATCATCTCACTGCCAAACCTCGTTCCCAGTTAAATCCTCAAAATTTCATAAACAAGACTTTCCCCTAATCCTACTGCCAAGTTTCTAGACCTCGAACTCCCTTGACTAGACTGCCGAATTCCAGTTCAACACAAAAATTCGAACACCACCTACCTCATCAAAATCGCAATGGTCCAATACCCCCATATTGAACTCCAGAAAAATCGAACTCCTCCAGTGAACACCAGTTCGAACCCCAGTCCCTCGTCAGATAGTCGATCTCCACCCCCAAACAATCGCGACTTAGTCCCCTATTTCACGGCTATAGGGAACATCGCGATTTCCCTTTCTGAACCGAACCAAACTTCAAACACTTCATATATTGACCTTATCTTCACATCGCCTCCTCCTTTGAAAGCTTCGCACCAACTCAAGACGGCGACCCCCTTCCTCTTAAATCGCGAGCGTCCCTGGTGTCGAAGTCGAGTCTTCGCAGACATGCGATTTCAAATCGCGATTTCTGATTTCGATGTTTTTTTTATATACAGTGGAGCGATTTGATTTTTAACTGGAAAGAAAGAAATGAAGGGGACGACTTGAATTCTTTTCGTTGATTTGGGATGGAAAGAAATATAAGGCTTGGCTTTATATAGATGTGAACAGAACAGAGAGCACATGACATCAACATCGTGTCTCCTTGATAACGAAGTGGGGAGGCATAAGTTCGTGCTCGAGAAAAATAATATGTCTGCCTATAGATGAAGATAGGTGGGCTTTAGGAATAATGTAGGGTGGCTAAAAAGAAGTTTAATAAATTTGATTAGATTTTTAATTAAATAAAGAAAATATCTCGCGGTACCCTTACTCGAAAACCCGAACCACTATTCTAACGTAGCGACTGACATTCTCAGATTTTGGCGTTATTTTAAAATTTACTGAACTGATTCTGTGATTTAATTCGACTATACGGAGGAAATAACATTTTAAATTAAATATAAATTAAATTCACCGATAAAAATTGATTATTATCATTCTAATTAAAATATAGAATTTATATTATCGTTTTAATTATGTTTTAATTATGAATTCAATTATTATCGTTTCATATACGGTAATTTAATATCTTCGGAAAAAAATCGTATATTGATTAAAAAAAATCCATTTATATTTCCAATTCCACATTTAAAACAATTTTGAATATTTAAAATTAAATGACAAAAATCTGGGACGTTACATCATATGACTTAGAGACTAGAATAATTTATTACCACAAATCTGATCTAAATTAACAGAAATCAGTGCTACGCGGTCAATTTCAATGTCAGATACACAATCCATTCGAGTCCGTTCTGGGTTTGAACGGAACAACAATCCAAAAATGTTCAAATATATCCAGATGTCATGCCATTTATAACCTCGTAAAGCAATTTATAATATACTATTATGAATATTTATCTAACAATTCAAGTTTGAATATCTTTTCAACAATTTATAATAATATTTCAAATTATTAACTCAAGTCATATTAAATTTCAAAATCTAAAGTTCGAGTTTTCCGGATTAAATTTACTTTCAATAATTCATTAATTAAGTATAGTTTTTAAAATTAACAAATTTATTTCAAGCTATTCCCAAAATCAATTATAATATCAATTTTTATTTACAATAACATGCTACTTAGTCTTCCAAAATCGCATTTTATTTATACTATTAAATCACATTACAAAATTTTCTAAGTACTACTCAACCATTATTTAATATTAAATATTTTTAACATAACTTGGGTAAATAATACGTTTTAATAACACCATATAATTAATCAACATTTCAGATAAATTCAATATCATTAAATAAAGATGTTAATTAGAAAAATAGTCACACGTTACTTAGCTAACAAAATATCATTGAATTTATTTATTTTTTTAATAAACAAAACACTACATAATCATTTAAATGTCACTTAACCAATAAAGTGTTCCTCAATCAAATCTTAAGGGTTTACTAAACTTTTTGTCACAATTCATATAAGCCGAAATGAGTACAATGTGCACATTCACGCATTCGACAACTATTCCATGCATTTATTTCTTACATGCGCACAACAAAATTTGCGAACACGCGTTGTAACACTAACGCGCTTTGATACACATTTCATATCAGCAACCATCACAACAATAGTCATATCATCTACAAATCACCGTATCCATATTCATGTAACCTATAATTTCGTGTTATAAAGTAACGTGTGTCCATATTATACGGGTTTAACTAATAATGCATATTTCCAATGATCATGGATTAAACATATATGCAAATAACTACTGCTAGTTGTCAACACCCTGTATTACGTCCACCAAATAAACGACATAAACCAAATCTAGCGTACTAGTTTAGTTAAAAATCAAATTTAGATGTTCTCACCCTATAGCTTCTTAAAAGTTACACTGCTCCTTTTGTCTCGTGCTATACGTGCAGTGCGACGACCAGTTATACTTTTCGAATTATACATGCAGCGCGACGACCATAATGGAAAATCAAATAGAATGGACTTTTAAAATTTATTTTCAAAAATTCAGAAAACGTGATAAATTTAATTTTATTATTTAAAAGTGATTTGAGTTACAATTGGTAAATTTGAAATATATATATATATATATACAATAAAATGTCGAAAATCTTGGATAGTTACGATCTTCCCTCCTTAAAACTTTTCATCCTCGAAAAGGAGAGGTTGTAGAAATTATACAAGCATGAACAAATATTTACTAATACAAAATTTAATTTTAAACAAAAATAAACAATCAGATATAAATTTGAAATTCAAAGTATGAAATAATTTCTTTGACCTAAAATCCTAGTTTTATTTTCAAAACATTCAAAGTACTGTATTTCTTTTTATATCGAAACATACTTGCTTTGGGATTTTAAAACCAAAAATCATTTTGAAAGTTTCAAAATTTTTACGATTCCCAAGTCAAGAGGTTTCTCCAAATGACAAGGCCACTAGGCATGGCCTACGCACGTATCAATATAAATGATGTTTCTTCGGTCGTCATACCTTTCTTTAGTCATAGATTACTTGAATCTTGGTAACCGATCATTTTATTTCATATCCTGAAGTTTATAAATCCTTTCATAGCAATAATTTACAAATATTTTCAGATCATATAATTGTTGTTTCCAAACATTTCAAAATATCGAGATTTTAGGTCGTCGAACTTATATGTTTACTAACACTTTACGAATCATTTCAATATATAAGCCATATCTAGTGTCATACCACTAAATTCAAATCATTTTCGAACATTCAAGAATTGGGATTTCGAACAACTACACAAAAGACAATATTTTTCAGGTGAGTCAAAGAAAATTTATTCAAAATAATTTCACACTTTTTCTACGCTACTTTTATTTGTATATTCATATTTCAAACAAATTTTCCAAATACAAATTCTAAATATTAGAAATCGAAATGAATGAAATCTTATATTTGTGCAAATGACTTCGAAACTAAAATTCAAATGGGACATTTTCTTTGAATCGCTTGAAAAATATTATCTTCTGTGTAGTTCTTGGAAATCCCATTTCTTGAATGTTCGAAAATGATTTGAATTTAGTGGTATAACACTAGATATGGCTTATATATTGAAATGATTCATAAAGTGTTAGTAAACATAGAAGTTCGACGACCTGAAATCCCAGTATTTTAAAATGTTTGGAAACAACAATAATATGATATGAAAATATTTGTAAATTATTGTTATGAAAGGATTTATAAACTTCGGGATATGAAATAAAATGATCGGTTACCAAGATTCAAGTAACCTATGACTAAAAAAGGTATGACGTCCGAAGAAACATCATTCATATCGATACGTGCATAGGCCGTGACTAGTGGCCTTGTCATTTAGAGAAACCTCTCGACTTGGGAATCGTAAAAATTTTAAAACTTTCGAAATGATTTTTGGTTTTAAAATCCCAAAGCAAGTATGTTTCGATATAAAAAGAAATACAGTACTTCAAATGTTTTGAAAATAAAACTGGGATTTCGGGTCGAAGAAATTATTTCATACTTTGAATTTCAAATTTATGTCTGATTTTTTATTTTTGTTTTAAATTAAATTTGGTATTAGTAAATATTTGTTCATGCTTGTATAATTTCTACAACCTCTCCTTTTCGAGGACGAAAAGTTTTAAGGGGGGAAGATTGTAATGATCCAAGATTTTTGACATTTTAGAGTATATATATATGTGTGTGTGTATGTATATATATATTCAAAATAATTACGTTTTCCAAAACGATTTATTCAGTTATAAAATAATTTATATAGATTTCAAAATACGCTCTCTCAAACATAATACTCCAGAATCTCATTCTAAGGCATTTCTAACACCGTATAGACCACATGTAACGACCCGCCTTTTTGTCCGATTTTCGCCAGTAATTTAACCAACTTAAATCGTCCATAAAGACGGATGGTTATGGGTACTAACATATTTGAACACAAAGAACATCATTTTTTTATTTCATTACAAAATGTTCGCATCAGAGTTAAAATAAAATCAGAGTATATATCATAAGCTCAGCGGAAGAAGTAAACCACAATAGAACTCGAGCTCCAAACTGAATCCAGCGCTGAAACTAAACCTGCAAACTAAACTACTAGTTGCCCATGTGATATACAATAGATTTAAATAAATATATAGGTTTGGAAAAATAAGTAAAATCCGTATATCAAGCTAGTTATTTTACAGAGCATATCTATTTATTTCAAACCCATTTTAAAAGTCTTATCTATCTATTCAAGTTAATTTTACATTAGGCTAAATCTCAAATTATAAAAAAAAATCGTAATATAAGTTAAATTCCAAAACACAATATTAAATATGTATACATTTAATTAAATCTACATAAAATAAAATAAATCTCAAGTTAAAATTAAAATTAAATTTATAGCTTCTCAAATAAAATACTTCAATAAATTTTAAAATACTTCTACTACCGTTGAATTTAACAAATCAACTCAGAATCCAAATAATAAATTTTAAATTTACACTTACAAATAATCAAAACTAGATTAAAATAGACTTATTTTCAAAATTATAAACAAATATAAATTTCTTAAATAACAAATTCAAAATAATTTCACTTTCAAACTAAATTATTTTATTTGTTTTAAATTTTATCTTTATTTAACTTGGATTTTAAATTAATTTAAAAAAATATGAATTTAACGACCTAGATTTTTGGTCGATTTACTTCAAATATTTATTATGGATTTAAATATTTAGTTGATAATATAAATGATATTTTATATTGAATTATCGATTTAATAATCAAAATACAATTTATTTCGAATATATATAATTATCGTAATACCAGGATCTAAAATAAAATAATTCAAAGATAAAATTGAATCAAAACTATTCAGATTATGAAATTGAATTCTGTTTGAATTTATACGATAATAATAATAATTTATTATCAAGGAATAAATTGTTTTGAATTTAAATTATATCAAATTAATATGGTTATTTTATATATGTTCAAATTAAATTGTATAATCAATTTCGTTGAATTCGAAATAGTGTTATAACATTTAAACGATAGAGGTTACGTTAAAATAGCGGTTCGTGTGTGAACCCTGAGATATTTTAATGGATAAACTTGAAATCAAATCGATATCAGTTTAAACAAACTAAAAATCTCTTTATATCACATCGTATTAATGTATAATCAAATCGAAAATCTTAAAAAAAAAGGAAATAAACGATTTGTTATGCACTTAGCTGACCAAATATTTATTACTCGTGTACTTCTGGTCCCCTCTCCACTTCTTTATAAACGCGACATCCTCTGTATTTTCTTCAGCAAAATCGGAGACTTCAACACAATAAAAATGGCCTTGCTTTACTCTCGTTCTCCACTCTAGCAAATCAATTTCCCTCCTCCCTCTTTAAAATCATAGTCGTTCCTCATTTCCTTAGAACTTAAAAATCAAATCAGCAAATAAAAAAACGAGATTGAATTCGAACTTGGAATTCGTATCTGACGTCGACTCAAGGATAACCACAATTAGGAGTCGCGTTCGTTTCTTGGAGATCGAGAACTAGGGTTGGCTCGCACTCAAGACTGGAAAAGTCAGATGTCGGAGGATGTCGCGATTTGGTAGAACTAAGATTGAAGTCGCGATTTACATGTGCGAACAGGAGTTTGATGTTACGATAATAGGTATTTGAGGAAGTCGAACGTTGTCTGATCTAGGGGAACTCGCACAAAGTTTGTTGGCTATCGCGATTTGGTGGTTCACGGCGCAAGTAGAAGGCAGTGGTAAATTGCGATTTTTCTTGGAAGGTGGAGTTAGATTGTTCTGAAATCGAACTGGAAATTTGTGAAGTGATTGTGGTGTATGATAAATGGTAATGGAGTGTGATTCAACGGAGAGGTCGATCATGGTAAGGACAATGACAACGCAATGGTTGTTGAACGAGCTGGGTGAAGTTGAATGTAGACTGTTGATATCGAAAATGAAATGGAGTGAGTTCGTGTAACACCCCGTATTTTCTGTGAATGTATAAGTAACAAATCAGAGGATAATTAATTTTTAAAATAAGAATCAAGGGAAACGAGTTGCACCATTGCGTTCGTCTCGGAATTCTGCATGAAAACGAGTCCGAGTTTACGAGAATCAGAGTCCGTATGAAGGAGATATGACCCTCCGAAGTTTCAGAAAATTTCAGAATTGAAAACAGCTCGAAATTCGAATTCAAAATTCGAATTCAAACACAGAAGCGGCCTGGGCGGGAAATTTCCCGCCCAGGGCCCAAGTCGACTGGCCAGTCGATCCCCCATAACCCAGGTCGACTGGGGAGTCGACTGGGCAGTCGACCACCCAGACCAGGTCGACTGGGCAGTCGACCTAGGGGTCGACCTCCCTGGTCGAACCTGGTGCGTGTGTGTGCGATTTTGAGGGCTGTGACGTGTTTGGACGGACCTGATGAGTTCTAGGGTTAATCTGAGGGCCTAAATGAGTTCCTACACCTATAAATACATCCTAAGACCTAGCCTTCTCTACACACAATTCTATTCTGCTTTTACTCTACCTCTGTTCTAAATAAAAATAAAAATGGCGTCGCTACTCTGCTGGAATCAAAACTAGAAGCTAATCAACATCAACCTAAGCAACTCAATTCAAACTAGAGATTAAAGCTTCTACAACGATTTTACAACAATTAAAGTTCTTTCTTTAATCCAACCAAGGCAAGTACAGTTATTTTCCGATATAAACGTTAATTCTGATTATGACATGAATTGTAAATCTGAATCTGAGATTATATCTGTTCTGTTCTGTTTAGATCTACCTTATTCTGTATTTCTTTCTGCTTTCTATTCTATAGCCAGGCTACCACGAGCCTGAGCCATTCTCATAAGAGATTAACATACGCTAAAATGTTTGGGACAGTAAAATGAATGATACATAAATTGGGCATGACCAATAGGTGACTGATTTGAGGAAAGAACATGGACTGTAGCTAGAACATAAATCTGAGACATATGACTGGACATGTTATATTTATAACATAAAGGGTATTGAACATATGATTTGTGGACACATAATTGGACATAAATATAGACTGTATTGAACATATGATTTGAGATAAAAAGAATATGGCTTAGGTATTAGGATTTACATGAAAGTAGGATATCTGTTAATGTAAATAAACACCTAAGTAAGGGATCTTTGGGATATATGACATGCATAGTAATCGACGGTTGTATTTGGTATAATTTATATATGGATCTTTTGTACTATGCAAGTTTAATAAAAATTGAAACATATGATATATGGTAAATTATGACCATAATCTGTGCTGTGTAAATTTAATGCAAACATGGGGTATATGATCATACTGTGAATCATGACTATTATTTATGCATGTGAACTTAGAAAAGATTTATAATTAGGCAAGATATGTTTGTGAAACTTTAAGGAATGATTAAATCTGTTATATTTGCCTAATTTGCTAGTTCTGCTATATTTTCCTAATCTGCTAGTTCTGTTATATTGCCAATCTGCTAGTTCTGTTATATTGCTTAATCTGCTAGTTCTGCTCTACTTCCTAGTCTGCTAGATCTGTTCATCTACCAAATCTGTCATCTGCTAAGTCTGTTGAAAATGCCAAATCTGCTAAACTAAATCTGTTGAGATGCCTAATTTGTTATCTGCTAAATCTGCTAGTTTGCTTAATCTGCTGAATCCGTTAAGTCGCCTAAATCTGTTGTCTGCTATGTCTGTTAAGTTGATATATTCAGTTTGTTATTGACATAATCTGAATTAGCTATGAATAATTGACATGTATATTAGGCGTGGGCATAAATGGTAAATTATTAATTAATTGGCTGTAAAGATAAACATGGCTAACTCGAGGTTAGAATGAGTTTGCGGCGTAATTCTGCCCGGAACCGCCCGGCACATCAAGTGGCCGCAAACAATTGGTTCTAATGTGAGAAGTTAGTCATAACGTGCTTGAAACCCGAGGTTAGACTCAGTTTGCGACAGAAATCTGCCCGGAACCAACCGGCCTAACCAGTAGCCGCAAACTGTCAGTCTAATGTGAGAGGTCTGGGCATTAATATTTAATTAATGAAAATCTGAGATAAATATGATGTCTAAAACGTGTTGGGCGGATAGGATCAAACCCACTAGACTGATGAATTTAATTAATCTGTTCCGTGAATCTGTAGGCCCAATTGCAAAGTTAGACAAATCTGTAAATCTGTTAAATCCGTATATCTGATCCGTTTGTCTGAAAACTTATCTGATCTGTGAACTAGTTGATCTGAATTCTGTATGTCTGAAACTTGTAAACAAGTTAATCTGAAATCTGTTAGTCTGGGGACACAAGGTTAGGAGGGGAATTACTTGTGTCATCTGTTGTTTGGGACCCATATTAGTCAGTAACCCTTTCTGGTATCAAAACTTTGACCCAACAGTAGGTAGGGTCCGGGCGTGCTTATTGAACTAATTATAAGTAGTTCATTTTGATGATGGCGAGGGGTGTTGATGGTGCGGTCCAACCGGGTCATGTGCGTGCATGGATCCCGGTCTGCCTCTGAGGATGTAAGACGCCGTGACATCTGTAAATAGGTCTGTGCCAATTGGTTGTCACTTTAGGGAGTGATACACCCTACTATGGGGCCGACACAGGGTATTTATGTATTAGGGAGCCGAGATCTTGGGGTAGGGTTTTAGGGTACACTTAGTTCTGTCTGTTTCTGTTGGTACCGTCGGTTTCTATTGGGTGGTGACACCTGTCTGTTTCTGCGTGGTACCGTCTATTCGGGTGGTAAAGGCCCATTTACTAGTGTACACCTAATTCTACATTATGTTTCCGTAGGGATTAATCTGTTTCTACTTCTGTCTGTTTCTGTTTGGGTGGTAAAGGCCCATTACTAGCACTCTCTTCCGTGGAAATTATTTTGTACCCGTTTCTGTTTCAGTTTAGACATTAGGGTGACACCTAATTCTGTTATACTAGTATTAGTGCAGAGAAGTGTAAAACAATAGCTTATATCATTTTGTTCTTCTGTTATATCTGTTACACCTGTTACAGTTATCTCTCATCCAGTTTTATTTTCAAGTCATGTTATTATTATCTGTTCATAACTGAAAATCACTGAACTTGCCAGACTTTTTGTCTGACCCTTGTTGTTTCGCCTCCTTTCTTCTGCTCCCCCCCCCAAGGTTATCCAAGGAGAGAATACTTTAGCTTGATCCGGATTTCTTCTGCTTGAAGTGCTTAAAGTATGGCTTGGCTCTGTACAGCTTCCGTTCTATGGGGATTATGATTTTAAACTATGCATTCTGAAGGCTTTTGTACAAGACTGAGATTTTGTACTTGAATTCTGATATTGTGATTTGAAAGGATGTAACCAAGCTTATTTCGGTTTCTATTGAAATAAAGTTATAAATTTTTCAAGTACTTTTTTATCTGTCTTGTAAGTTTTCTGTTCTGTTTACTAAAATGCTCCACCAAAGTTAAGGCATTCCCTTTATGAGTGACCTTAACGGAGGTGGGGTGTTACACTTGGTATCAGAGCTGAAGGTTACCAGATTGGGTAAAGTTTTGAAAACTATTTTCAAAAAGGTTTTCAAAGGAAGTATTTTCAAAAGTAAAGCTTATTTTGAGAAACATAATCCCCAATAGCCATATATCTTTATCTTTCCAATTCTCCATTTTGAATTTTCCCTTTTTCGTTTCAACATGGCTGAAGATCTTAACCTTCCGGAGGGTGTAACGATACCAAGATGGTATAGGAGGTTATTAGAGGCTAGGGTCGCTGCAGGTCCAGCCAATGTTCCTCCACCACCAGTTGCACCCGCTCCTCCTCCTCCTCCCCCTCCTCGCGCTGATACTTTTGCAAAGACATGCAAGGAATTTAAGGCTATAGGTGGAAAACCTTTTCAAGGGTCAGAAACGTTTATGGAAGCTAGAGATTGGCTTAAGGAGGTGGAAGAATTGCTAGAAATCTTTGAAGTAGAATAAGGGAGGAAAGTCAAATTAGCAGCCTGGTTAATGAAGGGAGAGTCCTCGTTTTGGTGGGAGGTCACTAATGGGGAGCGTCCTGTTGATTCTTGGGCGGAGTTCAGACGTAGGTTTGAGGCAAAGTTTCTCTCAAGGGAAGAAGAGAATCTATACATGGAAAGGTTCTTGACATTGAAGCAGGGAAATCTATCAGTGAAAGAGAACATCAACAAATTCAACCAATTGGCAAGGTTTGGCTTAGATTTGGTGAACACGCAAGAGAAGAAGGCTCTGAGGTTCGTTAATGGTTTGAATGAGCCATTGCAGGGGTTGGCGATGACCCACATCCCTTTGGGGGCCACCTTTGAGAAGCTAGTAGACATGGCACTCATGCACGAGGAGAAAGGCGCTAAAGCTGATAAGGCACCCGAGAGGAAAGAGGCAAAGAAGGAAGAGCCACCGAACAAGAAGGCATGGCCCAAAAAGGGAACCCAAAAGAAAGATAAGGAGTCTGAAGATAAGAAGGAGAAAAAGTGTTTTACTTGTGGGAGCTCGACTCATCTGAACAAGGATTGCCGAAAGAGGAAGGGCACTTGCTTCAACTGTGGTGAGATGGGACACTTCACCAGGGACTGCCCGAAGAAACGAGGGCAAGGGCAGAGGGCAGGACCAACTTCTGGAGGGCAGGTGAACACTCTTGAGGCTAGTGGCTAGGATAGAAATAGGAAAATTACTATAGTAGGTTTAATTTCTTTATCTGATTATGGAGTTAAGACTCTTTCTGATTCTGGTATTCTGATTTTGTAATCGATACTCTGCACTTTAATACTAGTATTGTTTCTGATCCCGTTGTTGACTCAAACCTATAAGGGTTATGACTCATCTGTTTATTATAGATTGGGGTTTGAGGGATATCTGTGTTAGAGGTCAAGTATGACGCATACATTCTGAGTTTTTGTGGGATATGATTTTATCATGCTTAGCTTCCTAAGAATCATTAGGGAGCCTGATCTGTACCAGTAGTCTGTAAATATCTGAATAATTCTGAATTCCAGTTTTGACATTGTCTAAAGAGGATAATCCTCTGGGTGTCAATCTGATGTTGATTTCGGTCTTCGGGGTTGATACTTAGGGGAATTGTTTTCTCAACCAATGTCTAATGGAACCAAGTCTTCGTTTTATCTGTACTCGCTTCCATCATTAAACTGTATCCTATCGATCGAATCTTCGAACTTTAGGTAGAAGCTAATGGGTGTAAACATGTGTTTGAGACATGTTATGTTTGATGGTTGCAAGTGGATGCAAGTGGTTGCTCGTGGATGCATATACACACACTAGGCACTAGATCGGCTCGAAAACACTCTCATACTGCATATGGATGTGTGAGCATTTTCAATTTTTGTGGATGCAAAATGATTGAATCAGCACATGGATGTTGCATATGACTGAATGGTTGTGCACTCATATAGAAATTATAAGTATCGAGTAGGAAAATTGCATACATGTTGGACTCATGGCACTGGCATAATTTGCATTAAGGAGGTCAACTGAATCAGTGGACCGCCTGATCTTTGCATTAGATAAGAAACATATACACACACCTTTGCATATGTTCATACAACATTAGAGGTTTCTAAGGACAATGGACGCCAGTGATTGATGATTGAGTAGATGGATGTTGGATGGTAGGACACATTCTTCTTAACTTGAAGATTTTGGGGACGAAATCCTTTAAGGAGGGGAGAATGTAACACCCCGTATTTTCTATGAACGTATAAGTAGCAAATCAGAGGATAATTAATTTTTAAAATAAGAATCAAGGGAAACGGGTTGCTCCATTGCGTTCGTCTCGGAATTCTGCATGAAAACGAGTCCGAGTTTGCGAGAATCGGAGTACGTATGAAGGAGATATGATCCTCCGAAGTTTCAGGAAATTTCAGAATTGAAAACAGCTCGAAATTCGAATTCAAAATTCGAATTCAAACCCAGAAGCGGGCTGGGCGGGAAATTTCCCGCCCAGGGCCCAAGTCGACTGGGGAGTCGACTGGACAGTCGACCCCCCAGGACCCAGGTCGACTGGCAGTCGACCTGGGGGTCGACCTCCTTGGTCAAACCTGGTGCATGTGTGTGCGATTTTGAGGGATGTGACGTCTTTGGACGGACCTGATGAGTTCTAGGGTTAATCTGAGGGCCTAAGTGAGTTCTTACACCTATAAATACATCCTAAGACCTAGCCTTCTCTACACACAATTCTATTCTGCTTCTACTCTACCTCTGTTCTAAATAAAAATAAAAATGGCGTTGTTGCCCTGCTGGAATCAAAACTAGAAGCTAATCAACATCAACCTAAGAACCTCAATTCAAACTAGAGATTAAAGCTTCTGCAACGATTCTACAACAATTAAAGTTCTTTCTTTAATACAACCAAGGCAAGTACAGTTATTTTCCGATATAAACGTTAATTCTGATTATGACATGAATTGTAAATCTGAATCTGAGATTATATCTGTTCTGTTCTGTTCTATTTAGATCTACCTTATTATGTATTTCTTTCTGCTTTCTGTTGTATAGCCAGGCTACCACGAGCCTGAGCCAATCTCATAAGAGATTAACATAAGCTAAAATGTTTGGGACAGTAAAATGAATGATACATAAATTGGGCATGACCAATAGGTGACTGATTTGAGGAAAGAACATGGACTGTAGCTAGAACATAAATCTGAGACATATTACTGGACATGTTATATTTATAACATAAAGGGTATTGAACATATGATTTGAGGACACATAATTGGACATAAATATAGACTGTATTGAATATATGATTTGAGATAAAGAGAATATGGCTTAGGTATAAAGATTTACATGAAAGTAGGATATCTATTAATGTAAATAAACACCTAAGTAAGGGATCTTTGGGATATATGACATGCATAGTAATCGACGGTTGTATTTGGTATAATTTATATATGGATCTTCTGTACTATGCAAGTTTAATAAAAATTGAAACATATGATATATGGTAAATTATGACCATAATCTGTGCTATGTAAATTTAATGCAAACATAGGGTATGTGATCATATTGTGAATCATGACTATTATTTATGCATGTGAACTTAGGCAAGATTTATAATTAGGCAAGATATGTTTGTGAAACTTTAAGGAATGATTAAATCTGTTATATTTGCCTAATTTGCTAGTTCTGCTATATTTGCCTAATCTGCTAGTTCTGTTATATTGCCAATCTGCTAGTTCTATTATATTGCTTAATCTGCTAGTTCTGCTCTACTGCCTAGTATGCTAGATCTGTTCATCTGCCAAATATGTCATCTGCTAAGTCTGTTGAAAATGCCAAATCTGCTAAACTAAATCTGTTGAGATGCCTAATCTGTTATCTGCTAGTTTGCTTAATCTGCTGAATCCGTTAAGTCGCCTAAATCTGTTATTTGCTGTGTCTGTTAAGTTGATATATTCAGTCTGTTATTGACATAATCTGAATTAGCTATGAATAATTGACATGTATATTAGGCATGGGCATAAATGGTAAATTATTAATTAATTGGCCGCAAAGATAAACATGGCTAACTCGAGGTTAGAATCAGTTTGCGGCGTAATTCTGCCCGGAACCGCCCGGCACATCCAGTGGCCGCAAACAATTGGTTCTAATGTGAGATGTTAGTCATAACGTGCTTGAAACCCGAGGTTAGACTCAGTTTGCGGCAGAAATCTGCTCGGAACCAACCGGCCTAACTAGTAGCCGCAAACTGTCAGTCTAATGTGAGAGATCTGGGCACTAATATTTAATTAATGAAAATATGAGATAAATATGATGTCTAAAACGTGTTGGGCGGATAGGATTAAACCCACTAGACTGATGAATTTAATTAATCTGTTCCGTGAATCTGTAGGTCCAATTGCAAAGTTAGACAAATCTGTAAATCTGTTAATCCGTATATCTGATCCGTTAGTCTGAAAACTTATCTGATCTGTGAACTAGTTGATCTGAATTCTGTATGTATGAAACGTGTAAACAAGTTAATCTGAAATCTGTTAGTCTGGGGACACAAGGTTAGGAAGGGAATTACTTGTGTCATCTGTTGTTTGGGACCCATATTAGTCAGTAACCCTTTCTGGTATCAAAACTTTGACCCAACAGTAGGTAGGGTCCGGGCACGCTTACTGAACTAATTATAAGCGGTTCATTCTGAAGATGGCGTGTTGATGGTGCGGTCCAACCGAGTCATGTGCGTGCATGGATCCCGATCTGCCTCTGAGGATGTAAGACGCCGTGACATCTGCAAATAGGTCTGTGCCAATTGGTTGTCACTTTAGGGAGTGATACACCCTACTGTGGGGGCCGACACAGGGTATTTATGTATTAGGGAGCCGATCGCTTGGGGTAGGGTTTTAGGGTACACTTAGTTATGTCTGTTTCTGTTGGTACCGTCTGTTTCTGTTGGGTGGTGAAACCTATCTGTTTCTGCGTGGTACCGTCTGTTCGGGTGGTAAAGGCCCATTTACAAGTGTACACCTAATTCTACATTCTGTTTCCGTAGGGATTAATCTGTTTCTGCTTCTGTCTGTTTCTGTTCGGGTGGTAAAGGCCCATTACTAGCAATCTCTTCCGTGGAAATTATTCTGTACCCGTTTCTGTTTCTGTTTAGACATTAGGGTGACACCTAATTCTGTTATACTAGTATTAGTGCAGAGAAGTGTAAAACAGTAGCTTATATCATTATGTTCTTTTGTTATATCTGTTACACCTGTTATAGTTATCTCTCATCCAGTTTTATTTTCATGTCATGTTATTATTATCTGTTCATAACTGAAAATCACTGGACTTGACAGACTTTTTGTCTGACCCTTGTTGTTTCGGATCCTTTCTTCCGTTTCCCCCTCCCCCTAGGTTATCCAAGGAGGGAATACTTTAGCTTGATCTGGATTTCTTCTGCTTGAAGTGCTTAAAGTATGGCTTGGCTCTGTATAGCTTCCGTTCTATGGGGATTATGATTTTAAACTATGCATTCTGAAGGCTTTTGTACAAGACTGAGATTTTGTACTTGAATTCTGATATTGTGATTTGAAAGGATGTAACCAAGCTTATTTCGGTTTCTGTTGAAATAAAGTTATAAATTTTTCAAGTACTGTTTTATCTATCTTGTAAGTTTTCTGTTCTGTTTACTAAAATGCTCCACCAAAGTTAAGGCATTCCCTTTGTGAGTGACCTTAACGAAGGTGGGGTGTTACAGTTCGGATGTATGAATGTGATATAATTTGGAGTTTTACAACTAAGAGTTAGGAAGTACCGTTTGTTATATGGGAATGGAGTTCGAATACAGGACATTAACCTGGAATGCTTACTGCCTTTGTTGCTAATGGCAATGAATTAAGAGGGTAATTTACGTTTTTTTAGTAAATTTTAAATTAAGATTCGGGTAGTATGAAATTTAAAATGTTGTAACTTATTCGATGTAGGTAAGGGGGATTTTCGGGGTTTAAAAATCCGAGAGCAAACAAGAAGTCAAGAATTCTTAAAATGGATCAGGAGGTAATTAAGCAAATTTATATAATAATATAAATTAGTAAATGTTGCATTAATTGTGTACAAAGTAGTAACAAATATATTCTGTTCATACAAAATCAGATTTAGGCGAAACGAGTTAGTTGAATTCATATTCCCGTCAAATACGCAGTGGAATAGAAATTGGAATCAGAATGGATCGTAAATAAAATACCCTAGTGAGTAAATCTCACTCTTTATTTAGAATTATTTTATTAGTTAAAATAATTGTTTGCTGATTGTTTGCTTACGTTGAAAATTTATTGTGGCTATATTAAATATATATTAGTTATTTAGGATTGGTGTTTGTGGCTATTATATATATATATTGGTGATTGGTTGGATTCCCGCAGTACCATTAGCGGATGCCCGCAGTATCATTAGCGGATGACCCTATACGCCCCACGCTACGATAGTGGATGACCTTCTATACCGCGATATCCTGCCTCGAACCAGGATGGGTATTATTTATGTTGGCTAACGCCTATTGATGCAGGATAAACAGGTTGGAGGGATCCAACTGGATTCCTCAAAATTATTATTATTTGTTGTTCCACATATATTATCACACATGATGTGTTGATTGATAATTGAGTGGTTTGATTGTTTAAATATCACTGGGGCCAAAATATTGATATATTAGAATATCGTGAAAAAGATATTTGAGATTTAAAAAGGGATATCTATTTTTTTTAAATAGAATTTGAATTTTAAATGAGCTATAGAAATGTTAACTTGTTTTGATCAAGTATTGAAATTATAAACGATGTTTATAAATTGAAAAATGCAAGAAATTGAAGTGAATTTATAAACGGTGTTTATAAATAAAATAGAATGATTTTCATTGGATAATCAGGAAATTGAATTGAATTTATAAACGAGGTTTATAAATAAAGGTGGAAAATTATCATTGGATAATTTGAATATTTAAATTCAAAAGTGAATTTAAAAATAGAAATGGGGAAATCGTTTTAAAGAAATAAACAATGGAGTTTATTCCGATGTTCAGAATATAAATTGAACTAAAATAAATCAGTAAGGATTTATGATTTGAATTCAATTAATTCAAATTTAATTAAATAGAAGTTAAATTGAATATAAAAATAATTTGAGTGTTATATATAAGTTATAATAAATAGAAATTTTCAAAATAAGATTTTGGTTTTTAAATAGATTTCAAAATAGACTTGTTTAAATATAAAACAAGGAAATTCAAAAAAATGTGTTTATAAATATAATGAATTAATTATCAAGAGATAATTTGGATGATTAGATTCAAATATGAATTTAAAAATAGAATTTGAAATCATTCGAAAAGGGAACAATAGTTTTTATTCCACAATTCGGAATATCAAAGGGATGGAGTTTCAAATAGAAATTTGAAAGGGAACTTGTTTAAATATATGAAACAAGGAAGTTGAATTTATAAATAGTGTTATAAATTTGGCGAAATAAATTGTCATTCGGATAATTTAAACCATTTAAATTCAAATAGGAATTTAAAAGTAAATTGGGAAGTGTTTCGAAACAAAACGATTAATTATATTTCAGAATTCGGAATATAAGCTGAACTGAGAAAAATTCAACGGGTTTATAATTGAAATTCGATTATATCTAATTTTATAAATAATTTATTTATAAAAGGAATTGGAATTAAATTTAGAAGATCGAAGTACAAATAAATATATTACCGAGTAAGGGAAAATCGAAAATTATAGATAATCGTAAATATTATGTTGAATTGGGAAACTGATTTGATATATATTAAAAATATATCAGATTGAGTAGAATTTATTATAAACGAAGTTTAAAACATTTATATATATAAATATAATTAAAACGAACTCGCCGCAGCACGGCAGTTCGTAAATTAGCGTTTCGAACTTCAATTGAGTGTATATAACTCAGTTTAAGTCAGAATTCTTTGAAACAAGAACCGCCAGAACCGATTTGATAATAGTTTTCTAATGAAAGAGAAAAATCAGGATTTCGTCGTATATATTTTGAGTTATGTCAAAATCAAATTTTCAGAAAAACAGTGTCGTACCATAACGGTTTATTTAATTTTATAAAAGGATTTTAAGCAGAAAAAATCCGAATTTCTATTTAGAAAATTTCAGAGTTGAGTTGTAAAATATATGTGAACTCAAGTGGAGTAATGGATTGATTTTTGAAACAAAAATCAGATTTTTAATTATTGAATAGAATTAACTAATTTGAGTAGTAATTTGTTAATGAATTTTTGAATTGATATTGGGCTTTGGATAAGTAAATTGGGTTTGTAAATTTATATTCGAAATCAAATATGCAACATGAATTGAAATTGGAATTCAATTTGGTTATAAGCAAGTTGATATATTATATTTGAACATGTTATGTTCAAGCAAAGAAGTGAAATAGGAAAAATAGCTAATTAGAAAATAAATTAGCGAATTGGGTTAAGACGGATGAATCGAGTGAAAACATATGGGAATATTTGAATGTGTTAAGCAGGTAAGGAAATGAAGCGTATGAAGATTATAATTCGAGTGTCCAACAAAAAGGTACACGTTTAAATTCCATATGAGATTTTATGCACCGTGTAGGCAAGCCGCTTGGCTTTTTAATTTTCTTTTTGAATGGAGAGGGCCTGTGTGGCGGTTTGGAGATTTTCCCGATGCTCCCGGTACAAAGGAGGTTATGAAGAAATTTTCCAGAAATTTAAGGAGTTAGAATATTTTTAAGATAATTTGATAATTATGAATTGATATATGGATGTATATAGAACTCGAAAAGGAAACAAAATTAAAATAAATGTTATAAACAAAAAAGGAAATCTATAAATAAATATGATAAAATTAGAAAGAGAAACGTATGGGGGTTTAAAAATGAATAATTGGTTTTATGATATTGATTATTCGAGGTAGGTGGTCTTGTTTGTTTTGAAGTTAAGGATGTTTTCATTCAAGGTCTGAGAGGTAGTTATACTCCGACTTGTTTGATTTCATTTTTAACCAATAAATAGCAGGATCCAGTCTCGAAGAGAAATGTTTGAATAAGAGTTAGTTGAATGCAATATTTTGGGTTGTTGTAACAATGTTTTACACAACATTCGTTCTAACCCAAATAAGTGGAATTTTGGAAATATAATAAATAAATATCTCCTGAGTGTAGAAATTGTAGGATCTAAATTAACCCTAGAGGGAGGTGAATAGGGTTATTGCATATTTTTGCTGAGTAATTAAATAACAACAGCACAGATAATAATCAGAATAAATGCGGAAAATAAATAACACACAGATATACCCAGCTTCGGCAAAACCCTTCCTACTGCTGCATTCCCCAAGGTTTCTACTGGGAGTTAAAACAATCTCTACGCTTACAATCCCCTGTAAACTCGCGACACTCGCTCCCAACTGTTCTTAACCCTACACTCAATACCCTGCACTGGTTTCAATCCCCGAAACCAGATTTCCCCAAATTACAATTCCCGTAATTCGTCTCCCTAGTTTTAGAGACAAACTAGAAAACTACAGATTCGATTACAAATTGAAATTGAAAAATGAACAAGAAAAAACCCTTATAAAACAAATCTAAAATCCTTAGGAGTTTAAATATGTGGGTTATCCCTTTTTAAGAAACAAAGTTGGCCGGCCCCTTTTATTTGCTTCACCACTTTTCACTTAAGTTCGATCACTTTGTTACTCTCAGAAAAAAATGGCGGCGGTGGCTTTGCTCTGCGATCTAGGGTTTGCTTCCTCCTTGAAATTGAAGATTAAAGTGACAATTGACTTTAGGGTTTCGATTTTCTTTCAATCTGAAGGCTGCCTCTTTCTTTTGTGATGGTCTCGAGTTTTTGGTGGCCTTCTTCTTCGATTTGACATTGGATTTCGATCCAAGCTTACTTCTTTTCTGCTATGAATTTATTTTGAGTTTCGGTTTTGAATTTTTGCTAGAACTTGGATGAATTTAGGCCGATAATGATGTGGGTATATTTATAGAATTAAAAATCCTAAAAACTTGCTCTGATTTCGTATGGATTAGACTTGGTTTGATATGTGCATGAATTTTGAGCTTTTTGAGATTCTCGGCTTTGAATTTGTAGAGTTTGAATTCTTTAATATTTCTGGAACTTTGATTGAGTCTTTTATCCCATAAAAATTGCGAATCCCTTTTCCTGGAAATATTGCCTGGAATTTTGAATCCTTATATTTTGTTAAAAACAGAAGCTCGGCATTTAACTTGATTAAATCTGTAAGAAATGATTTCCAAAACTATTTTTTCATATACATGCTATTTTGAACTGTGCTATAGCACTTCTTTGACACTTGTATTCATGCTGCTTTTTCAATCTTCATTGCTACTTTGTAATTGTACCACTCATTCATGTACACATTGCTCATGCAGCACAATTTTGCTGCTGCCAGTACATACTTGCATTTCTGAAATTGATTTCTCATGTTGTCTAAATTACTTGTAAAAAACTTTCCTACTTTTTTTCCTTTAAATTCACTTGATCGTTTTAGTGGTATTTAAAAATATTTTCTGGTTTATGTTTGAGAAAGCATATTGACTTTATTTCTTGTTGATGCTTTACTGATTAACTCAAGTACTATATTTGATCTTTATCTTGATTGCTCATTTCATTTTTGAGTGCATCCTTTATGCCTTGCCTCGACCTTGGATTGACTTGTTTAAAAACTTTTCTCAAATGCTTCATGAACACTTGAAAAACTTTGCACGACTTGCCTTGAAACTGAACCATGAACTGTCTATTAAAATGCTGTGAACATATACTACTCCTAAAAAAAACTTTCTGATATGAATATGTAGCTCAACACGACCACGCCTCTTCCTTGAAGCACTTATTTGATAAGAACAGATGCTAAATTTTTACCATACATCCATTGCTTGTTTTGTCTTATTTATGGCACCCTCGACTGATGCATTGATCACTTAGTTGCTGTAGAAATTTGAAATTGTACTATGCTTGTGGTACTATCATGTATCAATTTACTGTTTGACTTTGTACCTTATATATTTGTGGCCTGTTGTTGTTCATTTACCCTGTATTACATTTGCATCACTGTATTCATGCCTATATCCATTGCTGTCTCACTTTATTTGAACCATGCCGAGATGCTCATGCACTATTGTATATCTGAGCCATGCTAGCTTGAATCTAATACCTAAACCATGCTTAGACTTGTGCACCCCTTTCAAGTTTTGTTAAACCATGTCTCGACCGCTTTCATGCTTAAATGTACACTCTTGTTCACTTGCTTTAAAACCTTATTACACCCTTGTAGTTGTTACAATGTTGTACTATTGTGGCTTTGTTGCATTTGGCATATTTTCCTGTGTCCTTGCACCTGACCTAAGATGTGAACACATCCTTTCTTTCATGATGCTCCATATGTTTGCATTGTTGTGAATACTTTAAACTTGTCATGCTCTATCACTATACATATGTTAACTGTCTTTCACCATTTTACTTTGAACTTGTTCTTGACATTGATCATTCATGTTCGTTCGACTACGTTGAAACTGCTTTTGTATTGACTTGTTTTTGACTTTGACTATGCTGGTTGACATTTGTTTTGTTTTTGCACTTAGTTGAGACGGTCCACGTGGCTACTCCTCAGTTGCTCGCTGATTGGCGAGGCAGTGTACATGTGTATATTTATACACGTGTGTATATGCAGCCACCAGACGAGTTTTTCTAGTCCCTTCATATTAGACCACATCTAGAAAAATGATGGGAAACACACCGTAATTCTGAGGCAAATAAAATTTAAAAATAAATTTTATTTGTTTGTATTGAATTTTATTTTTGTTGTAGTCTACTATGTGTGTTCTTATGTGACAGGTATGAATATGACTAGACTGATAGCTGGAAGCTGTGAGGACTGGACTGACAGAAGATAGAGAATGCAGAGTGTATATGAGTCAATGAATATGATTCAATATATTTGTAACGTGAAATCTGTGTATATGAGAGTGGTTGTAGACACGACTGAATAGAATTGTACTATTATTTGTAATGATCAATATTGATTGAAATAAAAAATATTTTTGTTGTTTAATTCAATCTGTTTCAATTTGTTTGAATCTTTTAATAGTACAATTTTTGTGATGTGTTAGATGAGTCATGTCAAAAATATTCAAAAATATTTGAATTGTAAATAGTGGAGTTATAAATAGTTGTATTGTTTGAATGTTTGAAGTATAATATTTAAATAAAATACTGTATGAATATATGAATGTCTGTACAGTCGTATTCTATTTAAATATAAATATTATACTCCTGCCTGTGATGTATAAATAGAACAGTACAGTAACAAACACATTTAAACTAATATTTATTTGGTTGTTATCATCAAAAAAAAATCATATAATTGTTTATACAACATTGTTATATACAACAGAAATGAACGAGCATGAAAGGAATAAGTAATTGGAACGTTTTCCAATTATAAATAGAAGATATTTTCTATGTATAGAAAATCAAAGGAGGCGATATATGGAAATGTTTTCCAAATAGCGAAAAAAGCCAAGATGATGGTTGAAAATATTTGGTTAACAAATATTGATAAGGGAATGAAGTAGTGATTTAATTGATGAAATATTAATTAAAGGCCCAGTGATTTATTTGATGCTTTGAATGAATGTTTGTTTTCTTCGATAGTCAAATAACCGACTATCGAAGTGTTTGCCAATATCGTTGCCAATATAGAGAGACTGGTTGGATTATTATCCGTGAACCACTCTGCATTGGCAGTAGCGTTGCAAATCAGATTATATGAAGATAGATGAAAACGCAGTAAAGTGCAAGGACTTTTTCTATTAATAGAAATGGTGCTTTCGGTTTCGTTCAGTCCCAGAACGAACGTAAATGGACGAATGTCTAACAGAGTATTTCCAGTGATCATATATGTTGGTCTGTGTAAATATTTATGGTGGCGGAGAATTTATTCTCTTAGCATAATATCCAGAATATATTTGTGCAAATCAATTAGTGATTAACAGATCTGACAATGTGGCATTCAAAGTGATTGTGCTATCAAGGAATGATAAGTAATCGTAGCCTCAGGCCTCAACAACCGGGAAATGACAAAAATCGGGCAGGCAGCATGGCCATGTGGGTCGCTCCCATTAGGCAGTATAATCACCTATCTAGAGATATTCATTTCATTCTTTAGTCTATTGATGATGTCCCATTCGGGAAACGGTTGCTGATCCCTACCGTTGGTGATATACGATACACTCAAGCAAAATGAGTGGTCGGTCATGTGTGGGCCGGGTTGCAAGATGTTCTTGTTGAACCCAGTGTATTCCTCTTTAGAGATACACGACCGAAAGGTGGTTCCATACCTTGTCATGTTGGAAATCCAATCTTCAATAAGCGCCCTGCGGTTTTTGATTTTATATTATATATGGAGCGTGAGATGCAAGAGTTTCGCTAGATTGTTATTTATTTGATGTAGACATTATTATAATATCACTGGATTTGATATCAAAAATATTTTGGGTTATCGCAAGGTAAAAACCATCCGTGTTTATGTGTGGATCGGTCTTACGATTATCATTTTTTTCGAAAGGATTTTTAAAGTTAAACAAGTGATTGGAGTTTACTCACACTAGTCTCATGACTGACCCAGAGTTTATTTTGTTTTTGTTTTCCCTAAACTCTTGGGTGCCCAAATTTGTACTGGCAGTCAAGTAGTCGGGATTTTTCAGATTCACTTGGAAGAGCTGGAAGCAGGAGGCTATACCAGTTAGTTATAGACTATCATATTTTCGTTGTGTACTATGTTGTATCTGGAAACAGGTGTTTATAACTGTTCCAGGAATAACTGTTGTGCTCTGATAATGGTATGTATATACAGTTATTGATTTGTATTTCAAAAGTTATGTTATTTAATATATATTTTTCGTTCCACTGTGAGATTTATGTTCTTCGTTTTTCTTCTATTCTAACTTTTCTTTCTATTCCTCATCCTCTAACTTCTTTCTACTAATGATACGTATTTCTATGTCATTTTGGTCGGACGTGTGGTGTTATGTAGTCAACTAAGATAGTACGGATTTATGGGCCATTGCAGTTGGTTTCAGAGCTTAGGTTGAGCGAATACCTAGGCTTTGGTGGGAAATGCTCATTAGAGATAGGGTCAGTAGTACCCTAGAATGAGTTGAGTGTATATATATAAGTACGAGAGCACGTATTTGTTAATTGATATAAGAATTGCTTTATATTGTGTTGGTTAGTCTGTTGAGTGGTTTATGATTTTTGGTCGAATAGTGGGATGCCATGAAGTCGATAGGAATTTCTAAACACTTATGCAGAGCAATTTGACATAATATTGTTTTAAAGTGGGTAAATAAAATAATTTGACCCAAAATTCTATTTTAATAGAAAAATAATAATTTTCTGGAATTATTATCATACATGGTTGAGTTGGTTGTTAATATTATATTCAGATAATATTATAAAATTGGAAAGATTATATATAACCAAATAGCATTTGTATAGAAATAAAATATACAAATGTGATGAATTAAAATTAATTTCAAACCAGAATTCAGAATTTAAAATCCTGGGAAGTTGAAAAATATTTTTCAAAGTATATAGAAACAATATAGATTTGTTTCAAAAGGATTTTGAATGGGTTTTGAAAGTGATAAAGCACTGAACTCATTTCAGTAGCTGGAAAATAATTCTGATGAGGACTGCAGCTTCATCAGTGTTCATTTTCGAGTTTCTAAGTGATAGATTGCTACCTTAAGTTTTTGATGGGAATTGGTTTGAAAGAAAACAAGTTGATTTGGAAAATTCAAATGTTTTGAGTTTGAAAAGATGATAAATATATGTATATATTTATGTGATTTCAAAAGGATTTGAAATAAAAACCCGGGAATTTGAATTTTGGAATTAAAATTTAACTTAAAGAAAGTTAAATGGATTGAAGTAAATAAATTGACTAGAATAAATTTGAATAGACTAATGGAATACAGATAGAATGTAAATGTATTAATTGTAGATCATTCGAATTAAATGAATGAAAACTAAAAATTTTGGTTGAACTAAATTTGTTGAAAGATGAAATGTTGAGTTTCAACAAAAATGAGTTTTGAAAAGTTAATGGGTTTGAAGCACTTTTCTACCTCAGTAATTTCGGGGACGAAATTCTTTTAAGGGGGAAAGAATGTAACGACCCAGATTTTTGGTCGATTTACTTTAAATATTTAAATGGATTTAAATATTTAGTTGATAATATAAATGATATTTTATATTGAATTATCGATTTAATAATCAAAATACAATTTATTTCGAATATAAATAATTATCGTAATACCAGGATCCAAAATAAAATAATTCAAAGATAAAACTGAATCAAAACAATCCAGATGATGAAATTGAATTCTTTTTGAATTTATATGATAATAATAATAATTTATTTTCAAGAAATAAATTGTTTTGAATTTAAATTATATCAATTTAATATGGTTATTTTATATACATTCAAATTATATCGTATAATTTGTTTCGTTGAATTCAAAATAGCATTATAAAATTTAAACGACAGTGGTTACGTTAAAATAGAGGTTCGTGCGTGAACCCTGAGATATTTTAATGGATAAGCTTGAAATCAAATCGATATCAGTTTAAATAAACTAAAAATCTCTTTATATCACATCATATTAATGTATAATCAAATCGAAAATCTTTTTAAAAAAGGAAATAAAAGATTTGTTATGTACTTAGCCGATCAAGTATTTATTACTCGTGTACTTCTGGTCCCCTCTCCACTTCTTTATAAAGGAGACATCCCTTGCTATTTTCTTCAGCAAAATCGGAGACTTCAACACAATAAAAATGGCCTTGCTTTACTCTCGTTATCCACTCTAGCAAATCAATTTCCTTCCTCCCTCTTTAAAATCCAAGTCGTTCCTCATTTCCTCAGAACTTAAAAATTGAATCAGCAAATAAAAAAGGAGATCGAATTCGAACTTGGAATTCATATCTGACGTCGACTCACGGATAACCACAATTAGGAGTCGCGTTCGTTTCTTAGAAATCGAGAACTAGGGTTGGCTCGCACTTAAGACTGGCGATGTCAGATGTCGGAGGATGTCGCGATTTGGTAGAATTGAGCTTGAAGTCGCGATTTACATGTGCGAACAGGAGTTCGATGCTACGATAATAGGTATTTGAGGAAGTCGAACGTTGTCCGATTTAGGGAACTCGCGCACAGTTTGTTGGGTATCGCGATTTGGTGGTTGGCAGCGCAAGTAGAAGGTAGTGATAAATCGCAATTTTTCTGGGAAGGTGGAGTTCAATTGTTCTGAAATCGAACTGGAAATTTGTGGAGTGATTATGGTGTATGATAAATGGTAATGGAGTGTGATTCAATGGAGAGGTCGATTATGGTAAGGATAGTGACAACGCAATGGTTGTTGAACGAGCTGGGTGAAGTTGAGTGTAGAATGTTGATATCGGAAATGAAATGGAGTGGGTTCGGATGTATGAATGTGATATAATCTGGAGTTTTACAACTAAGAGTTGGGAAGTACCGTCTGTTAAACGGGAATGGAGTTCGAATATAGGACATTAACCTGGAATGATTACTGCCTTTGTTGCTAATGGCAATGAATTAAGAGGGTAATTTACTTTTTTTAGTAAATTTAAATTAAGATTTAGGTAGTATGATATTTAAAATGTTTTAACTTATTTGATGTAGGTGAGGGGGATGGTTCGGGGTTTCAAAATCCGAGAGCAAACATGAAGTCATGAATTCTTAAAATGGATTAGGACGTAATTAAGCAAATTTATATAATAATATAAATTAGTAAATGTTGCATTAATTGTGTATAAAGTAGTAACATATATATTCTGTTCATACAAAATCAGATTTAGGCGAAACAAGTTAGTTGAAATCATATTACCATCAAATACGAAGTGGAATAGAAATTAGAATCAGAATGGATCGTAAATAAAATACCCTGGTGAGTAAATCTCACTCAATTTTTATTTAGAATTATTTTATTAGTTAAAATAATTGTTCGTTGATTGTTTGCTTACATTGAAAATTTATTGTGGCTATATTAAATATATATTAGTTATTTAGGATTGGTGTTTGTGGCTATTATATATATATATATATATATATATATTGGTCATTGGTTGGATGCCCGCAGTACCATTAGCGGATGCCCGCAGTATCATTAGCGGATGACCCTATACGCCCCATGCTATGATAGTGGATGACCTTCTATACCGCGATATCCTACCCCAAAGCAGGATGAGTATTATTTATGATGGCTAACGTCTGTGGATGCAGGATAAACAGGTTGGAGGGATCCAACTGGATTCCTCAAAAATATTATTATTTGTTGTTCCACATATATTATCATACATGATGTGTTAATTGATAATTGAGTGGTTTGATTGTTTAAATATCACTAGTGCCAAAATATTGATATATTAGAATATCGTGAAAAAGATATTTGAGAATTAAAAAGTGAAATCTATTTATTTTAAAATAGAATTTGAATTTTTAATGAGCTATATAAATATTAACCTGTTTTGAACAAGTATCGAATTTATAAACGACGTTTATAAATTGAAAAATGCAAGAAATTGAAGTGAATTTATAAACGGTGTTTAAAAATAAAAAAGAATTATTTTCATTGGATAATCAGGAAATTGAATTGAATTTATAACGAGGTTTATAAATAAAGGGGAAAAATTATCATTGGATAATTTGAGTATTTAAATTCAAATGTGAATTTAAAAATAGAAATGGGAAATCGTTTTAAAGAAATAAATGATGGAGTTTATTCTGATGTTCAGAATATAAATTGAACTAAAATAAATCCGTAAGGATTTATGATTTGAATTCGATTAATTCGAATTTAATTAAATAGAAGTTAAATTGAATATAAAAATAAATTGGGTGTTATATTTATAAGTTATTATAAATAGAAATTTCCAAAATAAGATTTTGGTTTTTAAATAGATTTCGAAATAGACTTATTTAAATATAAAACAAGGAAATTCAAAAAAATGTGTTTATAGACATAATGAATTAATTATCAAGAGATAATTTGAATGATTAGATTCAAATATGAATTTAAAAATAGAATTTGAAATCATTTGAAAAGGGAACAACGGTTTTTATTCCGCAATTCGGAATATCAAAGGGATGGAGTTTCAAATGGAAATTTGAAAAGGGAACTTGTTTAAATATATGAAACAAGGAAGTTGAATTTATAAATAGTGTTATAAATTTGGCGAAATAAATTATCATTTGGATAATTTAAACCATTTAAATTCAAATAGGAATTTAAAAGTAAATTGGGAAGTGTTTCGAAACAAAACGATTGATTATATTTCAGAATTCAAAATATAAGTTGAACTGAGAAGAATTCAACAGGTTTATAATTGAAATTCGATTATATCGAATTTTATTAATAATTTATTTATAAAAGGAATTGGAATTAAATATAGAAGATCGAAGTATAAATAAATATATTACCAAGTAAGGGAAAATCGACAATTATAGATAATCGAAAATATTATGTTGAATTGGGAAACTGATTTAATATATACTAAAAATATATCAGAATGGAGTAGAATTTATTATAAACAAAGTTTAAAATGTTTATATATATAAATATAAGTAAAACAAACTCGCCGCAGCGTGGTAGTTCGTAAATTGGCGTTTCGAACTTCAATTGAGTGTATAGAACTCAGTTTAAGTTGGAATTCTTTGAAATAAGAACCGCCAGGACCGATTTGATAATAGTTTTCTAATGAAAGAGAAAAATCTGGATTTCGTCGTATATATTTTGAGTTATGTAAAAATCAAATTTTCAGAAAAACAGCGCCGTAACTGTAACACCCCACGTCCGTTAGTGTCACTCACAAAGGGAATGCACTAAGTTCTGTGGAGTATTTAGGGTAAAAGATGCAGATAAATTACAAGACAGACAGAAAATAAACAGCAGAAAATAAAACTTTACTTTATTGATAAGATAGTTTGTACAACAATTGTTTTCCAATATTAGAGTATCATCTGTCTTACAAAATAAAGAAGCATAAAACAACATTTATATTCCCCAATGTAGCAAGAGCCAGCCATAGCATCTGAAAAGAGAATCCAAGCAAAACTTCGACTAATCTTCAAGTTGGGAAAGAATGACAGTCCAACTAACCTGAGCTATATATTCCCTCCTTTACTACCTAAGGGGGGGAAACGGAAGAAAAGAAGACGAAAGAAAAACAGAGTCAGACATAAAGCATGAGTAAGTTCAGTTACTTCTAGCATGTGAACATGGAAAAACAAAACGACATGAATTAACTGAATACAAGATAACACCATGATGATAGGATCAGCAAGATTAGATAAGATTAACACAAGATATGCTAAGACAAGATAAACTGGATATGCTCTAATACTTTCGCTGCTTCGCTATTTCCTTGTTATACTGGTTTCTATATCTCTGCACCACCTAACTAGTGTCCCAACTAGTAATGATAACGTGATCCCAATCCCGGTAATTTCGGTTGCCTTCAGGCATACATTTATTATCTATTACCTAGATCTAATCTAGGGTTTTCTATTGAGTTCTTTCTAGATTCAACTAGGATTTACGCGACTTGTCTAATGCTTTACAGATTCAGGGTTTATGCCACCTAGGTCCACTAGGGATTACGCTACCTGTCGAACGATGCCCCTAGTCTAGAACACACTACCTAGAGTGGTATATGTTCCTAGACTTTCCCCACGTATGTGTCGCGAATCGTTTATCGCTGTCTAGATGCACATGTCCTGAAATGTGCGACCCGAGTCCCGCGGCAGGGCTACTCTAGAAACACGGAACTCGGTCGGGAGCTTTTCAGATATCTGCCGGTGCAGATGCTAAGGTCTGTTTTTCTACCAATGGTTATGGTCCCACGTGACCCCTCCCTCAACTAATGAAAGGCAATTAAAGCAAATCAAGCGCGAGAACTGTACTTTTGCCACCCTATGCCCTACCTTCCTATTGGCCAGCCTCACCCATAACTAGATAGCAAGTATATGGTCTGTTGGGAGTTCTCTGCCTTTTCGCATATGTACAACGATTGACTAAACATGGTAGGTAGACGACGAGTTGCTATCACAGGGCTACTGGTCTCGCCGAATCACGCTGGTCCATCCTAGTCTTTAGGTTGCCTTGTATTGCAACCAAGGCATACCCTTGGTTCTTCTACCGTAGACCTTAACCTCTGTGAGCCCAGGAGGATCATCTGCCACCTCACAGAGGGATACCAAGAGTACCCTCACGTCCCCTCGAAGCCTCGGGCTTCGTAACCCAATTCGTTGGAGCCTTCTTTTTAATCAGACGGACGTTCGCTCCTTCCCGTGTTATACTAAGAATTACTACTTAGTTTTGCAAACTAAGGTTTACCACTTAGTTTCCAGAATCGTTGTTTTCTTAACTAAGGTTTACTACTTAGCTCCTTTTAACTAAGGTTTACTACTTAGTTCTCTTCTCGTCAGGTTAAGTGTCATTAGTCAATTCAAGCTAACTTAACCCTCTTCATTTATCCTGTTAAACTAGTTAAGTGTTATCAGTAATTCATGTTGACTTAACCCTATTCCTTTATCACAATCTGATGGTTAAGTGTTCAAGTTTACTTAACCCTACGATCCAGTCCAGCTAACATATCAAATTGGCTAAGTGTATTAAATTTTACTTAACCCCAACCTCTAGTCTAGTTACTATGTTAATTTGGCTAAGTGTATTAACTTTACTTAACCCCACCTTCTGGTCTAGTTATCATGTTAATTTGGCTAAGTGTCCCTATGGACTTAACCCTCCCATTCTAGCTTAACTGTGTTAAGTGTCAGTATGAACCTAACCCCACCCATCGGTTCGGTTATCATGTTGAATTGGTTAAGTGTCTTAGTTAACTTAACCCTACCATTCTTGTTCTAGCTTTAACTAAATAAATTAAAGCCGCGACCACTCACATTAGACAGATATTGTTGCGATTACTAGATGTGTCGGTTGGTTCCGGGCAGGTTTACATCGCAACTCAGTCTAACCTCGGGTTAGGCATATTCGTGTTTTCTAAGTTCAAAGGGTTTTGAAAGTAACCATCCCGTCCATCGGATCAGTTAGGGATAGCCAGGGAGAGCAGGAAACTTGTATTTTCCAAGCCCTAGCCTAGACACTATCCTCTCTGTCACCGTAGAACTTTCTGGTGTGTTATTAAAAGAGATGTCGTTAATAAACCTTTAATTTGTCTAAATTTACATTTTTCTCATTTAGGACAAATTCTATAAGTAAATTATTCCTAATTTACTTATTTCCTAATTACTCTTTTAATGTAAATTGTCAACATTTATTATTATGGCCCATTTTCCCCTCTATATCATATTTATGCTTTTTGGTATGTAAACTATACCAAATTAAGTGTCACTAACCATGATTTTGCTAAACATGACAATTAATCACAATTATGGCCAATTTCAAATTTATGCCGATATACTTATTATGCCAAATTAGCTAATCCAATTCTGATTTAATCATTCTAATTACAGTTCATGTCAAACTAGACTTATTATTCTAGTTCACAGTTCATGTAAATGCTAGATTTACAAGTCAATACTAGATTCAAATTACACTTCCTATAATTCATGCCAAATTTATCCAATTTGCATTTTTATAAACATGCCATAATACATGTTCCCAATTTATGCCAGTTTCCAAGTTTATAACTATGTTTAAGTAAATTTCATATTTTGCCCAAATCGTATTCCCATCGTTCGTATAATCGTGATTCAACCTAGATTATAAATAAATCTAGATTCGTGGATAAAAGGTAATGAACCAAAATGCCATGAAAGAATAGACATAATAACTGGCATAAGATGATAATTCACAGGCATATAGATCTGGTAATATTACGACATGAAAAGGGTTGAATAGTATAGGTTCAAGAACATGGGTAGACCTAACTTAATAGGTAAATTCCCAAGATCAAGATCCATGGATAACTAGAAATAAAAAGTCAAGCCTAGATCCAATATAATGCCAGTTTTGGGGTACAACATGGTTTTGTAACTACAGTGTCATGGGCATAAATATAACCTTATATCCATAGTCATAGGCAATAAATCCTCACAGTTAATGAATCACAGTCATAGGCGATGTTCATAGTCAAAGGAAAATAATTCTCACAGTCATGAGTCACAGTCATAGGCAATGTTCATAGGCAATGTTCATAATCAAAAATGCATATGGTTTTAAGGTCCATAGTTTCATAGTCACAGTCTTATTGGTCCTCGAATCATAACAGTTCTTAATTAGGTCCAAAGATATAAGCACTGATCCGAACAGAAAGATTTGGCATATTTTTTATTCCTTTAATTTCATGTCACGAATAGAGAAAACGTGCAAATCTAAAAAGTAATCGACTTACGGAGATTATATTAGATTCGTAGAAAAACAGTCGTTGAAGTCGTTTGAATCTTCACTTGAATCCTAGCTTGTTTTGAATCTCCTCTTGAAAGTCTTGAGCAGCATTTCCTCGTCTTGATTTATTTTACATATTATTTTATTTATTATTTAATTTAGAGGAGGAGAAGAAGCCATGTCCACCAAGAGTCTTTGCAGCATAAGGTTAGAGAAGAATTGTGAATAGTGAAGGAGACTAGGGGCTGTTTATATAGGATTAGGCGGAAGAATCTAGGCAGAAAACGAGACCAGGTACATCAGAATGCACCCAGGCCCAAAAGTGGGTTTTGCACCCAGGTCGACACCCATGTCGACTGGGCAGTCGACCTGGTCAGGGGGGCGACTACCCAGTCGACTCCCCAGTCGACCTGAGTCCTGGGCGGGAATTTTCCCGCCCAGCCCGCTTCTGGGTTTGAATTCGAATTTCGAATTCGAATTTCGAGTTGTTTTTTATTCTGAAAATTCCTGAAACTTCGGAGGGTCATATCTCCTTCATACGGACTCCGATTCTCGCAAACTCGGACTCGTTTCCAAGCAGAATTTCGAGACGAATGCAATGGCGCAACCCGTTTCCCTTGATTTTGATTTTAAAATTTAATTCTTCCTTGATTTGTGAATCTTAGTGTTATAAAATTACGGGGTGTTACATTCTCCCCCTCTTAAAAGGATTTCGTCCCCGAAATCTTCAAGTTGGGAGGAATGTGTCCTACCATCCAATCACCCATCTACTCAACCATTCAATCATAGGCATTCATTGTCTTTAAAATATTTCTAATGCTTTCATGTTATTATGCATAGTGTGTGTATATGTCTTTATCTAGTGCAAAATTAGGCGGTCTACTGATTAAGTCGACCTCCTTAATGTGAATCATGTCAGTGCCATGCGTCCAATCATGTATGCAAGCATCCCTAGTTATGTAAATACTACATGTGTGCATAGCCATTCATCCATATGCAACATCCATATGATAACATGTCGAGTTCAACTTACAAACAAATACATATCTGTAAATGCAATATGAAAGCGTCTGAACTGATCTAGTGCCTAATACGTATGTATATGCATTCACGAGCAACCATTAGCAACCACTCGCAACCATCAACCATAACATGTTTCAAATACATGTTTACATCCAAAAGAGTTTCTACCTAAGGATCGAAGATACGACCTAGAGGATATACTTTGGAAAGAGAGAAACAAGTATACGTAAAGCTCCTAAAAAAAGAAATCAAGGATGCACCCTTAAGGAAAAGGGTATGATGCTAGTATCTAGCCTTCTTGAGCTTTACTCCACTGTATCTTAACTAATTTAACTTCACGATTGTGAAGTTTCTGACCTCTATTTCCAAAATAAACAGATGTCAATCACGGTACGAAGTGTATGTACTAAGATGATTAGAGGTCTCCCTCTTATCCACCATGCCATAACTATAAGGGTCGAAGGGTCACTACGTGCTTTTTAGAGTGCCTGCCACAACTATTCATCTCTCACGCAAACCATCCTAGTCGAACTCGACATTCCTCAAGTACAAACCCCAAAGGCCTAAACCAACATCAGACAAGCACCCAAGGAATATCTCCTCCGAATTTAGACGATCTACGTGAGATGATATAAGCAAACTTGATAGCTATTCTCAAATCCCTAGTAACCAAAAATAAACTGGTCGGACCACCAATTGGATTCGAGAATCTAGTGGGATCTTTCTACTATACAAGTACTATGGTGCAGAGACTCAACTATGGAAGTGGATATGAACAAATGCGAAGAGCTAAAACCAAAGGAAAGAGTACTAACAACAAAACTAGACTCTTCCAACAGAACTTTACTACCTTTCTCCTAGGTACGCTTGGTGGCGAGAGTAGGTACTTGCCCTTCTGAAAATCATGTCCTTTGCCCTTAATTACATGCCCTATTACACCATAGTAAAGATACTTCCTCTTGTCTTAGGTTTTATAATTCCTTCCTCCTTCGTGAGCTAAATCTACATCCATGAATTCCTCATCCTCTTCCGTGTGTAGTCATGTTGATAAATCTCTCGAAAGCTGCTTCCATCGTACAGAAAACCCTATAAGCTTGAAAGAAAACTGGCCGTAGGTGAAACAACTATGGCTATGGATGGAAGCCAGGCACGACTTCGCCCATCGATGAGGTTACCTCCCAGAAAGCCAGGAGCCCCAGAGACTCAAGAAAGAAGGAGACAAGAATTCAAAAAGAGGAAGAGAAGATAGTGCGTATGGCTTTGGGGAATATGCCTTTTAAACAAATCTTTTCTCCTGAAAATGCTTCTTTTAAAACCGTTTTGAAAATAATTTTTCAAATCCTTTATCTGATCTAGTAACCTTCAGCTCTGATACCATGTGTAACACCCCACGTCCGTTAGTGTCACTCACAAAGGGAACGCACTAAGTTCTATGGAGCATTTAGGGTAAACGATGCAGATAAATTACAAGACAGACATAAATTAAACAGCAGAAAATAAAACTTTACTTTATTGATAAGATAGTTCGTACAACAATTGTTTTCCAATATCATAGTATCATCTGTCTTACAAAATAAAGAAGCATAAAACAACATTTATATTCCCCAATGTAGCAAGAGCCAGCCATAGCATCTGAAAAGAGAATCCAAGCAAAACTTCGATAAATCTTCAAGCTGGGAAAGAGTGACAGTCCAACTAACCTGAGCTATACTATTCTCTCCTTTACTACCTGGGGGGGGGGGGGGGGAACGGAAGAAAAGAAGATGAAAGAAAAACAGAGTCATACATAAAGCCTGAGTAAGTTCAGTTACTTCTAGCATGTGAACATGGAAAAACAAAACGACATGAATTAACTGAATACAAGATAACACCATGATGATAGGATCAGCAAGATTAGATAAGATTAACACAAGATATGCTAAGACAAGATAAACTGGATATGCTCTAATACTTTCGCTATTTCCTTGTTATACTGGTTTCTATATCTCTGCACCACCTAACTAGTGTCCCAACTAGTAATGATAACGTGATCCCAATCCCGGTAATTTCGGTTGCCTTTAGGCATACATTTATTATCTATTACCTAGATCTAATCTAGGGTTTTCTATTGAGTGCTTCCTAGATTCAACTAGGGTTTACGCGACTTGTCTAATGCTTTACAGATTCAGGGTTTATGCCACCAAGGTCCACTAGGGATTACGCTACCGGTCGAACGATGCCCCTAGTCTAGGACACACTACCTAGAGTGGTATATGTTCCTAGACTTTCCCCACGTATGTGTCGCGAATCGTTTATCGCTGTCTAGATGCACATGTCCTGAAATGTGCGACCCGAGTCCCGCGGCAGGGCTACTCTAGAAACACGGAACTCGGTCAGGAGCTTTTCAGATATCTGCCGGTGCAGATGCTAAGGACTGTTTTTCTACCAGTGGTTATGGTCCCACGTGATGTAATAACCCGGAATTTTGGGACCAGTTTAAAATTTTTATTTTAGAAATTTTAATGAATTTAAAAGATTTAAAATAATTTATTTTAAATAATAACGATCAAAAATTTATTCTAATTGAAGTTAAAACGAATAAGTTTAATTTAAATACAAAAGGAGTTTAAAATAGCGCTGTAGTTTGAAATTTTGATTTTTAACTATAACTGAATTTACAGGATTCAAAATAAATCAGAATTGAACTGTGTATATTCTTGTTAGGCCATATTTGTGCATACAATAAAATCCATATTTTTATTGTTTATATATATAACTAAGATGTTTCATGTTTAAAAAAAATCATATTTTTATCGTTTATGTACAAAAAGGATGTTCATGTTAGGAATAAATAAAAAATAACATTTTTATTGTTTAAAGAATAAAAAGAGTGGTATGTTAAGAAAATAAAAGAATTATCATTTTTATGTTAACATATTAAAAATTTTCATTATAATGTTATCATAAAAGGGATTTCATTAAGGTTAGGAATGTATTATCTAAATAAAAGCATCATTTATGTTAAAATTGCCAAGTTAGAACAACATAGACATTCTAGTTATAATTTGTCATGGTAGACAAAATAAACATTTTTCATTGTTAGACAAAATAAACATTTTAATTTTAATTTGTCATGTTAGAATTAAAAAGGAACATTTATGTTAGAATTCAAAAATGTCATTTATGTAAGAATTAAAAATGTCACTTTATTTAGAATCAGGTATGTTAATTAAAATGTCATTTATGTAGAGTAATGTTCGTTCATATTTAAAATGTCATTTTTGTTCGAAATGCTATAGTAAGTTAGTAATGTCATTTAATTATATTCAATTAAAATTTGTCATATAAAGATGTTACATTTCTTATGTTAGAAAAAAAAAATGTTATTTCATGTTTGTCCATATACAATAAACATACCGTAAACATATAACCATATTTGGATTGCTATTTTTTTTTTTTTTTTAAATCTTGTAACTCATTGACATCATTAAATCAAACCAAATTTAGTGGGATTAAATATATATATATACTTAAAGAAATTTAATTACAATTGAAACCAAACACCGTAAATCGGTGTAATACCTAACTTGAATTTTGGTATGTGAATTTGTTTTAAAAATATCGTAAATGTTTGGAAATTATTTAAGTAATCAAAATGATATATATAGAATGTAGCATTTTGAAATAAACTTATATGGTTAAGATGATGACTGCAAATTATGAATGTAACATGTGTAAATACTAATTGTTCATATGATATTTATGGTGTGGTAAAATCAAAGTATAACAATTCATTAGAAATTTAATTATAATCAAATGGGGATTGTTTCTAATGTGAATGTTAAATTTAAGGTAACGTATAATTAATGAGATGAACATAAATATAATTTAATGTAAATTGAGTAATAAAAGTGGTTAAAAAAATTTGAAATAATGGAACTGTAATAAATGTTAAATCAATACAAGAATACAAACCATTTAATTTTATGATTGAAATATAATGTTGGAATTTAGTATAATGAAATTTTTGAATAGTTTAATTCGAGTATAAAAAGAAATTTGAAATGAGGCATTATGATAACTTTGTCAAATTATATTTGGAAAGAATAATTAATGAATTGATTGCTCAATTAAGATTGTTAGAAAATTGAATTTGTGATATATAACATAGGTAATTTATTCCTATGTTGAATTAGGATTAGATGGGTAATGTTTTGAAATAGAATTAAGGACGAATAAATGAAATTAAATATTGCATTTGAAATCCTTTCCTAAACTCTAACCTAAATCAACCCTTTATCTATTCACTTCCTTTTTCCTATAGATATAGAGATTAACAAAATCCTAATCTCATTCTCTTTTCTAAAAGTCGCCGCCTCCATCTTCTTCTTTTCAATGGCAGTAGCTGTTCTTCCTGTCTAAATGGCTCAATCCTTCCTCCTCTTTCTTCCAATTCCTTCATCAATTGAAAGCCCTTCCAACGCAAAAATGGTTCAACTCTTCATAACACACGGTGGCCAGCGCGGTAGCATGAAGTGGCGAGGTTCGGGGTTGTTTTTTGAGGGTGGACACAGCGATGAGTTGGTCGAGACCTGGGCGGCGGGTTAGCAAGTCGAAGGCGGTCGATGTGAGGTGCGCCATGATCGTGAGAACCGTGACTTTAAATACGACTTTTTAAAAAAAAAAAAAGGAAAGAAAGCTATTGGGACAAATTCTTATCCAATCAAGGTGAGAATTCTAATTTTTAAATTATTAAATTATTGATTATTTATTTTTCTCTCTTAAAAATGATTATGTATATGCTATCGATTCAGATCTGAAATATCTGTGATTTATGTGATGTTGTTTGTTGGTTGTGTTGCGATCTGTTGTTCATGTTGTATGAGATATGTGATGAAACACCATATGTGATGAAATTTTGTCTTGGGAGTGAAATTGGATCTGAACTTCTATTTATTTAAGATCCATTTGTTTTGATTTATTTTATATTATAGAATATCTTTTTTATATAAAAAAAATGAAGAAACAGTAAAGAATTGATTTACAAATAAAAACGTCATTTTTATTTCTTGCCTTAACAATGGAATTTGAATGATAAATAAAGCTTATTTTTATTTGCTAACCTTAAACGATGGAATTTGATGAGAAGTGAAATTTTATTGAAATAAAAACTGTGATACCTTTTTAGTTTGCAATTCTTTGGCAAAATGGATGACAAAATTTAAGTAAAAGAAAATATACCTGTAATATCATTTTTTTTTCTATAAAAAGAACCAAATCTTGTTTTTTTTCTTTTTTTTTTAAAAAAAAGAATAAATTTTGTTTTATTATTATTTTTGTAACAAAAAGAATAGACTTTGTTTTATTATTCATTTTGTAAGCAAAAGACCTAATTTGTTTAAATAACATTTTATTTACAATTTATGTTAACATAAAAGAACAGAAAGTGGTTTAACACATTTTATGTTAAAATTAAAAGTTAGGAAATTATTTTGAACTTTTTATGATTAAAAGTATTGCAGGAAAAATGTTGTAACATGAAGTTGCCTTTTTATGTTAAAATGTAAAGTTAAAAATGATTTAACATAAAATATTCTTTTATGTTTAAAATAAAAAGTTAAAAATAGTTTTAACATAAAAGCTTCTTTTTAAGTTAAAATAAATTGATTTAACGTAAAGTTATTCTTTTTGTGTGAAACAACATGTTAAAGGATTTTAACATGAAGTTTTTCTTTTTATGTTGAAACTTAAGAAGGATATTTTTAGCATTGTTTGTTTAATTAAAGTACAAGGTCCAAAAATACATTAATTTGTTAATAAATATAAAGAGAAAAGTGAAAGTAAATTTTATTTGGCATTTTATTTATTAAATAAAAGTATAAAATTTAGAAGAACATGAAAAGGGTCATTTTTGTCGCTTCTTCTTTTTTTTAACATTAAAAGAAATGTGTTGCAACATAAGTGTCATGTTATTTCATCTTGTTCAACATGAAAACTTGACATCGAATAGTTGAAACTTAAAATATGTGAGTATGCCAAATTATGTATGTTATGTATGTTTCTATTTAAGCACATGTATACACTGCCATTTACAAGTGACCTAACTTGTTTATGTGATTGGACGATCAATTTTCATACATCGTCAAGAAGCACAGTTTATTTTATTCGAACTTGTGTTGGTTGAAACCCCACACGGGTCAGGGGCTGACATTTGAATACACGTCACCCTTGTGGTTAATTAGAAATGCACTTTGGCTGTTAATGGATGTTTGAAAATTTTTATGAGATAAATGAATGAAATCCGTATTATTGAATTATATGGAAATGGTGTGGGCCTCATTCCAAGTTTCGAATGAAAGAAAAAATAATAATTTGTTATTCAATTAATGGAATTGATTGACGTTTGAATTAAGGAAACTAAATTTCTATTATTTAGGAAGTTTTAATGAAATATTAAGTTAGTAAAATTACATTCCAAATATAACAAGAAGATTTGAATTGAAAAGCTTTCGTTTTTATGTTAACACTAAATTTTAAAAGATGTGATTTCAAAATTTAACATAAATGGATTGATGGGAAAAGATTACGTTTGATGTTGGAATGGTAGGTTTTGATATTATAACCACGGATATTAAATAATAGGAATTAAAAATGGTTTTATTATAACCACGGATTTGCAATGAAATTTGAATTTGGGTTTATCGTGAATTATGTTTTAAATAACATTTATTCTTTAACCCCGATTAATGAGGGGATTAATTTTCTAATTTTTGATTAATTATTTATTAATGACTTTGGAAGGTTAAAACGAAATAAGGTTTTAATTAAAACTTTAATTAGATTGTAGAGGAATTAAGTAAATAAAATTACTGAATTAAGGATCGAAAATGGAGTTCCACCAGTTTAACTCCATGCGTTAATTAAATCTTTGGGTAATGGAAATTAAGTACCTGAACCAATTGGGATAAAAGATCGGGATGGGGATTAATTAATTTATAATTATTTCGATAAGGCGTAAATTCCGATTAGATTGGATAAACCATAATTTGGTTTAATATGGATAAATAAAGATTTAAGATTAAATTAAAAAGATTTATCTTTGATAAAATTAATGAGAATCTTTTAATACGAATATCTTATTAAAAGAATATCCGGAGTTGGAATGTGGCGTTGGTGTGATTTTATAGCATTTGATTTTTAATCAGAAAATACGCGAGTTACTCAGAATGACCGGGTTTAACCCATTCTGAGTAATCATCACGACAATCAAGAGTCGAAGATGAAGGTGATGGTTGAAGACCGAAGGTTTTCATATCGTTGGGATGATGATGACTGGGAGCTTGAATTGGGACTGGCCTCCCAAGGCAAGATATTTAGTAATGATCGTCCAAACGCATTTGGAGATCGACGGATTTGGCTTTCGCTCAGACCCAGAGCGGACTTGTAAATGGATTGTGTGTCCGACATCGTACTCCATTAAATATCTTGTTATTGATTTTTTGTTAATGTATAAATGTTGGTGGTGAAGAATTTATTCTTTACTTAACACCCATTTATATGTTGATGGATGATCAATGGTACGGTATGGATTGACAATGTGGCACTCTAAGATGAAGATGATCAAGGCTTTGTTGAAAAGCAGGCCTTGTGGTTATAACGTTACTTCGCGAGCCTCACACCCCGGTGGAGTCTAAAACGGAGCAAGGGAACGCAGGGAGTGCGCACGTTTCTTTCTAGCTAAAAGTGGTGTCAGTGACCTACCAGCACTGATATTTACTAAGTGGTTGTTGGATTGAGGTACCTCGGTTATATTGGTCGCGACTGGCCAATTTAGAGATCCGTTAGGATCGGGAAACGTGGGTTCAGGCATTTCTAATCCACAAAAGTAAGTGTGGACCGGCCCTGCAGGATCCAAGGGTTGGACAGAGTACCAATCCTGGGGCATTGCTAGAGTATCTCGAATCGTTAAGGATTTCGCTCCTATCCTTGACTCAGTATGGGAACCCAACTTTCCAATACGACCCTTACGGACTTGATTGTATTACTAGTACGGAGGCATAATATATGGGTACCTATGCTTTCTAGGATTGATACATTATGATTGAAATGTTTTATTAATACATATACACACTAATAATAATATCGTTTCATACGTATTTATCATCTTTTAATCACCATAAGGTAAAACTCTATCCTCTGGTGTGCGTTGCATTGTGTGATGGGACCTGAGTCTTATGGTGATTCCATTTTTCCAAAAGCATTGCATTATTTCACGATTTACTTTAAGTTATGCACGTCAATCCATTGGAGTAAACCCGTTCCGCTAACGCGGCGTGGTCCTTGGATTTGCTTTATTACTATTAGTTAAGTTAGTTAAGAATTCTCACAACAGTCCCATGACTGACCCGTTGTTTGTTTCCACCTTTGCAAACTCGGGTGCCCTCTTCTCCACACGGGCAGTCGAGTAGTTTGTCTACAGGTTTATCTCTCGAGCATGATTCTGGATTGAAGTTTAAAGCTATGTCCAAAGCTTAGTTATTTTATTTCCGCTGCACTGTGATGTATTATAATTTTTGTAAATTTAATCTTCCGCTGTAATATAATTAGATGTACTCGGATGTTCTGTACTCTGATGTAAACATTTTGTACTGTTTATAAAAGTCGGCTGTTATTTGTTCTAATGTTGTTGTATTCCCAAAGTTAACGTATGCGGGATTTGAACGGTCTTGGTCGATTTTGCGATCGATTAAGAGCGGGCAAAATCCGTTGTCGTTACACGTGACCCCTCCCTCAACTAATGAAAGGCAATCCAAGCTAATCAAGCGCGAGAACTGTACTTTTGCCACCCTATGCCCTACCTTCCTATTGGCCAGCCTCACCCATAACTAGATAGCAAGTATATGGTCTGTTGGGAGTTCTCTGCCTTTCTGCATACGTACAACGATTGACTAAAGATGGTAGGTAGACGACGAGTTGCTATCACATGGGCTACTGGTCTCGTCGAATCACGCTGGTCCATCCTAGTCTTTAGGTTGCCTTGTATTGCAACCAAGGCATACCCTTGGTTCTTCTACCACAGACCTTAACCTCTGTGAGCCCAGGAGGATCATCTGCCACCTCACAGAGGGATACCAAGAGTACCCTCACGTCCCCTCGAAGCCTCGGGCTTCGTAACCCAATTCGTTGGAGCCTTCTTTTTAATCAGACGGATGTTCGCTCCTTCCCGTGTTATACTAAGAATTACTACTTAGTTTTTCTAACTAAGGTTTACCACTTAGTTTCCAGAATCATTGTTTTCTTAACTAAGGTTTACTACTTAGCTCCTTTTAACTAAGGTTTACTACTTAGTTCTCTTCTCGTCAGGTTAACTGTCATTAGTCAATTCAAGCTAACTTAACCCTCTTCATTTATCCTGTTAAACTGGTTAAGTGTTATCAGTAATTCATGTTGACTTAACCCTATTCCTTTATCACAATCTGATGGTTAAGTGTTCAAGTTTACTTAACCATACGATCTAGTCCAGCTAACATATCAAATTGGCTAAGTGTATTAAATTTTACTTAACCCCAACCTCTAGTCTAGTTACCATGTTAATTTGGCTAAGTGTATTAACTTTACTTAACCCCACCTTCTGGTCTAGTTAGCATGTTAATTTGGCTAAGTGTCCCTATGGACTTAACCCTCCCATTCTAGCTTAACTGTGTTAAGTGTCAGTATGAACCTAACCCCACCCATCGGTTCGGTTATCATGTTGAATTGGTCAAGTGTCTTGGTTAACTTAACCCTACCATTCTTGTTCTAGCTTTAACAAAATAAATTAAAGCCGCGACCACTCACATTAGACAGATATTATTGCGATTACTGGATGTGCCGGTTGGTTCCGGGCATGTTTACATCGCAACTCAGTCTAACCTCGGGTTAGGCATATTCGTGTTTTCTAAGTTCAAAGGGTTTTGATTAATTTTCAAATCAGGTTTTGAAAGTAACCATCCCGTCCGTCGGATCAGTTAGGGATAGCCAGGGAGAGCAGGAAACTTGTATTTTCCAAACCCAAGCCTAGACACTATCCTCTCTGTCACCCTAGAACTTTCTGGTGTGTTATTAAAAGAGATGTCGTTAATAAACCTTTAATTTGTCTAAATTTACATTTTTCACATTTAGGACAAATTCTATAAGTAAATTATTCCTAATTTACTTATTTCCTAATTACTCTTTTAATGTAAATTGTCAACATTTATTATTATGGCCCATTTTCCCCTCTATGTCATATTTATGCTTTTTGGTATGTAAACTATACCAAATTAAGTGTCACTAACCATGATTTTGCTAAACATGACAATTAATCACAATTATGGCCAATTTCAAATTTATGCCGATATACTTATTATGCCAAATTAGCTAATCCAATTCTGATTTAATCATTCTAATTACAGTTCATGTCAAACTAGACTTATTATTCTAGTTCATGTAAATGCTAGATTTACAAGTCAATACTAGATTCAAATTACACATCCTATAATTCATGTCAAATTTATCCAATTTGCATTTTTATAAACATGCCATAATACATGTTCCCAATTTATGCCAATTTCCAAGTTTATAACTACATTTAAGTAAATTTCATATTTTGCCCAAATCGTATTCCCATCGTTCGTATAATCGTGATTCAACTTAGATTATAAATAAATCTAGATTCGTGGATAAAAGGGAATGAACCAAAATGCCATGAAAGAATAGACATAATAACTGGCATAAGATGATAATTCACAAGCATATAGATCTGGTAATATTACGACATGAAAAGGGTTGAATAGTATAGGTTCAAGAACATGGGTAGACCTAACTTAATAGGTAAATTCCCAAGATCAAGATCCAAGGATAACTAGAAATAGAAAGTCAAGCCTAGATCCAATATAATGCCAGTTTTCGGGTACAACATGGTTTTGTAACTACAGTGTCATGGGCATAAATATAACCTTATATCCATAGTCATAGGCAATAAATCCTCACAGTTAATGAATCACAGTCATAGGCGATGTTCATAGTCAAAGGAAAATAATTCTCACAGTCATGAATCACAGTCATAGGCAATGTTCATAGGCAAAAAGGCATATGGTTTTAAGGTCCATAGTTTCATAGTCACAGTCTTATTGGTCCTCGAATCATAACAGTTCTTAATTAGGTCCAAAGATATAAGCACTGATCCGAACAGAAAGATTTGGCATATTCTTTTATTCCTTTAATTTCATGTCAAGAATAGAGAAAACGTTCAAATCTAAAAAGTAACCGACTTACAGAGATTATATTAGATTCGTAGAAAAACAGTCGTTGAAGTCGTTTGAATCTTCACTTGAATCCTAGCTTGTTTTGTATCTCCTCTTGAAAGTCTTGAGCAGCATTTCCTCGTCTTGATTTATTTTACATATTATTTTATTTATTATTTAATTTAGAGGAGGATAAGAAGCCATGTCCACCAAGAGTCTTTGCAGCATAAGGTTTGAGAAGAATTGTGAATAGTGAAGGAGACTAGGGTCTGGCTTTATAGGATTAGGCGGACGAATCTAGGAAGAAAACGAGACCAGGTACATCAGAATGCACCCAGGCCCAAAAGTGGGTTTTACACCCAGGTCGACACCCATGTCGACTGGGCAGTCGACCTGGTCAGGGGGGGTCGACTACCCAGTCGACTCCCCAGTCGACCTGGGTCCTGGGCGGGAATTTTCCCGCCCAGCCCGCTCCTGGGTTTGAATTTGAATTTCGAATTCGAATTTCGAGCTGTTTTTTATTCTGAAAATTCCTGAAACTTCGGAGGGTCATATCTCCTTCTTACGGACTCCAATTCTCGCAAACTCGGACTCATTTCCAAGCAGAATTTCGAGACGAACGCAATGGCCCAACCCGTTTCCCTTGATTTTGAATTTAAAATTTAATTCTGCCTTGATTTGTGAATCTTAGTGTTATAAAATTACGGGGTGTTACAGTAACCATTTAAAAACCATAACAGTTTATTTAATTTTATAAAAGGATTTTAAGTAGAAAATAATCCGAATTTCTATTTAGAAAATTTCAGAGTTAAGTTCTAAAACATATGTGAACTCAAGTGGAGTAATGGATTGGTTTTTGAAACAAAAATCAGATTTTTAATTATTGAATAGAATTAACTAATTTGAATAGTAATTTGTTAATGAGATATTGAATTGATACTGGGCTTTGGATAAGTAAACTGGGTTTGTAAATTTATATTCGAAATCGAATATGCAACATGAATTGAAATTGGAATTCAATTTGGTTATAAGCAAGTTGATATTATATTTGAACATGTTATGTCCAAACAAAGAAGTGAAATAGGCAAAATAGCTAATTAGAAAATAAAATAGCGAATTGGGTTAAGACGAATGAATTGAGTGAAACCAAATGGGAATATTTGAATGTGTTAAGCAGGTATGGAAATGAAGTGTATGAAGATTATAATTCGAGTGCCCGACAAAAAGGTACACGTTTAAATTCAATATGAGATTTTATGCGCCGTATCAGCAAGCCACTTGGCTTTTTAATTTTATTTTTGAATGGAGAGGGCCTATGTGGCGGTATGGGGATTTTCCCGATGCTCACGGTACAAAGGAGGTTATGGCGAAATTTTCCGGAAATTTCAAAGAGTTAGAATATTTTTAAGATAATTTGATAATTATGAATCGATATATCAATATATATAGAATTCGATAAGGAAACAAAATTAAAATAAATGTTATAAACAAAAAGGGAAATCTATAATTAAATCTGATGAAATTAGAAAGAGAAACGTATTTGGGTTTAAAATGAGTAATTGGTTTTATGGTGTTGATTATTCGAGGTAGGTGGTCTTGTACGTTTTGAAGTTAAGGATGTTTTCAGTCAAGGTCTGAGAGGTAGTTATACCCCGACTTGTTTGATTTCATTTTAACCAATAAATAGCAGGATCCAGTATCGAAGAGAAATGTTTGAATAAGAGTTAGTTGAATGCAATATTTTGGGTTGTTGTAACAATGTTTTACACAACATTCTTTTTAACCCAAATAAGTGGAATGTTGGAAATATAATAAATAAATATTTCCTGAGTGTAGAAATGAATGGGCGTGAATGGAATAAGTAATTGGAATGTTTTCCAATTATAAATAGAAGATATTTTCTACGTATAGAAAATCGAAGGATGCGATATATGGAAATGTTTTCCAAATAGCGAAAAAAGTCAAGATGATGGTTGAAAATATTTGGTCAACAATTATTGATAAGCGAACGGAGTAGTGATTTAATTGATGAAATATTAATTAAAGGCCCAGTGATTTATTTGATGCTTTGAATGAATGTTTTTTTCTTCGATGGTTAAATAATCGACTATCAAAGTGATTGCCAATATCGTTGTCAATATAGAGAGACCGATTGGATTATTATCCATGAACCACTCCGTATTCACAGTAGCGTTGCGAATCAGATTATATGAAGATAATCGAAGATGGAGTAAAGTGCAAGGTCTTTTTCTATTAATAGAAATGGTGCCTTCGGTTTCGTTCAGTCCCAGAATGAACGTGAATGGACGAATGTCTCACAGAGTATTTCCAATGACCATATATGTTGGTCTATGTAAATATATATGGTAGTGGAGAATTTATTCTCTTAGCATAATATCCATAATATATTTGTGCAAATCAATTAGTGATTAACGGATCTGACAATGTGGCATTCAAAGTGATTGTGCTATCGAGGAATGATAAGTAATCGTAGCCTCAACAACCGGGAAATGACAAAAATCGGGCAGGCATCATTTCTATGTTGGTCACTCCCATTAGGATTTATAATCACTTATATGGAGATATTCATTTCATTCTTTAGTCTATAGATGTTGTCCCATTCGGGAAACGTTTGCTGATCCCAACCGTTGGTGATATACATTCCATACACTCAAGCGAAATGAGTGGTCGGTCATGTGTGGGCCGGGTTGCAAGATGTTCTTATTGAACCAAGTGTATTCCTCTCTAGAGATACACTATCGGAAGGTGGTTCCATACCTTGTCATGTTGGAAATCAAATCTCCAATAAGCACCCTACGGTTTTTTTTATATTATATTTGGAGCGTGAGATGCAAGCGTTCCCCTAGATTGTTATTTATTTGATGTAGACATTATTATAATATCACTGGATTTGATATCAAAAATATTTTGGGTTATCGTAAGGTAAAAACCATCCATGTTTATGTGTGGATCGGTCTTACGATTATCATTTTTTTCCAAAGGATTTTTAAAGTTAAACAAATGATTGGAGTTTACTCACACTAGTCTCATGACTGACCTAGAGTTTATTTTGTTTTTGTTTTCCCTAAACTCTTGGGTGCCCGAATTTGTACGGGCAGTCAAGTAGTGGGGATTTTTCAGATTCACTTGGAAGAGATGGAAGCAGGAGGCTTCACCAGTTAGCTATATACTATCATATTTCCGCTGTGTACTATGTTGTATCTGGAAACATGTGTTTATAACTGTTCCAGGTATAATTGTTGTGCTCTGATAATGGTATGTATATACAGTTACTGATTTGTATTTCAAAAGTTATGTTATTTAATATATTTTATTCGTTCCGCTATGAGATTTGTGTTCTTCGTTTTTCTTCTATTCTAACTTTTCTTTCTTTCTATTCCTCATCCTCTAACTTCTTTCTACTAATGATTCGTATTTCTGTGTCATTTGGGTTGGACGTGTGGTGTTATGTAGTCAACTCAGATAGTACGGATTTGCGGGCCATTACACTGAATTTAAAATTTATATTGGTATCAGAGCTTTGGTTCGACAAAGCTTAGCTTATCGGGTTTAAACTCATTAGAGATAGAGTAGCAATACTTTAAAATGAGTGGTATTATCACCGCAATCACTTTAGAGAGAGCGTATTTTGAAAATATAAATTATTAGGAAATTAAATAAATTGTTTGAAAGTGAAATTATTTTGAATTTGGTATTTAAGAAATTTATATTTATTTATAATTTTGAAATTGAGTCTATTTTAATTTAGTTTTGATTATTTGGTAAGTGTAAATTTAAAATTTATTATTTGGATTTTGAGTTGATTTGTTAAATTCAACTGTAGTAGAAGTATTTTAAAATTTATTGAAATATTTTATTTGAGAAGCTACAATTTTAATTTTAATTTTAACTTGAGATTTATTTTAATTTATGTAGATTTAATTAAATTTATACATATTTAATATTGTGTTTTGGAATTTAACTTATATTAAGAAATTTATTTATAATTTGAGATTTAATGGGTACTAACATATTTGAACCAAAATAACATAACTTTTTATTTCATTACAGAAATTTTATACCAGAGTTTCAATGAATCAGAGTACAACATAAGCTCAGCAGAAAACAAATGCTCACAGCGGAAGAAGTAAAATCTCAAATGTATCTCTAGCTCCAAATCTGAATCCAGCTATAAAAGCTAAACCTGCAGACTAAACTACTAGTTGCCCATGCAAAAATAATGGGCACCTAGAGTCTAGGTGGGAAACAATAAATTCCAGGTCAGTCATGGGACTGGTGTGAGAACTCAAAAAGGTTATTATTTCGGGTTCATTTTAAAGTTGGGATAATTCACTAGTCCACGCCGCTAACGCGAAACGGATTTATTCCATGTGAATTCCTGTTCCGCGTTAGCGGCGTGGCCCAGTGAATTATCCCAACTTTAAAATGAACCCGAAATAATAACCGTTTTAAGTTCTCATACCAGTCTCACGACTTACCTAGAGTTTATTGTTTCCCACCTAAACTCTGGGTGCCTATTATTTTTGCATGGGCAGCTAGTAGTTTAGTCTGCAGGTTTATCTTTTATAGCTAGATTCAGACTTGGAGCTAGAGATACGTTTGAGCTTTTACTTCTTCCGCTGTGAGCATTTGTTTTCTGCTGAGCTTATGTTGTACTCTGATTCATTGAAACTCTGGTATAAAATTTCTGTAATGAAATAAAAAGTTCTGTTATTTTTGTTCAAATATGCTAGTACCCTTAACGACCTGCCTTTTTATCTGATTCTCACTGATAATTAAACCATCTTAAACTGTATTCAAATGGGAATGCGTTACAAGTGGCAGATGCAACGTATGGAGAAAGCACATGTCTTCTTCGTGGACAAATGTCCAAGACTCATTTTTTTCACACATTGTTATTTATATATTTTTCCCAATTGAGTAAGTCCATAAACGCGTGATGTTAGGATAATTGTCTAATACTTCATTTATAATATGTAGAAGATCAACCATGACATTACCTATTTTATTTTATTTTTAATTATTGACCGCGAATAGTGCCAAACCAATAATTAAATCGTGTACATTGATGTGTCACGGCCCCAAAATAATAATGAAACCGACCGGTTAGTTGATTTTGTAAAGTGTCTAAAGGACCTCAACTGCCCTAAAATACATTACAAAAAAATATAAGCTTATTTTCCAAATTCAAAATTATAGAAAAATTCTATGAAATATTTTAGGACTGCGCGTACAGAAACTGAACGATTATTATATACCGATTTTTAATTAAAATTTATATCCGATTGTTTATTTTTGTTTTAATTTAAATTTGGTATCAGTAAATATTTGTTCATGCTTGTATAATTTCTACAACCTCTCCTTTTCGAGGACGAAAAGTTTTAAGGGGGGAAGATTGTAAAGATCCAAGATTTTCGACATTTTAGTGTGTGTATATATATATATATATACACCAACTGCAATGACCTGCCTTTTTGACTGCTCCAAGTCGGTATTTAAACCAACTCAGAACGTTTAAAATGACAGCTCGTTATTAGCTCACAGGGTAAAGTGTTTAACTTTTGGACAAAGAGGTCACAACGAATAATAGTGACGGGACACTATGAATTAGCAAAACAAAGTGATGTCTCAGCTTCAAACCTATATAAATTTTGATTTCATTATTTTATGAAACGTTTTGAATTAATCAAACAAGTTGGTAATGTGGTATTATGTTTTGATTAAATTGAAATGGAAATATTTTTCCTATTATTATAAGCTATTTCTTTTTGAAATGAATTTTTTGTAGAATGTTGAAAATGATTTGAGTTATGTAGTAAAAATGAGTTTATGTAATAACGAGTTAAATTTAAACTAGATAATGACTAGCGGTAAGTTGAAAGCCTTTGAATGAGCTTTGAGAAAATAATTATTAAGTTAAATTAAATTTGAAAGTAGGTTTGAAAAAATTATTAAAAAAATAGGAAGCATGAAGGTGAGAACCCTTGAAATTAAAATTTTGTTATTTAAAATACATATTGTAACAACCCACCTTTTTGCACGATTCTTGCCAGTAATTAAACCAACTTAAATCGTTCATAAAGACAGATAGTTATAGGTATAGACATATATAAATACAAAGAACAGAACTTTTCATTTCATTACAGAAATTTTACACCAGAGTTTCAATGAATCAGAGTACAACATAAGCTTGGCAGAAACAAACGCTCACAGTGGAAGAAGTAAAATCTCAAATGTATCTCTAGCTCCAAATCTGAATCCAGCTATAAAAGCTAAACCTGCTGACTAAACTACTAACTACCCGTGCAAAAATAATGGGCACCCAGAGTTTAGGTGGGAAACAACAAACTCCAGGTCAGCCATGGGACTGGTATGAGAACTTAAAACAGTTAATATTTAGGGTTTATTTTAACGTTGGGAAATTCACTGGACCTCGCCGCTAACGCAGTATTATACGTATAAACAACATGTAGAAATCAAGGACACATAATTTAATCAATTCGTTAATAGATTCATGGAGTAAAAATGACATCTTTATGGAAATTGGAAGTGAAACACCTTATGTTAGTACAAAAGATTACACCTTTATGGAATATTAGGTATATACATACCTTAGTTGATTTGTGGTGGTATGTTTGACTTATTTGCAAGTGATTTGATGTGATAAAGAAAATCAAACCCCTAAAGATTTGATCTTTAATAGAATGTGGGTAGTCACTAAGTATGTGGGAAGCTATCAACCGATTAAGGGCTAGTTTAATATTGATACTTGTTAGTGAGCTTATATGATTATATGTGGTTGATAATACAAGTTCATTATCATGATTGATTGATTGGTTGGATTGTACTCTACCAGATTATGAGCAAATAGTTTCTTTTATATTTAGCATGAGGTTGGGTAAATAATATTTGTTTGCTAGCACCTTGTGAAACGCTTTACAATTTGACTATGAGGTGTTTAGCGATGCTTTTGGGGTTCATTTCAATTTAATGAATGATTTTTGGAATGAGATTTTCTTAAATGAAAAGAAGTGTTATTCCCAATTTTGGACAGGGAATGCTTTATAAAAATGTTTTATAAAAAGAAAGGATTTCGAGGATTGAACCCAATGTTTCCGAAATGATTTAGAAAAGTATTATGTGCTTGACATTGTAGTTCATCACATAACCGATTAGTTGCTATTGATGATGTATCTGCTTGGTGGCGGAGAATTTATGCCTTTGCTTAACACCCTTCTTTGAGACATACGAGCTCAAAGGTTATATGATTAATAGTGGCTGATCATATGTGTGAATTGCTGATGTGAAGTACTATAGTTTGAAAGCATTTGTGATTATTATTATTGCGAAATAGTTTTTCCTACTTCGGATATAAAAATGGTTTCTATGTGTTACCAATGATTGGGTAACGGTGCTGGTGATGAAAAGTCGGGGATGTATATGAAAGGTATGGTTCGCTCTCGAGGAGGAGAGGGGATGTACCTGGATTAAATTGAGTAGAAGTCGATTTTTCGGCTTATTGAATGAATTTGAATATTTTAAGCAATATTTGAATTTTGAGTTATATTTTGTAAGCTTAAAAGAATTTGAATGAAAATTTGAAATGAAGTGCTATGTATATAGTATCCTATGTTTCAAATTAAGATACGGGAAGTACCTAAACCCGTCGACGAGTGTTAAATAAATTGGAAATAAATAATCGACTTGAATTTATGTTTAACATGAATAATAAAAGGCAGTTAAACTATTTCACTTAAAGTATGTTTTGAATAAAATCGAAGTTCACTTAAGAAATTTGCTGATGATTTAAAAATATGACAAACGTCTAAGGGGGGAGAAGGCCGATTTCCCCCACCTGAAACTACAAAAATGAGTCAAATAAGAACTTCTAAACGAATAATCACTTGTGATATAGTTGGATTCAAAATCCATATGTACTTGACAGTCCAACCTTGACATAAAAAAAACAATCAAGATTCTTATTAAATTCAATTTATAATAAATATTCGAACATCGTTTCAGTAACTATATTGCAAACTGTTTTGACAATTCGACCAATAACGAACTGTTTTGCCAAACAGATATTGTTTTAACAAATAATCTTTAAATAATAAATAAGTAAAAAAATATAATTTATTTCAAACTATAGGTACATATATATAGTTAACTCTTTTAAAACCAATACTATTTCCTTCTTCCAAACTTCAATAACTTAAAATTTATATTGCAGCTTCGATAAAATTTATTTCATTTCCATATCTAGATTTAAATCAACATTCAAATCCAACCCTTCAAATTTAAAATTCATATTCAATTCAAGTCTCGAACCATTTCAAGCATCGTCGCACATTTCGAATAATATTTTACATTGAATTTAATAAGAATCTTGATTGTTTTTTTTTACGTCAAGGTTGGACTGTCAAGTACGTACGGATTTTGAATATACGTTAGTTATAATGTAGTGAGAAGGATTTCTCACATTGGTTTCCACTCCGTCAATCTTTTATTGAAGGATTTAATTTTAATAAAATTGAACTAGACGTTTAATTTTAACAAAAAATCCAAATAGCTCTGTTACCGTTTTGGTCAGTTCCACTGTGAAGAGTTCTCCGCCACTATCGCAACGCAACTGAAATTAAAATTTGTTTTCACTCATTTGAAAGCCCTTACCAATAGAAATCGAACGTTTTCGTTTTGTGGAAATCCTATTTAAATTGCAAAAGTTATCAGTTGATATTTCCTTTGAAGCTGCAGAAGGTTAAGGAAGCTTTATTCAGTATCAAGGATATTGAGGGTAATATACATTCTAGTGAACGTAGTATTGATGAAGCATTTGTTAGGTACTTTATGTCTATTCTTGCACCTATTAAGTCTCTTCCATCCAACGTCCAGCCTTTGTTTCACATAGTTCTTCAGACTATTCCTAATCAGTATTCACAGAGGCTAATTGAACTAATCATAATATGTTTGAAGTTTTGAAAAGTGATTTTTGTTTGAATTCCCGAAGTGAATTATGATTCTCTATATGAAAGAAATATGTAGTATTTCTATGGTTTGAAATGGAAAAGGGGATTCTAAGTTCAGAGAAATCGTTCGAGGTTTTCAAACTTTTGCAACATACGATTTCGAAATATAGCAAATTCCTTTATCTACTTGGATACAATGATTTAAGCTTTGCTAAAATAATAAGTTTACAATTTTAATTATATGAAATATTTGTGTTTAAAATTTTTATGAATTATTTGATATATTTTCAAGCTTATTTGAAGTGACAAGTATTTAGTTTCAATAAATTTATAGTGAAATTTATTTTACTTAAGTATAAAATTTTACAACTCTCCGTTTCGAGGATAGAAAGTTTTAAGTGGTGGAGGCCGTAATGATCCAGGAACTTTGACAATTAAAATGTTCTTAGTATGATGTGGTGGAAGGGAGGTAAAGGTGGCGGCTTTGATCAAACACGGGACAGGAGTTGCCTCCAGCGGGTCGGTGGTGGTGTCCAATAAAATGTTTATATATATATATATATATATATGTATGTATGTATGTATGTATGTATGTATATATATATATATAGTGTTGCACATGCCCAGGCAGCTTGCCCAAATGATCTTTAGATTTACTAAGGAAGAGCGCGATTTTAGTTTTGCACACCCAAAATGCCAAGGTGACTAAACTGGTGACATGCTTGATAAAGTTCCAGGGAGAATAGACTTTTGTTTAGCTTAACATATGTAAAGAGGAGGGTCAAATGTTGCTGGTAGGATGGGCCAAGTTAAATATGCCTTTTAGTGAATACAGGAAGGCGTTCCACATCCAAACACAAATGGATGAGGTACAAAATACATTTCCAGAATCCCAAGGAAACTTAAATTCAAATATATAAACAATAACAACCCACCTTTTTGCCCGATTCTCGCCAATAATTAAACCAACTTACATCATTCATAAAGACGGATAGTTATGGGTACAGACATATTTAAATACAAAGAACAAAACTTTTCATTTCACTACAAAATTTTTACATCAGAATTACAGTAGATTAGAGTACATAATAAGCTCAATGGAAACAAATTGCTCACAACGGAAGAAGTACGGCCAAAACAAAACTTTAGCTCCAACTGAGTCCAGCTCTAAAGGCTAACTTGCAAACTAAACTACTAGCTACCCGTGCAAAGTTATGGGCACCCAAAGTTTAGGTAAGGGAATAATAAACTCCAGATCAGTCGTAGGACTGGTGTGAGAACTTAAAATAGTTACTATTTAGAGTTTATTTTAACGTTGGGAAGTTCACCGGACCACGCCACTAACGCGGAACCGGTTTACTCCATGTGAATTCACGTGCATAGAAATCGCAATGACTTTGGAAAATGAAGCTACCATAAGCTCGTCCCATATCACACAATGCAAACGCACAACAGATGGGCGAGTTGTGATGAACCCAAACTCCCACGGAATGAAAGTAAGAGATAATCATTTGGAATGCAACATAAAGTTAAAAACGGCCAAAGCACAATGGAGTTAAGCTCAGGGAAATGCGACTTAGAAGATTGAAGACTAGATACGCGCATCATATCTCCTTTCAAGAGTATATCCTTGATCCCTCTTTTCCTGTAGAGCTTACTTACATGTTATCTTTTATGTATATCCTCTCGGTCCTATTCTCAATCTTATTTCTATTGCAAACCCCATAGGAAGTATGACTTATCTGTTAGTAACACATGTTGGGGCTTGAGGGTGTCCGTTGGGTTGACTAAACTTTTTGGGTTTTATAGGATATGGGCTGGTGCTTAGGGAGTTCTTCTCCAAATCAGTATATATGTGACATAGATTTCCAGTTTTGACATTGCCTAATGGGCACGAGGTTTTTACTTGCTTCTATCATTCGACTATACCTTTAGGTAGGAACAATTGGGTGTAAACATGTGTTTGATACATGTTATGATTGATGGTTGCAAGTGGTTGCAAGTGGCTGCTAGTGGTTGCTCGTGATTGCATAACACACATTAGGCACTAGATCGGCTCAGACACATTTTCATATTGCATATGCATGAGTGTTTATACTTGTTTATGGATGAAATTGAATGTGTTATCATGTGAATGTTGCATATGGATGGATGTTTGAGCACACATATAGTGTTTATGTGACTAGGACTATTTGCATACATGTTGGACTCATTGCACTAAACGTATTTTGCATTAAGAAGATCAATCAGGCCTGATCATTTGCATTAGATAAGGAACATATACACACACTTTCTGCATATATTCATACAGCATTAGAAATCTCTTAAGGACATTGGATGCCTGTGATTGATGATTGAGTAGATGGATGATTGGATGGTAGGGCACATTCTTCTCAACTTGAAGATTTCGGGGACGAAATCCTTTAAGTAGGGGAGAATGTAACAACCCGTATTTTTATAACATGTTAAAATAAGAAATCAAGGCAGAATTAATTTTTAAAACAAGAATCAAGGGAAACGGGTTGCGCCATTGCGTTCATCTCGAAATTTTACATGAAATAGAGTCCGAGTTTTCGAAAATCGGAGTCCGTACGAGGGAGATATGACCCTCCTTAGTTTCAGGGATTTTCAGAATAAAAAACAGCTCGAAATTCGAATTCAAAATTCGAATTCAAACCCCGGAACAGGCTGGGCGGGAAAATTCCCACCCAGGGACCAGGTCGACCTACCAGGGGCCAGGTCGACCATAGTGTCGACCTAGGGGTCGACCTGCCTCCCGAACCACTTTTCTGAACTTGATGCATTCTGATGTATTTAGACTCGTTTTCTGACCAGATTCGTCTGCCTAACCATATTTAAACAGCACCCCTAGCCTCATTCTCTCCACACCATTTCTTTTTGTCCTTATGTTGCTTCTAAGATAATCAAATAAAAAGGAAGATAAAGGACTGCACCTTCTCCATCAAGACTATGCTTAGAGAATTGCAAATTGGGGGATTTCAATTAGAACACAATCGATCAAATAGAGAATCAACAGTCAAATTCTTCTTTCTTATTCTCGATCCACGCACTGTAAGTTCAAGTTACTTTTAGATAAAATACGTAAACTTAATATCCATGTTGTAAATTGGAATTGGATCTATGTATGGTAATTGATTCGTATCTATTCTTGTTCGTCTTGGATCTTGACTTTCGTGAATATTGCTTTGGACCTATTCATGTTGTAAATCGAACTCTCTCGTGTCTATGACCTTAACGTGCCTATGACGTTGAATCTATTGTTAATGGACAAGGACTATGACTGAGAACATAAGACTGCCTATGACTATGCCAATGATTATGATGGTGAACATAAGACTGCCTATGACTAATAAGACTAAGCCTATGCCTATGACGGTGAAATAAAGACTATTGTCTATGACTATGACAAGGACAATTGTGGCTAATCAACTATGACTCTTGACTATGAGAATTATTATCTATGATTATGAACATAAGGCCATTATCTATGACCATGACCTTGAAACTATTACTGTTAATTGCCTATGACTATTGCCTAGAAGTATTTTGGATAATTAACCATGACTATTGTGATTAATCGCTTAGGATTCTTAATTATGAGATTTCTACCTATGACCATGACTATGACTATCGGGGTTAATTACCTGGGACTATTATAGTTGATTGAAACCCATGTTGTATACTGAATTCGTAGTTTGTTAGATCTCATACCAAGGGTGCGACTTGCTTAGTCTATTCACTATTATGTACACCAAAACCATTAGATCCATTTTTCTTGTATTTGGCTTGCCTTTACATGCCTATTCTTTTATGTCAGCGTTTACCATGACTATCACCTTATCTTGCTAGATTTGAAATCCTATATGCCAGTGATGTTGTAACCAATCATCTCAAGTTATGTCATGCTAGTCTTGTAACCCCTTTTATTGCTTTATGCTAGTCCTTTTTGCCTATCATAGTTTTGATGCTATTCCCTCTATTTCGAGATTTGGATTTATTCGTAGTAGAGATCGATTCACGTTCACGTGCAAAGGGAATACGATTTGGGTAGATTAGGCAAAACATGAATTGGTTATGAACATGAATTATGAACTCGATAATAGGCAAAACTTGAAACATGAACGCTATTATAACTTGAACCTAGATATGGACACGAACCTGACATCGACTTGATATGAAACTTGCCTTGAAAACTTGACACGATTTGACATGAAACATGACATGAAAACTCGACATGAATTTTGACATGAAAACTTGAATGTGGGCATGACAATTAGATAAACTTGAAAAAGGCCAACTCGAGGTTGGGTTGAGTTTGCAGTGTAAATATGCCCGGAACCGCCCGGCAAATCCAGTGGCTGCAAACAATAGGATCCAATGTGGGTAGTTGGTCATATCGCACGTAAAATGCGAGGTTAGACTATGTTGTGGTGTAAATCTGCCCGGAACCGCCCGGTAAATCCAATAACCACAACAGTTAGTCTAATGTGAGAGGTTGAATTGCATTAATGAATTAATGCCACATGATAGGGTTAAGTCATGAACCACTTGAATATACTTAACCAATTTAACATGATGATTTGATAGGGTTAAGTCATGAACCGCTGGAATATACTTAACCAATTTGACACGATGACTTGATAGGGTTAAGTCATGAACCGCTTGAATATACTTAACCAACTTGACACATGATTCGTAGGGCTAAGTCATGAACTTGAACGACAATACTTAGCCAATTTGACATGACACGTAGACGGATTAAGTCACGAACTTGAATGACAACACTTAACCAACTTGACATGCTAGACCGATGGGGTTAAGTCTCGAAATTAAATGACAACACTTAACCTACTAGACGGAAACCCTAGTTATGTGGTCCGTTTCAGCAGTAACCCACTAGATGTATCATGGTACCCTGAAACTAGGTAGGGTGGGGCACGATTACTGGGCTGATTGTAAGCGACTAGAACGACGGCTGAGTTGGTGCGCCATTGTAGGTTCAGGCGGACTATGGTCGTGCACGTAGTCCGGAGTTGAAAAAGCAGGCATTGGGCACCAGTAGGTTTACACTGTGCGTGCTTGATTCGTGTCGATGGTTGGCACCATAGGGCTTGATACACCTTATGGTGGACCTAGCACAGGTAACTACATTTCGTGATTGGGCCGTATGACACATGCAACACCCCGTATTTTCTATGAACTTAAGAATTACAAATCTAAGTATAATTAAAATATAAAATAAGAATCAGGGAAAGCGGGTTGCGCCATTGCGTTCGTCTCGAAATTCTGCTTGAAAACGAGTCCGAGTTTGCGAGAATCGGAGTCCGTATGACCAAGTTATGGCCCTCCAAAGTTTCAGGAATTTTCAGAGTTCAAAACAGCTCGAATTCGAATTCAAAACCCAGAACAGACTGGGCGGGAAATTTCCCGCCCAGTACCCAGGTCGACTGGGCAGTCGACCCCCCCCCCCCCGACCAGGTCGACTGGGCAGTCGACCTGGGGGTCGACCTGGTCCCCGAACCTGGTTTTCGGCCTGGGTGCATTCTTATGTATCTGGTCTCGTTTTCTGCCTAGATTCGTCTGCCTAAACCTATTTAAACAGCCCCAAACCTAGCCTTCTCTACACACAATTCTATTCTGCTTCTATTCTGCCTCTGTTCTAAATAAAAATAAAAATGGCGTCGCTACTCTGCTGGAATCAAAACTAGAAGCTAATCAACATCAACCTAAGCAACTCAATTCAAGCTTGAAACTTCAACAACGGTTAAAGAAGATCAACTAACGTCGCTACAACTATCTTTCTCTTAGAATCCAATCAAGGCAAGTACAGTTATTTTCCGATATAAATGTTAATTCTGATTGTGACATGAATTGTAAATCTGAATCTGAGATTATGTCTGTTCTGTTCTGTTTAGATCTACCTTATTATGTATTTCTTTCTGCTTTCTGTTCTATAGCCAGGCTACCACGAGCCTGAGCCAATCTCATAAGAGATTAACATACGCTAAAATATTTGGGACAATAAAATGAATAATGCATGAAATGGGCATGACCGATATGTGACTGATTTGAGGAAAGAACATAGGTTGAACTTGGAACTTAGGACATAAATCTAAGGCATATAATTGAACCTATGACTTGAGTTTTGTGGCATAAAGAATATTGAACATACGACTTGAGAAGTTGAGGCATAAAATTTACATTGGACATATGACTTAGGAATTGGGGCATAAATTTGACCGTAGGCATGTAATTAGTTTAGATACATATTACATGTTGTAAACTAGATCTGGATCTGAGCAAGCTATGTATGATAATCTGTGATTTGGGGACATAATTCAATATCTGATTTTAAGAATAGGATACATGATTAAAACCAAGATTTGTGGCACACTTTAAGAAGGGGAAGATATGTGACTTAGGTGTAGAAATTAAAATCTATAATAAGATTTGAGGACTATTAAGTGTGAATACACCTAAATAGGGATTTTTGGATATATGGCATGCATTGTAATATTTGGTATAATTTATAGATGAATCTGTTGTATAATGCTAGTTTAACCAAAATGGGAACATATGTTATATGGTAAATTATGTCCATATTCTGTGTTATGTAAATTTATGCAAACATGGGGTATATGATCATATTGTGAATCATGATAATTATTTAGGCCTAATTTATGATTAAACAAGGCATGTAAATAGAACCTTTAGAAATATTAAATCTGCTAAATCTGTCATCTGCTAAGTCTGTTAAAAATGCCAAATCTGCTAAACTAAATCTGTTGAGATGCCTAAACTGCTAAATCTGTAGAGATGCCTAAACTGCTAAATCTGTTGAGATGCCTAATCTGTTATCTGCTAAATCTGCTAGTTTGCTTAATCTGCTAAATCCGTTAAGTCGCCTAATCTGAAAAATCTGTTATCTGCTATATCTGTTGAGTTGATATAATTAGTCTGTTATTGACATAATCTGAATTGGCTATAGTTATGAATAATTGACATGTATATTAGGCGTGGGCATAAATGGTAAATTATTAATTAATTGGCCGCAAAGATGAACATGGCTAACTCGAGGTTAGAATGAGTTTGCGGCGTAATCCTGCCCGGAACCACCCGGCACATCCAGTGGATGCAAACAATAGGTTCTAATGTTAGAAGTTAGTCATAATATGCTTAGACACGAGGTTAGGTCTGGCTTGTGGCAGAAGTCTGCCCGGAACCGCCCGGCCCATCCAATGGCCATAAGCTAGCGACCTAATGTGAGAGGTCTGTGCATTAATAATTAATTAATGCAAATCTGAGATAAAAATGTTGTCCAAAACGTGTTGGGTGGATAGGGTTAAACCAACTGGACCAATATATATAATAAACCCGTTCATGAATATGTAGGCCCAATACAAAGTTAGACAAATCTGAAATTCTGTTAAATCTGTACATCTGATCTGTTAGTCTGAAAACTTGTTGATTTGATTTTCTGATCTGTGAACTAGTAAATCTGATCTCTGTATGTCTGAACTTGTAAACAAGTAAATCTGAAATCTGTTAGTCTGGGGACACAAGGTTAGGAGGGAATTTACTTGTGTCATCTGTTGTTTGGGACCCATATTAGTCAGTAACCCTTTCTGGTATCAAAACTTTGACCCAATAGTAGGTAGGGTTCGGGCACGCTTACTGAACTAATTATAAGCGGTTCATTCTGATAATGGCGAGTGGTGTTGATGATGCGTTCCAACCGGGTCATGTGCGTGCATGGATCCCGGTCTGCCTCTGAGGATGTAAGACGCCGTGACATCTGTAAATAGGTCTGTGCCAGTTGGTTATCACTTTAGGGAGTGATACACCCTACTGTGGGGCCGACACAGGGTATTTATGTATTAGGGAGCCGATCGCTTGGGGTAGGGTTTTAGGGTACACTTAGTTCTGTCTGTTTCTGTTGGTACCGTCTGTTTCTGCTGGGTGGTAACACCTGTCTGTTTCTGCATGGTACCATCTGTTGGGGTGGTAAAGGCCCATTACTAGGGTACACCTAATTCTACATTCTGTTTCCGTAGGGATTAATCTGTTTCTGCTTCTATCTGTTTCTGTTCGGATGGCAAAGGCCCATACTAGCACTCTCTTCTGTGGAAATTATTCTGTACCCGTTTCTGTTTCAGTTTAGACATTAGGGTGACACCTAATTCTGTTATACTAGTATTAGTGCAGAGAAGTGTAAAGAAATAGCTTATGTCATTCTGTTCTTCTGTAATATCCGCTACACCTGTTACTGTTATCTCTCATCCAATTTTATTTTCATGTCATGTTATTATTATCTGTTCATAACTGAAAATCACTGGACTTGCCAAACTTTTTGTCTGACCCTTGTTGTTTCGCCTCCTTTCTTCCATTCCCCCCTCCCCCCCCCCCCAAGGTTTTGTAGAAGGGAGTACTCTTGTTTGATCCAGATTTCTTCCGCTTGAAGTGCTTAAAGTATGGCTTGTCTTCTTCTGTGGGGATTATGATTTTAAACTGTGCATTCTGTAGGCTTTTGTACAAGACTGATATTTTGTACTTGAATTCTGATATTGCGATTTGATAGGATGTAACCAAGCTTATTTCAGTTTCTGTTTTAATAAAGTTATAAATTTTTCAAGTACTGTTTTATATGTCTTGCAAGTTTCTGTTCTATTTACTAAAATGCTCCACCAAAGTTAAGGCATTACCTTGTGAGTGACCTGAACGGAGGTGAGGTGTTACACTTGGTATCAGAGCCGAAGGTTACCAGATTGGGTAATGTTTTTGAAAACTATTTTCAAAAAGGTTTTGAAAGGAAGTATTTTCAAAAATAAAGCTTATTTTGAAAAACATAATCCCCAAGAGCCATATACCTTTCCTTCAGTCCTTTTTGTAATTGAATCTTTCCTTTTTCGTTTCAGCATGTCTGAAGCATCTGAGATACCAGAGGGTGTTCATGTACCTGGTTGGTTTCGTCAATATCTTGAGGCAAGGACCGCCGCCGCAGGTCCAGCAAATGATCCCCCTCCTCCGCCCCCTTCTCGTGCAATTGCTTTCTCAAAGATCTGTAGAGATTTTAGGGCCATAGGTGGAAAGGATTTCAAGGGAACTGAATCATTCGTAGAGGCGAGGAACTGGCTCAAAGAAACTGAGGATCTATTCGTTATCTTCGAGGTGGATGATGGGCATAAGGTACAGTTGGCGGTATGGTTGCTCAAAGACGAAGCTTCCTATTGGTGGGAAGTCACTAACGCCGAGAGGCCGGTTGAAACATGGATGGATTTCAGAACAAGGTTTGAGACAAAAATTCCTCTCGCAAGCTGAACGAAGTCTACAACTGGAAAAGTTCTTATCTCTTAAGCAAGGAAGTATGACGGTCATGGAATACGTTAACTAGTTCAACCAACTGGCTAGGTTCGGATTGGATTTAGTCAACACTCAGCATAAAAAGGCTCTCCGCTTTGTTAAAGGATTGAACGAGCCACTGCACAGCCTAGCCATGACCCATATACCCATGGGGGCGACTTACGAGAAATTGGTGGACATGGCACTACTGCACGAGGAAGACAAGGGCCCGAAAGAGACAAAGAAGGAAGAACCATAGAATAAGAAAGCATGGCCCAAAAAGGAAACACAAAAGAAGGATGAGAAGTCTGAAGATAAGAAGGGTAAAAAGTGCTTTACTTGTGGAAGCTCGACTCATCTGAACAAGGATTGCAGAAAAAGGAAGGGCACTTGCTTCAACTGTGGTGAGATGGGACACTTCACTAGGGACTGCCCGAAGAAACGAGGGCAAGGGCAGAGGGCAGAACCCACTTCTGGAGGACAGGCGAATTCTCAAGGGACTGGTAGGTAGGGTAGAAATAAGAAAATTTAAGTAGAAGGTTTAATTTTCTTATTTGATTGTTGAGTTAAAGCTCTTTCTGACTCTGGCATTTTGATTCTGTAATCGATACTCTTCACTTTAATAGTAGTATTGTTTCTGATTCTGTTGTAGACCCTAATCCATAAGGGTTATGACTCATCTGTTTGTGATTGTGGTATGAGAGATATTCGTGTTAGGCGTCAAGTAGGACGCATACATTCTGGGACTTATCATGCTTAGTTTCCTAAGAATCATTCGGTAATTTGATCTATACCAGTAATCTGTAAATATCTGAATATTTTTGATAAGGTTAAGATTTCCAGTTTTGACATTATCTAAAGAGGGTAATACTCTGGGTGTCAATTTGATGTTGGTTTCGGTCTTCGGAGCCGATACTTAGGACCCATGTCTAATGGGAACCAAGTTTTTGTTTTATCTGTACTCGCTTCCATCATTCGACTGTATCCTATCGATCGAATCTTCGAACTTTAGGTAGAAACTAATGGGTGTAAACATGTGTTTGAGACATGTTATGTTTGATGGTTGCAAGTGGATGCAAGTGGTTGCTAGTGGTTGCTCGTGGATGCATATACACACACTAGGCACTAGATCGGCTCGAAAACACTCTCATACTGCATATGGATGTGTGAGCATTTCAATTTTTGTGGATGCAAAATGATTGACTCAGCACATGGATGTTACATATGACTGAATGGTTGTGCACTCATATAGAAATGATATGTATCAAGTAGGAAAATTGCATGCATGTTGGACTCATGGCACTGGCATAATTCGCATTAAGGAGGTCAACTGAATCAGTGGACCGCCTGATCTTTGCATTAGGTAAGGAACATATACACACACTTTTGCATATGTTCATACAACAATAGAAGTTTCTAAGGACAATGGACGCCAGTGATTGATGATTGAGTAGATGGATGTCGGATGATAGGACACATTCTTCTTAACTTGAAGATTTCGGGGACGAAATCCTTTAAGGAGGGGAGAATGTAACACCCCGTATTTTCTGTGAACTTAAGAATTACAAATCTAAGTGTAATTAAAATATAAAATAAGAATCAGGGAAAGCGGGTTGCGTCATTGCGTTCGTCTCGAAATACTGTTTGAAAACGAGTCCGAGTTTGCGAGAATCGGAGTCCGTATGACCAAGTTATGGCCCTCCAAAGTTTCAGGAATTTTCAGAGTTAAAAACAGCTCGAATTCGAATTCAAAATTCGAATTCAAAACCCAGAACAGACTGGGCGGGAAATTTCCCGCCCAGTACCCAGGTCGATTGGGGAGTCGACCACCCCCCCCCCCCCCGACCAGGTCGACTGGGCAGTCGACCTGGTCCCCGAACCTGGTTTTGGGCCTGGGTGCATTCTTATGTATCTGGTCTCGTTTTCTGCCTAGATTCGTCTGCCTAAACCTATTTAAACAACCTCAAACCTAGCCTTCTCTACACACAATTCTATTCTGCTTCTATTCTGCCTCTGTTCTAAATAAAAATAAAAATGGCGTCGCTACTCTGCTGGAATCAAAACTAGAAGCTAATCAACATCAACCTAAGCAACTCAATTCAAGCTTGAAACTTCAACAACGGTTAAAGAAGATCAACTAACGTCGCTACAACTATCTTTCTTTTAGAATCCAATCAAGGCAAGTACAGTTATTTTCCGATATAAACGTTAATTCTGATTGTGACATGAATTGTAAATCTGAATCTGAGATTATGTCTGTTCTGTTCTGTTTAGATCTACCTTATTATGTATTTCTTTCTGCTTTCTGTTCTATAGCCAGGCTACCACGAGCCTGAGCCAATCTCATAAGAGATTAACATACGCTAAAATATTTGGGACAATAAAATGAATAATGCATGAAATGGGCACGACCGATATGTGACTGATTTGAGGAAAGAACATAGGTTGAACTTGGAACTTAGGACATAAATCTAAGGCATATAATTGAACCTATGACTTGAGTTTTGTGGCATAAAGAATATTGAACATACGACTTGAGAAGTTGAGGCATAAAATTTACATTGGACATATGACTTAGGAATTAGGGCATAAATTTTACCGTAGGCATGTAATTAGTTTAGATACATATTACATGTTGTAAAACTAGATCTGGATATGAGCAAGCTATGTATGATAATCTGTGATTTGGGGACATAATTCAATATCTGATTTTAAGAATAGGATACATGATTAAAACCTAGATTTGTGGCACACTTTAAGAAGGGGAAGATATGTGACTTAGGTGTAGAAATTAAAATCTATAATAAGATTTGAGGACTATTAAGTGTGAATACACCTAAATAGGGATTTTTGGATATCTGGCATGCATTGTAACATTTGGTATAATTTATAGATGAATCTGCTATACAATGCTAGTTTAACGAAAATGGGAACATATGTTATATGGTAAATTATGTCCATATTCTATTTTATGTAAATTTATGCAAACATGGGGTATATGATCATATTATGAATCATGATAATTATTTAGACCTAATTTATGATTAAACAAGGCATGTAAATAGAACCTTTAGAAATATTAAATCGGCTAAATCTGTCGTCTGCTAAGTCTGTTGAAAATGCCAAATCTGCTAAACTAAATATGTTGAGATGCCTAAACTGCTAAATCTGTTGAGATGCCTAATCTGTTATCTGCTAAATCTGCTAGTTTGCTTAATCTGCTAAATCCGTTAAGTCGCCTAATCTGAAAAATCTATTATCTGCTATATCTGTTGAGTTGATATAATTAGTCTGTTATTGACATAATCTGAATTGGCTATAGTTATGAATAATTGACATGTATATTAGGCGTGGGCATAAATGGTAAATTATTAATTAATTGGCCGTAAAGATGAACATGGCTAACTCGAGGTTAGAATGAGTTTGCGGCGTAATCCTGCCCGGAACCACCCGGCACATCCAGTGGCCGTAAACAATAGGTTCTAATGTGAGAAGCTAGTCATAATATGCTTAGACACGAGGTTAGGTCTGGCTTGTGGCAGAAGTCTGCCCGGAACCGCCCGACCCATCCAGCGGCCATAAGCTAGCGACCTAATGTGAGAGGTCTGTGCATTAATAATTAATTAATGCAAATCTGAGATAAAAATGATGTCCAAAACATGTTTGGTGGATAGGGTTAAACCAACAGGACCAATATATATAATAAACCCTTTCATGAATCTGTAGGCCCAATACAAAGTCAGACAAAACTGAAATTCTGTTAAATCTGTACATCTGATCCATTAGTCTGAAAACGTGTTGATTTGATTTTCTGATTTGTGAACTAGTAAATCTGATCTCTGTATGTCTGAACTTGTAAACAAGTAAATCTAAAATCTGTTAGTCTAGGGACACAAGGTTAGGAGGGAATTTACTTGTGTCATCTGTTGTTTGGGACCCATATTAGTCAGTAACCCTTTCTGGTATCAAAACTTTGACCCAACAGTAGGTAGGGTCCAGGCACGCTTACTGAACTAATTATAAGCGGTTCATTCTGATAATGGCGAGGGGTGTTGATGGTGCGTTCCAACCGGGTCATGTGCGTGCATGGATCCCGGTCTGCCTCTGAGGATGTAAGACGCCGTGACATCTGTAAATAGGTCTGTGCCAATTGGCTGTCAATTTAGGGAGTGATACACCCTACTCTGGGGCCGACACAGGGTATTTATGTATTAGGGAGCCGATCGCTTGGGGTAGGGTTTTAGGGTACACTTAGTTCTATCTGTTTCTGTTGGTACCGTCTATTTCTGTTAGGTGGTAACACCTGTCTGTTTCTGCGTAGTACCATCTGTTGGGGTGGTAAAGGCCTATTACTAGTGTACACCTAATTCTACATTCTGTTTCCGTAGGGATTAATCTGTTTCTGCTTTTGTCTGTTTCTGTTCGGGTGGTAAAGGCCTATTACTAGCACTCTCTTCTGTGGAAATTATTCTGTACCCGTTTCTGTTTCAGTTTAGACATTAGGGTGACACCTAATTCTGTTATACTAGTATTAGTGCAGAGAAGTGTAAAGAAATAACTTATGTCATTCTGTTCTTATGTGATATCCGCTACACCTGTTACTGTTATCTCTCATCCAGTTTTATTTTCATGTCATGTTATTATTATCTGTTCATAACTGAAAATCGCTGGACTTGCCAGACTTTTTGTCTGACCCTTGTTGTTTCGCCTCCTTTCTTCCGTCCCCCCCCCCCTAGGTTTTGTAGAAGGGAGTACTCTAGTTTGATCCAGATTTCTTCCGCTTGAAGTGCTTAAAGTATAGCTTGTCTTCTTCTGTAGGGATTATGATTTTAAAATGTGCATTCTGAAGGCTTTTGTACAAGACTGATATTTTGTACTTGAATTCTGATATTGTGATTTGAAAGGATGTAACCAAGCTTATTTCGGTTTCTGTTGTAATAAAGTTATAAATTTTTCAAGTACTATTTTATCTGTCTTGTAAGTTTCTGTTATGTTTACTAAAATGCTCCACCAAAGTTAAGGCATTCCCTTTGTGAGTGACCTTAACGAAGGTGAGGTGTTACAACACAGACACATGAACGAGCTAGGACTTGTAGGGAGCTGATCGATTAATAAATCGTTACGTGGAATTCGTTAGGTAGCATAATCCCTAGTGGTCCTAGGTGGCATAAACCCTAAACGAATCTAGAAAACGTTCAATAGGTAGCATAATCCCTAGTGGTCCTAGGTGGCATAAATTCTAGTTGAACACGCGATAGTTCATTATAAGGAAACCTAGACAGAACAAGGGTGGCAGTCCAAACGATTTCAAAAATGGTGGCACTACGTTGAAGTAGTATAGAAATACGTGACGAAGCCCATACGATATACGGCAAGGGACTGTACGTATACATGGAAAGGATGATACAGGTTGGGGTACTAGTATAGTTGGTGCAGAGAAAAAGGAAATCAAAGAAAATAGTGGAATGGTGAAGCTTAGAAATCTTGCGATGTTATACTTAATAGAAACCTTGCAATGTTATACTTGATTCATCGTGCCTGTAGCTTACCTTGTCATCATGCTTATGTTTACTTTCAGTTTATTCATGTCATGTTATCTTTACCTGTTTTTATGCTGAAAGCCACTAGGACTTACTCAGTCTTTATGACTGACCCAGTTTGTTTCTCCTCCTTTTCTTTCGTCCCCCCCCCCCCCCAGGTTCGCAAGGTGGGAATACAGCTTAGTTCGGATCTTACCAAGCTCCAGGGCTCTTTCATGTACTGCTTGGATCTCTCTTGGCTATGGCTTGCTTTGCTGTTTTACTTGGCGAATGATTTATGACTATGGTTTTATGCTTCTTTACCATTGCAAGACAGATTTCAATGTAATGGATTTAATAGCCATTTGATGTAAAAGGCTTTAGACCTTTCTAGATTTTAAAGCAATGAAATTTGGTTCTTCTTCCGCTATTTTATATGTTCTGTCTTGTAATATTTCTGTGTATGTTTACCTAGATAATGCTCCACCAAAGTTAGTGCATTCCGTTTGTGAGTGACCCTAGCGGAGGTGGGGTGTTACAGGTGTAAGAATTCTTAACTAATTTAACTACTAGTAATAAGGCAAATCCAAGGACCACGCAGCTAACGCGGAACGGGTTTACCCCAATGGATTGCCGTGCATAATTTAAAATGATAGAACAAGCAATAAGTGAATCATAAAACAATGTTATGCTTTTGAGAAAAATGGAATCACCATAAGACCCAAGTCCCATCACACAATGCAACATAAACCAGAGGATAGGGGTTTACCTTATGGTGATTAAACATGCTAAATACGGTAAATACGAATCTAATATTATCATTTAGTGTATATATAAAAGAACATTTCAAAATAAATGTAACGATCCTAGGAAGCATAGCTACCATATACTATGCCTCCGTACTAGTAATACAATCAAATTCGTAGGGTCGTATTTGTAATTTTGTTTCCATCATGAGTCAAGGCTAGGGAGGAGCTCCCTTCCGATTCGAGACACTCTAGCTAATGTCTCAGGATCCCCCGCAGTGAACCCTTGGATCCTGCAGGGCCGGTCCACACATACAGCTTCGTAGATTAGTTATTCCTGAACACACGTTTCCCAATCCTAAAGGACCTATCATCCGAGACGCCTCATTTCATCATCCACATAAGTAAAATATCAGCCAGTTTAAGCACTAAAACTACTTCTAACTAGAAAGAAACGTGTTGCTCTCCCCGCGTTCCCTTCTCCCGTTTTAGACTCCACCGGTTTGTGAGGTTCGTGAAGCTACGTAATACACAAAGATATGATTATCCAAGCTGTGCTTTGATCATCTCCACAAGGTTCTTCTTTTCAACAAGATACCTTGATCGTTGCATCTTAGTATGCCACACTGTCACTCCATATCGCACTACCAATCCTCTGTTGAAGTATATGAAAGGGTGTTAAGCAAGAGAATAAATTCTCTGCCACCAAACATTCATACATTCGACAGAAAATTAATAACATGATATTTAATGGAGTACGATGTCATACATACAATCCATTTATTAGCTTATGCTCTGGGTCTGAGCGAAAACCAAACCCGTGAAATCAACATGTTCGTTTGTGCAATGACCATGACCCTTGATTTGGGAGCAAATCAAATCAGGGCCTCTATCGTTGTCCTCTCGATAGAAGGTTCACGGTCTTCACATGCCGTCTTCATACTTCGATTCTTAGCGTCGTTAGATTATTTGGAATGAGAGAAAATTGGACTTTCCAAATAATTCTCATATATATACATATTTAAAATCCTTCCTATTCGTTAATATTATTTTATAACGATTACTTCCTATTTTAATTATTTAAAATAATTAAATTTTATATAACGACGCCTTGAGTCAATGGGCGACTATGGCGCTGCTTTCAACCAATTTGATTTTCACATTTCTCAAAATTTAACCATTGGATCTTAACGTAATATATATCATTGAAAAGATTTTTCCAAGGCGGTCCTAACGGCTTCAGTTTCAAGGAAATCCGACAGTCGGATCTTCTTGTATAGTCTTTTAGAGGTACGATTTCAAAACGTGAACTACCGCGCTCGATTCGTTTAATTTTAATTATATTTTTACATAAACATGTAAATATAAACGTTTAACCTTTTTGTTTACATAGAAATGTAAATTACAATGCCCACTTCCATTCTTTCATTCCTCCATCCTTTTATTTACATGAGAAATGTAAATTATAATTCAATGATGAATTCTTTTTTTTTAAATGTAAATATAATTCCCCTTTTTAATTACATTATAAGTATAATTAACATTATAATGTAAACTTCATATCATTCAATTGCATTGTAAGATTTCCTTTTTAAATTACACTTTAAATGAAATTAACATTATATTGAAAGATTTTAACCCTTTTAAATTACATTAAAAATGTAATTTTCATAACCGTGCCAATCTTTATCTTTAAAATTATATTGAAAGGATAAATTTGATTTTATGTCCAACTCTTCTTCCTAATTACACCAAAATGTAATTTTCTATGCGATGCAAATTTCACGTCTTCTAATTACAATAAAAATGTAGTTTTTTTCTACAATGTAAATTCTAATTTTTAACTACATGATAAAAATGTAATTTTTATTACACCGCAAATTCTTATCTTCTAATTGCATGTAAAAATGTAATTTTTAATTTGCAATGTAAATTCTATTTCTAATTACATTACAAAAATATAATTTTTTATCATACGATGTAAATTCATGTTTTACTTACATATAAAAATGTGGTTTTTATCAAACGATGCAAACTCCTATTCTAATTACATAGAAAAATGTAATTTTTAATCATACAATGCAGACTCATATTTTAATTACATAGAAAAATGTAATTTTTAATCATACAATGCAAATTCATATTTTAATTACAAAGAAAAATGTAATTTTTAATTATACAATGCAAACTCATATTTTAATTACATAGAAAAATGTAATTTATAATCATACGGTGTAAATTTATATATAAATTACATATAAGAATGTCAGTTTTATTTTACCGTTCTAATACACATCTAAATTACATATAAAAATGTCATTTTTATTTTACCATTCTAATTCACATCTAAATTACATATAAAAATGTTTACCGTTCTAATTCACATCTAAATTACATATAAAAATGTCATTTTTATTTTACCGTTCTAATTCACATCTAAATTACATATAAAAATGTCATTTTTATTTTACCGTTCTAATTCAACTCTAAATTACATATAAAAATGTCATTTTTATTTTACCGTTCTAATTCACATCTAAATTACATATAAAAATGTCATTTTTATTTTACCGTTCTAATTCACCTCTAAATTACATATAAAAATGTCATTTTTATTTTACCGTTCTAATTCACCTCTAAATTATATATAAAAATGTCATTTTTATTTTACCGTTCTAATTCACATCTAAATTACATATAAAAATGTCATTTTTATTTAACCGTTCTAATTCACATCTAAATTACATATAAAAATGTCATTTTTATTTTACCATTCTAATTCACATCTAAATTACATATAAAAATGTCATTTTTATTTTAAAATGTCATTTTTATTTTACCGTTCTAATTCACATCTAAATTACATATTAAAATGTCATTTTTATTTTACCGTTCTAATTCACATCTAAATTACATATAAAAATGTCATTTTTATTTTACCGTTCTAATTCACATCTAAATTACATATAAAAATGTCATTTTTATTTAACCGTTCTAATTCACATCTAAATTACATATAAAAATGTCATTTTTATTTTACCGTTCTAATTCACATCTAAATTACATATAAAAATGTCATTTTTATTTTACCGTTCTAATTCACATCTAAATTACATATAAAAATGTCATTTTATTTAATGCAAGTTTCTACCTTTTATTGACTTTGATTACACACGAATGATTATCCTATTTACCCAAGTCATCATACAAAGTGATACATCCCATAACATGAACAAGGTGATTTTTTTTTTACATGATTCATATCGACAAGGCATGATTTCCCAAAATTAAACAAGGTGAACATTTAAATTTTCCATCTCATATAGATCCATAATTCTAACTAACAGATCTGGAGTTTTAACTAACAGATGTACAACTTCAGTTAACAGATCTAGAATTTTAATTGACAGATCACGTCGCATATCTAATTGTTAACAATTCAAATATTTAAATAACTAGAAAAGTAAGGATTAAATTAAGATAATTTTATAAATCAGAATCTCACCTTGCTTGTAAAGAATTAAAAATCCCAATAAATTCAGAAATGGTCGCAATCAATCTCAGCAACCTCTAAATGTCCTCACGGTTCCGTCGGATCTGAAATTTTTTAGTTTGGATTTCGTATGAATTAACTATCAAATTTTGAATGATATTTACTTTTAATAACTGCAGTAGCCACAGACAAAAGCGTGGCAAATTTTGAAATAGATTTCATACCTTTTTGTTCAAAACTTTGATTTCAATTTTCTAGAGATATAGTCAATGGTTTTACGAACGGATTGTTGGAGGTGGAAGGGCTAGGAGAGGTGGATGTTCGGCCAGAGGGGGTGGGGTGCAGTCGCGCCTGGTGGGGGTGGGGGAGGCCGAACGGCAGCGACTTTGGGTGGTTGGTGAGGCGATTTCAGGCGACGAGACGGGCTGTGTTCGGTATGTATTCGAAGAGTACGAAATTCTCTTCGAAACGTGAGTTTCGGTGAAGGATTTCGTTGAGAAACGAAGGAGACATCGGAGTTTGAAATTTTGATGTATAATGGGTTTTGTGCGGCTGAAACAATCGGGAGGAAGAAGGAGACGTATACAGACCCGTATTTATACAGTATTCTTAGGTTTTTTTATTTTTAATTTAATTAATTCCAGAAATTAGGGTCTTTCCGTCCGACCTCCAAACGGAGCCCAACGACTGTCGAAAAATAGGTTTTGACGTCTTCTGAATGCAATGGCGCTAGTGTCGAAGTCTAATTCTGAAGTTTACAGCATGTTTACTTTATCTTTAAAATAAATCTTTTATATTTAATTCGAACGTACTTTCTAATTTTACTGGGGTCACAAACGAACTCAGAAAAATCTGAAAAAATTATTTTTAGTTATGTTTTGACGATACGGTCCTAACAAAACTAATTTCGTTAGATTCTGAGATCGTTTGGAAAATGGCCATTTTCTGGTCGATCCAATTTGACTATAATTGACCAAAACACATTTTCCTCTGCCACGCTCATACATTAGCTTCAAAAATTATGAAATTTGAAACTTAGCAATAATTTGACATTCCGGATCCAACAAATGTGGTTTCATCGAATTCCGAGGTCGTATGAAATATGTCTATTTTCAAGGGCGATATAATTTCTATAGCGACTTTCCTGAAAATTCATTTAGCCATAACTTTTGATCCCCGCTATGAAACTTCGATTTTTCAGATTCGTTAGAAAGATGTTTAATAACAGATTTAAATATTTTTTGGTTTCACCAAAATCCGATTTATCCTGCATCATGTACAGTTAGTTAAAGTTCAGCTTTGACTTTTCAAACTACCGTGCTATTTCAAATACCTTTTATAATTAAATTAAATATATTCATACTAAATTCAATTAAAATAGGTTGCTAATTGTTTTTATTTAAAATAATTTATTAATCACCCTTAAAATCTCTAAAATGAAAATTTTAAATTGGCCCCAAATTCTGGGTTGTTACAATCTCCCCCGCTTAAGAACTTTTCGTCTTCGAAAAGGAAAAGAAAAATAGATGAGTAGGAACCTACACAAAGAATGTTTTTTAACAGAAATAGTACCACCTAAAACATCAGGCTTACCTTCTCCTTCAGAAGAAGTAGGTGCGGAAGAAGGTGGTGCACTTGCTCCCTCGTACACATGGGCAACTTGGGAACTCCTCAATAGTGGACAATTACGTTTGATGTGACCCTTTTTATGGCAGTTACAGCATTTTCTAGTGTCCTCTCTTCTGGCCTTCTTTGGACTCCCATAGTCCTTGCTATAATGTCCAAACTTCTGGCAGTGGTAGCATTGCATCTTAGTCTTATCATGAGTCTTAGCGGCTCCAGAACCACTTCCTTCAATCTTCTTCTCGGGTTGCTTTCCTTTATTATTTTTGGCTAAGCCCCTTTCTCTATCTTGCTGTGAACTCTTCTTGTCCTTCTCTTCATAGCGACGGGCAAACTCATCATAAAGCCTTTCCACCTCTTGCCTTGCAGTATACTCTTCATTAAACAACTCTTTAAATTTGGTCCAAGTCATATTTCCTTCATCACCTCCTATATTGACCTCTTCCCACCAAAGTTGTGCTTCACCTTGGAGCATCCATGAAGACACAAATTTCTTCTTTTGATCTTCCAGTTCTAACGCTCTAAAAATCTTTTCACAATTCTTAAGTCATGCCTGAGCCTGTGTCACGTTCTCCGTACCAGTGAATGGAACTCCATCTAAATTCTTAAAATCCTTCACTACCCTCACCAAGTCAAAGGGCTGCGGTGGTGGTGGTGGCGGTCGAACTGCGGGCTCCTCAGTTCCAGCAACATTTTGCCTCCCTGCTCTAGCTCTAGCGGCTCTAGCAGCAGCGGTACTCATTTTTAGTTAGTTCTGTATGGTCAATGAAAGAGTCAGAACAACTGTAATGGTGGTTTTAAGAAACGATAAAGATGAAAAGATGGATAAAAAGATGATGATGATGATGAAGTGACTGACTATTATGTAAATCTAATGAACTGTTCTCCATAGAATATTGGGATTCTACGTAAAAGAATTTATTATAAATAAGTTATATTCCAAAGCTAAGTTTAACCAAAGCTCTGATACCAACTGTGATGACCCTAAACTCCCACAGAATGAAAGTAAGGGATAATCATTTGGAATGCAACATAAATATAACAATACAGATCACAGATACAACATAGCATAGGAAAACTATAGAATAACAACATCATAGCAGCGGAATATGAATGTCATCAACCACAGAATCCCACAGTCACAGAGTTTTAAATTATTACATCAAGTTTTTAGCAAAGGAAATAAGTTCCAACTTCAAACTAGAACAACTGAAAATAAAATAAGTCTGTATGACTGAAGATAAATGTAACAAAAGATAAATGATAGATAGTCTTCGTGGTCCAACATAAGTACCTCCAAATAAGCAACACCAAGAAAGCTCCAAAGTCAACAACTCCAAAGAAAGCAAAACCTGTTACTTGGCTGCCCGTGTGGAAAAGAGGGCACCCGAGTTTAGAAAGGTGGAAACAAACTACTAGTCAGTCATGGGACTGGTGTGAGAATTCTTAACTAATTTAACTACTAGTAATAAGGCAAATCCAAGGACCACGCCGCTAACGCGGAACGGGTTTACCCCAATGGATTGCCGTGCATAATTTAAAGTGACAGAACAAGCTATAAGTGAATCGTAAAACAACGCTATGCTTTTGAGAAAAATGGAATCACCAAAAGACCCAAGTCCCATCACACAATGCAACATAAACCAGAGGATAAGGTTTTACCTTATGGTGATTAAACATGCTAAATATGGTAAATACGAATCTAATATTATTATTTAGTGTATATATAAAAAACATTTCAAAATAAATGTAACGATCCTAGGAAGCACAGCTACCATATACTATGCCTCCGTACTAGTAATACAATCAAATTCGTAGGGTCGTATTTGGAATTTGGTTTCCATCATGAGTCAAGGCTAAGGAGGAGCTCCCTTCTGATTCGAGACACTCTAGCTAATGTCTCAGGATCCCCCGCAATGAACCCTTGGATCTTGCAGGGCCGGTCCACACATACAGCTTCGTGGATTAGTTATTCCTGAAAACACGTTTCCCGATCCTATAGGACCTATCATCCGAGGCGCCTCATTCCATCATCCACATAAGTGAAATATCAGCCAGTTTAAGCACTGACACTACTTCTAACTAGAAAGAAACGTGTTGCTCTCCCTGCGTTCCCTTCTCCCGTTTTAGACTCCACCGGTTTGTGAGGTTCGTGAAGCTACGTAATACACAAAGCTATGCTTATCCAAGCTGTGCTTTGATCATCTCCACATGGTTCTGCTTTTCAACAAGATACCTTGATCGTTGCATCTTAGTATGCCACACTGTCACTCCATATCACACTACCAATCCTCTGTTGAAGTATATGAAAGGGTGTTAAGCAAGAGAATAAATTCTCTGCCACCAAACACTCATACATTCGACAGAAAATTAATAACATGATATTTAATGGAGTACGATGTCAGACACACAATCCATTTATTAGCTTATGCTCTAGGTCTGAGCGAAAACCAAACCCGTGAAATCAACATGTTCGCTTGGGCAATGACCATGACCCTTGATTTGGGAGCAAATCAAATCAGGGCCTCGATCGTTGTCCTCTCGATAGAAGGTTCACGGTCTTCACATGTCGTCTTCATACTTCGATTATTAGCGTCGTCTGATTATTTGGAATGAGAGAAACTCGGACTTTCCAAATAATTATCGTATATATATACATATTTAAAATCCTTCCTATTCGTTAATATTATTTTATAACGATTACTTCCTATTTTAATTATTTAAAATAATTAAATTTTATATAACGACGCCTTGAGTCAATTGGCGACTATGGCGCTGCTTTCAACCAATTTTGATTTTCACATTTCTCAAAATCTAACCGTTGGATCTTAACGTAATATATATCGTTGGAAATATTTTTCCAAGGCGGTCCTAACGGCTTCAGTTTCAAGGAAATCCGACGGTCGGATCTTCTTGAATAGTCATTTAGAGGTACGATTTCAAAACGTGAACTACCGCGCTCGATTCGTTTAATTTTAATTATATTTTTACTTAAACATGTAAATATAAACGTTTAACCTTTTTGTTTACATAGAAATGTAAATTACAATGCCCACTTCCATTCTTTCATTCCTCCATCCTTTTATTTACATGAGAAATGTAAATTATAATTCAATGATGAATTCTTTTTTTTTAATTTAAAACGTAAATATAATTCCCCTTTTTAATTACATTATAAGTATAATTAACATTATAATGTAAACTTCCTATCTTTCAATTGCATTGTAAGATTTCCTTTTTAAATTACACTGTAAATGGAATTAACAATATATAGAAAGATTTTAACCCTTTTAAATTACATTAAAAATGTAATTTTTATAACCGTGCCAATCTTTATCTTTAAAATTATATTGAAAAGATAAATTTGATTTTATGTCCAACTCTTCTTCCTAATTACATCAAAATGTAATTTTCTATGCGACGCAAATTTCATGTCTTCTAATTACAATAAAAATGTAGTTTTTATCTACAATGTAAATTCTAATTTTTAACTACATGATAAAAATGTAATTTTTACTACACCGCAAATTCTTATCTTCTAATTGCATGTAAAAATGTAATTTTTAATTTGCAATGTAAATTCTATTTCTAATTACATTACAAAAATGTAATTTTTTATCATACGATGTAAATTCATGTTTTACTTACATATAAAAATGTTGTTTTTATCATACGATGCAAACTCCTATTCTAATTACATAGAAAAATGTATTTTTTAATCATACAATGCAAACTCATATTTTAATTACATAGAAAAATGTAATTTTTAATCATACAATGCAAACTCATATTTTAGTTACATAGAAAAATGTAATTTTTAATTATACAATGCAAACTCATATTTTAATTACATAGAAAAATGTAATTTATAATCATATGGTGTAAATTTATATATAAATTACATATAAGAATGTCAGTTTTATTTTACCGTCCTAATTCACATCTAAATTACATATAAAAATGTCATTTTTATTTTACCGTTCTAATTCACATCTAAATTACATATAAAAATGTCATTTTTATTTTTCCGTTCTAATTCACATCTAAATTACATATAAAAATGTCATTTTTATTTTACCGTTCTAATTCACATCTAAATTACATATAAAAATGTCATTTTTATTTTACCGTTCTAATACACATCTAAATAACATATAAAATTGTCATTTTTATTTTACCGTTCTAATTCACCTCTAAATTAAATATAAAAATGTCATTTTTATTTTACTGTTCTAATTCACCTCTAAATTACATATAAAAATGTCATTTTTATTTTAACGTTCTAATTCACATCTAAATTACATATAAAAATGTCATTTTTATTTTAACGTTCTAATTCACATCTAAATTACATATAAAAATGTCATTTTTATTTTAACGTTCTAATTCACATCTAAATTACATATAAAAATGTCATTTTTATTTTACCGTTCTAATTCACATCTAAACTACATATAAAAGTGTCATTTTTATTTTACCGTTCTAATTCACATCTAAATTACATGTAAAAATGTCATTTTTATTTTACCGTTCTAATTCACATCTAAATTACATATAAAAATGTCATTTTTATTTTACCGTTCTAATTCACATCTAAATTACATATAAAAATGTCATTTTTATTTTACCGTTCTAACTCACATCTAAATTAAATATAAAAATGTCATTTTTTATTTTACCTTTCTAATTCACATCTAAATTACATATAAAAATGTCATTTTTATTTAACCGTTCTAATTTACATCTAAATTACATATAAAAATGTCATTTTTACTTTACCGTTCTAATTCACATCTAAATTACATATAAAAATGTCATTTTTATTTTACCGTTCTAATTCACATCTAAATTACTTATAAAAATGTCATTTTTATTTAATGCAAGTTTCTACCTTTTATTGACTTTGATTACACACGAATGATTATCCTATTTGCCCAAGTCATCATACAAAGTGATACATCCCATAACATGAACAAGGTGATTTTTTTTTACATGATTCATATCAACAAGGCATGATTTCCCAAAATTAAACAAGGTGAACATTTAAATTTTCCATCTCATACAGATCCATAATTCTAACTAACAGATCTGGAGTTTTAATTAACAGATCTACAACTTGAATTAACAGATCTAGAATTTTAATTGACAGATCACATCGCATATCTAATTGTTAACAATTCAAATATTTAAATAACTAGAAAAGTAATGATTAAATTGAGATAATTTTATAAATCAGAATTTCACCTTGCTTGTGAAGAATTAAAAATCCCATTAAATTCAGAAATGGTCGCAATCAATCTCAGCAACCTCTAAACGTCCTCACGGTTCCGTCGGATCTGAAATTTTTTAGATTGGATTTCATATGAATTAATTATCAAATTTTGAATGATATTTACTTTTAACAACTGCAGTAGCCGTAGACAAAAGCGTGGCAAATTCTGAAATAGATTTCATACCTTTTTGTTCAAAACTTTGATTTCAATTTTCTGGAGATATAGTCAATGGTTTTACGAACGGATTGTTGGAGGTGGAAGGGCTAGGAGAGGTGGATGTTCGGCCAGAGGGGGGTGGGGTGCGGTCGCGCCTGGTGGGGGTGGGGGAGGCCGAACAGCGTCGGCTTTGGGTGGTTGGTGCGGCGATTTTAGGCAACGAGACGGGCTGTGTTCGGTATGTATTCGAAGAGTTCGAAAATCTCTTCGAAACGTGAGTTACGGCGAAGGATTTCGTTGAGAAACGAAGGAGAAATCGGAGTTTGAAATTTTGATGTATAATGGGTTTTGTGCGGCTGAAACAATCGGGAGGAAGAAGGAGACGTATACAGACCTGTATTTATACAATATTCTTAGGGTTTTTTATTTTTAATTTAATTAATTCCAGAAATTAGCGTCTTTCCGTCCGACCTCCAAACGGAGCCCAACGACTGTCGAACAATAGGTTTTGACGTCTTCTTAACGTAATGGCGCTAGTGTCGAAGTATAATTCTGAAGTTTATAGCATGTTTACTTTATCTTTAAAATAAATCTTTTATATTTAATTCGAACGTACTTTCTAATTTTACTGGGATCACATACGAACTCAGAAAAATCTGGAAATTTTATTTTTAGTTATGTTTTGATGATACGGTCCTAACAAAACTAATTTCGTCAGATTCTGAGATCGTTTGGAAAATGGCCATTTTCTGGTCGATCCAATTTGACTGTAATTGACCAAAACACATTTTCCTCTGCCACACTCACACATTAGCTTCAAAAGTTATGAAATTTGAAACTTAGCAATAATTTGACATTCCGGATCCAACAAAAGTGGTTTCATCGAATTCTGAGGTCGTATGAAAAATGTCTATTTTCAAGGGCGATATAATTTCTATAGCGACCTTCCTGAAAATTCATTTCGCCATAACTTTTGATCCCCGCTATGAAACTTCGATTTTCCAGATTCGTTAGAAAGATGTTTATTAACAGATTTAAATATTTTTTGGTTTCACCAAAATCCGATTTATCCTGCATCATGAACAGTCAGTCAAAGTTCAGCTTTGACTTTTCAAACTACCGTGCTATTTCTAATTCCTTTTAAAATTAAATATATTCATACTAAATTCAATTAAAATAGGTTGCTAATTGTTTTTATTTAAAATAATTTATTAATCACCCTTAAAATCTCTAAAATGAAAATTTTAAATTGGCCCCAAATTCTGGGTTGTTACACGAGTTTTGTCTTATGATAACCAAAATGCTTTAATACGTAAAATCCTCTTTTAATATTATCATTAATACATAGTGTCGAAAACCATTTCGCAAATAAATATAGAATCATAGCCCCCATAACCCCAATTGGTTATATTCACATATAGGTATACAATCAAAATCGCACGGGCTCGTATTGGAGATTGGGTTTCCAACATGATGGTTCCTGACACGAAAGATCATTGGAGGACACAAAGCTAATGTAATAACCCGGAAAAGCTGAGCCAGTTTAAAATTTTTATTTTGGCAATTTTAGCAAATTTTGAATATTTAAAATAGGTTATTTTAAATAATATCGACAAGAAATTTATTTCGAATATAATTAGAACGTATATATTATATACGTCGTCATTAGAATATAAATATTTATATATAATTATAAATAGAATTGAAAATGGCGCGGTAGTTCGATAATTCGATTTCAAACTTCAATTGAACGTACCGGGTGCAAAACAATCCGGATTTTAGTGAAACAAAAAACAATAGGATCTAATTGATGATATCTTTCCAACGAATCCGAAAAATCAAAATTGCATAGCGGGAATCAAAAGATATGTCCAGTTGAAAATTCTGAATAGTCGCTATGGAATTCAGGCCCTTAAAAATGAGAATTTTGCAAACGACCTCGGATTTAGACGAAACCAGTTTCGTTGGGTCCGTGATGTAAAATTATTGCTAGGTTTCAAATTTCATAATTTTTCGAATCAATATGTGAGCGTGGCAAAGGAAAACGCGTTTGACCGGTTTAAGTTGATTTTAATCGACTGGAAAAAGGCCATTTTTCAAATGGTCTCAGAATTCGACGAAACTAGTTTTGTTAGGACCGTATCGTCAATACGAAGCTAGAAAATATTTTTCGAGAATTTTTAGAGTTAGTATGTGACCCCGGTAATTTGAAATGTACGTTTTAAATTCAATATAGTGATGTAAATGTAAATTCAACGGAAATAGATTCAAACGATCGAATCAACCTACGAAACATGTCCCATTGTGTTCGGAATGGGGGTAAAACGCTATGGACGACAGGCGGTGGGCCTCGTTTCGAGGTCGTATGTAAAAGTCAACTTTTTTTGCAAAATAAATAAATAAATTAAAAATTAAAACCCTCCCTTTCCCTCTTCCCCTTAATCTCGTTCTGCCCCCACCCCCCTAAATTTCATTTCAGTCGACAAAAAAAAAAAAGAGAGCGACAGGGGGGGAGGGGGCGGAGCGCCGCCCCGGGGTGGCGCAACCCACCGCGCCGCCTCCCATCGCACCTCCCTCCTTCTCTTCTTCCTTTCTTCTTCCTTCCCCGACCTCGCGATGCACATGCGCCTCCCCCTCCTGTCAGTGCCACCTACGCCAGAACCCCCCCTCCTCCGTTCGACGACCGCCGACGCCTCCTGTTTCCCCCTCCCCAGTCGACGACCGACGCAGCCAAAGCCCCGCCCCTCGCGAGCTCCTCTTCTCCAACCTTCAATGAATAAAAAGCAGTGAGTTTCCTTTTTTTTTCTTTCTTTCTTTCTATTTATTTTTATTTTTATTTCTATTTTAGTTTGTTTAAATCTGAAATAAATATAAAATCAGTTTAAAAAATATATTAGATTGTTTAAAAATAAAATAGCAATGTTTTAAACTAGAAAAGGTTTGATTTTTAAATCAGTAAAGATTTGATTTTTAGAAATGAAAAGACGATATTTTTAGAAATGAAAAGACGATATTTTTAGAAATGAAAAGACGATATTTTGAGATGAGTAGTGAAGTAAAAATATGATTTTTACTTCGAGGAAAATCTATATTTTTGAAAAGGTGAAATCTATATTTTTGAAAAGGTGAAATCTATATTTTTGAAAAGGTGAAATCTATATTTTTGAAAAGGTGAAATCTATATTTTTGAAAGGGTGAAATCTATATTTTTGAAAAGGTGAAATCTATATTTTTGAAAAGGTGAAATCTATATTTTTGAAAAGGCGAAGTCTATATTTTTGAAATGGAATTTTTATCTATATGACATCGTAATAAAAATTCGATTTTTATATATTAAATAGCATAGTAAAAATTCGATTTTTATATAATGAATAACGGAATAAAAATTCGATTTTTAAATGTAGGAAGCGATTATAAAAATATGATTTTTATTTTAAAGACATCAGCAAATATAAAAATGTGTGATTTTTATATATGTAGTGGCTACGGGCAACGAAGATGACGAAGATGCGATAGCGATGAAGATTTCTATCAATGAAGTGCCATGGAGCTAGGATAGCTATCTGTGAGAATTTCTCACCTTTAAATTTCATTTTCTAGTTATATATATATACTAGGATGCAGACGGTGCTTAGTAGCACCCAACACAATCGTCCACAGACCATGGACTTGTTTGTTTGATTGCAAAAATTAGTTAGATTATTTGATTGAAATTGAGTTGTTTGGTGAAATGAATGGATTTGATTGATGTGTGAATGGCGTGGGCCTTCACTAGACCGGGGATAAGGCTAGGCCTCGTCCCGTTTCTAGTATCGTGCCGTTATGCCGCCGAAATTTTCTAAAATATGTTAGAAAAATAAAAATATCAATTTTATTGAATAAATGAACTGAATAGAAATTCATGTGTTAAAATAAAATGTTTTGTCGTTAAAAATATAATTTTTAGCGTGAATGTGAATAAATAAATATTTATAAACAAATCGACCGATTTGTTTATATACACTGATTTGACTTATATTGATTGGGACGATAAATTTTACACATCGCCCAACTGCACGAATAAAATCTATGTTTGATTGTTTGAAACCCTACACAGGTATTGGGATGAAATTTGAAGTTCACTCATCCTGATTGATTAAATATGTCGATCGATTGATTGACAGGCTGTTATAAGCATTAGATATCTATATTTGATGCTTATACAGTGTAGTGCACTTTGGTTGATGGTTGATTATTTTCAATGCTATTATATACATGTGTTGTATGAAAATCCATATAATTAACATTATATGGTAATTGATTGGGCCTCATTCCAATTTAGAAATTAAAGAATATTATAAAACAAAGGTTCATGTGTTGACTGTACTCATCCATTGAGATTAGTCATGTGTTGAACGAAATATTTTTATAATAAAATTACATCTTTATCAATATAAAATAAAGGTTCATGTGATGACAGTACTCATCCATTGAGATTGGTCATGTGTTGAACGAAATATTTTGATAATAACAACTATTTCGAAAAAGAAATATTTGAAATAGAATATTTAAAAATAGAAAACGATTTCGAAATGAATTGAATATATAACGATTTCGAAATGAATTGAATATAAAACGATTTCGAAATGAATTGAATAGAAAATGATTTCGAAATGAATTGAATATAAAACGATTTCGAAATGAATTGAATATAAAACGATTTCGAAATGAATTGAATAGAAAACGATTTCGAAATGAATTGAATATATAACGATTTCGAAATGAATTGAATAGAAAACGATTTCGAAATGAATTGAATAGAAAACGACTTCGAAATGAATTGAATATATAACGAATTTGATTTCAATTGAATATATAACGAATTTGATTTCAATAGAAAACCAATTTGAATTGAATCGAATAGAAAACCAATTTGAATTGAATCGAATAGAAAACCAATTTGAATTGAATCGAATAGAAAACCAATTTGAATTGAATCGAATAGAAAACCAATTTGAATTGAATCGAATAGAAAACCAATTTGAATTGAATCGAATAGAAAACCAATTTGAATTGAATCGAATAGAAAACCAATTTGAATTGAATCGAATAGAAAACCAATTTGAATTGAATCGAATAGAAAACCAATTTGAATTGAATCGAATAGAAAACGACTTTGAAATTGGATTGAATTGAAAACGAATTCAAATTGAATTGAAAGCGAATTGAAATGAATTCAAATTGAATTGAAATTTGAATTGAATAGAAATGAATTTTGAAACGAATTTATAAGAAGAAAATTAATTTTGATTTGAATTGAAATAGCAGTTGAAAATGTTTTTGAAACGAAGTCAAAACGATTTATAAAATTCGTTTTAAATAGAAATCGATGAAATATATATTATATATATTATATATATTATATAATGGCCTGAATAGAACGCGCCGCGCCGTGACAGTTCATGAATTTCGACCATTTATTTCAAACGGACATTACGGGAGATCCGACCGTCGGATTCTCCTAAAACTGGAACCGTTGGGTTCGTATCGAAAAGAGCTTTCTAACGAATATTAGAAATTTGAAATCTAACGGTTGGATTTGGAGATACGTCCAAATCAAATTCGGAAAAGGTCGCTATAAGTGCAGTTCGATGGCCGTTGTTGGAAATCGACTGTACGGGCCTTGATAAAATTATTAAAAATAGTAATAATTTGTGTAAAATCAGAAGAAATGATTTGGGAAAATTTGTGGTGAAAAACTCCATATTTGAAAAGATAAAAATAGATTTTTATCGAGATGAACTAGATTGAACTAAATTTAAAACCCGGGTTTTTATTTTTAAATAAATAAATTAGATTTAAAAAGGGGTTTTAAATAATCGGAATTCCTAATATATTTGATTTGAATTGAACTAGAATTGATTTGTGGGTTAATCGTGAACTGTGTTTTGAACAACACTAGTTCTTTAACCCGATAACAAATAGAATGCGATTTGGGTTTGTCGTGAACTGTGTTTTAAATAACACCTAGTTCTTTAACCCAATAAAAGGAGTTTTAATGAATCTGCAATTAGAATGAAATTCGAATTGATAATCTAAATTATCAAATTTGACAAATAAGCGAGGATGGAGTATCACCAGTTTTGCTCCAAAGCGATAGTTAAATCTTTAATTAGATTTGAACGTGAAATGGTAATTAATTTACTGATAACACCACGGTGTTAGATATGGAGTATTACCAGTTTTGCTTCATGGGATGAATAGGTTGGGATTGGGAAATAAAATAAATAATTACTTCGGTGTGGTTCGCTAATCTCTACTAGTTTAGAAAAAACCAAAATTTGGTTTAAAACGACCATCCAAAGGAAGATTACAGGATAAATTTTAAAGAATTTATCTTGGATAAAATTAATGGGAACCTTTCCCTAAGAATCTGGAATTTAGAAACTAGCTGTAGGTTGGCTAAGAAGAATGGTTTCCTGGGTATTGATCTGATGTTGGTTTCGACCTTCGGGGTTAATGTTGGTAAATTGTTCTCCTGCTAATTTGCGGTTAGTGACTAATGAATTGGAATGAGGCGTATGTTGTGTTCGTGTAACATTTGTTTTAATATACGCGGGTTGTTCGGAAAGTCCGGGTTTATACCCATTCTGAATAACCGATTCGACGATATGTCGAAGATGAAGACGGTGGATGAAGACCGGAAGTCTTCACATCGTTTGGATAATTACTGACGATCCTGATTGGGCAGTACACCCAAGAGGATGGAAATAGTTGGTGGTCGTCCAGACGTACTTGGAGATGGATGGATATGCGAGGAAAGTGCCTCCGGTTTCGTTCAGACCCAGAACGGACTTGTAAATGGATTGTGTGTCTGACATTGGATTTTATTCTGTGTTGATTGATTTCTATTAAATATACATCTGTTTGGCGGCGGAGAATTTATTCTTTTGCTTAACGCCCTTCTCTGAGACGTACGAGCTCAGAGGTTGTATATCGATAGATATCAATCACATGGCATGAATTGCCTATGTGGCACGCTAAGATGCAATGATCAAGGCTTCTGTTGAAAAGCAAAGTCTTGTGGTTGATGATCAAAGCACGCCTACGTGGCAGCTTTGTGTGTAACGTGAATTCGCGAGCCTCACACCTTGGTATGAGTTAAAAACGGGATACGGGCCGTTGGGAGAGCACGACGTTTCTTTCTAGCTTTGGTGGTGTCAGTGACTTACCAGCCCTGACATTTATATACTTTTCACCTTTGTGGTTGTTGGATGCGAGGCGCCTCGATTATAGGTCTGTAAGGACAGGGAAACGTGTGTTCAGGAATTGCCAATCCTCTAACGTAAGTGAGGACCGGCCCAACCGATCCAAGTGGCTGCCCAGAGTGTGTAGTCCTGAGCATTTGCTAGAGTGTCTCGAACGCGGAGAGGAGCTTGCCCCTTGCCTCGACTTATGACGGAAATCCAATTTCCAATACGTGTATTGCGGATTTATTTGTAGAGCCTAGTATGACGACATAGTAGCATGGGATACTATGCCGTCTATGATTGATATTTATGATTGAAATTGTTTTGACACTATACACTTATTATAGTATCAAATGATTTGTTTTAAACGTACCAAGCATGTTTGGCTATTATAAGGGAAAACCCTATCCTCCGGCTTGCGTTGCATTGTGTGATGGGACCTGGGTCTTATAATAGCTTCATTTTTCGAAAAAGCATTGCGCTGTTTATTCTATGCACTGGTATTCTTGGGAGGAAACCCGTTCCGTGTTATACGGCGTGGTCCCTTGAATTACTCTCTTTTAAAGTAAAGTTTTAAATAACTGTTTTAGTTCTCACACCAGTCACATGACTGACCTGGAGTTTATTGTTTTAACCTAAACTCTGGGTGCCCTTATTTTCCGCACGGGCAGCTAGTAGTTTTGGTTTTGCAGATTTATATTCACAGGATCCTGGTTTACAGCTGGAATGATATCCGGAAAGCTCTGTATCCGTATATCACCTTCAGTTGTGCTTTGTATTATTTTCCGCTGCTATGTAATTTATTGTAATCTCTGATATTTATCGAATGTAATTTATTCATTTATACTCTGTATATTCTTGTATTCTGATGGAATTGTTGTAATAGCAATGAAATGTTCTTCCGTCTGCGTTCTATTTTGTCCTGTTCTCAACGATCAGGGGTTTCGAACGGTCTAGATCGGTTTAACGACTGATTCGGATCGAGCGAAATTCCCGGCCGTCACAGCTAAGTATTCTCGGTTAACATCCAGACAACGGACACCGAATACATATTGCAAAATTATATATCCCGGATAACATCCAGACATATATTTGCTTTAAAGATTCATGTATGTTGGGTTAGTATAACGAAATCTGAGTCTGGACGTTATCCGCGAGTACTGGGATGATGTGCGCAAGAAAGTTTGTGAGCCCATGAATGATCTTTCGTACTAGGAACCATCATGTTGGAAACCCAATCTCCACTATGATCCCGTACGGTTCTGATTGTATAGCCTGCTGTTTACTGGTAGGATAATGTCGGTATAATGGGATGGGGAATTATGCTGGCTAGGATTAATACATTTATTTGATAAAATGGTTTTCACACTACTAAAAGAGGATTTTCACATATGTAGGTATTTTTGGTTATCATAAGGCAAAACTCGTCCATCTGGTGTGCGCTTGCAATTATGCGATATGGGACGAGCTTATGTAGCTTCATTTTTCAAAGAGTCATTGCAGATTTCTATGCACTGGTATTCAAACTGTTCCGCATTAGCGGCGTTGTAATAACCCGGAATTTTGGAACCAATTTAAAATTTTCATTTTAGCAATTTTAATGGATTTTTAATATGTAAAATAATTTATTTTAAATAATAACGACTAAAAATTTATTTAAATGGAACTTAGAATGAATATATTTAAAGTATAAAAGGAGTCAGAAATAGTGCGGTAGTCTGAAAATTTGAATTCAAACGTTGACTGACTGTATAGGATGCAAAGTAAATCGGAATTCAGTAAAACCAAAAATATTTAAATCTATTTAAAAATATCTTTCCAACGAATCTGAAAAATTGAAATTTCATAGCAGGAATCAAAAGTTAGGTCCAGTTCAAAATTCAAAATAGTCGCTATAGAATTTATATATTTTATAATATAAAAAATAGCCATTTTACAAACGACCTCCGTTTTAGACGAAACCGCTTTTGTTGGATCCGGAATGTCAAATTATTGCTAGATTCCAATTTTCATAATTTTTGGAATCAATATGTGAGCGTGGCAAAAGAAAACGTGTTTTAACAGTTTCAGTCAATCTGGATCGACCAGAAAAAGGACATGTAACGACCCGCCTTTTTGCCCGATTCTCGCCGGTAATTAAACCGACTCAAATCGTTCATAAAGACGAATTGTTATGGGTACTTACATATTTTGGACAAAACAACAGAACTTTTCATTGAATAATTCAATATTACATCAGAGTTACATGAATATCAGAGTTACACATAAATATACACAGCGGAAGAAATAAAACTCTCAGCGGAAGAACATCATCTGATACAGCGGAAGCTCCAACTCTAGCGTGAACTCTAACTCCGGAAGCACTCTGAATCTTCTCCACAATCCATAACTGCAAACTAAACACTAGCTGCCCGAGTGGAAATTAGTGGGCACCCAGAGTTTAGGAAGGAACAATAAACTCCAGGTCAGTCGTGGGACTGGTGTGAGAACTCAAAACAGTTATCATTTATGTTTCACTTTAAAGTTGGGTAATTCAACGGACCACGCCGCTAATGCGGAACGGGTTTTACTCCATATGAATTCCCGTGCATAGAAATACGCAATGACTTTTGAAAAATGAAGCTATCATAAGCTCGTCCCACATCACACAATGCAAGCGCACACCAGATGGGCGAGTTTTGTCTTATGATAACCAAACATGATTTCATACGTGAAAATCCTCTTTTAATATTATCATATAGTGTGGAAAAACAAGTTCACAAATAAATGTATTAATCCTAGACGGCATGAGTGTCCCATACCACTATGTCGCCTTATATAAATAAAATCAAAATTGCATGGCTCGTATTGGGATTTGGATTTCCAACTTGATGATTCCTGGCACGAAAGATCAATCAGGGATACAAAACGAAGTGCCTCAACGGCTTTTTCGACCATACGCGGACACCGAATACACATCGTCAGGGCAGATCAACGGTTTTCGACCAGACGCGGCCCCCTGAACATACCCTATCCCCAGTTCACAAGTGGTTTCCCACTGCTGCAGCACTCATCATCGAATCATATATATATACAGACCAAACCGCCAGTTTCTCATCATCCGGTGTGTGAGGTTTGTCGATGTCACGTCATACACAAAGCTACGCTTCGATAAGCCATGCTTTGATCATCATTAGCTCATATCATACTTGGGTATGCCACATTGTCAATATCTCCACATATCACTGATTCGAATTAATACATATTCTCTAAGAACGTAACTTAGAGACGGAGATGTTCAATTGGCACAAATCTGATATATATTCACACGAATCAGTGCTACGTGGTCAATTACAATGTCAGACACACCATCCATACAAGTTCGTTCTTGGTCTGAACGAAACACAATCCGAAAATCTCCAAATATACTCAGATCTCCTGCCACCCTCGTACCGGGTGTACGGCCCGATCCGAGATGTCAGCAATCGATCCAAATAATCTGGACATTTCCGGTCTTCATTTATCGATTTCAAATCTTGAATTACTTCATAACGTCGTAATATTACTTGGAATGGTTTTCGGACCTATATCCGATCCCGGACTTTCCAAGTAACAAACGTATCTTAAAACAATAGTTACCAATCACACGGGTTTCCCAATTCAAATCTCCTTTCCAAACATTTCCAATTTACTTTGAATTAAATGTTGGATTTAATTCCCCGGAAACCCATTATCCTTAACCCCTTTCAAATTCAACGTTTGTTTCCAAACTTCATTTTCAAAACAACTTAATTAATCCGTCGACACTTGAGTAACCAAATCTTTATTTGGATTTGGATTTCCATTTAAACACCGATATTTCAAATATCAGTTCGTATAGAATCAATCGACTTGTACTCGATATTGATTCACAAATTCAGGCAACACGATCAGAATCAGGATATGGATATGTTGATATTTCTGATCGTATTTGTCCGCTCCTATAAACCCATACCGAATATCAGACGACCAATTCTATTCAAACTCATCTCAAATTCATATCATATGGAAGAATCAAGTCCTTTCCATAATAGTTCATGTTTGAAATCTTCAAATTTCAAATCGTTTCAAATAACGTTAAAGCGTTACTGAAAGCGTTGGGAAATGGTTATTAAATTAATTAAATCCCAATCATTCTAAATTCAAAAATTTAAACCATAAATCACTTTCAAATAATATAATATAAATTCATACTATTCGATTTTCATTGCGGTCGGCGAACGACATGTATAGCGACCTTTCCAGATTTAAATTTAAACCTAACTCGAAAATCATACGATGAAATTTGAAAATTCCTCTTTTATACGAAACCCATTATTATTATAAATCCGTTGTTTTCTGTTTCACGTCAATTCGATTTCATATGTTCAAGTTATAACGATTTGAAATTCGAAACCGATATTGTCGAACTGTCTCTTAACAACGAATTCGATTCCGCTATAAATTGTTTTATATGATTTGTTCAATCCATTTCCAAAACAAATTTATTTCATAACTTTAGTTTAAAACCAAATTTATATTTCTCAAAAATCAAGTTTGTTCGAAATCACTTCATATTGCTCAAATCTTCATTTCAAATAAAATATGGATTCTCATGCTTTTCAAAACTTGTTTCATTTCAAATAATCGTTCAAATTTTTGTTCGCATCAAAAATCCATATTAAACCCATATTTGAATCATTTCCAAATTCAATTTCGAAATTTAAATCCCTAAATCATATATGAGAATTTGAAGATTATTTTCAAAACACTTTACCTGAAAATTTACAATTGATATCCAAGAATATATATTACTTGATGCGATAAAATTTAAAATACCAATTTATTCTAAATTTAAATAATTCAAATATAAAAACATATTTATACGCCTGATATCGATAAAATAATTCGTTCAATCTCTTTTCTTTTACTTAAACAATCATTTTAGTATTATCGATAAAAATCGATGCTAAAACTCAGATCATTTTTAAAGGCCAAACAAAGCTTAATAATTCATTGGAAAAAAAAATTCCAAAATTTATTCATCTTAAATTTGGATTTCAAACAGTTTCAACAAATTTAAAAAAAATGAAAATATTTATTTAACTAAAAGGAGTATTTAAAATCGGTCACCCGTAAGATCCGTAACTATGGTGCATGCGACTTCACTCAAACAGAACAAATGCAATATCTTAACTAAACAAACATGCACCATCCATTCATCACAACCACAAAATAAATCAAGTGTGTACGAAGCGTTATTGTCAGTAACGCTCGGTGTTTTACGGTGTTACTACAGCATACATATCCATCGATCAATCAGCGATATACAACCATAACATTTCAAGCATCCACAACCACTGATTTTCCATCAATTATTATAATTATAAATAATTTATAACAAATTATTTCTACCCAAAATGAAATAATTAAAGTGGAGTTCTCACCTTGAGCTTTTCAGAACTATCACCGTCGAGCCTGGTATCAACCGCGTTCCAGTTTACAAACGTTACAAGCGCGCACCGTCTTCTCTGCAATAAAACTCCGGATGACCGCGTTCAACTTTACGAACGTTGCTACGCTCCGCTATGCGCACAACAACTCATGTGTACCCTATTTTTCCTTGCGTGTAGACTATTTGTGCTGTGCCTTTTCTTTTTCTTCTATTTTTTTTTTTTTAAAAAAAAGACAAAAAGCACGGCTGCTGTACAATCGCATGCTTGCGCATGCATGCAACCAGGCTATTTCGGCCTCCTCTCCTAATCCCTTTTTGAGTGCATGCGAACCTCTTTTTTTTCTTTTTTTTTTTTTTTTTTTATGCATGTACCTACGCATGCAATGAGAGGAGAGAGAAAGCAAGAGAGGATGGCGGACGTGAGTGCTTTGGACTGGAGAGAAGAAGGAAGCGAAGGGGATGGATGCAGCTCACGGTGGAGAAAGAATTGCGTGAGGGAGTTGGTGAGCAAAATAATCAAAAGCTGATGTGCGTGCCTCCTTAAATCATGTAATTAAGGGTAGTTTGGTCTTAACAAGGGACACCCGTCCATTTACAAGAAACAATTCTCATGCATTATTACACGTGTGCACACGTGTCTATTTTACCCAATACTCATGCATGCATTCATACACCGAAGTACACACCTAAGTTCACACGTGGCCCTCTCTACACAACTCGAGCATGCATAAAGACACTTGCTATCTCATAATGTGTGAACAATCCATGCGCTCACCTTATCGTCCAACATATTTCAAGTCCATACATAGTGTATTCATTTGTACATCTCCAATTTTTGATTTTTAGAGTTATTTACCGAGAGTTGCACTGGAATAAAACCATCATCGTAAACAACAACACTCTCTGATTTAGAAACAGCAATAAAACCGGTCTGATTGATCAATTCTGTAAAGCGTCTAAAGGACCACATTTATACCCAAAATACGTTGAAAAATTATCTGCTTATTTCTTCAAATTAAAAATTACAGAAAAATTCTAAAAATTATTTTAAAACAGCGCGTACAGAAATCGGATGAATATTTTTAACTGATATTTAATTATAATTTATTTTCAAGTCAAACTACTTTTTAAAAATAAAAATCCATATAAATCTATATATAAAATTGTTTAAATCTTTATATGTTAAATATTTCCTAAAAATAAATCTTCAAATTATAAAATTCATAATATAAAACATTTATATATACATAAATACAAAATATTACTATCTATAAATGTAAAAACCATTATGTAAAATTACAAAAATCATTCTTATACAAAATCTTTAAAATAAGTCTTATACAAAATAAAATTATTTATTTAAACTAAATAAAAAAAATTCAAATAATTTAAACCTTATCAAATTCAAAAAATATATTCAGACAAATCTCAAAATGTGTTATAAAATTCAAATTCAAATCTAGAAAATTCTGGTTCGTTACAGGACATTTTTCAAACGGTCACCAAATTCGACGAAATTAGTTTTGTTAGGACCGTATCGTCAAAACAAAGCCAGAAATAATTTTTTTTGTAATTTTAAGAGGCAGTATGTGGTCCCGGTAAATTTAAATGTACGATCGAATTAAAAAAATAAATGATTCAAATTTTAAATTAAAGAAAATAGGTTGAAGACGATCGATTGGGCTGACGGAACCAAGCACATTACGTCCGGAACAAGGGTATTTTCCTAGGGACAACTTTTGTTAGGCTGAAATTGGATCTGAAAAGAATTAACGTATTTATTTGTAAAATAGAACATTAAATATTATAATATTATAAATATATGATTATCCAAAACCCTAATTCACAAATACAACAGCCGTCGCCCTATACTCTGAATGGCTGAAGTCATTCGATTTTTAATCCTTAAAATCTCTCAATACAAATCGAATTTGTTCATGAATCCAAAGCAAATATCAGAGAGCGATCTTCCCTCTTCAATATCATACGGGTATGATCGGATTCCATGAAGTATGGCGCTCGGATTTTGGGTACGAACACACGCCGCTCGCGGCGGATTTTGAGGAACAAGGGGGGCGAGTTCATCGTGTTTAGGCGTGGGGGTGGAGCTTGCCGAGGCGCGCGCTGCGGTGGAGTTGGATCGACGGTCGGTGGCTCGATGGTCGGCGCGCAGGTGGTTTGGAGGAACGAGAGTTTGGTTCGAGCGTCTGTAGATGAAAGATAATTAACGAGGGGGAGATGTGATTAGCAAAGGTAATAGTTTAATTAATTATGTTATAAAAGTGATTAAAGTTTATATGTCCATAACTCATTCAAATCAAAACAAAATCGAACGATTTCGGATCCGCTGGAATCGCAGAAACGAGATCTACGCGATGGAACAAACCAGATCTGAAATGGAGCACTTTGAAAATTCAGACAAAAAGCAAAGTGAGATTTCTATTTTTAAAATAAAATTAATTATTTATTGCATTGTGAAATTTAAATATTCATTCTATATAAAACTCATGTTGGTGTTGTATATATATATATATATATATATATATATATATATATATATATATATATATTGCAATGTTGATTGTTTTGTGATTGCGATGAAACACTGAATTGAATTGTGTGTATTCATGTTTGTCAGAATTTTGTGTATACAATAAAAAACCATATTCTTATTGTATATATAAAATATATAATATTCATTTCTATTGTTTACATTAAACATGGTTTGTTTAGAATTAGAATTAATAATAAAGTCTTATTTCTATTGTTTACATGAAACTTGGTTTTCGTCAAAAATCTGTTTCCATTAAAATAAAAGAGATTATAATAAGAAGATTATAATAAAAAGATTATTATATAAAGATGTCATTTTTTTTTGTCACTTTGTTCAACACAATAAAAAGATTAGAATTAAAATTACTTCTTTGTTATAAATGTTATGCATTAGGGGAAATTAACATTTTTGTTATAAATGTTATGCATTGGAGAATTGGACAAAATCAAGTTATCATTTTGCTCATTAGATTGTCAAATTTACATTGAATTATCACAAAAAAAACATTGATTTTTATTTGTCAAATTTAACATTGAATTGTTCACAAATAAAAACATTGATTTTTATTTGTCAAATTTAACATTGAATTGTTCACAAATAAAAACATTGATTTTTGTTTGTCAAATTTAATATTGGATTGTTCATAAATAAAAACATTCATTTTTATTTGTCAAATTTTATATTGAATGTGTAAACAAATGAAAATAGTCATTTTTATTTGTTATGTGAAGGATAGATATTTGTATTTAAATAAATTTACATTTTTAATTGTCATGCTGGGATTAGATACTGTATGCAAATAAGAATACTCCTTTTGATTTGTCATTAGAGAACATAGAAATGTTATGTTAGCTAAAAATATCATTTTATTGAAATTGTCATATTTAACAAATTAGAATTGTTAAATTATAATTGTCAAGTTTAACAAGTTAGAATTGTTAAATTATGTTAATGAGTAAATTTACAATTTTTATCGTATATGTAGAAAGGATTAAAAATATTCATTTTGTCAATATAATTTAGTTGAACAAAAATATTCATTTTTGTCAATGAGTATAGTTGAAATAAAAACATTCATTTTTGTCAAATTAGAATTGTTGAACAAAATATACACTTTTGTCAAATTATAATAGTTGAAACCAATTTGTCGCTTTTGTCAAATTATCATAGTTGAAACCAATTTGTCGCTTTTGTCAAATTATCAAAGTTGAAACAAATTTGTCGCTTTTGTCAAAATATAATGGTTAGAACAAAATTACATTTTTGTTAATTAGAATTGAGTTAGAACAAAAATTACATTTTGTCAAATAGATTTGTATTAAACAATAATATCGTTTTTGGTTAAGTAGAAATTGTAAACAAATAAAATTATCATTTTTTTTTTGATAGGTTGAATAGAAAAATGTAAGCAAAACTAACATATCACTTTTATTTGTTTTGTTGAATTAGAATTATCGACAAAACAAACATGTCACTTTTATGTGTTTTGTTGAATTAGGATTGTCGACAAAACAAACATGTCACTTTTATGTGTTTTGTTGAATTAGAATTGTAGACAAAACAAACATATCACTTTTATTTGTTTTGTTGAATTAGAATTGTCGACAAAACAAAGTTATCATTTTTATTGTTTTGTTGAAATAGATTTGTCGACAAAACAAAGTCATCATTTTTATTGTTTTGTTGAAATAGATTAGTTTAATCAAAACATACATTTTTGTCAAAATAGATTAGTTGAATCAAAATATATATTCTTGTCAAGATATTCACTTTTGTCAAAATAGATTAGTTGGATCAAAATACACATTTTTGTCAAAATGAACATTTTTGGCCAAATAGATTAGTTGAACCAAAATATTCATTTTTGTCAAAATATAATAGTTGAAACAAAAACTGCATTTTGTTAAATATGATGGTTGGAAATAAAAATTACATTTTTGTTAATTTGATTTGAAATAAAACAAAAATCACATTTTTGTTAAATAAAAGAGTTAAAACACAAATAGCATTTTGTTACATATGTTTGTATGAAAACAAAAATAACATTTTTGGTAAATAGATTTGTGTTCCAACAACAATATTCATTTTGTTAAATTAGATTTGTTAACAGTATGAAATATCATAAATATTCATTTTTTTTAATTAGAATTGTTAACAATGTGAAATTGTCACTTTTTATTCATTTTGTTAAACTAGAATTGTCAACATAAATGTAATCACAACTTTTATTCATTTTGTTAAACTAGAATTGTTCACAAAAATGAAACTATCACTTGTAATCATTTTGTTGAAATAAAATTGTCAACAAAAATGAAAAATATCATTTTAGTTGTTTTGTTGAAATAGAATTGTCAACAAAATGAATGAATCACTTTTTAATCATTTTGTTAAAATTGAATTGTCAACAAACCGAATGAATTACTTTTTAATCATTTTGTTGTAATAGAATTGTCAACAAAAATGAATCTATCACTTTTTATCCATTTTGTAGAAATAGAATTTGTATGCAAATTATAGTATCATTTTTATTGTCAATATACACATTAGAATTTGTGTATATATTGAAGTGACATTTTTATTGTCAATATACACATTAGAATTTGTGTATATATTAAAGAGACATTTCTATTGCAAATATACACATTAGAATCTGTGTATAAATTAAAAAGACATTTATATTGTCGGAATATATATTAGAGATTGTATGCAAATTAAAATAAACATTTTTATTTGTGTCATGTCAAAACATTGAAACTATAAACAAATAGAAATATTTCTTTTTATTTGTTAAAGTATAAAATAGAAACTGCATACAAATAATGAAATTAAAAATTATCATTTTATTTGTCATTAGCAATGATGTTATGTAAATAAAATACATATTTATTTGACATTATGAACATTTAGATGTGTTATGTTAATAAAAATTCTTTTATTTGGCATGTTAAATATGTTAGTGGAATCGTCGAATGATTTATATTTGTATATAGTTTTATATATAAATATAAATTGAAATTAAACGAATCACACACGGTAGTTCGCGTTTCGAAATCATAACTTTAAACGATTATACTGAAAGATCCGACCGTCGGATTTTCCCAAACCTGGAACTGTTAGGTCCGCTTTGGGAAGATCTTTCCAATGATATAAAATTCGTTAAAATCTAACGGTTAGATTTCGAGAAATGTGTAAATCAAATTTGGGTAAAAACAACGCGTGGGTCGCCTATTGACCCGAAGCGTCGTTAAATTAAATTGGGCTATTTTTATATAAATAAAAATAGCGATAAATTATTATAAAACAATATTAATGATATAAAATGACTTTAAATTATATATATGCGAGAATTATTTGAAAAGACCGAGTTCAGTCTCATTTCGAATAATTATATGACGATTTAAATTCGAAGACATTGAAGACGGTGATTGAAGACCGACGATCTTCACATCGAATGGATGACTACTGATGCTATGGATTGATTTGCTCCCAGGAAAGGGTTACAGTGGTAGTTGTCTGGATGTACTTGTTGATTGTCCGGATTAGCGAGCACCTCTCTTCCGTATTGGACATACGGGACGAGGAACAAGGTGTCTCCGGTTTCGTTCAGACCCGGAACGGACTTTGTGACAACCCAGATTTTTACAACATGCTAAGACAAGAATCAAGGCAGAATTTAATTGTAGAATCTGAATCAGGAGAAACGGGTTGCACCATTGCGTTCGTCTCGGAAAAATACGCAAAATAGAGTTCGAGTTTTCGAAAATCGGAGTCCGTATGACCAAGTTATGGCCCGTCAAAGTTTTCAGAAAATTTCAAGTTCAAAAACAAGTTCAAATTTGAATTCAGATTTCAAATTCAGCAAAGCAGAAGAGGCGGGAAAAATTCCCGCCACCCCCAAGTCGACTGGGGAGTCGACTTGGGAGTCGACACACCCCAGGTGGTGTCGACTGCCCAGTCGACACCCCTGTCGACTTGGGTGGTCGGCCAGTTTGGCCTGGGTGCACCTGACTTGTTCCTCAAGACATGTTTGGAGGTTTGTGACGGATTTTGAGGGCTCAGATCTATCCTAGGGTTTATCCTAGGGCCTAAACTACTCCTAATCTCTATAAAAAGACCCCTAAGCTTACCCTAAACCCTCACAAATCACTCATGCCACGAAGTGCCGCCAAAATCTATCTTGATCATGGCCTCCATCTCCAACTCCAAGAGCTCATGCATTCAAATCGGATCTGAATCAAAGGTGCTAGTTTGCTACATCAAATCAAGGGAGTGAATCAACGTTGCTATGCAAGTTTCATGACGATTCTTCAACAAAGGAGCAACCTTTCTTGGTCAAGACGATTCATGATCTTTCCCTAAGCCTCGCTATGTAAGTTCTAGCTACTTGTAGATTCTAGCGTTGGTTCTAATGTGACATGGAATAAAATGCAATGAAACATAAGTATGCTAGCCTATGTGAACCTAATTTTTTCCCCGTTTTAATGATCTATGACCTTGGGCTAAATTTTAGCGACTTAATCATGCCACTCATGTTATGTTTAACCTAGTTTATCTTGCAAGTTTGAATCTTTATCTATGGAATGTTAGCATGAACCTTTGGGAACCATTTGACTTGTGAAACATTGGCAAAGACTTGATTTTGGGGCTTATGCATGTAAATGAACCCAAACCCCTTATGTTATCATGCATGTTTGTGGCCAAATTCCCTTATGATACTATGCATGTTTGTGGCCAAATTCCCTTATGATACTATGCATGTTTGTGGCCAAATTCCCTTATGATACTATGCATGTTTGTGGCCAAAAACCCCTTATGATGCTATGCATATTTTGAGGCCAAACCCCCTTATGATACCATGCATATTTGTGGCCAACCCCTTTTTGGCATCGTGCATGTTTTGAGGCCAATATGTAGCATAGTATCCTTACTATGTTGACTCGCTTTTACTTAGGTTGGAAACACGATTTGGGGTAGGATAGACGAGCATGATTATGACATGATAATTTGACATGAGATTTCATGAAAATATGACACTCATGATACACCTAAATGGGGACATGACATGTGGGGTAAACATGGGACTTGAAACTAGACACGTATGGGTTGTAAGTGTAATATGACACTAGACCAAACATGAAAGTGGCCAACTCGAGGTTGGGTTGAGTTTGTAGCATAAATCTACCCGGACCCGCTCGGCTTAACTAGTGGCTACAAACAATAGGACCCAATGTGGGTAGTTGGTCATATAGCACTTAAAACCCGAGGTTAGACTAGGTTGTGGTGTAAATCTACCCGGACCCGCCCGGCTTAACTAGTAACCACAACAAAGTCTAATGTGAGAGGTTGGGGTGCATTAATCTAATTAATGCCACATGAAAAGGTTAAGTAATTTTGACTAATGACACTTAACCGATATGAAACGAATGGGTAGGTTAAGTGGAACTGGACTTGATTTCTTAATGACACTTAACCAAACAAGACAATTAGGGGATGGGGTTAAGTAATTTACACTTAACTAATCAGACTTGGTAATTAGATGGGGTTAAGTAACTTAGACTTAACTAATCTAAACACGGTAATTAGATGGGGTTAAGTAACCTACACTTAACTAATCTAAACCCGGTAATTCGATGGGGTTAAGTTAAACACTTAACCAATCTAAACATGGTAACTCAACGAGGTTAAGTAACCAATACTTAACCAACTTAACATGATAATTTAATGGGGTTAAGTAACTTATACTTAACCAACTATACATGATGATTTGATGTGGTTAAGCAACCATACTTAACCAATCTAATATGAGAACTTGATAGGGTTAAGTCACAAGACCGTTTAAATATACTTAACCATTATAATACGACTAGTGGATGGGGTTAAGTTAACCTATACTTAACCAATCCGACTCGATAATCCGATGAGGTTAAGATAATCTATGCTTAACCAATCTAACACGATAATCTGATAGGGTTAAGATAAACAAATACTTAACCAATTTGACTTGATGATTGAATAGGGTTAAGTCATGAGCTTCTTGGTATACTTAACCAACTTGTAGGGCTAGGTCTTGGACTTGAATACTTAGCCAAATCTTGACATGATTCATAGGCAGGTTAAGTCATGAACTTAAAGGACAATACTTAACCCATTAGACAAAACCCTAGTTCAGGGGACTAGGTGGAAAACCGGGATTAACAAGGATAACGGGAAAGGAGACTAAGTGGTAAACCTTATTTTAGGAAACTAAGTAATAATTCTTAGTCAAGGGATTTGGACCAGTTCACAGATAGATGAGTAACCCGATACGGTAGGTCATTGCTTAAACACACGAGGAGGAGAAAATTATCTGATTTAGATAAAGGCTCCAACGAACTGGGTGACGAAGCGGTAGCTTCAGGGGACGTGAGGGTACCCTTGGTATCCCTCTGTGAGGTGGCAGATGGTCCATGAAACCTGGCCTCACAGAGGTTAAGGTCTGCGGTAGAAGAGCTAAGAGTATGCCTTGGTTGTTATGCGAGCGACCTAAAGACTGGGATGGATTAGCGTGGAGTCGACGATACTTGTTTTTGCCCTGGATAGCACGTCGCCGACTACCTACCATCTTTAGTCAATCATGTACGAACGGAAAGGAAGGGAACCCCCAACAGACCATGTTCTTGCTATCGAGTCATGGGTGAGGTTGGCCCATAGGAAAGTGGGGCTATAGTGGGGCCGGGATGTGGTTCTCATACATGATTTTTCTTGGATTGCCTTTCAGTAGTTGAGGGAGGGGTCACGTGGGACCATAGCCACAGGTACAAAAACAGACCTTGATATCTGCATCAGCAGACGACTTAAAGCTCCCGACCGAGTTCCGTATTTCTTGATTTGCCCTGGCACGGAACTCGGATGGCACATTGAGGAACATGTGCATCTAGACATGGAAAACGATTCACGATACATACGCGGGATAAAGGGCGCGGTTGACGGGTGGCATAGTCCCTAGATGTCCTAGGTGGCTTGAACCCAAACCGAGACACGGAAACGTTCATTAGGTAGCATAATCCCTAGTGGTCCTAGGTGGCGTAAATCCTAAGTGAACACACGAAAGTTCATGGTAAGAAAACATAACTAGATCAAGGGTAGCAGTCCAAAACAACTTCAAGGATAAAATGGTACTACGTTGAGGTGGTATAGATTTACATGGGAAAGCCCGTACGGCCTACGGCAAAGGACTGAACTTATACATGGAAAGAAACATACGAGTTGGGAAAACCTACATATGCTATATATTAAGTTCACATGGACCATTACATGACATTGGGCAAGGGACATTCATAGTTAACACATGACGCGGATTGGGATACTAGTACGAGAGGTGCAGAGCAAATATACATGATAAATACCCTGGGATGTTATACATGATAGATACCTTGGGATAGTATACTTGATATAAACCTGACGATGTGATACCTTGATTTATCTTGACACGTAGTTTATCATGATACCTTAGTTTATCTTGCTACAGTAGTTCATCCAGTTATCTTGGTTTAGCTTATCTATCTTGTCGTCATCCTTATGTTTACTTTCAGTTTATGCATGTCATGTTACCTTTACCTGTTTTTATACTGGAAGTAGATAGGACTTACCAGTCTTTATGACTGACCCCGTTTTGTTTCGCCTCTTTGTCTTCCGTTCCCCCCCCCCCCCCAGGTTTTCAGGGAGGAAATGATGTTGTTTAGTTCAGACCTCTTATGCTTGAAGGTCATCATGTATAGCTTGGTCTTCTCTTGGCTATGGCCGCTTCACCGCTTTATTTTGGGGAATAATTTATGAAAAGGTTTTATGCTTCTTTACTATTGCAAGACAGGTTTTGATGTACTCTGATGTAAAAGGCTTTAGACCTTATTTTATAAGGTAATGAAATTTGTTTTACTTCCGCTGTTTTATATATGTTCTGTCTTGTAATATTTCTATGCATGTTTACCTCGATAATGCTTCACCAAACCTAGTGCATTCCCTTTGTGAGTGACCCTAGCGGAGGTGGGGTGTTACAGACTTGTAAATGGATGTGTGTCTACCATTGGATTTCATTCCATATAAATTGATTCCTATTTAATATATAGTTGTTGGTGGCGAAGAATTTATTCTCTTGCATAACACCCTTCTCTAAGACGCACGAGCTCAGAGGTTATATATTGGTAGTTATCGATCGCATGACGTGGACTGTCAATGCGGCATGCCAAGATGCAAATGATCAAGGCTTTTGTTGAAAAGAAGGGGCTTGTGGTGGATGATCAAAGCACGGCCTGTTTAGGTGTAGCTTTGTGTATAGCGTTACTTTGCGAGCCTCACACCCCGGTATGAGTCAAAAACGGGACAAGGGAATGAAGGGAGTGCACACGTTTCTTTCTAGCTAGGAGTGGTGCCAACATTTACAAACGCTGACATTTTTACTTATGTGGATGATGGATTACGATGCCTCGGTTATTTGGTCGATAGTGACCATTTTATAGATTCAATGGGACCGGGAAGCGTGTGTTCAGGAATAACTAATCCACTAAAGTATTTGTGGACCGGCCCTGCAGGATCCAAGGTTTCGCCAGCGTCTGAATCCTGATACATTGCTAGAGTGTCTCGAACCGGTAAGGAGATCGTTCCTAGCCTTGACTCGTGATGGAAATCCAACTTCCAATACGACACCATGCAGTTTTGATTGTAGAACTAGTATGGCGACATAGTATGATGGGGTATTATGCCATCTATGATTGATACATTATGATTGAAATTGTTTTTGAAACATATATACACAAATAATAATATCAAATCCGTTTTTATCATATCAAGCATTTTTTACCATTATAAGGTAAAACTCTATCCTCCAGTTTGCGTTACATTGTGTGATGGGACTTGTGTCTTATAATGGTTTCATTTTTCTAAAAAGCATTGCGTTGTTTAACGATTTACTTTATTTAAATTATGCACTAGCAATCCAATGGAGTAAACTCGTTCTGCGTTGGCGGCATGGTCCTGTGATTAGCCTTATTATTAGATTAGTTAAGTAAGATTTCTCATACCAGCCTCATGACTGACCCATAGTTTGTTTCACTTTGCAAACTCGGGTGCCTTATTTTCCACACTGGCAGTCGAGTAGCTTATTTTGTAGATATATTGAGCAGGATCCTGGATTGAAGCTTAAAGTTGTGTCCAGAGCATTGATAGAGTTCCGCTGTACCAGATTATTGATTCTGCTGCATTGTATTGCAATTACTGTAAATTTATCTTCCGCTGTATTATATTCAATGTACTCTGATATTCTGTACTCTGATGTAACATTAATGTAATGTTTATAAATGTCTTCTGTTATTTGTTCTGATGTGTTGTATGCCCAAAGTTAGCGTATTCGGATTTTGAATGCTCTTGGTCGATTTTACGATCGATTAGGTCCGAGCGAAATCTGAGTCGTTACAGTTGGTATCATAGCTCTATTTAGCTCAAATCTTTGGGGTACAACTCGTTAGAACTGAACAGAAGACTCATAAGAGGTGGGATTAATAATATCCTATAAAAGAATACTCATTAGAGATTGGATCAGTAGCATCATAGAATGAGAAACTCGTTAGAGATAGGGTTAGAAATGCCCTAGAATGAGTTAAGAGTGACAAGTTTATAATTAACGTATTTGTAATTATATATATAATTCGATCTTAGAAAATATGATTTTTGAATATATAAAAGTTATTTATATATTTGAAAAGTTAATTAACTAATAAAATTATTGAAATCAAATAGAAAAATGAAAGTTGGGTTGGTTAATTAAACAACTTTCAGCTCCGTTCCTTTTCGAGGACGAAAAGATTTTAAGTGGGGGAGATTGTAACAACCCGGAATTTTGGAACCAATTTAAAATTTTTATTTTAGAAATTTTAATGGATTTTTAATATTTAAAATAATTTATTTTAAATAATAACGACTGAAAATTTATTTAAATCAAAGTTAGAACGAATATATTTATTTTAATTATAAAAGGAGTTAGAAATAGCGCGGTAGTTTGAAAATTTGAATTCAAACTTTGACTGACTGTACAAGATGCAAAATAAGTCGAATTTCAGTAAAACCATAAATATTTAAATCAATTTAAAATTATCTTTCCAACGAATCTGAAAAATTGAAATTTCATAGTGGGAATCAAAAGTTATATCCAGTTTAAATTTTAGAATAGTCGCTATAGAATTTTTTATTTTTTTTAATATTGAAAATAGTCATTTTACAAACGACCTCCGTTTTCAACGAAACCACTTTTGTTGGATCTGGAATGTCAAATTATTGCTAGATTCCAATTTTCATAATTTTTGAAATCAATATGTGAGCATGGCAAAAGAAAACGTGTTTTAACAGTTTCAGTCAATTTGGATCGACCAGAAAATGGCCATTTTTTAAACGGTCTCCAAATTCGATGAAATTAGTTTTGTCAGGACCGTATCGTCAAAACAAAGCCAGAAATAATTTTTCTGTAATTTTTAGAGTCAGTATGTAGGCCCGGTAAAGTTAAATGTACGATCGAATTAAATAAATAAATGATTCAAATTTTAAATTAAAGAAAATAGGTTGAAGACGATCAATTGGGCTGGCGGGACCTAGCCCATTGCATCTGAAACGGGGGTATTTTCGTAGGGACAACTTTCGTTGGCTAAAATTGGATTTGAAAAGAATTAATGGGTTTATTTGTAAAATAGAACATTAAATATTATAATATTATAAATATATGATTATCCAAAACCCTAATTCACAAATACAACAGCCGCCACCCTATACTTTGAATGGCTGAAATCATTTGATTTTTAATCCTTAAAATCTCTCAATACAAATCGAATTTGTTCACGAATACAAAGCAAAGATCAGAGAGCAATCTTCCCTCTTCAATATCATACGTGTATGATCGGATTCCACGAAGTATGGTGCTCGGATTTTGGGTATGAACACACGTCGTTCGCGGTGGATTTTGAGGAGCAAGGGGGGCGAGTTCACCGCGTTCAAGCGTGGGGGTGGAGCTTACCAAGGCGCACGCTGCGGTGGAATTGGATCGACGGTCGGTGGCTCGATGGTCGGCGCGCAAGCGGTTTGGAGGAACAAGAGTTGGGTTCGAACGTCTGTAGATGAAAGATAATTAACAGGGAGGAGATGTGATTAGCAAGGGTAATAGTTTAATTAATTATGTTATTAAAGTGATTAAAGTTTATATGTCCATAACTCATTTGAATCAAAATGGAATCGAACGATTTCGGATCCGTTGGAATCGTAGAAACGAGATCTACGCGATGGAACAAAGCAGATCAGAAACGGGGCAGTTTGAAAATTCAGACAAAAAGCAAAGTGAGATTTCTATTTTTAAAATAAAATTATTTATTTATTGCATTATGAAATTTATATATTCATTCTATATAAAATTCATGTTGGTGTTGTATATATCGATTGCAATGTTGATTATTTTGTGATTGCGATGAACCACTGAATTGAATTGTGTGTATTCATGTTTGTCAAAAATTTGTGTATACAATAAAAAACCATATTCTTATTGTATATATAAAATATATAATATTCATTTCTACTGTTTACATTAAACATGGTTTGTTTAGAATTAGAATTAATAGTAAAGTCTTATTCCTATTGTTTACATGAAACATGGTTTTTGTCAAAAATTTGTTTCCATTAAAATAAAAGAGATTATAATAAGAAGATTATTATAAAAAGATATCATTTTTTTTGTTGTCACTTTGTTCAACAGAATAAAAAGATTAGAATTAAAATAACATCTTTGTTATAAATGTTATGCATTTGGGGAAATTAATATTTTTGTTATAAATGTTATACATTAGAGAATTGGATAAAATCAAGTTATCATTTTGCTCGTTAGATTGTCAAATTTAAATTGAATTGTTCACAAATAAAAACATTGATTTTTATTTGTCAAATTTAACATTGAATTGTTCACAAATATAAACATTGATTTTTATTTGTCAAATTTAACAATGAATTGTTCACAAATAAAAACATTGATTTTTATTTGTCAAATTTAACATTGAATTGTTCACAAATAAAAACGTTGATTTTTATTTGTCAAATTTTACATTGGATTTTTCATAAATAAAAACATTCATTTTGTTTGTCAAATTTTACATTGAATGTGTAAACAAATAAAAATAGTCATTTTTATTTGTTATGTGAAGGATAGATATTTGTATTTAAATAAATTTACATTTTTAATTGTCATGCTGGGATTAGAAACTGTATGCAAATAAGAATACTCCTTTTGTAAGAACCCGTAACTTCCCCGGTAAGGAAAGCCCGGATACTTCGAGAACAACACACAAAAGAATGCAGACAGAAGAACATTTCATTGTATATTACAACAATTCCATCAGAATACAAGAATATTCAGAGTATGAATAAATATTACACAGAAAATATCAGAGATATAAACTACATTTAAATACATCGCAGCGAAAATAATACAAAACACAACTAGAAGAGATATACGGATACAGAGCTTTCCGGATATCGTTCCAGCTGTAAGCCAGAATCCTGTGAATATAAATCTGCAAAACCAAAACTACTAGCTGCCCGTGTCAAAATAAGGGCACCTAGAGTTTAGGTTAAAACAATAAACTCCAGGTCAGTCATGTGACTAGTGTGAGAACTAAAATAGATATTTAAAACTTTACTTCAAAGTTAGGTAAATCAAGGGACCACGCCGTAAAACACGGAACGGGTTTCCTCCCAAAAATATCAGTGCATAAAACAAAGGGCAATGCTAAATAAAGAACAATGAAGCTATTATAAGACCCAGGTCCCATCACACAATGCAACGCAAGCCGGAGGATAGGGTTTTTACCTTATAATAGCCAAACAATGCTTGATACGCTAAATCTTATGTTTTAATTCTTAATCAGACTCCAACCGTGAATTAGTAAGAGAACGATTCCCTAAGTATTAACCCCGAAGGCCGAAACCAACATCAGACTAATACTCAGGACCACACATCTTAGCTCATTTCCAGTTAGTTTCTGATTTTATATACAATTATAAATATCAATCATAGGCAGCATGGGTACCATATATCATGTCGCCATATAGGTATACAATCAAAACCGCAAAGTCACGTATTGGAAGTTGGGTTTCCATCTGTGAACCGAGGCAAACGATAGTCCTCTACTGAATCGAGACTGTCTAGCCCGAGCCTCAGGACCCAGACACAGATGAGCCCTTGGATCGTCAGGGCCGGTCCACCAGTGTGGATTAAAATGCCTGAACACTGTGTTTCCCCACCCTTTGGGGCGTAAATGAGCCAACGAATGACTCCATCGGCTTCACATAGTCATCGATATATCCGAGGCGCCTCGCAAACCAACAACCACATAAGTCAAACTCGTCAGGGCGTGTAAAACCACTAACGCCACTTCTAGCTAGAAGGAAACGCATGCCCTCCCTGATGTCCTCTCCCGTTTCTGGTTCACAACTGGGGTGTGAGGCTCGCGAATTCACGTTACACAAAGCTATACCACACAGGCGGTGCTTTGATCATCAACCACAAGACTTTGCTTTTCAACAGAAGCCTTGATCATTTGCATCTTAGCATGCCACACAGGCAAACCACTCCATGCAACCGATATCCATCAATCACACAGAATGGTATCCAATGTCAGACACACAGTCCATTTACAAGTCTGTTCTGGGTCTGAACGAAACCGGAGGCACCTTATACCTCGCATATCCATCGATCTCCAAGTACGTCTGGACGACCACTAACTGATTCCCTCCTCTTGGGTGTACGACCCAATCAAGATCATCAGAAATTATCCAAACGACGTGAAGACCTATGGTCTTCAACCACCGTCTTCATCTTCGACTAATCATCGAATCAGTTATTCAGAATGGGGTAAACCCCGTCTTTCTGAATAACTCGCGTATATAATAAACAAGTGTTACACAAACACAACATACGCCTCATTCCAATTCATCAGTCACTAACCGTAAATTAGCAATAGAATAATTCTCCAAATATTAACCCCGAAGGCCGAAACCAACATCATATCAATATCCAAGAAACCATTCAACTTAGCTAACATACAGTTAGTTTCTAAATTTCACATTCTTAGGGAAAGGTTCCCATTAATTTTATCAAAGATAAATTCTTTAAATTTATTCTTTAATCTTCCTTTGAATATCAATTCAAACCAAATTATGGTTTATCCAAACTAGCCAGGATTAACGAACCTTACCGAAGTAATCATTGGTTTTAATTTCCCAATCCCAACCTCCCATGAAGTAAAACTGGTAATACTTCATATCTAACACCATGGTATTATCGGTAAATTCAATTACATTTCACGTTCAAATCTAATTGAAGATTTAACTATCACCTGGAGCAAAACTGGTGATACTCCATTCTCGATCTTTTCAATCTAATTAAAGATTCATTAAAACTCCACTTAGTTTTAATCTTTAACTGGGTTAAAGAATCAATGTCATTTAAAACACGATTCACGATAAACCCAAAATCACATCACATTTCAATCAGTCCCTAACCGTAAATTAGCAAGTGAGCAATTACCTAAATATTAACCCCGAAGGCCGAAACGAACATCAGATCAATATATAGGAAACCATTCATCTAAACTAAACTTCAGTTAGTTTTTGATTTTCTCAACTCCGTTGGGTCTAAGAACAGTATTATTGAAGATACTGTTCACGACAACCCAAAATCACATTCCATTAATTATCGGGTTAAAGAACTAGTGTTATTTAAAACACTGTTCACGATAAACCCAAAAATCAATACCAATTCAATTCTAATTAAATATTATTTAATTGGTACACTTCATTAAATCTAAATAAAAATATTTAATCTTTTCTCAACTGGGCTTAAGAATAGGGTTAATGAAGACACCATTCACGACAAACCCAAATCCCATTTGATATTAAATACAAGGCTCTGAATAGAAAATATATCGGCTTATATTCAATATCAAATTCTACGACCAACAAATATCGTATGGGAAATAACGATATAAATATATCTTTCAAATTTCCATAACAATATCTGCATAATCACGAAATCCAACATCGAAATATTCCGAAGACAATTTCGATTCAAATTCATTCCAATTCAATTATTGGAAATTCTGGTTATTTTCAAAACCATTTCAAATCCAATTTATTTATTTAAAAAAAATTATTATTCTAGTTCAAACTAGTTCATTTTGATAAAAATCTACTTTTATCTTTTCAAATATGCGATTTTTCATCCCAATTCTTCCCAAATCATTTCTTATGAATTTACACAAATTATTACTATTTTTAATAATTTTATCAAGGCCCGTACAGTCGATTTCCATTAACGGCCATCGAACTGCACTTACAGCGACCTTTTACAAATTTGATTTGGACATAATTCCAAATCAACCATTAGATTTCAAATCTCTAATATTCATTAGAAAGCTCTTTTCGATACGAACCCAACGGTTCCAGTTTTAGGAGAATCCGACGGTCGGATCTCCCGTAATATCCATTCGAAGTCAATGGTCGAAATTCGCGAACAGCCGCCGCGCAGCGCGTTCTATTCAGGTCATTATATATATATATATATATATATATATATATATATACATGTTATATATATTTCGTCGATTTCCTTTTAAAATGTATTTTATAAATCGTTTTAAATTCGTTTTCAAAACGATTTCAACTTCATATTCAATTTCCAATCAAAATTGAATTTTTCCTTATAAATTCATTTCACATTGTTTCAATTCAAATCGATTTTTAATTCAATTTCAGTTCGTTTTCAATTCAATTCAATTTCAATTCAAATTCAATTCTATTCAATTTCAATTCGAATTCAATTCTATTCAATTTCAATTCGAATTCATTTTCAATTTGAATTCATTTCAAATTGATTTCCATTCAATTTCAATTCGATTCAAATTCATTTTATTTTCAATTCAATTCGAATTCTAATTCATTTTAATTCAATTCGAATTCTAATTCATTTCAATTCAATTCGAATTCTAATTCATTTCAATTCAATTTAATTCAAATTTCATTTCAAAATATTCGATTTTGAAATCACTTTTCAATATTCATTATAAAAATGAATATAGTCGATATAAATATCGTTCGCGTCAAAATAGCGCATATCTAATCAACACGGCTTTATATATTTCTATTTCAAATATTCTATTCAAATATTTCGTTTCAAATATTTCTTCTCAAATATTTTATTCAAATATTTCTCTTTAAATATTCTATTTCAAAACTGGAATGAGGCCCAATCAATTACCATAGATTTTATTTCTATGGATTTGCATACAACGCATGTATATATCAACAATGACAAATAATCAACCATCATCCAAAGTGCATTCTACACTGTATAAGCATCAAATATAAATATTTAACGCTCATAATAGTCTGTCAATCAATCGATCAACATACAACTAATTATTGGGATTAGTGTATGTCATATATCATCCCAATACCCATGTGGGGTTTCAAACAATCAAACATAGATTTTATTTGTGCAGTTGGGCGATGTGTAAAATTTATCGTCTCAATCAATATCAGTCAAATGTGTGTATATAAACAAATCGTTCGATTTGTTTATATTAATTTATTTCATTTCATATACACGTTAAAAATTCTATTTTTAACTATAAAAATATTTTTATTTCAATCCACATCACACAATCAACTACACATCAAAATCAAACAAATAAGCCGTCCATGGTCTGTGGATGACTACTAAACACCTGATCGACGCTAATCTATGAATTAGAAAAGCGCGACATTTAAATTAAATTCTGCAAGCGCACAGGTGTGTAGCATATAGGTCGAACACAGGGAGGTGTTATTAAAAATTATTATCTATTTATTCTTGGGCGAGTTAGACGAAGTTTGGGGTTGTTGTTTTTTTTATGTTGTTGAAATTACTCTGAATCTAATCAGTATCAAATTCAACAACTGAAAAGAAAAGGAACAATTACTAGAAAAAGAGAATAACGACTAGAACAATAACAAAAATTAAAAGTAGGATTCATGTTGAAACTAATCAAACAGCGAATTCGCTAACAAGCAGTAATAAAAGACAATAACAATATGCGTTCTACCCAAACCTAATTAGGTAGATAACACAAATTGTTATGAAATTAAAATAACAATAAAACTAGAAAAAAAAAGACTTTTATTAGAACAAAAGAGAATACAGAATAGAAAATTGAATGAATGGCATTTACAATGGGACATTATGTATATTTATAGAGATGTAGACCAAATCCTAATCAAATCAATGACTAAATGGCCCTCTTTTCCCAAGAAGTAATATCAAATCTCTTGCCTTCCTTGACCAAGCTTGATTGGAAAGCAAATCACGGTGAATATCTTCCCTATCTTCCATGTGGCAAATTGATTGATTGATGAGCAGATTGTATGTGATTAATTCTTTCAAACAAGGATACTCATTAGACTCCAAAGGCAACAAGGGATAAAATCTTCAAAATTGATCTTTTCTTGGCAATATTTTTATCAGAAATTCTTATAATTGGAATTTGAAAATTGAATGTTCTGAATTGATTTCCATGATTACTCCTGAAAGGTCCATTAGTGAATATCATACATACACATGACTATGTATATATATAATATAACACTAATTAATATATCCTTCATAGCAAAAGGGCAGTGTGAACGCGTTCCGTTCTTTGGCAAAAAGTGAGCTCGACGGGGATCGAACTCAGGTCTCTCAGTACAAATTTCCATGCAATTACTAGTGAGCTACAACGTCTTTTGTAATTGAGAAAGCTTTAATACGGGGAAGTAGCTTTTTATCTGTAGTTGGCCTTTAATTTGAAACGAAGGAGGCATTTCTTGACATCCTGTAAAAACACACAAAAGTAACCAAAGTATCATTTATTTATTTACAAAAGATAAAATATACGAGCATAAAATAAACACATTTCTATGTTAATCAAATACCCCCACACTTATCTTTTACTCGTCCTCGAGTAAAAAGAAAATGAAAAACTAACTAGATAGGTCGCACTTTCGTAGGAAACACGATTGCATTGAGCGTATGCAACAAGCCGTTAAACCTCTAGGTGTCCCTAGTAGGACGAGTGGTGTCTCGTGAGGGTTTTCAGCGGATACTACCCACAAAAACCAAATGTTGTATGCTATGATTCTAATGAAACTACATGAATGCAATGGACATATGCAAATAAAAACAAAAAATGAAAACACGACTTATTTCAGAAAAGTGGTACAAAAATTAAGTTAACAATTTCTGATCAGTTGATTTTATTTTAGATACCTCAATTTGTCACAAAATTTTCAATATAAATCAAGTGTTAAAATGTTAAATTCCAGTTTGGCCAGTTAGTTCGGTCGATAACATAGTGCAGCCATGAAATAAATTCTTAGTTTGCTTGGCACAGTTTGCAAAGTGGTATTCTAATTTTCTCATGTATGGCTAGTCAAATCAATAAGGTCAAGAAGTGTTTGGGCATCATCGCTTATTCTCTATTCTATAAAATTTTAAAATTTATGATCAAGTACATACACCTAACTTAGAAGACCAAGGTTTACCGCCCATGCAATGCCTCGCGGACTAACGGAGAGTGGGTAAAGAGCTTGGCGGATTGTGGAGGCCGACTTTAACTTTGTCAACAACGTGTCGGTAATCCTTAGGTGTCCACTCTCATAAAATGAGACCAAGATATTCCAACGCTGACATTGTCAACAACGTGTCAGATTGAGCTTGGCGGGTTTGCACACCAACGCTTGATATACAAGCAATGTTGGATACCCTTGGATTACTATTATTATTATTGAAATTATAAGCACAAAAGAGAGTTACGCGAATTCAACTTAACACAACTTAGTTTTAAAGATTTGAAAAGCCAATATAAGTATTTTAAGTCCTCCACTTATTTAAACAAAGTCTACAATATAGAATAGATTTCATGGCCATCACCTAAGAATCTCCCTATGTACCGGTTACACTATTATCCCTCAAAATTAAACTTTTCATTATATTTCTTATTCGATCTAAGTTGAGAGAAAAAAATACTATCAACTGGCTAAAAATTGTAAACTTATTTTGTTGTATCAATTGAAAATGAGTCGTATTTTAAAAAATATATATGGTATGTTACTACTATATAAAATGTATGATGGTCCTACATGAAAAGAAAGAAAAATTTAAGAAAAATCAAAAGAATGCAATGCAGACTCCCTCCACACTTGATTGAGACAGTGTCCCAACTGTCTAAGGCAGAAAAACAAAAATAAAATAAAAAAAATGAAAAATAAAAATAAAAGAAAAAGAACGTGTACCACCTGATTTCATGGTGGATGATCAGGCTCATGTAGATCGATAGGGTCATCTTTGTCATATTGCTCGAATTCCAAAAATGGTTTCAGTCGTTGACCATTTACTTTGAAGACTTTTCCATCCCTAGGATTTTCAATTTCAACCGCTCCATGAGGATATAGTGTTTTCACAACATAAGGTCCAGTCCATCGAGATCTGAGTTTTCCTGGAAACAAGTGAAGTCTAGAGTCGTATAAAAGAACTTTTTGACCGACGTTGAATTCCTTATGAAGTATGTTTTTGTCATGTTGGGCTTTGGTTCTTTCTTTGTAGATTTTCGCATTTTCATACGCCTCATTTCTTAATTCCTCTAATTCCGAAATTTGTAACTTCCTATGTGAGCCGGCTTTTTCTAAGTCAAAATTCAAAAGATTTATGGCCCACAGGCCACGATGCTCCAATTCAAGAGGCAAGTGACAGGCCTTTCCGAAGACTAATCGATATGGTGACATCCCTAGATTGGTTTTATAAGCAGTGTGAAAAGCCCAAAGTGCAACAATAAGTTTTACGGACCAATCTTTTCTATTGGAATTCACGGTTTTCTCAAGAATTTGTTTGATTTGTCTATTGGAAACTTCTACTTGTCCACTAGTTTGTGGATGGTAAGGTGTTGACAGCTTGTGTGTGATTAAGTATTTCTTGAGCAAGGACTCAAAAGCACGATTACAGAAATGAGTGCCATTATCGCTAATGATAGCTCGAGGTGTGCCAAAGCGTGAAAAGATGTTTTCTTTGAGGAATTTGACAACAACCTTGTTGTCGTTGGTTTTGGTCGGAATGGCTTCAACCCATTTGGAGACATAATCTACCGTAAGCAAGATGTAAAGATTCCCAAATAAATTAGGGAATGGTCCCATGAAATCGATGCCCCAAACATCGAATAACTCAATCACTAAAATGGGGTTGAGAGGCATCATGTTTCGCTTAGTGATTCGACCCATTCTTTGACATCGCTCACATTTAAAGCAAAATTCGAAAGTGTCACGGAAGAGTGTGGGCCAATAAAAACCGCTTTGCAAAACTTTTACAGCAGTTTTTCTTGCTCCAAAATGACCGCCACAAGCATGGTCATGTGAGAAGGAGAGAATACTTTGGTGTTCATGATCGGGCACACACCTTCGAATGATTTGGTCTGGACAGTATTTGAAAAGATATGGGTCGTCCCAATAGAAGGTTCGAACTTTCGAGAGAAATTTTTGTTTATCTTGTTTTGACCATTCAGCGGGCATTTGTTGTGTGACAAGATAATTCACAATGTCAGCGTACCAAGGGGTGTTAGAGATGGAAAGAATTTGTTCGTCAGGAAAATAGTCATCGATTTGGGTGTCGTTAACATTTTCGTGCACAATTCGAGAGAGATGATCAGCTACGACATTTTCAGAACCCTTTTTATCTCGTATTTCTATATCGAATTCTTGAAGAAGAAGGATCCAACGAATCAAGCGGGCCTTAGCATCCTTCTTAGAAAGCAAATATCGTAGGGCAGCATGATCAGCGTAAACTATGACTTTGGATCCTATGAGATATGGTCTGAATTTCTCAAGAGCGAAGACAACTGCCAAAAATTCCTTTTCAGTAGTTGAGTAATTCAATTGGGCCTCGTTTAGGGTTTTGCTAGCGTAATAAATGAATCGAGGGAGTTTATCGATACGCTGACCTAAGATGGCTCCAACTGCAAATTCAGAAGCGTTGCACATAAGTTCAAAGGGCTGAGTCCAATCAGGAGGTTGAATGATGGGAGCTGTGGTCAAGATTGACTTAAGAGTTTCAAAAGATGTTTTGCAATCATTGGAGAATTCGAACTTAACGTCTTTGGCAAGTAAATTTGAGAGAGGTTTTGAAATTTTCGAGAAATCCTTAATGAATCTTCTATAGAATCCCGTGTGGTCAAGAAATGAACGAACATCTTTAACAGACTTAGGAGGAGGCAGATTAGCAATCAAATCGATTTTAGATTTATCGACCTCAAGGCCATCTTTGGAGACGACATGACCTAGAACTATCCCCCTTTTTACCATGAAGTGACATTTTTCCCAATTAAGCACGAGAGATTTTTCCTTACAACGTTTTAGGACGAGTTCTAAATGAGTGAGGCATTGGGAAAAAGAAGATCCATAGATTGAAAAATCATCCATGAATATTTCTAAGAATTCGTCCACCATATCAGAGAAAATACTCATCATACACTTTTGGAAAGTCGTGGGGGCACTACAAAGACCAAAAGGCATGCGACGATAAGCAAAGGTTCCAAAGGGACAAGTAAAGGTGGTCTTGTGTTGATCCTCTAAAGCAACAGGGATTTGGTTGTAGCCAGAGTATCCATCGAGAAAACAATAGTACTCATGACCCGCTAAGTGTTCTAGCATTTGGTCAATAAAAGATAAGGGAAAATGGTCTTTTCGTGTGGCTGCGTTGAGCTTTCGATAGTCGATACACACACACCATTTTGTTTTGATTTTTGTTGGGACAATCTCATTACTTTCATTTTTGATCACTGTGACTCCTGATTTCTTTGGTACGACTTGTACCGGACTCACCCAGGTACTATCAGAGATGGGATAGATGATGTTATTGTCTAGACATTTGATTATCTCCTCCTTGACCACTTCTCTCATGTTTGGGTTTAATCGCCTTTGAGCCTCACGGATGGGTTTAGCCTCATCAACTAAGTGTATGCGATGTTCCACAATTGATGGGCTAATTCCTTTTATATCGCTCAGCTCCCATCCCAAGGCGTCTTTATTTTCCCGCAAAACTTCTAAGAGTTTTTCTTCTTGGTCCTCGGTAAGATCAGAGGCCAAGATTACGGGAAGATTTTCTGAGGAGTCTAAGTATGCGTACTTAAGGTCTTGTGGCAAGGGTTTGAGATCTAACTTAGGATGTTCTTGAGTGTTAACGTTGGTTAACATTCCTTGGTTAGATTCAGAAGATGAAGGATTTAAGTCAAGAAATTCATTCAGTTCAGAAATGTATTCAAGTTCGTCGAAATCAGAGTCGAAATGTTCCAGACACATTTTCAAGGCTTCAGAAGTGTCTTTAGAGGTTTCGTCAACTATGGTTTGAATCATGTCGATTTCATCGGTCTCAAAATCCCTAGGTTGTTTGTTGAGATTGAAGATGTTTAGCTCAATGGTTAGGTGCCCGAAGGAAAGTCGAAGCTGACCATTCCTACAATTAATGACAGCATTAGATGTTGTTAAGAAGGGTCGTCCTAAAATCAACGGTATTTGAACTTTGGGATTTGAGACAGGCTCTGTTTCTAAAACTATGAAATCGACAGGGAAGTAACACTGTTCGATCTGTATCAAGACATCTTTGATAATTCCCAATGGCTTTTTGACAGATCGATCAGCTAGCTGAAGAGTGATGTTTGTTGGTTTAATCTCCCCTAGTCCAAGTTGACGATAAACAGTATAAGGAAGAAGATTGACACTGGCACCAAGGTCGAGTAGAGCACGAGAGATATGGATGTTTCCTATTTTGCAATCAATCGTAGGGCAGCCAGGGTCTTTGTACTTGACTGGGGTAAGATTCGAAAGAGCAGAGCTTGTATTCGTAGTTAGAAAGGCGGTTTTTGGAACATTAGTTGCACGTTTTTGTGTGCACAATTCCTTAAGACATTTGGCATATTGAGGAATTTGTTCGATTGTGTCTAAAAGGGGAATGTTCACACGGACTTGTTTGAAAATTTCCAAGATTTTATCGAAATTTGCCGCTTTCTTCTTATTGTTGAGCCTATGGGGAAATGGAGCTATTGGTTTTTCAACTCTGTGATGAGTTTCATCATTCGAGGAAGAAGGTTTATCCAAGGAAATAGAAGGTGGTAAGGTCGTAGAAGATGGAATGTTGGTATTGCCAACATTAATTTTCGAAGGTGGGCCGGGTTTGCCGACACTGGAAGAAGAATTGTTGGGATTGCCAACATTTAAGGAAACTTGAGGTTTAGAGGAATTGGTATTCGAAGCCGATGGGTGATTATCAAGATTTGGCATTGGGGTCGAGTTAGAAGGTTCGTCAGGTTCGCCCACGTTATTATCAATCCTCTTTCCAGATCAAAGGGTTGTAATAGCGTTGACTGGATTATGGTTTTCGTTCTCACAAGAATTCACGGCACAAGAGTTATATTTTGGATTCACCTCAGGTTGACTCGGCAACTTTCCCTTCTCATTATTTTTCGCCATTTCCTTTATCATATTCATCATTTGGTCCATTTTAGCGTCTTGCGAGTTTATTTTGGCTTCGTAAGAGCTCAACTGTTTTTCTAGACGCACAATTTCTTGTGACGGTTGACAAGATTGAGAGGATTGGTTCGATGATTGAAAATTGGGGTGCCTATACGGTTGTTTGGATTGAGGTGAAGCTTGAGATGTTTGAGAATTGGAAGGAGCTTGGTAATTCGGATTGGGAATAAAGGGTTGCACGTGAGATGGGTTAGCCGAATTATTGGGATTTGACCAAGAAAAATTTGGGTGGTTCCTCCAACCAGGGTTGTACGTGGATGAGTAAGGATTATTTTGAGTTATAGCATTGGCTTGGTCTTGAGAGTAATAGTGGGGTAACCCTTCTCCGGCTTGAGGAGTTTGATTTTCTAAAGGAATTTGATTTGGGTCCACGACATGCACACCTCTAGTAGAAGTATGAATGGGAACACGAATTGATTCCCATTGCATGTCCTTTTCAGAATAATCTTCTAAGAACCGCCAAGCTTCATCGGCCGTCTTAGACATAAAATCTCCTCCACACATTGATTCTAGTTGAGTTCTAGTCTGATAGTTTAGCCCTTCATATGCAATTTGACATAAGTGATCTTTTAGAATTCCATGATGAGGGCAACTATATAATAGCTGGTTGAATCTCTCAAAGTATTTTGAAAAAGTTTCCCCCTCGTTTTGACAAAATTGATTTATCTCGGTTCGGATTTTTAGAGTTTTTTGGAAAGGGAAAAACTTTTTTAAGAATGTAGTGACAAATTCATCCCAACTTCTTATGGAATGTCGTGGAAGAGAATTTATCCATCTTTTAGCGCTTTCAAGTAGTGTAAATGGGATTAGCCTTAGCTTGATCGATTCGTTAGATAGTTGTTGCATTTTTGTTGTGGAAGCATACAATTCAAATTCACTTAGAAATTCATAAGCATTTTCAGACCCAGTAAACTTTGGTACCCCTTGGATAAAAGAATGTTTTAGCTCAAAATTGTTTCCTTCAGCTGGTAGGAACACAATGACAGATGGTTGAACGGTCCTAGTAGGATAACATCGATCACGAAGAGACAAGGGTCTATCCATTTGGATACTGAGATTTTGAAAATTTTGATTTATTTGATTTTGATCTCCAAAGTTTGGAAAGTTGTGATTCACTCGATTTTGATCCAATTCGGTTGGAAAATTTTGGTTGATTCGAGAACCCCTAGGAGAATTTTGTTGGCTAACACTTTTTTCACTCATTGTTGTTAAATGCAAGCACAGAAATTAGCTACAATGAAATTTTCTGTCCTTATTGGCTCCTAACCCAAAATTATAAAGTGATGCGTTTGATTACTTAGATCAAAAGATTTCTCAGCCAGTTAACGGACAGGAGTTATCGGTGCACCAGGAATCACCCTAGCAATGCAGCCGAAGGTTTAAGTACCTTCAGAGTAACAACCGATATAATATTTACGAATCACCGTAATATTTATAAACGGTTATTTCTCTGCCGTAGTCTAGACACCAAGAAATAATTCGTTCCAAATGAATCAACTATCACAATACAATTAAGCCCTAGATGAGCCCGTGACTCCCTTAAGTCCAATGTCTAACCGTTATTATTAGTCAGATTCTATGATGAAATGCAATTTGTGGGCTAAGGAAAGGGTGATGAAATCCCTCACCTTATGTGAATTGGGGTGTTGCCCTTAACAGAATGAATAAAAAAAAGCGCAGAAATAACAACAATCATACAAAATAATTGCAGAAATCAAAAAATTACATTCAAGCCACTGCCCCTGCAGAAATTTTTTACAACAATTTCTATATATATTTTTTCTTTGCAGCAGAGCACCTGTAGAGTTCAGAAAATATTACTGTGGGGTATGACAGTCAGTCTAGAGGACTTGATTAGCATGGCAACGATTCAAATCCATGTTTTGCTTCTTGACTGTTTTTGCTTGGGCACTTGTTTCCTTTTCCTTGAGATTCTTTTTTTTAAGAAGAAAAGAATACGAACAAAAAAGAAAAAAATTAAATCAGAAACTAAAAGGAATTTGACTAGACAAAAAAAATCAGTACTAAAAACAATGGAACTAAGTTTAACAAGCAAGACAGCTAGGCTCAACACTTTAAACTAACGGTAGACTAAGGCTTACTCAACCAAAGTAAGGCTGGCACAAAAGTCAAGCACTCAATTCAGATCATTCCAAAAGAACAAATAACAGCAAATTCACACCCTTATTTCCCTTATATCAAAAGCAATCTTCCCTTCCCACAATGTATTTATCACGCCTCCTATAGAAACATACTCACGTCCCTTTTCTTCCCAATAAATCGAAATCTCACCACAAATTAAAAAAAATCTTTTTTTTTAAGCACTAAGATTGCAGAGTGAAAATAAGAAAAGAAGTAATAAAGAAAATAACTCAATACCAGATGAGCTCAACAAAATAGCAAACAGGAAACAAATCTTCAACGATTCACAATTATGAAAGAAAAATGCAACCAAGGCAACCCACAGAGTGAACGATCAAACGCTGATTTTTTTTCCTTTTTGTTTTCCCAAAATGAGGCAAGTAACCCTTGAATACAAACCAACTGCTATAAAAATTGCACTCGACCTCCTCTTTTCAGTAAAAAAAAAAATTTCGAACTCGCAAAACAAATCCTCAGATCCGATGCTTAAAAAAAATTCCTGTGGGGTTTCCGAAGGATTGGGGATCAATGATTTGGGATAGAAGCTACGGGGGTTTTTCGAATTTGTGCTCGTGGTTTGGGATTCCAGCTGGGTAAGACTGGTGATGATTTTAAGGGAGCTGTTTGAGATGGTAAGGGGCTGATTTTTGCTGTGCGATAATTGGGAGTATGACACTGCGAAGTTATGGTGTTATGAGGGTTGCGATGTTGAAGGTTGAACGCGGAGTTGGCGGATGCGAATAGGATTTGTGAATTGGGTGTAAACCGTGCTGAGATAATTTGAAGTGGAAGGTGGCTTGTGAATTGGGAAGAGGTTATGACATGCAGATGGTGGTGACTGAGGTTGAAAGCTGTTGAGGGGTACGCTGTTTTGACGACAATGGTTTGGGAAGAATTTGGAGCAAAGAAGGAAAGATTTTGATTGCAGCGGGGATGAGTATTTGCGTTGATAGTGGTTCAGAGATGTAGGGGCTGGCAGATTTGGAAACAACTGTATACTTTGGTCAATGGCAGAGGAGAATACAGAAGAAAGAAAGAAAAAAGGAAGGAAAGAAATTTGTTTTTTTTTTGTAAGACCCGTAAAAGAAGAAAATAATTTGTTCAATGGAAAGAACTAATTGAGTAAAAAAAAGGAAACAAATAAAAGAAAGAGAATAAAATGGTAACGGAAAAAAATCAGTGAAAATGACGGGATTTTTTTTCTTGCTTTGAAGATTTGTGGTATCAATGACTAATACCAAAACAAACCAATCAAAAATTTCTTCTATATATACAAAAGAAAACAAAAGAAATAAAAATAAAAACTTACACGAATCGGAAATTAAATAAATAATAAAATTTAACCATTACCTCCCCGGCAACAACGCCAAAAACTTGATCGACGCTAATCTATGAATTAGAAAAGCGCGACATTTAAATTAAATTCTGCAAGCGCACAGGTGTGTAGCATACAGGTCGAACACAGGGAGGTGTTATTAAAAATTATTATCTATTTATTCTTGGGCGAGTTAGACGAAGTTTGGGGTTGTTGTTTTTTTTATGTTGTTGAAATTACTCTGAATCTAATCAGTATCAAATTCAACAATTGAAAAGAAAAGGAACAATTACTAGAAAAAGAGAATAACGACTAGAACAATAACAAAAATTAAAAGTAGGATTCCTGTTGAAACTAATCAAACAGTGAATTCGCTAACAAGCAGTAATAAAAGACAATTGTAACGGCGCGATTTTCGACCCTCCGAAAACCGTGTCATTATTGAAAGAAATTAGAAGATGAGATAGAAAAGATAGAACTAATAGAATAGAAGAATAAGAAGTTATCAGAAATCTCACAGCGGAATTTAAAAATACAAATACATTACATCATAGGGTCTGATACATCATAATACATCAACAACTTACAACATCATAGTACATTCACATAATAATACATCATGATATGGAAATACAAATCTAACTGGATACATAGGTGTAGTTAAAACTACTAGACTTGTCCTGCAACTTGAACTTCGCGAGGATTCCATTTGCCAACCTGAATTACTTGCCTACTCATAATAATCATTATGAGTACCCAAGAGTTTAGGGAAAACACAGAAAATAAACTCCGGGTCAGTCAGGGGACTGGTGTGAGTAAACATAGTTAAAAAGATGTACACGGGGAAAAATAAGGGATATGGTGTTCCGTTATTAACAGATTCAATTACTTTAGAAATCTTAAGCCCAATCCATAACTACTATATGGAAAACGACCCTTGTATTTTAATATCAAAACGTTTGATGTTTATGATAGTATTTATCAAATAAATAATCATCTAGTGAATCGCTTGCATCTCACGTTCACGTACATAGAATAAAATCTAAAACCGTCGAGCGCTTATTGGAAATTTGGTTTCTAACTGACAGGGTATGGGAGCACCCACTGATCAGTGTACTCTAGAGAAGATACACTGGGGTTCAACAAGAACGTCCTGCAACCCGGCCACACATGACCGTCACTCATTTAGCTTGATTGTAACGAATATATTACCACCTCCACGGTTGGGAATGACCCTTCCGATTACCGAAGTTACAGCAGTGAATATAGATTAAGAAACAAAAGGAATTACTCTAGATGGTGATAATATACCCTGCTTGGGTATGACCCAACTAGCCATGCTGCCTAGCCCAACTATTGTCTTTCTCGGGTTGTGAGGTTTGAAGTCACGTTTACCGTTTCACGGATTATTCTTCAATGACTTTGAATGTCACACCGTCCTATCTGACAGATCACTCATTTGTTTCCACAAATATATTTTGGGTATAAGGCTAAAGAAACGAATCTCTCCGCCACCAACATAATAAACTTATGTAAAGTCGATGTGTAAAATCTGATCGATATACGTTGTCAGACATCCGACTGTTCGGATCTGTTCTAGGATTGAACAGACCGTAGATACTATTTTGAAATAGTCCTTGCATTCTTCATCTTTATCGATTTCGGTATACGTCGTATAAATCCGAGTCGAAGTGAAATGTAAATTCCGGACTCTTCGAAACGATGTACGAAATATCTTTTATAGTCGATAATTTATTTTCAGCTTAACTGTCTTTAATTCAGTTTGCACATCCTGTATTTATAATTATATATACAGTATAAAATTCTCAGGTTCATATCTGGATACCTTAAATACCATTTACAATTGTGTAGTTAAAGTGTGTGCGACGCACACAAGATGTTATACAGTTTTTATCACTATTTGGAAGTGTATAGAAAAAGCCCGTGCTATGCACACGATGTTAAATCTTGCTTATCATTGACTGTCAGACGATGTTCTATACTCTGATTTGATTTGTCAAATATTTATTTCTTTTATTTAAACTTAAATAAATTGTTTTATAATTTATTTAAGTTAAATTATCTTTTAGAACTCATGTTCTAACTCGATGAACTTCTTCGAACAACTTCGATTCTCTGACCTCACTGTCATCTTTACTGTTTCACTTGTTTATGCCATATTAAATAAAAACTCTATTTTTATTTAAATAATTAATTACTGATTAATTACTTTTAATTATTTAATTAAATTAAAATTGATTTAATTTAATTATTGTCTTTTGAAAACGATTCTTGTTTGGACTTGCCTTGCTAACTCCGGTGTTGCCAAACTCTCGTGCCCTGGTGTTGATCACTTCGAAAACGTTGACAAACCCATGTTGCCAGACCTTCATGCCAAGCCTTCGATCCCCCTCAAAACATGGTGATCCACCGATGGATCACTCGAAAATCACCGTGCCAAGTCTTCCCCTTTTCTTCTCCATTTTTCCATCGACTTCCTGTGCAAACGTGCACAGCTGTGCACGTGCACCACCTTCCCCGCCACCAGATCAACGTCGAACCTCCACCCACAAACTCCACTTCATCCACCGATCATCTCTGACGCCTTGCCACCACCCATCGTCACCTCCACCTCGATTTCACCCCCTCACCGCAACTTCCAGTACACAGTTCAAAAAGTACACCCCCTACATCGAGCTCGCACCACCACCTCCGACCACCTGAACACTTCGCACCGCCGCCACCAGCTCCGCCAAGTGTCGACGCCGCTCCATGCCCAATTCTGGCCAACTCGCACCACCGTGGTTCCCCCCACGTCGTCGCCAAACCGATGAACCCATTTTTGCTTTCAAAACCTAAATCGAGTTCGTCAGCTCAAATCACTTGATGGAAAAATCATTGGGTATTTTTCTCGAGTTCCCCGATGTGAGCAGCTCCTCCACGCTCCACGATTTGGTCACCACCTTCGTCGTTCGCCGGAATTTGGTCAACATGTCATTTTCGGCCATCTCAAGCTTTCTCCCTCATCCCAACGTTTAAAATCGTGAAACCACTTTTAAAAATCATCATTTTGTTTGTTGATTACATTCATATCTCTGTAATTCAATTCTACGATGTTTGAATTTTCGGGCTGAAATGTTGATACAGAGAATCATCTGTTTCCTTGCATTCTTGGTTTCAAAACATATATAATTGATCCTTTATTCTTGTTATAATGTATATATATATATATTCTCGTATACAAGGTAACTCATCAATACACTTGTATGGTTTGTGTTTTTAGATCATCAAGGTTTAGTTTCAAATAACAGAGTTGTGTTTTGATAGGAAACAAAACAACAGTACTTTCCTTGATCAAGATTTAGGTGATGAACTCCTTACTATTTTATAAACACTTGCATACATGGTTTACTGGCGATATATACTTGGTGTTCTAGCATCTACAAGGTTGATAACAACATGATAGAACTTGCATTGACATATATGAACATGAAAGCACAAACTGTTTACAGTAAAACATGAAATCAAACTTGAACTTAGTGAGGTTTACTCACTTGAAAAGCTTTCACAAATTTCTTGCTGTGGATGGTTTTTGTTTTCAGCAAAGTGTTCTTGTGTTTGTGAAAGACGATTTGCATGGATATGATGGTGTATTTATAGGCCAACTCTTCTCTTTAAACAATAGTTTTTCCCTTATGCTTTTAATAGTAAAAACCCACGTCTTCTACCTACCCCTTTCTCTCTCATTTGAATGGTCTAAACATTATACAGCATGTTTTTTTAAAGTACTTTCCACAAGAGATATTTCTACCAACGTCTCCTTGGTCTCTCCTAAGTACAAGACTATATGCTTTCATTAAATGCTCCCCTTGCTTGCATTAAATGCTCTCCATACTTACCATCACAAAACTTAAGAGAAAATAGTTTTCCTCTTTGATATTTTGTTTGTCTTCATTTTTAGTTCAGCCACAAGTAATAGTGTAGGGATTAGGTGATGATTAAATTCAAATCTGTTTCTAAATGATGGGGTTTTGGACTTGATTTTGTTTAAAGGTTGGACTATACTTCTTGCAAATGAACTTGGTGTATATATATACTTATATATATACTTAGGCCGTAGCATATGTATATAGAAATATATATATATATGCCTATACTTTTCATGCTATACTTATATATATAAATATATAGGTGTTAATCTCATTACTTGTTTGCTTAGTATATGACAGCTTATACATGTTAGTTGTAAAATAGGAATTTCCACACTTATTTCGTGTTGCTAGCTTCCCTACACTTCCTAATGTTATAAAATGTGTCGCCAATATTTTCTTAAGTTGTTAAATCATTCATACTTAATATATCTTGTAATAATTAAGTTACAGTGTAAATCATATATGTATATACATACATATAAGTGATTATACATATTAATTGTTTGAGTTCTCTAGATACATTTAAATTTTCTTATTAAAATAAAACATCAGGTGCTCAAAAAATCCAGCCATTACAGACTACCCCACTTAAAAGAATTTCGCCCCGAAATTACATAAGAAAGATAGAAAGTTTCCAAAAGAAAATACTTCATAAACTGGTTGCTTTAGTACACATACACATACGACTAGTTTTATACTATTACTAGTCTCGATACATACAATAATACTAGACTTGACTACTCAAGTTCTAAACTGCCCCAAAATATACATACGTAACTATCCTCCTCGAGTCCATGTCCTACTACTCGTCGTCAGAGATATCTATTATCTCTACGACCTCCTCGTCATCAGATATATTAAGGACCTCAACTACGTCCTCTGCATCAGTCTCCTCCTCGTCATCCTCTATATAAATCAGGCCCACTGGTGGTATTAAATATAGCCTCACCACGGGATATCCATACTCACCGAATACCTGTACTCCTCCTCCTGCCATGCGAAACTCGACGAGAACTTGTTCCAATCTATTCCATATCGTTGTCCTTTGGGCTACTTGTTCTTCTTGCTGGTTTCCCGTAGCAATGACTGGGGTTCCCGGAACAACTTGGTCTTCTTCTTCCTCATATTCTTCCTCATATTCTTCTTCATATTCTTCTTCATATTCTTCCTCTTCTTCGCCATCCTCATCTCCTTCACCATAACCGTCAACACTTCCTTCATCTCCTATCACTTCATCCTCATCAGTAAAGTCTTGGTGTCCTCCATCTTGTTCTATTGGTTCGTTCCTGCCAAGCACCGATCCTTCTGATGATATGTGTGTACCTTCGTCATCGATGGGTGATCTCTCTCGGTTGTTGTCGGAATCTCCTACTCTTTGTCTCTTTGCTCGCAGCCTAAGTAACTGGAGTGGTGTCACCCTCTTTCTTGCCGTGGTCTTCCATACTGGAGCCATCTAACACGTAAGCAAGAATATAGAACTCATCAGTGATGTAAACATACAAGAGAGTTCATAAGTCCTAATAAACTGAATCCATAAAACACACATGCATATGCTCCCAGAAATGTAGAAATCGAAATTTCATTACATTTAACTTTACCAAAGTAAATCATACCTAACTCGTAGGAAAATCTGGGTATAATTTCTTTATCTGCTTCTCGGTCTCCCACGTACAGTCTTTCGGGTTTTCGCTCCACTGGATCTTTAGTAGCCTCACCACTTTGTTGCGAAGTTGCTTTCCCTCTCGGTCAATAATACTGAATGGATGTCTAATCACTGTCAAGTCTGGCTCAATCTCTATCTCTTGCTGAACAGAGGGTTCCAGAATTAATAATGGATTGTGCATACATTTTCTCAAGTGTGATACGTGAAATACGTTGCAAATTCCAGCCATATATTCTGGTAATTCAACTTTATATGCTTGAAAACCAATTCTTTCTAAGACGCGGAAAGGTCCAACATATCTTGGTGCTAACTTTCCATATTTTCCAAATCTTACTACTCCCTTCATTGGTGAGATCTTCACAAAAACTAGATCTTCTATTTCGAATACTAAATCTCTTCGTCTTTGATCGGCATAACTTTTCTCGCGATCCTGGGCTTCTTTCATTCTCAGTTTCACTAATTCCACTTTCGCTGTCGCTTCTAGTATCATATCCGGACCAAGTACCAATTTGTTTCCGGTCTCTACCCAACATGCTGGCGCTTTACAAGGCCTTCCATATAATGCTTCATATGGTGCCATCTATATACTCCTTGGTAACTGTTATTATATGAAAATTCTACTAGGTGTAAATGATCTTCCCACGACCCTCCAAAATCTAAAATACACGCTCTTAGAAGATCCTCCAATATACGATTAACTCTTTCCGTCTGACCGTCCGTTTGAGGATGGTAAGTTGTACTGAAATTTAATCTTGTTCCCAACGTTCTCTGCAAAGCTTCCCAAAATCTACTTGTGAAAATGGTATCTCTGTCGCTTACAATGCTCGTTGGAATACCGTGCAGTCGTACTATCTCTTTCATGAATACTTCGGCTAATGTTATGGCAGTGCGCGTTGGTTTCACTGGAATAAAGTGCGCACTCTTAGTTAACCGATCTACGATTACCCAAATCCCTTCGTAGCCTCTCCTTGTTCTTGGCAAACCATCGATGAAGTCCATCGATATCATTTCCCACTTCCAGTTGGGAATCTCTAATGGCCGTAATAGTCCCGCAGTCTTTTGATGGTCTCCCTTGACTTGCTGACAACATAGACATTCATTTACGAAAGTAATGATATCTTTATTCATTCCTGACCACCAGAATACTCGTCTCATATCGTGATTCATTTTATGAATTCCTGGATGGATGCTCAACTTTGATGCATGGCATTCTTTTAAAACCTCCTGTCTTATCCCATCCATGTCAGGTATGCATAATCTGTCGTTTATTCTCAATACTCCTTGATTGTCCAACTCGAAGTCAGTCTCTTTTCCGTTTTTGACTCCTCGCATAATCTTTTCTAGTTTGGCATCCCTTTCCTGATTACTCATTATCCTTTCTTGGAGAGTCGGTGTGACTTCCAAAAGTGATAATATCACATTTCTACTCAAGGCATCTGCCACTACGTTCGCTTTTCCCGGTGTATAAATGATATCTAAGTCATATGACGCAAGAAATTCCAACCACCGCTGTTGTCTCAGATTTAAATCTCTTTGCGTGAACAGATACTTTAATGGTTTATGATCGGTGAAAAGTTCGAATTTCCCCCCTAGCAGGTAATGTCTCCACATCTTCAATGCGAAAACGACTGCCAATAACTCCAAGTCGTGAGTTGCGTAATTTTTCTCGTGAATCTTTAACTGCCTACTTGCATATGCAATCACTTGTCCCTTCTGCATTAACACCGCTCCTACTCCTCTTACACAAGCATCGGTGTATACTGCAAATCCGCTCGTTCCATCGGGAACAGCTAATACTGGTGCTTCTGTTAATCTCTTCTATAGTTCTTGAAATGATTTTTCACACCTTGGGTCCCACATAAACTTTTGGCCCTTCTTTGTTAACTTGGTCAGATGTGACGATATTTTGGAGTAGTCTCGGATAAATCTTCGATAGTATCCCGCCAGTCCTAGGAAACTACGAATATCTGTTGGTGTTTGAGGTTGTTTCCATAGTTGTACTGCATCTACTTTAACTGGGTCTACTGATATCCCATCTCCGTTTACTATGTGCCCCAAAAATCTCACTTCCGATTTCCAAAAGTGACATTTTGAAAACTTTGCCTTCAACACGTGTTTCCTTAGAGTTTCTAGCACTACCCTAAGATGACCACGGTGCTCTTCTTCGATTTTTGAAAAGATTAAGATATCGTCAATGAAAACGAGAACGAATTTATTAAGAATTTTCCTAAAGACTCTGTTCATCAGATCTACGAAGAAAGCTGGTGCGTTTGTTAATCCGAACGGCATAACCAACCACTCATAAAAGAAATCTGGGCCTCTGAATGCTGTTAAAGGAATACAATCTTCATAGATTCTCAGTTGGTGAAATCCTGTTGCTAAATCCATTTGGGAGAATACCGTTGCTCCGTGCAATTGGTCGAAAAGGTCATCAATTCTAGGTAATGGATATCTATTTCGGATGGTTACTTTATTCAATTCTCGGTAGTCTACACACAGTCGTAAGGATCCATCTGACTTCACTACAAAAACCACCGCAGAGCCCCAACTAGAAAAACTTGGTCGGATTAAGCCTTTACTCAGCAAATCCCGAGTTTGTTTCTTTAATTCCTGAACTTCCTTGGGAGCCATCCATCTCTTTGGTTGAATCGTTTGTCTAGCTCCTGGGACTAAATCAATTCGGAATTCGATCTCTCGATGCGGAGGCAAACTTCCGACTTCCTCGAATACGTCCTTGAATTCTCTTATTACTTCCAAAGTGTCAAGACTTTCTTGAGGTGCTTCTAAAGCGTATAGAAAACTACAGGTGTGAATTCCCGGTTTCCCACAAGTTATTCTAGCTTTTCGCTCTAAGCTAGTTATAAGGGTTATGATTTCTTTATCACATTTTATCTTGGCTTGGAACTTGCTTAACCAGTCTAATCCAAGTATAAAATCGAAACTTTTGAAGTCTAGAACATAGAAGTCAAATCGAAAAGAGTGTGAGAGATATAAGAGAGTTATATCCTCACAACACATTTTAAGCTCAGTTTTTCTCCCTATGGGGTTTGATACGCAAATGGGGTTCGGTGATATAATTGGTTTAAGGTCAAACTGATCTATGGTTTCGGCTGAAATAAAACTGTGTGAAGCGCCCGTATCAAATAAAACATGTAGGTAAATTCCATTAAACTGTAAAGTACCTTCTAGCACTCCCTTCCCTTTCACATTCTGAGAAGTAGACGGTTCATCTTTGATTGTAAAAACCCTAGGTTGTGGTGCCCTCTTCATCAATGGACAGTCTTTCACCATGTGTCCTGGTTGATGACAATTGAAACAGAGATTCTTCACTACCATCTCATTCCTTTGATTCTGGTTCTGGTTCTGATTCTGTTTCTGTTGCTGATTTTATTGCTGAGGTTTTTGTTGCTGTCGCGGGTATTGCTGGGGTTTCTGTTGCTGTTGTGGGTATTGCTGGGGTTACTGGTTCCCCTTTTGTTTGCAGAATCGTGCAATGTGTCCCTTTTGTTTGCAGTTATGGCATAGGACTTTTTTAAATCTACCTTCAAGTGTCTGTTGTCCCGTCTTAGCTTGGCCCTGATTATCTTTCCAATCTGGGTTGATCTTTCTTTTCATGGCATTTCCCCCACTTGTCTCCCCAGTCTGGATCCTCGCTCCTGGTTTCTTTGCATCTAGTGCTTCATATCTAAGTGCTAGGTCTACTAGTTCCGCAAATGGATCCTTCAAATGTCCCATCATCCTTCCTTGTAGATTATCTCTAAGACCAGCAAAAAACATCTCGTTCTTTTTCAAAAGAGTATTTATCAGTTCCAGCCCAAAGATTGAAAGTGCGTTGAACTGGTTTTCATACTCAGCGACTGTCTTGCTTTCCTGCTTTAAGTCAATGAAGTCTCGGTACATCCTTGTCCTTCCAATAGCAGGTAGATACTGACCTTCAAAAGCTTCTTTGAACATGGGCCAAGTAAAGTTTCCTCAGGAGTGTTAGCAGTCTGGGCATCCCACCATATTGTTGCGGCTCCTTCCAAATTCCATGAAGCTAAGAGACGCTTATGCTCGTCATCCAACCTCAGTCCTTTAAAAATCTTCTCACATGATCTAATCCATGCTTGGACTCCGACCAGTGATTCAGTACCTCTGAAAATCTTTCCTCCAAGAGTTGTGTAATTCTTACAGACCATAGCAAAGTTAGGCTGAGTTGGTGCTCGGATTACTTCAGTAGTATCCACTTGGGTCTGGTTAACAGTGTGTCCGTTTGTCGTAGTTGCTCCGCTTGCTCCTCGGCCTCTTCCTCCATGAGAACTCATTTTCAACTCCCTGAGTACACGGATTGAAATTTTATGACTCATCGGAAAAATATGTCAAGGGATTACCTAAGTAACTACAATCTACCTATACTAAAATATAGTTTTTAGTAAAATACGCTCTCTCACTATTTTAAAGCCTAAATGTTTCCGAAGAACATAGGCTCTGATACCAACTGTAACGGCGCGATTTTCGACCCTCCGAAAACCGTGTCATTATTGAAAGAAATTAGAAGATGAGATAGAAAAGATAGAACTAATAGAATAGAAGAATAAGAAGTTATCAGAAATCTCACAGCGGAATTTAAAAATACAAATACATTACATCATAGGGTCTGATACATCATAATACATCAACAACTTAAAACATCATAGTACATTCACATAATAATACATCATGATATGGAAATACAAATCTAACTGGATACATAGGTGTAGTTAAAACTACTAGACTTGTCCTGCACCTTGAACTTCGCGAGGATTCCATTTGCCAACCTGAATTACTTGCCTACTCATAATAATCATTATGAGTACCCAAGAGTTTAGGGAAAACACAGAAAATAAACTCCGGGTCAGTCAGGGGACTGGTGTGAGTAAACATAGTTAAAAAGATGTACACGGGGAAAAATAAGGGATATGGTGTTCCGTTATTAACAGATTTAATTACTTTAGAAATCTTAAGCCCAATCCATAACTACTATATGGAAAACGACCCTTGTATTTTAATATCAAAACGTTTGATATTTATGATAGTATTTATCAAATAAATAATCATCTAGTGAATCGCTTGCATCTCACGTTCACGTACATAGAATAAAATCTAAAACCGTCGAGCGCTTATTGGAAATTTGGTTTCTAACTGATAGGGTATGGGAGCACCCACTGATCAGTGTACTCTAGAGAAGATACACTGGGGTTCAACAAGAACGTCCTGCAACCCGGCCACACATGACCGTCCACTCATTTAGCTTGATTGTAACGAATATATTACCACCTCCACGGTTGGGAATGACCCTTCCAATTACCGAAGTTACAGCAGTGAATATAGATTAAGAAACAAAAGGAATTACTCTAGATGGTGATAATATACCCTGCTTGGGTATGACCCAACTAGCCATGCTGCCTAGCCCAACTATTGTCTTTCTCGGGTTGTGAGGTTTGAAGTCACGTTTACCGTTTCGCGGATTATTCTTCAATGACTTTGAATGTCACACCGTCCTATCTGACAGATCACTCATTTGTTTCCACAAATATATTTTGGGTATAAGGCTAAAGAAACGAATCTCTCCGCCACCAACATAATACACTTATGTAAAGTCGATGTGTAAAACCTGATCGATATACGTTGTCAGACATCCGACTGTTCGGATCTGTTCTGGGATTGAACAGACCGTAGATACTATTTTGAAATAGTCCTTGCATTCTTCATCTTTATCGATTTCGGTATACGTCGTATAAATCCGAGTCGAAGAGAAATGTAAATTCCGGACTCTTCGAAACGATGTACGAAATATCTTTTATAGTCGATAATTTATTTTCAGCTTAACTGTCTTTAATTCAGTTTGCACATCCTGTATTTATAATTATATATACAGTATAAAATTCTCAGGTTCATATCTGGATACCTTAAATATCATTTACAATTGTGTAGTTAAAGTGTGTGCGACGCACACAAGATGTTATACAGTTTTTATCACTATTTGGAAGTGTATAGAAAAAGCCCGTGCTACGCACACGGTGTTAAATCTTGCTTATCATTGACTGTCAGACGATGTTCTATACTCTGATTTGATTTGTCAAATATTTATTTCTTTTATTTAAACTTAAATAAATTGTTTTATAATTTATTTAAGTTAAATTATCTTTTAGAACTCATGTTCTAACTTCTTCGAACAACTTCGATTCTCTGACCTCACTGTCATCTTTACTGTTTCACTTGTTTATGCCATATTAAATAAAAACTCTATTTTTATTAAAATAATTAATTACTGATTAATTACTTTTAATTATTTAATTAAATTAAAATTGATTTAATTTAATTATTGTCTTTTGAAAATGATTCTTGTTTGGACTTGCCTTGCTAACTCCGGTGTTGCCAAACTCTCGTGCCCTGGTGTTGATCACTTCGAAAACGTTGCCAAACCCATGTTGCCAGACCTTCGTGCCAAGCCTTCGATCCCCCTCAAAACATGGTGATCCATCGATGGATCACTCGAAAATCACCGTACCAAGTCTTCCCCTTTTCTTCTCCATTTTGCCATCGACTTCCTGTGCAAACGTACACAGCTGTGCACGTGCACCACCTTCCCCGCCACCAGATCAACGTCGAACCTCCACCCACAAACTCCACTTCATCCACCGATCATCTCTGACGCCTTGCCACCACCCATCGTCACCTCCACCTCGATTTCACCCCCTCACCGCAACTTCTAGTACATAGTTCAAAAAGTACACCCCCTACATCGAGCTCGCACCACCACCTCCGACCACCTGAACACTTCGCACCGCCGCCACCAGCTCCGCCAAGTGTCGACGCCGCTCCACGCCCAATTCTGGCCAACTCGCACCACCGTGGTTCCCCCCACGTCGTCGCCAAACCGATGAACCCATTTTTGCTTTCAAAACCTAAATCGAGTTCGTCAGCTCAAATCACTTGATGGAAAAATCATTTGGTATTTTTCTCGAGTTCCCCGATGTGAGCAGCTCCTCCACGCTCCACGATTTGGTCACCACCTTCGTCGTTCACCAGAATTTGGTCAACATGTCATTTTCGGCCATCTCAAGCTTTCTCCCTCATCCCAACGTTTAAAATCGTGAAACCACTTTTAAAAATCATCATTTTGTTTGTTGATTACATTCATATCTCTGTAATTCAATTCTACGATGTTTGGATTTTCGGGCTGAAGTGTTGATACAGAGAATCATCTGTTTCCTTGCATTCTTGGTTTCAAAACATATATAGTTGATCCTTTATTCTTGCTATAATGTATATATATATTCTCGTATACAAGGTAACTCATCAATACACTTGTATGGTTTGTGTTTTTAGATCATCAAGGTTTAGTTTCAAATAACAGAGTTGTGTTTTGACAGGAAACAAAACAACAGTATTTTCCTTGATCAAGATTTAGGTGATGAACTCCTTACTATTTTATAAACACTTGCATACATGGTTTACTGGTGATATATACTTGGTGTTCTAGCATCTACAAGGTTGATAACAACATGATAGAACTTGCAAATACATATATGAACATGAAAGCACAAACTGTTTACAGTAAAACATGAAATCAAACTTGAACTTAGTGAGGTTTACTCACTTGAAAAGCTTTCACAAATTTCTTGCTGTGGATGATTTTTGTTTTCAGCAAAGTGTTCTTGTGTTTGTGAAAGACGATTTGCATGGATATGATGGTGTATTTATAGGCCAACTCTTCTCTTTAAACAATAGTTTTTCCCTTATGCTTTTAATAGTAAAAACCCACGTCTTCTACCTACCCCTTTCTCTCTCATTTGAATGTTCTAAACATTATACAGCATGTTTTTTTAATGTACTTTCCACAAGAGATATTTCTACCAACGTCTCCTTGGTCTCTCCTAAGTACAAGACTATATGCTTTCATTAAATGCTCCCCTTGCTTGCATTAAATGCTCTCCATACTTACCATCACAAAACTTAAGAGAAAATAGTTTTCCTCTTTGATATTTTGTTTGTCTTCATTTTTAGTTCAGCCGCAAGTAATAGTGTAGGGATTAGGTGATGATTAAATTCAAATCTATTTCTAAATGATGGGGTTTTGGACTTGATTTTGTTTAAAGGTTGGACTATACTTCTTGCAAATGAACTTGGTGTATATATATACTTATATATATACTTAGGCCGTAGCATATGTATATAGAAATATATATATATGCCTATACTTTTCATGCTATACTTATATATATAAATATATAAATATATAGGTGTTAATCTCATTACTTGTTTGCTTAGTATATGACAACTTATACATGTTAGTTGTAAAATAGGAATTTCCACACTTATTTCATGTTGCTAGCTTCCCTACACTTCCTAATGTTATAAAATGTGTCGCCAATATTTTCTTAAGTTGTTAAAACATTCATACTTAATATATCTTGTAATAATTAAGTTACAGTGTAAATCATATATGTATATACATACATATAAGTGATTATACATATTAATTGTTTGAGTTCTCTAGATACATTTAAATTTTCTTATTAAAATAAAATATCAGGTGCTCGAAAAATCCAGCCATTACAACAATAACAATATGCGTTCTACCCAAACCTAATTAGGCAGATAACACAAATTGTTATGAAATTAAAATAACAATAAAACTAGAAAAGAAAAGACTTTTATTAGAACAAAAGAGAATACAGAATAGAAAATTGAATGAATGGCATTTACAATGGGACATCATGTGTATTTATAGAGATGTAGACCGAATCCTAATCAAATCAATGACTAAATGGCCCTCTTTTCCCAAGAAGTAATATCAAATCTCTTGCCTTCCTTGACCAAGCTTGATTGGAAAGCAAATCACGGTGAATATCTTCCAAATCTTCCCTATCTTCCATGTGGAAAATTGATTGATTGATTGATGAGCAGATTGTATGTGATTAATTCTTTCAAACAAGGATACTCATTAGACTCCAAAGGCAACAAGGGATAAAATCTTCAAAATTGATCTTTTCTTGGCAATATTTTTATCAGAAATTCTTCTAATTGGAATTTGAAAATTGAATGTTCTGAATTGATTTCCATGATTACTCCTGAAAGGTCCATTAGTGAATATCATACATACACATGACTATGTATATATATAATATAAAACTAATTAATATATCCTTCATAGCAAAGGGGCAGTGTGAACGCGTTCCGTTCTTTTGCAAAAAGTGAGCTCGACGGGGATCGAACTCAGGTCTCTCAGTACAAATTTCCATGCAATTACCAGTGAGCTACAACGTCTTTTGTAATTGAGATGGCTTTAATACGGGGAAGTAGCTTTTTATCTGTAGTTGGCCTTTAATTTGAAACGAAGGAGGCATTTCTTGACATCCTGTAAAAACACACAAAAGTAACCAAAGTATAATTTATTTATTCACAAAAGATAAAATATACGAGCATAAAATAAACACATTTCTATGTTAATCAACACCGTCTGCATCCTAGTATATATTTTAACTAGAAAATTAAATTAAAAGTGAGAAGTTCTCACCGACTAGCTAAACCAAACGCCACGACTCTTCATATGTAGGAATCTTCGTCGTTCTCGCCTTTTGTCACTTTCGTTGCCCGTATTCACTACATACATAAAAATCACATTTTTATATTGTTGTTATGTATATAAAAATCCTATTTTTATACCGCTACTATATAGATAAAAATTCTATTTTTACAACGGTGTTCATATAATAAAGATTATATTTTTATATCGCCACTCATATAAAAATCACATCTTTGCCCCTTCTACATAACAAAGATCGAATTTTTAATACTTCTATAATACAAAAATCATATTTTTAATCTTCCACTATAATAAAAATTATATTTTTAATCTTCCTATAATATAAAAATCATATATTTCATTAACTAAAATCAAATCTTCAAGCGAGTAAAAATCTTATCTTTAACAATCTAAAAATCATGTCTTTATCCTATGCATATATATTAAAGATCCGATTCTACAATGCTATTAATAATTAAAACTGAATTCAAAATTACTGTAAATAAAATAAAAGAAGAAGCTCACTGTTTTCAATCGAGAGGGGGGGAGTTGTGGCGGTTTTAGGTGAAAGAGGGGGTTTGGAGGTTAGGTTTTCGAGAGGAGGGAGGGGGAACGACCGTCGGAGGTCAAGGGTGGTGATGGCGGGAGGCGCGCGGCCTAGGGGGTGGCGACGGTCGGAGGCTCGCCATGGGAGGCTGCAGATGCAGGTTTCGTGGTTTTTGGGGGTTATTTGAAGAACTAGGAGGAGGAGATAGGAAGGAGGGGGTCTGGCGACGTGTGGGGAGACAGGAGGGCGGCGGCGCCTCCGGCGGCGGAGGGCAGGGCTCCTCCGTCCATCGCAAGATAGGCTTTTTTTATTTATCTTCTTTTAGAACTGACGGGGGAGAAAAAAGGGGGTATATTATATATAATATTATTTATTTATTTGATTATTCCACTCCTTAAAGTTGACTTTTATTACGACCCCCAAATGAGATCCAACGACTATCGACCCTAGCTAATTACCCATATTCCGAACACAATGGGATAGGTATCGTAAGCTGATTCGGCTGTTTCGATCAGTTTCCGTTCAAATCAAAATATAAATATGTATATTGAATTTGAACGCACATTTCAATTTATCGGGGCCACATACGGACTCTAAAAATTCTAGAAAAATTATTTCTAGCTTCGTATTGACGATACGGTCCTAACAAAACTAATTTCGTCGAATTCTGAGACCGTTTGAAAAATGGCCATTTTACAGTCGATTAAAATCCACTGAAATTGGTCAAACACGTTTTCCTTTGCCACGCCCACATATTGATTCAAAAAATTACGAATTTTGGAATCTAGCAATAACTTGACATCACGGATCCAACAAAAGTGGTTTCGTCGAAAACCGAGATCGTTTGCAAAATTCCCATTTCTAAGGGCTCAAAATTCCATAGCGACTATTCTGAATTTTCAACTGGACGTATCTTTTTATCCCCACTATGAAATTTCAATTTTTCGGATTCGTTGGAAAGATATTCTCAAACAGATTCAAATATTTTTGGTTTCACTAAAATCCGGTTTATTTTGAATCCGGTACATTCATTTGAAATTTGAAATCGCATTATCGAACTACCGCGCCATTTTCAATTCCTTTTATAATTTAAAATAAATATTTATATTCTAAAGACGATTCGAATAAATATATACGTTCTAATTTTATTCAAAATAAATTTCTCGTCGTTATTATTTAAAATAATTCATTTTAAATAATCAAAATTCGCTAAAATTGCCAAAATAAAATTTTTAAATTGGCTCGGATTTCCGGGTTATTACACCTTTTGATTCGTCACTAGAGAACATAAAAATGTTATGTTAGCTAAAAATATCATTTTATTGAAATTGTCATATTTAACAAATTAGAATTATTAAATTATAATTATTAGGTTTAATAAGTTAAAATTGTTAAATTGTGTTAACGATAAAATTTACAATTTTTATCGTATATGTGAAAGGATTAAAAATATTCATTTTGTCAATATAATTTAGTTGAACAAAAACATTCATTTTTGTCAATGAGTATAGTTGAAATAAAAACATTCATTTTCGTAAAATTAGAATTGTTGAACAAAATATACACTTTTGTCAAATTATAATAGTTCAAACCAATTTGTCACTTTTGTCAAATTATAATAGTTGAAACCAATTTGTTACTTTTGTCAAATTATCATAGTTGAAACCAATTTGTCGCTTTTGTCAAATTATCAAAGTTGAAACAAATTTGTCGCTTTTGTAAAAATATAATGGTTAGAACAAAATTACATTTTTGTTAATTAGAATTGAGTTAGAACAAAAATTATATTTTGTCAAATAGATTTGTGCTAAACAATAATATCGTTTTTGGTTAAGTAGAAATTGTAAACAAATAAAATTATCATTTTTATTTGTTAACTAAAAATAGAAATCATAAAAAAATAAAATTATCATTTTTATTTGTTAGGTTGAATAAAAAAATGTAAACAAAACAAACATATCACTTTTATTTGTTTTGTTGAATTAGAATTGTCGACAAAACAAACATATCACTTTTATATGTTTTGTTGAATTAGGATTGTCGACAAAACAAACATGTCACTTTTATGTGTTTTGTTGAATTAGAATTATCAACAAAACAAACATATCACTTTTATTTGCTTTGTTGAATTAGAATTGTTGACAAAACAAAGTTATCATTTTTATTGTTTTGCTGAAATAGATTTGTTGACAAAACAAAGTCATCATCTTTATTGTTTTGTTGAAATAGATTAGTTTAATCAAAACATACATTTTTGTCAAAATATTCATTTTTGTCAAAATAGATTAGCTGAATCAAAATATATATTTTTGTCAAGATATTCACTTTTGTCAAAATAGATTAGTTGAATCAAAATACACATTTTTGTCAAAATGAACATTTTTGGCGAAATAGATTAGTTGAACCAAAATATTCATTTTTGTCAAAATATAATAATTGAAACAAAAACTACATTTTGTTAAATATGATGGTTGAAAACAAAAATTACATTTTTGTTAATTAGATTTGAAATAAAAAAAATCACATTTTTGTTAAATAAAAGAGTTAAAACACAAATACCATTTTGTTACATAGGTTTGTGTCAAAACACAAATAGCATTTTTGTTTAATACATTTGTGTTCCAACAAAAATATTCATTTTGTTAAATTAGAATTGTTAACAATATGAAATATCATAAATGTTCATTTTGTTAAATTAGAATTGTTAACAATATGAAATTGTCACTTTTTATTCATTTTGTTAAACTAGAATTTTCAACATAAATGTAATCATCACTTTTATTCATTTTGTTAAACTAGAATTGTTCACAAAAATGAAACTATCACTTGTAATCGTTTTGTTGAAATAGAATTGTCAACAAAAATGAAAAATATCATTTTAATCGTTTTGTTGAAATAGAATTGTCAACAAAATGAATGAATCACTTTTTAATCATTTTGTTAAAATAGAATTGTCAACAAAATGAATGAATCACTTTTTAACCATTTTGTTGAAATAGAATTGTCAACAAAAATGAATGTATCACTTTTTTATGCATTTTTTTGAAATAGAATTTGTATGCAAATTATAGTATAATTTTTATTGTCAATATACACATTAGAATTTGTGTATATATTGAAGTGACATTTTTATTGTCAATATACACATTAGAATTTGTGTATATATTGAAGTGATATTTTTATTGTCAATATGCACATTAAAATTTGTGTATATATTAAAGAGACATTTCTATTGCAAATATACACATTAGAATCTGTGTATAAATTAAAAAGACATTTATACTGTCGGAATATATATTAGAGATTGTATGCAAATTAAAATAAACATTTTTATGTGTGTCGTCTCACACATTGAAACTGTAAACAAATAAAAATATTTCTTTTTATTTGTTAAAGTATAAAATAGAAATTGCATACAAATAATGAAATTAAAAATTATCTTTTTATTAGCCATTATCAAAGATGTTATGTAAATAAAATACATATTTATTTGACATTATGAACATTTAGATGTGCTATGTTAATAAAAATTCTTTTATTTGGCATGTTAAATATGTTAGTGGAATCGTCGATTGATTTATATTTATATACAATTTTTTATACATAAATATAAATTGAAATTAAACGAATCGCGCACGGTAGTCTGCGTTTCAAAATCGTAACTTTCAACGATTATACTGAAAGATCCGACCGTAGGATTTTCCCAAAACTGAAACCATTAGGTCCGCTTCGGGATGATCTTTCCAACAATATAAAATTCGTTAAAATCTAACGGTCAGGTTTCGAGAAATGTGTTATTCAAATTTGGGTAAAAACAGCGCCAAGGTCGCCTATTGACCCGAAGTGTCGTTAAATTAAATTAGGCTATTTTTATATAAATAAAAATAGCGATAAATTGTTATAAAACAATATTAACGACATGAAATGATTTTAAATTATATATATGCCAGAATTATTTGAAAAGACTGAGTTCAATCTCATTTCAAATAATTATATGACGATTTAAAGTCGAAGACATTGAAGACGGTGATTAAAGACCGGCGATCTTCACATCGATTGGATGACTACTGATGCCCTGGACTGATTTGCTCCTAGGAAAGGGTTACAGTAGTAGTTGTCCGGATGTACTTGTTGATTGTCTGGATTAGCGAGCATCTCTCTTCCGTATTGGACATACAGGACAAGGAATAAGGTGTCTCCGGTTTCATTCAGACCAAGAACGGACTTGTAAATGGATGTGTGTCTGACATTAGATTTCATTCCATGTAAATCGATTCCTATTTAATATATATCTGTTGGTGGCGGAGAATTTATTCTCTTGAATAACACCCTTCTCTGTGACGCACGAGCTCAAAGGTTATGTAGTGGTAGTTATTGATCGCATGGCGTGGATTGTCAATGTGGCATGCCAAGATGCAAATGATCAAGGCTTTTGTTGAAAAGCAGGGCCTTGTGGTTGATGATCAAAGCACAGCCTATTTAGGCGTAGCTTTGTGTATAGCGTTACTTCACGAGCCTCACACCCCGGTATGAGTCAAAAACGGGACAAGGGAACGCAGGGAGTGCACATTTTTCTTTCTAGCTAGAAGTGGTGTCAGCATTTACAAGCCCTGGCATTTTTACTTATGTGGATGATGGATTACGAGGCCTCGGTTATTTGGTCGATAGTGACCATTTTATATGTTCAATAGGACCGAGAAGCGTGTGTTCAGGCATAACTAATCCACTAAAGTATTTGTATACCGGCCCTGCAGGATCCAAGGGTTCGCCAACGTCCGAATCTAGAGACATTGCTAGAGTGTCTCGAACCGGTAAGGAGATCGTTCCTAGCCTTGACTCATGATGGAAATCCAACTTCCAATACGACACCATGCGGTTTTGATTGTAGAACTAGTATGGCGACATAGTAGGATGGGGTACTATGCCGTCTATGATTGATACATTATGATTGAAATTGTTTTTGAAACATATATACACTAATAATAATATCAAATCCGTTCTTATCGTATCAAGCATTTTTTGCCGTTATAAGGTAAAACTCTATCCTCCAGTTCGCATTGCATTATGTGATGGGACTTGAGTCTTATAATGGTTTCATTTTTCTAAAAGCATTGCATTGTTTAACGATTTACTTTATTTAAATTATGCACTGGCAGTCCAATGGAGTAAACCCGTTTCGCGTTTACGGCATGGTCTTGTGATTAGCCTTTTTGTTAGATTAGTTAAGTAAGATTTCTCATACCAGTCCCATGACTGACCCGTAATTTGTTTCACTTTGCAAACTCGGGTGCCCTCTTTTCCACATGGGCAGTCGAGTAGCATATTTTGCAAATAAATTGAGCAGGATCCTGGATTGAAGCTTAACGTTGTGTCCAGAGCATTGATAGACTTCCGCTATATCAGATTATTGATTCCGCTGCATTGTATTACAATTACTATAAAATTATCTTCCGCTGTATTATATTCAATGTACTCTGATATTCTATACTCTGATATTATGTACTCTGATGTAACATTAATGTAATGTTTATAAAAGTCTTCTGTTATTTGTTCTGATGTGTTGTATGCCCAAAGTTAGCGTATTCGGGTTTTGAACGGTCTTGGTCGATTTTACGATCGATTAGGTCCGAGCGAAATCTGAGTCGTTACATGCGTGGTCCGGTGAATTACCTAACTTTAAAATAAACCTTAAAAACAACTATTTTGAGTTCTCACAACAGTCCCATGACTAACTTAGAGTTTATTGTTACCACACCTAAACTCTGGGTGCCTATAATTTTTACACGGGCAGCCTAGTAGTTTGGTTCGCAGATTTAGCCTTGGAGTTAGTTGGAGCAGGATTATGGTTTTTGTGACGACCCCAAACTCCCGCGTAATGAAAGTAAGGAAGATCGTATGGAATATAACATAACTAGAACAATAACAGATCTCAGAGTATAGCAGAACATATAAATCATTGCAGCGGAAAGAAATGTCATCACAAACATCATCACTGAAACATCAGAGTATGCAGCACAGAATTACACTTAACAAAATAGATGTCTGAAAGAAAAGAAATAGAGTCTCAATCTCTCAAATTACATCAAATCTAAATACTGTCTCAAAGTCTTAAGCAGGAAGTAAAAGATAAAAAGAAAGTTTCTTCAGCATCTCCATCAGCAAGCTTCCATCCAGCGAATGTCCAAGCCTAACCTGTCACTTGGCTGCCCGTGTAGAAGAGGGCACCTGAGTTTGCAAAAGGTGAAACAAACTACGAGTCAGTCATGGGACTAGTATGAGATATCTTAATTAACTAACGGGTTTGACAATCATGAGGACCACGCCGCTATCGCGGAACGGGTTTACTCCATGGGATTATCAGTGCAATAAATAAAGTATAACGTTAAATAACGCAATGCTTTTTAGAAAAATGAAACCATTATAAGACCCAAGTCCCATCACATAATGCAACGCAAACCGGAGGATAGGGTTTTACCTTATAATGGTCAAAAGATGATAAATACGCAAAATACGATATTATCATTAGTGTGTATATGTTTAAAAAAAAAATATTTCAACAATAATATTAATCCTAGACGGCATAGCTACCATCTACTATGTCGCCATACTAGTTATACAATCAAAACCGCAAGGTACGTATTGGTAATTGGATTTCCATCATAAGTCAAGGCTAGGGAGGAACTCCTAACCGATTCGAGACACTCTAGCAATGTCTCAGGATTCGGACGCTGGCGAACCCTTGGATACAGCAGGGCCGGTCCACAAATACTTTAGTGGATTAGTTATGCATGAACACACGTTCCCCGATCCTATTAGACCTACAAATTGGCCGAGGGAGACCGATAAGAATAAACCGAGGCCTCGCAAAAATTCCATCAACCACATAAGCAAATGTCGGGCCGTGTTAAAGCCCAACACCACTCCTAGCTAGAAAGAAACGTGTGCACTCCCTGCGTTCCCATCTCCCATTTTAGACTCAACCGGTGTGTGAGGCTCGTGAAGTCACGATATACACAAAGCTATGCCTAAAGAGACTGTGCTTTGATCATCAACCACAAGGCCTGCTTTTCAACAAAGCCTTGATCATTTTCATCTTAGCGTGTCCCATTGACAATTCATGCCATGAAATTAACATCTATCAATACACAACCTCTAAGGGTGTTGAGCGAGAAAATAAATTCTCTTGCCACCAACGGTTGTATACCAACAGAAATCAATTTTCATGGTGTAAAATTCAACGTCAGACATGCATCCATTTACAAGTCCGTTCTGGGTCTGAACGGAACCGGAGAAACCTAAGAGGCTCTCATATATCCGAACAATCAGCGCATACGTTCGGACGATTACCACTGAAGTCCCTTCAGGGTAGCTACTCCTATCGAGGACCTTGGTAGCAATACATCCGTTCGATGTGGAGACCGTCGGTCTTCAACACCGTCTTCGTCTCTTCATCGACGTGTAATTATTTGAAATGAGTAGAACTCAGACTTTTCAAATAATTATCGAATAATTATCATTTAAATCATCTCATATCATTAATATTAATCTTTAATGATTTAACGCTATTTTTATTTATATATATATATATATATATGAAAATATAGTTCAAATTAATTAAACGACGCTTCGGGTCAGAGGGTGGCCCTGGCGCTGTTTTTCAATAAATTTGATTTACAAATATCTTGAAATCTAACCGTTGGATTTTGACAAAATTTATCTCATTGGAAATATCTTCCCAAAGTGGTCCTAACGGCTCTAGTTTTGGGAAAATCCGACGGTCGGATCTCTCGGTATAATCGTTTAAAGTCACGATTGTCGAAATGCGAACTGCCATGCTCGACTCGTTATAATTCTATTTATATTTATAAATATACATTTTCAAGCGCTTTCACTCACATGAATATCACACCAATAAAGGCAATGAATAATGCCAATCACAACTTAAGTTTATCTCGTCTATTAAAATGTGTTTTATTTCATGCACCAATTTTTATAGTAATTGACTATAAATTTATATTTTAGTTTGTTCATAAATTCTAACGTTTAAATATTGATTTCAACCTGCTTATTCCTACTAGGTGTAAGTTCCTTCACAACGAATAAAACGAATATTTTTGTCCATTTTATTTCAAGGAGTAAATTTGTTGATTTCCTTCTGATGTACAAAAATGAATATTTTTGTTCAATTCATTTTTATGAGTAAAATGAGAATTTCTTTCTTACGCTTTTAATGTCACATCAAAAATGTAATTTTCATTTTATTTTTATAAGTAAACATATTTTTAGACTAAATATGATTCTTTTACTATTCTTTAAAATTTACATAGAAATGTAAATTTTTTCTCTCATTTTATGTTTGCATTAGTGAATGCAAATAAAACGTATTTTTTTCTTTTCATGATTTATTTGTGTTTAAAGAACGCGAATAAAAATGTAGCTTTTAATTTCTAAATCTTATTTACATCTAGGAATGTAAATAAGAGAGCGTCTTTTATTTTCTGTTTATTTACACCAAGGAATGTAAATAAACACATAAAAATATAATCTTTTTCTTTCTCTAAGTTGTCCCCATTTAAATTTTGCTACAAAATGTAACTTTAATTTCTACTTTGTTTGCATCTAAAATTGAAAACAAAAAAACATATTTCTTTATTTCTAATTTGTTTGCAACTAAATCGCAAACAAAAACATATCCTTTTTCTTGTTTTTGTTTGCATTATAGAATGTAAACATAAATTAAAATCGTCTCTTCCCTCTTACACGTAGCGTTTGCATTTGAATGCAAACACGAAAATGTAAAAAAAAAAAAAAAAAAAAAAAAAAAAAAAAATGTAGCGTTGGCATTTGCATGTAAACATAAAAATGTAAATTATATTTTAAAGTAGCGTTTGCATTTGTATGCAAACACAAAAATGTAAATTATATTTTAAAGTAGCGTTTGCATTTGTATGCAAACACAAAAATGTAAATTATATTTTAAAGTAGCGTTTGCATTTGTATGCAAACACAAAAATGTAAATTATATTTTAAAGTAGCATTTGCATTTGTATGCAAACACAAAAATGTAAATTATATTTTTCTCTACATTACATTTGCATTACGGGGTGTAATAAAATGAGATTCTATTTTCTACATTTTGTTTGCATCGAAGAATGCAACAAAAATGAAATTATATTCTTCATGTAAAATTTGTGTTTGAAAGCACACATAAAAATGTCTTTAATTTTCTATTGAATATTAGTGTTTTAAAGCATAATAAAAAAATGTCACTCAATGTTCCACGTAATATTTGTGTTTTGCAGCACAAATAAAAATGTTAATCAATGTACGACGTATATTTTTGCGTTAGAGACACAAATAAAATATAATTCAGTATACGATGTTTGCATTTGTGTATAAGGACACAAATAAAATGTATTTCAATGGCGGGGCATGTATTTGTGTTTTAAAGCATGAATATATATATATATATATATATATATATATATATTAATGACGGTGCATGTATTTGTATTTAAAGACACAAATAAATGTAATTTAATGACGGTGCATGTATATGTGTTTTAAAGACACAAATAAATATAATTTAATGACCAATGCATATATTTGTGTTTAAAAGACACAAATAAATATAATTTAATGACCAATGCATATATTTGTGTTTAAAAGACACAAATAAATATAATTTAATGACCAATGCATATATTTGTGTTTAAAAGACACAAATAGATATAATTTAATGCTCTATATAATCTTTGTGTTTAGAAACACAAATAAAAATAATATTTTATTTTCTATGTAGATATTTGCGTTAAAACATAAATAAAAAGAACTTTTATTTATATGAAAATATTTGTGTTAAAACACAAAATAAAAATAGACATTTCTTTTGCATGTTACTACTTGTGTTGAAACATAAAATAAAAATAAACTTTCCCCTTCTATGTAGCATCAAATCAATTTAAATAAAAAGTAAAATTTTATTTTCTATTATGAATCAAATCCATCTAAATAAAAAGAAAATTTTATTTTCTTTTTCAAATCGAGTATATTCAAATAAAAGGAAATTTTATTTTCCATATTGAATCACATCTATTCAAGTAAAAAGGAAATTTTATTTTCCCTTTTTCTCTGTTTTCCCTTTTTGTATGTAGATCTATAATTTCTCTCTTTTCTCTTTTTTTCTTTTTTCATCATATAAACGGATGTTGAATTGATTATATAACTCAATTCAATAAAATCAAACATACGATTGTAATGTTCAAATACACACAACAATGACCATGGTAAATCATAACACCCAACAGACAATCATCATAACACATCCATACAAATCAGATCTGAAACGAATATTATAGATAAAAATAAATTAATTAACCAATTAATTTAAAATAAAAATAAAAAATCTCACAGTCGTTGAGAAATTTGCTCAAAATTCAAGTTGTTCTGAATTGCTCTATTTCAGTCCAGAAGCGCAGATCTGCTCAATACGATCACAACGTTGCTGAAATCATCGAATTTCGAATTGAAACGAATTAATTATGATCAAAACAAGTTATAAAATAAATTAGATTAATTAATTAGTGAAGTCATTAAGGAATTAACCTCTCTTCCTCCTTCAATTAAATTGGCCGTGACTTTTCAGAATTGTTCAAAACTTTGACTTCAGTTTTCAGGAGGTAGGAAGGTCGGTTTGAGGCGTGGTTTGTTGGAGGTGGTCGGGCTTGGAAGGGGCTACGTGCGCCTAGCACGGGGGACGGTGCGGCGGCACCAGGTGGGGTCGGCGGCGGTTGAAAGGTGCGGGCTTCGGGGGGCGCGGTTCTCTGAAACCGGGGCACGAGAGGAGGTGAAACTTGTCTAGATATGAAGAGGAAGGAGAATCCTAGAGGAAACTCCAAAGGAGCATAGGGTAATTGTTTGTGTGGAGAGAGAATTTGGAGGGGGGAGGATTAAAGAGGGGGGCGGCTGAAATGGGATTGGGGAAGATGAATACGACGGGCTACAGGGATTTAAATAATATTATAATTAGGGTTAGATTTAATTATTTAATTAATCCAATAAAAGTCCATTTACCCGCTTGCTCGGATTTCAGCCCAGAGACTGTGTTTCCTAGCTAATAACCCCTAGTCCGAATCCATCTAGCTATGTCCCGCAGGCCCAAGAGGTCATCTCAGCCCTCGTTTTTCGAATTTAAAATTAATTCTTTTATTATTTAATTCTGACATAATAAAAAATCCACCGGTGCCACATACGGACTCCGAAAAATCCAAAAAATATATTTTTGGCTATGTTTTGACGATATGAATCCAACAAAATTATTTTCGTCGAATTCTGAGACTGTTCGAAAAATGGCTATTTTCCAGTCGTTCAATTTTGATTGTATTTGACCAAACACAGTTTCTTTTGCCACGCTCACATACTAAATCTGAAAATTCTAAAAATTGAAACCTAGCAATAATTTGACATTCCGGTTCCAACAAAAGTGGTTTCGTCGAAAACAGAGGTCGTTTGAAAATTGACTATTTTCACGATTTCTAATATTATTTAAAATTAAAAATTTTTAAATTCAGGCTCATTTTCTAACCAATTTATTTAAAATAAAATTTTTAAATTGGTTCGGATTTTCCGGGTTGTTACAGTTTTAGCAGGAGCTATTATGTCTTCGAACATTCGCATTCTTCCTCTGAGTTTAGTATCTTTTCCGCTATGTAACCGATGTACTCTGATGTACCTCTTGTAACTCTGATATATTATTATTTTAATGATAATGGAAAAGTTCTTTTTATTTTGTGCAAATGTGTAAGTGCCCCTAACAATCATCGACATGGGAAGGAAACAACTCCAGTTAAAGTAATTTGTATATTTATATGGGTTTTAACTACTTAAACCATGATATATTAATTTCAAAAAAAAAATGAAACTTATTTGATTTAAAAGATATGTATATGTTTAAAATATTCTATTTGTATACTTCTTCAAAGTTTAATATATCTTGAGTAACTATTTTAACCGTCTCTATTTTGAAGTTAGTCTATGTCTATATATAAAGTTAGTTTATGACAAATGTATTATTTTCAAATATTTATTTAATTAAATTAGGAATTATTTCATTCCAGACTCGAATATAATTAATCCGTATTGAGTGAATACAACGAGTTTGAAATATTGTTAATCTTGACCCTCGATTATAAATGATTATTTGAATGTATATAAACGATCATTACTAAATTTAGAAAGAATTTAGATATATATATGATGGAAAGAACTAAATTCGAAATGTGTATTCCATATGAAGCGTTGGTTATTTGGAAAGATTGGAATTGGAATGTAATTCCCGAAAACCGTTCCAAATAACCATACGACGAAATAAATGAAGACATATAAGTGGCGATTGAAGGACGTGGTTTTTCACATTGAAAGGGTTGCCTGCTGATTTGTTTCTTTATTGAATAGCTACAGTAGGGAGATGACCCTATTACCGGAGTGGTAGAAAGCCCGATTGTACTTGGAGAACTTTCTGATTGCAAGGGCCTTCGCACTCAAACTTGAGTCGTGGAATAAGGCGCCTTCGGCTTCGTTCGAACCCGTAACGAACTCGTATGGATGTGTGTTTGACACTGTATCTTATAGTATATTAAATGATTATTACCGATCATATCTCTGTTGGTGATGGAAATTTATTCCCTTAGCTAAAAGTTATATTGTTAGTGATTATCAGTTGCAACTAGAAAATGACAGTGTGCCATGCGAAGTGCTATAATTGATGAAATGATCAAAGCATGGCTTAGTGTAAGAGGGTAGCTTTGTGGTACAAAACCTCGCGAACCTCACAACCCTAAATGATGGGAAACTGGCGGTTAGATTGTATACATATACATAATCTCTAGTGAAATTTGAAAGCTGCGGTGATAGATCTACCTCGAAACCTGAGGGAATAAAGTATATATGGTGTCCGATGTCTAGATGTTAACCGGGTTATATACTTTCGCGCTATGTATTCGGAGTCCGTTGCCAGGACGTTATCCGGGAGATACTTAGCTTCGTGTCCTCGTTTGATCCTTCGTGCCAGGAACCATCTTGTTGGAAATCCAATAACCAATATGAGCCTCTCGCTTTGTTTGTAAACTATTTATGTGAGCATAGTCACTATGCTCGCTAGATTCATAAATTTATTTGCAAATTGTTTTAAAGTGTTATTGATAGTAATAATACACACCATCGACATATATCATGGATTTGGCATTATAAGGATAAAACTCGTCCATGACTGCGCTTGCATTTGGTTTGGTGTGTTCGGGGCAAGCCTTATAATAGTCTCATTTTTCAAAACTCATGTACGACTTACGCACTGGTAATCATAGGAGTAAACCCGTTCTGTATTATACGGCGTGGTCCTATAATTTACCTTAATATAAAGTAAATGTAAGTGTTCTCACCCTATTTTCCGGTTTAGGTCTATAGGGTATGACATATATTGAACAAAATAGCAGAACTTTTCATTGCATAATAAAATATTACATCAGAGTTACAGGGAATATCAGAGTTACAACATAAATAGGGGAAGAAAAGTAAATATACTCTCAATAGAAAGAGCAGGAAGCTCCAAAATCTAGCATGAACTCCAACTCAGAAAGCGCTCTGAATCTTTCTCCAACGCTCTATAACTGTCAAACTAAACTACTAGCTGCCCACTGATTTTTCACATGGGCAGCTAGTAGTTTAGTTTGCCAGTTATAGAGTGTTGGAACAAGATTCCGAGTGATTTCTAAGTTGGATTTCACGCTAGATTTTGGAGCTTCCTGCTTCCTCTGCTGAGAGTATATTTACTTTTCTTCCCCTGTTAATGTTGTAACTCTGATACACCCTGTAACTCTGATGTAATAGTGTATTATGCAATGAAAAGTTCTGCTATTTTGTTAAATAAATATTCAAAGATTCTCGGTCTTCACTTATCAATTTCCAATTCTTCAAATTCTTTATGACGTCGAATTATTACTTGGAATGGTTTTCGAAAATATATTCGATCCTGGACTTTCCAAGTAATAAGCGCATTTCTTAAACTATGGCTATGAATTACATGAGTTTTCAATTCAAACCTCCTTCCAAATCATTATCGATTCAGTTATAATCAAGGTTGGAATATGAATATATACATATACATATATATATATATATATATATTTATATTTATATATATGCCCGCGTGAAAATATGGGCACCCATTTTTTTATATTATTTATTTTATTATTTATTTTTTTAATTTATTTTAGTTACTGAATTTCAATCCGATCCGAGTCAACTTCAGTACCGATTCAGCTCGCGTCTCATCGCATCTCGTTTCTCAAGCCGGGTATCCTCAAATTTTTAACTTTGTCATGTTTCAATTTTTCCAAGTTCTTCTTTTTTCAATGTTCGCTGCAAAACCCGTTCTTTGGTACTCGTCTTTGATTTTTCAACAAAATCTCCTTTTCCCGAAATAGTTTACTGGAAGATTTCAAAACAATTGGAAAACCATTTCATTATTCACTTTTATTTCCGTTGAAAATTCTGGACGCTAGACGATTGATTTCAATCTTGGTTTTGCTCGACACACAGCCTAGAAGGGTATACATATTACCATATCTTGGATGTAGAATTTGCTATGGGACCTCGCAATGTGCCACCTGACTGTTGCCATTTCTCTTTTATATGCTTGAGTCCAAACATACATACTAGCGCCTAGAGATGCCTGATCAATGCATGTCTAAAGTTTGCAAGGACGACGATGGACTTGTTACGCTTCGAGTCATCGTATATATTTGAAGTTTTGAAAGCGATTTTGGTTTTGAAATCCCGAAGTGAAGTATGATTCTATATAAAAAGAAATGTATAATACTTCAAATGGTTTGGAATGAAAAGGGATTCAAAGTTCGGAGAAATCATTTTGAAGCTTTAAAATGATTTGGAATTTACGATTTTGGATGTAGTAACTTATATAGTATTTTAATTTAACTTAATCAATTCATTCATTTACTTAACTTATCATATCATTTAAACTATTATATTTTGCATTTTTACCTATGATTTATTCTTTTCAAGCCTTAATACCAACTGTAACGACCAGGCATTTTGCCCGCCTCAAGTCGGTAATTAAACCAACTTGAAACGTTCAAAATGATAGATTGTTATTTGGCTTACACGATTTAAACGGAATTAATACAGAATCACAGTGTACAATAATTGCAGCAGAATAAAATTTCTCATAAATGTCAAAGTTTTACAAAATTTACAACGGAAGATAAATAATTTGTACATAATTTTTATTCTTAGCAGTTTCTCTTGACAATTGGCATACACATAATTTAATCAATTCGTTCCTTTTTGTTTGCTTAAATACATATGGCGATGGTTTCACTCACCACTCTATAGGTTTCCTTATCTTTCATCTTGAATCTATGCTGGATTTCATCTTCGATTATTATGTACTTAAATATATTAACGAATGATAACTAGTAGCCGATAGACAAAATGAAGACGTTAAACCATTGAGAAAATATGAAATGTATGTTAATTCGATTGTAACCCGGACCGTCGTCTCCTTGATTTGCTGCAAGATGTAATTATATGTTGCCTTGAGCCTTGTGTGCCACTTTGAACTTCATTATGCTATGATCTTCATTACCCATCATGATAGTTGACCGTTTTATACATGGATTTGTACCTGCTATTGTTTTCTCTACTTGAACCCTTAAATGTGGGCCTGCTCTAATGTAGGCAGAAAAATGATCCTGCATAGGCTAACATTTTATCCATTTAAAGTTGTTTTCACTTCCTTTGCACAAGTTAGTTACCAAACTTTGGAAGTTTGCCAATTAATATTGAAGGGTTCTGTTGAAAATTTTCGAACACATTATTGTCATGTCATTTTGCCACTCTCACTGCACCCGTTCTATTGCTGATACATGCAAACATTCCGACCTTGTTTGTTTTTCTTTTATATTAAAGCTTTGCACGAAGTTTGCATGCCTCACTTCCTGAGGGAGCGGTGAACAAAATAAGAGAAAACAACGGTGATAAAGGACGCATGTAGAAATCAAGGACCCATATGATGTTATTAATTGAAACCTGAGGGAATAAAGTATATACAATGTCCGATGTCCGGATGTTATCTGGGATATATACTCTTGCGCTATGTATTCGATGTCCGTTATATGGATATTAACCAGGCGATACTTAGATTTGTGTCCTCCATTGATCTTTCGTGTCAGGAATCATCATGTTGGAAACCCAATCTCCAATACGAACCCATGTGATTTTGATTATATACCTATATGTCAATATAACCAATTGGGGTTATGGGGGCTATGATTCCATATTTACTTGCAAAATGATTTTTCGACACTATGTACTAATGATAATATCAAAAGAGGATTTTAGTATTAAAGCATTTTTGGTTATCATAAGACAAAACTCGCTCGTCTGGTGTGCGTTTGCATTGTGTGATATGGGAAGAGCTTATGATAACTTCATTTTCCAAAATCATTGCGATTTTCTATGCATGGGAATTCACATGGAATAAACCCGTTCCGCATTAGCGGCGTGGCCCAGTGAATTATCCTAACTTTAAAATGAACCAGAAATAATAACTGTTTGAATTCTCACACCAATCCCACGACTGACCTGGAGTTTATTGTTCCTTTACCTAAACTCTGGGTGCCCATATTTTGCAGGGCAGCTAGTAGTTTAGTTTGCAGGCTTAGATTCAGAGTAACGACCTAGGTTTTTAATCGTTCAAATCGACAATAATCCACACATGTCGACCCAAACTAACCTCCAACCCAGGTAATTATTGGGAAAAATAAAAGAAAGGAAAGAAGAAGAAAGAACAATACCCGAATCTCATAGCGGAAGAGGACAACATATAATAAATAATTAACAGTTCAAAAGCAGTTTAAATATATACATGAGACTATAATATACAATGATGATCAGAGTTACACAAATATATACAATGATATACAGCTTTGATTCCACTGCATTGTATATATCTGTGTAACTCTGATCATCATTCTATATTATAGTCTCATGTATATATTTTAACTGCTTTTGAACTGTTAATTATTTATTATATGTTGTCCTCTTCCGCTGTGAGATTCGGGTATTGTTCTTTCTTCTTCTTTCCTTTCTTTTATTTTTCCTAATAATTACCTGGGTTGGAGGTTAGTTTGGGTTGACATGTGTGGACTATTGTCGATTTTGAACAGTTAAAAATCTAGGTCGTTACAACGTGGTATCAGAGCATGACAATATCGGCTCTGGTCTCTTTAACAACCAAATGTTTACGTTTTTCACATCGTTCGGTTCTTTTACTTTTCACAACGGTTCACTTCATATCAAAATATCATGTTTGCTTCAAACTCAGTTTGTATTCAAAATAGAATATAATTTCACATCAAAATATCGCAGTCGTTCCAAAACCGATTTATATCACAAAGTAGAAGATTTTTCCATATCAGTATATTATAATCATATAATATTTCAAAATTGAAGTATATTCACCTGAAAAGTGTTTCTAAAAATTTTAGTAACATTTTATTACTGTTTCGAATTGACCATTTTGGTGTTGTGTGGGCTTTGTTTATCGCACACCGCGTAGGTCGCAAGCTTTGAGTTAAGGTAGGTTGAGCTTGCATGGAAATGGGTTAAGTAATGACTTACTGAGCCGGGTTACGCCCAAGTTGAGAGTGATTAAAGAGTGAGATATCTTGAAAAGGAGCAGGGGCATAGCTTGGTGAGAGGTAGTTCGATGGAGGCTGAATGCACAAATCTACTCGAAGGCGAAGAATGTCATGTTGAGCGTATTGTTGAATTCGTTGTGTCAATACGATGTTCTAGTGGATTTGGTCAACAAGATTTCATTGAGTTTCGCCCCAACTTTCTTACACTTTCATCGAGCTGGGATCGATTAACGAGTGGGTCGAGGTTAGGTGCATTATAAGTGTTCGATTTGGTCGGAGCTTCATCAATTCGAGGCTGAGAAGGTAATTCCAAACCATGATGCTATTTCCTTTATTCGCCAAGCCTAAAAAAATTTAAGTAACATTCCAAGTCTCGGTGTTTGCGTAGAAAGAAAGATGATGTTTTCGATTCCTCAATAGAACCAACGGAAAGTCGACCGTAGGTGCACGCCTGTTGCTTGCTCCCCAACCTGGCACGCCAAAGTGTTGATGCTGAAAAGTGGTCATCAATGCCCGTAATTTCCATGTGAGTAAAATAAACATCCAGTAGTGGAAAATAAGTGTAAAAGCCCGCATTTTTACGTATTGGAAGATCGTAAAATATTTTTATTTTATTCTTTGTGGGTTGGAACATTCTCATCTTTTGATATGTTGCTTTTGAGGATGTGAGACATGTCCATAATTTTTACCAATTTTGTTTGTGACCATTTTGCCCTTGTTAGTCTTGTATAGTGAATAACTTTTGACTTAGGTCGAATCAGAGGGTGAAACCTGTGCCATTGGAAAGGGATTGATGATTGCCTTTCCATAGAGTGATTACATTAAAGATTTGGATCGGCGGCTTGGGAGAAATCGTTGTTTTAAGGTTTTTCAGTTGGTTGTTCAGGTTTGGAGAGCCTAATGGGCTGAATTGGGGATGCCTATTAGTGGGCTGGTGGAATCCTATAAATAGGGGGTGAGAGTGGAGGGAAAAGGTTTACTTTCCCATTCTCTCATTTGGAGGCATTGATCTCCTACCTCCTCTAACACCTTTCCACCATTAAAAATCCAAATCCAAGGAGGGAAATCATAGATCTACACCATTGGAGGCTAGATTTATATCAATTAAAGCAAGAGTTCATCGGATCAAAGTGATTAGTGCGAGGTGCTTGCTGTCCGGATTCCTATTTCATTGATTTTAGCTTGTTTTGGCAAATCGATGAGTGATTTACATCTCTCACATGAATGCAATGAAGTATATAAGTGTTTGTGCATGTTTCTCATCAAATTCAAGTGTTTTACCATGATTTACACCATTATATGTCTATTTTCATATGCATCACCCTATGATCTAATTTAGCAAGTTTTGCCCGTTAATTTCATGTCATTTCACATGTTTATGTTAGTTAGATCTCTCATTTTGATCATATGATCAATTTAATGGTTTTCGGTGATATTTACATCATTTTTGTGGTAATCGTCATATTCATGTTGTTAGTAATGTTATGACATGTTTATGATTGTGTTTGATTATTTTGGTTGAGTCGGTTTCGTCGGATTCGTCGTTTGGTGAAGTTTTTGTCGAAATCGGAGTAGAATTGGAGATGTGCAGGAAGTGGATTGGGTCGGCCATAAGTGGGTCGGGTTGGTCATAAATCTTGTCCTGGAGAATAAGTCAGAACGGGTCGGTCGGAATGAAGGACTGGTCGGGTCGAGCTATGTCTGGTCGGATCGGTCCATTCAAGATGGGTCGGGTCGGTCTAGAAGTTGAGGTGATGAAATGCCAGGTCGGGTCGGTTATGTTGTGCAACCGGATCGGGTCAGTTGTGTTGGTGATCGGATTGGGTTAGTCGTATTGCTGATCGGATCGAGTTATTCATGTTGGTGATAGGATCGGGTCGGTCATATCCCAGGGTGGGGTGAGCTGGATTGGGTCCGTCGTGGGGTGCAATTGGGTCGGATCGAGCTAAACTGATCGGATCGTCCTATATCCTGATCGGTTATGTTTTCAACAGCGCTTCTTAATGCCGTGGTTGATAGTGATGATGCTATGGTTTTTTTCCAATAGGGTCATTTTCTAAAAAAGTACGTTTTTCGAGTACGATTTATATTTGAAGGAAAGAGCTTGAAAATATATATTTTTTGGGGGTAACCCCACGAACCCTAGCCGCAGCGCAGTGATGTAATTGGCTCGGTAATGTTGTAACTTCGAGAAGAATTCAAATGGGAATATTCGAAGTGTTGGAAGGTTTTCATTGCTTGGTATAGAACAGCGAATGAGGTGACAACTCAAAGGTCGTGAGTTGGTGGATAATGGTTGCTCGAGAAGGTTGCTTGAGCTATGAAACGTCGTCAAAGGTTGGATGACTAGAGATGCAAAGGCCTAGAAGTAATCGTTGTCATAAGTTCTAGCAGGCTCAAAGCAGGGGTACAATGGGGGCGCCCGAAAGACCGGAAGGCTGCTGGTCGAGTACCTTGGGTATCGTTGAAAGGCCTAGTTGTCAAGGTTGGAAATATAAAGTTTATGCTAGAACCGGGGTTACCATTAGCCCTTGACATGTGGTAAGGTTGGTCGTTATACGATTAACGATGGTTTCAAGCAGGATTGGCGGTGATAGCCAGAGTCGGTCATGGACACTACACCAAAACAGTCAATTTGACACACCAGGATTCAGAGATTTGATACGGCTTCTTAAAGCCGTATCAAATTTGATAAGGCTTATACCCGTATCAAATTTTATTTGCTACACCTTAACCAATCCGCGTCTTCCCAATCTTGAAAATCTGACTGTAGATCATTATTGTTTCGGATCGTTTCTTTTGGTATGTCAGTAGCACGTACCAAATCAGCCTCATCTTTTCCCCCACTGAAATTTCGTTTGACACCAACCCAAAAAAAATTGGTCGCTTCTTTTTTAATTATCTCGATTCCGCCTCCTTTCCTATCTCCCCCTTCTCGATGAAAACCCTAGCCACACTCCAATTGTGTGAAGAGAAATCGCGGCTCTTACTTTTATCACCTCGCGTCATAGCTTCTCTGTAAGAAGACTAGACCTCCACTCCAATTGGCCTTTAATTTCAATTTGAAGACTGTTGCACGCTGTAGCTCAGAGGTAATAATAAATTACTGATTTTAATGATAATATCTCAAAATTTCGGTTGATGGCTATTCTCACATTATGTGAAATGTTGCCTTTAACATTCGATAATGTAGGCCAGAAACACCCAGTCAAGGCTGTGTTTGTTGGCTTGGCTTTCATGTTGGTGAGGTGAATTTTATTTACTTTGCATTATGAATTTTTTATCCCAATTTCATATTTTTGATTTTAACGATGTGGGCTATGGAAATTCTTTTTTATGTTATTTTTTTGGCTAGCTTGTATTTTCTGGAAAGTAGCGTGTCAAAGGAGATGAGAGTAAAAAAAATAAAGATTTAGGTATCAATGTAATAGTGGTTTGTACATATTGGATAAGTATAGAAAATATACAAAAAAAAAATTATATCTAAACATAAGTAAGATATTTTATATTAGAATATCAATGGCATATTTGTCCAATCTCCAGCACAATATATTGATAGGGAAACAAATTGGGCACTTGCACCAACTTGCAATGCTTGAAATTTCATTAAGTATAATTGACCTTATTTACACTAGTCGTAACTGTTAATCTCCTATTTATCCGAGTGTTCCACCATTTAATCATCCTTGACTATATATTGAGTTGTTTAGTATAAACATGAACAACCTTCTCACTAGTGCTAGTCTCTTTTAGCTGGATTTTGCATATATAATCAACAAACCTAAAAATCAGTAGGTAGTAGCAAGTAAACAAATAAACATATTCTAATTTTTTGTTTGAAAGGATTGGAAACTAAGCTTTAATCATTAGTTCCTAATGATGGCCATTACAAATAGTAATTCTCTAGAGTAAGAGCATGCAGAGAGATGATCATTTGTGGGTTCATTTGTTCACTTGTTAGGATAGATTACAAAAGCAAAGTTTTTATTGAATCTTATATGGTTAAATTGTTCATTTAGAAATTGGTATGTGCAAGGTAACTCCCTTTATACCATTAATTTAAAATTCTATTTACATAATTGGAGAGGGTTCTGAAACAACACTATAGCCTGCCTCTTCGTTCTCTATTGTTCTATCTATTGTCAACCTTTTTCTTACATTCAATAGTCACATAGTTCTGAAGCAAATAATTATATTGTTCTGAATCAAAATTACATATACCTACCGAGTTGATATTAAGTTACTTAACATATCATTCTTCAGTCTATGCTCATATATGCATATGCTTCTAATCTGTTTGCTTTGGATTTATCATAAGAAGAAGTATATGGGTATAATATTGAAGAGATCATGCTCTATTAAACCTCTCACATGAATGCTCTATTAATATCAATTCTTTTACACATAGAAAGTACATTACTTGTTTTGTGCTCCATTAACTTGTTATAATTCTAACGAAGCATTTGTTTTGTAATTCATTGAAACAAAATAATAATGATTAATGCCTCAAACATTTGTTACAATAAATGAATGAATTTAATTGATACCATCTATTTACTTGTAACTTCTTGTTAATTTACAGAGAAACATATCCATGAATATGTTCTCTTTGGCACATCAATCACAGGAAAAAAAATCTGTACTTTATTGTATAATGCAGGCAACTAGCAATTCAAGATAGATCTTCTTACATTATTTTTCATTTAAAGAAAGTAATGCATGCTTACATGCGCAACTAATCATACTAATTACATACACTAATCATACACATCTACTAATCATCCTAAATCATTGAAGTTCAGTGGAGGCTTAGGGAATGCACATGGCTATGGGTGTCGGGAGGTGTTCGGCTGTTGCAGGTTATGGATGGTTATGGCCGGAGGTAAAAGAGGGCTGTTATATTTGTGAATGAACTCACCATTGAAAGCAGGTTAAGCTTTATATTTGTGAATGAACTAGATAATCAGTTAGCTGTTGTTATATGCTATATTGATTACTTGCTAATTTCTATTTTTCCATTAACAGAATGAATCAATGTCTGGAATCATGATTCGGATGGCTACGGTGCTTGAAGCAATCAATGATAAGCTCCTCCCTGTCGCCATCAGGTTATGCTACGACCGACGCTTTGCATTAGGTGCTCATTTCTCCTCTGCTGTTTTTTACTTAAGCAGTATTTCTTCGAAGATGGTCACAGTCGCCAATAAAATTTCTCCTACCGTATAACCAATTTTGCTTCATCTCCGTTCTTCTTCTTAATTCGTACCCTTTCGTTGTTCTGTCATCCTACTCACTGACCACTCGCCTTTTCCCCTTCTTGCATCTCCGTAATATATGGAATTTTCCAGCAAACGAGGTGTTCTCCATCCTTTTGTTGCCTTTTATTGATGCCACATGGAAAGAACACCTACAAATCATTTTACTAATCCTCAGTGGCACCAAATTTGTCCATTTTCCGAACTAATGCACAATCCTATGCCAGCATTTCAAGATAAGTTTCTTAAGCACGCATTTACGAGTTTTCTGGACTAAGGTAAGAATTGGGATTCATTTCACGACAATTGGTGATATAGTTTTTTGCATAGGGTTTTAATATGTTGTTAGTTTTTGGGCACCCATATAAAGCATAAATATTCATGGATTGAAGAAGGTACCCATATACTTTTCCAGTTTTTTCCCCTCATATTTACTTTATTTGATGTTCAGTGGCGTCTAATGCACTGTTATAGTGTATAATTTACCCATTTCAAAGTGCTAATTCACAACTATTTTGTGGTTTTCTGTCGAATGAATCTAACTACAAAATGAACCACCAGGATATCCACTCCAAATTGATGTCATCATTAAACTAGCTCTAGAGGTCATTACTGCTTTAATAAAAAATAAATCCATCCTTTAATAAGCAAAATCCTCTTGTAATTTACATTCTTTATCCTTTGTCATTATTGTTGTTGCTTAATGGTGGGAAATAATAACGTTGACGGAATGCCTTATGTGCTAATATTGACTGAATGTAATTTATTTATAACTGATACTTTAATTGTCCATAGAAAGCCAATAATTTTCTAATGTATGTTTTATTTTATAAATCGATGTATCTCAGTAATTCTCATTTTATACCACTTGGCCTCATTGTTGGTGTTTAAATCTGAACTTAATTGCATCTGAACTTAATTCTCATTCTATACCATTTGGCCTCATTGTTGGTGTTTAAATCTGAACTTATTTTATAAATCTAATGTATTTTTTTTTTTGAAATTATGTCTGAACTTAATTGCACATTTTGATGGTTTGGTATGTGAAATATCCTTCTAAAAGGCATGTCTTAAATTACACCTCTGTTTTCATTTTTTTCTGAAATTAAATCTGAATTTAATCACATGTTTATTGTTTGCTGTTTAAGGAACACATCATACGGCCTTTTCTACTTAGTTTGAGTATATGTATTTAGAACCCAATGCATTCATCTTATTCTCATTTTTGAAAGGTTGTACTGAGATACATGCTAATTAGACATCTCGTGCTTTCAGGACCGGAGACTTCTTTGCTGCAAAAGAAGCATCATTACCTAATCAGGGTGGCAATGCACAGCAATGCATTTCATAACATGAGCAGGTTTGATAATTTTCTACTAATAAATTCATCTTGTTGTATTTGTATATAATTCCTTTTAGTACCGATGTTTTCATACTATAATGTTGTAGACAAATGCTCATTGTAAGGTTTTGCAAACAAATTATGTAAGCTGAGTTTATGAATGCCTAGTTTTGTTACAATATTGTGTGAAGATGAAAGCATAACTGATGTATGCCAACAAATTATGAATTTATTTTTTATTTTTTTTATTTTTTAAATTTGATACGACCATTAGCCGTAACAATTATCAATTTGATACGACTTTAGACCGTATCAAATTATCAATTTGATACGTCTAGTGGCCATATCAAATGTATGCATTTAATAAGGCATAAGGCCGTATCAAATACATGAATTTGATACGGCCTTATGCCGTATCAAATTGACAAAGACACCATTTTTTGATATGGCCTAGAGCACTGTCAAATCGATTTAGATACGACCATGAGCACTGCCTAATTGGCATTTCTGGTGTAGTGGGATGATTGGTTGTTTTGTTTGTACCGTCTCATGTTGGTTGTCCTACGTCAAAGGAGATGTTCCTTGGGTGCTTGTCTGATATTGGTTTATGCCTTTGGGGCTTGTGCTTGGGGATATTAAATTCGATTCGGATGGTTTACATGATATACTTATAATTTGGATGTTATGAGTGTTTTGCCATGATTGAATGGATGTTATGGTTTCCAGGGATGAATGGTTGAATGGTTTAAAGTAAAGGATACCACTGTCCAATGTGGGGAAGATGGGTTAAGTTCTTCTCTGATGTTGTGGGTAGATTAGTATGATTATCTATCCCTTCTCACATACTTTATTGTTGAAGTTTGTTAGCTGCTTTATCGCTCACTAAGACTGTTGTTTGACTCAAGGTTTTATGTCTCCTCTTATTACTTTGGGTTGTTCATCCGATTGTTGGATGGGCAGACTAAGTAGCAGGTGACATGTGATAGCTTAAGTGAGGACGGTGTTGTTGTTCGAAGGCGAGCAGGAGCCTGGTGTACTATCTTTACTTCTATCTAGTATTTTTTTCCGCTGTGTGCTATTTCTATGAGTATTGTAGTAAGGCAAATTGTTCAAACACTACTGTTGCTATCCACGTATAAGGAAAATACTTTCTAATTGTCATGAAAGTTTAGTGTTTTCTGCTTCACTATCACTACCTGTTGTATATATTCTATTATATTTTATCCTTGCGCTGTGAGTTTACGACAGGTTTCGTTTATCTACCATACCTTGATGATCGTCCATAGCTTCCTGACACACCTTTCAGCACATTATTCCTCTTGTATAGTGCGGGGGTTGTGGGCAGTCGTCACATTTGGTAGTGGAAAATAAGTAAGTACCGATGTAATGTATAGGGGGAAAGCGCAAGTAAATGATTACATATAGTTCATAGTGGTTTGACTCGTCGGAGCCTATGCCCAATTTGAATGGTTTTGCTCGATACAAGTTACGATATTAGATCGGAACATGTTCGAGTATACATGAATTTTGATGACTTCTAGTACATTGTTGAGTAATTTACGAGTGCTTATGCTTGGTGGAAGAGGAAGATTCTTCTTCGTGATCTGAATGTTTGGAAGTGGAAGTAGGAAGATTCGAATATCCAAGAACCCCAAGCTTAGTCGAGTATTGATGACGCGATTACGAAGTCTTCATGTTGTGAGTATGGCCATAGTTGCAAGGGGGACTGAAGATGATTTCTTTGTCTTTTTATCAGATGCCAAAACAGCCGAAAATGGTTTAATATCCAAAAGTGTACTCAAATGTTCAATAACATGTTCATGTATCAAAAAATATGCTTCTTCTCTTTCTTTGATTATGGAAGGTGTTATGGAGGCTTTGAGAAGGTTACCTTTTTCTTAGCCAGCCATTAGAGCTTGGTAGAGAGCCTGAAGCAACCCTTTTCACATTGTAAATGAGGGGGTATCTATAGTAATGGGTTGGTAATGGAGTAGGTGAAAAGTAGGTGGGACCAGCAGAAATTTGTATACCATGTTCCTCCTTCAGTAAATTTCGTATCCCCCTAGGGATGCGAAATCACATCCCAGAGGGATGCGAAATAGCGCGTCCGGAAGGATGCGAGATCGCATCCCGTTGGTGGGATATGAATTCGCATTCCATATGGGGATGCGAGACCACATCCCGCTGGTGTGATGCAAATTTGTATCCCATTGGTGGGATACGAATTCGCATCCTGTGTGTGGATGCAAGACCGCACCCGGTGGATGTAAAGGGATGTGAACTTGCATCCGATGAAGGCATGCGAATTCGTATCCCATGAGAGATGTGAATCAGCATCCCATAGGGGAATGCAAGATCCATGTTGCCTTGGTCTTCGGGGAGCTATGATGTCGAACGATGAGCTGATGGCGAGGCCAGAGGATGATCCCGCGACATTGGCTCGACGTCGAGTGGTTTGGTCGATTTAGATTGAATATCTTTATTCATGTCCGGACGGACTCTGGATTCATCGGTTGTGGTTCCATGCTGTGATCCGCAGGATGGGACGAGTCGGGTGGTCCTTAATTCTTCTTAGGAACCGGTCCAAACGGTCGGTTAACACTTCCCCCCAAAGGATGTCTTGTAATAGCATGACGTGCTTTGAGATGAGCCAGATACTCTTGTCGATCATAGAAATCTTCGAGCTGCTCATAGTGACTTCTCACTTCCTCTTGTAGGGATTTGGTGATGATATACGGAGTTCCAGTGCTGTTGAGAATCTTGGTCTCTCGGACTGGAATCTTATGATGTCGTTTAGGTGAACTCTTATTTCCCATTGACTTAAGAAGACAAACTTCAGACGTCGACTCCCATTTACATCTGGACGTAAATGAGTCATTATTGACACGGATAGTCGCACACACTCACACACTTGCATGTGGTTTCGTGTGATACGACTGGGATTTGAAATAAGTAACACAATAGATAAGTACGTTGATGGCTTACGATTGCGCGAGTTGGTTCCCGAAAACGATATCGAATTGCGAACTCGAGCGCTTAACATACATTTTGAGTTGTTTGAAGTGTATAAACATATGATTGGTTAGTGAATCGAATTGGCCTCGGCAGTTATTGTTTCAAAAATGTGTGCGCATAGTCATAGTTGGAGTCATGGGTTACGAGTTTCACGAGATAAGAAATTGTTTCCCGGTTCTCTCATTTTTTTTTATCAGATTCAAGAAAATTTCATATCTCTAATAGGATCCGAATTTTTGCATCTTGGTGGGATGCAAAGTCGCATCCCCGTGGGATACAAAATCATCATATCCCGAGGAGATGCGCGTTTTCACATCCTTTTAGGATGCAAAATCGCATCTTGATGGATACACGAGTTTCTACCTACTAGCCCCTCCCCTCCACCTTCACATAAAGAGCCTTCCTCTCCTCAATCTAAACATTTCAACTCCCCTAGTGATAGAACGGAAATCGAAGCCCCTCTAAACTCGTTTGGCCCCATAGACTTAGCTTGAGTTTCCCGCCATCATTAGATCGATCAAGGTGGGTTACATGCTGATTTTTTCCATGGTTTGGTGGTAAGGAGCGTTTGCCCTCGCCATGGAAATGGTTTGAGAGAGGACAGGGCAACTCCCGGTCTGGAGGGAGGTGAATTGTCAGGGAGTTGGAGTGGAATGATGGGTGGTTCTCGCATTCCAAGTGTGGGTTTGCTGAAGGGGCTAGATTTTTGGAGGGGAGTAGAAAGAGGAAGGGGAGACAGGCATGAAAGAAGAAGAGCCGATGCTAGAGACTAAGGAGCTTCGCATCCCAAGGCCAATGTGGAGATACGAGAATTTTAGTATCCCGGAGAGATACGTTTTTAGAGCGGCTAGGTTGTGCGAAAACTATCGAACCACGGGATACGAAAAATACATCTACCAAGTTGCGAAATTTTCTGTATCCCTCACGACAGCTCTTGCGTTAGCACGGGATACGAAGTTCGTGCCATATGGCATGGGATACGATATCTTCCATGAGCAAGGGGATATGAACTTTTTGCATTTGACATGGGATACGAAATATCATGGTCCTATGGCAGTGTCGCATTCCACTATTCCTAACAAGAGTTCGAATCCCAGGAGACTCGCCGGTGGGTTCACGACGTTACGTGGTTGGACCAGACTTATGATTGAACGCTTTGACTATTAATGTCTTTACGCTCGAACAAGAACTGATAATTCTGGACTGCACATAGGGTTAGAGCATAAACTCAAACCATGGATAGATGATTGAGTTATCGGTCTTTGAGTTTCATTAACGACTTCAACCAGGACATTGTGATGACTCGATGCGAGTCTAACGACATCATCGATGACAAATATGATTATAGTTTTTAGAAACTAGTAATCGCTGCCACGTTCCGAGTTCTTCTATCATAATCACATTTGCACCTCACCACACTGCACATTTTACGTTAGTTCACACCAACACGAGGAGTACACAGTTTTCAATGTGGTTTTCAACGCGACTATGTTGTAAGTTTAGTTCAAAATGACAAGGAGAAGTTCCAGATAGCTACAAGGCTTGGAAGCCGAGCCTGTAGAAACATCTTTGAGTCCTGACGAATCTTCCAACCATTCAAGCTTGTTAATGAGTGGTAATGGGAAATACAGAACCGTCACTCTATCTCAATAAGTGGGTCTGTCCAGCACCCAAAGGGTCTTCGCACCCAGGTGTAGACATAGACGAGCCAGTAGTTGAAGGCGAAGCGGGGATTGTTGTAGAGGGGCCGAATGATGGAGTGGATGGTGGTTGTAACCAAGAAGGTGTTCTCTTAGCACCGGACATGGTGGGAAATACACCAATTCTTGAGAATCCCCCAGATTCGGTAGCTTCGTGGATAGATCAAGCCTCGTTGCGGCAAATCTACACGAAGTATGGAATACCTTAGAGCGATATTAGAGCTCCTAGAGGAGAATACATGGCGCATGCTCCCCAGAGGGATACATTGCCTGAAATAGGCATATGTGTATCGTTGGATACGTACCCCCTCGTGTGCGTACATTAGGGATATTCTATACTTCTTTCGATAAGCGCCAACGCAACTTCATCCAAACACGTATGCTCTCCTGCTTGGTACCTACATTCTGTATGTTGAATGGTTGCGGATTAAACCGTCGGAGAAGATATCAGATACCACTATTCCCTGAAGAAGAGAAGCACTATGTAACCTTCCTTAGTGTACATGGAAGCGCAGCACACTTGTCACTTGATCCTGGAGGCATGGAACAAGCTTAACTATTTTAAAGCTGATTGGTTCTTTGTTCGTTGCCCGCTAGGATTTGCAAGATGGTGTATCTCTGGCAGTGAGTACTTGTAGATTTATCATATTACCTGAGTTAATTGTGTCGTAAGCTCAAAGCTTACTTGAGGTTTTATGTGGTAGGGATTCCACATATCTCAAAGAGTGGAGAGCATTGGCAACGAGTTCTGGATTTGAGGGACATTCCTAGTGAGTATCGCTTTTTCCCGATAATTGTGTCAGATCGTCTTCTACACTTATTGTATTCGCTTCTAGAGGGTCGCTCGATAGGTCAACCGGAATATAATGGAGCGGTAGTAGTGGAGGAAGCTGAGGGTGAAGCTACTTCTCTGGACCTGTAGGAGGAAATGGCCTGTATCATACCTTCTGGCATGCCCCTGGTTGAAGAGGAAGTTACAAAGGCTCAAGGGGATTTTGGCGGTGAAGAGGAATGAACTAGAGAGAATGACTCACAACCCACCCCTGTTCCTTCTCCGATTGGAGAGGCAAGATAGTGAGAGGTTATTTAACCAAGTTCTCTAGTTACGACATCTGCGACCGTCGCATCGTTGGAGGTTGTGGACCGGTTCAAGGATCTGGATAAAGTCCCATTGAGATACCGTCCTTTGGATTGAGCAGAGCAGACGCTGAGAGTTTGTTACTGAGTGCTAGGAAATTATGCCCTTTAGCAAGGAAAAAACGAGTTCATAGGGGAACACATAAGACACGTATGCTCACAAGCATTGCATAGCACAACACTTGGTTCACATATGTAGGACGCTCGATTCTGACTCGAAGTTGGTTTCTTGTAGGTACCATGTTCGCGAAAGCGATAAAGACCATGGCTGGGGAGGTTCTTGAGGGTAGAAGAAGGGTTCCATGACTAACTTCTATATGAGCATTAGACTATGCAAAAGAAAAAGGCACTATAATGCAGAAGTAGCAGGTACCATCAAGAACCATCTCCGTGCCCAGATCCCTTATCAACAGGTGGAAAACTATCGGATGCAAGGAGAGGAGAAGGATTATGGACAACGAGGCAGGCGACTGTGATTTCCTCAGCTTATGCACTAAGTACCACGCTGGTGGCAATGGCCGTTAGTAGGAGAGGAGCCGACGATGTGGGTCAAGGAAATGGTGGAAGGGATGCGAGAGGTCGGGGTCTGAAATTTCCTGATATGTCAGAGATTCCTCGGCTGGAGCCTGAGAGAGAAAGACGATATTGAAACAATAGTTTCCCCATTTCAACTTTGAAGAATTGGTTTGGTTACCGAACCTTAGCCCGATTCCTCGCCCCTACGACGAAGATGTGTGGAAACAAGTGCATGTTGCGTACTACCAATACCATGAAATGCACAGATGCGTGAGGCACCTGTCATAACTAATAGTGAAGAAGAATATCGAGATCCTGATCTTGAAAGAAGATATTAAAATAGAATAGGAGAGCCTCGCGAACAGTGTGAAGGAGATGGGTAAGACTCGACTCCGAGTTGCACTTGTTTCTACGTATTCGAGTAGTGCTTTTATGTGTTAACCCTTTGTTGTCGAAACAGCTGCGATGAAGCTAGAATTAAAGGAGACGAAAGCAGCAATGGAAGTTGCTATCAAGCAATACAAAGATACGTTGGCCTCTTCATCGACTCGGGCCATCAATCTGGAAAAGGAAAAGATCCCTGGAGGAAGAGATAGCCAAGTTGCGGGAAGATAATGCGACGATGCAGCAGCTAAGGGCGAAGAAATAGGCATTGGCCGAGGAAAACAACAGTCTCCGAAAGGAGGACGAAGAATCCCATCGCTACATGAAGGAGAATGTAGAATTAGGAAGATGCTGGACAGGAGGAATGCCGAGTATGAGCTAGCTATGAAGGATAAGGAGGTGGCGGAAGCTTCCAATAAAGAGGTGCTCAGTCAAGTGGATAGCATCAGAACCGAGCACCAAGATGAACAAGAAGAGCTAAAGCGACAAGCCAGAGAGTCCCAAAAAGAGGTTGAGATGGACATGGAGGAGGTGATTTGGGGATTCTATGTCAAATGCCTTAAACATCGCGGAATCTTATGGGTCTACAACTATCCTCGAAACCTGTCGATGACTTGGGAAAAATGGTTGAGGACGGGGCTGCCGCCCCAGGGGCAGAGGATGTGGATGAGACCAAGCTGAGAGACCAGTAATTGACTCAGGACGAGCGTCAGGTGTTGGCGGAAGGGAGGAAGTTTCTCGAGGAGGACGTCGTGGCGGAGGAAGCGGAAAGACGTGTTGCCGAGAGGGGAAAGACCATCATGACCGAGAGGATCATAGTGTCACATTAGGCACTTCTCGAACAATAGAAAGCCATTCCGACTGCTTCCACTGGTGACTCTTTCTTAGAAGCTCCAAATGCCCCTTTGTCGACCATCGAAGGATCGACATCAGGTGGTGCCACGCCATAGGCGACTGAAGGTATATCCATTTACTTAATGAAGATAGAAAGGTGATAGTATGAAATTAAAGTGATCAAGGCTTGTCTCAATATGCAGGTATTACAGGAGAAGGAGCAACAGTCGGTATAGAGACAATGACGATCGTTGTAGCTGAGACAGACGTGGATGCCTACAAGAGGCAGATGGAGGAGGAGCACGGGTTCCTCTTAGGCTTTGATATATAGAGTGGAGGGTTTGGACTGGCCGACCTAGACAAAGTGCTTTCGAAAGGAAAGGATACTATAGTAGAGACACCTAAATTACTGGAGAGACGGAAGCAGTTGGAAAATCCATGCATGAGCTTGTTGAGGAACAGAGAGCCCAATTGCTTACGAAGTCTAAAGAACTTGAGGTAAAAGAGAAAATGAATGAGGAAGCAAGGACCAAAACCCAAATCGAAGCAAGGACAAAGGCCGAAGAGGAAGCCCATGCCAAAGTATAGGACAAAGCTTGAAAGAAAGCTGAGTTAGAGGCCTCGCAGAAGCGAGTCGAGGTTGAGTTAAAGAAGATGAAATTTCTGGAAGCCGCCAAGCTGAAAGCAGGGAATATGTCGACAAGAAGGGCTGAGAGAGAAGCTAAGAAGGCTCAGAAGGAGACAACACAACTTGCAGCCAAAAAGGCCCTTAGCGAAGCCCTCCCTACTCCACTGAAAGCAGTCCTTCTCAAAGACGAAGTCACATACATTACTGAAATACCGAGCGAGGAAGAAGGTGAAGGAAAAGGCCGGACCCTTCCAGTGACTTAGGGAGGAGGCTATGAGGTCAAGCCTTGTTCCTCCATGACTTCACCGAAGGAACAAAAGTCTCGAAGCGGGGAGTCAAAGAGGAAGAGGACGGAAAAAAATGAGAAGAAGGATTGTTGTCCAAGATAAATCCTGAAAAGAAGAAAGGGAAGAAGGGCAGCCCCTCCAAGTAGCTATGTAGATATGTTTGTTTTTGGCAGATCGGTGAAATGTACGAGTACGACCCTTGCGATTTTGGAGGCATGATGTGGTTGTGATGTAGATCATGTCATTTATAAAAACTTGTAATATTCTGGTATGTGAACAAAAGTTTATTATCTTTATCACAAATTTTCCCAAGTGTTCAAGCCCTCTTTACACTTTCCAGTATTGTACTTGTGTAAATTAGCTTGGCATTACACTTATATTCGAGTTTGTTAGAGGAGTGTCAAGACTTTAGGAACTCAAGACGAGTCCGGGGAACACGAGAACTTAAGGCGGGTGCGTGGTGATATGAATCCTTGGTTTTATATCCTGAGGACTTAGCCAACTTCTCATGTTCCTCCAGGAATCGATGATAGTATTATTTTCCCTGATCTTGAGTTCGGGTCTTTACGCTTGGGTTGTATAAGCACTGGTGGAAAGCTTCCAGGACCTAAACTTTTGAAACTGGGTCACCCTCACCGCGAGGTGGAGGTGTTCCTAAGATGGTTGCTCCATTGTTACAGTGAGGATAACACTAGTGTAGGAACTGGTGGGGATCTTCCTCAGGTCCTACGAAGGCTATGCTGGTGTAGGAATCGATAGAGGGCTACTCTCGGTCCCGCGTACTTTCCAGGTCTTCCTCAATTATGAGTTAGCTTAGCAAGTTTGGATCATCACACGATGTCATGTGATAGGATTAGGGTTGACGTCGTACGTAATGCAACTGATGGGTGTACTGTTCGAGAAGCGGAACCGTTGAGGACTGACCACTCGTACATGTTCATACAACATGGATACGTGAGTAAGTTGCCAATCTTGGGGGTCTGACTCGTAATCCAGTCACGTGGTAATCGTGATTCGATCCAGGAGTCGCACTAGTGGTCGGCGATGACTAGGGTTTTAGCTATAAAGCTAAGGTTGTCATCGCGTTCTGGGGGTGCTTATATGTGACAAATCACAGCATATGCGGCATTGTGGACAACTTTTATGGTGCTAGGACTTTGATTTTAGACCATCTTCTTCGCGTGGTGGGTTTTCCCCCAAAAAGTCGCTCCATGGTAGCGGAGAAGACGGCAGTGGCGAGGATGCAGGATTGGTGGAGGACTGGTGCCCCCGGGCATGCCCTCGAATGGGCCTCTGGTAGTGCTTTCCGACGTGCCTCTAATCAGCTGGAGGGTCGCCGGAGCTCAGAGGGAGGAAAACATCTACGATACTACAAATAGAAGGTACCTCTTGGAGAAGAGGGCTTGCTTCCCATCCCCGTGTTGTCTCTAACGATGGAGACAAAGGTGGGAATGAGTCGCAATCTGGTATCTCTGACGGTGACATCAGAGACCACTACATTGTAGAAGACTACTGCGGTACTGCTTCCCCTGGGACAACTCCCGACTGGGTCTTTGGTAGTGCTTCTCGGCGTGCTTCCAGTCAGATGGAGGGTCACTGAAGCTCTAAGGGAGGCAAAATCCTATGGCCCATTGAAGAGGAATTGCCTCTCGGAGAAGGGAGCTCACAATTGTAAGCTAGGATCTTTGATGGCGACCTCCAAATCCACTATGACATGGTAGTTGTAGGCCCAAGCACTCGAGTGTATCTCGTACTTTCTGAGAGCCTTACTCATGCAAGATGACTCAACGTTGCACTTAGTTTTGTGTCGGTAGGAACTCCACTCTCGAGGAACTCGAGTTGTGTGGAGTTAGAGGGATTTGATACCGATAGACCGACTTTAAATATGACTAAGCGTAGGTTGGACATCTAAATCTACTGGTTTTCAGAGTGGTGGTACCAACAAACCACCGCCAGATTACACCTAAGCGTAGGTAGGCCGGGATAAATCCATTGGACTTAATGAATTCATGGAAGCAGTGCTTCGTTAATCCATTTGCGAATCTCGGAAGTTGAGGCCAATGGTAGTATACTTCATAAAAGAAGCTTACTTGATTACAAGTCAATCACAAGCCATTTGGCAGAGTTACAACATTTGAGATTACATAACTTGGAAATGGAGACAACTGAACTGGTACATAAGGTGACCCAAGGAAGATGAGTTGTGAGGCGCGACGATGATGTTCATGTCGCTCACTGCTGTTTCATTCTTGGTGGGTCAAAGAGACAACCTTAAGGGATTTAGTTGTCAGTCGAGATCCTAGCTGGTTGGAATCCGGGAAGAGCGTTGAGTGGCTCGGTAACCCATGCGATGGACCCGGCCGGTATTGGTCAAGCTTGGCCTTGCAAATGAGTTTTCCATGTTGTCTTGCAAGTTGCGATAGTTGTTTGTGTCTTTCCCATGGACGCTGTGGAACTAATAATATTCTGTAGAACCCATTAGTGTGTTCTTTGGACTTTTAGGCCTTAGCGTTTTGTATGGAAGGAGGTTGTAGGTTGCAAGGTATATGTTCTTAGGGGCGTCATTATGAGGAGTATAGTTGCAGAAAGATGGAATTCAAATATGCTTCCTCTTGTTGTTGTGACCACCGCTAACGTTGCCAGTTTGAGCAGGATTGTGTGGAGCAATGGGATTGGAATTGTTGGAGCTCTGGGCTTTGTTTTGAGATGAATTGTTGAAGTGGAAAGGTCGATTTTTTTACGCCAGCCCTTGGTGTAGGAAATAGTTGATTTTCTCATAGAAGGTCTCCAGAGTTTTAGGTTATGCTTGGTTAACCCGTGCACAAAATTCAGAATCAGGGAGTATGACTTCGATGAGTTGTCTAGGATAGCCCGAGGGGTTAAGTCTTCGACACCTTCCAAGGCGTTGTCAAGCCACTAGAGATAGCTTGTTAGAGTTTCGTCGGGGCTCTGATGGATGTGTGTGTTGAACTGATTGATTAAATCTTTGGCCATCTGGGAAAAGGTTGAGATAGTTCTCGGTGGAAACCAGTTGAACGATAGAAGACGCATGTCTTCTAGGAAGATGAGGAAACATTTGCACTTCACGACGTTAATGGCGTGAGCGGAATCCATGTGAGACACGTAGCGATGTACAAATTCTCGAGGGTCGGAACTCCCTAAATTATCTTCTAACTGTGGCATATTGAAATGCGTGGGCCATTCAGTGTTGAGCACGCCTTGAGTGAAAGGGTTATTTCTCGCACTAGTTTCCTAGTCATCGACTATGTGGTCTCAAGATTCTTTGAAGAAGCTGCGAAGTAGGCTGGCAAGAATGGGAGTTCGAATCTCCACTGTATTGTGATGATCGTGATCTGACTCGAGAGTGAGCAGCCTTGGACATCTCTTAGGATTAACATCGTCTTGGTCCAAAGAATCTTTGGCGTTGGTTGTTTGACTTTGCTGAGGCAAGTGAGCGAAAACTTGGACCTGGTTTACCCCACACAGCGTAGGTCGTAAGTTTTGAGTTAAGTAGGTTGAGTTTGCATGGCAACAGGTTGAGCGATGACAAGGGTAAGGCCCAAGTTGAGAGCGATTAAAGAAGGAGATATCTTAAAAAGGAACAAGGCAGAGTTCAGTGAGAGGTAGTTTGACGGACGCTTAATGCCCAAGTCTACTTGAAGGAGGGGAATGTCTCATTGAGCATATTGTTAAAGTCGTTGTGTCAATCCGATGTTCTGGTGGATTTGGTCGACAAGGCTTCATTAAGTCTCGCCCAACTTTTTTGAAGTTTCATCGAGGTGTGCTCGATCAACGAATGCGTCAGGGTTAGGTGCATTAGAAGTGTTCGAGTTGGTCGGAGCTTCAGTGAGTCGTGGATGAGAAGGAAATTCCGAATCAGGATCGATAGTGGAAGGTCCGGCCATGGCGCTCTTTCCTTTGTTCACCATTATCGATAGGCTTGGTCGGTAAGTCCAAGAAAACTTAAATAATGTTTCAAGCCTCGGTGTTTGTGTAGAAAGAAAGACAAGGTTTCGATTCATCGATAGAAGTGATGGAATGTCGGTCGTAGGTGTATGCTTACTCTTTGCTCCCCTATCTGGCATGCCAAAGTGTTGACGTCAAAAAGTGGCCATCGATGCAATTTCCACGTGAGTGAAAATAAACGTCTAGTGGTGGAAAATAAGTAAGTAGCAATGTAATGTATAGGGGATAAGCGCAAATAAACATCACACAGAGTTTATAGTGGTTCATGCCTTCGGAGCCTACGTCCACTTTGAATGGTTTTTATTATTATGCTCTTGACACAAGTTACAACATTGGATCAGAATGTGTTCGAGTATACATGAATTTTGATGACTTCTGGCACATAGTTGAGTAATTTCCGAGTGCTTATGCTTGGTGGAAGAGGAAAATTCTTCTTCGTGATCCGAATAATTTGAAGTGGAAGTAGGATGATTCAGGTGTGTGAGAACCCCAAGCTTAGTAGAGTATGGATGGCACAGTTATGAAGTCTTTATGTTATGAGTATGGCCATAGTGGCCAGGAGGACTAAAGATGATTTCTTTATCTTTTTCCCGGATGTCAAAATAACCCAAAATGATTTAATGTCCAAAAATGTACTCAAATGTTCAATAACATGCTCATGTGTCCAAAATATACTTCTTCTTTCTTGGATAATGGGAGGTGTTAGGGAAGCTTTGAAACGTTATCTTCTGCTTAGGCAGCCATTAGAACTTGGAGAAGAGCTTGAACCAACCATTTTCATGTTGGAAATGAGGGGGTATTTATAGGAGTGGGTTGATAGTGGAGTAGGCGAAAAGTAGGTGGAAGCAGTAGAATTTCGTATCCCGTGTGCCTCCTTCGGTAAATTTGGTATCCCTCAGTTCACATCCGGAGGGATGTGAATTACCACATCTGGAGGGATGCGAAATAGTGTGTCAAGAGGGATGCGAAAATAGCGCACCTGGAGGGATGCGAGATTGCATCCCGCTGGTGGGATGCAAATTCGTATCCCACTGGTGAGATAAGAATTCGCATTCCATGTGGGGATGCGAGACCGCATCCGAAGGGATGTAAGCTCGCATCTCACTGGTGGAATGTGAATTCGTATCCCACTGGTAGGATACGAGTTCGCATCCCGTGTGGGGATGCTAGACCGCATCCAGAGGATGCGAACTCGCATTCCACGACGGGATACAAATTCGTATCTCGTGAGGGATTTGAATCCACATCCCATTGGGTGGATGCAAGATCCATGTTGCCTTGGTCTTCGGAGAGCTATGATGTCGGATGGTGAGCTGATGGCGAGGGAAGAGGCTGATCCCGGGACATTGTCTCCACGTCGAGTGATTTGGTCGAGTCAAATCGAATATCTTTGCTCCTGACCAGACTTGGGCTCTGGATGCCTCGGCTGCGCTTTTGGGCTGTGATACACGCGATAGGCCGAGTCGGATGGTCCTTAATTCTTCTTGGGAACCGGTCCAAAAAGCCGGTTAACACTCCAATGCGGCTCCAACTTCAGATTAGTCCATATGCTTACTGCTCCTTTGCAAATTCATCTCATCTTGTTCGAGTCCTATCTGTATAATAAATCAGTATGAACTAAACTTCTTGTATGTTTGATCGATAAGCACTAGCAACTCTACATGACGAGATTTTTCCTAGTACTAAGTTGCGTACGAACGACGTTTTAACTAAATAAGCAAACAATCATCCATGCAACAATAATGACATAATTATCTAAATTTGCAAACAAACATCCATAATAGTATCCATAAAATACATAAAACCTATCTAAAATGATTAGTGTCGATTCAGTGTCAAAATGGTTAATTTCTAACAATAGTGTCAAATTAGATGCAATAACGTGCAAACTAGTAAAAATGTGAAATTCATGTTCAAACTAGTCAAATCACATTTCAATTATTTTATTTATTATTAATTAGATTAAAATATCTTAGCAAAATATATTTTAAGATTTTAAATCATCTAAAATGTCAACTTTTAATCGTACAAAAAAATTACATTTTAGTGAGGGACATTATCACATACCTTAGCTAAATCAGCCAAAACGTGTGCCGAAACATAGAGCTTGCCAATATGAGTCCACAGGAAGAAACAACATCCAAATCTAACATCGTGCGCAAAAGATATCGTTGTTACAAGTTATTGAATTAAAATAAACAATCAATTAATTAAATAATTAACTTAATTTAATTACAACCTAAATCTTCTTTACCAAAGCTAACACTGCCTGTACAGTAAATCCACCTAGACCAATCGCTTCTCTCCTCCCTTTCTCCGTCTTCGCTCCACGAAACCACGAACCGACTTCACCATTGTGCTTCTCTTCGAACCCACTCTAGCCATGACCAAAATATCAAGCTCAGGCCCCAAGTGGAAAATGCAACATGATGGTTTGACACCCTATTCATGTGACGGGTTTCCCCATGTTGCTCAGGAATCATCATCAAGTGCTAGAGATTGAAAGAAAATTAATACGAATCCGGTTTCGTATTTTTTGGATGAGTATCTTGATTGCTATGAGAAATGCGGCAGTCATGGATTTTGAGAAGAAGATGAATGTTACAAGTGACAGCTAATGACAAATTGGGGTTAATGGGTGCTTAGGTGTATTTATAACATCATTAGGCCCAATTTGTCTCGAATTCTCCATCTAAAACTAACAAACGTTTCGATTTCACACGATCGAATGGTACATCCGATCACTACAGAATTTGATGACGTACAACAACTCACTGTGACGATTTCAAAAATATAAATTTCATCATAATTGTGCTTGAAATGATAATTTTCATGTGCATTTCGATATTGTTTTGCCCTTGAAGCGTCAAATCTTGAAATACAGTAATTTTTATACATTTTCTCCACCTAACAAACTAGCTGAACTCAATGGAAATGGTATCAAGTATTGATTTGACCGTTTATGTAAAATTCCACATTGGAACCGTAAATAATTACAATTAATATTTAAATATTCAACCTTCAAACATACGAGTTGCTACAATTAACAAGCGTTACGATACGTGTTTCGCACGTTATAATGACACATGCTTTGCGCGTGAAGCATGTTTTTAAAAATTGTACATTTTAACACATTAAAAAAAAAAAGATTTGCATAAATTTTTGGTTATGTTTTTATTTGTTGAATCACATTTAATTTGTTTCAATTTTCATTTTGAAATTGCAATATCTAATTTTTGTTGCTAGTTTTAATTTTTATTTGTATTATTAATTAATAAAAAACAATGTTGTAATGAATATTTATTTGCTTGATCCTATATCCAAGTATATTTAGGAAAATACAGTTTGAATTTGTAAAAAATGTTTAATTGGTACATTAAATTTTAAAGCATAGTATAAAGATAAACCCATAAAGGTACATAAGGATATTTTTAGAAGTTCGCAGTCATACCCAAGTTTTGCGCTTTCAAGGTAATTATTAATGATGATATGTTACTAATCGAAACAACAATGAGAAACTCATCTCTTCTTTTATCCTTGCTTTCTTAATACTTTTTTATGGGTAAAATAAAGTAAACATTTGCATGAATTTTGCACTGATCTTTTTTTCAAAACAATCATAAATAAGCAATACACAAAAAATAAACAAATATTTTGTGAAAAAACATTAATGCGTTTTCTTTCTTTTTACAAGGTGTGAATCTAGAAGCAAGTGGATATGTTAAATGCTTTCCTCCCTCATAATTCATTCCAGCACTATTAACGTATGGGATAAATCACTTTGCTAATTTAGGCGATAACTTCTAACCTTGTTAATGGCGAATTCATCATGCATTTGTTGTCCTACAACATCAATTCCATTCTCCCCTATCAAAGCCCTATCCAGAGATACTGAAAATATCCAGTCTTTGAGCTTCTTTTGCTCTTCCAGAAAAAAGTTCCAAAGTTCTATCAGGGCTTCATACTCAAAAGATTATCAGACACAATTGCGTAAGCAAAGAGATGGGATTTGGTCTATTAGGTCAGTTTTGATATAAATTACTTTGACCTTTTATTTTGTCTTATATTTTGTCAAATTATCTAGGAAAAAGTTCATTAGTTTTATGATTGATAGTGCCTAGATTTATAACATAGATGAACTATTATCAATTTGATTGTTCTGGGATGGTTTTTGTAAATAATGAATTGTTGTTGCAGGGAGGATGTACAGATTCCAGCGTCACCAAGTTTTCTAGTAGATACTCAGGGAGGGCAAGGGCCGCCACCTATGGTGCAGGAGAGGTTCATGGCTGTTGTTAGTCAACTATTTCAGCATGTATGGTTTGGTTTGTTCATTCATATTTGATTATTGGATACCTAGCAAAGTTTACTTGTTATGGTGCATTAATTTAAATTATGTTTGTGTTCTCGATTGATTGTAGAGAATAATAAGGTGTGGTGGAGCTGTGGATGATGATATGGCAAATATTATAGTCGGACAGCTTTTGTATCTCGATGCTTTAGATCCTACAAAGGTAGCATCTTTTTTATGTCCATTTGAGGGTAAATTTAGTCTGCTAAGTTTATTTAGCTTATTTGCGTGTATATAATAGTATTATACCATACGGAAATGCTACTTTGCCCGCTTTTCATTATGTCAAAAACTACGGTAGAGACAAGAAAATAGGAGGCCCACCCTTTGAATTACACAAATACCCCCGTGAATTCAATGTTTGCTACCCCTGAATTCCGTATTTACCCATATTTCTTACTTTTTGACAAAAACTTTTTCGGGTATTGTAGCATTTCTCTATACCATAAGAGTCGAGAGAAGTGCTTATTTTATATGTTTTTCTTAATTCAGTACAGCAGCTAAATTGCAGCTATTGAATTTAGGTAACCTCCACATCCTATCAGGGTCAAGGCCCTAAGTTTGTAAATTCGAGCAGTTTTATGATAGTCTATTGCTAGCAATTTTTTATTAGTAAATATATTCCAAGATCATGCAAATTGAGTGTCCTACTACAAAAATCAAGGTAGCTCTTCCATATAACACAATTAGCTGCCTAAAGCGTAGGATATAGCACTATTTTTGGTACTTATGAGCACATAAAAGGCCCTGTTTAACATATTTTTGTTATATGTGGGTTTGATCAAGTATACACTTAAGATTCATCACTGTGTTTTGGAAACAGAGTAATCTGTACGTGGCCTTCCTAATGAATTTAAATGATGCGTTTCTTTTTGGTAAGTTTTATTTTCATTCGCGCCTTCCATTAGTTAATCCACCATTTTACTTTAATAAGTTGATCCACAACTATTTTATAAGTTAATCCACAAGTGAATTAACTTAAAGATTTTATGTTAATCCACAAATCTACCTACCATGCTATTGGAATTATTGAGCTTCAGACATTGATCCTTGCTTTAGCATACATGGAATTCACCATAAAATGTCTTACATAAGACGAGATTTTCTGCTCATCCAAATTTAACTTCCTTTGCTTCTACTGAAGACACTGATTGCTTTTCAACCTGTGCCCTGGAAAGTTCACCTTTAAGGTTGGCCCAATACTTACGTTTTTACAAAATCAATGTGTAAGATGCTGCTAGCAAGCCTAAGAGGAAATACAACACGTGTTATTTTATGTCCAACTATCATAACTAGCATCTATAAAGAACCAATACCTGGTTGGATGAAAGGAACTAGGTATATATACTCAGTATTTTTATTCATTTTTTATCAGGTGTATATAATTACCTGTACTTATATAGACATTTTTTTTCAGTAAATAAAACTAGAAATACCAGCAAAATAGATAATATTATTCTGTTATACTGATTACTGAGTAAAAAATGCGATGTAAAAAAAATTACTCAAAAGATTAACTATCCTGGATTTGTTCACCAGTTGAACACAACAGATATGTATTGTTGATACAGTGATGTTGTACCTTAACTCTTGGACAGCATTTTTTTGCAAATCTCTACACAAATAAAACATAAAATTACAAGACTTGGTTTGATTTCCAAATCACCTTCCTTTCTCCTCCAAATGCCCATATAAGGTTCTTGTCCGAGCTTCCTGTGCACAATGCACTGCCATCTGCCGAAAGACCGAGGCAACTTATTCTGCCTTCATGCGAATTTTGTAGTGATCCTGTGTTCAGGACTGCCTCGGCCATCAGCGTGTCCCATACATAACAATCACCATTGGAATATACAGCAAATAGCAACCTTCCAGAAATATAAAAAGCAATCGATGTAACAATGTGTGTATCATTGTCATTATGACTATTCTGTTGACTGTTAAATTGAAGTTGACGACCTGCCTCGTATCGAACAGCCTACAGGTACGATCATCAGAGCCAGTTCCTGATCTTTTCCCATCTGGAAAGAACTTTTAATGTTAACAGCACCTTCATGTCCATAATATGTTATTAGATGTAGGATTTTAGGAAGAACTATACGAAGCAGAATAGAGAAGAAAAAAAAAACATATTTGACGTTTTTAGATGGATAAACTAATTAAAATTTAAATATTATTAGAAGTCAAATATCCTATTTTATAGGGTGGATTAACTGATTAAAATTGTGTATTAGTATCATGGTTATTATGGCGGTAAGTCGAGTCGAGTCGACAGAGGCCCAACTAGTCGACTAGTGGACTAGTCGATAAATAAATACATATATACGTAATTATACATTTCTATCTAATACATATGCATAAAAATTCAAACAGCAGCAGCTAATTAAATTAAAATATCAGTAGCTAATTTAGAACAGCAGCAGTTTAAAAAAAAAAAAAAACAGCAGCTAATCTAATTAAGAAAAACAGTAGCAGGTAATTAAAAAGCAGCATCTAATTTAATTAAGAAAAACAGTAGCAGGTAATTAAACAGCAGCTAACTAACAGGAAGTTTAAAAAAAAAAAATACGGAAAAGTAAAACACTCGGATACATCTACGCTGTTTTTTTTTGTTCGAATGCAAAAAGCCGCGAACAGGAAGTAAAAAAAAAAAAAGCACCTGACTCAAGTTGCGGCTAAACTGGAGAGAGGAGGCGGCTTCAATGGAGGAGCGGCGGCGGCAGAAGCAGCGGCACGAGATTTTTGGTTAGGGTTTATTCGAACTTCCCTTTTTCCTCAATTCGCTGTGTTGTTTTTGGTTCGAAAGCGTAAGTTGATTTTGATTATCTCTGCTGACTTGTTTATTTATTTTTTATTTTTTTTCTTTGGTTTTGGGCCCAATTTAAAACCAGTCAGTCGAATCGCCTAATCGCCTAGTCAGTTGACTTGCTCCTAGTCGTTCCAGTCGCCCGACATATTAACAAAAACCAAGTTGTGAGTCCCAGTCGCTGACTCAAGACCGGCCTGTCGACTAGCCGCTCGCCGTGATAACACTGATTAGTATAAATTTTACCTTTCTCTTTTCCATCATATCAATCTGGAGGTGGAGCTTCTGTCATTTAGCTCTATTTTACTTTTTTCGTTTAATTCCTGTAAAAGCTGTGCATGGAGACTGTTTTTTATGTCTTCGACTTTGCTTCCAAACACAACATATGGTTGTCTGCTGCTACAAGAGAATTGAAACATCATGTTTACTTGAATTTCATTTGATACTTTTGTTTAAGCCTGATGTCAGGATTTCAAGAAAGACAGTCGAGGCTTGATCGAGCTCTTTTGTATTCTTTCCTTTTGATTAATTTGTATATTTATCTTTTTAATTGAAACAAGCTTTTATTGTTCAATTTAAAGTTTCCATATAGTTGTTAGTAAATCAACCATGAATTTGAACCATCCTGGTATCATCATATTTGTATACCGCATTCATTATTTTATCACTCCTACTAAAATCTGATCTTAAAATGCCCAAATGACTAATGCATGCTGTACCATCTTTTGTGCTTGATAGGATATTGTTATGTATGTTAATTCGCCAGGAGGATCGGTGACAGCTGGTACTTTATTCCTTGCTCCATTCTTCTATGAATAAATATAAACTATGTTATATGCTTTTATCTATAAAGTAGATAAACTTTGATTGTATGTTCTAGGTATGGCAATATTTGACACGATGCGCCACATCAGACCTGATGTGTCCACAGTTTGTGTTGGATTGGCAGCCAGGTAAACACTTCATTAGTTTATGTAAAAAGTTCATCTATATTGCGTAATAAATGCCATGTGGATTGATTAACACATATTACTCACCCCTTCTCCGGAGTTGATTACTAATGAATTTCTCAAGGCTCCATTTATGTTGTCAGTCCGGCCATCTCTTGCCATCTCACCCAATAGTATTTCCCCAAAACCACAAAATTGAAAAGATTAGAATCAGAGGTTACTGTTTTTATATGAAGGGATAAATATCTACTACACAAAAATAAAACACAGTATAACTATAGATCAGTTCAACAAACTAGATATCAGAAGGAAAAAGGTTGAGCAATCAAGATAGGTTTTTTTTTTTTTTCTTCTTCCTTTTTTGTTTTTGTTTGTTTTTTTTTTTTTTTTTTTTTTTTTTTTTTTTTTTTTTTTTTTTTTTTTTTGCCTTTTCTGGTTGGAATAAAAGGTTATTATGTTACATCTTGAATATTAACCTATACTTTAAGCATCAAATATAGGGGCTTATGTGATAATCTTCGATTAAAATGCTTTTACTTTCTTATCTGAAATTTGTACCATATTACTAAACTAATTCTACTTTTTGTTATTTATTTACCTATTTATGATTGCTTTGGGATGAACCAGTATGGGAGCTTTTCTTTTAAGTGCGGGTGCTAAAGGTACAATTATCCTATAACTATAAATAATCTACCTATTCTACTCTGCACTAAATTTTTTGAAAATATGGAAGATATCTCTTTTACATAAATGCAGGGAAAAGATACAGTCTGCCCAACTCCAGGATAATGATTCATCAACCTCTTGGAGGGGCTCAAGGTGGACAAACCGATATTGATATACAAGTACGTTATCAAATATGTGTGTCATGTCTATCATCCTGAAAATATGATGCTTTCCACCTGTAAACTGGGCTGGCTTCAATTTAACTTCCTACAATAGTTTGACAAATATGTTTAGACATATTCATTTCTCATCCCGATTATGCATATGTTGGGCAATATACATGTATGGTTCAAATGCTACTGTGAACACATCAGAATAAATAAAATCATGCTTATTATACTTGGGTGTTCTAGAAGCCATGTTTTCCAAATTCTAACTGCACAAAAGAGAAGTTTTTTATTTTCCTTGGGTAGCAACCAGTATACGATGCAGCCTTTTGCCTCTAAATATTCGTAAACTAACGTTCTTTGTACTAATTCTCATTGGGATAGGCTAATGAAATGTTGCATCACAAGGCAAATTTGAACGGCTATCTAGCGTACCACACAGGCCAAAGTCTGGAGACGATTAATCAGGACACTGATCGCGATTTCTTCATGAGCGCAAAAGAGGCAAAAGAATATGGTTTGATTGATGGTGTGATTATGAACCCTTTTAAGGCGCTTCAACCATTACCATCACCTCCTGAAGAAGACGGTTTGGCCATAGCTGCGAACTAAGATATTCTTCTTTCATGTATTGTTGCCTCAGGGGTATAAATTTCTTCATCCCAGTAAAGCATAATTGAAATTTGTAATTCATCAAGTTGAGACTAAGAAAACTCCATACCAGCATAGCAAATGTATTGTTTTTTGCCTCCTTCAGTGTAGGTCGCTAACACACCCCCCCCCCCCCCCCTCTCTTCCCTCCCCCTTTTTTTTCCCTGCTCGCTTTTATTGAACTTGATCTTAGTTTACTCCACCGCAGTGAAAGTTTTTTAGTATTTGTATTCGCTGATTCGTCCAGGCAAATATATTTCATCCTTTGAAATTAACACGATGGCCCTTTCTCTGAAGCTGTAGAGATAAGAAATGCAGAACAGCTGGTTCAGATGGTTCTCTGAACATGTCGAGATAAGAAATGTAGAGTGTTTATACTTTATACAAACATGCACATACATGTGTGCATGGACATTAGTTTCTATACATGTATATGATTGTTCTCATGTATGTGTATAACTATTATAATACATATCTATTCTTGGATTTTTATATATAATTAACAAAAATCAAATTTGATTTTTTTCTCCTTAAATATGCTGCAAATTTTATTTTATATTTGAAAGGTAAAAATAACTTCTTAACATATTAAGTGGCTGTGCTTCAAATTGAGTATTGTCATAATCATCAAATTAGGGAAAGGATATTAATATACTTTTATTAATGGGAAGGTCCGAACTTATAAATATATTAGGATATGACCAAAACAATATATAGATTATAGGATAGGCCTCTACAGCAAGTTGAGCATCCACACTGATGATTGGTTTTTTGCTACCTATTCTTTAGTGGCACAATAACAACGATGTGCAACTAGTAAACGTTATAGATGCACACATTTGTGTTGTGATGGTCGCCCTATACCTTCTGCACAAAACTAAGAAGTGCGATGTATGATGTGTCAGGCCGATATGAGATGATCATCAGGGTAGAATAATTCGAAAACAGAACATGTTGTATAACTCACAACGCATGAATAAAATATACTAATAAAATATACAGTAGGAAATAGTAATGAAGCACAACAGACCAGATAATCAAATTTCCATGAAACCATAAAATCTTGGGTATAATGCTTCTCGATACATGAATCTTTGATTACAATATGTCTCATTACATCCCTTAGAGTCTCAATAATATCAACATACAATAAAAAAAAAAAAATCATTATTGTAGTAGGTAATAATACTACGTCAGCCTCCTGCTCGTCACCGCACAACAACGTCGGTGCCAAACTTGCTACTCAGTCTGTTCATCAACAACATTGATGAACAGTCCAGGGTAATAAGACGGAAACGTAAATCCTTGAGTCAGACAACAGTCTTAGCGAGCGATAAAATAGTTAGCAACAGTTACACAGAATAATATGAGTATAGGCGGATCGATCCTCCGAGCTACCCGACAACCATTAAGATAACAAGTGAAAACTATCCATCACATGTCATAGCCTTTTTAAACTTCACCCTCAAGTTGAGCCTAAGATCTCGTCGTTAATGTTTGCGGATGACCTCGAAATGACTACCCCCAGTCCTGCTTCTCTTTGTGATGCCCTACACACACAAAAATAGAGAAGAAAACATAAAATCAACCATATCATCCAATGTCCTAACCATCACCGACTACAGTCGTAAATCCATCAGTTATCGAATCTGCATTTCACCTGTCAAAAGTAGGGCTGTCAACGGATACTTTCGGATACGGATAGTGTCATATCCGTATCCGCATCCGAAACCATTTTCGGATATCGGATATCCGTATCCGCGGATACGGACGGATATCGAATAATTATCCGCTCCGCCAACAATCGATAAATCAATGAACATAAATGAACTTTTTTAGCTTAATATTAATCTTTTTCAACCTAATAGATTACTAAAGTGCTAAAAATAAATAAGTATGATGATAATATATAATTTTGAGCAATTAACATGTATTTAGTAGACTTTTAATTTTGCAAATTAATAAATTAGTATATTTAATTATGTTAAAATACACATAATTTAAGCTATAATCAGGAAAAAAAAAGCGGACGGATAATTTTCGGATGCGGATATGCCTATATCCGCATCCGCATCCGCTTTCCCGGATATCGGATATTTATCCGCTTTTCGGATACGGATGCGGACGGATTTCGGATTTTTCGGGTATCCATTGACAGCCCTAGTCAAAAGGGCTAATGGAAAACCCTGGTTCTAGACAAACTACCGTACGCCATCATGACTCGTATGTTTGCCTCCTACCTGAGACAACTAGATCACTCCTACTTGGGTTTGATCCAACGTACACGATCCTACCTGATCCTTGTGGGCGTCCCCACGATACCTCTGCTTCCAGTCTGCTAGAACATCTGATAACTAATGATTCCTTTGTGCATCAAATTTGTCGAGTCTTTCTCCTTGGTGGCATCACTTCTTTAGTCAAGCTGCCTCTTGAACTAATTCCATTATCGTCTTTGGTTAACTCGAACCTGAGTCAGCCCATCATCACACCGTATCGTATAACATCCCACGACCAATTTCACATCAACTTAGCATCGATCGCTCCTGCCTAAGTTCTTAATTGAGGCACCATTCATCTTTGAGTTGCACATCATTGGAAGTCCATTTCAATCCAAATTTCACCAGCAACTTCAGGAAACTACCATCATAACACTCCCCAAAACACGTGCCGATCCGACCTTCCCTCATGGGCCGGTGCCGACCCATGCACTTAGCCAATTTTAGCTAAGTGTCATGCTCCGGTCCTTTGTCACCTCGAGTGCATCCTATTGACCTATTCTCCAATCGTTTCAACATTCGGTTATGAAGCCTTTGTCGGTCCATTCACACCTCGAGAAATCATCCTTTGACTCGGTCCAAACCACCTCCAAATGACTTGGAAATTCATGTACAACATCTGCTCATCGACCTAATGCCACGCCAACATGAGCCAACCGATACGACCCTCGGTTAGGGGTCGGTGCTGACCCCCACGTACTTGGTTATTATGGCACAGAAATTTACGTACTCTGCTTCCTTGTCTTTTAGAGGGTCTCCGCCATGTTTCGTCTGAATCTGATCATCTGAACCTTCAATTTGCTCTGTTCTTCAATTCTATGATTCTACGGCAAACAATTTAACATACAACTCAAGCAATGCAATCAATTCAATCAAAACAAACATCAATCTACACAGCAATGATCATACAATCATGAACAATTTATAATCATAGCATAAACATATCATAAGCATGTGATCTAACATGATTTGGATATAAACATATGAGTAAACATGATTAATTTAATAATTATCCGGTTAATATGATCAAATTAGGTTTTCCTAAGGTTTCTAGGTCTGAGTTAGATATATATGATCAGATTTGGGGTGATTTTAACATGAAACATATGAATATGATCCTAATTTACCCATACAATCCGTAGCTTTCGTGTGAGAGATATCTATCACCGACTAATTTCTAGATTTGATGTAGATTTAATTAGATCAGATCTGGACAGCGCTGAAACCACTTGAATTTGATGCAATATGATGTGATCTAATCCACTTTGATGATGATCTACCCTTCCTTGATGATGATCTATCTTCTAGATGATGATCTATCTTCTAGATGCAATCTACGATAAATTTGACTGAAGAAAATGGAGAAATAGGGTTTTAGGCTGAACCGAAGAATCACACACGCTCAATCTAAAACCTAGAGTGAAGAGTGTAATCCTAATTCTCTTCCCAAGCCCCCTATTTATATCCGTTGGTCGTAGGTCTAATGGGTTTAGCAATTCAGCCCATTAGCTGCTGACCAGTCTGCCTAAACACAAGCTGAAGCGTAAAACAACGACTCCTCCCAAACTACTGAACCAAATCCTTCATGAGACCAATCTACGGAATCGTAAATCACCATTCTAATCCAAAGGAATCGATCTCAGCACCTGATTCGATTCATATCTTATGTTATGGCCCAAACAGTAAACTTAAGGGCAAAATGGTCATATCTGAATTCAGTAAAAATCAAGGACATGTCTCACATCCTCAAGAACAATATATTAAAATCTGATAGTGATTCGACCATTAGGGAATAAAATATAATTATTTTACGATCGGTCGATACGTAAAATACGAGTCGTTACATTCTCCCTCCTTCAGGAATTTTGCCTCCGAATTTCAAAGCAAACACGACATCTCGCATGCCTAACATCCACGAGTAGCCAATCTACCATCCAGTCTAGCATTCAACAACCCATGTAATCAAAATCATATCCTAGCATGCAGAATTCTAATAGCACAAGACACAATGGCATAAGTAAGATACGATATATGGGAAATACCACTCGAAGAGTTTTGGACGGGTCAATTTCATTCTCTCTTTCGTTTTCCACGTGCAATCGTCCTCGTTCTCGCTCCGTTGTACCTTGGCTAGCTGAACAACCTTCCTCCTAAGCTGTTTCGTGTCATTCCCTACGACGCGAAGTGGCTTACAAGGCCTAGTGTTAAACCGTTCTAAAGAACCTTCGACCTAAAGAATGATACACGAATGGATGGGACCAGAGTTGGATCGGGTCGAGATCCATATAGCATGGATCGTACATGATCTGATTGGTTGCAGCAAGAATGGATCGTTTGTATCCATCCCGGTTGAAACACGTTTATGTGAAGCATGGGTCATTGGCTTGCATAAAGCAAGGATCGGGTTAATGTAAGTGAAGGATGGGATCGATATAAAAACATGGATCGTATGCACACATGATGGATCAGGTCGCCTGCATTCATGGACCGGGTCGGTTACAAAAAGATTCAGCCATGATTCACCTAATGGCATATAACAGGGATCAAATTGTTGTGAATAACGTGGATTGGGTCATTGACGTATGGATCGTTGGTATGAATGGATCGTTTGCATGTGTGGAATACTCACGATCCATGCATTAGAAGATATGGATTGGTAGTTTCAGAAAAGGGAGAACAAGACATATATGGATCGCGCGTAGTAATGGATCGTTTGTTAGCATGTCTAGAACGTGAAACATATGGATCGCCAACCGAAGCATATGGATCGCCGGTTAACATTGGATCGTTGGGCAACATTAAACATATGGATCGCCGGCTGATATATGTGGACCGTGTGCTCCATAACATAAGCTCCCAAGCACTGCAGTCTACGCCTATAAATACTAGACCACCTCACATATAAAAAGGATTAGAAATTTCTCCCGTGGAAGCTCTGCCATTATTGATCTCAAGCTTCTCAAACGCCATTCAAGCTTCTCAAGCATCATTCTCTTCCAGAATCTATTGAACTTCTTCACCAAACTCGATCGTCGAGATCAAATCCAATAATCATCGCTATTTATGGGATTCAACTATGATTCTACTCTGAATATTAGAGAATCATTGTAAATCATCGAGAAAAGTTGTAAATCAAGGTCAAACTTGTAACTTGTAATGGAGAAATTGATGAAGTGTGCATTCAAAGTGGACGTAGGCCTAAATAGTGGTTGAACCACTATAAATCATGTTCTCTGCTTTACTTTCTGCTATTTTCTATTGTTAATCTTGCTTTTCTACAATTTAAAGGTGTTTCTACACCTCTCTGGGTGTTAGCGTCATTTTTCGGTGTTAGCGTCATTTTTCGGTGTTAGCATGTTAACGCCCACCGTGGGAATCAACCCACGACCAAAGGGTTAAGAGCCTCCTGCTCTTTTACGATAGATTTGCAATGTCTAAAAGCTAGGTTCATTGAAAGGATTTTTGTGAACATTAGAAAGTTGTCTGACATTATGGCACCTTCGAAGAAGAATAGTTAATCCGCAAGAGTTTCTGAAAATTCGTCGACGATGCTGTCGCCACTCCTCAAAATAACAATCCGACCATTGTTCAAACTCCGGGAGGTGGTGTAATTCGAGGAGAAGTTGATGCTATTGTAGCCGGTTTGAACCAATGAATGGAAACTTCGAATAAGATGTTGATGGATAAATTGGATGCTCTCCTAGCCGCATAGACCAATCTTGCTCCTCGCAGAGTTGACATCGATTTGAAAGAAAATGCACATTCCTCTACTTCAGATCGTTCCAGGGGGAATCGTGATTTCTGCATTGAGGAAGTGGATGATTCAGACAAAGTGTCAACATCAAGACGCAGGAATGGTATTGATATTGAACATTCCAAGGTGAATGCTAATGTGCTTAAGCAATCCCGTCCAACAGAGAATCATTTCGGAGAGCATACTTCTCAAAAAATTACAAGTCCCACCAAAGGGGAACCTCCCGAAGCTGGAGGTACAGGGCCCTAGTTCGTTAATCGTGATTGCTTTCCTAGACAAGCATCCGTGAAAAGGACTAGCGTCCACTCCGTTGAACAACGTAATATTGAGGAGTATATTTTTAGAAATGATTAAGCAGTTAATGAAAGAAAGTTTGGCTAGAAATGAAGATGAAAGAGAGTGAGACTTTGCTCCAAGTAAAACTCCTTTTACTGAAAGGATCCGTCATGCCGAAGGTTGGTTACTCGGACCCGATTTGTTACTGTGTCCCTTGGTCGTAAGTGATGATGGTTCGATCATCATCTTGTTTTTGTTGTCGTCGCCGTATGAGTGTTGGAGCGGACAGCGATGTTTTTTTTAATGAGGTTGAACCTTCTTCCTCGAGGTGGGCCCCTAGCTTCGAAAGAAGAAATTTCCGATGCAGTGTGTCGTGAGTATGTGCGGTTTTGAGCAAGCTGAAGTAGAATGATGATGTTTTGACCTGCTTGAAATTGGCACATAAGGTTGATGTTAATCTTCAACGCCTAGCACGAGAGTTGCATTCTCATATTCCTTATTAAGCGTGTGTATCTGTGCTTGAGTCGCAGGAGCTTCGGGGTTCACAAGTGGAAGGAGATCCGTTTCCAGCGGGTCCTCCACTGCTCGGGGCTGGTGAGAGGTACCAGCGTTAATTGCGGCCAACGGGGTGAGCCTTAGATTTTTCCGTAATTCCGCTTATTGCTGGTGAAAGTCATGATTCTTTTTGGACATACTGCTCAAGACGCTTCTTGCGGATAAGCTTTTCGATTACGTCTTTGAATTAACGGCAATTATTAGTATTGTGCCCGTACATGTATCTACAGTACTTGTCAGTATTCTTCTCCTGAATAGTGGATTCCCCGTTGTATGGCTTCTTGTATTGAAGAGCATTGCACGTTTCCCAGTAGATTGCTTCCAGGTCTTCATTCAGCGAGGTGTAGATCTCGTATGCCCGGTGAGGGCCGGGCATCTTGGTTTCCGTAGGAACTTGGCCATTGTTGCGGCCGCCTTGCCTACTGTTATTTGACCTTTGTTTGAAGGGTCCTGCCCCCTTATCCTTATTGAAAAGCTTCGCTATCTGTTACCCTTTGACGTTATCATTTATGGTATTTGCATATGGATTGTTGGGAAGACCGGCCCTGGAAAATGTCATAAATTGGACATAAGTATTGCCTAGCCTTCTAATGGAAAATGTCGAGGCTTCTTGGCTGCTTTCGATCGATCCATGCCCCGAATTCGGAAGTAGGGAGAACACCCTTTGCTAGTTGGAAGAGTATGGTGTGAGGGTCTGGATCCTCGACCTCGGCGAGGGTGATACTGAACCGAGAGAGATAGCTTTTGAGAGACTCGGCGGGTCCTTGGTATAAATTGGACAAGGTGAGGGCATTCTTTAGAGTTGGAATATGCATCCTGAATTGTTTGGCCAACTGTGTCGCTAACTGGCCGAAGTTGTCAATGGAATCAAGTGGGAGGTAAGAGAACCATAGTAGAGCGGTTCTTGATAAGAAGACTGGAAAGCACTTGCATTTAACTGGATTCTTGCCCCGGCTCGATTCCATTTGCCATTCATCCTGATTTAGGAAGGCAGAAGGATCAGTGGTGCCATCGTAAAGCGGCATCTGTGGCATGCTGAAGCGTCGCGGCCATTCAGCTTCATTTACCCTTCTTGTGAAGGGGTTACGCCTAATGTGCGCTTCCCATGAATCGTGCACATTTCCTCGCACTTCCCCCATAATCCTTCGGACCATGTCGGGAAGATAAGTTGGACGCGGATCCGCCATTAGGACCCATGGGTTTTGGTGAGGTTCAAGAGTTCTATTGCGAGGGCGTCTTCTATGATGGATGTCCAAATCATCTTCCTTCATGTCCTCGACATCTATGATTGGGTCCTGGTGTGGACGGTGAGGTGGAGCAGGGTGATGTGGTTCCTATTCTGGAGGAACGCATGCCGTTGGAATAGCGGCCCCATCATCCTGATTATCCGCCGTCGAGTTGTGTCGAGGAAGAGGTTGGTTTGTAGGACCTGGTTCGTCATTGATGATCAAGCAAGGGTGGTCTCGGTACTGTGCCCTCTCGCTATATGTGACTGCAGTTCGGTCGTCATTTCCGTTGCCGTTGGCGTAGCCATTGCCATTACCATTGTCGAAGGCATTGGTGCGGATGGCGACGTTGTTGATGAGGCTAAACCTCCTCTTTTGACGCGGGCCCCTCGACTCAGAAGAGGAAATTTTTGATATAGTTGATCGGGGTCGAGCATTGTTCTGAGTTAGTTGAAGTCGAGCGACGATGCGCTGACTTTCTTAAAGTTGTCGCATAAGGTTGATGTTATTCCTTAATGCCTGATTAAGCTCGACCACTGTGTTCCCATATTTTTCATCAAGCGCGCGGATTTAAGCTTGTGTTGCAGGCGCTTCGTGGTCCACAATAAGAGGGACGGTTTCATTAGTGGCCCGGATGTCCGCCTGTTGAGGTTGTTGGGATGTACCGGCCTCAGCTGCGGCTGAAGAGCCGATCGTTGCGTTCTTTGGTCGGGGGTCGAGATGACAACGTGCGATAAAGGCGCAAAATCCGAGTTTTCTCAGTGAAAGCACCAGATGTTGACGTCAAAAAATGTCTTAAACACCAAAGATTCCAATTACTAAGAATAGTTGATTAGGTCGTATAGACAAGAACATGAAAAAGGTAAATGACACAAGAGATTTATAGTGGTTCGGCCTCTTGAGGGGCCTATGTCCACTTTGAGGCGTTGTTGAAATTTTATTGATCACAAAAGATTACAAGGTTGAGCCCGTCACATGACATCTCATTACATTTGCTTGAAGGCTAGGTGATGTCATCATTATCATGTATGATGTCATAATTGACATATATTAAGGAATATTGGAAAAAGACACTTTTGCTCTTTTTCTTCCTCAAAGTGGAGATGCCATTAATGGAGCTCTCATGAAGTCTCAAGGTCACAAAATCCAACCCCTTTCAAGTGTGATGTTGTGGGGTATTTATAGGAGAGTGGTTAGGTAGGAGTAGGTAGAAATAGGGGACCACACCCAGAAATTCGCACCTGGAGGCTGCAGGCTTGGAAATTTCGCACCCCGGCCCAAGAGGTTTGAATTTCGCACCTCGGGGGGTGCGAAATTCGCAACTCCTAGGGGTGCGAAATTCGTACCTTACAGGGTACGAATTCACGCCCTACAGGGTGAGAATCTGGTACCCTTTAGGGGTACGAAATTCGTACCCCGAGGGGTACGTATTTCGTACCTTCTGAGGTGCAAAATTCGCACCCAGAGGCTTGAATTTCGCACCTCGCTGGGTGCGAAATTCGCACATTGTGGGGTGCGAATTTCGCGCCTCAGGAAGGTGCGTATTTCGCACCCTGCCAGGGGCGAATTTCGCGCCTCTTGGAGGTGCGAAATTCGCACCCTTGAGGGTACGAAGTTTCTGTTCCGAGAGGTGCGTGGTCCACCTGGACGAGTTTACGCAGGCTCGAGATCCTAAGTCTTTGTTTGGAAATGTTTAGAGGAGCAGCGAGGTTCGCTGAAGTTGTTGGTTGAATCCTGACTTTGAGTCGTTTTGGTAATTCTGGGCAACACACTTGTCGGCAGAAATCAGATGAATCAGGCGGTGCCCACATTTCCGACCTAACCGGTTAGGTCGATCGCTGCCAGGACTGTGGGGCCCCAGAGCCCCACCGGCGCTGCGCTCGGACCTGCTAGACAGCTCGCCTTCGGCTCGGCTGTGGATGAATACTGATGGAAGTCGCATTCGAGGGATGCGATATTCTGCAGTGGCAGGACTATAGTCTTCTGGTACTGAACCCTTGATGACACTGGCAACGCCTTTGGGCTGTAATATCACGCGGTATGTTGAGTAGAGCGTGTCTTGTGTACTTTTAGGAACCGAACCAAAAGGCCAGTTAACACTATCCACTTAAGATATTATCCATCCAACTCCGGTGCCATCCTAGTTGATATGACAGGAATAAACCTTGCGCTTTTGGTCAAGCGATCCATGACAACTCAAATACTATCGTTCCCTGTTCTTGTCCTAGGTAATCCATCAATAAAATTCATCGACGCTTGCTATCATTTCCACGTAGGAACTTCCAATGGTTGTAAAAATATGCTCGACTTCTTCTGTTCAGCTTTAACCAACTGACAGTTCATACATTTCAAGATAAATTTCCCGACATCATGTTTCATACCTTCCCAATAATAAACTCGTTTCATATCTCAATGCATATTATCACCTCCTGGATGTATCTTAAATCTAGAGTTATGACATTCCCTTCGAACCTCACCCCTCAATCCATCTATGTCAAGAACAATCAATCGTCCATCTTTACGAAGCTAACCATCTCGATCGACTTCGAAATCCTTAATCTCCTCTGTATCTATTCTCATCTCCAATCTTCGAACGATTTTCGTAATCTTATCGTCTCATTTCTGGCTTTCGCCAATCCTTTCGATGACAGTTGGTCTAAGCGATATACTAGCTAACATCTCGGGTTCTAACTCACAATGAGGTCTAAAATCAAATCCGGCAAATACTCGAGATGCTTCCATTCTATGAACAAAGCTCCCAAACTCGCATGTCTTTGACTTAATGCGTCGGCCACCACGTTACCATTTCCTAGAGTATAATCTATACTGAAGTCATACGACGCTAAAAATTCTAACCATCGTTATTGCCGAAGATTTAAATCATTTTGGGAGAAAAGATACTTCAACGACTTATGATCCGTAAACAACTCAAATCTAACTCCCAACAAATAATGCTTCCAAATATTCAGAGCAAATACTATCCCGCTAACTCTAAATCATGAGTCGGGTAATTCCTTTCGTGCGGCTTCATTTTTTAACTGTCATAGGCCACAACTCTATCCTTCTGCATTAGCACCGATCCAAGTCCAGTGCCATATGCGTCGGTATATGCTACCATCTCTTCATTCCTATTTGGCATAGTCAACAAAGGATCACTCATCAATCTCTCTTTCAAAATTCCAAAGGCTTGCTCACACTTCGCGTCCCACACGAAGATCCGATTGTTTTTCATCAATCTGGTTAATGGTGAAGCTATCATAGAGAAATTCTTGATAAATCGTTGATAATATCTAGCTAAATCAAGGAAACTTCTAATATCCGTCGCATTCTTAGGTCGATCCCAATCTTGGATTACCGCTACTTTAGCGGGATCTACTGCTATTCCTTGTCCCGATACGACGTGACCCAAGAACCTTACTTCTTCCTTCTGAAAGTGACACTTCGAAAACTTAGCCCTCAGCTGATGTTTCGCAAGATTTCCAACACAATCCTTAAGTGCGTCTTGTGTTCTTCCTCGTCCCTTAGGTATACCAATATATCATCTACGAATACAAGTACGAACTTGTTCATCTGATCTCTAAAAACTTGATTCGTAAGATCCACAAAATATGTTGGTGTGTTAGTCAGTCCAAACGACATCACTAACCACTCATAAAATCCGGACATTGTCCTAAAAGCAGTCTTCGGCACATTATTCCTAGCCACTCTCAGTTGATGAAATCTCGTTGCCAAATCCATTTGGGAAAACACCTTGGTTTCGTGAAGATGATCAAACAATCATCTATTCTCGACAAAGGATACTTATCTTTCTTAGTCATTTAATTCAGCTCAAGGTAATCCACACATAATCGCAATGATCCATCAACTTTGGTTACAAACACCACTGGTGCACCCCATTCGGATACGCTGCTCAGAATAAATCCCTTACTCAAAAGATCATTCACTGGCACCTCTAACTCTCAATGTTCCTTAGGCGTTCGTTTAAGAGGCATAACAATAGGTTTGTCTCCATCCACTAAATCAATCCGAAACTCAGTCGATGCGGTGACAACCCTCTAACTTCATCAAACACATCAAAAAACTCCCGTAAGATTGGCACCATTGACAACCCATCCCGTGGAATCGTAAGCGAATATAAAAAGCTAACCAGAACTCCATCCTCTGGTAGACAACATATCACAATCGTCTGCCCTTCCACATACTTGATTGTCACCTCAAGCCTTTCGCAATCACTAATAGCCGCATACTTCTTGAGCAAGTCCATACCCAAATAATCCCAAACCCAGCTAAGTTTAAAATAAAACAATCATACACAAAAGAGAAACCATGACTCGATAAAACTAGACCACAACAAATCATACAAAGGCTGGATGAACCCCTTGCTTAATTAGTCACGACTAATAGTCTATCAATGATTTCAAGTTCTAAACCTAACTTGCAAACCATCTCATTATAAATAAAAGAATGTGATGCTCCGGTATCAAACAAAACTCAAATTGAAACATCTTGAACAGAAAGCGTACCTTGCACCACAATATCCTTTCCCTTTTCCTCCGCGGTCGGACCCCTCGAAGAAGATGAAACAGCCTACAAAGCATACCCCTTCACAATCTGCTTACCTTTTGGTGGTTCAAGACAGTTCTTCCTCACATGCCCGGGTTTATCATTGTTACAGTTTCCCTCAACCTTAGGGTTCTTACACTCATTGGAATAATGACCCTTCTGTTGATAATTAAAATAAGTAACCTCGCCTTTCAGCTTCTTCTAACCATTTTCCCTTGCTGTTGCTTTCGTTTTCCATTCCACTTTTTCTTATTACCACCACCTTGATGTGGTTTCATTTCCTCCTTACCCCCAACAACAACTTATACCTTCTGAGGAAAAAAACTCTCCTTCCTCAAAGCTTTCTCGACCAATTTCTCAAAAGGGTCATCTATATCACTACACCATAAATGCAAACTAAGCTATGTTTTTAGCCGTATTAAATGCAATTAAGCAGTGCTTTGGGCCATATCAAAAAATGGTGTCTCTGTTACTTTGATATGGCCTTAAGTCATATCAAATTCATGGATTAATACGGCTCATGGCTGTATCAAATTCTCAATTTGATACGGTTCATGGCCATATCTAAGTTTCAAATAGATACGGCTAATGGCCGTATCTATTTGAAAATTAGATACGGCCATGAACCATATCTAATTTAAAAAAAAATAGCAAGAGCTCGAGAATAAAAACAATTTGAATACAACACATATCATAGCATTTACGACCATAAAAAACAAGAGATATCATAGAATTTACAACAATTTAAATGAGGGTATGAATTAAAACAAGAGATAAAGCAGATAAATATACCTAAGCACATCATTTTATTTATTTAATAGGCCTCTCCTTAACTTCAGTGGTTTGAAGATCTGAAATATTTTCAGCAGCTGCTGAGTCGTCTTTGCTAGAGAATTTGAATTCTTTACCGGTCTTCTTAGGAGCTGGCTTTTCCCTTAACTTTTTCTTTCCCATTGACGAGCTGGACCATGATACTGTTGTTAATTAGTGTAATAATAATACAGTAGTAGTTAATTTGGTACGGGTATGGAGATTAAACATAAAGTACACTTAGCTAGAATAAAATGGTCAAAACAACATAATGAACCGAGACACTGATGAAGATTCATAAAAGGGTGAGTATTGGGATGCATAGTTATCAAACTGATCATTTATCGAACACACACACGTGCTAGAAAAAACATCAAAGCCAAGACTGGTGTACACATGTAGTTTCAGAACAACAAGCTTTTAGGCTTGCTGTTTCGAACAGCAAGCCAATTGCTTGCTGTTCCAAAATTACCTTTCAGCACATTAAACGAATGAAACATATAAGGATATGCAGAAAAATTACCTAAGCACACATAGAAGCAAGCAAGGGAAACTTCAACTGTATGAGTATTGTAACAACCAGTATTTTTGAATAACATATTATAACATAAATGGAGGCAGAATTAAACTGTAAAATCTGAATCAAGGGAAACGGGCTGTGCCATTGCGTTCGTCTCGGAAAAATACGCGAAATAGAGTCCGAGTTTTCGAAAATCGGAGTCCGTATGACCAAGATATGGCCTCGCGAAGTTTCACGGAAAATTAAATTAAAGTATACTTAATTAAGTGAAATGGGTTGCGCAGAGAAATATATATATATATATATTGATATATATATATATATATAATTGAAAATTAAATAAATAAATATGCAAAAATGTTCAAAACAGCGAATTGGGAGAGGGTAATAACCGAACCGGCCGATTTTTGAGGTCGACCCGAACCCGCTGGGTCGACTAGGGGTTAATCCAGGGTGTTTGGCTGTCAACCCGTGGGCCGATTCGCTCAAATGCAGATTTTGCATTTGAATGGTTCTCATGGTTCAGCTTTAATCTAAAGGCCCTAGATGGTTCCTACACTTGACTTCTTCCCCAAGACATGCTTTGATGGCTTGGATTGAATCTCGGGTTAATCCTATGGCTAATATTACCCTAATCTTCTATAAAAAGGACCTAACACCTAGCCTAAATCATCATTATTCAATCCTACAACTAAACTATGTCAAATTTGTTCCTCTCATGGCCTCCACTCTCATGCTAAAATTTCTAAGTTTATTTCTATGAGAGATTTTGAGTGCATACAAGTATTTTCAAGCTTGTATGAGTATTCTTAGTTTGCATTCAAGTCAAGTTGCAATATTTCTATTTCAAAGCAAGGGTTTTTATTGATTTGGCTCAAGGGTTTTCATTTGGAGATTGCATATTTGGGTTTTTGGTGCTTGCATAAGGGCTTCGTCTCAATCTTTATAATAAATATTTATTTGTGTCTTCATAGCATTGTAAGCCCTTTTCTACTTTCTTTCTTTGAACTCTAAAGTTAAATGAATGATGCAAGTTTGGGGTTGATCATTATATGCAAGTTTGGTTGATCATTATGATATGCAAGTTTGGTTGATCATTATGATATGCAAGTTTGGGTTGATCATGTTATCATGTTATGCAAGTTAAACTTGAAGTTGTGAGCTTAAAGCTTCAAGCTTTATGTTGAAGGTTGCATTTTGGCAACATGGAAGTTATCATATCCATTATGATAACTTGCATGTGAGGCTAAATGCGAACTTCTAGCAACTTCTACATGTCATTTATCACCATGTATCACTCATATGCTAAGTTTGGTTTTATGCATGCTTTTGAAGCCTAATAATGCAATATGCAAGTATATGAACATATGTACATTTCATATGCCACCATGATAAACTTGTGGCTTCAACACCTTTATGTCATGGTTATGCCAAGTTCCCTATTTTATCCTTTATGCGTTGTTGTGATTATGTAAACGATGGGATTACGTTGGGGTTGGGTAACATAATGACATGAACATGGTTTTTATAACATAACGTGATATGTTAACTTGTAATTATGTTTTGGAAACATAATGGATATGACACTTAGAAAATATGAGAGTGGCCAACTTGAGGTTGGGTTGAGTTCGTAGCATAAATCTACCCGGACCCGCCCGGCTTAACTAGTAGCTACAAACAATAGGACCCAATGTGAGAAGTTGGTCATGTTGTGCTCGAACCCGAGGTTAGACCTAGTTGTGGTGTAAAGCTACCCGGACCCGCCCGGTTTAACTAGTAACCACAACAAAGTCTAATGTGAGAGGTTAAAGCGCATTAAGTTAATGAATGCCTCCTGATTAAAGTTAAGTCATGGTCCACTTAATACTTAACCAATTTGGGCTTGATGGGTTAATCGCGGTTAAGTCAGGAGCCTTGGGTGCTCTTAACCAATTTAACTCACGTTTGGATCGGGTTAACCACATTTAACCCGTTAAGAAACCCTAGTTGCGTGGTCCTTTTCAGCAGTAACCTTCTAGATAGTATCATAAGACCCTAGGACTAGGCTAGGGTGGGGCACGATTACTGGGCTGATTGTAAGAGACCAAAAGAGACGGCTGAATGATGCACCGGTTGTTCAGGCGGACCATGGTCGTGCACATTAAGTCCGGAGTTGAACACGGGGGCCGGTAGGTTTGGACTGTGCATCCTGGAATGGTGTCTGAGGGTTACACCGTAGGGCCTGATACACCCTAGGGGTGGACCCTGCACAGTCAACTACATTACATGATTAAGCCGTATGACACCGACACTTGACGAGTTAGGCTTATAGGGAGCCGATCGACTAGACCGAGTAGTTGGACCTTGATTTAGGTCATCTCATGATGTTGGGCCAAGCTTGGGCCAAGGGATCAATTCTTGTTTTTACTTGACATGTTAGAATGCTAGTACACCCGTGGTGCAAAACTTAACCTTGATTATGCGATGACACCTTTATCTATCTTGTTAGTTAATCATCATGCCAGTATGTTGTTATCCTTATGTTCATCTCAGCTTCTCATGCCAGTTAACTTTACTAGTTCATAGACAGATAGTAGTAGGGCTTACCAGTCTTTTTGACTGACCTGTTTTCTTTCGCCTCTTTTCTTCCGTTCCCCCCCCCCCTCAGGTTCTCAGGGTGGGAACATTGGAGCTTAGCTTGGATCTTTACAGCTTGCTTACTGGATTTGCTCATGTATGGTTTTGGACATTGAGCTAGCTATGGTTTATCACTTCATTTTGGGGATAGTACTTTATGTATTTCAGTTTATCAGTTTATGCTTTTATCTAGACTTTGTTGTTGGAAAATAATGAACAAGTACTTTGTTGTAACATGACTATGGTTTTGAAATGCTAAGTTTTATCCGCTGCTTTACTACTCTGTTTTACTTATATGTTCTGTCTTGTGATATCTGCATGCATGTTTACCTTGTTTAACGCCCTTCCAAAGCTAATGTCCTTGCAAGAGTGGCATTGGCGGAGGTGGGGTGTTACATTTGGTATCAGAGCATAAGGTTTACAAGATTTGAGCAAAAGTGTTTTTAAAAACTTACCTTTTGAAGAACTATTTTCAAAACCAATTAAGTATTTTCCAAGAAAAGTCTACTTATTTTAAAAAGGCTATTCCCCAAAAGCCATAGCACTATCCTTCGTTTCTTCGTTCTGAATCTATCTTTTTCTTCGTTTTAGTATGGCCGATCGCTTTAACATCCCGGAAGGCGTTCAAGTACCCGTCTGGTTCCAGAGGTTTATGGAGGCAAGGGCGAATGAAGCCGGCCCCGCAACCATTCCTCCTCCTTCCCCCGTCGCTAACATCTCTCCTCCTCCCGTAGCTGAGGTTCCTCCTCCCCCTCAGCATACACAAGCGAATTTCGCGGAGCTTTGCAAAGACTTTAAGGCGATGGGTTGCAAGTATTTTGTCGGAACGGAGACTTCTGTGGAGGCAAGAAACTGGTTAAAAGAAACTGAAGACCTCTTTGCTATCTTTGATGTGGAAGATCGTAGGAAAGTTCTGTTGGCGGTATGGCTATTGAAAGGGGAAGCTGCTTATTGGTGGGTAGTCACCACCACTACTAGACCAATTGAGACTTGGGATGACTTTAGGAGAAGGTTTGGACTAAAGTTCCTATCATCGACAGAAGAGAATCTTCAGATGGAGAGGTTCCTATCTCTAAAGCAAGGGGACATGACAGTTAGGGAATACGTGGATATGTTTAATCAACTTGCTCAGTTCGGCCTAGAATTGGTAAACACAGCTCGGAAGAAGGCCCTACACTTTGCTTTAGGATTGAATGAGCCATTGCGCGGTTTGGCCATGTCTCATATACCTCTGGGGGCGACCTTCGAGAGTTTGGTAAATACGGCCCTGCTTCAAGAAGAAGATAAGAGTGGCAAGAAGGAGGTCAAGGCAAATGAGTCCCAAGGCAAGAAGGAAGGTACCGAGAAAAGAGACAAGAACAATAAGAAGAGGAAATGCAACTTTTGTGGGATCAAGGGGCACATAGCCAAAGATTGCAAGAAGAAGAAGAGGAGGTTAGGCGAGTGTTTTCATTGCGGAGAGTCTGGACACTATAGCAAGGATTGCCCGAAAAAGCTAGGACAAGGGAAGAGGCAAACTCAGCAAGCAGGACCCTCTGGAGGGCAATTGCAGGCTCTCCTCGCTCTTCCAGCTTTTGATCGAGGTAGAGTTTTTATAGAAATTCATGTTTACATTTCTGATTTTCCTGTTCGCACCTTATTTGATTCTGGCGCATCGCATAGTTTTATCTCTTCTGATATTGTTGAAAGGTTGCACCTAAGTACTAGCTTAGTTGAGGATCCCGTTTGTGTTTTAAATCCAATTGGGGGTTCCACCCATCTACCTGTGATTTGTGTGGATTTGAAAATCTCTATCTTGAGCATAGAATTCATGTGTAATGTTTAGGTTCTCGGGGTCACGGGATATGGGTTGGTCTTGGGCATGGATTGGTTGTCCAGTTATGGAGCCATCCTCGATTGTGAGCATAGGGGGGTGAGGCTCATGACTCGCCTCAGTAATACCCTAGAAATCTCTTGTAACCCTAGAGGTCCCGTCATGTTATGTTATCTTGAATCTCTCGACTCGTCCATCGATGATCTGCAATCTGTAAGGGTGGTCCGAGACTATCCTGATGTCTTTGAAGAAGTTAGGGGGTTACCCCCTAAACGAGAGATAGATTTCCGCATTTATCTAGTTGATAATGCCAAGCCAGTATCATTGCCAGTTAGGCACATGGCTCCACGTGAGAGAAGGGAGCTCAGTAAGCAAATCAAGGAGTTGCTTGAGAAAGTTTTTTTTAGGCGAAGCATTTCTGAATGGGGTGCTCCGGTGGTATTCACTACTAAGGCGGATGGTTCGCTTCGTCTATGTGTTGATTATCGAGAGTTGAACAAGCTGACAAAGAAGAATAGGCACCGTTACCAAGGATTGATGATCTCTTTTGGTGCTTCTGTTTTCTCTCAACTCGATCTAGCCACCGGATTCCATCAGCTTAGAGTAGCTGAGGATAGCATTGATAAAACTGCGTTTAGGACTCCAGATGGATTATTTGAATGACTTGTCAGGCCATTCGGTTTGACTAATGCACCCGCATACTTCGTGGACTTGATGAGTAGGGTGTTCAGGGAGTTCCTTAACAAGTTTGTCGTTGTCTTCGTAGATGATATTCTGATCTTTTCAAAGGATGAGGAAGAACATGCAAGGCATCTCAAGGAAGTGATGGATACGCTTAGAGCGCATCAGTGGAAAGCCAAGTTCTCCAAATGCCATTTCTGGAGAAAGGAAGTTCGGTTTCTTGGACATATAGTTTCTAAGCAAGGCATAGCGGTGGATCCCGCGAAAGTGGTTGTGGTTCAAGACTGGAAGACTCCGAGGAATTCAACCGAAGTGAGAAGCTTTCTCGGTCTGGCGGGCTACTATAGGAAGTTCATCAGGGACTTCGCTAAGATTTCGGCCCCTCTTACTAAGTTGACGAAGAAGAACTTAGTCTTTGCATGGGACTTGGAGTGTGAGCTTGCTTTTCAAAGGCTCAAGAGAGCCCTTACCTCAGCTCCAGTTTGGCAACATGGATTGGCACTGTTTTCAAGAGATAGTTTCTGCGTGGGATACCGTATAATATGTAAATGAGATCCAAGATTCACTAACGAATCTTGGAAAGCTTGCACGAAACCATGAGCATGCAGTTATGTTTAAGCCAAGTATTTTAGGCAAAGAATAAGTGGAAGTGGAACGAGAGGCAACGGTGAAATGAGTTCTAACTCATATTTTGGGAACAAGAATTAAGAACTACGGAATTGCGAAGTTAAAAGACGGTCAAGGCACGATGGGATTAATCACAATAAAATGCGACTTAGAAGATCGAAGACTAGATACGTGCATTTAATCTCTTTCTAAGGGTATATCCTTGATCCCTATTGTTCCGTAGAGCTTACTCGCATGCTATCTTTTAAGTATATCCTCTCGGTCCTATCCTCAATCTTAGATCTGTTGCAAACCCCCTAAGGAGTATGACTAGCCTATTTGTGATATATGGTTGGGGTGAAGAAGTTCGTCACCAAACTATTTGGGCTTTATGGGATATGGGTAATAATTGATAGACTTACAAAGAAAGCCCATTTTATTCCGGTGAAAAGCAAGAGGACCGTATCATGGCTAGCATCTGTTTACCTTCGAAAGATAGTGCGGTTGCATGGAGTTTCTTCTAGCATAGTTAGCGATCGTGACCCAATTTTCACTAGCCAGTTCTGGAACAGTTTGCAAGAAGCGATGGGTACGCGATTAAATCTGAGTACAGCCTATCACCCCCAGACGGATGGCCAAACCGAAAGGGTGAATAGAGTACTAGAAGATCTCTTGAGACTTTGTGTTCTTGACTTTGGTGGTACTTGGGAAGACCACCTGCCTTTTGTAGAGTTTGCTTATAATAATAGCTATCAAGCCAGCATAGGGATGGCACCATTTGAAGCTTTGTATGGGAGGCCATGTAGGTCACCATCTTGTTGGTGGGAGACAACAGATAGACTTATACTTGGGCCCGATATGATACGGGACACATCCGAGAGGGTTGAACCAAGTATTCTTGAAGACATGGAGGTAGAGGATGAAGCAACCCTGAGATGAGCTCCGATTCGTATCATGGAAATGAAGACAAAGAAGCTAAGAAGCAAAGAAGTTAAGCTTGTTAAGGCGCAATGGAGTGAAACAGAGGGAGACGCAACTTGGGAAAACCAAGGAGAAGAGGCGCGTGCTTTATCCATTTCTCTTGGAGGATACATTTTCAATCTCTTTTCCTAGATTGGTATATCTTCCCTTTGCTATCCATGCTTATCTAGTTTATCTTGTTTCATAAATCTTGTCATGAGAACCTTAGGTAGAAACCCTTGGTTGAAACATGTTATGTTTGCAAGTGGTTGCAAGTGTTTGCAAGTGGATACTCGTGGATGCATAATACACGTTAGGCACTAAGATCGGCTCACACACTTTCATACCGCATATGCATGAGTGTTTATGCTTATTCATGGATGAAAACTTGTTATGCTATCACGTGGATGTCGCATATGGATGAATGTTATGTGCACTCATGTAGAGATTATAAATTATGTTAGGAATTTGCATACATATGGACTCATTTCACTAACATGCTTTGCATTAAGGAGGTTTACTGTATCAGTAACCGCCTGATTTTCGCATTAGATAAGTACATATACACACACCTTTGCATATGATCATACAACATTTACAATCCTTTAAGGACAATGACTGCACGAGGATGATGTTTTGAGTAGATGGATGATGGATGGTAGGATACGTTCTTCCTAACTTGGAGATTTCGGGGACGAAATCCTTTAAGGAGGGGAGAATGTAACAACCAGTATTTTTGAATAACATATTATAACATAAATGGAGGAAGAATTAAACTGTAAAATCTGAATCAAGGGAAACGGACTGTGCCATTGCGTTCGCCTCGGAAAAATACACGAAATAGAGTCCGAGTTTTCGAAAATCGGAGTCCGTATGACCAAGATATGGCCTCGCGAAGTTTCACGGAAAATTCAAATTAAAGTATACTTAATTAAGTGAAGTGGGTTGCGCAGATATATATATATATATATATATTGATATATATATATATATAATTGAAAATTAAATAAATAAATATGCAAAAATGTTCAAAACAGCGAATTGGGAGAGGGGAATAACCGAACCGGCCGATTTTTGAGGTCGACTCGAGCCCGCTGGGTCGACTAGGGGTTAATCCAGGGTGTTTGACTGTCAACCCGTGGGCCGATTCGCTCAAATGCAGATTTTGCATTTGAATGGTTCTCATGGTTCAGCTTTAATCTAAAGGCCCTAAATGGTTCCTACACTTGACTTCTTCCCCAAGACATGCTTTGATGGCTTGGATTGAATCTCGGGTTAATCCTATGGCTAATATTACCCTAATCTTCTATAAAAAGGACCTAACACCTAGCCTAAATCATCATTATTCAATCCTACAACTAAACTATGTCAAATTTGTTCCTCTCATGGCCTCCACTCTCATGCTAAAATTTCTAAGTTTATTTCTATGAGAGATTTTGAGTGCATACAAGTATTTTCAAGCTTGTATGAGTATTCTTAGTTTGCATTCAAGTCAAGTTGCAATATTTCTATTTCAAAGCAAGGGTTTTTATTGATTTGGCTCAAGGGTTTTCATTTGGAGATTGCATATTTGGGTTTTTGGTGCTTGCATAAGGGCTTCGTCTCAATCTTTATAATAAATATTTATTTGTGTCTTCATAGCATTGTAAGCCCTTTTCTACTTTCTTTCTTTGAACTCTAAAGTTAAATGAATGATGCAAGTTTGGGGTTGATCATTATATGCAAGTTTGGTTGATCATTATGATATGCAAGTTTGGTTGATCATTATGATATGCAAGTTTGGGTTGATCATGTTATCATGTTATGCAAGTTAAACTTGAAGTTGTGAGCTTAAAGCTTCAAGCTTTATGTTGAAGGTTGCATTTTGGCAACATGGAAGTTATCATATCCCTTATGATAACTTGCATGTGAGGCTAAATGCGAACTTCTAGCAACTTCTACATGTCATTTATCACCATGTATCACTCATATGCTAAGTTTGGTTTTATGCATGCTTTTGAAGCCTAATAATGCAATATGCAAGTATATGAACATATGTACATTTCATATGCCACCATGATAAACTTGTGGCTTCAACACATTTATGTCATGGTTATGCCAAGTTCCCTATTTTATCCTTTATGCGTTGTTGCGATTATGTAAACGATGGGATTACGTTGGGGTTGGGTAACATAATGACATGAACATGGTTTTTATAACATAACGTGATATGTTAACTTGTAATTATGTTTTGGAAACATAATGGACATGACACTTAGAAAATATGAGAGTGACCAACTCGAGGTTGGATTGAGTTTGTAGCATAAATCTACCCGGACCCGCCCGGCTTAACTAGTAGCTACAAACAATAGGACCCAATGTGAGAAGTTGGTCATGTTGTGCTCGAACCCGAGGTTAGACCTAGTTGTGGTGTAAAGCTACCCGGACCCGCCCGGTTTAACTAGTAACCACAACAAAGTCTAATGTGAGAGGTTAAAGCGCATTAAGTTAATGAATGCCTCCTGATTAGGGTTAAGTCATGGTCCTCTTAATACTTAACCAATTTGGGCTTGATGGGTTAATCGCGGTTAAGTCAGGAGCCTTGGGTACTCTTAACCAATTTAACCCACGTTTGGATCGGGTTAACCACATTTAACCCGTTAAGAAACCCTAGTTGCGTGGTCCTTTTCAGCAGTAACCTTCTAGATAGTATCATAAGACCCTAGGACTAGGCTAGGGTGGGGCACGATTACTGGGATGATTGTAAGAGACCAAAAGAGACGGCTGAATGATGCACTGGTTGTTCAGGCGGACCATGGTCGTGCACATTAAGTCCGGAGTTGAACACGGGGGCCGGTAGGTTTGGACTGTACATCCTGGAATGGTGTCTGAGGGTTACACCGTAGGGCCTGATACACCCTAGGGGTGGACCCTGCACAGTCAACTACATTACATGATTAAGCCGTATGACACCGACACTTGACGAGTTAGGCTCATAGGGAGCCGATCGACTAGACCGAGTAGTTGGACCTTGATTTAGGTCATCTCATGATGTTGGGCCAAGCTTGGGCCAAGGGATCAATTCTTGTTTTTACTTGACATGTTAGAATGCTAGTACACCCGTGGTGCAAAACTTAACCTTGATTATGCGATGACACCTTTATCTATCTTGTTAGTTAATCATCATGCTAGTATGTTGTTATCCTTATGTTCATCTCAGCTTCTCATGCCAGTTAATTTTACTAGTTCATAGACAGATAGTAGTAGGGCTTACCAGTCTTTTTGACTAACCTGTTTTCTTTCGCCTCTTTTCTTCCTTCCCCCCCCCCTCAGGTTCTCAGGGTGGGAACATTAGAGCTTAGCTTGGATCTTTACAGCTTGCTTACTGGATTTGCTCATGTACGGTTTTGGACATTGAGCTAGCTATGGTTTATCACTTCATTTTGGGGATAGTACTTTATGTATTTCAGTTTATGCTTTTATCTAGACTTTGTTGTTGGAAAATAATGAACAAGTACTTTGTTGTAACATGACTATGGTTTTGAAATGCTAAGTTTTATCCGCTGCTTTACTACTCTGTTTTACTTATATGTTCTGTCTTGTGATATCTACATGCATGTTTACCTTGTTTAACGCCCTTCCAAAGCTAATGTCCTTGCAAGAGTGGCATTGGCGGAGGTGGGGTGTTACAAGTATACTCAGTATACATTCAAATTTGCTAAGGTCTCAAGCGTAAGGATATATGGAAATCTGGCATGATCAAGATTAAAATCTGTATATTTAAATGACATGAAATCATGGTACTCAAACTAACAGAGGAGAGTTTCATTTACTGACCTGACTTGTGACATACCCATGTATAAACATTTACATATAAGTATCCAGAGGTTTTCAAACATTCACTTGTATTGCAATTTATAAAATATGAAAACAAAGAAAATATATTCAAAATATGACCACAATCAAAATAATATAGCAACAGTGTGAAGCGCTTTCAACTGTGAATTGGATGGGACACAGTAAAATGTAATCAGAAAATAGTGAAATGTTAGAAGAAAAAAACCCAAAGAATTGCACAACAATAAAATTACACAAATGAAGTGTGAAAGGTGTTGAGAATGTTTAAAGTTGGAGCTGATGAAATCGAAATAAAATGTCAAGACGAAACAAACAACTTAAGTGTATCTGAGAAGCCATACTATTTCTGCACTTGCCTTCTAAGAATTTTGAGTGTATCTGAGAATCCATACTATTTTTATTAAATGTGTTTCTTTTCTTCCGAAATTCAATACATTATTTATCACATTTTTTCTCTATTAAATACAATCTTTGTGAATTGGGAAAACCTATTTTAACTCAAAGCCAAAGTACCTCAATACGGTAACTTGTATATTCATATTTTTTTTGTGAGATCTCCCTTCCAGTAAAATAATAATGCTATGTGTTGTTATAGTTTATAAACAGGAAATTAATGTCGCAATATAAACCTGAAGTTATAGAAAAACATTGTCCAAGTATTTGAGGGGATTTCTACTGTATACACTTTAGCAGGGGTCGTATATTATGAAAAAAAAAGTAATAATTTTTTTACTTAGAACACTGTTTTTTGGGTGACTAACAAATAAAAGAAGCATCAGCAACAAGATTACCTTAGATAAACGAATAAAGGCACTGCCAGTGGATGCAAATGCCTTTACATATGGGGGAAGAAACAGGTTTAACTTCTTATTAATTGCTACTACCCATCATGAAACTCTTTAAAATTTGATATACTGCAAAAATTTATAGGTACTAGGTAATATACTAACATGCCATAGGTATTAAGCACATCATGCAACAATTTATAGGTACCGAGTAAATTATCTAACAAAGTATACGTTTAGACATAACAAAGTACATTGTTTCAATCACTTGTACATGTTTGCTTTCACAATTCTTTAGCTTGTTCTCCGATTTTTTTATGCTAAAGCTAAACAGTTAACTGATAGAATGAACGTCCAAACAAAACTAAACAAATATCAAATATAGAAAATAAAACCAACATGACCAAAATAAACATACAAAAATAAATACCTCACTTATTGTTTCACATGATAGTTGGACAAAATCAAGCATTGCTTTGAACTCTACATCACCTTCAACATTGAAATGGCTCCAAGCTAAGGGCTTATCCTCACTAAAGGCCTATGGAATAAAAAAATGATATTTAATTTTGTCATTTGAGAAAGATACCTATATTTTTCAGAGGAAGGTATGTGATGACTACCTTAGCAATGCTATGATAGAAGTTGATATACTCTTCTTCAGTAACTTCCTTGGGATTACGAAGCCGTATAGCTTTGACATCATTTAACCTTTCCCATTCAGATTTTGTTTCCTTTATTGTCTTCATTTTGAATTTCTCTTCTTCCTTGTCTTCTTCTTTCTTCTTCTCTTCGGATGAACCAGTTTCCTCTGCAACAATTATATTTCGAAGAAATCAAATATCATGTCTCTTTAATTTGGTTTCGAAGATACATGCATGTTTCTTTAACTACATATATCATGTTTCTTTAATTTGTTTTTACTGTTTATTTTCGGTATCATGAACTTTGTATTGTTAATTATAGAAAATAATTACATGCACATCCTTAATTATATAGCATCATAATTTTCATATAAGGTAAACAAAAATAATATACGAAAGCTAATACTCTACAGAAATTTTATATTGCACTTCATAGTTATTGGGCATCTCTAGTTCTTCGAGATCTAAACACTAATGCAATAAGATATCAACAGAGAATTAAACAACAATTAAACAAATCATTAACTTTTTAAACATTCCGCTTGATTCGAGCACGATACTAAAACCCTAGGTAACGAAACCACACAAATGCAAAGGGTTAGGTATTTTTTAAATGAAAGTAGTAACAAATGAATCTTACTGAGCGAGAGTGTGGATTTTACTTTCGTAGGGATTTCATCGAGAAGGGGGAAATAGGAAAGCAAATTGAGAGATGAAATGAGATAACTAGAAAAGAAGCGGCCAAATTTGTGAGAAATGAAAATCAACCCGGGAAAAAAATATGATGCTGATAAGGCATGGGTTAGAGCTGTATCAAATGTAACGATCTGAAGAATTAAAGATCAACGGTTAGATTTTAAGGGTTGAGGGAGGTGTGGATCGGTTGAGTTGTAGCAAATGAAGGCTTAAAGCCGTATCAAATCTCTGAATCCTGGTGTGTCAAATTGACTGTTTTGGTGTAGTGTATGGTCAGTTAGTTGTTTTCCTAAACTCTCGTCCAAACCCATAATAAACTTCTCGTTCTTTTGGTAAGGAGTCTCAATATACGACCGAGCGTACTTAGATAAGGCCTCAAACTCCGTCACATACTCAGCAATAGGCCTCCCGCCTTGCTTTAAATTGACAAACCTCTTAAACAATATCGATGCATCGTCGATTTCCAAGTCTCCAAAAATCTGAACACAAGTATCCAACCAATTCTGAACTTCAACTGCCGGTTCTGTCCCAACAAACAGCTTGCCACCTAGAGAAGTGTAATCCTTGCACAACTTGGCAAAATCCACTGCCCCAGGTGTCTGCACAGGAACACCACTATCTACTGCTGCTCCTAGAGTGGGCATCCTCCTCATGATCACTGCCATCATGGCCTCAAACATAACAGGATAATCAGGCATAGCAGCTGCATCTCCCAATTGGCTTCCCTCGCCTACCTCTCAAGTAGCAGGCTCATCCATAGCAGCATGTCTCGAAGTTCGTCGACTCATCCTTACTCTGAAATGAGAGTCAATTCACATTAGAGAAAGCCGCATTGGTGTTAAAGTGCTTACTAACCTACTATACTATACACGTATATATAACATAGTAATCATCTATTAGAAATTATAAATACATCTCTCATACATTTATATGCTCGCGAATTTTGGGTAAAATTGATTAACCAAAGCTCTAATACCAAATGTGACGACCGCTACATACCTCCTGCACAAAACTAAGGAGAAGTGAGATGTATGACGTGTCAAGCTGATATGGTACGATCATCAAGATAGAATAATTCGAAAACAAAACCCGTCGTATAATTGACATCGCATGGACAATATATAATAATAAAACTACACAACAGGAAATAGTAATGAAGTATAACAGAGCAGAGAATCAAATTTCCATAAAACCAAAAAAAATTGGTACAATGCTTCTTGATACATGAATCTCTAATTACAATATGCCTCACTACATTCCTTGGAGTCTGAATAACATCAACATATAGTGGAAATAAAAAAGAAATCATTATTATAGTAGGTAATAATAGTACGTTAGCCTCCTGCTCGTCACACACAGCAACACCGACACCAAACCTGCTACTCAGTCTGCTCATCAACAACATAGATGAACAACCCAAGATAATAAGAGGGAAACGTAAAACGTTGAGTTAGACAATAGTCTTAGCGAACGATAAAATAACTAACAACAGTTGCACAGGATAATATGAGTATAGGCGGATCGACCCTCCGATCTTTCCGAGAACCATTAAGATAACAACTGAAAATTATCCATCACATGTCATATCAGAAATAGGAAAGGACTACCCCCAGTCTCACTTTTCTTCAACATCCTACTGTGATGCCTACCCAAAGAAAAATAGAGAAGAAAACATAAAATCAACCATAACATCCATAGCATCCAATGTCCTAGCCATCATCGACTACAGCAGTAAATCCATCAGTTATTGAACCTGCATTCTCCGGTCAAAAGGGCTAATGGAAAGCCATGGTTCTAGCCAAACAGCCACATGCCATTTTGACTCGTATGTTTGCCTCCTACTGAAAAAACTAGATCACTCCTACCTGATTTTGATCCAAGGTACATGATCCTACCTGATCCTTATGCGCATCTCCACGATACCTCTGCTTTGAGTCTGCTATAACCTCTAATAACTAACGATTCCTTGGCATATAAATTTGTTGAGCCTTTCTCCTTGGCAACATCACATCTTTAGTCAAGATGCCACTTGAACTAATTCCATTATCATCCATGTTTAACACCTACCTGAGTTAACCCATCATCACACTGTATCGTATACCTTCCCACAACCAATATCACATCAACTTAGCTTCAAAACCAATCCTGCCTGAGTTCACAATCGAAGAACCATTCATCTTTGAGTTGTGCTTCAATAATTGGAAGTCCCTTTAAATCCAAACTTCACCAACAACTCTATAAGACTACCATCATCATGCTCCACAAAACACATTCTGACCTGACCTTCTCCTATGGGTTGGTGCCGACTCATGCACTTAGCCAATTTTGGATAAGTGTCAATCTCCAGTCCTTTGTCACCTCGAGTGCATCCCACTGACCTATTCTCCAATCATTTCGACGTTCGTTTATGAAGCCTTTGCCAGTCCATTCACACCTCGGGAAATCATCCTTCGACACGGTCCAAACCACCTCCAAATGACTTGGAAATTCACGTAAAACATCTGCTCATCGACCCAATGCCACGCCAACATGAGCAACACCATACGACCCTCAGTTATAGGTTGGTGCCGACCCATCATGGGTTGGTGCCAATCCATATACTTAGGGTATTATAGCACGAAAATTTACGTACTTCACTTCCTCGTCTTCCAGAGCGCCTCCGCCAAGCTTCGTCTGAATCCGTTCATCTGAACCTCCGATTTGCTTTTTTCTTCAATCCTACGATTCTATGACAAATAATCTAACATACAACTCAAGCATTGCAATCAATTCAATCAAAACAAACATTAGTCCACACAGAAATGATAGTACAATCATGAAAAATTTATAATCACAGCATAAACATATCATAAACATGAGATCTAGCATGATTTGGATCTAAACATATGATTAAACATGATTAATTTAACAGTTATCCGGTTAATATGATCAGATTCGGTTTTCCTAGGGGTTTCTAGATTTGAGTTAGACATATATGATCAGATCTAAGGTGATTTTAACATGAAACATATGAATATGATCTTAATTTACCCATACAATCCGTAGCTTCCATGTGAGAGATATTTATCACTCACTAATTTCATTTTAATAATTCAACCAAATTAAAATTTACAAATTTATTAGTCGTTTCATGAAATTACCATCAAATTGGTTTAAGCACAATTTATATCAATAAAACTTTAAATTTATGTTTAATTTAACAATTTATATGTACAGTCAAAAATTTTAGGTTGTTATAAAATCTAAAATAGCTATTCAAAAAACATAAATGGAACCAAACTGAATCAATGTATTTTGAAATTGAAACCAACCAAATAATAATTTGTTTGTTTTGGTTGGTTTATTTAAAATTAATTTGATATTCTTATGGTTGATACAACATAGACTGAAATAAGTTATAAGGTCAACATCATGCAAGCATTTCAAAAAACAAATTTCTCTTCAAAAATTGTTAACATAAATTGGCAGAAAATAAATTTGTTATAGAAATGTTGTAAATAGTAAGAATGCCGATAGTAGTCTTGTTCTTTTATAATAATTTAATTTTTAGATTTGTTCTAGTCGATTGGATTGGTTTGCAAATATTCAAAACCAAGTTCGATGAATAAACCAAAGATATTGAAATCAAACATCAAAATCAACTAGTTAACTAAAAGATCAAAACCAGAGCGACTAAATTTAATTAGTTTGGTTGGTTTATTTGATTTAATCAATATATGACCCCTTACATAAAACTTGTCCTCCACACCCAGCTTATTTGGTGAAATAATTGCACATTCCATTATTTACGTTTAATCTTCAGTTTTACTTTTAAAAACCGTCTTTTTCAATTTTCAACACGACATCTCCTTCAAGGTTTGCAATATAAATCATGGTCATGTTAAGTGTGGTCTTGTGTGTAAACATGCTCGAAACAAATGGGGTTTATTATGAAATTTCAATTTAAAGATTGGCGTTGTATATTGAAATTCTTGCTAAATGGAGCATGAAGTTGTTGTTGAAAAATTCACACGGACCACCGTTCAAGTGAAAGTTCGAACCACGTTTTGCAGACACTCCTTGCAAGGTATAGTATACATGAATTACATGTGATACTAGTTAAAGCGAGTATGGACAACTTAATTTTTTCGAAAAAGTTACCGGTCTGTCGGATTCTACTTAGTATATTTTAACAGAAAAAAACTTTGTTTTTGTTTTCTCATCTCCGGAAGTAGATTTTCAATATTTTAATACTTACTGGAAACCTTGTTATTGTAAGGATTCACGCTTCAATTGAGTATGGTTTCATATATTTGGACGCTTTCATAAGCATGAATTTCGTTCTAAATTATATGGGTTGTGCTAATGCTAAATGGTTAAGACTTAGGAGCAACTTTGTCCAAATGAAACTTTAGTTCCACAGGGAAGAAAGCCAAAACTTCCAATATGGGGTATCAAAAAAATATAAAGTCTGCTATTGTAATATTACAATCTGCAATGTTGAACTGCCATATGCACAATTATATTTATTTTTGTTGTTATTATGTACGTTGCAAAACAACAATAGAATAATAAAATAATAAAGCATGAGCTTCTCTTAATCTCACATTCTTACTATACCCTACCTTTTCAGTGTTTGATAAATCCCTAACAAAACCCCTCTAAACCTACCAACATCAAGCTTAACCTTCTGCTTATCCAAAAACACAGACCACAACATATTCCAGCCCTGCCTGTGAATGGACAACGGATCAGTAAACACTGCGTGGTCTCTAGGATATTCCTCGATCAAAGAGCTCTCTCCTTCCTTGATCTCATACTCGACATAATTAAGTCCCATATCGCCTGCGGGCTCTCCAAAATCGCTCCAGCATGCCCATTTCAACCCTCCCCATGGCACTATCTGTATCAGACTCGCATTCCTCGGTAAAAAGACCATGTTAGCCAACCCTGCCCCATGCACCCCCATCATTGCATCACATGAATTCACCACCTTCGAGAACTTAACTACGTCTTTTGTCTCCTCAGGTCCTGCAGTTACTACTTTGTACCCCACCGACCTTGCCATGGCTATAACCTTCCTCTCATTCATTAATGATCTTGACCCTTTTCGTAATATCATTAGCAGCCTTGGTTTCTTCCTCGAGCCTTTTGGAATCACAGTAGTGGATTTTCTATTCAAACCATAGCATGATCTTATAAACTCCATAAAGTCCAACATTGAAGATCCATTAGGCGTTTTCGACTGATCTATTCCTAGCACTTTATGGCTTAACAAACCTAAATGTGCCTTTGGATAACAGTGTACATTTGTGTCTGAGTCCATGGAAATAACTTTATAATTTGAGAGTTTGTTAAGGATTAATTCGTACTTTTGTAGCCATTTGTTGTTAAAGTCGGTAACGATGAACTGAATTTCTCCTTTGTATTGGTGTGAAGTAGCGAATAAGGGGACTAGAACATCGGTGAAATCATGAAATAGGTTTCCGAGAAATCCTCCAGTTGAAAAAATTACTGCAGGGATAGAATGATTTACTGAGCAAATGGGTAAGGGCATTGTGTCTGAAAATGGAGTTACCGTGATTTCTTTGATTTTCTGCATGACTGTGGCTTCCCATTTTCGAGCGTATGGTCTTATTTTTACGGTGGAATTTCCAGATGATGAATGTAAAATGATTGTTGATGATTTAGGCAGGACTCTGATGTCCCCTTGCAAAGAACATGTGTCTGACCTTGGTGATGATAGATCACATTCTAGTTTGCTTTGATGTAGTGCATTGTAGCCTGAAAGAAATTAAATAGACTGAAGGTTATAACGTATATTTTTCTGCTCTGCAGAAGTGCAGAAAACCCAATATAAATAAACTGATAGTAGAGAATTATCAATATACCAATTAGCACAACATGTTTACAGTTAAAGTATGTGTATGAAATCTCAGAGATCAAGTAAATAATTCATTTTTATGTTATTCTAAACTACACACATATATATGACAGAAAAATACAGATCAACAAACCTTCAATTTTTTTGTGTTGTTTTGACTGTACTTCCTGTACGTCCACTGATTTATTACCTGAAAACTCTAAAGTAAATATGATTTCTGTATTATACTCTGTTTAATGTTGTTATTGATAGTAAAATGTAAGTAACTCACTGGTAAGCCCTGTAATTTTCCCCTTTAATGTTTCAGTGTTTGAAAGTGTCCGGTTCTCATGCATTTCTGTATCAGAAGGTATATTGATTTTTGAGTTCGAGTTACTCCGCAAATTTGTCACTGTGTTTTCCCCTGTGACATAAATATGTACATCTGCTTCTTCTTTATGGTCTGAATGATTCATAGAAAAAGAAAAACTTTGTCAATATCAGATAATAATTACCAAGAATTTAACATTTGTAGCTACTAATGTATGATAACTTGATAGAATATCCACTCACTGGTCAAAGTTGAATTTACATCCAGCTCTTGATTGATAACAATACGTTCTTTCCTTCCAATGTCTGCTTAAATATATATGCACAGAGTAAGGCAAACATCTTTTATTTCTTTTCTTTTTTGAATTTTATTTGAACAAACCTGTAACTGATTTTTTTCCATTATTTCCGGTGATGCTTAATCGCAGATTCATAGGTTCATTATCTAAGCCTGCAATAATATCACGACTTTGCATTAGAATCATAGTTTTTTCCTCTAAGGTTGATGGTCTTATGAGTGTATACATATGCATATGCATAGGAAAAACACAGTTGAACTTAAGTCATTTCTATTTTCCTTCTCATTTTAACAATGAAATAAAATGCAAGACTTTAAAGAAAATAATTGGATGCCGACTTACAAATTCGAAGAGAAATATAACTTGGACGAAAAACAAAAATTAAAACAATAGGGATCATGATCATCAAGCATCCAAATACTGCTATGAAGCCGAGTTTTGCTCTCATTTTCTTTTTCTTCTTCCCTTAATACCAAGTATGTAACAGCTTAATTATAATTACTCAATATATAGCAATGACATCTACCATAAGTTGACCTAATATCGCGTCATGTGCATTCTTAGGTTGCACTATGATGCACATGTTTCATGAGTAGCTTCATTGATGCATATAAATTATATATCTGTGTACTTTGCTGGAAATAGGTACGACGTTGTATTCAAGCCCATAAAAGTCAAGGATTTATTCCTTGTGTGTAGTTTTACCTGGTTTATACGCAGAAGAAGGTTCTATTGTGATTACAGATCATAAAATTAAAAGGTTTGACCTGGATAAAAGATATATCTAGCATTACAGCTGCAACAGACTGTCAAAGCTACTGTTGGAAATGTTTACAAACATTATGTGAATTATTAAAAATGATTGAATAAGTGTATGAATGGCTCCTATGTTTGAGTAGTCCCACATCATGGGATTATAGGGAAGAGGCAAGGATTTATACTTGTTTCTAAGAAGTCATGTTGGGGCCTTGGGCTCCCAATACATGCATTGTTGTGAGGAGGGAGACCATGCATCATGACCACCACACACGCGCGACCGACCGACCCGGCCCGGTTCGGTTCGGGCTTGGGCTTTGTGGTGTAGGCACTTATATTTTTGGACCATAAAACTTAGTTGTTTTCGAACCGTTTTTTTTATGGAAAAATTATTTTGCGCACCGATATTTATTCTGCAACGGAAAAGTTTTGCAACGGTAAAATAATTAATCCCCCCGAAATTTTAGCAGATCCGATATTTTCTCCCAAAACCTAATTCTCGCTCTATATATACTATTTTATCAGAGACGAGAAAAACACCGAATTTTATATTCTCTTCTTCTCAGCCGCCATTAAAACTTCTAAGAAATTTCGAGCAGTATTTTTCCCGAAAGTGCAAATCTGCACTGATTTGTTTGTGCAAGCGAATCAGTTACTATTTTAAAGGCTGTTTTATCCTAGAGGCGGCGGCGAAGGAACGAATTGGTTTGCACCTCTGACCAAATCGCCGAATCGTCTTCAAGAAAGCGACCTAGTCCGCGACTCAGCCATTGTTTTCCAACAATTTGAAGACGAACTGAAACAATGGCCTCCAACTCAACCATGGACGATTCTGCTCCTCCCTCTGCTTTTCACGGCCCTCTGGTGACTGCTGCTCCTTTCAAGTTCGAAGGTCTGCATTTCAAGCGCTGGCGTCAGAAGATGGAGTTCTTCCTCACGATCAGGAAGGTGGTGGCTGCTCTGACTGCTGAAAAACCGCAGCTACCAGACAAGCCTGACGAGACTGATGCAGCAAAGATGGCATCATGGACTGAACAGTCAAAGCAACTGCAGACCTGGACTGAACATGATTACTTATGCAAGAATTTCATACTGAATGGACTGAGCGATGATCTGTATGATTATTATAACTCAGATGAAAAGACGGCAAAGGAGATCTGGGAAGCACTAAAGAAGAAATATGACACAGAGGAGGCAGGGGCAAAGAAATACGCTGTAAGTCGCTACCTAAAGTACCAGATGACTGATGATAGATCGGTAGAGATGCAGTCTCATGAGCTTCAGAAAATAGCTCATGAGATCATCTCCGAAGGTATGGTCTTGGACGAACAATTTCAAATTGCTGTTATCATTGACAAATTACCCCCTAGCTGGAAAGATTTTAAGAACACTTTGCGACATAAGACTAAGGAATTTTCCTTAGAGAGTTTGATTACACGCCTCCGTATTGAGGAGGAAGCACGCAAGCAAGACCAGAAAGAAGAGGTGCTGATTGTGAATAACAGCAGTACTAAGAAGACCACTCCCGCTGTTCTGAAACCAAATCAGAAATCTTTTAAGAATCAGAACAGGCGCAACAAACAGAATGGGAATCCGCAAGGAAACCCAAAAGGACAGCAGAAACCAGCCCAAAAGAATGACTCTGGACAGTTGTTTCTTTGTTACAACTGTGGAAAACCAGGGCATATGGCACGAAAGTGCCGGAACAGGCCAAGCTCTGCGCCGCAGGCTAACCTGACTGAGGAGCCTCTTACGGCTATGATTACTGAGATTCACCTTGTTGGTGGATCAGAGGGTTGGTGGGTAGACACTGGTGCTTCTCGCCATGTCTGCTATGATCGTGGCATGTTCTCTACATACACGGCTGCTGAAAATCAGAAAGTGCTGTTGGGAGACTCTCACACCACTACAGTTGCGGGGATTGGAAACGTGGAACTCAAGTTCACCTCTGGAAAAACTGTAATTCTGAAAGATGTTATGCACACTCCAGAGATAAGAAAGAATCTGGTCTCTGGCTTCCTCCTTAATAAGGCTGGTTTCACTCAAGTTATTGGGGCTGATTTGTACACTCTTACTTATAAGGGAACTTTTGTGGGAAAGGGTTATGCTTGTGAGGGTATGTTTAAACTGAATGTTGAATCTAATAAAGTGACTTCTTCTGCTTATATGCTTTGTGATTTTAATATTTGGCATTCTAGATTGTGTCATGTTAATAAACGAATAATTCAAAACATGAGCACCCTAGATATGATACCTAAAATGACAGAATCTGAATCTGATAAATGTGAATTCTGTACACAAGCTAAAATCACAAAGAAACCTCACAAATCTGTTGATAGAGTTTCTGAACCCTTAGACTTGATTCATTCTGACATATGTGAACTTGATGGCACTTTAACTAGACAGGGACATCGTTATTTTATCACTTTTATTGATGACTGCTCTGATTTCACATATGTATATCTTATGAAAAATAAAAGTGATGCTTTTGACATGTTTAAAACATTCAAAACTGAGATTGAGAATCAAGCAAATAGAAAAATTAAGAGATTTCGTAGTGATAGAGGAACAGAATATGAATCTAATTCTATTCTGGATTTCTATAAACAACATGGTATAGTACATGAGAGAACTGCACCCTACTCACCTGAAATGAACGGTAAAGCAGAAAGGAAAAATAGGACCTTTACCGAGCTAGTAGTTGCCATTTTATTAAATTCTGGTGCAGCAAAACATTGGTGGGGGGATATTTTATTGACTGTATGCTACGTTCTGAATAGAATCCCTAAATCTAAGAATAAAATTTCACCTTATGAAATTTTAAAGAATCATAAACCCAATGTCTCATACTTTAGAACTTGGGGTTGTTTAGCATATGTTCGCATTCCAGACCCTAAGAGAATAAAATTGGCAAGTAGAGCATATGAATGTGCATTTATAGGCTATGCTATTAATAGCAAAGCATATAGATTTTATGACCTTAATGCACATAATATAATTGAATCAAATGATGCCGACTTTTATGAAACTAAATTTCCTTTCAAATTAAGGAATAGTGGGGGCACTTCAAATATGCCTATTAGAACAGAACTTAATGAAAATTCTGAAGCTGAACCTAGAAGAAGTAAAAGAGCAAGAACCATAAAAGACTTTGGTTCAGATTTTTGTGCCTTTACTATTGAGGAGGATCCTATAAACCTCCAAGAAGCCTTATCTTCTTTAGATGCCGATTTCTGGCAAGAGGCTATAAACGATGAGATGGATTCTTTAGAATCCAATAAGACTTGGCACTTGGTAGATTTACCCCCTGGTTGTAAGTCTATAGGCTGTAAATGGGTACTTAAAAAGAAATTAAAACCTGATGGCACTATAGATAAATATAAAGCACGACTAGTAGCTAAAGGTTTTAAACAAAAGGAAAATATAGACTTCTTTGACACTTTTTCACCTGTAACTAGAATAACATCCATTCGGGTATTAATCTCACTTGCTTCCATTCATAATTTACTTATACACCAAATGGATGTTAAAACTGCTTTTTTGAACGGTGAATTAGACGAAGAAATTTATATGGACCAGCCTGAAGGATTTGTAGTACATGGTCAAGAACATAAAGTATGTAAATTGGATAAATCATTATATGGTTTAAAACAAGCACCTAAACAATGGCATGAAAAATTTGATAACTTAATCATTTCAAATGGTTTTAAAGTTAATGAAAGTGACAAATGCATTTATTACAAATCTGAGAATGACATTTGCACTATTATATGCCTTTATGTAGATGACCTACTCATTTTTGGGTCAAATATTCATGCCATAAACTCAGTCAAATCCTTATTAAGTGTCAATTTTGATATGAAAGATCTAGGTGAAGCGAGTGTAATCCTTGGTATTAAGATTACTAGATCAGAAAAGGGAATTTCTTTGGACCAATCTCATTACATTGAGAAGATACTAAAGAAATATAATTACTTTGACTGTAAACCTGCAAGTACGCCATATGATCACAGTGTAAAGTTATTTAAGAACACTGGTGAAGGTGTAAGACAGTCTGATTATGCGAGCATCATTGGCAGCCTTCGGTATGCCACTGATTGTACTAGACCCGACATTGCCTATGTCGTGGGATTATTGTGCAGGTTTACCAGTAGACCTAGTATAGAGCACTGGCAAGCTATTGAAAGGGTAATGAGATACCTTAAACGAACCATGAACCTTGGATTACATTATGAAAGGTTTCCAGCTGTACTTGAAGGGTATTCTGATGCAGACTGGAATACCTTATCTGATGATTCTAAAGCGACCAGTGGCTACATATTTAGCATCGCTGGAGGAGCTGTTTCTTGGAAATCCAAGAAACAGACTATTTTGGCTCAGTCTACTATGGAGTCTGAGATGATAGCACTAGCTACAGCTAGTGAAGAGGCAGAATATTTGAGAAATCTGCTAGCTGAGATTCCCTTATGGGAAAAACCGATACCAGCAGTGTTGATACATTGCGATAGTACCGCGGCTATTGCAAAAGTTCAGAACCGTTACTATAACGGTAAGAGACGACAAATACGTCGTAAGCACAGCACTGTTAGAGAACTACTTTCCACAGGTACCGTTAGAGTGGATTACGTACGTAGTGAGGAAAATTTGGCAGATCCTTTGACGAAAGGACTGTCCAGAGAGAAAGTCCATAACTCTTCTAAAAGAATGGGACTATTGCCCTTAGATTGTTGAGTCACGCACAATGGTAACCCGACCTAAATGACTGGAGATCCCAAGAACTAGGTTCAATGGGTAATAACAAGTTGTGTAGTGATATGAGTTGAACATGCTATTTAATAAACCAAGAAGCATGTATTCCTGAAGTGATTAGAGGATGAGTTAATAGAAACTCTTAATGAGATCTATACTCTATTTGGAGTGGAGTACCTACCTTCAGGAGTGCTCTTGATAGACTCACCTTTGTGAATGTGGAAATGTGGCCGTTTCCTATGGAGTTTGGGCAAAACTTCTAGAGCATTCACTAAACTGGGATAGACGTGCAGGGCCATAAATGCACGGGCTTATCTGATTGCACTATAGAAAAGGTTGTGTGTGGTTTGATGTCAGGAATAGAGTTCAAGACTACGTGTCACTCTAGTAAAAACTGAATCTTACTCACTATGCAAAGGTTCAAGTCCTTGGACACCTTTGTTTATGCACAATCTTATGTTTTTTTTTTTAAGAATCTGCTCTAAAATATTTTTAAAAATTCAAGTGGGGGATTGTTGGAAATGTTTACAAACATTATGTGAATTATTAAAAATGATTGAATAAGTGTATGAATGGCTCCTATGTTTGAGTAGTCCCACATCATGGGATTATAGGGAAGAGGCAAGGATTTATACTTGTTTCTAAGAAGTCATGTTGGGGCCTTGGGCTCCCAATACATGCATTGTTGTGAGGAGGGAGACCATGCATCATGACCACCACACACGCGCGCGCGACCGACCGACTCGACCCGACCCGACCCGGCCCGGCCCGGTTCGGTTCGGGCTTGGGCTTGGGCTTGGGCTTTGTGGTGTAGGCACTTATATTTTTGGACCATAAAACTTAGTTGTTTTCGAACCGTTTTTTTTATGGAAAAATTATTTTGCGCACCGATATTTATTCTGCAACGGAAAAGTTTTGCAACGGTAAAATAATTAATCCCCCCCGAAATTTTAGCAGATCCGATATTTTCTCCCAAAACCTAATTCTCGCTCTATATATACTATTTTATCAGAGACGAGAAAAACACCGAATTTTATATTCTCTTCTTCTCAGCCGCCATTAAAACTTCTAAGAAATTTCGAGCAGTATTTTTCCCGAAAGTGCAAATCTGCACTGATTTGTTTGTGCAAGCGAATCAGTTACTATTTTAGAGGCTGTTTTATCCTAGAGGCGGCGGCGAAGGAACGAATTGGTTTGCACCTCTGACCAAATCGCCGAATCGTTTTCAAGAAAGCGACCTAGTCCGCGACTCAGCCATTGTTTTCCAACAGCTACCAATTAGAATTTGCTTTTTTTTTTTTTTTTTTTTTTCCTTCAATATACACTAAAAATGTAAACAATTTATATTTTATGGTTGGCAATATAGTGCATCGATCTTAAATACAATATACCTTTAAATATTGCTTCCGTTCTGTATTCTGTGTTAAATCTTCTTTCTATCAGATTTCAAAATTATGCAAGACACACATAGCTGGACTGAAGGCATATGTCATTCAAAGCTAGACTTCCGTGTCCTATGTGTTTCAAAAAGTAAAAGGAAGGTTTCTTTTGGGGTACGACAACGGGCATTTCCTCGGTAGAAATGTACTTTGTTTCATTGATGGTCAACTATTAATGGTTAAATTAGGTCCATTCTTTAGAGTATAAAACAGAGACATATCGCACAGTTGGCATTTCTTTCAAATGGAGGGCAACAGTAGCAAATAAGAGGGTCAATTCTTATCCAACTCGGGTGTTCCCGTGTGCCCGACAAGTCACAACCACACATATTATTAATTAATAATTTAATGATCGGGTCCTACAATCCACTCAAAACCATCAGATTTTGTGAAAATCAGTGGCTATGCTTGATCCGGCACAGGACAACATCCAATTTGAGTATAGAACAATTCATCCCCAAATAAGGAGCTAGGATTTGATGACCCGAGGTACTAAAATTTTTGATATGTCAAAATAATACTAATACAATAAATAAACATATAAATCATTTTAACTAATAGCTATGAATGTACTGATAAATCGATTTAACAATTATAAAACCGTGGACATGTAAATTAAGCACGGTCGTCTAACAGTTAATATCAGAGGAAATTTGATTACTAACCAATTAGTTCAAAAAATTTGATAGGCTGAATATTTTTTTTTTTTTGAATGTTTCTTTGTGTAATTTACCACGTGCATGCTATGAACGTGGGTTCATGGTTCCTTCATGTTTTTTGTACTGAGAAGATAATATATAGCTGTAGTTTGTCATTTAATGAAGTAAGTCATTACTACACGTTTGTCTTGAATTTTACTGATCTTGTATTTGAATTCTAGACTACCTAATTCACAACAAATTGGTATCAGAGCCACCACTTGGTTTCAGAATTAACTAGTTCAATTGGTGATCCCTCGCTTCGATGGTCAGTACGGTCATCGGAGTATGTTGATGAAAAATTTCTAGGGATCTAAGGAATATTGAAGCTTAGTAGAGACTGGTCATGAGAAGTAAAAAAGTTGGAGCAATGATGATAGAGCAGCGAAAGAAGAAACTTGATTAGATGAAATTGAAAGATCAAAAGGTGAAGAACTATTTGTTTCAGGCGATTGACAGAACTGTCTACGAGACCATACTGAAAAAGTATACATCAAAGCAGATCTAGGATTCTATGGAGAGGAAATATGAAGGAAATGTCAGTGTGAAGAGGCCAATCTTTCAGGCATTGCGCAGGGACTTCAAAACTGTAGAGATGAAACCAGGTCAAACTGTTAATGAATATTTTTCTAGAGTTAGTCAATAGCTAATGAAATGCATACACATGGAAAAGAGATGAAAGATGTGACTATAGTGGAGAAGATTCTATGAAACTAATAGTCCCACATTGGAAAATATTCAACTAAGATCTTGAATATATACTAAAAAGCTATAGTTCACATCAACCAATTGGTTTTGTGAACAAACTAAGTAGCTATATAAACTATAAAATGTCAACATTAACTGATAAACTTGACTACATAGTTTGCTTAATTGAAGTGTTTAGAGATACTGGTGAACAGTCGATTGATGAGCTGCAAAGCTCATTGATAGTTCATGAACAGAAGTTTCATAGGCACAGTGATGAACAAGCTCTTAAAGTGCCATGTGAGGAAAAATATGGTGGAAGAGGTTGTGGTAGAGTTGCATATAGAGTTGAGGTAGAGGAAGAGTGCTACAAGTGTCATAAGCTTGGTCATTTCCAATATGAATGTCCTACCTAGGACAATGAAATCAATTATGCAGAATCAGATGAGCAAGAAGAAATATCATTGATGGCATATGCAGAAATTAGATACTGGTGAACAGTCGATTGATGAGCTGCAAAGCTCATTGATAGTTCATGAACAAAAGTTTCATAGACACAGTGATGAACAAGCTCTTAAAGTGCCATGTGAGGAAAAATATGGTGGAAGAGGTCGTGGTAGAGTTGCATATAGAGTTGAGGTAGAGGAAGAGTGCTACAAGTGTCATAAGCTTGGTCACTTCCAATATGAATGTCCTACCTAGGGCAATGAAATCAATTATGCAGAATCAGATGAGCAAGAAGAAATATCGTTGATGACATATGCAGAAATCAATGGAGAGCAGAAAAGATGCATGTTTTTTGACCTTGGGTTGTAGCAATCATATGTGTGGTGATAAATCTCTATTTCTTGAATTATATGAGGGTTTTTCATAGACGATTAAGTTTAGTAGTAACACAAGGATGAATGTTCATGGTAAAGGAAGTATATAGCTGCATGTAAATGATTACAATCTTCTTCCTATAAAGGGATTCTTCGTGCCAAAGCTTGAAAGTAAGCTTCTATGCATAGGACAACCGTAACCACCTGGATTTTTGGCAATTTTTTAATAACGCATGATTTAATTGAAAATTAATTTTCAAAATTAAGATTCAATTTATTTTGGATTTTATGAAATGTATGAATTTGAGTTTTGATTACAAACATAAATAAGAACAATTTGAATAATGAAAATTTAATGATTGTCAAATCATAACTTAATTGTTGAGCTAACTTAATTTATATAATTATTCTAATTTTAGTTAATACAAAAGATTAAAATTAAATTACGAACTTGAATTATTGCACATTTTAATTTGTCAAATCCATGGACATGGAAACTTTTCTAAAAAGTCAATTTTGATCAAACCTTCGTCAAAATTGGAATTTGAACCGAAAAATTGAATTTTGAAATTCAAAAAACTCTCTCATTATTCAAATGATCTTCAGGTTTCATCTTGCTATATTGCTTCGGAGATCCTCCTGAGGATCATACAAAGGCTTTCCTCATACTGGCTATTCTTCTTCTTTTGTATTTTTCCAAGATAGACCCCTTCAGTTTCGGTCTGAATATAATAGCGAGAGGCGTAAGTGTATGCGTACTCTCGGTCAATAGCGGCAGCTATCTTCAAATCAACATTATCTATAACGGGGATAGGCCTGAGAGCTCTTTCCCTGGTATTCACTTCTCCTGATGGGCTTCTTCTCTGCTCTTTTCCTTTCCTTTTGATTATGTTGCTTTGTCCTTATCTTACTTATATCATTCTTTCTTACATGGTCAATATGTCTTAAAGTCGATGTGGTTGAAGCTTATAGGTGTTTTCGGAACTAAAGAGAAATCTTCCTTTTCTTCCTTTTCCTATTTCAAAGTATATCACTGGAAGCTTGAAACTTCCTTCTCCATAATGTTGCTGGTTCACACACTCTGCCATCTCGATTTCCATTCTTGATTTGCCTGGTTATTTTTTGTGCTAACATTAGTCACCTTAACGAACAACATCGTTCGTTTACAAGATTAAGTATCTGAGTGTTTGGTGGTAGTTCGTCGGTCGAAGCCTCGCTCGATTCCGATGCAGTACAAAGAAGTTACTGCGGTGTGAAGAAAAAAAAAATAGTGATGTTGGTGGGGTTTGAATATTAGAATGTAGCAGATTATTTTCGAAGTGCAAGTTTTAACCACCTTGGAGAACTACATCGTTCGTTCACAAGACAAAATATTTGGGAATTCCACATTATCCGTAATTTAGGTGGGAATTCATCGACCAAAGCCTTGCCTCATTTTGATGTAGTATAAAGAAGTTATTGTAGTATGAGCACAAAAAATAGCGACTTCATATGTAGGTGGGTTTTGAATATAAGAACGTAATATGTTAGTTTCTATGTATAACCATTAGTCACCTTGAAAAACTACAACTTTCATTCATAAGATTAAGTACGCAAGTGTTTAATATTGTCTGTCATTTAGATGAGAGTTCATTAACTAAATTGTCATCTAGTTCAGAGGTAGTACGAAGAAGTTATTGTAACTTGAAATCGTTTGCAGACGGAGTTAAATGAGTAGATATGTCGACCATTTAGAATCCTTTTAATATCGGTCAGTCATTTTATGATCCATTTAATAAAAATGCATAAATAGGTTGATCCAACCAGATTGTAAATAAGATAAATAGATCATAATTTCCCAAGTCTACCAAAAAGCAATATGCTTCTACTGAACGAAAGAACAAGGACCGTCGAATTTAATATGCTGAATTAGGCCATTATTCTTTTCCGCACAAAATTTCAACTTTTTTTTGTGCCTCAACTCTCAAGCAATAATACCAGTGTTTTAAAGACTCAATCCATCCTCGGTTCGACCGAAGTTAATCTTCGACCTTAGAGTGCTACGACTATGAAAATGAAATAATCTTGCGCATGCACGAGCCCATGGTTTAACCTCAAAATTCAATTAAAACCCCTAAATCGACATCTTTGAACCTTATGGTTCTTCAAATTTAAGAAAAATTAATCTCTCCACTCTTCATTTTTGACATAACAAATTTAACAAATAATGCCATAGCAATTGTCAGTAAATTTTAGATGACATAATTAATTATTTTTTTACATTTTACGAACTGTTGCCGAACTAGTCCTCTGTCATTATAAAAAAATAGTAAATATACAACTTTACTATGATAAGGTGTCACATATTATTCTAATTAGGTAGTATATACTACATGAAAAGTGGCTTAAATACAAAAATCGAACCCATGACTTATTGCATCATGTCAAAGTGTCTCAATCAGTTTGGACAAGGATGTTTGACTTAATTGGTTAAATTTTAACTATATTTAAAAATAATTCTATGTTTAAATCTGAAAAGTAGAAATAAGTTATCAGCGCGATTCTCACGGTCTGACCGGTTGAACCACGAAAAGCTTGAAACTTGCACTACTACGGTTTGACATATGGTTTGGTCTTCACAACAATGAATAATACTGTGAAGAATATCATCACCACAAGTTGATTATTATTTTACTGCCGAACACTTGACTAGATCAAGGTCATGTTATCCAACATGCATGTCATCTAATCAGAGTTATTAGTAGGGATGTTATGGTTACGACAACCATCAGTTTTACCGCTAACTGTAATAGCAACCGCAACCGTTTGTTGACGGTTAGCAAATTTTATAATTGTTACCCTAACCGTCTACCCGTTGTCGCAACCATTACCGTAAATTTACATTGTTATCCATAAATAATTCAAGTTCTAACTTTTTTCTTAAGATTTATTTTGTTTATCTATGAAACAAACCATCCATGTGCATGTTGTCTAAAAATAAAAAACACAAATAATTTATACATATGTTATTTCTCTAGTTTAAGTTATTAAAAAACTTTTTTTTATGAAATACTATAAAAAGATCATGTGCGGTTGGTATGCTTTACCGCGGCTTTCAGAATCCACAACCGTTACTGTCACTGTTACCGTAATAGACGGTAACCGTGTAAACGATTGGTACGGTTTGACGACTGAACGGTTCAACCGTAATAACCCTAGTTATTAGTCACTGTATAAACTATTTTTAGTATTATTTAGGCGTGTTACGGTTATGACAACCGTCAATATTACCGCTAACCATAGCCGCAACCGTTGTCGACAGTTAGCAAATTTTATAACTGTTACCGTAACCGTCTAACCGTTACCGCAACCATTACCGTAAATTTACATTGTTATCTATAAATAATTCAAGTTTTAACTTTTTTTTAAAATTTAGTTTGTTTATCTATAAAACAAACCATCCATGTGCATGTTGTCTATTAAAAATTGCAAATAATTTATACATATGTTATTTCATCAGCTTAAGTTATTAAAAAACATATTTTTTTTATGAAGTACAAAAAAAATATCATGTGCGGTTGGTATGACTTACCGCGGTTATCAAAATCCACAACCGCTACTGTCACTATTACCGTAGTCGACGGTAACCGTGTAAACGGTTGATACGATTTGATCGTTGAACGTTCCAACCGTAACAGCCTAGCTAGTATTATTCAACATGCATATGCATATCTAATCAGAGTTATTAGTCACAGTTTTAGTATTAATTAGCAATATTAATTTAAATTGCAATAGGCAATTAAAAAAAATTCAACCACGATCTGCTGGACTATCATTTTTGAACAGACGACCATTACCTTTTGACAAGGATGCTTTCGTGCATTTTTGACTATACAAAAGACACTAATTCAAATACATGCTGCGCAATTAAGTATACTAACATAATTGTTTTACAAAACATTCGAAGTTTCAACCGTTCAAACACGAAAAATTGAAAGCAAAATTAAAGCAGTACAGATTTTTTTATGATAAACAGTGGAACTAGCGTAACCGTACGTATACCTTGCTACATTCTTCAAAATTCTCCAAAAAAGATAAAGAAAATTCTTTGTTCCTTAAGTGCTCTTAGGTGCAATATCACCATCATGGATTCGACTAAAGAATAATCTACTTAAGAAGGTTCGTTTTTATCAAAAGTGACAGATTCGAAATGAGTGTACCTGGTTTAATTTAGAGTTATCATTATAGCTTACATATACACGCATGGCATACTAAAGAGTACAATAGGGAGACGCAAACTAAACCAAGCTACAGAGACAACGTTTGAAAATTGCCTTCTTCCTTATGTAATACATAAAACGGAGCTCAAGTATGTGCGTGCATATACATATATATATGTGTACACACATACATATATATATGTGCACGCACACATGTTTATGTGCATACACCTGATCAAATGCCAAACTTAAAAGAAAGATTCAATATGTTTCGAGTTAGATCGAAACATAGGCAAAATGGTGTAAATTTCATACGCTAGTGTAAAAATTAAGCTCGTTGGGAGGTCCTCAGTGAAGAGAAATTGCATGGAAGAAAACACATATGCATGAGTATATACTTGATCACAATATAGATAGGCATATCCAAGATAACAGTAAAAGAAGAAACCAATTGTGTATTAACGAAAGGCATATATATAATTAATTAACCTTTTTGATTCATGGTGTCTGCATCCTTCAACATCAATGAAGGTTGAAAAGCTTCCATTGAAATCTGCAAACTCACTATATAGCAAATAAGTTTAGCGGAGATGTTAGTTGAGATAAACATATTGACAAAGTATATATACGTATATGCATGCACTTACATATTGAGAATTGACTTGAGTTCATTCTGATAAGAAATAGGATCAGAATTGTCGCAAAGAAGCATCCAAACAACTTAAGGAAGACAAGCTTTTGCAGGTTTGGCTTTGCTTTCATGTCTGCAGGCTACAAAGCTTATGCTTCTTTCTCTTTCTTCTTCTGAAGCAGCAGGTGGTGAAGAATTCACAAATGAATTGGAGTCTTGGACGTATGATTTGGTCCCATTTTATTATATCATCGTATATTCTGTAGAAACACAGTTGGAAGAAAATTACACTGTAATCAAAAGAATGTTCAAATTAGCCAAATTTTCATATGCTTGTACAGCAAGGAGCGAATTTTAATGACTGCATAAAGCCATAAACCCATTTTAAAAGATTGTATTATGCCTTGCAGGGTATGTACTTCCAAAAAGTTTATTTACTAACCACGTTTGCATAATAGTCTTAATAAATGAATAATCCAAAGATAACAGCATAAACATATGCATAACAGTCTTCATATTGCTCTAATATTGTTAGGTCAAATTTGCTAGGGACCAAACAATCCATTTCGAGACAAAGACCTCTTTCACTACCGTTAATAGAAAGAATGAAACTTATTAACTTACATATTTATTAATGTGAACATATGTGACGCATGTGTGACGCCAACCTGATACATATATACAAGACCGGCCTTGAAATAACAAAAAAATCTGAAGGTCTTAGTCGGATTGAGATATCTAAGGTCATATACCGTCTTAACTTGTCCAAATATACAAAATATAAGGTATGAGGCCTTAGACGGCCGTCTTGGATCTTAACTCAGGACCCCATAAATACCCGCATACATAATAGTCGCAATTTACACTTGTAAATTGTGATCGCAGGCACACTTCTAAACTATGAGAGACATATAATAGATATTTGTCGATCTGAGGCTTTAAATTATATACAAGTGAATGTAAATACTGGGTGCGAATATCTCTTCTACATGAACAAATAAAGCAATTACAGTGAGAAAATGTTCGATTCAGATGTTGACATCATACCTATTTTTGTTTTGAAGATGGATATTTAAGATGACGATTAAACTACGCCTCATGAAATTTAAGAACTTTGCTTTCACGTATTTATCAGAGCGATATGCAAGTTCAGTTTCAAATTCCCGTGTATTTGAAATTTAAATGGTGATATATTGTTCCATTATTATAGTTTCGGTGAGATTGTGGACGATTTCGCATGAATTTTGAACGCCTGGATATTTTGATGATTTTTTTGCTCCGCATTATTTGACCGAGTATTCTTGCTTTCAAGCTTTATTTTCAAACGTCTTCACACAAAACAAAACGTGTTGCAAATTTCATTAATTTGAAAATACTTACCATTGCCATCATAACTATTTGGTTGCAAATAATATAGATGTTTATATTACGAGCTTTACAACACATGCACCTATCATGTCACACTCTTTGTACACTTATACAACCTCGTAACCACTACAAGAAAAGAAACGACTTAGTTAGCGACGGCAAAAAACCGTCGACGACAGTCGCTAGTCATCGCTAACAGTCGTCACAAATTATGTGAACGCTAAGCAAATAGCGTCGAGATTGACGACGACTGTGGACGCCAATTTAGCGACGGTTGTGGACACCAATTTAGTGATGGCTTGCAACGGCAAAGCTGCCACGTGGACAAACGGTTATATTTCTTACAATCGTCAGAAGCCGTCACTAGCTGTCGCCAAAAGGCCGTCGTCAGCCGTCGCTATTCGTGGCAAAACTTTGTAAAAGAGCCGTCGTCAACCGTCACCATTCGTGGCAAAATTGTATAAAAAACCTCGCAAGCCGTCGTCCTATGTGACCAGAAATCCGTCACTAACCGTCGCTAAATTGTAACTTTTTTTATATATTTCAGTAACTAACAAGCCATCAAACCACACCAACTCAAACCCAATATCCGCAACTCATATACAATCAGTTTCACATTCCATCACCTCAAATTCACATTCAATCACCTCATAATTGCTATAAATCAACTTGTACACCACTAAATAACTAATAAACGATAAATATGAACGATAAACATTCCAAAAACCATCAACACGTCCACATCAAACAAACCAAGTCCAAAATATCATCATCGTATCCACAAAACACCACAAACATCTCAAGTTCATCACCAACAAGTAGTTTGTATTTACAAACCAAGTCCAAAATAAAAAAAAGGACAAGTACCTACCTACTCATCCTCGTCGTCCTCATCCTCTTCGTCCTCCTCGTCCTCCTTCATGGTAGCAGGCTCACTCGGCGGCATAACCCCATGCTCCCATGCTCCTTAAGATATGCAGCAATCCGCGCATCCAGCACGGTCTCGAGCTTGTTCTTCTGAAAATCTTCTAAAGCTCCAACCTGCTGTCGAAGCATGATGATCTCCTCCTCGTCCGGATGCCTCGTATAAGAGGCCTGAGTTCACGCTATTTGTAATTATCATATTATAAGCGTGTTTGACATAAATTAATATTCCGATGGTATTGCAATGTACATTATATTAAAATATTTATAAACCATTGTCAAAAGTTTTTTTGGATACTATACAAGGTTTATACAATGATTGTAATAGAGTTGTCGATATAAAATGCACACCAGTTAATGAAACCAATTTGTAGTAATTATTCATGCCAGTAATTAATATGTGACAAATTAATATTTCATTGGTATTAATATGACATAAATTTAAAGTAATTATTCATGTCAGTAAGAGATAAATTAATATGTGATATTTGTTTACGTGGATTGAGTACCTAAGTGATATTAATTAATAGCACTTGAATATGTTTAAATCCTTTAATAAAACGCTTTACCTCTATGTTTCCAAAGCCGTAGCTTCTACCCCTGGTAGGCGGGTCGATGATTTTGTTCCAAATGCGATTGCACTCCTCCACGTTCGGCTCTTGACCTTACTACGTCGCTCGAGCATCTAAGGCCGCCCTGTATTTGTCCTACGATAGCGGACAATTATGGAATACATTAAATATGCAATTTCAAAATAACAATGTGAAATACAAATTATTGCAAATGCTAACCATCGTTTCACAGGACTTGGGGTCCGTCCAGGTATATGAGGTGTTACCCTCCTCATATGTCCGCTCGACGGCATATGAGTCTGTGTAAACACCTTAGCAAGTGTAGGCTCCCGTTGGAGGGTCGACATCTGAAATGATACAATATATATTTGGAATTTATCAATACGATTTTAAAAGTTTGGAACTGTTTGTAAATGTGATTTATCGTTTGTACCAATTCATGATGATGCTGAGAGAAGGACTTAGACCCAGCCCGATGCAAAGCAGGATTTTTGAGCTTGTTTGCTCGGTTTTGCTCTGAAAGCTCATGTATATTTAATTATATGATTAACTGATGGATATACAAAATAAAATTTTTAAAATAAGCTTAATTAATTTACCTTCGCAGCTTCCGTAACCCACAATTTCTAGAAATCGGCGTAGACCTCCTCGCTCATCCACTGAGGCATCTTTCTCGCTGCTTTTGCCTTATATACATTACCTGAATAATTTTTCCTCATCTTCTGGTTTCATGCGGTGAGGAAAACATCCATGTCTTCTTCTCGGACCCGTACAACACACTTTAAATTAACAAACAAATTGTATTACATATTTTATATAATTTTGCAAATGAGAAATATATTTATACTTACAAGAACCTCCCCAAGGATGGTATTCCTAATCTGCAAAGAAATATCGTCCCAGTGAGGCCACGCCTCTGTCCACCTAGCGACATATGCATTTCTAGACACACGTAAAACAACATCTCCTGGAATAATATCAAACCCACCGCAGAAAGTACGATATTAGCATTTAATAACTTTTGAATACTAAGCATTTACGAAATTAAAAACTTACCTTGCGGACTTGGGTACGAGCTCTATGACCGGACGTGTTTTCGGTGCTGTACTGCTCGCACCTGCCTCTGAACTGTGGGTAGGTCGGCGTCTAGGAGGCATAACTGTCACAAACATATTATTTCGTATAATAATAACTCATATATCATTATGCACATCCATTATCAAGTAAACTCATACAACATATATTATCAAATGCAACTACAAGACCCATTTACATAAAAGAAGAAGAACCAGATAATAGATAACCGTAACACATCATATAAGTTCACAACATAGCGCATCATATAAGTTCACAAATAACTCATATATCATTATGCCTGAATCATTGTACGGACGTATGTAAACAACTAACAATACAAATAATATTATTCTTCTTCATTTTCTGATTCAGTCGGTCTCATACTCTATTCGTTATCCTCTGTACTCTCAAAAGATTCTATTAATTCACTTGATTAATCGTTTAAAGACTCTAAATTAGCATCATTAGCAATTATTATTTCATCGTTTTGATTTGCATCCGTTTGATATGCTGCATCGTCTGGAATAGCAATTCCTTCAAATGTAAATCTAGCATTTGTTTTAATTACAACAGACCAATCTGCTTTATCTCTTTTTAAGGACGGATACGGAGCAAAGTAAATTTGTAATGCTTGCTTTGCCAATACAAAAGGATCATACTTATAGTAATGTGATGTGTGCTTTATTTCTATAAGCTTATAATCTTTATGCACGTTGATTCCAGTACCAGGAACATTGCTGAACCAGTTGCACTTGAATAGAACAACTTTTCAATGGGTTGTACATAATATGTCAACTCTAAAATCTGTGTCAAGACGCCATAAAAGTCTTTTATATGCTCTTCGGGATCATCACTACCTTTGAAAAATACACCACTGTTATATGTTAATCTGTCAGTACCATGGTCTTTGGTGGTGAATTTAAACCCATCGACGAAGAATATTGGATAAGTCTTAACATTTCTTTTTGGTCTAAGCGCAAGAAGTTGCAAACCCTCGTCATTGATGCAGTTTATTGGATCGTAAACATACTTCGAGAACCATTTAGCAAAATCTTTACTGAGATCGCCATTTGGATTTTCTGTTTCGTAAATACTGCAAATATAAATGATTTTGTTACTAGCTAACAATTGATGTACACATAACTGTAATAAAGTTAAAAATTTAGTACCTAACAAATGGTGCAACTTCAGCACAATTTAGAAGAACATATGTGTGTGTGACATGGTGATCTGTATCATTTAACCATATTTCTACGTATTTTCCAGAAGATCGTCCATGTTATCTAAATACAGATAACATTGTCGGACAAAAATTGGGTCCCACGGTTTCATCATTACAAGGACCACTTATAAATGATAGGTTCACATAATCATTGAAGTAATGAGAAAAAAAGAACGAAGCTTCTTCTTCAAGATAAGATTTGCAAATCGAACCTTCAACTCGTGCTTTTTGTCGTACTTTTTCCTTTATATGATTCAAATACTAAAATAAAATTAATTCAATTTATATGCACTAATGTCACTTTGAATTGTAAGCAAAAAATTTACCTTTCAAAAGGATACATCCATCCATATTGCACTGGACCTCGAAGAATAGCTTTGGATGGAAAATGAATAGGTAAATGCTCCATTACATTAAAAAATCCTGGAGGGAAGATTTTCTCTAATTTGCAAATCAATATCGGAATTTCTACTTCAAGTTTATGGAGACGATCAATTTTTAACGTTGCCGAACAAAGTTGTTTATAGAATAAGCTTATCTCTGTTAAAACACCCCACACTTTTACAGCCAATAATTCTTTGAACACCACTGGTAATAAATATTCCATCATGATATGACAATCATTACTTTTCATCCCACTCATTTTTTTTGTAGTCAACACATCTAAGAAGATTAGAAGAAATCCCATCCAGACATTTCAGTCCCTCAACCTATTTCAGTACAAGTTTTATTTGTTTCTTGTCTAGTTCATAGCACGCTTTGGGTTTTTTATTGTCATTGGGCTTCATATGAAGTTCTGGACGTTTACAATATTCTTCTATGTCACGTCTCGAATATATATCGTCCTTTGTTTTTCCTTTGACATTCAAATAGTATTAAACATGTTATCAAATACATTTTTTCATTGTGCAGAACGTAGATATTCTATCGAAGTTTGAGATCTTTCCAATAACATAGCTCCCAGAATATGCTTTGTTTACACCAATTATGAATGTCATATTCACCCGGAATTTCTTTTTGTTCTCCAGTATCATGGATCTTAGGATAATCCTTTACAATATCGTATATTTCTTCACTTGTCCAAATTTTGGGTGCTTGCACAGTCATTCCGCTGTTAGCTTTAATTTTTTTATCTCTTCTAAAAGTATGATTGGTATGCAGAAAACAATGGTGACAATCAAATCACGAATGCTTCCTTCCATACCGTAAGAAAAATGCTTGTGTTTCTTCCATGCATAAAGGACAAGATAGACGACCGGCCGTACTCTAACCTGAAAGCATCCCATATGCAGGAAAATCACTAATCATCCACAACAAAGAAGCAAACATACTAAAATTCTTTTTTTTTTTTTGAAATGTCGTATGTTTCAGCTCCTTCATCCCATAGTTTTTTCAACTCTTCGATTAATGGTTGTCGATAAACATCTATGCCTTGTTTTGGATCATTAGGACTAGGAACGGCAACAATGAGAAACATATATGGAGTTTTCATACACATCCACAGAGGTAAATTATAAGGAGTAACGATAATAGGTCAAGATAAATATTTACTACCAAACTGAGAAAATGGTGAAAACCCATCTGTACATAAACCATGTCTGACGTTACGGCTCTCTGCGGCAAATGTAGGATACGTCTTATCAAAATGTTTCCATTCTTCTTCATCCGATGGATGTGTCAAAGTTCCATCTTCTTGTGTTCGCACACTATGCCATCGGATATGACATGCAGTGACTGAGGATGCATATAACCATTGTAGTCTAGGGATGATTGCTAAATAATGCATTCTCGTATACGGAACTTCCTTACCTTTCTTTTTTCTAGGTTTATACCTTTCCCCGCCACATTTTTTATAGTTTCTAAGATTAATATCATCTTTCCAATACAACATGCAACCTTTAACACAAGTATCTATTTTTTGGTATGGAAAACCGAAAGCCGACATTAGTGTTTTCACTTTATAATGACTATCGCACATAAGATTATCGGGTGGCATAAGTCTTTTTGCAGCTTGTACAACCGCTGTAAATGCAGCTTCTGTAAGGTTAAATTTTGATTTCATGGTGATGTACTCAGCGGTTACCGATTATTCAATTCCACTTTCACAACCATTCCACAATGGCTGCTTAGCTGAAGCCAATAAATCATATATTTTTCTGGCTTTCGTGTTCGGTTCTTCTTCAATATTGACGTCATCATCGTCAACCTAACTGGTAGGGAATATTGACCGTGCTGCATCTTCCACCATATGTTCTATTAGATTCGTCATAACTAATTCGATCTCTGATGCTATAGGATTTACTGTAGACGCAACAAGTTCTCCATGACGATCCCATAAATAATAATTTGGCACAAAAGCTGATTTATACAAATGTACTTTAACGATGTCTGGTTTATGAAACCTCATCAGTTTACATATACTACATGGACAATGAAGCTCCTCGTAATTTCGATTATTAGATACTGCAAATCTAATTAATTCATTTACACCATTATGGAAATGTTCTTTCACTGAGCCTTTCATTCCAATTCTAACTTCATACATCCAACCACGGTCAATGAAATAATCGAACATTTTTCCTCATTCAAAAATATATGGTAGTGATTTCGATAACACATACATATATTGTTCAAAGAATTTATTCAACGCATGAATATTTTTAATGGTTCATACATATAATAAAAATGTGATTTTGATTGTTCAAATAATTTATTCAACATATGAATATTTTTAGTGGTTCATACATACAATAAAAATGTGATTTTTATTGTTTAAAGAATTTATTCAACACATTAATATTTTTAGTAGTTCATACATACAATAAAAATGTGATTTTTATTGTTCAAAGAATTTATTCAACACATGAATATTTTTAGTGGTTAATACATACAATAAAAATGTGATTTTTATTGTTCAAAGAATTTATTCAGCACATGAATATTTTTAGTGGTTCATACATACAATAAAAATGTGATTTTTATTGTTCAAAGAATTTATTCAACACATGAATATTTTTAGTGGTTCATACATACAATAAAATTTTATTTTTATTGTTCAAAGAATTTATTCAACACATGAATATTTTTCATAGTTCATTTCAGAAAATTTCGGCATTACAACGGCAGGGTGGGTAGCACCGACACCGTGTCCAGCACGGCTCCTCACCTATCTTAGGCCTTGGCTTGCGTCATACATAGTCATTCCATTCCAATAATTTCCACAATACAATTCATTTTCAAGCCCCGTCTACAACCCAACAATTTCAGAACTATCGCATTTAAATAGCTATATCCAACAACATGTATACCAATCCCATATCAAACAATTACAAAACCCAGAAACAACAAGTGTATACCAATCAACTAAATTCACAAAATTTATTAATCAATTTCTAATCGATAATCACCTAATTAAGTTTTAAATTTAAAATCTAATTGGCTATATTATAAATTCAACATCAATAATTGATTGGTATAAAGTAACAGTTCATTAACACATACATATGCCCAAAATCAACCATCACACCGATAAACAACTAAATCCACAATTTAGGGTTCCAATCAATACTAAATCAACTACATTAATTCAACAATCATTGTATAATCAACTGACATATACATTTATATCATTATTAAGTAATTAATTCATCAAATTAGGTTAGAAATCATACCTTAGAGAGAGCAATAACTTGGTTTAGAGGAGTGGAGAGGGCTTGAGATGGCCGGGGAGGGGTGGAGACGGGTGACGACGGTTGATCGGCGGTGGCGGGCAATGGCGGAGGCTGGGGTAGGGTTTTGGGATCGGGGGTTTTTAGTTTTGGGAAGGGGGGCGAAATCGTGGAAATGATAATTCTTCCTATAGCGTCGCGGTTTTATTCTTTTAGGCGACGGCTGGCAAGGGCCGCTTTTTTAGCCGTCGCTATGGGTCGTAACCAATTGGACCAGTTCTTGTAGTGAACTGTTGGAGAATGGAGTTTTGATAACAATAACCTTATTTAAATTATCATTACTAACTCATTATAAAATTTATACTAACATTTTTATCTAATATATATATAGGGTTTGTATACAAGATTTAATACCGAAGACCGTACAGTTTTAGATTTCCAAGAGATTCAGGATTCAAAGAGATTCAAGACTCATGAGTATCAAGATATCAAGATTTCAAGAGCTCAAGAAAATATAGTAATTGAGTTTAGTTTATATGTAAGACTCTAAATTGCACTCCATTTTCAAATTCTGTTTTTCAAAATTCAAATTCTGTTTTCAAAAATTCAAATTATGTTTTTAAAATTCAAATTCTGATTTCAAGTTATTTCAAACTACTTTTAAATGATTTCAAATTATTATGATTTCAAACATATATTTATAGTTTATGAAGTTTTATAATAATTTGTTTATAATGTGTGTGTGTGTGTGTGTGTGTGTGTGTGTATATATATATGTATGTATATATATAGTTTTATAGTTTTAAATCATATAACTTTATAAATATGTTTATATTATATATCACTATGTTTTTGTATGTTTTTAGACCTTAGAACTTCATTTGAAACATTATTTTTGATTCAAGAATTTCCAAAAAATATATGTTGGTTTTACACTTGAAATTTGATGTTAAAAATAAATATACAAGGCATATGTCGACATACTGAAATGAGCATGTCGACATGTAATTGTCATAAATTCAATTTTCAAAAGGAAGTGTCTTTTCAATGTTTGAAACGTTTCAGAAATGTTGCAACTTTTGGGACAATATAAAAAGGGGTTGATTTCAAATTTATAATCATTCTTTCTTCTCCTTCTTCACCCCTTTACTTATTACTATTAATATACATAATATTCTTGATTTCTACACTTATACTAAATTTCAACAAAATTTATTTCATTTTTCTTCACTTCTCATTTTTTGTCAACTACTCTCTGTTTGAAGTGCTATTAAAGAGTTCAAGGGCTATTGTAATTGTTTCGGAATTGTTAAGAAAATGGTGTGTTCCTTGTAGCCTTGAAATCAAGGAAAAGGGAGCGATGTTAACCTTATAGCCTTGAAATCAAGGGTGGTTGAATCGGTGTTAACCTTGTAGCCGTGAAATCAAGGGTGTTGTACTTGGATATTGATAATAATAAAACTCTTTGCAATCCAGTGTTGCGTGAGATTAGACGTAGGAGTAATCCAAACCAGTATAAAATCTGGTGTATTCATTCCTTTTCTGCATTTTTATTTACTTATTTCTGTGTTTGTGATTGTTTCTGGTGTTATACACATTGTGTGATTTAATTCAAGTTAGTTTAAGAATTCTATATATTTCTCATAAACACTATTCACCGCCCTCTGGTGTTAATTCTGCCTTAAGATCCGCATTCCGCATCCTTAATAATTGGTATTAGAGCATAGGTTTTCAAAATTTCATAATCTGAATTTTGGAAAGATTAAATGGGAACCAACGCTAGTAATAATAGTTCTTTTGTAGAGGGTCAGTCCACTGTTAGATCACCACTATTTAATGACAGTAATTATTTTTATTGGGCATGTGGAAAGAAAATATATTTACAATTAGTAGGATTACACACATGGAATATCACACAGACTGAATATGTTGAACCCACTACTAATTTTGCACAATGGACAAATGATCAAGAGGCCGTTCCACAAAGTAATTCTAAGGCTATAAATATGTTATTCTGTACATTAGATAGAAATTAATTTAATATAGTGTCAGTTTGTAAATCTACTTATGAAATGTGGAGAACATTGCAAGTTACTCATGAAGGAATCAATAAAGTTAAACAAACCAAGATATCAATGCTGATCAATCAATATGAGTTGTTTAAAATGAACGAGAATGAATCTGTCTCCGATATGTATTGCAGATTTCAAGAAATCGTGCATTCATTAATGGCTCTGGGAAAAACTTATTTAGAAGAAGACCAAGTCAGAAAAATACTTAGTTTGTTGACTCCAGAGTGGAATCAGAAAACACTAGTGATTGAAGAAGCCAACAATGTTAGTGAAATGAAGATTGAGGAGTTAATAGGGAATTTGATGATGTTCGAAGTTCAATTATAGAAAAGAAAGGAAAATAAGCTATAGAAAAGAAATCTATAGCATTCAAAGCAACAACAAATGAATTTGATTCAAGCAGTGAAGGCGATAAATAAATTGATTTAGTGACAAGGAATTTCTGAAAATTTGTGCAATATAAAAGGAGAAATAATTTTCAGAGAAATAATCAAGGAAGTTCGAGAAGAAATGTTGATGGTTGTTATAACTGCAACAAACTAGGTCGTATGAAGAGAATGTGTCCGTATCCTGATAAATCAAATCAACAAACAAACAATAGTAATTCATCAAAGAAGAGAAATAGGACATACGCAGCAACTTTAGACGATTCAGATTTATTATCAAGTGATGAAGATCCAACAACCGGAAATTCAAATATGTGTTTCAAAACAATTCAGAATTTAGAAAATGTTGAAGAAATTGATCTAAGAACCAGGTAGACCTTAATTAATTTTGAATATTTTTGTTGATTTGGACGAATGGATGTTTTGTTTGTTTGCCTTGTTTGAATTTGAAATTTAAAATTCAAACTTGAAATTTAAAATTCAAATTCAAATTTTGAAATTCATAATAATAATAATAAATATAATACAATAAATAATAATTAAATTTTTAATGAATGTTGGGATTAATATTATTTCAGGAAATAATGAACCTGAAATATAAAACGTTAATATAATAAATCAAAGTTAAATAGAAACATGTCTTTTCAAAATACACCTATATGTCGACTTACCCAAATAGACATGTCGACATATGTGCCAGTAAATGAAATTCAAATTTTGAATTTCAAAAGTTCAAACTTTCAGGCTTCCCTCTAACTTTTCACCAACTCCCAAGGTCTGAAAATGTGTCTTTAATTTTAGAAAAGTAGTGCCCATTCAATCGCTATTTATTTATCTATTCAATCCTATTCTCTCTACCTCTCATTCAAAATTCAAACAAATTTCTTCATATCTATACTCTTCAAAATAACTCTTTAATGGCTTCCTCTAGCACACCAAAAACCATGAGATTGACCAAAACACTCAAGGGTCATCTCTATAATGATAAAAGAAGCTATTCAAGTGTATGTTGACTATATGGCAAATGGAAAAGTCAACACAGGAGCCTTTGCTATGTTTTAAAATTTTCTCTCTTATGATCTTCATCCTCTTTTTCATCAAAATGAACTTCTAAGCTCAATTGACGCTTGAGATAACAATGAAGTATGTTACCAAATCTTATCAAAATATTTTACGTAAATTTGAATCGTGGTTGTTACGAAGGGAATGAGAATTAAGTATGGATTAGCGTAAAAGACACTCAAATCGTTTTGGATTATGAAATTTTGGGAAATATTTTAAATTGTGAGTGTACTTGCTCGGATTTCTCCAAATTTGAAATTGATGAAACGGATTTGGAAACTTATCATCACATTTTTGAAAGCAGGGAAACATGGATTTTAAAAATCGCTTTTTTCGTCTAAAAGCCAGAATCTTCAACCTTCTCCTTCGACATACTCTTACACCTCGTTCCGAAAATTTCAATAACCCTACCCTCAAAGTCCAAAAGCCCTTTTCGCTATTTTTGGTGTTTATGATATAAATTGGGCCGATGTGATTTTAAAAGAATTTAAGCCCAAAGAGATGTCCACCAAGAAAAACACTCTTTATCATGAAGTTTATCTTACTTGGATTTTTAACTATTTTGGAGTGGATCTTAAAGGAGAAGAATTTGTGTCAAGAAAAATGTTTAATTCAGCAAATATAAACCTTATGAAAATTCCAATCGTTTTAAAACCTTATGAAACATTTGAGGATAAACAAGCAAGAATGCAACAAGAGGAAAATCCAATGGAAATTGACGAAGAAGAAAATTCCTCTTTAGAAAGTGTAGAGTGTCCCATAAATACTAGAACCATAACCAAAGAAACACTTGTTCAAAACCAAGTTAAATTAGCCAAGAACCAAAAGAAGATCAAGAAGACTCTTATCCAAATGTATAAGTTCTTTAGAAAAATAGAAAGAAAACTGGGAATATCATCTTCCTTCTCATCATCCGATGAAATCTAAGCCTGTCTAGTTTATTTTATCTTTCGTATATGCTTGTATTTGCTTTCGAATCTCATATTTAGTACCTTGTGTTAGTCGAATGTATTTCCTTTCAAGTAGTAATGGATGATGTTTATTTTTGTCAGAACATTCTTTAATTTACTATAAAAAAACATTAGAATTAAATAAACCAAAGTAAGAAAATAAGAATTAACTAAAAATTGAAAATACCCAAAAAATAACTAGGGTATGTCGACATGTACAAAATGACACGTTGACATATAACTGCTAGTTTTTCAAATTTGTTCAAAAATTGAAATTTGAATAACTGACTAGTGTCTCTTCATTTTAAATGAATTCCAGACCTTATAAATACCTCTTTCTTCCATAAAAACTTATTCTAAACTTTCTCCTTCTTCATTAATTATTCCTTTTCTATAATACCAAATTATGGCAAATCCTATTCACAATTTGAGTGAGAATCTTGAAGAAACACTCAATTCATTTAAGAATATCCTGTCTATAATAGTTTGTAATTAGCAACATCTTGAATTGAGTCAAATAAAGATGGTTGACCATCAAGAGAAGCACTTTGATGTCATTCGTTGGCTAATATCTTTTCTTTCCAGAGACGAAGACAATAACCTCGCTAAAGCACCACCCAAAAAAGAAGATGAAGATTGGGAAGTTATCAAGAAGGATCCAATCTTTGGAGGAGATGGATGAGTGAAAGTTCCAAGAGAAATTTGAAATTGTTTGAATTGGTTGGTATCATTTGATTTGTTTGATTTGAATTTGATTTGAATTTGTTTGAAACTATTGTTTGATTTGATTGGGTTTGAAATTTGTATACAATTGATTGAAATACTTGTAAATATTGATTGAAATGCTTGAATTGTGTGATTTGTTTATACTCTTTCTAGTTAGAATTAGAATAATATAGGCATAGGGAATCTTAATTATGTGGCAAGGCATTAGAAGAATTTATTCAGGGGGAGTATAGACATAGAGATTCTTTTTGTTGATGACAAAGGGGGAGAAATTATAAAATAGGGATTAGTTAGGCTTAGTTTAAGGGGGGGGGGGGTATGTAAGATTCATGGTGAAAGGGGGAGTATTCGAAGAATCAGATCAACATGTATTAAACAGGTATGAATATTTTAAAAATCAAGGTTGTCATTATCAAAAAAGGGGAGACTGTTGGAGAATGGAGTTTTGATGACAATTACCTTATTTCAATTATCATTATTAATTAATTATAAAATATATACTAATATTTTTATCTACAATATATACATACATACATATATATATATATATGCAGGGTTTGTATATAAGATTTAATATAGAAGACTGTACAGTTTTAGAGTTCCAAGAGATTCAGGGTTTAAAGAGATTCAAGATTCATGAGTATCAAGATATCAAGATTTCAAGAGCTCAAGAAAATATAATAATTAAGTCTAGTTTATATGTAAGACTCTAAATAGCAATCCAATTCCAAATTCTGTTTTTCATTTTCAATTTTTTTTTCAAAATTCAAATTCTATTTTCAAATATTCAAATTTCATTCTTAAAATTCAAATTCGGACTTTAAGTTATTCAAACTACTTTTAAATGATTTCAAATTATTATGATTTCAAATATATATTTATAGTTTATAAATTTGTATAACAATATGTTTATAATATACATATATATATATATATATATATAGCTTTATAGTTTTAAATCATATAACTATATAAATATGTTTATATTATATATCACTTTGTTTCTAAATGCTTTTATACTTTAGAAACTTCATTTGAAACAATAGTTTTGATTCAAGAATTTCCAGAAAATATATATTGGTTTTAACACTTGAAAATTGCTTTTAAAAATAAATATACAAGGCATATGTCGACATACCAAAATGAGCAAGTCCACATATAACTACCATAAATTCAATTTTCGAAGGGAGTGTCTTTTCACTATTTGAAACTTTTCAGAAACGTTGCAGCCTTTGGGACAATATGAAATGAGGTTGATTTCGCATTTTTAATCATTCTTTCTTCTCCTTCTTCACTCTTTACTTATCACCATTAATATACATAAAATTCTTTATTTTTACATTTATACTCTGCCAATTTCAATGTAATTTATATCATTCTTCTTCTCTTCTCATTCTCTATCAATATTCTCTATTTGAAGTGCTATTGAAGAGTTCTAGAGCTATTGTAATTGTTTGGGAAAGGGTGTGTGTTCCTTGTAACCCTGAAATCAAGGAAAGGGAGTAATGTTAACCTTGTGGCCGTGAAATCAAGGGTGGTGGAATCAGTGTTAACCTTGTAGCCGTGTAATCAAGGGTGTTGTACTTGGATATTGATAATAATAAAACTATGCGCAATAAAGCGTTGCATGGGACTAGACGTAGGAGTAATCCGAATCAGTATAAAATCCGGTGTGTTCTTTCCTTTCTGCATTTTATTTACTTATTTCTGTGTCTGTGATTGTTTTTTTGTTTGTGACCATTTCTGGTGTGATAATAATTGTGTGATTCATATAGTATTTCAAGTTAGTTCAATATTTTTATAAATTACTCATAAACACTATTCACCTCCCCTCTAGTGTTAATTCTGCCTTAAGATCTGCATTCCGCATCCTTAACAATTGGTATCATAGCGTAGGATTTCAAAACTTTGGAAAGATTAAATGGCAACCAACACTAGTAATAATAGCTCTTTTGTAGAGGGTCAGTCCAATGTTAGACCACCACCATTTAATGGAAGTAATTATTCTTATTGGGCATGTAGAATGAAAATATATTTACAATCAGTAGGATCAGTCCAAACATGATCCAGGACATAGCTAAAGCTGTTGCAAAGAATTTTTCTCTTTTCTTGTGTTTTCCATTCAACTTGCATTAGGGTCAACTCTTCCTCCACATCTGCCATAAATTCATTGGTTTTTGCCCTTTTTTGCTTTTGCTTCAGCAAGTTTTCTTCAATTGTCTTCTTTTCCACGAGCAACTGCGATATAGTCTTTTCTTTTTCCATCAATTTAACAGTAGTATCATCCAATTCAACATTGCTATTGATTTCATACACTTCGTCATGCCACATAAAATACCCACAATCGCCATTCTGCACATATCTTAAATTCTCGACTAAAACATCATTGAAAGATATGATAATCGACAAGGCAACCAAAAAAACCTAATTTATACTTACCAGCCACATAGAGCAACCAAAAAACTTCTTCCTCGTATTTGAACCTAAATTCACAGTCCTCATCTTCGCTGGGATTTTGTGGTGGCAGTTCTTTCTTGCAGTCATTGTTAATGAATTTGAAGTAGAAATTGATTGGATAGTCATTGAACTCGAATTGAAGGAAGAATTGAAGTGATATCACAAACTGCAAATCATTTCTGTAATATCATAAACTACAAATGATTTGAAGAAGGCTTTCAGGCTTACATGTATTTCATGCACTCAATATTTGTGTGCATAACCAAAACCAAACATGCATCTATATCATTGTATGGTCTTTAAAGCATATCCAAGCATTACTTAAACAATGCTTGGTTAACTGGCATATAATGATGTCAATGATGATGCACACATCGGTGTACAACAAGTATAAACATTCATAGATGAAGTGAATTTGCATATAATTTCTAACTATGCATACAGATCTTATCTGACTGGGAACTAGGTGAAAAATCATGCATATGACAAACATGAAAATAATTAAGAAATGAATACTATCATGTATATGTAAGCATCCTTATGAAAACTTTGATGAATTTGAAGTAGAAATTGATTGAGTAGTCATTGAACTCGATTAAAGGAAGAATTGAAGTGATATCACAAACTGCAAATCATTTCAGTAATATCACAAACTACAAATGATTTGAAGTAGGCTTTCAGGCATGCATGTATTTCATGCACTCAATATTTGTGTGCATAACCAAAACAAAACACACATGTATATCATTGTATGATCTTTTAAGCATATCCAAGCATTACTTAAACAAGGCTTGGTTATCTGGCATACAAATGATATCAATGGTGATGCACACATCAATGTACAGCAGGTGTAAACATTCATAGATGAAGTGAATTTGCATATAATTTCTAACTATGCATACAGATCTTATCTGACTGGGAACTAGGTGAAAAATCATGCATATGACAAACATGAAAATAATTAAGAAATGAATACTATCATGTATATGTAAGCATCCTTATGAAACCATTTTCATAAACCACTGTATATCTTATTAAAAAAGCTAGCAGTATCATGTCTCAATCATCACCGACAACAACAACCTGGGAAGCCTGAGCAGTTGTTAGAATATACAACTCATATAAGATCGATGGTCTAATTATTCAGAACCACACTTCACTAGGAACTAAAGTTCTGTGTTATTAAATTGATTAATAACCCAATAGCCTCTCAAAGAACATTTCAGCGAATCAACGTACAATAGAGCCCAAAATAACACCACCAACCAAACAAAATTATGTACCCGTTCTTCCAGTATGATATATGAACTATGAAATCACTATAAATAACACAATTTACAGGTCTAGTTTCATTAGTATACAACTTCAAACTAAAAAAAGTATGGATTCATTGCCAAATAATAGGCAAGAATAATTAATCACCTAACACCTATTATGTAACACCCCGTATTTACTGTGAATGTTAAAGTAACGAATTAAAGAATACTTAATTTTAAAAGTGGAAATATGCATATATATTATTTACATAGATATATTTAAGAGAAAAGTTAAATAATGACAACAAATATTTCATGTAATAAGTTAATTAAATGCAATACATGAAATGGGAAGAAATGCATGCGAACTATTAAAAAGAAAATTTTGAAGAGCTTTAGGAATTTGGTCACAAAATTAGTATCATTGCGTTCGTGGCGATTTTCTAGTCAATTTAGACCTATGGTTTGCAGAAAACCGAACTAAAATGAAGAAGATATCTTTAAACTAAATATTGCAGCAAAACATGAAAAAGAGGAATGAGAAAAGAATAATGTTTAGCATTGTCCTAAGATTTGTAAGCAGAAGACTTATTAGCTCATTTGGTTAGAACATGTGACTTGCATACAAGAGGTACAAAGTTTGATCCCTGCCAGCGCCATATTTTTTGTTTTAGGGGAATGGCTAAAAAGTGGCTCAGTATGAACGCAGTTCAAAAAGTGGTTTAGTGTGAAAATGGTTAACTAGGAAGATAGATAAAAAGAAAAAAAATATAAACATATATATATAGAAAATATATACATATATATATGACATATACACATCATGTGGCGCATTTTTGTTGGTCAAGGATTGTTTTTTTTAACATGGTTTTCTCTGATTAGCCAATGACTGATTTCTGAGGTATTATGGCATATGTGGCATGCTACGGTTGGCTGGATGACACATCTCTTTGGTTTGATGGCTTTGATTTCTCTTAAACTAATCTAAAGGCTAGAATTAAACCTAGACTTCTATATAATCACCCCAAACCTTAACCATAGAACTCATTCTATGAAGTCGTCATGTTGTTCATCTACAAACTTGCCTAGCCTCCATTCATCTACCTCAAACTAGAGAATCAAATTCAAACTAGGAATCAATTAGAAGAACTAGAGAATCAAACGTCTACATCAAAGGATAGCTTTTCAAATTCAGAAATCGGATCCCAGAAATCAAGATCCATCCTTTTTTCCTTTTTTTTGTAAGTACAGTTATTGTTTAGATGTGAACACCTAATAAGAAATCATGACTGTAATAACTGGATCTAGAACTATGCCTAATTCTATTCGTGCCTATCCTTTTGTCAATTCTGAATTGCTTATGCCTATTGGACTATTGTGACTGACATAGTGAAGCCTTCCATGCCTATTGGACTGTGGTGACGACATAGTAAAACCTATCATGCCTATTGGGTTGTTGTGACTGACATAGTAAAACCTATTATGCCTATGAGACTATTGGGGACTGATACCATTGAACCTATCATGTTGTATTAAATTTGTGGTTCTTTTATGTATGTAAGTTACATGCTAAGTTATGTTCATACATGTTATATGTTAGATCCAAGCTAGTACCCATGATTGAGATCTATATAAGTTCATGTTTATACAATCAAACTTATGCTAGTTCGCATGTTAATTGGATCTAATTTAAATGCAAGATCACGCCTATATGCTTAATTAAGTCAATGTCGTTCTATCCCAAATTTATATTACGCATGTTGATCTATATTGTTTATGCCTATTGGAATGTTATATGTCTCTTCCTTTTCCCTTTTGTTTATAAGTTAGACTAATTTGTGAGCCTAACATTCTATGTGAATTATGCGAACGAATAACGGGGGAGATGTTGAAGAAAAATATTAAACTACATGCTATTGGCATAAACTTGCTCATAATCATGTAAATGATTAGTAGCATGAAATGGTAGAATTTGTATACCTAGAATTATGGACATAATTTAAAGGGTAAATGGGGCATGACTTGAATTGACAACACTTGTGGATAATTTACATATGAACATAAATTGTAAATATGCAAAGTGGCTAAAAGATGAACATGCCTAACCCGAAGTTAGATTGAGTTGCGGTGTAAAACTGCCCGGAGCCGCCCGGTACATCCAGTAACCGCAACAACACAGATCTAATGTGAGAGGTTAGCGCATTTAGCCCAAAACCCGAGGTTAGAATGACTTTGCAGTAGAAGTCTTCCCGGAGCTGCCCAGCACATCCAACAACCGCAAACAACAGTTCTAATGTGAGAGGTTGGGAGAATTAATAAATTAATTAATGCCAATAAACAGACATGCTAAGAATGGTAAGGTTAAGTAACATATGAATAGGTGACACTTAATCAATACAACATGTTAATTAGACAAGAAGGTGGGGTTAAGTAAATTTAGAACATTTAATCGTTATAACATGTTAATTAGACAAGAAGGTGGGGTTAAGTAAATTTAGAACACTTAACAGTTATAACATGTTAATTAGACAAGAAGGTGGAATTAAGTAAATTTAGAACACTTAACCGTTATAACATGTCAACTAGACAAGAAGGCGGGGTTAAGTAAATTTAGAACACTTAACCGTTATAACATGTTAATTAGACAAGAAAGTGGGGTTAAGTAAATTTAGAACACTTAACCATTATAACATGATGAACGAGTGGGGTTAAGTTAAGGGGAAACACTTAACCAATATAACATGATGAATTAACAGGGTTAAGTTAATAGGAAACACTTAACCAATACAACATGATGTGTGGGGAGGTTAAGTTAACATGAATGGACAACATTTAACCAATATTACATGTACAAAGTGGATATGGTTAAGGAAAGCTTAACCAATATTACAGATTGACTTAATAAGTAGGAGGGTTAAGTAAACTTTGGGTAGGTGGGTAATATTAGTATATATAGGCCCATAAACTTAACCGTTAAATAAACATGTTTGAATCAGTGGGAGGGTTAAGTACATCTCGTGTAGGTGGGTAATATTTGTATATATAGGCCCACAAGCTTAACCAGTAGGAAACCCTAGTAACGGGGTTCATTTCAGCCGTAACCCACATAGATGTATCACGGTACCCTGAACTAGGCAGGGTGGGACACGATTACTGGGCTAATTATAAGTTGTCGAAATAGCGGCAGGGGGTGCAGTAGTGTAGTGCCGACGGAGTATGAGCGTGCACGTGCTCCGGAGTGGAAAAGCAAGCACTGGGCATCAGTAGTATACACTGTGCATCTTGAACCGGGTTGGGTTGCTATCATAGGGATTGATACACCTTATGGTGGGACCAGCACAGGGTATCTACACACAAGAGAGGGCCGATTGACACAGACACAAGGAAAATTAATACAAATAGGGAGCCGATCGATAGGGTAGTAAGGGTACATCTAACATCTTCATGGCAGTTAGGCTGATTGAGGTAAGATCCTCATACTAGATGTACAACTGAAGGCTACCACAATTGCGGGGGTGAGATCACCTTATTATATAACACAGGATACTAGTTGGGACATTTGTGGGGAATACAGATCCTTTTTCATAGGATACTAGTTGGGACACTAGTAGGGGATACTGATCATTCTATAAAAGACACTAGTTAGGATACTGGTTAGTTGTTGCAGAGAAAATAGGAGATCAGAGATATAAAAATCAGAATAACGGGGTAGTAGCGAAGCAGAGAAAGAGTAGAAGTGCATTCGGTTTATCTTGCCTTATCATATCTTATGATAATCTTAGGTTATCTTATTATCCCTGTTCTCACGGTATTGTCTTATATTCAGTTTATTCATGTCATGTTACTATTACCTGTTTACATACTGAAAATCACTGGACTTACCAGATTTATGTCTAACCTAGTTTTGTTTCGCCTCTTTTCTTCCGTTCCCCCCAGGTAGTCAGGGAGGGAATAGCTCAGCTTTGTTTGGACCGTTTCTCTTTCCAAGCTCGAAGATAGTCGACGTATTATTTTGGACTCTCTTTTCCACTACTTTGGCTGGCTCATGCTTTATTAGGGAATATCATTGTCGTTTTAGGCTTCTTTATTTTATTAAACAAGATAGATACTTTGTTGTACTGGGTATTGGTGTTTTGGTGTTAGAAAACAATCTTTGTACAAGCTGTTTTACCAAGCTACTGTTTTATCAATGAAGTAAAGTTTTTATTCTTTTCCGCTGCTTTATTAGTCTGTCTTGTAATTTATCTGCATCTTTTACCTATAACGCTTCACTGAAGTTAATGCATTCCCTTTATGAGTGACATTAATGGAGGTGGGGTGTTACACTTGGTATCAGAGCTGAAGGTTACCGGATCAGATAAAATATTTGAAAAATTATTTTCAAAACGGTTTTAAAAGAAGCATTTTCAAAATAAAAGTTTTGCTTTAAAGGCATATTCCCCAAAGCCATATGCACTACCTTTTGATCGTCTGTTTGAATCCTTGTTTCTTTCTTTCTTGAGTTCCGGGGCTCCTGGCTTTCTGGGAGGTAACCTCATCGTCGCATGGTTTCGTAGGCTTGGTGAGACTACGACACCTGTCAAAGGGTGAAGAAGTGCCCAACTTCCATCTATAGCCGCTGTATTTTCACCTGCGACTAATCTTCTTTCAAGCTTTGTAGGATTTTCCATGCGATGGAGGCAGCTTTCAAGAGACTTGTCAACAAGTTTCACAAAGATGGAAAAGATGAGAATAAGGGAGTTTGGCTAATGAACACAACCCAAGGATGAGAAACTCATGGATACGGACTTGGTTCACGAAGTATTATGGTATAACGGGTCATATAATTAAGGACAAGGGCAAGAACAAAGGACAGGATTTTCAGGAGGGCAAGTGCATGCTCTCACTGCCAGCGTACCTAAGAGAGAGGTAGTAGAGTTTCTGTTGAAAAAGTCTAGTTTTTCTTTTTTTTTGATCATCCTGTTAGTACTCTTTTTTCTTTTAGCGCTTCACATTCGTTTATATCTGCTTCCATAGTTGAGTCTCTGCACATTAGTGCTTGTATAGTAGAAGACCCCATTATTGTCTCAAATCCAATTGGTGGTTCGGCTCATTTATCTTTGGTTTGTAAGGATTTGAGAATAGCTATATTAAGTATTGAGTCTAAGTGTAATGCTTATGTTTTTGGTTTCATGGGCTATGGGTTGATTCTAGGTATGAATTGGTTAGCTAGTAGTTGTGAAAGGAGGGTAGTTAGACTTTCGATTTGCCTCGGGAATACCCTCGAGATTTTGTGCGATCCTAAGGGATAAGTTTTTCTTAGCTACCTAGAATCACTTGATGCATCTATCAACGAATTGCGATCTGTTGGAGTAGTCCATGAGTACGCAGATGTTTTTGATTAGGTTATGGGTTTGTCCCCTAAAACGCGAGATAGACTTCCGCATATATCTAGTTGACAATGCAAAACCAGTTGCATTACCTGTACGATACATGAATCCAAGGGAAAGGAAGGGCCCAGTAAACAAGTAAAAGAGTTACTTGAAAAAGGGTTCATAAGGCGAAGTATTTCTGAATGGGGTGCTCCAGTCGTTTTCATTACAAAGGCGGATGGTTCACTTCGCCTATGCATAGATGATATTTGGAATGAGGAAGAACATGCTTTTCATCTAAGGGAAGTCTCGGATACCCTCCAAGCGCATCAACTTAAGGCGAAGTTCTCCAAATAGGTCATGTGGCGTCCAAAGAAGGGATAGCAGTAGACCCCGCAAAGTAGTTGCGGTGCGAGACTGGAAGGTCCCAAGGAATGCAACAGAAGTAAGAATCTTTCTTGGACTAGCGGGCTAATATAGGAAGTTCATTAAGGACTTTGCGAAGGTATTAGCCCCACTTACAAGATTGACGAAGAAGAATCTAACCTTTGCTCGGGATATTGGTTGTGATATCGCTTTCCAACAATCGAAGTGGGCTCTTACAACGGCCCCGGTTTTGACTTTTACCTTACGGTAGTAAAAGGCTTACGGTACACACGGATGATGCATGCCGCACAGACTAGACGCCATTTTGATGTAAGGGTAAGGTCATAACGGATGCCTTAAGAAGAAAAAGTCTGAATTCAAGTCCTCTTTATGTGAAAAGGAAAAGTTCAAAATACATATAAAACCTTGATTTTAAAACCTTCGGTTAAGTTAGTAGTCGACATCGCTAGGAGTATGACCTACGCTTTTGAAATAAATAGGTACTTCACAAAGAAAAGACTCTCATATAGCTGACGCAATGGATAAATTAAGTAGAGAAGAGACCTATAGTCACCTTAATAAATAAGCTTGCAAGAAGCCATGAGTACGCAGTTATGTTTGAGCACCGCTTATCATCCTCTAACAAAAAGGGTGAATAGGATTTTGGAAGACCTTTTGAGGAAATGTTATCATGACAGGGCAGAAGTTGTAGTGCCAAGTGTACTAGAAGAAGAAAAGGTGGAACGAGAGGCGACAGTGAAATGAGTTCCAATGCCTATTCTGGAAACATAAATTAAGAAGCTACGCAATCGTGAAGTTAAGACAGTAAGAGCAATATGGTGTGAAGCTCAAGAAGATGCGACTTAGAAGACTGAAGACTAGTTACGCGCATTATACCCTTTTTGAGGGTATATCCTTGATCTCTCTTTTTCTGTAAAGTTTATTTGCTAGCCTTTATCTTTTGAGTATATCCTCTCGGTCCAATCCTCGATCCTTAGGTAGAAACCATTGGATATAAACATGTATTGGAAATATGTTATGATTGATGGTTGCAAGTGGTTGCAAGAGGAATGAGAAAAGAATAATATTTAGCATTGTCCTAAGATTTGTAAGCACAAGACTTAGTAGCTCATTTGGTTAGAACATGTGACTTGCATATAAGAGGTACAAAGTTCGATCCCCGCCAGCGCCATATTTTTTTTGTTTTAGGGGAATGGCTAAAAAGTGGATTAATGTTAACGTAGTTCAAAAAGTGGTTTAGTGTGAAAATGGTTAATTGGGGAGATAGATAAAAAGAATATATATATATATATATAGAATATATATATATACACTTATACATACATATATATATATATATATATATGACGTGTACACATCATGTGGCGCACGTGGCGCATTTTTGTTGGTCAAGGATTGTTTTTTTTTAACGTGGCCTTCTCTGATTAGCCAATGATTGATTTCTAAGGTATTATGGCATATGAGTCATGCTATGGTTGGCTGATGACACATCTCTTTGGTTTGATGGCTTTGATTTCTCCTAGACTAATCTAAATGCTAGAATTAAACCTAGACTTCTATATAATCACCCTAAACCTCAACCCTAGAACTCATTCTATGAAGTCGCCATGATGTTCGTCTACAAACTGGCCTAGCCTCCATTCATCTACCCAAACTAGAGAATCAAAATCAAACTAGGAATCAATTAGAAGAACTAGAGAATCAAACGTCTACATCAAAGGATAGCTTTTCAAATTCAGAAATCGGATCCCAGAAATCAAGATCCATCCTTTTTTTTTTCTTCTGTAAGTACAATTATTGTTTAGATGTGAACACCTAATAAGAAATCATGACTATAATAACAGGATCTAGAACTATGCCTAATTCTATTCGTGCCAATCCTTTTGTCAATTCTGAATTGCTTATGCCTATTGGACTATTGTGACTGACATAGTAAAGCCTATCATGCCTACTGTATTGTTGTGACTGACATAGTAAAACCTATTGCCCATTGGACTGTTGTGACTGACATAGTAAAACCTATTATGCATATGAGACTATTGGGGACTGATACCATCGAACCTATCATGTTGTATTAAATTTGTGATTCTTTAATGTATGTAAGTTATATGCTAAGTTATGTTCATACATGTTATATGTTAGATCCAAGCTTGTACCCATGTTTGAGATCTATATAAGTTCTTGTTTATACAATCAAACTTATGCTAGTTCCCATGTTAATTGGATCTAATTTAAATGCAAGATCACGCATATATGCTTAATTAAGTCTATATCGTTCTATCCCAGATTTATACTACGCATGTTGATCTATATTGTTTATGCCTGTTGGAATGTTACATGTCCCTTTCTTTTCCCTTTTGTTTATAAGTTAGGCTAATTTGCGAGCCTAACGTTCTATGTGAAATATGCGAACGAATAACGAGGGAGACATTGGGGGAAAATATTAAACTACATGCTATTGGCATAAATTGGCTCATAATCATGTAAATGATTAGTAGCATGAAATGGTGAATTTGTACACCTAGAATTATGGACATAATTTAAAGGCGAAATGGGGCATGACTTGAATTGATAACACTTGTGGATAATTTACATATGAACATAAATTGTAAATATGTAAAGTGGCTAAAAGATGAACATGCCTAACCCGAGGTTAGATTGAGTTGCAGTGTAAAACTGCCCAGAACCGCCCAGCACATCCAGTAACCGCAACAACATAGATCTAATGTGAGAGGTTAGCGCGTTTAGCCCAAAACCCGAGGTTAGAATGAGTTTGCGGTAGAAGTCTGCCCGGAACTGCCCGACACATCCAGCAACCGAAAACAACCGTTCTAATGTGAGAGGTTAGGGCATTAATAAATTAATTAATGTCAATAAACAGACATGCTAAGAATGGTAAGGTTAAGTAACATATGAATAGGCGACACTTAACCAATATAGCATGTTAATTAGACAAGAAGGTGGGGTTAAGTAAATTTAGAATACTTAACCATTATAACATGTTAATTAGACAAGAAGGTGGGGTTAAGTAAATTTAGAACACTTAACCGTTATAACATGTTAATTAGACAAGAAGGTGGGGTTAAGTAAATTTAGAACACTTAGCCATTATAACATGTTAATTAGACAAGAAAGTGGGGTTAAGTAAATTTAGAGCACTTAACCGTTATAACATAATGAACGAGTGGGGTTAAGTTAAGGGGAAACACTTAACCAATATAACATGATGAATGAATAGGGTTAAGTTAATAGGAAACACTTAACCAATATAAGATGATGTGTGGGGAGGTTAAGTTAACATGAATGGACAACACTTAACCAATATTACATGAACAAAGTGGAAAGGGTTAAGGCAAGCTTAACCAATAATACAGATTGACTTGATAAGTAGGAGGGTTAAGTAAACTTTGGGTAGGTGGGTAATATTAGTATATATTGGCCCACAAATTAAACCGTTAAATAAACATGTTTGAATCAGTGGGAGGGTTAAGTACATCTCGCGTAGGTGGGTAATATTTATATATATAGACCTACAAACTTAACCAGTAGGAAACCGTAGTAACGGGGACCCATTTCAGCATTAACTCACATAGATGTATCACGGTACCCTGAACTAGGTAGGGCGGGGCACGATTACTGGGCTGATTATAAGCAGTCAAAATAGCGGCAGGGGGTGCAGTAGTGTAGTTCCGATAGAGTATGGGCATGCACGTGCTCCGGAGTGGAAAAGCAGGCACTGGGCATCAGTAGTATACACTGTGCATCTTAAACCGTGTCGGGTTGCTATCATAGGGATTGATACACCTTATGGTGGGACCAGCACAGGGTATCTACACGCAAGAGAGGGCCAACTAACACAGACACAAGGAAAATTAATATAAGTAGGGAGCCGATCGATAGGGTAGTAAGGGTACATCTAACATCTTCATGGCAATTAGGCTGATTGAGGTAAGATCCTCATACTAGATGTACACCTAAAGGCTACCACAATTGCGGGGGTGGGATCACCTTAATATATAACACAGGAAACTAGTTGGGACACTAGTAGGGAATACAGATCCTTTTTCACAGGATACTAGTTGGGACACTAGTAGGGGATACAGATCATTCTATAAAAGACACTAGTTAGGATACTGGTTAGTTGGTGCAGAGAAAATAGGAGATCAGAGGTATAAAAATCAGAATAGCGGGGTAGTAGCGGAGCAGAGAAAGAGTAGAAGCGCATTCGGTTTATCTTGCTTATCATATCTTATGCGAATCTTAGGTTATCTTATTATCCCTGTTATCATGGTTTTGTCTTATATTCAGCTTATTCATGTCATGTTACTATTACCTGTTTACATACTAAAAATGCTGGACTTACCAGACTTATGTCTGACCTAGTTTTGTTTCTCTTTTACACTACTATGGCTGGCTCATGCTTTATTGGGGAATATCATTGTCATTTTAGGCTTCTTTGTTTTATTAAACAAGACAGATACTTTTTGGTATTGGGTATTGGTGTTTTGGTGTTAGGAAACAATCTTTGTACATGCTGTTTTACCAAGCTGCTGTTTTATCAATGAAGTAAAGTTTTTATTCTTTTCCGCTGCATAATTTGTCTGACTTGTAATTTATCTGCATCTTTTACCTATAACGCTTCACTAAAGTTAATGCATTCCCTTTGTGAGTGACATTAATGGAGGTAGGGTGTTACAAATTATACTCATAGTGATAATAATTTTCGTTTCTTGATAGGCTAATTAATAGCGATGATAAAATAACCAACAGAAACGTACATGAGAAACACATGATAAAAAGCTAGCACCTTTGTAATGACCCGAATTTTTGGTCCAATTTGAGCTGACCAAAAACACAAGTCCAACCCCAAATTAAACTGAAAATACCGGTCATTAACGAAAGAAATTAGAGGATGAGGAAAGATAAGATAGAAACTTAGAATAGAAGAAGAAGAAGAACACAACATCAGAGTAACACGAATCTCACAGCGAAACGAATAACATATAATATAGGTAACATAACTTTGAAATATACATTTGTATTTGAATATACAAATTATCAAAGTACAACACTTACAACACAGCGGAAAATAACTATAGCTATTTGATCCTGAAGCCTCCTGCTCCAGCTCTTCAACTATATCTGTAAAATCCCGACTACTTGACTGCCCGTACAAATTTAGGCACCCAAGAGTTTGGGAAACAAACAAAATAAACTCCGGGTCAGTCATGGGACTGGTATAAGTAAACAGTTTAAAATAGTTCAAGCAGGTAGTCGATATCTCATAAGACCACGCCGTACAACGGAACGGGTTTTTCCCTTATAAGAATCCAAATTATCTTTATATCAAAAACCTTTTGATATTATAATAATGTCTATCAACCACAATAATAATAATCATCTAGCAGAAACGCTTTCATCTCACGCTCTACATATATAGTATACAATCAAAACCGCAAGCACGTATTGGGTAATGGGTTTCCAACTATGACAAGGTATGGAACCACCTTTAGCTAGTGTACCTCTAGAGAGGAATACACTGGATTCAACAAGAACATCTTGCAACCCGACCACACATGACCGACCACTCATTTCGCTTAAGTGTATCGAATGTATATCACCAACGGTTGGGATCAGCAACCGTTTCCCGAATGGGACAGCATCAACAATAGATTTTTAGAAGTAAATGAAACTCCAGATCAGGTGATTATACACCCTACTTCGGTGCGACCGACTTAGCCATGCTGCTTGCCCGATTTCTGTCATTTACCAGATGTGAGGCTAGAAGCTACGCTTTATCATCACACCAGATTCACTTTGAACGCCACATCGTCAAATCCATCAAATCACCGATTGACGTCCTCAACAATACATTATGTGTTAGCTAGAAGAAGTTTCCTTCTCCGCTTCGACTCTTGGTACGGTTGGAGAAATCAATATACGTGATCGTCTGGAAATACTCTGTCAGACATCCGTCCATACAAGTCATCCAGGAACAGGATGAACCGATGGCACTATTCTGTAAACAGGATAGCCCTTGCATAACTCCGTCTTCAATTTCCTTTGGCATATATGATTCGCAACGCTTATGCCAATACAGAGTGGTTCTTTGGATAATAATCCCACCGGTCTCTCCATATTAACAGCGTTAAAATGGTCAAAACTTCGATAGTCTGTGATTTAACTATCGAAGAAAAACAGGTGTGCAAACAACGATATTATTTCCAAATGGAAATTTATATCGATCAAACATCATTCAATATTTATCTCTTTATTTCATTAATTTACTTATCTCCTGTTTCCCTATATTCAATATTTCTTATTTTCTAAATTAGGAAAATATACGTTATTATCAATGGAAAACATTTCCATTTAATATTTTCTTTATTAGAAAACATTTCTGGTTTCTTATTCGGAAAACATTTTCCAAGCTTCTTCATTGGACTTAGAAAGATGTTTAAACCATCGCGATGCCAACTCAAATCATTTCCTTTATTTACTAAATTCACTTAACCATCCTTTACTATCGAACCTTAACCATTACTTAGTTAAAAATGAAGTCAATCAAGTTGGGGTAATACTACCTCTCAGACCTTAACTAAACAACGTTTCTAACCTTGAAATAGACAAAGTTCACCCTCCTAATTCTTTAACAAACTTCCTAACGTAACTCTCTTTCAAATATTTTCTATTCGATAATTCTTTCCTTCGATAAGGTATATTCGATAACTCTATTCAACTTATTCTATTCACTTAACTCTTTTGATTTAACTCTAACTCTATTCACTTAACTCCTATCGAATAAACTATATTCGATAACTCTTTTAATTCTATTTGAATGAACTATATATTCGATTAACTCCTTTTACTCTATTCGAATAAACTATATATTCGATTAACTCCTTTTACTATATATTCAAATAAACTATATTCGATTAACTTATTTTAACTCGATTAAACTAACATCGATTAACGACTTTCGAATACCATATTCGATTTACTAACTTTATTCGCTTTATAAAGATTTCCCTTTTAACAACGTTTATTCATTTTTAAAGATTTACTTTTAGTAACGGTTCTCCACCTTAAAATGATTTCCTTCTTATAACAGTTTCCTTTTTATAACGTTTTTCCCTTTTTCTAAATATCTTCTATTTATAAATATTCCAATTTATAAATATTTCTTATTTATAAATATTCCATTTATAAATATTTTATTTTCAAATATCACTTTGAAAATATTCCCTTATCAACATTTCGGTATGTTATGGTATTTAACACATCAAATCACGATGACCAGTATCATTCAAACACATATAATCGACAACAGATTATATATCACATTATATATCACAATATATATATATATATATCTCACAGTAAAATAAATGTTGAGGAATCCTGTTGGATTCCTCCAACCTATTTCCCTGCATCACAGATGTTAGACAATATAAAATCAACATCACTTTCAGTTTCATATGATATATTCTGTTAAACAGAATCAATATAGAAATTCAACTAACTGACTACCAGTTCAATCAAACAGTCAACAAACAGTCAATCTGTAACGACCTGGGAAAAAGCGACCTTGGTTATCCGATATATAACACCTATCGAACAATCAAAAGTCGAAATTATCGGATAGTCCAAGAAAGAAATTAGAGGGTGAGGATAGATAAGATAGAAAATTAGAACAGAAGAAGAAGAAGAACACAACAACATCAGAGTAACACGAATCTCACAGCGGAACGAATAAAATATAATAGACAACATATCTTGAAATCAAAGTAGTATATGTATATCATACCATTATCAGAGTACAACACTTTCATCACAGCGGAATAATCAATAGCTAGAAAAATCTTGAAGCCTCCTGCTCCAAGCTCTTCAAGCATACCTGTAAATCCTGACTACTTGACTGCCCGTACAAATTTGGGCACCCAAGAGTTTAGGGAAAAACAAAACAAAATAAAACTCTGGGTCAGTCATGGGACTGGTGTGAGTAAACTCCAATCATTTGGTTTAACTTTTCAAAATCCTTTTCAAAAGAAAAGATAATCGTAAGACCAATCCATTCATAAATACGGATGGCTTTTACCTTACGATAACCCAAAACACTTTGGAAATCATATATTATCTTATATTATAATAATGTTTAATCACAAGTAATTAAAATCTAGTAGAATGCTTGCATCTCACGCTCTACATATATAATATACAATCAAACTCGCAGGCACTTATTGGAGATTGGATTCCAACTTGACAAGGTATGGGACCACCTTCCGAACGTGTATCTCTAGAGGCAAATACACTGGGTTCAACAAGAACATCTTGCAACCCGGCCCACACATGACCGACCACTCATTTCGCTTGAGTGTATCGAATGTATATCACCAACGGTTGGGATCAGCAACCGTCTCCCGATAAGGGACAGCATCGATAGATTTAAGAACAAAAGGAATTTCTCTAGATAGGTGATCATACATCCTAATGGGTGCGACCCACATAGCCATGCTGCCTGCCCGATTTTTGTCATTTCCCGGTGGATGAGGCTTGAGGTCATAACGTATCTTTTGACAGATCCCACCTCCATTACTCTGAATGCCACATCGTCATACCCGCCAAATCACAAATTGATTTCACCAAAAATACCACGGGTATACAGCTAAGAGAAACGAATTCCTCCGCCACCAAACGTAAGTACGTTTGAAGAGATTAACTTACGCGATCCTTTGAATATACTCTGTCAGACATTCATCCATTCACGTTTGTCCTGGGACTGGACAAACCGAAGGCACTATTCTGTAAATAGGATAGCCCTTGCATAACTCCGTCTTCAATATATTCAGCATACTTGATTCGCAACGCTTATGCCAATACGGAGTGGTTCTCTGGATAATAATCCGACCGGTCTCTCCATATTAACAACGTAAAATGGTCAAAACTTTGATAGTCGGTGAGTTAACTATCAAACGAAAACATGTCGGTGTGCAAACAACGATATTATTTCCCGAAGGAAATTCTATCGAACAATCATCATTTCATTCATTCGTTCATTTCCCTATTCCTGTTGTTTAATGTTTCTTATTCACTATATTTAGAAAATATATATCATTATCATTGGAAAACATTTCCATCTCTTGTTTCTATATTCCGAGAACAATTCTGCTTCTCATTTGGAAAACATTTCCAAATCGCCTTCATTTGATTAAACAGATGTTTGAATAAACATCACTATGCCAAATCTCCTTCATTTGGTTTCCACTTAACCACTTTTCACCATCGAATCTTAACCATTTCTTAGTTAAAAATGAAGTCAATCAAGTTGGGGTATTGTTACCTCTCAGACCTTAACTGAACAACATTTCTAACTTCGAAATAGGCAAAGTTCATCTTTCTAAATCTTTAACACTTCTTTACGACATTCTCGGATTTTATTTACAAATCCGCTTCTCGTACGGAAAAACACTTGATTACAACAATGGTGTTATAATCCCCTACATCCGAATTATAATGACTTTATAAATACTTCGATTTCCTAACTCGAATAAATAACGAACTAAATTATTAACTCGTACTCGGTTAACTCTAAGCTGTAACTCTTATTCGATTAACTCTTATTCTGTTTAACTCTTACTGGACTAACCCTTGTTCAGATAACTCGGTCTGATTTACTCATTTTGACCCACTTACTTGATCAGTTCAACTGGACTAACTTAGCTTAATTAACTCGACTAAAATTACTTTTATCAATTAACTAATATTTGACTTGACACCATTCGCTCGACTCTAGATCGCAGCGATCACAATGGTTACGCCTGATTCCCTCAGGAAACATCCGACCGCCTTAGGCTATTTGCAGCCCTGCGAATTACGCTAGCAGTCGTGCCCACTGGTAGCTTATCTTAAATGACTACTTCTGTTTAACTCTATCTCGAATAACTAAATTCGAGCAAATCTAATTGAATAGCTAATATTCAATCATCCCTTATTCGATTACTATATTTGGATAACTCTAGTTCGATTAGACTCTAATCGATTAACTCTAACTGATTAACTTTAATTGGTTAACTCTAACTAACTAACTCTAAATGTTTACTCCAACGGTTTAACTCTACGGTTTAGCCCTAACGGTTTAACTCTAACAGTTCAATTCTAACAGTTTAACTCTAACGGTTGATCTCAATAAATTTATTCTATTGGATCAACCCATTTCGAATAACTAATATTCAATAAACTTCCTTTCGAATAAACTGATATTCGATAACTTTACTTCGAATAACTCTTATTCGATAAATTCTCTTTCATACATACTCAGTTTCAAATATCGATGTGGAAATCGATTTTTACTTCTCTATATAAGTCTTGACTTATATACTCTATTTACCCAAAGATAAATAACTCAATTAATTTATAAAACTTTATTTATAAATTAACCTTCTCACCTTATCTGTTAAAACAGATCTCTCTTAAATTCTCACTTCGAATTCATATTCTGTTTACCCGTGTGCGAAGCACGGGCCTAAATTCTTCCTAGTGTAAAATTCTCCTTTATTACACTTTTCTCCATTTTCAAGTACTTCAATATTCTATTTATTTTCTAAATAAATAATTCCTTTTTATAACTCAGTTTATTTCTCTAGTTAAATATTTCCTTTTAATATATTTGTAAATGTTTTACAAATATTTTTTTTCTAATTCCATTTGTAAATGTTCTACAAATGTTTTCTTTTTATCTCTATTTGCAATGGTTTTACAAATATTTTCTTTCTATTTTATTTGTAAATGTTTTACAAACAATTTCCCTTCTCTATTTGTTTTACAAATATTTTTCCTTTATTTCTTTGATTTTATAAAATGATTTCTTTTATAAACCCTTTTTCCTTTCATATATAAAATCTGCTGATTTTATATAAATAATCTATTTTCAAATATATTTTGAAAATTTCCCTTTCTCGTATCACTTATGGTGTAAAAATATCAAATCAACTGATCGGTCATCATCCAAACACACAGAATAAATAACGGATGATTTAACACATCATATATCAAAATATATGAAAAGCGGTAAATAAATGTTGAGGAACTCAGTTGGGTCCCTCCAACCTGTTTCCCTGCATCCACAGATGTCAGTCAACGTCAATAACATGAGTATAAAATATTCTGATAAACAGAATCAATATTTCGATACGATTTATATATATCGTTATCGAAATATTCAATCAACTGACTAGCAGTTCAATCAAACAGCCAATACATAGCAATTCAACCAATATTTATCAATTCTAAAAATACTTTATAAAAATATAAAGTGTTCAGAGTTAGTGAGATTTACTCACATTGGTCGGTTTATCGTTGATTTGGTTCAGGCGTTTAATTTCGCCATAAATCCAAACGAGCTCTAATTCACTTGCGGTCAGTTCCATTGTGGAGCTCTCGTCCATACGATCCCAACGGATCTTGTTTTGCTGAATTCTGATTAAATATGATAAAGATATGCAATTTTAAAGTTAACGTACTAATTTAGAACCAAAATAAATTAATTATTATTATTAAACGGCCCATACCATTCTCTACCGGCCCATTACCCTCTTAAGGCCCAAACCGCACTACTCTTCTTCTTCCCTCCCACATACACAGCGTGCTCCTCCTAAACTATGCCATTGTCGCTCGTCCTCCTCCATTCAATCCTCTTTAACACTCAACGAACTCAAGAACTAAAAATCCCATTGAACTCCTCGTTCGATTCTCCTTCTACCCCTTCTAGACTTACGACACTCGATCGCCACTATCAATTTTCCATCGTCGGCCGTACCATGACCCTGCGTCATCTAACACCACCGAACCACCCCAGAAATTGCCTCGAGCTGCCGCTCGACCTTGTGAATCCCACTATCAACTCGAAAATCCCATCGATTCCTAAATTAACCCAAAATCCTGAACCCTAATTCCCACTGGAAAACGCAAGTACCCCAACACCGACGTCGGACCCAGTAATATATACATCAAATTGAAAAGAAAGAAGTCCAGACTCGATACATATATAGTTTGGAATTTGTAAAGTTTTATTTGAATTGATCTTGATTTTTGAAAGAGGAGTTTTTCATGTTTTCTTTTTCACTGGTGGCGGCGCATGTTTCAGCTGAGGGAAAATTGAGCTAGGGTTAGACAGAGCAAAGGATATTATATAGGATAGGTTTTATAATTTTTTATTCGATTATTTTATTTTATTTTAAGCAATCGCTGCTCGTATACGCTGTTTAAAAATTCCAGTGCTCACATACAATACCCAAAAATCACCAAACTGGACATGCACCTTCACTTTGACATTACGGTCGCAACGAAACTGGTTTCGTCGAATTCCGACTTCGTATGCCCACACAGCGTATTTTTAACCGTCGAAATACTGTCTATTTTTCACTCTAAAAATCCGTACGGCCACACACTGCTTCTAAAAATCACCAAACTTGGAATCTAACAATAATTTGACGCTGCGGATCCAACAAAATTAGTTTCGTTGAAATCCGACTTCGTTTGCAAAAGTGGCTATTTTTAAAGCCCTAAATAGCCCCTTTAAATAAATAAATATATTTAAAAATAGTTAAATTAAATATAAATAAATATATATATTATCGTATATATCCACCATATATATCGTACTGTGCCAGAATAAATATTTGTCGATTTCCAGCTCGATAGTTCATCATCAGAGTTACATTGATGTTCGATTTATATTTAAAACCTTATATAGAATTAAATAAACCGTTATGGTTCAAGGGCGCTGTTTTTCTGAAAATTTGATTTGGACGTAACTCAAAATCCACCCGACGAAATCTCGATTTTTCTCTTCCACTAGAAAGATATACTCCACCCGCTCCACACGTTTCTTGTTTCACAGAAATCCGAGTTAAAACGAACCCTGTATATCCAGTTGAAGTTCGAATCGCCAAATAGCGAACTGCAGCGCCATTTCGAGCTCTATTCTAATTATAATATAAATTATACGTTCAAATGGCGTTTATAAATATATTCGTTACTATAATTCAATATAAACTGAATTATATATATTTTATATTGCCCATTCACACAATATTGTGAATTCCACTATTTCTGACTATTTCAGAAATAAATATATTATTCCCTTATTTAATTTAATTAAATATTCACTAAAATTCCATTCAACGACCCCTTAATTCTCTAAATCACTATTCATATAATGAAATAAATTAATTATTGTATTGCCGAAAATACGGGTCGTTACATTCTTCCCCCCTTAAAATAATTTCGTCCTCGAAATTGTTAAGGTAGAGAACACCCCTATTAACTAGTTTCACAATATTTGTTTACTTCTTTAATTTCAGTTTCCACTGAATTTATTTATTTCAATTAAATTATTACTTCATTTCTATAATCGAAAATTTCAAAACCCCTGAGAATTTTCTAACACCCGAAATTTCCAAAAAATTTCGCCAGCACCTCCTTTGTATCGGGAGCATCGGGAAAATCCCCAAACCGCCACACAGGCCTCTCCAATCCAAAAGAAAATCAAACAGCCAAGCGGCTTGTCAATTTGGTTCATCAAAATCTCATCAAACTCATATGAATATAAATGTGTACCTTTTGTCGGGCATTCCTTATATTACTTCCATCTGCTGCCAATCCAACATATGCAACTGTCATCCCAGTCAAACTCAAATCACTTTTATCTTCAACACACCCATTCGCTTATCCAAGCAAAATTCCAACCAAACTGCAATTCCAATCTCAATTCAAATATCTTACTCAATAATTCATTTCTATTCCAGATTATCTCTAATCCAGCCCAATTCTACTTGATACCATTCTAATTCAATTTCAGTTCAAATTCGAATTTGCTTTCACAAATGTCTATTTAATTTGTGTTTATTTCAATAATCTATACCTGGGAGTTTCAAACAGCTTTGCCTTTTCCAAAAATCAAATTATTTATTTGGAATATCAAACAACTTGTTTTCTCAAAACAATTCAAAAACAAACTCTTTGGTAGTAATCCGTCACTTACAAACTCGAAAATGAGCACCGATGATGTCCGGATCAACATCGGAATTTATTTTCCAGCTATCGAAGTGAGTTCAATACTATAGCACTTTCAAAACCCGTTTTTAAATATTTTCATTTTGAAATTCATTTCAAAATATTCCTTTTCAATGCTTGTAACAAATTTAAAATCTCCCAGGATTTTAAAATTCACATATATTTAACCAGATTCATTCTACACACTTCACATTTTTAGAGTTTTAATTTCATTTCTGATTTAAATTCAAATTTAATTCATCTGATTTCATATATTTCACTTATATGGATTCTATTTGGTTATTTATATAACCATTTCACATTTTATAATCTTATTCGATTATAATAACAACCAACACATCCAATATATGATAATATTTCAAATAACTATACTTTGTTTATATCAAAATATAATTTGGGTAAAATTATTTCATTTACCCTCTTTCAAAACATACTGTGTCGGTCCATCGTATTCAAGCGTTTAGTAACCCCTATCGATACAGTGGATCATACTGATCGACCAGAATTCATAAACAACTCAACCAATAAATCGCCACAATATAAAACCATTTTATATCAAATAACAAGTACGTTCACTCGTATATATACACTCAAACTCAGTCTAGGGTATTACTAACCCCATCTCTACTGAGTCACGCCACAGAGCCAAGGTAATCACTTAACCTTCAGCTCTGATACCACTGTAAAGACCCCGGGATTCGAGTAGGCTTTTCAACCATCCTCTCCTCCCTCGGCACTGGGCTAACCTCCCAGCGTGGCTTACAGAGATACCTCAGAACTGCTTTTACGGCCAGCCTCTCGACTCGACCAACCCACATTGTCGGGAGATGTAGGGGTAAGAGTCTCCCGTTCGCCACCTAACGCGAAGCGAGAACCCCCTATCATCCGTACCAATTAAGCAACCAGCTCTGATACCACTGTAACGACCCGGGAAAAAGCGACCTTGGTTATCCGATATATAACACCTATCGAACAATCAAAAGTCGAAATTATCGGATAGTCCAAGAAAGAAATTAGAGGGTGAGGATAGATAAGATAGAAAATTAGAACAGAAGAAGAAGAAGAACACAACAACATCAGAGTAACAAGAATCTCACAGCGGAACGAATAAAATATAATAGACAACATATCTTGAAATCAAAGTATTATATGTATATCATACCATTATCAGAGTACAACACTTTCATCACAGCGGAATAATCAATAGCTAGAAAAATCTTGAAGCCTCCTGCTCCAAGCTCTTCAAGCATACCTGTAAATCCTGACTACTTGACTGCCCGTACAAATTTGGGCACCCAAGAGTTTAGGGAAAAACAAAACAAAATAAAACTCTGGGTCAGTCATGGGACTGGTGTGAGTAAACTCCAATCATTTGGTTTAACTTTTCAAAATCCTTTTCAAAAGAAAAGATAATCGTAAGACCAATCCACTCATAAATACGGATGGCTTTTACCTTACGATAACCCAAAACACTTTGGAAATCATATATTATCTGATATTATAATAATGTTTAATCACAAGTAATTAAAATCTAGTAGAATGCTTGCATCTCACGCTCTACATATATAATATACAATCAAACTCGCAGGCACTTATTGGAGATTGGATTCCAACTTGACAAGGTATGGGACCACCTTCCGAACGTGTATCTCTAGAGGCAAATACACTGGGTTCAACAAGAACATCTTGCAACCCGGCCCACACATGACCGACCACTCATTTCGCTTGAGTGTATCGAATGTATATCACCAACGGTTGGGATCAGCAACCGTCTCCCGATAAGGGACAGCATCGATAGATTTAAGAACAAAAGGAATTTCTCTAGATAGGTGATCATACATCCTAATGGGTGCGACCCACATAGCCATGCTGCCTGCCCGATTTTTGTCATTTCCCGGTGGATGAGGCTTGAGGTCATAACGTATCTTTTGACAGATCCCACCTCCATTACTTTGAATGCCACATCGTCATACCCGCCAAATCACAAATTGATTTCACCAAAAATACCACGGGTATACAGCTAAGAGAAACGAATTCCTCCGCCACCAAACGTAAGTACGTTTGAAGAGATCAACTTACGCGATCCTTTGAATATACTCTGTCAGACATTCATCCATTCACGTTTGTCCTGGGACTGGACAAACCGAAGGCACTATTCTGTAAATAGGATAGCCCTTGCATAACTCCATCTTCAATATATTCAGCATACTTGATTCGCAACGCTTATGCCAATACGGAGTGGTTCTCTGGATAATAATCCGACCGGTCTCTCCATATTAACAACGTAAAATGGTCAAAACTTTGATAGTCGGTGAGTTAACTATCAAACGAAAACATGTCGGTGTGCAAACAACGATATTATTTCCCGAAGGAAATTCTATCGAACAATCATCATTTCATTCATTCGTTCATTTCCCTATTCCTTTTGTTTAATGTTTCTTATTCACTATATTTAGAAAATATATATCATTATCATTGGAAAACATTTCCATCTCTTGTTTCTATATTCCGAGAACAATTCTGCTTCTCATTTGGAAAACATTTCCAAATCTCCTTCATTTGATTAAACAGATGTTTGAATAAACATCACTATGCCAAATCTCCTTCATTTGGTTTCCACTTAACCACTTTTCACCATCGAATCTTAACCATTTCTTAGTTAAAAATGAAGTCAATCAAGTTGGGGTATTGTTACCTCTCAGACCTTAACTGAACAACATTTCTAACTTCGAAATAGGCAAAGTTCATCTTTCTAAATCTTTAACACTTCTTTACGACATTCTCGGATTTTATTTACAAATCCGCTTCTCGTACGGAAAAACACTTGATTACAACAATGGTGTTATAATCCCCTACATCCGAATTATAATGACTTTATAAATACTTCGATTTCCTAACTCGAATAAATAACGAACTAAATTATTAACTCGTACTCGGTTAACTCTAAGCTGTAACTCTTATTCGATTAACTCTTATTCTGTTTAACTCTTACTGGACTAACCCTTGTTCAGATAACTCGGTCTGATTTACTCATTTTGACCCACTTACTTGATCAGTTCAACTGGACTAACTTAGCTTAATTAACTCGACTAAAATTACTTTTATCAATTAACTAATATTTGACTTGACACCATTCGCTCGACACTAGATCGCAGCGATCACAATGGTTACGCCTGATTCCCTCAGGAAACATCCGACCGCCTTAGGCTATTTGCAGCCCTGCGAATTACGCTAGCAGTCGTGCCCACTGGTAGCTTATCTTAAATGACTACTTCTGTTTAACTCTATCTCGAATAACTAAATTCGAGCAAATCTAATTGAATAACTAATATTCAATCATCCCTTATTCGATTACTATATTTGGATAACTCTAGTTCGATTAGACTCTAATCGATTAACTCTAACTGATTAACTTTAATTGGTTAACTCTAACTAACTAACTCTAAATGTTTACTCCAACGGTTTAACTCTACGGTTTAGCCCTAACGGTTTAACTCTAACAGTTCAACTCTAATAGTTTAACTCTAACGGTTGATCTCAATAAATTTATTCTATTGGATCAACCCATTTCGAATAACTAATATTCAATAAACTTCCTTTCGAATAAACTGATATTCGATAACTTTACTTCGAATAACTCTTATTCGATAAATTCTCTTTCATACATACTCAGTTTCAAATATCGATGTGGAAATCGATTTTTACTTCTCTATATAAGTCTTGACTTATATACTCTATTTACCCAAAGATAAATAACTCAATTAGTTTATAAAACTTTATTTATAAATTAACCTTCTCACCTTATCTGTTAAAACAGATCTCTCTTAAATTCTCACTTAGAATTCATATTCTGTTTACCCGTGTGCGAAGCACGGGCCTAAATTCTTCCTAGTGTAAAATTCTCCTTTATTACACTTTTCTCCATTTTCAAGTACTTCAATATTCTATTTATTTTCTAAATAAATAATTCCTTTTTATAACTCAGTTTATTTCTCTAGATAAATATTTCCTTTTAATATATTTGTAAATGTTTTACAAATATTTTTTTTTCTAATTCCATTTGTAAATGTTCTACAAATGTTTTCTTTTTATCTCTATTTGCAATGGTTTTACAAATATTTTCTTTCTATTTTATTTGTAAATGTTTTACAAACAATTTCCCTTCTCTATTTGTTTTACAAATATTTTTCCTTTATTTCTTTGATTTTATAAAATGATTTCTTTTATAAACCCTTTTTCCTTTCATATATAAAATCTGCTGATTTTATATAAATAATCTATTTTCAAATATATTTTGAAAATTTCCCTTTCTCGTATCACTTATGGTGTAAAAATATCAAATCAACTGATCGGTCATCATCCAAACACACAGAATAAATAACGGATGATTTAACACATCATATATCAAAATATATGAAAAGCGGTAAATAAATGTTGAGGAACCCAGTTGGGTCCCTCCAACCTGTTTCCCTGCATCCACAGATGTCAGTCAACGTCAATAACATGAGTATAAAATATTCTGATAAACAGAATCAATATTTCGATACGATTTATATATATCGTTATCGAAATATTCAATCAACTGACTAGCAGTTCAATCAAACAGCCAATACATAGCAATTCAACCAATATTTATCAATTCTAAAAATACTTTATAAAAATATAAAGTGTTCAGAGTTAGTGAGATTTACTCACATTGGTCGGTTTATCGTTGATTTGGTTCAGGCGTTTAATTTCGCCATAAATCCAAACGAGCTCTAATTCACTTACGGTCAGTTCCATTGTGGAGCTCTCGTCCATACGATCCCAACGGATCTTGTTTTGCTGAATTCTGATTAAATATGATAAAGATATGCAATTTTAAAGTTAACGTACTAATTTAGAACCAAAATAAATTAATTATTATTATTAAACGGCCCATACCATTCTCTATCGGCCCATTACCCTCTTAAGGCCCAAACCGCACTACTCTTCTTCTTCCCTCCCACATACACAGCGTGCTCCTCCTAAACTATGCCATTGTCGCTCGTCCTCCTCCATTCAATCCTCTTCAACACTCAACGAACTCAAGAACTAAAAATCCCATTGAACTCCTCGTTCGATTCTCCTTCTACCCCTTCTAGACTTACGACACTCGATCGCCACTATCAATTTTCCATCGTCGGCCGTACCATGACCCTGCGTCATCTAACACCACCGAACCACCCCAGAAATTGCCTCGAGCTGCCGCTCGACCTTGTGAATCCCACTATCAACTCGAAAATCCCATCGATTCCTAAATTAACCCAAAATCCCGAACCCTAATTCCCACTGGAAAACGCAAGTACCCCAACACCGACGTCGGACCCAGTAATATATACATCAAATTGAAAAGAAAGAAGTCCAGACTCGATACATATATAGTTTGGAATTTGTAAAGTTTTATTTGAATTGATCTTGATTTTTGAAAGAGGAGTTTTTCATGTTTTCTTTTTCACTGGTGGCGGCGCATGTTTCAGCTGAGGGAAAATTGAGCTAGGGTTAGACAGAGCAAAGGATATTATATAGGATAGGTTTTATAATTTTTTATTCGATTATTTTATTTTATTTTAAGCAATCGTTGCTCGTATACGCTGTTTAAAAATTCCAGTGCTCACATACAATACCCAAAAATCACCAAACTGGACATGCACCTTCACTTTGACATTACGGTCGCAACGAAACTGGTTTCGTCGAATTCCGACTTCGTATGCCCACACAGCGTATTTTTAACCGTCGAAATACTGTCTATTTTTCACTCTAAAAATCCGTTCGGCCACACACTGCTTCTAAAAATCACCAAACTTGGAATCTAACAATAATTTGACGCTGCGGATCCAACAAAATTAGTTTCGTTGAAATCCGACTTCGTTTGCAAAAGTGGCTATTTTTAAAGCCCTAAATAGCCCCTTTAAATAAATAAATATATTTAAAAATAGTTAAATTAAATATAAATAAATATATATATTATCGTATATATCCACCATATATATCGTACTGTGCCAGAATAAATATTTGTCGATTTCCAGCTCGATAGTTCATCATTAGAGTTACATTGATGTTCGATTTATATTTAAAACCTTATATAGAATTAAATAAACCGTTATGGTTCAAGGGCGCTGTTTTTCTGAAAATTTGATTTGGACGTAACTCAAAATCCACCCGACGAAATCTCGATTTTTCTCTTCCACTAGAAAGATATACTCCACCCGCTCCACACGTTTCTTGTTTCACAGAAATCCGAGTTAAAACGAACCCTGTATATCCAGTTGAAGTTCGAATCGCCAAATAGCGAACTGCAGCGCCATTTCGAGCTCTATTCTAATTATAATATAAATTATACGTTCAAATGGCGTTTATAAATATATTCGTTACTATAATTCAATATAAACTGAATTATATATATTTTATATTGCCCATTCACACAATATTGTGAATTCCACTATTTCTGACTATTTCAGAAATAAATATATTATTCCCTTATTTAATTTAATTAAATATTCACTAAAATTCCATTCAACGACCCCTTAATTCTCTAAATCACTATTCATATAATGAAATAAATTAATTATTGTATTGCCGAAAATATGGGTCGTTACACAATCAGCCAATATTTAACAGTTCTAAAAATACAACATGAAATTATAAACTGTTCAGAGTTAGTGAGATTTACTCACATTGGCAGTTCATCGTTAAAGAACGATAAACTGTTGTTTGATTTGAATCAAGCAATTTATTTCGCCATAAATTCAAACGAGCTCCACTCCACTCCTAGTCAGTTCCATTGGGTAGTGTCCGTCCTTACGATCCTGACGCAACTTACGGTTCATCAATTTGATATTGTATGATCAAGTTATACCATTACGAAGTTTGAACACTTTTAAATTAAATAAAAACTTAGGAATTAAATTCTGATGGGCCTCACATCCTTTTATCGGCCCAATACCCTTCTTGGCCTGCATCCAAAATCACACTTTCTTCCCCGATGGAAAAATCACAGCCAGACTTCCTCAAATCCATTTCTGTCCTTTCCTTAACTCAATCACAGTTGTTTCTTCACGGATTCAAGAATCAAGGCCACCGTTGAACTCTTCCTTGCAAACTCCCTTTTCCCAAACCCAAGACAGCAACTCGGTGTTTTCATTTCCCATCGCGTCGAGTAGGGAGAAACCCAAACTACTGTACATCGCGCGACGACTATTACAACCAAACACCACGAAACTTCACTGCTTCCGACAATTTCATTATCCAATATTCCCCAAATACTATCAACCGAACATTAAACTTCTCACCCAACTACAAATGGACAATTGTTGTTGTGCTTTACCCATCCTGACCACACTATCCTCAGACGAGACCACCCTAACACGGCCTCATGTCGATCGAACTCGAGCTCATCTTTGAAACCGCGGTTCATCCTCAGTTCCGCGCTTAGTACTGAAAACATCAAACAAAAAGGTTGTCGAATCCCTTCGAAAACTTGCGAACCACCCTTAACTGAAACTCGCTCCCCTGATTCCCTTTCGCCATTATGAAGTCCGTCCTTACAGCCTTCAGATCGCGCTGTTGTCTCCGGCGTGAGGTCGAGCTTGGAGTAACACACATAGATTTGGAGCTGCTGTTTTGTCGATTCCATCCTTATATGTTTTGTAATTTATAGAATTTGTTTGCATTTTCTTTTTCTATGAATTTGATTTTCGCGATTTATCTGATAATAGAAGAGCTGGCGGCTACGAGAGTTTCACTTCAGAATTTTGTTTAGGTTATAACGTTAGTAGGGGTTTTTATATATAGTTTTCCTTTGATTTTTGAGGCATCCATTTTGTCCACGTTTTCATTTATTTTTGCTGTATATAGGATGCCCACGTTGAAGTAAATGGCTATGGACTTGAAGTGTTCACGTTGAAGTAAAAGGGCTGTGCCGACTATATGATGCATATGTTTTATGTAGTATGATACTCCTAGGCTAAGTATTCTTTTAAGCTATAATATAATATATATTTTTTATTTAGTATTGAAAAAAATATTAGCGTATCCGTTATACAAAGTTCCTTTCACGTCTGGGACTTAGATAAATACACCGTTGAGATGAGCTTGGTGTCACGATTTCAAAAATATAATAACGTCGGTAGGTTAACTCATATTGTGAAACCCAAAAATGTTTATTACAGGGTGCACAATACTCCAAATAAAAAGTCGCTTATTTAATTGATTAAAAATTTCCATAAAATTCTAAAAATTAAATTATCACTACTTCCCAAAAGAATCTTGTCTAAATTCAAACCCGATCTCTAGTTATATCGAATAAACTATTACGGTTGATAAACGATTCTATAGCGACTATTTTAAAATTTGATTTGGACATATCTCAAAATCTACGCGACGAAATCCTGATTTTTCTCTTCCACTAGAAAGATATACTCCACCAGCTCCACACGTTTCTTGTTTCACAGAAATCCGGCTTAAAACTAATCCTGTACATTCAGTTGAAGTTCAAATCGCCAAATTACGAACTACAGCGCCATTTCGAGCTCGATTTTAATTATAATATAATTCTACGTTCAAACTGTCGTTTATATAATATATTCGTTATTCAAATTCAATTCCAAGCTGAATTAAATATCACAGATGATCCAGTTCACACCATATCGTCATTTCAGTCAATTCTGATTATTTCAGAATTAAATATATTATTTAATTATTATTTTAATTAAATATTCACCATTATTTAATTCCACGACCATTAAATTCTCTAAACCACCATTTCAATAATTAAATAAATTAATTATAATACCTCTGCCAATGCGGGTCATTACAATCTTCCCCACTTAAAATAATTTCGTCCTCGAAATTGCTAAGGTAGAGAACGACCCTATCGACTGGTCAGAACATATTTGTTCACTTCTTAACTTCAGTTTCAACTGAACCAATTTAATTTCAATTAAATTATTAATTTATTCTTATCAATGAAATTTTCAAAAATCCTGAAAATTTCCTAATGCTTTAACTTTTCGAAAAATTTCGTCAGCACCTCCTTTGTACTGGTCAATAGGTCAAACTCCAACTCGCCTCTCTAGGCCATCTCCATCCCAAAAGAAAATCAAACAGCCAAGCGGCTTGCCAATTCGGCTCATAAATCTTATATCCAATAGAAATATAAACTTGTACCTTTTGTCGGCATATCATTTTATCCTTTCCACCTGTTATCAATTTAGCGGATACAAGGGTCATCTCAATCAAATTCCAATCTGCTTTTACCCACAACACAACCATTCGCTTATATCCAAGCCAAATATCATTTCAACTCGAGTTTTCTTCTCGATTCCCAACTCTTAACTTGATTATCACATTACACTCAAATTTTGAATCTCATAATCTAATTTGTCTTGATATCATTCTAATCCAATCTCAATTACCACTTTACTGGCTTTACTTTAATTCCATTTTGCTTTCACAAATTTCTGTTAAATTTGTTTTTAATTCAAACAGTCTTTCCTTGAAAATTTTTAAACAGTTTACTCGTTCCAAAAATTCAAATTTTCCTTTTGGACATGTCACTGAGTCCTTAATTAATATTCCATTAGTTAAATCACTTCTCTATTTCTTCATCAATATTTGTTAACCAAATATTTTCAATAACCATATTGGCCTTTTATGTTATTTGGAAAACATTTTCGAATATCGCCTTCCTTTATTTTCTAAACTTTAGAAAATATATGCTATTTATAATTGGGAAATATTCCAATTACTTATCTCTTTTCCGATCTCGTTTATTTCTATACTTAGGAAATATTCTTTATTATATTTCCAAGCTTACACTTATTTGGGTTAAAACAGATGTTGTGTAAAACATCGTTACGACAACCCAAATACTATATTCAACTAACTCTTATTCAACATTAATCTTCGAGCCTGAAATCTTACTATTTATCTGTTAATAATGAAATCAATCAAGTTGGGGTATAACTACCTCTCAGACCTTGACTGAATAACATTTATAACGTCAAAACAGATATGACTACTTACTCGAATAATCAATACCATACAACTACTTATTCACTTTTAAACACGTACTTTCTCTTTCTATTCTTATGAGATTTTATTCTTAGTCTTCCTTTTTGATTTTACTATTCTATTTCTAAGTTCTCTTCCTTATCGACTTCTATATATGTATTGATACGTTGATTTCTAACTATCAAATTATCTTTTTAAAAATATTCTAACTCCTTAAATTCCCGGAAAAATTCGCCATAACCTCCTTTGTACCAGGAGCATCGGGATATTTCAAATAGCCTTACATGGCCCTCATCAATCCAAAAGGAAAAGAAAAAGCCAAGCGGCTAGCCGATACGGCGCATAAAATCTCATATGTGAATTAAATACATACCTTTTCGTCGAGCATTCTATTTATATACCTTCATACCTTATCCATACCTATCTCATGTATATTTATACCTGCCCAATCTATTTTAACTATACCTGGTCGTTTTAACTCAATTCGTTAATTAATTTGTTAATTAACTCTTTAGTCTATTTCACTTTTATATTTGAACATGATATGTTCAAATATATTTTAACTTGTTTATCAACTAATTGAATTCCATTTCAATTTTATTTGAATTTCCTATATTCAAATTCCATATTTGAATTTCATTATTCAAATCTATTTTCAAACTCCATTTGAATTATATATATTCCAATTCCCATTTCAACTCTATTTTGAAATTCTATTCAAATTTCATTTCAAACTATTTGAATCTTCTATATTCAAATTTCAAATCCAATTCTATTTGAATCTTCTTTATTCAAATTTCATTTTCAATTCTATTTATATTCTATATATCAAATTCTATTCAAATTCTATATATCAAATTCTATTCAAATTCTATATTTGAATTCCTTTATATTTTCTATATTCACACTCCCTTTGAATTTCTATATTCAATTTCTATTTCAATTCCATTGAATTTCATATATTTAAACTCCCTTTGAATTTCTATATTCAATTCTATTTCAATTCCATTGAATTTCATATATTTAAATCTATTTGAATTCTCTTTTTTCAAATTCTATATTTGAATCTATATATCCAATTCTATATTATAAATCCCATTTTGAAATTCAACACAACTTGTCTTTCCCAAAACAAATTCAAAACAGTATCTCTAGTAGTAATTCGTCACTTACAACTTGAAAATGAATACTGATGATGCAGCTATCATCATCAGAATCTATTTTCCAGTGATCGAAGTGAGTTCAATACTATAAAACCATTTCTAAACATTTCCACTTTGAAATTCATTTCAAAATATAATTCACACGGCTTGTAAAACAATTTAAAATCTCCCAGGATCTTAAATTTTCCTTATTTTTAATCCAAATCTATTTACAAACACTTATCCAATTCTCCAGAGTTTTAATTCAATTTCTGGTTTAAATTTCAGATTTAATCCATTTCAATTTCATATATTTCACTTATATGAATTCTGATTGATTATTTACATAACCATTTAATTTATAATCTTACTCGATTATAATAACAACCAATATATCAACTATATTATAATTTTGTTATATATATCTTCTCTATATCAAGATATACCTTGGGTAAACTTATTTTAATTTACCCTATTTTCAAAACATACCGTGTCGACCCATCGTATTCGAGTGTTTATAAACTCCTACCGATACATTGGATCAAACTGATCGACCAGAACTCATAACCGACTCAACCAATGAATCTCCACAATATAAAACAACTTTTATATCAATAACAAATACGTTCACTCGTATATATACACTCAACTCAATCTAGGGTATTACTAACCCTATCTCTACTGAGTCATGCCACAGAGCTAAGGTATTAACTAAACCTTTGCACTGATACCAACTGTAATGACCCGAATTTTTGGTCCAATTTGAGATGACCAAAAACACAAGTCCAACCCAAATTAAACTGAAAATACCGGTCATTAATGAAAGAAATTAGAGGATGAGGAAAGATAAGATAGAAACTTAGAATAGAAGAAGAAGAAGAACACAACATCAGAGTAACACGAATCTCACAGCGGAACGAATAACATATAATATACGTAACATAACTTTGAAATATACATTTGTATTTGAATATACAAATTATCAAAGTACAACACTTACAACACAGTGGAAAATAACTATAGCTATTTGATCCTGAAGCCTCCTGCTCCAGCTCTTCAACTATATCTGTAAAATCCCGAATACTTGACTGCCCATACAAATTTAGGCGCCCAAGAGTTTAGGGAAACAAACAAAATAAACTCTGGGTCAGTCATGGGACTGGTATGAGTAAACAGTTTAATACAGTTCAAGCAGGTAGTCGATATCTCATAAGACCACGCCGTATAACGAAACGGGTTTTTCCCTTACAAGAATCCAAATTATCTTTATATCAAAAACCTTTTGATATTATAATAATGTCTATCAACCACAATAATAATAATCGTCTAGCAGAAACACTTTCATCTCACGCTCTACATATATAGTATACAATCAAAACCGCAAGCACGTATTGGGTAATGGGTTTCCAACTATGACAAGTATGGAACCACCTTTCTCTAGTGTACCTCTAGAGAGGAATACACTAGGTTCAACAAGAACATCTTGCAACCCGGCCACACATGACCGACCACTCATTTCGCTTGCGTGTATCGAATGTATATCACCAACGGTTGGGATCAGCAACCGTTTCCCGAATGGGACAACATCAACAATAGATTTTTAGAAGTAAATGAAACTCTAGATCAGGTGATTATACACCCTACTTCGGTGCGACCGACTTAGCCATGCTGCCTGCCCGATTTCTGTCATTTACCGGATGTGAGGCTAGAAGCTACGCTTTATCATCACACCAGATTCACTTTGAATGCCACATCGTCAAATCCATCAAATCACCGATTGAAGTCCTCAACAATACATTATGTGTTAGCTAGAAGAAGTTTCCTTCTCCGCTTCCACTCTTAGTACGGTTGGAGAAATCAATATACGTGATCGTCTGGAAATACTCTGTCAGACATCCGTCCATACAAGTCATCCAGGAACAAGATGAACCGAAGGCACTATTCTGTAAACAGGATAGCCCTTGCATAACTCCGTCTTCAATTTCCTTTGGCATATATGATTCGCAACGCTTATGCCAATACAGAGTGGTTCTTTGGATAATAATCCCAACGGTCTCTCCATATTAACAACGTTAAAATGGTCAAAACTTCGATAGTCTGTGACTTAACTGTCGAAGAAAAACAGGTGTGCAAACTTCGATCAAACATCATTCAATATTTATCTCTTTATTTCATTAATTTACTTATCTCCTGTTTCCCTATATTCAATATTTCTTATTTTCTAAATTTGGAAAATATACGTTATTATCAATGGAAAACATTTCCATTTCTTGTTTTCTTTATTAGAAAACATTTCTGGTTTCTTATTTGGAAAACATTTCCCAAGATTCTTCACTGGACTTAGACAGATGTTTAAACAAACCATCGCGATGCCAACTCAAACCATTTCCTTTATTTACTAAATTCACTTAACCATCCTTTACTATCGAACCTTAACCATTTCTTAGTTAAAAATGAAGTCAATCAAGTTGGGGTAATACTACCTCTCATACCTTAACTGAACAACGTTTCTAACCTTGAAATAGACAAAGTTCACCCTTCTAATTCTTTAACAAACTTCCTAACGAAACTCTCTTTCAAATATTTTCTATTCGATAATTCTTTCCTTCGATAAGGTATATTCGATAACTCTATTCAACTTATTCTATTCACTTAACTCTTTTGATTTAACTCTAACTCTATTCACTTAACTCCTATCGAATAAACTATATTCGATAACTCTTTTAATTCTATTTGAATGAACTATATATTCGATTAACTCCTTTTACTCTATTCGAATAAACTATATATTCGATTAACTCCTTTACTATATATTCGAATAAACTATATTTGATTAACTTATTTTAACTCGATTAAACTAACATCGATTAACGACTTTCGAATACCATATTCGATTTACTAACTTTATTCGCTTTATAAAGATTTCCCTTTTAACAATGTTTATTCATTTTTAAAGATTTACTTTTAGTAACGGTTCTCCACCTTAAAATGATTTTCTTCTTATAACAGTTTCCTTTTTATAACGTTTTTCCCTTTTTCTAAATATCTCCTATTTATAAATATTCCAATTTATAAATATTTCTTATTTATAAAAATTCCATTTATAAATATTTTATTTTCAAATATCACTTTGAAAATATTCCCTTATCAACATTTCGGTATGTTATGGTATTTAACACATCAAATCATGATGACCGGTATCGTTCAAACACATATAATCGACAACAGATTATATATCACAATATATATATCTCACAGTAAAATAAATGTTGAGGAATCCAGTTGGATTCCTCCAACCTGTTTCCCTGCATCACAGATGTTAGACAATATAAAATCAACATCACTTTCAGTTTCATATGATATATTCTGTTAAATAGAATCAATATAGAAATTCAACTAACTGACTAGCAGTTCAATCAAAAAGGCAACGAACAGTCAATCAGCCAATATTTAACAGTTCTAAAAATACAACATGAAATTATAAACTATTCAGAGTTAGTGAGATTTACTCACATTGGCAGTTCATCGTTAAAGAACGATAAACTGTTGTTTGATTTGAATCAAGCAATTTATTTCGCCATAAATTCAAACGAGCTCCACTCCACTCCTAGTCAGTTCCATTGGGTAGTGTCCGTCCATACTATCCTGACGCAACTTACGGTTCGTCAATCTGATATTGTATGATCAAGTTATACCATTACGAAGTTTGAACACTTTTAAATTAAATAAAAACTTAGGAATTAAATTCTGATGGGCCTCACATCCTTTTATCGGCCCAATACCCTTCTTGGCCTGCATCCAAAATCACACTTTCTTCCCCGATGGAAAAATCACAGCCAGACTTCCTCAAATCCATTTCTGTCCTTTCCTTAACTCAATCACAGTTGTTTCTTCATGGATTCAAGAATCAAGGCCACCGTTGAACTCTTCCTTGTAAACTCCCTCTTCCCAAACCCAAGACAGCAACTCGGTGTTTTCATTTCCCATCGCGTCGAACAGGGAGAAACCCAAACTACTGTACATCGCGCGATGACTATTACAACCAAACACCACGAAACTTCACTGCTTCTGACAATTTCATTATCCAATATTCCCCAAATACTATCAACCGAACGTTAAACTTCTCACCCAATTACAAATGGACAATTGCTGTTGTGCTTTACCCATCCTGACCACACTATCCTTAGACGAGACCACCCTAACACGGCCTCATGTCGATCAAACTCGAGCTCATCTTTGAAACCGCGGTTCATCCTCAGTTCCGCGCTTAATACAGAAAACATCAAACAAAAAGGTTATCGAATCCCTTAGAAAACTTGCGAACTACCCTTAACTGAAACTCGCTCCCCTGATTCCTTTCGCCATGATGAAGTCCGTCCTTACTGCCTTCAGATCGCGCTGTTGTCTCCGGCGTGAGGTCGAGCTTGGAGTAACACACATAGATTTGGAGCTGCTTCTTTGTCGATTCCATCCCTATATGTTTTGTAATTTATAGAATTTGTTTGCATTTTCTTTTTCTATGAATTTGATTTTCGCGATTTATCTGATAATAGAAGAGCTGGCGGCTACGAGAGTTTCACTTCGGAATTTTGTTTAGGTTATAACGTTAGTAGGGGTTTTTATATATAGTTTTCCTTTGATTTTTGAGGCATCCGTTTTGTCTACGTTTTCATTTGTTTTTGCTGTATATAGGATGTCCACGTTGAAGTAAACGGCTATGGACTTGAAGTGTCCATGTTGAAGTAAAAGGGCTGTGCCGACTATATGATGCATATGTTTTATGTATTATGGTACTCCTAGGCTAAGTATTCTTTTAAGCTATAATATAATATATATATTTTTATTTAGTATTGAAAAAAATTTTAGCGTATCCATTATACAAAGTTCCGTTCACGTCCGGGACTGAGATAAATACACCGTTGAGATGAGCTTGGTGTCACGATTTCAAAAATATAATAACGTCGGTAGGTTAACTCATATTGTGAAACCCAAAAATGTTGATTACAGGGTGCACATACTCCAAATAAAAAGTTGCTTATTTAATTAATTAAAAATTTCCATAAAATTCTAAAAATTAAATTATCACTACTTCCCAAAAGAATCTTGTCTAAATTCAAACCCGATCTCTAGTTATATCGAATAAACCGTTACGGTCGATAAACTATTCTATAGCGACTATTTTAAAATTTGATTTGGATATATCTCAAAATCTACACGACGAAATCCTGATTTTTCTCTTCCACTAGAAAGATATACTCCACCAGCTCCACACGTTTCTTGTTTCACAGAAATCCGGCTTAAAATGAATCCTGTACATTCAGTTGAAGTTCAAATCGCCAAATTACGAACTGCAGCGCCATTTCGAGCTCGATTTTAATTATAATATAATTCTATGTTCAAACTATCGTTTATATAATATATTTGTTATTCAAATTCAATTCTAAGCTGAATTAAATATCACAGATGATCCAGTTCACACCATATCGTCATTTCAGCCAATTCTGATTATTTCAGAATAAATATATTATTTAATTATTATTTTAATTAAATATTCACCATTATTTAATTCCACGACCATTAAATTCTCTAAACCACCAGTTCAATAATTAAATTAGTTAATTATAATACCTCTGCCAATGCGGGTCATTACAACCTTTCTTCTTTGATTGACTGTCGTTTGTTGATGAGGAAAGGGAGAAGTGGATGTGTTTGGAGTTGGAATCGAGGACTAGCTAGAAGAAATGGAGGATGCAGAGAGGGTTGGAGTGGAAGAAGTAGGTGAATGAAAATTAGGGATTGGAATTAGAAATTTATGGGTGAGAACGAACGTACAGATCTGAGAATTTGAGAAAGAGGAATGGAATGAGTAACGTAAATTGATTTCCTATTGGTGGTGTAGGATTTTAACGGATTAGTGAGGTTTCAACTACAAATGTTGTTTTAAAAGGTGAATTGATGAATATATATGCATGTTTTTATAGGTGTAGATTGATGACGTAGCAAATTAAACTTATAAGTTTATAACTATAGTTACTGCAACACAATTTGATATCTATGCTAACCCATTGAAGAGTGTGTAGCAATAAATAAAAATCAGCACAGCTATGTCAACATTTTAGCCGGCGACACCTTAGATTTTCGTTGCAGTAAGCCATCTGTTGCGTAATGTGCCTTGTCCGTGCACATGTTGTTGTTGTACATTTATCCTGACTTCAGGCTAATCCCAAATGCTTTTGTGCACTGTCACTTAAGTAAACAGAGAATTTGTCATGTTTTACCCGAATGCTCGTGACATATTTAGATTTGCACTCTGCCTTGTTTCATATACATGTGTATAAATAAGAACCGAACTTATTCTTTTGTCTTCTTAAGCATAAATGCATGTTAACCCTATTAAAACTTGGACATATGTTGCCTGGTTTAAATACCTGAACACATGTTTGTCATTAAATATTGAGGGTTGTAACCAAACTTCATGATGTTACATACCTTGATCCTTTGATTTCTGAATACATATTGTATTCTCGCATGCTACTTAATGGTTAGTGCCTTATTAGCAAACCGTGGACACCCTGGTTATTGTCATCTGGCGAAATGCTTGAAATTACTGAAAGCCTGACCATATACTTCATATTATTGTACTCTAGCCTTGTGTTGGTCATTTTTGTCTTTAAATGCCATAATTGTTTAATAGCCATGTTTGGATTTGAACTGATCCGACGGTAAGCCGAATCGAGTCGACATAGGTCCAGTTAGTCGACTGGTCGACTAGTCGTAGACAAGTCGATAGATATATTGCTGCCACCAAAAATTTGTCAATTCAAATATATTATTGCCAACAATTATATTGTTGCCAACAATATTGTTGCAGTTCAAATCTAGTTTAAATCAAATATGTAGTTTAATTCAATATTCAGTATTTCCATTCAATATGTACACCTAAAAGGAGGGAGGCAAGTCGATGGCTCGATCACGATTAGTCGACTGGACTAGTCGAGCGTCGTGATAACAGTGATCCACTTTCATGCTTGCTGGCTTGAATTGTGGTTTAATTTGAAATTGTGTAATATTTGTAGTCTTGTACTTGTTGTCCTATTCACCTTCATGTGTGCTTGGTCATTGCCACACTTGAACTGGCGCATGTACGCAGTGTATGTTTGCATGTCTATGTGTGTTGTATATATATGCAGTGTATGAGTGTATGTGTCTGTGTGTTGTATATGTTTGTGTATATGTGTGTGTTGTATATATATGCAGTGTATGTGTGTGTCTGTATGTGTTGTATACCTCTGTGTGTGTGTGTCGTATATGTTTGTGTTGTATATATGTATGTAGGGTATGTGTGTGTCTATGTCTGTGTGTGTTGTATATGCCCCCTGAGCACACATATATATTTCATGCCAAAAAAATTAAAATCACTGTTTCTACGAAATCTGATATGTACTATGTTTATGTTAGCGTAAGAGTGCATTTTAGATACGAATATTCTGAATCATTGTTCTAATGCAAATTAGGTTGCAAGTTGTAACAACCCGGATCTTTAGAACGGGGTTGTAATAGCTCAGAAAATTTTGGTGTTTAGAAAATGAATTAAGTTAAGCTTTAAGTATATGATATATTGGAAATTTAAATTAAAATTTGGAATTTTACCTCTTGAATGTAGTTTGGATATATTTAAATGACATCCCTTTCATAAATTTAATATGAGCGTTTGCCATAAACAACCAATGCCATGATATTAGCTGATTGGGATTCATTTGAACATTTGTAATGAACGTTGGAAGTAAAATAAACCTTGAAATATAGATTTTGTAACTAAAGATTCATTATATTGTTGGAAAAAAATTAAAATGAATTTACTTACAAAATTATGGGTTAGTTCGTTTTACAGCTTGTTGCGAAAATGAAATCGTTTGTCTCAAAATTTTATTATTATGGTAAAGAATTTGGGTTGCGAAGTAAGAAGCCGTTCAATTTGTTCGGTTGAAAGTTATTGAAATTTTGGTCGCGAAAGTTCACTATTTAAATACACGTAATATTCATTCCCGTTGAATTGGTTATCGGACGGGAAAATTTGATTTAGAATTCATAACCGATATCATTTGTATATTTCGTTCCATCAACCGTGTACTTTCTATTTCAGTCTGATATTTCATCCACTACTTTCATTGTTTAGCTCAACATTTACCTCATCCATATCCGATAAAATATAAATATATTTAATGATTTAGCTGTAGAGCTTACGTGCCATTTGTTTTACTCTTGTGTGAACTTTAACACATAGCCAACTCTGTCTAAAATTATTGTACAAATGGCGTTTTGTTTTGCTACTATCCTTCTTTTGGTCGTGTTAAAAGGGGCATACCCTATTCATTAGGGAAAAGGAAAAACAACTGACAAATTTGTTCTTCCCCAAATAATTTACCCCCAAAATCAAATAAATGCGGAGCCTTTTTCCTTCAAATTGTAAATCATGGCCGCTCCTTCCACCGATCGAAGGCTCTCCACTGACCGACTGCTGATCATCACCGTTCTCCTTCATTGTCTGCTCCTCCCTTATACTTCGCAGCTTTCTCTACCACTCGAAAATCACCAACTCTAGCAGCGTTGTAACATGCTTCCTCACCCTCCTTATTGAACCCGGGTCCAAGGACTTGCTAGGCCGAGACCAGTTGGAAACACTTTGCATCAGGGCCAACGCCTAGCCTTCTTGCTATCACCACAAAACTCAAGTTCTCTTATGATTAAGTTTTCTACAAGTTCACTATTTCGAATGTGCTAAATATGATTTCTTGGCTTGTTGTAATCTACCATTTGTTGGCTGTTTTGGTTATTAATTATGATTATAGTTGTTGGATTTTCGTGTGGGATTAGTACACTCTTTCTGCATTCTCCAAGATTTTTAGTTTTATATTTACTGAATTGCATGCAATAGGCTAGAAGTTTGTATATGTTGCCAATAAAAACTTGATTACCTTCTAGAAACTACCACACATCGATGTAGCTTGTAGCCTTTTTAAGATACCGGGCTTCTATTATTTGGCAGGTATTGTATGAACTGCTAGCAATTATGTAATACGTTTGTATGTGTATTTCCATGGCTCCTTGTTTCTTTTTCCTGCAGAAAATATATATCTTTTAAAAAGATAACTTGTCTTGGTCATTTTGCCTGTACATGTAATAAAATGGTTCTTGGTAATGAGTAAATAAAATTTCCACAACTTTCCAAACATGCAAGAATTAGATGCTAATATCCCCAAACTTTTCCATGTGGGTATTATCCACGTGTGTTATATTTTGCTCAGTTCAAATAGCATGAATGGACAGTTCAATGATTTGTTGTTTAAATATTTGTTTGCTGACTTGTTGATATTCATGAAGTTGATGCTAAATTTGCACAAATAATTGGCGTAAAGTATGAAAACATCAAAAAAAAAGTGCCATCCATTTATGTTGCGTAGTGTTTCCATAAATTTATTATGTGACTTATGAACTCTTCTTTCCCCAAAGGTCAGTATTCAATCATGATATTTTCTATCAAGCGATGCAAATGAGAGAGAAATTCTTATGTTTACTGCACCCATGAAGAATTCATACAATGATTTATAGGATTAAGATATTATGCTTTCAAAACCTTTTCTTTTATTCTAGTCTGGGTCGTGTATTGCATTGCAAGTTGTCATTTCCAAACACATGGTTTCCAGGTGTCTACCTATGCATGCATGCACCATTTTGGATCATATTTGTCATACCTGCAAAAGCAATGTGCATCCGTTTTATTATTATTGATGATGTTCTTTGGGGTCAAAAGTTGACTCAATCAACGCACAAGCCTATATGTTTTTAAGACCTAAAAAATATGAAATTTTACTGGTAAACTGCAAGTGGGTATGTAGCGTAGCTGGTAAAGCTGCGAGCCTTCCTTTCTAAGAACATGGGTTCGAGTCCTCACAATGCATCACTTTTACCGCTCTTCAATTTTCTGTTCATTGCTGGTTATGTTTGTTAATGCTTCCAAAAATATAAATGGTTGATGGAAGTTATGTTTTCCCCCTATTTCTGCTAATCACCTTAAGAACTTGCACCCTCTGTTTGCTTTTGTTTTAAGTTTCAGCATTTGATCAGCATGTGTTTTTTATGGTCTTTTGGTTCTGATTTTAATTTTATTTTATTTTTCCTAAGTATATCACTTTGTACTGATACCATGAAATAAGTTAATCTAAGCTGAAAATGTGGTAAAACACCCGTACGCTATCATTTGATAAAGAGAACTTAAGTCATGGTTGAATTCATTGGTAAACCTTAGTTAAAAGGAACTAAGTAACAAACCTTAGTTAAAGAGAACTAAGTAACAGTAACTAAGTATCAAACCTTGGTTAAGAGAACCAAGTAATAAACCTTAGTTAAGAGGACTAAGTTGTAAACCTTAGTTAGGAAAATGAACGATTAAGAGAACTAAATAGTAAACCTTAGTTAAGAGGACTAAGTAGTAAAACTTAGTTAAGAAAGCTAACGATTCAGGAAACTAAGTAGTGAATCTTAGTTAAGAAAGCTAACGATTCAGGAAACTAAGTAGTAAACCTTAGTTAAGAGAACTATGTAGTAAACCTTAGTCAAGAAAGCCAAGTAGAAAACGAGGAGGAGTGAACGTCCATCTGATCATGAAGAAGGCTCCAACGAACTGGACTACGAAGCACGCGGCTTCAAGTGGACGTGAGGGTAATTTTGGTATCCCTCTGTGAGGTTGCAGATGATCCTCCTGGGCTCACAGAGGTTAAGGTCTGCGTTAGAAGAGCCAAGGGTATGCCTTGGTTGCAATATAAGCAACCTAAAGACTAGGATGGGTCAGCGTGAGGCGGCGATATCTTGTTTAGCCCTGTGATAGCACGTCGTCGTCTGCCTACCATCTTGAGTCAATCGTGGTACGCAAGCGGAAAGGCGGATAACTCCAAAAGACCATATACTTTGCTATCTAGTTATGGGTGAGGGTGGCTAATAGGTTTGTGGGGGCATAGAGGGCCTGCGTACAGTTCTCATTCTTGATTTTCTTTGGTGCCTTTCATTAGTTGAGGGAGGGGTCAAGTGGGACCATTGCCACATACAGATAAAATAGACCTTAGCATCTGCATTGGCAGATAACTTAAAGCTCCCGACCGAGTTCCGTGTTTCTTGATTAGCCCAGCCACGGGACTAGGGCCGCACATATAGAGGACATGTGCAACTAGATATCTAGCACGTTTAACGACACGATTAGGATGTAAAGTCTGGGAACATATATCGCTCTGGGTAGTGTGTCCTAGACTAGGGGGCATTGTTCGATAGGTAGCATAAACACTAGTGGCTCTAGGTAGCATAAACCCTGGTCGGATCTTGAAAGCGTTCAATAGGTAGCATAAACACTAGTGAACCTGGGTAGCATAAACCCTGGTTGAATCTAGGAAGCACTGGATAGAAAACCCTAGATTAGATCTGGGTAATAAACGGAATCTAGCAATATCAAGAGTGGTAGTCCAAAAGATTTCGAGAATGGTGGCACTACACTAAAGTAGTATAGATTTACATGATGAAGCCCGTACTACATACGACAAGTGACTGTATATATACATGGAAAGGATTATACGAGTTGGGGGTATCTACATATACGTTGTATTAGGTTAATCTACTAGTAGGACATGAGTATAGCCTAGAGAGCTAATATCGCGAATAACCTAATAAGCAAGAAAATTAACCGAACGGTATATGTAGGATTATACAAAAGTTTATTCTAAGTCCGCTCACACAAAACTTATGTTCTGACCCCCTCCTCATTACATACTTCCAGGTTAGGTTCATGACAGAGATGGTATAAGCTTTGGATACTGGTTAGGCAGTATGTTTTATAAGGTAAAGCTATATTTAAAGTATATTATACTTTGAATTCCTTCCTCTGTAAGATGCTTACGAATTCTGACATGTTTTCATTATCTCTGTCTTTTTCTGCAGGATACTAGAGCGCCCAACTCGGGTTTCGATAGATTGGGTTTTTGAAGAAAAAAATTCGGTCTGTCAGAATCTGGGTTGTTACATCTGGTATCGGAGCTTAGGTTTAGTGATCTTAGGGAGATAATGAGTGAACATATTTGTATTTTCCAAAATATAAATATACTATATATATAAACCTAAATCCATAAAGTAGCCCACTAGGAATGGAAAGAGTTAGGATAGCTATTTTATACACTAAAGGAATGAACCTAGAAATTTTAAGACCCTTAGATAGTTTGGTTGGAAAGTGTACAATATGATTTGGTATTGGAGAAAGAAAGTATCCCATAAGAATTAAAACTGAAATGTTGTTATTTCAGAGTAGTGGATTTAGAAGTGAAATCTTATAAGTTAGAAAAAGGTTTAAATGTGGAAAATGGATTAGGAATATTTTATTGAGAGAATTGGTTTGGAAAGTGCCTAGGGAAGTGTAGTTGAGTTGAAAGACCCACTTTGAGTCTAACCCAATAATAAACTTTTAAGAACTTGAATTTGTAAAAGAGTTTGTGGTGTTTTTCAAGTTTTAATCTTAAAAGTATTTTTGATGTTTAAGAAAAATACGTACAGGACATATTCAGTGCATGTTGGATTTTTAAAGTAAAGTGGTGTATACTTTGGTAAAACAATGATTTGTTGTTTTAAAAGAACTCTCTCATTGAAGAGTGCATAATATAGATCATATATAGCTCGCTAGTTTTCATATTATAATATATGAAAGGATTGAAAAGAAAGTGTTGTGCTTTGTAAAAGAAAATTCTATTCTATTAACAATAAATTTTGATTATTGATTTACGAAGAAATTTTGTTGGGTGGACAAAATAAGTTGTAGGAATAGAATAGATGTCTGCACCTTATAGCGAGTAGTTAAATTAACATTGTAATTAGAAACAATGTAAGCCCGATAGTTGTCCTTGTCTACTCCAGTTTTGTGATTTGAAAAAAAATGTTTTGCATTTTATTCTGTAACATGTTTTTATGGTTTGGCGATAACAAGTTTTGGAGAAGAAAACAAAGTTTTAACACTTTTAATTTTTTAAAGAAAAATGTAATGAAAAGAAAGGAGGTCAAACCATGTTTTAAAAAGAATGAATTAGGTAATGATTAGTGCCTAGAAAAGGACGAGAGAAAGTTAAAGCTATGAATTAAACAATTGGAACCAACTAGAGATTGGTTGAGTTGAGTGATTCTCTGAGTGTCAATCTGATGTTGATTTCGGTCTTCGGGGTTGATATTTAGGGAGTTACTCTCTTGCCAATTTACAGTCAGGGATTAGCTAATATTAAACTAATGGAAAATTCCCGTAGAATGCATAAGATTTGAGAAACCTAGTTTTGTTGCTTGAGAAAGAGAGAAAAAGTATAGGTTAGTAATGCACAGTAAGGACTAGTAGCGACTACTAAGTAGTAAAGGGCAAGTAAGTGGGTATATCCTGTTGTGTGGACTCGCAATTGTCTGAGATGACAAAGTCCTAAGATTCTTGGCCCATAGTAGTAGCTGTGTAGGATGCTGTTTGAGTTGAAAACAGAAAAAGCTTATTTGAAATAATAAACTTAAGTAATTGGATTAAGTCAAATAAGCTATGAAAGAGAAAAGCCTAAGTTAACAAGAGACAATAAATTCAGTAAGGCAACAAATGTGACGGGAAAAGAAAATGGAAATCTTAAAAAAAAGATGAATAAATATGAAATTATTCCAATATAAGATGAAAGAGAAAGGAAAGTTTTCTTATGTGGTTGTGCTTGGATAGGAAAGTAGGGAGTTTTTATAGAATAGTTATATAAAAATCCAAGTGCAATTATAAAAGGTACAGCGGAAAATGTAAATTCTTCCGTTTTATATCTTTTTGTAACATAGGAAATCGAATTTAGAAAATTAGTTTTTTCTAAATTTTGAATTTAATGATGGTTGGTAGGGTTTTGGATGCAACAATTGGGTGAACCATGCTCTTATCTATAAGAGTATGGGAAAACTTAGATGAAAAATATTTTGATTTTTCAAGAATATTGCATTCATATAGAACTGCCAGTATATTTAGGATGTGAGCATCATGGGTTTTTAAAATTTGCATCCATATAGGTGGATCCAAATTAGGCATACATACTTTATTATGATGTATCTCACTTTGCACATGTGCACAATGTTTGCAACAATTGGATGCACACTGGATGGATGGATATTGCGAGAGATTATCTATTTTACTCTTATCGAATTTCGGGGACGAAATTCTTTAAGGGTGGGAGAATGTAACACCCCACATTTTTAATATAATTAAAAATGTACAAATATGTATATATGCATAGATAGGAAAATAATGGTGATGTATAATGAAAAATTAATTCATACATTGAAGAGTAAGGAAATTAATGCGATAACAATGTTTGTAATCGAAGAGATGAGAAAATAAAAATACTTAATTTAAGTACCAGGAATTAAGTAAAACGAACATCACCATTACATCTGTCTCGGAATTCTGGTCAAGATAGACACCTGCTTAGCATAAAACGGACATCATATGAAGAAGTTATTAAGCCTAGAAGTTTGTATACGCACAAGATATATATATATATATATATATATATATTTGTATACAAACAAATTAAAATATAAAACAAAGAATAAAATAAGGATTGCATGTAATAAATACGTGCACTAAAAAAAATGTAATGCATGCATTAAAAGAAAGAAAGGATTGGTTGCATGCAATGTAAATATGTTGCATGCACTGATTTGCAAACATAATGCATTAACATTAAAAGAAAAATATTCATGCAATGGTTTAATTTAAGTATTGTAACTAACATGAAAAAGAGAAGTAAGGGGAGAATAATAATTATCATTGTTCTAAGACTTATTAACAAAAGACTTCATAGCTCAGTTGGTTAAGACATTGGATTTGTAACATGGAAGTCGGAGGTTTGAACCCCGACGGCGGCATAATTTTTATCTTTGTTTTAGAGAGGGCCAACTGAACATGCAAACATATGTACGTATAGAAATTCAAAATTTGAAAGGATAAGAATGTACATATAAGGAAATAAAGAAAATATATGTAAATATATGAGAATATATATATGCATAAATATATGTATACAAAAGATAAAATTCAAGATAAGGCTACAGTCAATGAAATATGGAAAGAATCAAATAAAGGTGCAACATCGTTTGAATTTTGAAAATAAAACGAAAATTATGTGTATATATATACGCGTAAAATGGTTGGTAGAGTAATTGTATACATATAAGAATCATTCATGTGAATAAAACAGTTAAATGAATTCCAGAAATTCAAAAGTTCAAAAATCAAATTTATACGCCAAAACAATTCAAACATTCGAAATTCGAATTTCTGTGCCAAAACAGCTTGCGGGACCCAATGCTGACTCAGCGCTGCGTGTGTAATAAGATTTGGCTAGATTCATCTGCGAACCTGGAATATTTTCTTAACTGGGTTCAATGTTGACTCAGCGCTGCGTGTACGATAAAGTCTTGAGCACCTATATAAACACCCCTAAGGCTACAATTTTCTCTACACATCTTCATTATGCCTGTACTCTTCCCTAATTCATATCCAAATAAATCAAAGACGCGGTTATGCTGCTCAAGTTCTTCGTTAGAATTCAAGTAGAGAATCAAAGGCTAATTACATAAACAAACCATCTGGTTTGTAAATGAATATTTATTTATTCGCTTCACTATTTTCATATTCACGTTAAAAATTATATTTTTAACGATAAAACATTTTATTTCAACCTATGAATTTCTATTCAATTCATTTATTCAATAAAATGATATTTTTATTTTTCTAACATATTTTAGAAAATTTCGGCGGCATAACGGCACGATACTAGAAACGGGACAAGGCCTAGCCTTATCCCCGGTCTAGTGAAGGCCCACGCCATTCACACATCAATCAAAATCACCAAACAACCAAATTCAAATCAAATCATATAACTAAGCTATGCAACCAAACAAACAAGTCCATGGTCTGTGGACGATTGTGTCGGGTGCTACTAAGCACCGTCTGCATCCTAGTATATATATATAAATAGAAATGAAATTGAAAGGTGAGAAATTCTCACTAATAGCTATCCTAGCTCCACGGCACTTCATTGATAGAAATCTTCATTGTCCTCGTCGATATCACTTTCTTTGCCCGTAGCCACTACATATGTAAAAATCGAATTTTTACTTCTAAGTTCAATATATAAAAATCGAATTTTTATTTCAAAGTTCAATATATAAAAATCGAATTTTTACTTCAAAGTTCAATATATAAAAATCGAATTTTTATTTCAAAGTTCAATATATAAAAATCGAATTTTTACTTCGCTATTCAATATATAAAAATCGAATTTTTACTTCGCTATTCAATATATAAAAATCGAATTTTTTTCTATTTAAAAATCTCGCCTTTCCCCTTTTTAAAATCTCATTTTTAAACTATGGTTTATATTTTATAGACAAAGATGATTTTAATTTCAAATCAGAGGTAATCTTATTTTTAAGTCAAAGTCTAATTTATATTTTCTATTTGAAAGTATTTTATTTTTCCAAAACTATCCTGTTTTATATTTTCCAAATCACTCCTAATTTTATTTTAACCTTTCTAACTTTATTTTCATAATGCTATATATATATATATATATATAAAATGAAAATAAAGGCTGCCTTTATATTTATTCAAAACTGCATTTATATTACATAAAAAAACTGCATTTATATTACCTTAAGAAAACTGCATTTATATTACATTAAGAAAACAGCATTTATATTACATAAAAAAAAATCTTCATTTATATAGCATAAAAAAAAATCTGCATTTATATTACATAAAAAAAAAATCTGCATTTATATAGCATAAAAAAAAATCTGCATTTATATTACATAAAAAAAAAATCTGCATTTATATAGCATAAAAAAAAAAATCTGCATTTATATTGCATAAAAAAAAAGAAAGAAAAAAAAAATGCTCACTGCAGAATTCATCTTCATCTTCTTCGTGGCGTCGAACTACCCTCTCGCCCTAGGGTTCAAGGCCGCCACCAACACAAGCTGCCGGAGTCGGATCTGGACCCACCACGATAAAGCCTGTCGTGCCCTCCTCCAACGCCGGGAGTGGCGTCCCCTTCGGCGGTCGACGGAGCCCAGAAATCGAGCTTGAACAGAGCTACTTTGAGCGGAGAAATCGCTCGAGCCACATCACAATACCCGATCTAGCTTGTATGAATTAGAAGCTCTCATCTCCCTCTTTGATTTCCGCTTATTAAATTACAGAAATTTCTTGGAGGATTTATCAGAAAATGGCGAGGAGTATTGGGCGTTTATCGCCGTTCGTTTTAAATGCTGGCGGCCAAGAAATCAAAAAGGGAACTAGGTTTTAGGGGGGGGGGGGGGTTATTTATAGGAATTTATATTTCATTTTAATATTATTTATTTCCAATTTCTCGTTTGTCCTCACGAACCCCAAATCAAACCCAACGAGTGTTGCCTCTAACTAAATACCCTCATTCTGAACACAATGGGATATGCTGCGTGGGCTGATTCGACTGTTTGAATCCTTTTCTATTAAATTTACATTTAAATCACTTTATTGAATTTTAAACGTACATTTCAATTTACCGGGGTCACATACTAACTCTAAAAATTTCAGAAAAATATTTTCTAGCTTCGTATTGACGATACGGTCCTAACAAAACTAGTTTCGTCGAATTCTGAGACCGTTGGAAAAATGGCCAATTTCCAGTCGATTAAAATCAACTGAAATGGTCAAAACACGTTTTCCTTTGCCACGCTCACATATTGATTTGAAAAATTATGAAATTTGGAATCTAGCAATAACTTGACACCACGGACCCAACAAAACTGGTTTCGTCGAAATCCGAGGTTGTTTGCAAAATGTCCATTTTTAAGGGCCTGAATTCCATAGCGACTATTCAGAATTTTCAACTGGACATATCTTTTGATTCCCGCTACGAACTTTTGATTTTTCGGATTCGTTGGAAAGATATTCACTATTAGATTCCATTATTTTTGGTTTCACTAAAATCCGGATTGTTTTGCACCCGGTACATTCAATTGAAGTTTGAAATCGAATTATCGAACTACCGCGCCATTTTCAATTCTATTTATAATTATATATAAATATTTATATTCTAACGACGACATATATAATATATACGTCGAATTCTATTTAAATTAAATTTTTCGTCGATTTTATTTAAAATAATTCATTTTAAATAATCAAAATTCGCTAAAATTGCCAAAATAAAAATTTTAAACTGGCCCAGATTTTCGGGTTGTTACAGACTTCAACAACTATTTTCTAAGAATCAAATCTAAATTAGAGGATCGATAATCTACATCAAGGGATAGCTTTTCAGTTTCAGAAATCAGATCCTAGAATTCAAAATATATTCTTAAATCAGTGAGTGGGATTACAATACACTTCATGCATAATAGTATTATTATCGTTCGTCATTCCTCAGTTAAAATTCGTGTTGCAATTTAAAATAATCTTTGTATGCTTAATCTATTCCTCTTCCCTTCACTTCCTTTTTATTTTTGAAACTTTGGCTACCTTCGAGCCAAGGTCAACATCGCGTAAATTATAGTTATTTGGTAAGAGCTTGAGATTTAATCGATGAATTAGGAAATTTGGGTAAAAAGATTATTGCACGAATGGTTGTGTAAGCAAAGTAGAAATGGGTTAAGTAGCACTTGACATATGAATAAGCTTAACCAATATATGAGGAATGATAGTAACCTACTAGGAACACATGTATGGGAAACTGGAATAATAGGTATAGCCTATTAACGGGATCATAAGCATGAACATAAATTAGGGTTTTTGGGTAAAGCTTGAATTTGAGACTTGAAAATTGGATAAGCCATTAAGATCCTAGAAACATAATTAAAAATGGAATATGTTGGACAAATCATGTTTTATGTAATTATGGGACTCGACGCATAACATGAAATTGACAATAGTGGCACAACTTGAACATGAACATGCTTGTGAATTGGTAATTGACATTTGATATCTAGAATGAACATGAACATGCTTGTAAATTTATAATTGGCCTATGACACCTAGAATAGACATGAATTGTTAATTGACTAAACAAGAAACATGGCTAACTCGAGGTTAGAATGAGTTTGCGGTGTAATCCTGCCCAGAGCCGCCCGACACATCCAGTGACCGCAAATAATAGGTTCTAATGTGAGAAGTTAGTCATAACGTGCTTGAAACCCGAGGTTAGATTGAGTTGTGGTGTAATCCTGCCCGGAACCAACCAGCACATCCAGTGACCGCAACAATAGTTCTTATGTGAGAGGTTGGGCATTAATAATTAATTAATGCTAATGACACATGCTAGTATGGTAAGATTAAGTCAGCATGAAACACTAGACAACACTGAACTAATTTGATATGATATATGGGTGGGTTAAGCCAACGTAACCGCTATATAACACTTAACCAATTTGGCATGATATATGGGTGGGTTAAGTCAACATGAACTGATAGAGAAACTTAACCAATTTAGCATGGTACGTGGGTTGAATTAAATACGTGATTGGGGGTTAAGTCAACTTGGACACATGGGCAAACTTAACCAATATAACCGTATCAAAGCAAGGAAAAGTGGGGAATGATAAGATTAAATAATAGATAAACTTATCCTAGGGATAAGAAATGAATATGACTTAAGATGTAATGCAAGACTCGAAGGGTGGGACGACTTATACCATGAAATAAGTTAATCTAAGCTGAAAATGTGGGAGAACACCCGTACGCTATCATTTGATAATGAGAACTTAAGTCATGCTTGAATTCATTGGTAAACCTTAGGTAAAAAGAACTAAGTAACAAACCTTAGTTAAAGAGAACTAAGTAACAGAAACTAAATATCAAACCTTGGGTTAAGAGAACCAAGTAATAAACCTTAGTTAAGAGAACTAAGTTGTAAACCTTAGTTAAGAAGACGAACGATTAAGAGAACTAAGTAGTAAACCTTAGTTAAGAGGACTAAGTAGTAAACCTTAGTTAAGAAAGCTAACGATTCAGGAAACTAAGTAGTGAACCTTAGTTAAGAAAGCAAATGATTCAGGAAACTAAGTAGTAAACCTTAGTTAAGAGAACTAAGTAGTAAACCTTAGTCAAGAAGCCAAGTAGAACACGAGGAGGAGTGAACGTCCATCTGATCATGAAGAAGGCTCCAACGAACTGGGTTACGAAGCACGCAGCTTTGAGGGGACGTGAGTGTACTCTTGGTATCCCTCTGTGAGGTTGCAGATGATCCTCCTAGGCTCACAGAGGTTAAGGTCTGCATTAGATGAGCCAAGGGTATGCCTTGGTTGCAATATAAGCAACCAAAAGACTAGGAGGGTCAGCGTTTGGTGGCGATATCCTGTTTAGCCCTATGATAGCACGTCGTCGTCTACCTACCATCTTGAGTCAAATGTGATACACAAGCGGAAAGGCGGAGAACTCCAATAGACCATATACTTTGCTATCTAGTTATGGGTGAGGGTAGTCAATATGTTTGTGGGGGTATAAAGGACCTGCGTACAGTTCTCATTCTTGATTTTCTTGGGTGCCTTTCATTAGTTGAGGGAGGGGTCAAGTGGGACCATAGCCACATACAGATAAAACAGACCTTAGCATCTGCATCAGCAGATAACTTAAAACTCCTGACCAAGTTCTATGTTTCTTGATTAGCCCTGCCACAGGACTCGGGCCGCACATATAAAGGACATGTGCAACTAGATATCTAGCACGTTTAACGACACGATTGGGACGTAAAGTCTAGGAACATATATCGCTCTGGGTAGTGTGTCCTAGACTAGGGGGCATTGTTCGATAGGTAGCATAAACCCTAGTGGCCCTAGGTAGCATAAACCCTGGTCGGATCTAGAAAGCATTCAATAGGTAGCATAAACCCCAGTGGCCCTGGGTAGCGTAAACCCTGGTTGAATCTAGGAAGCGCTGGATAGAAAACCCTAGATTAGATCTGGGTAATAAACGGAATCTAGCAAGATCAACAGTGGTAGTCCAAACGATTTTGAGAATGGTTGCACTACACTAAAGTAGTGTAGATTTACATGATGAAGCCCGTGCGACATATGACAAAGGACTGTATATATACATGGAAAGGATTATATGAGTTGGGGATATCTACATATACGTTTTATTAGGTTAATCTACTAGTGGGACATGATTATAGCCTAGAGAGTTAATATCGCGAATAACCTAATAAGCAAGAAAATATAACTAAGTGGTATATGTAGGATTAAACAAAAGTTTATTCTAAGTCCACTAACACAGAACTTATGTTTTGACCCCCTCCTCATTACATACTTCCAGGTTAGGTTCATGACAGATATGGTATAAGCTTTGGATACTGGTTAGGCATTATGTTTTATAAGGTAAAGCTATATTTAAAGTATATTATACTTTGAATTCCTTCCGCTGTAAGATGCTTACGAATTCTGACATGTTTTCTTTATCTCTGTCTTTTTCGGCAGGATACCAGAGCGCCTAACTCGGGTTTCGATAGATTGGGTTTTTGAAAAAAAATCGGTATGTCGGAATCCGGGTTCTTACACTCATGGTGTAAGCAGTTCGATTTGTGATATCCTTCCTCCAGCGACTCAGATCATAAGCTCCATGGTCCTGGTCGGTTCGGATCGTGACTCCTCTCTAGGGCATCGGATCGTGTTCTTCCAATGCAAGCAGGTCGGTTTGGTTCGTGATGGTGTTTGATGACCTCATGTAGGCGGTTCGGTTCTTGTACTTGAGGCAGCTCGTGGGTGGGCTACACGACCCGACCCGGTCCTCCCCCACCGATCCGATCCGGTCCCCCGCATAATTTCCTGCAGATTCCAGCGACTGTTTTACGTCATGCGACGACGTTTTCAACCATTCCAACTATTCTAGGCAATCACAAAACATTCCAAACAGTCATAACAATATGTATAATCAACCACTAATACCAAAACAACAATTTCAATAAGTTAAAGACAGATCAAACCTACCCAAACCCATATTTTCCCTTAAATCATGTTTAGGCGCAACTAATAGTAGGATTAACAAAACTTAACCAAACTAACCCAAATTACTAACAGAGGAATAAAACGATGTTTTAGAATTTTTCTAGATTTTTCTAAGCCATGATTTCACTAATTAACACTACTCACCCCTAATTAGCCGTAATTAGTGTGAAAAGATGCTAATCACTCACCTTAGCCACAAATAAACTTTGATCTGAAACTTTTGGACAAAATGGTTTGGATTCCAATACACTTTAGCAGCTCTATCTCGATTTTTGTGCTAATCCGCTTTGATTTGATGTAGATTTGGCTTAATTAGCGATTAGAAGGTGATTTGGGGTGTTTTAGCAAGTGGAAGCCATTGCTAGGTTGAGAGGAATGATAGGTGGCGACTGAAAAATGAGAAAAAAGATGTTCTCTAAACCCTAACATTCCTTTTAAACTCCTAATTCCGAATCCCCCAATGGGCCTTGCTGTTAACCACCCTATTTGGCCCGGTTAAGCTGTTTTTCACCTTCTAAACCTTAATTCAGCCATATCTCCCAAACGATAAGTCCATTTAGCTAATGTGACCACTCTACAGAATTGTAAATCATCATCCGAATCCAGTGAAAGTGGTTTCAGGTCAAAATTCCTTACCAATCAAAAGTTATGGCCAAAACAAGATCAGCTAGGGGCAAAATGGTCATTTAAAATCGGCAAAAATCATGAACTTGGGAAATGACCCCAATAGTCGTTCCCTAATGTTACACGACCATACGACTTCATATGAAAAAGAAATAAATATTCTACGATCTTCGATGCGTATAATGCGGGTCGTGCACGAATTTCCTTAACTGGGAAACATGAAATACGTTATGAACTCCTGCAATCTTCTCTGGTAATTCAACTTTATATGCCAAATTCCCAACTAGCTCGAGAACTGGGAATGGACCAACAAATCTTGGCGCCAGTTTTCCTCTCCTTCCAAATCGAATAACATTCTTTAATGGAGAAATTTAGACAAACACCGAGTCGCCAATGGAGAATCATAAATCTCTTCTCCTCTTATCAGCATAACTCTTCTGCCTATCTTGGGCAGCCTTCATTCGTTGTCGGATAACCTTGCTCTTATCTAAGGTTTCTCTTATCACATCTGGCCCAAGCACAAATTCCTCACCGGTTTCTAACCAATATTACGATGAGTTGCACGGTCTTTCGTACAAAGCTTCAAATGGAGCCATACCAATACTGGATTGATAACTATTATTATATGAAAACTCCACTCGATGCAAATGGTCATCCCATGAAAAATATAATATGCAAGTTCTCAAGAGATCCTCTAATACTCGATTCACCCTCTCTGTCTGACCGTCGGTTTGAGGATGGTACGCGGTACTGAGATATAATTATGACCCTAGAGCCTCTTGTAAGCTCTTCCAAAACCCACTAGTAAACAACGGGTCTCGGTCACTCACAATGCTTTCTGGTACTCCATGAAACCTCACTACCCACTTCATATACAGTTCTGCTAACTTAGCTGCTGTTATATTCGACTTGACGGGTATAAACCTTGCACTCTTAGTCAATCGGTCCACAATCACCCAAATGCTATCATGGCCCGATCTAGTCCTTGGTAACGCATCAATGGAATCCATTGAGACTTGTTCCCATTTCCACTCTAGAATTTCTAATGGTTGCAACAAACCACTAGGCTTCTTTTGCTCAGCTTTAACTAGCTGGCTATTCATGCATTTGGATATAAACTTCCCAACGTCTCTTTTCATCCCTAACAGTAGTAGGTCTGCCTCATATCTTGATACATTTTGTTACCACAGGGATGTATGGTCAGTTTCGAGTAATGACATTCTCTAAGCACTTCATCTCTCAATCCATTGACATTGGGCACAACTAGTCTTCCTTTCTTTCTAAGCCATCCATCTCGATCAAGCCCATACTTGTTCATCTCCTCGTTGATACCCATATCTAACTTGGAGATGATTTCCAATAGGTTAGGATCGTCTCTCTGACTGGAACCAATCCGCTCAATCAAAGTGGGTCTGATCATCAAACTTGCTAATACTTCTGGATCCAATTCGTACTTTGGTCTGAAATCATACCCAACGATGTACTCCAGTTGCTTCCATTCTAGAAACATAGCCCCTAAACTTGCATGTCTTCTACTCAATGCATCATCTACTGCATTGCCCTTTCGTGGTGTATATGCAATATCGAAATCATAGAAAGCCAAGAAATCTAACCATCTTTGTTGTCGGAGATTTAGATCCTTCTGAGAGAAAAAATACTTTAACGATTTATGATCAGTAAACAACTCGAATCTTTCTCCCAAGAGATAATGTCTCCACATCTTCAATGCGAACATGATCGCTGCCAATTCCAAATCATGAGTAGGATATCTTTTCTCATGCGGTTTTAGTTGTCGACTAGCATAAGCTACAACCCTACATCCTTGCATCAGTACATCACCTAGTCCGGTACCACAAGCATCTGTGTATACCGTCATCTCTTCATTCCCCTTAGGAATGTCTAACACTGGTGCGCATGTTAACTATTCCTTTAGACTCTTGAATGCATTCTCGCGCTTTTCGTCCCAGACGAAAGCTTGATTTTTCTTGGTCAACTGAGTCAACGGTGTCGCTATCTTGGAGAAGTCTTGGATAAACTTACGATAATATCCAACCAACCCCAAGAAACTTCTTACGTCAGTTGCATTCTTGGGTGTAGACCAATCATGTACCATAGCCACTGTAACACTCCATGTCCATTAATGTCACTCACAACGGGAATGCATTAAATTCCATGGAGCTTGTAGTGTATAGAACATAATATAACAAGACAGATACAAATATTGGTAGAAAATTTTAAAACAACTTTTATTGCAGCCGAGAAAAGGTTTGATTACAACAACTTCATAAACCAAGTAAACTTAATATCCATCTTGGAAAATTGTTTTCAGAGTACATAAAGTAAAAAAGCATAACCCCAAACACAAGTAGCCATAAAAGGGATGAGCTGAACATTACTTTCAGCAATCCACGCACTTCCAAAAGAGAGAGAAAGAGATCCAAATCAAGCTCCGCTAGTACTAGTCCCACCCTGAGAACTTGGGGGGAATGGGGGAGGAAGGAAGAAAAGAGGCGAAAACAAAGGGGGTCAGACATGAAGTCTGGCGAGTACCATAACTTTAACAATAAAATTATTAAAGTAATTAGGATAAGGCATAAACTGGTAAAACAAGGAATGAATGTGAAGCAAGTGGGCAAGACAAAGCAAACAGAGGAATATTTTTGCGTTAATTGTGCTCCTAATCACTATAGGATAATTACTATACTGCACCAATGCTAATTACACCGCACCATTACTAGTCACCCTAAAAGTTGATCCCGCCCACTGAACAAAATAATAATAATAATGGTAGTTCCATGTACCCCTAGCTGTCTTCATAGGTGCCGCCTGCCCCTATCTCCACTAGTTGTACCCACTACCCTCCCCATTCTAATTACAATGTTTCCTAACTGTCTTCATAGGTGTCGTCTGCTCCTATCTCCGCTAGTCGTACCCACTACCTTCCCTATTCGATCGGCTCCCTAACTCGTAGGTACCCGTGATGGTCCCACAGTGGGGTGTATCACTCCCCAATGTGGCAACCCGATACCACTAAAGCTGCACGTCTTATATCTACACGATGCAACAATACCTACCAGCCCAGGTCCACGCACGCACATGACCCCATTGGACTTGCGTTGCCACCGCTAACCCGTTTTGACGTCTTACAATCAAACTCAGTAAGCGTGTCCCGTCCTCGACTTAGGCCGAGCTCACAAAGATACTTAATGGGTTACTGGTTTGAAAAGGGTCCCCACACAAGCTTTCCACCTATGCTTGGTCCCCACTAGAATTTCCCACTTAACCCCTTTTTATTAATGTCTTCTTACATGTTTTCAACTTGGTTAAGTGTTTATAATTATATCCCACATGTCATCCATGTTATTCACTAAACAAATCATCATGTGTTATTGGTTAAGCTTGTCTTAACCCTATCCTCTTATTAGATAAATATATTATTGGTTAAGCTGGTCTTAATCCCATCCACTTATATCTTATTGGTTAAGTTGGTCTTAACCCTATCCACTTATCAAGTCAATATACATTATTGGTTAAGTTTGTCTCAACCCTATCAGATCAATACATATTATTGGTTAAGTTTGTCTTAACCTTATCCGCTTATTAGATCAATATATTATTGGTTAAGCTGGTCTTAACCTCATCCACTTATCAGATTAATATATATATATATATATATATTATTGGTTAAGTTGGTCTTAACCCTACCCACTTACCATGTTTTTTTATGATTAAGTATATCTTAGTTCACATATGCATTAGTTAAGAGAATAACTCCCTAAGTACCAACCCCGAAGACCGAAATCAACATCAGATTGTTACTCAAAGGATCACTCACTCAACCAAACTTCTGTTTGTCATTCATATTCGTCTTTTCTCAGCATTAATTATTTATTAATGCATAGACCTCTCACATTAAGTCGATTGCTTGTGGCCGCTGGATATGCCGGGCGGTTCCGGGCAGACTTCCACCACAAGCAAGACTTAACCTCGTATCTAAGATTCTTTTAATTTATGCCTTTGACCTCTCACATTAGACTACCGTTTGTGGTTGCTGGATTTTCCGGGTGGGTCCGGGCAGTCTTACACCACAAACGAGTCTAACCTCGTGTCTTAGGCCTTTATTACTTATTTAATTTGTGCCTTTGACCTCTCACATTAAACTACTGTTTGTGGTTGCTGGATTTGCCGGGCGGGTCCGGACAGTCTTACACCACAAACGAGTCTAATCTCGTGTCTTAGGCATTTATTATTACACATTATTATTCAACCCCAATTTGAATTAATATCCCTATTTCAAATTGCCAATAACTTCCAATTTTAATCCATGTCCATAATTGTCACTTAAATTATGTCCATAATTGCTATGCATATAAATTAAGCCAATTAATGTCTCAAATTAATTATATGCCTTTACATCATCTTATGCCAATTCACAATTATGCATATTTAATATTTTCACATTATCCCCACGTCATTTGTACGTTGAACGTGAAATATGTTAGACTCGCAAATAGTCTAACTCGTAAAAAGGAAAGAAACATCACAGCTTGCATAACACACAAAATAGATCTAACTAGCATAACATGGATCAAAAGTGGCATGATTATGATACATATTAACATAAATTTGCATAATCAACACTCGCATAGGCAATAATCATAAAACATAAATTTGTATAAACTATGTACTGTCATGGATCTAAATGTATAGATCTAAACATGTAATTATGAACTTGCATATATGGATATGGTTTTCCTATGACTTGCATATGAATTTCATACAAACTTACATTCAAACTAGCATATGATTCACATACAAAACTAGCATAGGAAACATAAATTTGCATAAGTATGCTATTGCCTTGGATTTAAATATAGATCTAATATTAAAATGTGAACTTGCATATGGATCTAATCATAGATCTAAACATAAAAATGTGAACTTGCATATGGATCTAAACACATAAATTAATGTCACACTTTTCGCTTATAAACTAACATATGTATATACTTGATTCACATATGTTTTACATCCCAACTTGCATAAGATTCACATATGTTTCAACATCCTAAACTTGCATACATATGTTTTAACATCGCAAACTTGCATAGGATTCGCATATGATTTAACACATAAATTTGCATAAGATTCACATAAGATAAACTTGCATATGATTCACAAATTAACATATGTAAACTTGCATAAACTAAATCAAGTTAAACATGTATAATTGTACATATAAATAGATCTACCAATCATATAACAACAAAACTGTCATATGTTCACAAACAGACAATAAAATCAAATGTTTCAACAGACATGTTCTCATAATCCAATTACAACCCATCATAATTAATTTATTAATTATATAGTGAAAGAAATAACACTCACAATCAAAAGAACAGTCTTTTTTTTCTGGGATCTGTATTCTGAAACTGAATTGCTCGCCTTTGATGTAGACTATTCGTTATTCTAATTTGGATTTAGATTTGATTTTGATTCTTGCTTCTATCTTGATTTTAAGTTGAAGAAGGAATGGTGGCTAAACTAGAACGATCATGGACGGCATGATGGCTCCTTGGAATGAATTTGTGTGATTTAGGGTTTGAGGATTATGGTTGCTTTTATAGAAGTTAAATCTTATGTGAGCCGTTAGATCGTTTTAGGAGCAATCAGAGCCATACAACTAAAGCAAGTGTCACTCGGCCAATTATAGCATGATACATAAGCCGTAACACCTCAGAATTTGTCACAAAGCCAATCAGAGAAGGCCACGTAAAAAAGACAATCCTTGACCAACAAAAAAATGCGCCACATGCGCCACATGGTGCGTACACGTCATATATATTATATATATATATATATATTCTTTTTATTTATCTTCCCAATTAACCATTTTCACACTAAACCACTTTTTGAGTTGCGTTCACACTAAGCCACTTTTTAGCCACTCCCCTAAAACAAAAGTATGGCGCTTTCGGGGATCGAACTCTGTACCTCTTGTATGCAAGTCACATGTTCTAACCAAATGAGTTACTAAGGCTTCTGCTTACAAAACTTAGAACAATGCTAAACATTATTCTTTTCTCATTCTTCTTTTTCATGTTTTGCTGCAATATTTAATTTAAAGATATCTTCTTCATACGGAGTCCGATTTACGCAAACTCGGACTCTATCTCAAGCATAATTCCGAGGTGAACGCAATGGTGCAACCCATTTCCCTTAATTCCCACATTTGAAATTAAGTATTCCTTAATTCGTTAATTTTAATATTTAAAATCACGGGGTGTTACATTCTCCTCTCCTTAAAGGATTTCGCCCCCGAAATCCTCAAGTTAAGGAGAATGCATATCCTAACATCCAATCATCCATCTACTCAACCATCAAACACAGGCATCCATTGTCCTTACAAGATTTCTAATGCTGTATGAACATATGCAAAAAGTGCGTATATATGTTCCTTATCTAGTGCAAAATCAGGCGGTCTACTGATTCAGTTGACCTCCTTAATGCAAATCATGATAGTGCCATGCGTCCATTATGTATGCGAAAGAATCCTATCGATACATATTATTCCTACATGTGTGCACAACCATTCATCAAAATGCAGCATCCATGTGATAACACAACCATTATACATCCATTAATTTAAATATGCACACACATTTATATGCAACATGAAGGTGATTGAGCCGATCTAGTGCTTAATGTGTGTGTACATGCATCCACGAGCAACCACTTGCATCCATTTGCATCCACCAAACATAACATGTCTCAAACACATGTTTAAAACCATAGGGTTCTTCCTAACTAAAGATCGAAGATGTCATTGCAAAGATAATACTAAATGATAAGACAAGTATCAACAAAGCGGTAGAAAAAGGAGAAGTTAAAACATACCTTCAGAAAGGAAAGGGTACAGCGTACGCATCTTGTCTTCCGTCTCCTAAGTCGCGTCTCTTTGATCATCTCCCCATTGCACTTTGACCAACTTGACCTCTTTGTTGCGTAGCTCTTATACCTCCGACCAAAGGATGCATGCAGGAGCTCTTCTAATCATGGCATCTCCCTCTACTTCCACTTCTTTAAGCATGTTCGGCTCCACTACTTCTGCGGTATCTTGTAACACTTGCGCAAATATGATACGTGAAGACATGTCATGAACATCACTAAGCTAGTTGCCTCTTCTCATGTCCTTCCAAAATCTAGGATACATAACCTCAAAAGATCTTCAAGGATTTTGTTCACCCTTTCTGTCCGTTCACCCGTCTGTGGGTGATAAGCAATACTCGTACTTGCCGCCTTTTGCATATCACCTTTTCCTCTTGCACCGAAAACTACTCCAAGCCCTGTCTCGCAAGCACCGGTATACACTGTGAATGGCTTACTTCCATCTGGCAAAACTAAAACTAGAGCAGTCGTCAAAACCCTCTTCAAACGTTGGAAAGCATCGTCACAGTCAACATACCAAGCAAAATTCAAGTTCTTCTTCGTTAATCGAGTATGTAAGGCTGATATCTTCGAGAAGTCCTTAATGAGCTTCCTATAATAACCAGTCAACCCTAAAAAGCTTTTTACATCTGTTGCGTTCTTAGGAATCTTCAAATCTTGGCTTGCCACCACCATTGTCGGATCCATAACTACCCCTTCCTTAGAGACCACATGTCCTAAGAACCTCACTTCTTTTCTCCAAACATGGCACTTGGAGAACTTAGCTTTAAGTTGATGCGCTCGTAGGGTATCTAAGACTTCTCTAAGATGTAGGGCATGCTCTTCTTCACTTTTAGAGAAAATCAGGATATCATCCACAAAGACTACCACAAACTTGTTTAAAAACTCCCTAAACACCCTACTCATTAAGTCAACAAAGTATGCGGGTGCATTCATCAAACCGAAAGGCATGATGAGCCACTTGAAGAAACCGTCAGGAGTTCTAAATGCAATCTTATCTATGCTATCTTTAGCCACCCTTAGTTGATGAAACCCTGTAGTCAAATCCAGTTGCGAAAAAAACGAAGCACCCACCAACTGATCGAATAAATTATCTATCCTTGGCAATGGGTGTCTGTTCTTCTTTGTTAGCTTATTCAGCTCTCTATAGTCCACGCACAATCTAAGTGAACCATTAGCTTTCGTAGCAAAAACGACTGGAGCGCCCCACTCCGAAATACTCCTTCTTATGAACCCCTTATCAAGCAATTCTTTCACTTGCTTACTAAGTTCTCTTCTCTCTCTCAGAGCCATGTGGCGCACTAGTAATGCAACTGGCTTTGCATTATCTACTAGGTATATTCGAAAGTCTATCTCGCGCCTCGGGGGTAAACCTTGAACTTCATCGAAGACGTCATTATATTCACGGACCACACGAACATATTCCAAATCATCATTGGATGCGTCAAGGGATTATAGGTAGATAAGCATTACCAGACCTTTAAGGTCACATGAAATATCGAGGGTCTTTCCACAACGAGTCAACAATCTAACTACCCTTCTTTCACAATCTAGGATGGCACCATATCTAGCTAGCCAATCCATACCTAGAATCAAGCCGTAGCCCTTGAAACCAAGAACAAAGGCGTTGCATTCAAACCCAACGCCCAAGATAGACACTCTCAAATCCTGACAAATCATTGAAAGATGAGACGAACCACCAATAGGATTTGGGACTACTATGGGATCCGTAACTAGACTAGTATTTAGGTGCAGTGTTTCAACTAACGAAGCAGATACAAACGAGTATGAAGTGCCAGAATTCAAACAAGGTTCGAACAGGATAATCAAAAAGGAAAACCAAATTTCCAACCAAGATATATTTCTACCTCTATCAGGTATGTCAGTCGTGAGGGAATGCGTCTGCCCTCCAGAAGATCCTGTACCTTGTCCTTACCTTTGCCTTTTGCTTCTTCTTTCCAGCCTCTTTATTTAAGTAGTCAGGTATTTCACAAATGTGGCCCTTCCTTTTTTTTATTGGCCCCTTATTGTCCTTATCTCCTTTCTTTGGATCTACTTTATCGTGTGTCCTTTCCACGTCTCTCTTGCGCATTCTTTGTACGTGGCCTCCTACCAAATAAGGCTTTGTTCTTCATTAATCAATCAGCTAATTGAACCTTCCTTCCATCATCTATCCTAAAGGTACCAACAAGTCATCCACTTCCTCCTAGTTTTGACAAACGTCCCAGTCCTATGAAGTGGTTTTCTGCCCATCATACGGAAGTTCTTACATATCTTAGAAAAAGCGTCCATATACGTGGAGGAAGAAATTCAAAAAGGAAAGAGAAAGAGATTCAAAACGGAGAATCGAAGGAAAGATATATGGCTCTTGGGGGTTATGTTTTTAAAACAAACAAACTTTTCTCTTAAAAATACTCTCCTTAAAACATATTTTTGAAAGTATTTATTTACAAAATGCTTTTGAAAAATAGTTTTTCAAAATTCATATCTGTTCTGGTAACCTTCAGCTCTGATACCATGTGTAACACCCCATGTCCATTAATGTCACTCACAAAGGGAATGCATTAACTTCCATGGAGCGTTATTAGTGTACAGAACAGAATATAACAAGACAGATACAAATATTGGTACTTGAAAATTTTAAAACAACTTTTATTGTAGTGGAGAAAATGTTTGATTACAACAACTTCATAAACCAAGTAAACTTAATATTCATCTCACCAAATTGTTTTCAGAGTACATAAAGTAAAAAGCATAACCCCAAACAAAAGTAGCCAAAAAAGGGATGAGCTGAACTTTACGTTCAGCAATCCAAGCACTTCCAAAAGAGAGAGAAAGAGATCCAAATCAAGATCCGCTAGTACTAGTCCCACCTTAAGAAACTGAGGGGGGGAAGGAAGAAAAGAGGTGAAAACAAAGGGGGTCAGACATGAAGTCTGGCGAGTACCATAACTTTAACAATACAATTATTAAAGTAATTAGGATAAGGCATAAACTGGTAAAACAAGGAATGGCTGTGAAGCAAGTGGGCAAGACAAAGCAAACAGAGGAATAGTTTGGCGTTAATTGCGCTCCTAATCAATATTGGATAATTACTATACTGCACCAATGCTAATTATGCCGCACCATTACTAGTCACCCTAAAAGTTGATCCCGCCCACTGGACAAAATAATAATAATAATGGTAGTTCCGTGTACCCCTAACTGTCTTCATAGGTGTCACCTGCCCCTATCTCCACTAGTTGTACCCACTACCCTCCCAATTCTAATTACAATGTTTATTCATAATATGGTAGTTATACTCCTAGCTGTCTTCATAGGTGTCGTCTGCTCCTATCTCCGCTAGTCGTACCTACTACCTTCCCCATTCGATCGGCTCCCTAACTCGTAGATACCTGTGCTGGTCCCACAGTAGGGTGTATCACTCCCAAAGTGGCAACCCGATACCACTAAAGATGCACGACTTGTATTTACACGATGCAACAACATCTTACCTACCAGCCCGGGTCCACACACACACATGACCCCGTTGGACTTGCGTTGCCACCGCTAACCCGTTTTGACCTCTTACAATCAAACCCAGTAAGCGTGACCCGTATCCTCGACTTGGGTCGAGCTCACAAAGATACTTAATGGGTTACTAGTTAGAAAAGGGTCCCCACCCAAGCTTTCCACCTATGCTTGGTCCCCACTAGAATTTCCCACTTAACCCCTTCTTATTCAGGTCTTCTTACATGTTTTCAACTTAGTTAAGTGTTTATAATTATATCTCACATGTCACCCATGTTATTCACTAAACAAATCAACATGTGTTATTGGTTAAGCTTGTCTTAACCCTATCCGCTTATTAGATAAATATATTATTGGTTAAGCTGGTCTTAACCCCATCCACTTATATCTTATTGGTTAAGTTGGTCTTAACCCTATCCGCTTATCAAGTCAATATACATTATTGGTTAAGTTTGTCTCAACCCTATCAGATCAATACATATTATTCGTTAAGTTTGTCTTAACCCTATCCGCTTGTTAGATCAATATATTATTGGTTAAGCTAGTCTTAACCCCATCCACTTATCAGATTAATATGTTTATATATATATATATATATTATTGGTTAAGCTGGTCTTAACCCTACCCAACCATGTTTTTTTATATGATTAAGTACATCTTAGTTCATAGATACATTGGTTAAGAGAATAACTCCCTAAGTACCAACCCCGAAGACCGAAATCAACATCGGATTGTTACTCCGAGAATCACTCACTCAACCAAACTTTTGTTTGTCATTTGTATTCATCTTTGCTTAGCATTAATTAATTATTAATGCATAGACCTCTCACATTAAGTCGATTGCTTGTGGCCGCTGGGTATGCCAGGCGGTTCCGGGCAGACTTCCACCACAAGCAAGACTTAATCTCGTGTCTAAGATTCTTTTAATTTATGCCTTTGACCTCTCACATTAGACTACCGTTTGCGGTTGCTGGATTTGCAGGGCAGGTCCGGACAGTCTTACACCACAAACGAGTCTAACCTCGTGTCTTAGGCCTTTATTACTTATTTAATTTATGCCATTGACCTCTCACATTAGATTACCATTTGTGGTTGCTGGATTTGCCGGGCGGGTCCGGGCAGTCTTACACCACAAACGAGTCTAACCTCGTGTCTTAGGCATTTATTATTACACATTATTATTCAATCCCAATTTGAATTAATATCCCTATTTCAAATAACCAATAACTTCCAATTTTAATCCATGTCCATAATTGTCACTTAAATTATGTCCACAATTACTATGCATATAAATTATTCCAATTAATGTCTCAAATTAATTATATGCCTTTATGTCGTCTTATGCCAATTCGCAATTATGCATATTTAATATTTTCCTATTATCCCTACGTCGTTCGTACGTTGAACGTGAAATATGTTAGACTCGCAAATAGTCTAACTCATAAAAAGGAAAGAAACATCACAACTTGCGTCACACACATAATATATCTAACTAGCATAACATGGATCAAAACTGACATGATTATGATTCATATTAACATAAATTTGCATAATCAACACTTGCATAGGCAATATGTAACGGCTGGAAATTTCCGACTCCTCGGGAGTCGGAAATTCCGAGACGTTAGTGAAAGAATTTAGAAGGTGAGAAAGAAAAGATAGAACTAATAGAATAGAAGAAGAAGAACATCAGAATCATCAGAGTAACACGAATCTCACAGTGGAACGAATAACATATAATATATAACATAACTTTGAAGTAAACAGTTATATATACAATAGCACTTATCAGAGTACAACACTTACAACACAGCAGAAATAACTATAGCTATAAAATCTTGCAGCCTCCTGCTCCAAGCTCTCCAAGTATATCTGTAAATCCTGACTACTTGACTGCCCATACAAATTTAGGCACCCAAGAGTTTAGGGAAAACAACAAAGTAAACTCCGGGTCAGTCATGGGACTGGTATGAGTAAAACAGTTTAAAACAATTGAACAGGTATATGATATCTAATAAGACCACGCCGTGAATACGGAACGGGTTTTTCCCTTATGAGTATCTGAACAACTTTGACAAGCAATATCATTGTGATATTATAATAATGTCTAAGTACAAATAGATATCAATCTAGCAGAAACGCTTGCATCTCACGTTCTACATACATAGTATAAAATCATAAACCGCAGGGCGCTTATCGAAGAATGGATTCCAACAGACAAGGTATAGGAGCACCTTATGAATAGTGTACTCTAGAGGTGATACACTCAGGGTTCAACAAGAACGTCTTGCAACCCGGCCACACATGACCGCTCACTCATTTAGCTTGAGTGTCGCGAATATATTGCCACCACGGTTGTTGGCCATCAAACCGTCATCCGAAGATACAGAATCAAAAAGAAGTATAAATATGGATATTCCCTAGATCGGTGACAATACACCCTGCTTGGGGATGACCCAACTAGCCATGCTGCCTAGCCCAACTTTTGTTACTTCCTGGTGTGAGGCCAGAAGCTACGTCTATCTTCAGAACATCTGATCACCATTCACTTTGAATGCCACATTGTCATACCCGCCAAATCACAAATTGACTTATCCAAAAATAACACGGGTATATAGCTAAGAGAAACGAATTTCTCCACCACCAAACGTGAATACGTTTGAACAGATCAACTTACTCGATCCATTGGATATACTCTGTCAGACCTTCTTCCATATACGTTGTCCTGGGACTGGACAAACCGAAGGCACTATTCAGTATATCCATCTTAGTCACTGTTATCTAAGACTTATACAACAGCCCTTGCACTTTACTCTGTCTTCAATTTATCTTTGGCATATATTGCTCGCAACGCTTATGCCAATACAGAGTGGTTCTTTGGATAATAATCCAACCGGTCTCTCCATATTAACAACGTTAAAATGGTAAAAACTTTGATAGTCTGTGATTCAACTATCAAATGAAAACATGTCGGTGTACAAACAACGATCTTATTTCCAAATGGAAATTCGATCGATTAATCATCCTATGTTCATATTTCCTTATTTCATATATTTAGAAAATATATGTTATTAATCATTGGAAAACATTTCCATAGTTTATTTTCACATCACTATTATTTTGCAACTATCAGTCCCTAACTGTAACTAGTATGAGAACAATTCTCTAAGGATCAATACGGAAGGTCGAAACCAACATCAGATCGTCACTTAGAAAACCGTTCAACTTACCCTCTCCAGTCAGTTTCTGAATTTGCTTAACTCTATTTCTTAAATTCTTCTCATGAAAACATTTCATTTTCTATGTTTTAGAAAACATATCTGACTATATTTGGAAACGTTCCCAAAACTCATTTACGGATTTCAAATGAACGTTGTATAAAACATCGTTACGCTTAATCCATTAATCGCTTATTACTTAACTATATTTAAAATCAACCTTTTCTATCGAACCACAACTATTCCTTTGTCAATTATGAAGTCAATCAAGTTGGGGTATAATTACCTCTCAGACCTTAATTGAACAACGTCCTTTACTGTGAAATAGATGAAGCTCATCACTCACTTTTTACAATCATCTGTTTATGCAAATTCTCGGATTCAGGTTAAGAATCCACTTCTTATATGACAGCGTTTGATTATAACTATAACGTTATAATTCCTACTTCTGCAATATCTCCTAAATTATAACTTATTTCCTAACTCGAATAATTTAACAGACACCTAATTTCTAAATCAATAACTAAATCTTGATTTAAACCCTGGAAAGTAAATAGTACTTTCCCGAATTCGCTATAATCGAATTCGACGTATAACTCCCTTTCGAGTAATCTCTATTTGATTAACTCTTCTTCGAATAACCTATATTCGATTATCTCTCTTCGAATAACTCATATTCGAAATCTCTCTCTTTCGAATAAACAATATTTGATCTCTTTCTTTCGAATATGCTATATTCGAAAATCTCCTTTCGATTTACTAATCGATAACTCCTTTCGATCAAACTAAACTCGATAACTCCTTTAACTCTATTCGAATAACTAATATTCGACTAACTCCTTTGGATCGACTCATTTGATTAACTCCTTCGAATAACTCATTCGAATAACTTACCTTCGAATAACCAATATTCGATTTACTCAAACTCGATTAACTTAATTCTAATCGATTTACTCCATTTCGATTCAACTTAATTCAAATCGATTAACTTAACTCAAATTGATTAACTCCTTTCGAATAACTAAATTCGATTTAACTCTAATTGAATAACTAATATTCAATTAACTCTTGCGTGTTTAACTCTATTTGAATAAGTAATTCGAATCACTCTAATGTGTTTAACTCTATTCAAATATCAAATTCGAATAACTCATTTCGAATAACTAAATTCGATTAACTCTTTTAACTTTACTCGAATAACTATATTCAATTTACACCCTCTTTCGAATAACTATATTCGATTAACTCTTCGACTAACTCCTTTGGATTAACTAACTTCGAATAACTCCTTTGGATTAACTAACTTCGAATAACTCCTTTGGATTAACTAACTTCGAATAACTCCTTCGGATTAACTAACTTCGAATAACTCCTTCGGATTAACTCTTCGAATGAATAATATTCGATAACTCTTCTCAAATGAATAACATTTGATTTTCTCCACTCGAATAAACTATATTCGACAACTCTTCTCAAATGAATAACATTTGATTTCTCCACTCGAATAAACTATATTCGATTATTCTTCTCTCGAATACCCTATATTCGATAACTCTACTTCGGATATGTGATATTCGACAACTCTACTCGATTAACTATACTTGGATAACTCTAACTGATCCACTCTGACTGGTCAACTTTAACTGGTCAACTCTAACTGGTCAACTCTAACTGATCAACTCTAACTGATCAACTCAAACTTGTTAACTCAAATGGTTAACTCTAACTGGTCAACTCAAATGGTTTACCCTAACTTGATTTACTTGTCTCGATTAACTGAACTAATCCACTTAGTTTAACTTAGTTAATTCACGTTGATTAACTCTAGCCGGTTCACTTAGTTTAACTCAACTAATTTACTTCGATTAACCACTTAGTTAACTTAACTAATTCACATCGATTAATCCTTTAGTTTAACTTAACTAATTCACATCGATTAATCCTTTAGTTTAACTTAACTAATTCACATCGATTAATCATTTAGTTTAACTTAACAAATTCACTTTGATTCACCGCTTAGTTTAACTTAACTAATTTACTTTGGTTAACCACTTAGTTTAACTTAACTAATTCACTTTGATTAACCACTTAGTTTAATTCTATTCATTTAATCTCTAAATAAATACCCTTTATAATATTCTATTTATTTAATCTCTAAATAAATATCCTTTATATTTGTTCTAACGAATATAATTCCTTTATATTTTGACTAACAAATATATCCTCTTATATTCGATTAACATATATATTCCCTTATATTGATTTACAAATAAAACTCTTTTATATTTGTTTTACCAACTATATTCCTTAATATTCAAAAATCCTTTTTCTTATATATATATATATATATATATATATATAAAATCCCTTGATTTTATATAAATAAACTATTTTCAAAATATACTTTGAAAACCCCTCTCCTACAGACTGGTATTTCTCATGGTATTTAACACACCGTATAACAACGATAAATATCGTCCTACCACACATAATTATACAGATTATATACATCACATTATATATCACAAATAAAAATCACAGTAAAATAACTGTTGATGAATCCAGTTGGATTCCTCCAACCTGTTTCCCTACACCACAGATGTTAGACAATACAACAACATCGATTTCACTTCACTATGAAATATTCTGATAGCAGAATCAACATATGACTATTTAACGGTTTATATATATATACGTAAATATATATATAAAATCTCTACTAACTGACTAGCAGTTCAATCAAACAGTCAACACACGGTCAAACAGTCAAACAGAAAATATTTTAACAGTTCTAAGAATACTACGTGTAAATAGAACTGTTTAGAGTTTGTGAGATTTACTCACATTGGACTATCACCGTAAATTAACGATAATTGTCGTTGATTTAGATCGGGCAATTTATTTCGCTATAAATTGTAACGAGCTCGGATTCACTCCCGGTCAGTCTCATTGTGTTGCTCCCATCCATACGATCCCAACGCAACTCACGGTTCATAAATCTGATATCGTATGAAGGAGATACGCATTTTAGAAGCTAACATACTATTTTTAAATCTAAATTTAAAACTAAATTAACTTAATTGGGCCCACCCCTTTATAAATTATCTCGGCCCATTATCCTCTTCACAAACCCATACCCGACTTCCTACTTTCTTCCCCAATTCATCAGATGCGAGCTCCAGACCAAAACCAACATCAATTCCGCCGATTTCAAACTCCCTCACACCTCGTTTTCTTCCACCGAATCTTGAATAAAAATCACCATTTCATTCTCCACTCGATTCTCCTCCTCCCTGTATCGAAACCACTTCACTCGAACACCATTTCAGAAAACCACGTCGAGCTCCTGTAGCTCACGCAACACAGAAGTGCGACCCCTTTTGATGCCATTACCCAGGAAAAATTCACAACTGATGCTAATACTAACCGCAAATTCAAATATATAATCCGTTTGAACCATCGATGCTCCAAGTTCTTAAATGAACGAACCCTAGTCTCACGCTCGAAATAGACAGTGAACGAAGAGGGAATCGAACGCAGTGAGACTTACATGAACCTGAAGAGAATCCAAAGAGGGATTCAAAGATAATTGTTTTGAGATTTAAGGAGTTTTATTTGGTTTTCCTTTGATTTTCTTTTGTGCGGTTTTTGTTATAAGAAATGGGAATTTTCTTGCTGTGTTTGTATACATCTACTGAGTATTGGTAGGTAGCATCTGTGGTTGGAAATGAGGTGTGCGTGGCCTTCATACTGCCCAAGAAAAGTTGGGATATTTTTTTTAATTGATTTTCTGTTTTATTTATTCGATTTTCCCTTTATCTCATGTCCTTAAAAATCATTGCGACCGCATATGATACCCACAAATCACCAAACTGGACCTGTAGGTAGAGTTCGACATTACGGTCCCAACGAAACTGGTTTCATCAAATTCCGACTCCGTATGCTCACACAGCGTATTTTTAACCGTCGAAATACTGACTGTTCTTCACTCTAAAAATCCGTACGGCCACACAGTGACTCTAAAAATCACGAAACTTGACATCTAGCAACTATTTGATATTGCGGATCCAACAAAACTGGTTTTTTCGAATTCCGACTTCGTTTGCAAAAGTGGCTATTTTTAACGCTCTAAATAGCCTATTTAAATATATAAATATATTTAAATAAAATTAAATTAATTGTTTAAAATTAATTATTATCGTTTGTATTCACAGTGTAATGCCGTACAGCTCCAGAATATTCCTGTATGTATTTACAGCTCGATATTACCTCGTCATAGTTATATCGTTGGTCGATTTCTATTTAAATCCTTATTTAAAATATAATTAAATCGTTATGGTCAGGGCGCTGCATTTCTGATATTTTGATTTGGACGTAACTCAAAATCTACACGACGAAATCCCGATATTTCTCTTCCACTAGAAAGATATACTCCACCAGCTCCACACGTTTCTTGTTTCACAGAAATCCGACTTATAACGAATCTTGTATATTCAGTTGAAGTTCAATCGCCAAATAACGAACTGCCGCGTCGTTACGGGCTTGATTATAATTATTATTATAATTTATATGTTCAACCATCGTTTATTTAATATATTCGTTATTTAAATAATTAAATAACTTAATTATTATACCTTGCAAAACGCGCCATTACAGACTTTCCCCCTTAAAATAATTTCGTCCTCGAAATTGCTAAGCTAGGAAAAAGCTACCAACTTTACTAACTAGATTCAAATATCTTTTAGTTTACTTCTCAACTCCAGTTTCAACTGAACCATTTAATTTTCAATTAAATTATTAATTCATTCTGGCTAACTGAATTTTCATAAATCATGAGAATGTTCTAACGCTTGGAATTTTCGAAAAATTTCGCCATAACCTCCTTTGTATTGGTCAATATGACAAACCACCCCTCGCCTCTCTAGGCCTTCTCCAACCCAAAATAAAATCAAACAGCCAAGCGGCTTGCCAATTCGGCTCATAAAATCCAAACTCATATATGATATAAACTTGTACCTTTTTGTCGGGCATTTAACTCTATCCCTTTCATCTGCTACCACTTCAACATATACCAATGTTATCCATTCCAATTGATCTCCAATCAGTTCATATCCTCAAATCCAAATCGAATTTCATTCGAACTCTAATATCAAATTCCAAATTATTGACTTATCAATTTGGTTCCATTCTAGATTATCTCTAATCCCAATTCAATTTTATTTAACTCGGTTCAAGTTAAATTTCAATTTATTTTTACCATCTCATTTTATTTAACTTCATTAGTTAATTTTTAATTCCAGAACTTATGTTCCTGGGTTTCTTTCAAATCAATTTGAAATCATAATGCCAATTCAAAACCTTTGAATTTCTAAACAACTTGTTTTCTCAAAACAATTCAAAAACAAAACCTTTGGTAGTAATCCATCACTTAGAACTCGAAAATGAACACTGATGATGTCTAGATTCATCATCAGAATCTATTTTCTAGCTATCGAAGTGAGTTCAATACTATATCATTTTCAATTTGAAAAACATTTTCAAAATCTCCCAGGAACTTAAAATTTCCTTATTTTAATTCCAAATCTGATTTAAATTCATATTTAATTCAAACTATTTCATATATTACATTCATATGAATTCTGATTGGTCATTTATAACCATTTCACCCTTTTATAATCTTATTCGATTATAATAACAATCAACACAACCAATATATCTAATATATTAAAATTTTGATATATATATATATATATTTCTATATCAAAATATACTTTGGGTAATGTTAAATTCACTTACCCTTTTTCAAAACATATCGTGATGACCCATCGTATTCAAGTGTTTATTTACTCCTACCGATACAGTGGATCAAACTGATCGACCAGAACTCATAAACAACTCAGCCAATGAATCTCCACAATATAAAACCATTTTATATCAAATACAAATACGCACTCGTATATATACACTCAAACTCAATCTAGGGTATTACTAACCCTATCTCTACCGAGTTATGCCACAAAGCCAAGGTAATCACTTAACTTAAGCTCTGATACCAACTGTAACGGCTGGAAATTTCCGACTCCTCGGGAGTCGGAAATTCCGAGACGTTAGTGAAAGAATTTAGAAGGTGAGAAAGAAAAGATAGAACTAATAGAATAGAAGAAGAAGAACATCAGAATCATCAGAGTAACACGAATCTCACAGCGGAACGAATAACATATAATATATAACATAACTTTGAAGTAAACAGTTATATATATACAATAGCACTTATCAGAGTACAACACTTACAACACAGCGGAAATAACTATAGCTATAAAATCTTGCAGCCTCCTGCTCCAAGCTCTCCAAGTATATATGTAAATCCCGACTACTTGACTGCCCATACAAATTTAGGCACCCAAGAGTTTAGGGAAAACAACAAAGTAAACTCCGGGTCAGTCATGGGACTGGTATGAGTAAAACAGTTTAAAACAATTGAACAGGTATATGATATCTCATAAGACCACGCCGTGAATACGGAACGGGTTTTTCCCTTATGAGTATCTGAACAACTTTGACAAGCAATATCATTGTGATATTATAATAATGTCTAAGTACAAATAGATATCAATCTAGCAGAAACGCTTGCATCTCATGTTCTACATACATAGTATAAAATCATAAACCGCAGGGCGCTTATCGAAGAATGGATTCCAACAGACAAGGTATGGGAGCACCTTATGAATAGTGTACTCTAGAGGTGATACACTCAGGGTTCAACAAGAACGTCTTGCAACCCGGCCACACATGACCGCTCACTCATTTAGCTTGAGTGTCGCGAATATATTGCCACCACGGTTGTAGGCCATCAAACCGTCATCCGAAGATACAGAATCAAAAAGAAGTATAAATATGGATATTCCCTAGATCGGTGACAATACACCCTGCTTGGGGATGACCCAACTAGCCATGCTGCCTAGCCCAACTTTTGTTACTTCCTGGTGTGAGGCCAGAAGCTATGTCTATCTTCAGAACATCTGATCACCATTCACTTTGAATGCCACATCGTCATACCCGCCAAATCACAAATTGACTTATCCAAAAATAACACGGGTATATAGCTAAGAGAAACGAATTTCTCCGCCACCAAACGTGAATACGTTTGAACAGATCAACTTACTCGATCCATTGGATATACTCTGTCAGACCTTCTTCCATATACGTTGTCCTGGGACTGGACAAACCGAAGGCACTATTCAGTATATCCATCTTAGTCACCGTTATCTAAGACTTATACAATAGCCCTTGCACTTTACTCTGTCTTCAATTTATCTTTGGCATATATTGCTCGCAACGCTTATGCCAATACAGAGTGGTTCTTTGGATAATAATCCAACCGGTCTCTCCATATTAACAACGTTAAAATGGTAAAAACTTTGATAGTCTGTGATTCAACTATCAAATGAAAACATGTCGGTGTACAAACAACGATCTTATTTCCAAATGGAAATTCGATCGATTAATCATCCTATGTTCATATTTCCTTATTTCATATATTTAGAAAATATATGTTATTAATCATTGGAAAACATTTCCATAGTTTATTTTCACATCACTATTATTTTGCAACTATCAGTCCCTAACTGTAACTAGTATGAGAACAATTCTCTAAGTATCAATACGGAAGGTCGAAACCAACATCAGATCGTCACTTAAAAAACCGTTCAACTTACCCTCTCCAGTCAGTTTCTGAATTTGCTTAACTCTATTTCTTAAATTCTTCTCATGAAAACATTTCATTTTCTATGTTTAGAAAACATATCTGACTATATTTGGAAACGTTCCCAAAACTCATTTACGGATTTCAAATGAACGTTGTATAAAACATCGTTACGCTTAATCCATTAATCGCTTATTACTTAACTATATTTAAAATCAACCTTTTCTATCGAACCACAACTATTCCTTTGTCAATTCTGAAGTCAATCAAGTTGGGGTATAATTACCTCTCAGACCTTAATTGAACAACGTCCTTTACTGTGAAATAGATGAAGCTCATAACTCACTTTTTACAATCATCTGTTTATGCAAATTCTCGGATTCAGGTTACGAATCCACTTCTTATATGACAGCGTTTGATTATAACTATAACGTTATAATTCCTACTTCTGCAATATCTCCTAAATTATAACTTATTTCCTAACTCGAATAATTTAACAGACACCTAATTTCTAAATCAATAACTAAATCTTGATTTAAACCCTGGAAAGTAAATAGTACTTTCCCGAATTCGCTATAATCGAATTCGACGTATAACTCCCTTTCGAGTAATCTCTATTTGATTAACTCTTCTTCGAATAACCTATATTCGATTATCTCTCTTCGAATAACTCATATTCGAAATCTCTCTCTTTCGAATAAACAATATTTGATCTCTTTCTTTCGAATATGCTATATTCGAAAATCTCCTTTCGATTTACTAATCGATAACTCCTTTCGATCAAACTAAACTCGATAACTCCTTTAACTCTATTCGAATAACTAATATTCGACTAACTCCTTTGGATCGACTCATTTGATTAACTCCTTCGAATAACTCATTCGAATAACTTACCTTCGAATAACCAATATTCGATTTACTCAAACTCGATTAACTTAATTCTAATCGATTTACTCCATTTCGATTCAACTTAATTCAAATCGATTAACTTAACTCAAATTGATTAACTCCTTTCGAATAACTAAATTCGATTTAACTCTAATTGAATAACTAATATTCAATTAACTCTTGCGTGTTTAACTCTATTTGAATAAGTAATTCGAATCACTCTAATGTGTTTAACTCTATTCAAATATCAAATTCGAATAACTCATTTCGAATAACTAAATTCGATTAACTCTTTTAACTTTACTCGAATAACTATATTCAATTTACACCCTCTTTCGAATAACTATATTCGATTAACTCTTCGACTAACTCCTTTGGATTAACTAACTTCGAATAACTCCTTTGGATTAACTAACTTCGAATAACTCCTTTGGATTAACTAACTTCGAATAACTCCTTCGGATTAACTAACTTCGAATAACTCCTTCGGATTAACTCTTCGAATGAATAATATTCGATAACTCTTCTCAAATGAATAACATTTGATTTTCTCCACTCGAATAAACTATATTCGACAACTCTTCTCAAATGAATAACATTTGATTTCTCCACTCGAATAAACTATATTCGATTATTCTTCTCTCGAATACCCTATATTCGATAACTCTACTTCGGATATGTGATATTCGACAACTCTACTCGATTAACTATACTTGGATAACTCTAACTGATCCACTCTGACTGGTCAACTTTAACTGGTCAACTCTAACTGGTCAACTCTAACTGATCAACTCTAACTGATCAACTCAAACTTGTTAACTCAAATGGTTAACTCTAACTGGTCAACTCAAATGGTTTACCCTAACTTGATTTACTTGTCTCGATTAACTGAACTAATCCACTTAGTTTAACTTAGTTAATTCACGTTGATTAACTCTAGCCGGTTCACTTAGTTTAACTCAACTAATTTACTTCGATTAACCACTTAGTTAACTTAACTAATTCACATCGATTAATCCTTTAGTTTAACTTAACTAATTCACATCGATTAATCCTTTAGTTTAACTTAACTAATTCACATCGATTAATCATTTAGTTTAACTTAACAAATTCACTTTGATTCACCGCTTAGTTTAACTTAACTAATTTACTTTGGTTAACCACTTAGTTTAACTTAACTAATTCACTTTGATTAACCACTTAGTTTAATTCTATTCATTTAATCTCTAAATAAATACCCTTTATAATATTCTATTTATTTAATCTCTAAATAAATATCCTTTATATTTGTTCTAACGAATATAATTCCTTTATATTTTAACTAACAAATATATCCTCTTATATTCGATTAACATATATATTCCCTTATATTGATTTACAAATAAAACTCTTTTATATTTGTTTTACCAACTATATTCCTTAATATTCAAAAATCCTTTTTCTTATATATATATATATATATATATATATATATATATAAAATCCCTTGATTTTATATAAATAAACTATTTTCAAAATATACTTTGAAAACCCCTCTCCTACAGTCTGGTATTTCTCATGGTATTTAACACACCATATAACAACGATAAATATCGTCCTACCACACATAATTATACAGATTATATACATCACATTATATATCACAAATAAAAATCACAGTAAAATAACTGTTGATGAATCCAGTTGGATTCCTCCAACCTGTTTCCCTGCACCACAGATGTTAGACAATACAACAACATCGATTTCACTTCACTGTGAAATATTCTGATAGCAGAATCAACATATGACTATTTAACGGTTTATATATATATACGTAAATATATATATATAAAATCTCTACTAACTGACTAGCAGTTCAATCAAACAGTCAACACACGGTCAAACAGTCAAACAGAAAATATTTTAACAGTTCTAAGAATACTACGTGAAAATAGAACTGTTTAGAGTTTGTGAGATTTACTCACATTGGACTATCACCGTAAATTAACGATAATTGTCGTTGATTTAGATCGGACAATTTATTTTGCCATAAATTGTAACGAGCTCGGATTCACTCCCGGTCAGTCTCATTGTGTTGCTCCCGTCCATACGATCCCAACGCAACTCACGGTTCGTAAATCTGATATCGTATGAAGGAGATACGCATTTTAGAAGCTAACATACTATTTTTAAATCTAAATTTAAAACTAAATTAACTTAATTGGGCCCACCCCTTTATAAATTATCTCGGCCCATTATCCTCTTCACAAACCCATACTCGACTTCCTACTTTCTTCCCCAATTCATCAGATGCGAGCTCCAGACCAAAACCAACATCAATTCCGCCGATTTCAAACTCCCTCACACCTCGTTTTCTTCCACCGAACCTTGAATAAAAATCACCATTTCATTCTCCACTCGATTCTCCTCCTCCCTGTATCGAAACCACTTCACTCGAACACCATTTCAGAAAACCACGTCGAGCTCCTATAGCTCACGCAACACAGAAGTGCGACCCCTTTTGTTGCCATTACCCAGGAAAAATTCACAACTGATGCTAATACTAACCACAAATTCAAATATATAATCCGTTTGAACCATCGATGCTCCAAGTTCTTAAATGAACGAACCCTAGTCTCACGCTCGAAATAGACAGTGAACGAAGAGGGAATCGAACGCAGTGAGACTTACATGAACCTGAAGAGAATCCAAAGAGGGATTCAAAGATAATTGTTTCGAGATTTAAGGAGTTTTATTTGGTTTTCCTTTGATTTTCTTTTGTGCGGTTTATGTTATAAGAAATGGGAATTTTCTTGCTGTGTTTGTATACATCTACTGAGTATTGGTAGGTAGCATCTGTGGTTGGAAATGAGGTGTGCGTGGCCTTCATACTGCCCAAGAAAAGTTGGGATATTTTTTTTAATTGATTTTCTATTTTATTTATTCGATTTTCCCTTTATCTCATGTCCTTAAAAATCATTGCGACCGCATATGATACCCACAAATCACCAAACTGGACCTGTAGGTAGAGTTCGACATTACGGTCCCAACGAAACTAGTTTCATCAAATTCCGACTCCGTATGCTCACACAGCGTATTTTTAACCGTCGAAATACTGACTGTTCTTCACTCTAAAAATCCGTACGGCCACACAGTGACTCTAAAAATCACGAAACTTGACATCTAGCAACTATTTGATATTGCGGATCCAACAAAACTGGTTTCGTCGAATTCCGACTTCGTTTGCAAAAGTGGCTATTTTTAACGCTCTAAATAGCCTATTTAAATATATAAATATATTTAAATAAAATTAAATTAATTGTTTAAAATTAATTATTATCGTCTGTATTCACAGTGTAATGCCGTACAGCTCCAGAATATTCCTGTATGTATTTACAGCTCGATATTACCTCGTCAGAGTTATATCGATGGTCGATTTCTATTTAAATCCTTATTTAAAATATAATTAAATCGTTATGGTCAGGGCGCTGCATTTCTGATATTTTGATTTGGACGTAACTCAAAATCTACACGACGAAATCCCGATATTTCTCTTCCACTAGAAAGATATACTCCACCAGCTCCACACGTTTCTTGTTTCACAGAAATCCGACTTATAACGAATCTTGTATATTCAGTTGAAGTTCAATCGCCAAATAACGAACTGCCGCGTCGTTACGGGCTTGATTATAATTATTATTATAATTTATATGTTCAACCATCGTTTATTTAATATATTCGTTATTTAAATAATTAAATAACTTAATTATTATACCTTGCAAAATGCGCCATTACACAATAGTCATAAAACATAAATTTGTATAAACTATGTACTGTCATGGATCTAAATGTATAGATCTAAACATGTAATTATGAACTTGCATATATGGATATGGTTTCCCTATGACTTGCACATGAATTTCATACAAACTTACATTCAAACTAGCATATGATTCACATACAAAACTAGCATAGAAAACATAAATTTGCATAAGTATGTTACTGCCTTGGATCTAAATATAGATCTAATATCAAAATGTGAACTTGCATATGGATCTAAACATGAAAATGTGAACTTTCATACGGATCTAAACACATAAATTAATGTCACACTTTTCGCTTATATACTAGCATATGTATATACTTGATTCACATATGTTTTACATCCCAACTTGCATAATATTCACATATGTTTCAACATCCTAAACTTGCATACATATGTTTTAACATTGCAAACTTGCATAGGATTCACATATGATTTAACACATAAATTTGCATAAGATTCACATAACCTAAACTTGCATATGATTCACAAATTAACATATGTAAACTTGCATAAAATGAATCAAGTTAAACATGTATAATTGTACATATAAATAGAGCTACCAATCATACAACAACAAAACTGTCATATGTTCACAAACAGACAATAACATTACATGTTTCAACAGACATGTTCTCATAATCCAATTACAACCCATCATAACTAATTTATTAATTATATTGTGAAAAAAATAGCACTCACAATAAGAAGAACAGTCTTGTTTTTCTGGGATCTGTATTATGAACCTGAATTGCTCGCCTTTGATGTAGACTAATCGTTATTCTAATTTGGATTTAGATTTGATTTTGATTCTTGCTTCTATCTTGCTTTTAAGTTGAAGAAGGAATGGTGGCTAAACTAGAACGATCATGGATGGCATGGTGGCTCCTTGGAATGAATTTGTGTGATTTAGGGTTTGAGGATTATGGTTGCTTTAATAGAAGTTAAATCTTTTGTGAGCCGTTAGATCGTTTTAGGAGCAATCAGAGCCATTCAACTAAAGCAAGTGCACTCAGCCAATCATAGCATGACACATAAGCCCTAACACCTCAGAATTTGTCACAAAGACAATCAGAGAAGGCCACATAAAAAAGACAATCCTTGACCAAAAAAAATGCACCACGTGTGCCACATGATGCATACACATTATATAAATATATATATTCTATATATATATATATGTATATTTTTTCTTTTTATTTATCTTCCCAATTAACCATTTTCACACTAAACCACTTTTTGAACTGCGTTCACATTAAGCCACTTTTTAGCCATTCCCCTAAAACAAAAATATGGCGCTACTGGGGATCGAGCTCTGTACCTCTTGTATGCAAGTCTCATGTTCTAACCAAATGAGCTGCTAAGTATTTTGCTTACAAAATTTAGAACAATGCTAAACATTATTCTTTTCTCATTCTTCTTTTTCATGTTTTGCAGCAATATTTAATTTAAAGATATCTTCTTCATATGGAATCCGATTTACGCAAACTCGGACTCTATCTCAAGCAGAATTCCGAGGTGAACGCAATAGCGCAAACCATTTCCTTTAATTCCCACATTTGAAATTAAGTATTCCTTAATTCGTTAATTTTAATATTTAGAATCACATGGTGTTACAGCCACCTTTTCATGGTCTACGGCAATACCATTCTCTGAAACAACATGGCCCAAGAATCTCACTTCCCTCCTCCATAAGTGACACATAGAGAACTTTGCTTTCAATTGGTGTTTTCTCAACACCTCCATCACTATCCTCAAATGTTCCTTGTGATCTTCCTCTGTCCTCAAATAAACTAAGATATCATCCACTAACACAAGAACAAACTTATTCAATTGATCCCTGAATACCCTATTCATAAGATCCACAAAATATGCTGGTGCATTGGTCAACCCGAATGGCATGACCAACCACTCATAGAATCCAGACGGCGTCCGAAAGGCCGTCTTAGCTATACTCTCGGCTTCCACCCTAAGCTGATGGAAACCTGCCGCGAGATCGAACTGGGAGAACACTCTCGCGCCACTCAACTGATCAAACAAATCATCTATCCGTGGTAGAGGATACTTATTCTTCCTTGTCACCATATTCAACTCGCGGTAGCCCACACACAATAGAAGGGAACCATCTGCCTTGGTAACAAACACAACTGGTGCTCCCCACTCAGAAACACTTCTTTTGATAAATCCCTTCTTCAGCAAATCGCTGCTCCCTTGGTGCCATACGACGAAGTGGCATCACTATAGGCCTGGCATCTTTCTCTAAATCAATACGAAACTCAATCTCTCAGTATGGTGGAAGTCCGGTCACTTCCTCGAAGACGTCCGGATACTGGCCAGCCACGGGCACATCTGAAAACTCATCATGCGGGATGTCGAGGGAATTTAGAAAACTAGTCATTACCCTATCACTAAGTAGACCACCAAACACTACCCTCCGCCCATCATCCGCTCTAACTGTCACCAAAAATCCCTCACAGTCTACCACCACCCCATATCTTTGGAGCCAATCGACTCCCAAAATAATGCCAAACCCAGTAAAGCCCAAAACAAAGAAATCATAAACAAACATGCATCCATGACTCGATAAGACCACATTACGACAAATCATGCTAAGGCTAGTTGAACCACTAATCGGGTTCGTCACCGCTAAAGGTCCATCAACTATCTCGGGTTCTAATCCCAACCTATACCAGGTCACTAGATATGAAGGAATGGGAAGCTCCGGTATCAAACAATACTCGAATAGGAACATCATAAACAGAAAGCATACCTTGAATGACGACATTCTTTCCTTTCTCTGCTGCGGTTGGGGAATTCGACGAAGAAGGAACAATATTAAGAGCATATGCTTTCATAATCTACTTCTCTTTAGGGGGTTGCGAACACTTATCCTTGTGATGTCCCACTTGACCACAGTTGAAGCACTTCCTGTCCGCTGGCTTGATCGACATTCTTTGGCATAATGGCCCTTCTTGCCACAGCTAAAGCACTCAACATATTTCTTATTCTTTTTCTTCTGGCCATCCTTGGTCTGATTCTGCTTTCTCTTATTCTGAGAACCATTCTTGCCTCCACCGCTTGCTTGCGGTTTTGGTTCCTCTGCAGATGCAACCTGAATCTTCGACTTAGGGTATAGAATCTCTGATCTCAAAGCTTTTCCCACAATCGATTCAAATGTCTCATCGATGTGGTTAATAAGCCTTTCCCACAAGTACTGATCTAAGCCTATTATGAACTTCTCATTCTTCTTCTTGGGAGTGTCAATAAAAGATAATCCATACTTCGATAAAGTATCGAACTCAGCAGTATATTCCGAGACTGCCCTACCATTCTGCTTAAGCTCCAAGATCTTTCTAAACAACTCTGACTTCTGAGCAGCTGGGATAAACTTTTCACTGAATTGAGCCTTAAACTGATCACATGTAACTTGATCATCTGGAGTAGCTGCCTTAATAGCATTCCACCAATTCATCGCCCGTACTTGCAGTTGACGGGATGCTAGCTTTCTCTTTGTCGCATCCTCTATACCCAAGTCTTTGAAGATACGCTCACAACTATCCAACCAATCCTGAACTTCTGTAGCCAATTCCCTTCCTTGGAACGACTTTCCACCAAGACTAGGGTAATCCTTGCATAGCTTGGCAAAATCAGCCCTAGGAGTCTGCACCGCTGCACCATCACCATTTGCAGCAATGGGAACTGCTCCTTGCACGTTTCTAAGAATCTCTCTCAGGAAGTCAGTGAACATCGTCCTCATATCAGGATAATTCCCAATACTAGCTCCTCTACCAGTACCCCTAGTATATCGGCTCATCGTTCAATCTGTAAGGAGAAAACGATTAACCATCTCTTCAGTTGTACTAGTGCAATGCGACTTCATCCTTAAATATACTAATAGTATATATACATATAAACTGTAACACCCCACCTCCGCTAGGGTCACTCACAAAGGGAATGCATTAGTTTTGGAGGAGCGTTATCGAGGTAAACAAACACAGAAATATTACAAGACAGAACATAGATAAAACAGCGGAAGAATCAGAAGATAAATTTCATTACATTCGAGAAGAGTCAAAACCTTTTACATCCAAAGTACCAAATAGCCAAAGTCATTATTTTCCATTACAACAAATTCTGTCTTGCATAAATAAAGAAGCATAAACTTAAAACAACAAAAGTAGCTTAATTCCCCAAAGGTAGCAGAAATGCAGCCATAGCATAGCTCAAGATCAAACCGTACATGAGCTGAACCGAAAGAAAGCGAAATCCAAGCTACGTGCTAGAGTTTCCTACCTGAGAACCTGGGGGGAACGAAAGAAAAAGAGGTGAAAGAAAACGGGTCAGTCATAAAGACTAGTAAGTCCTAGTGACTTTCAGCATAAAACAGGTAAAGGTAACATGACATGTATAAACTGAAAGTAAACATAAGGATGATGACAAGATCGGCAAGATTGACTAAGATGGCATGATAATTCAAGTATAAATCAAGTACAACATCGTATGTTCAAGGTTTGCTGCATCAACTGTACTAGTACCCCAAACCCATGTCATATATTAACCATGAAATGATCCCTTGGCACAATATCATGAAATGACCCATTTCGGGGTCCTACGGAAAGATGCATTAATCAATCGGCTCCCTGCAAGTTCTAGTTCATCATGTGTCTGTGTCATACGGCCTTATCACGAATGTAGTTACCTGTGCTAGGTCCACCATAGGGTGTATCAAGCCCTAGGGTGCCAACCATCGACACGAATCTAAAATGCACAGTGTAAACCTACTGATGCCCAATGCCTGCTTTTTCAACTCCGGACTACGTGCACGACCATAGTCCACCTGAACCTACACTGGCGCACCAACTCAGCCGTCGTTCTGGTCGCTTACAATCAGCCCAACAATCGTACCCCACCCTGCCTAGGTCCATGGTACCATGATACATCTAAGTGAGTTACTGCTGAAATGGACCGCATAACTAGGTTTTCCGTCCAGCAGGGTAAGTGTTGTCATTTAAATTCGTGACTTAACCCTTATCAGCCTAGCATGTCAGGTTAGTTAAGTTTTGTCTCTCAATTTCATGACTAAACCCCACTAATCGTGTGTCAAGTTGGTTAAGTGTTTTCTTTCATGTTCATGACTTAACCCTATCATGTGGCATTAATTCATTAATGCACCCCAATCTCTCACATCAGACCTGTTGTTGTGGTCACTGGATATGCCGGGCGGTTCCAGGCAGAATTACCCCACAACTCAGTCTGACCTCGGGTTTCGAGCGCGATATGATCAACTACCCACATTGGATCCTATTGTTTGTAGTCACTGGATTTGCCGGGCGGTTCCGGGCAGAATTACACTGCAAACTCAACCCAACCTTGAGTTGGCCATTTTCAAGTTCATTCTAGTTTCATGTCCATGTTCAAGTTTCATGTCAAGTTCATGCCAATTTTCTTGGCAAGTTTCAACTTATGCCTATTATCAAGTTCATAATTCATGTTCATAACCAATTTATGTTTTGCCTAATCTACCCAAATCGTATTCCCATCGCACATAAACGTGAATCTATCTAAATTACAAGTAAATCCAAATCCAGAAATAAAGGGAATAACATCAAAACTATGATAGGCAAAAGAACGAGCACAAGGTGATAAATTAGCATGACAAAACTTGAGATGATTGGTTATAACATAACTGGCATATAGAATAATAGTCCCAAAACAGATCTAGCATAATAAGGTGATAGTCATGATAAAGGTGATAGTCCCAAACTTGTAAATAATAGACTGATTCAACATCACATGCATGATAATGCTATGGACATGAAAGAGTTTGATTTACAACATGAATAGGACAAAACTGATTTCATAGCAATATTCCAAAAAGTCAAGATCCAAGATGGAAACTAGAATAGATGTGAATCGATTATCATACTTAAGTCCAATTTCGCTTTATCTCATGTCCAAATTATAATTAACAAGTTCAAATCTCAAAGTTACTAGAACTTACAAATCGTGGAATAAGAAATTGAGATGCAGAAGTCAAGTCTAGAAACAAGTCATTGAATTGTTGAGTCGTTGAGTCTTGATTTGATTGTAGAAGCAAATCCCCAATATGCAATTCCTAGCCGTAGTCTTCAAGAAACAGTCTTCGTGTTTTATTTTATTTTAATTTAATTTAAAAGAAGCCATATCTATCAAGAATTTGTGCAGCATAAGGTTAGAGAAGAATGGTGTAAAGAGAATGGGGCTAGGAGGTTGCTTATGTAGGATTAGGCGGACGAATCTAGACTGAAAATGAGACCAGATACATCAGAATGAACCCAGGATCAAAACTGGGCTTTGGCACCAGGTCGACCCCTAGGTCGATCTGGTCCCTGGGAGGTCGACCATAGTGTCGAACCCCATGTCGACCTGGTCCTAGGCGGGAAAATTCTCGCCCAGTCTTCGCTGGGGTTTGAATTCAAATTTCGAATTCGAATTTCGAGTTGTTTTCGATTCTGAAAATTCTTGAAACTTCTGAGGGTCATATCTCCCTCATGCGGACTCCGTTTCTCAAAAACTCGAACTCGTTTCCAAGCAGAGTTTCGAGACGCACGCAATGGCACAACCAGTTTCCCTTGATTCTTATTTTAAAATTTAATTCTGCCTTGATTTATGGTTTTAACATGTTATTAAAATACGGGTTGTTACATTCTCCCCTTCTTAAAGGATTTCGTCCCCGAAATCTTCAAGTTAAGAAGAATGAATCCTATCATCAAATCATCCATCTACTCAACCATCATCCACAAGCAACCATTGTCCTTAAAAGATTTCTAATGCTGTATGAACTTATGCAAGAGTGTTTGTATATGTACTTATCTAATGCAAAAGATCAGGCGGTTACTGATTCAGTAGACCTCCTTAATGCAAAATATGTTAGTGTAATGAGTCCAGCATGTATGCAAATTCCTAACATACTTTATAATCTCTACATGAGTGCACAACCATTCATTCATATGCAACATCCAAATGATAGCATATCAAGTTTCCATCCATATACAAGTATGAGCAACCATGCATATGCAATATGAAAAATGTGACTGAGCCGATCTAGTGCCTAATGTGTGTTATGCAACCACGAGCAACCACTTGCAATCATCAACCATAACATGTTTCAATCACATGTTTACATCCAAAAGGGTTCTACCTGAGGTTCTCAAGTCAGGATCGAGAAGATAACAAGACAAACATGGATAGCAAAAGCATGTATATGATACGAAGATATGTAAACTTATAGGAAAAAGAGATCGAGAAAGTACCCTAAAAAAGAAATGGGTATAGCGAGCGTATGTTCTCTTCGGTTTCCCAAGTTGCGTCTTCTTGGGCCGTTTTCATCCGTCTTCGTATCAACTCAATCTTCTCGAAAGTGTCCCTTATCATGTCGAGTCCAAGTATGAGCTTGTCTGTCGACTCCCACCAACAAGTTGGTGACTTGCACGGTTTCTTCCGTATAAAGCTTCGAATGGTGCCATTCCTATGCTAGCTTGGTAACTATTATTATACGCGAACTCAACGAGAGGTAGGTGATGTTCCCAAGTACCACCAAAGTCTAGAATGCATAGTCTCAAAAGATCCTCTAGTACCCTATTTACCCTCTCGGTTTGTCCATCCGTCTGTGGGTGATAAGCCGTGAAACTTAGTCGTGTACCTATTGCTTCTTGTAAACTATTCCAAAATTCGCTACTAAGAATTGGGCCCCGATCGCTAACTATACTAGAAGGTACTCCGTGCAATCGTACTATTTCTCGAAGGTGTATAGACACTAGCCATGATGCGGTCCTCCTACTCTTTACAGGAATGAAGTGAGTGCTCTTCGTGAGTCTATCTACTATAACCCATATGCTAGTGTTGCCCTTCCTTGACCTAGGCAATCCATCCACGAAATCCATCGAGGCACTCTCCCATTCCACAGAGGAACCTCCAAAGGATGCAATAGCCCACCAGGCTTTTTCGACTCCGCCTTTACTTGTTGGCACACCTTGCACTTGGAAACGAATTCCACCACGTCCTTTTTAATCCCATTCCAAAAGAAAATGCGCTTCATATCCTTGTACATTTTATCCCCTCCGGGATGTATAGTCATCTTCGAGTGATGCGCCTCTTCGAGAACTCTCTTTACTAAGTCTCCCACTTGTGGGACACATAGTCTACCATCACACCTTAGCCATCCCTTGTCATCTATGGCATACCTGCTGAGGTGACTTGACATCTCACCTCTAATCAACTTGTCCATGATCTCGACTATCCGTGGGTCTTCCTTCTGTGAAGTCCCTACTTTGTCTAGAAGCGTAGGCCTTAACTCGAGAGATGCTAACATGCTAGCCAACGACTCAACAACAGGTGTGAAATCAAAGGTTGCTATAAAGTCTAAACTTTTCTTTTAAACAAACAAAGGACTGAAGGTCAACCTTTTCCTACTTAGCGCGTCCTCCACCACGTTACCCTTGCCAGGGGTATAAGCTATATCGAAGTCATACGATGCCAAGAATTCCATCCACCTCTGTTGCCTTAGATTCAAATCTTTTTGCGAAAAGAGGTACTTAAGTGATTTGTGATCAGTATACAACACGAACTTCTAACCTAGAAGATAGTATTTTAAATTAGGTTATTAACAAGAAATTTGAATGATTAAAATAGCCTAATTCCATAAAATATAGAATTGTGTATATTATGGTCGTTTGAATTTTGAATACAAACTAAGTCTGACTGTGCAGGATGGAAAATATAACGGATTTTGGTGAGACCAAAAATATTTAAATCTGTTAGTCAATACCTTTCTAACGAATCTGAAAAATCGAAGTTTCATAACGAGAATCAAAAGTTATGGCCGAATGAATTTTCAGAAGAGTCGGTATATAGAATATATAGGCCTGGAAAGTTGATATTTTGCAAACGGCCTCGGAATTCGACGAAACCACTTTTGTTGGGTCCGGGATGTCAAACTATTGCTAGATTTCAAATTTCATAATTTTTCGAATCAATATGTGAGCGTGGCAAAAGAAAACGCGTTTGACCAGTTTCTGTTGAATTTAATCGACTGGAAATTGGCCATTTTGCAAACGGTCTCAGAATTCGACGAAACTAGTTTTGTTAGGACCGAATCGTCAATACGAAACCAGAAAATATTTTTCGGGAATTTTTCTAGTTAGTATGTGACCCCGGTAATTTGAAATGTACGTTTAAAATTCAATATAAGGATTTAAATTGTAAATTCAACGGAAACTGATTGTAACGATCAAACCAGCTTACGATACATATCCCATTGTGTTCGGAATGGGGGTAAAACGCTATGAACGACAGGCGGTAGGCCTCGTTTCGAGGTCGTATGTAAAAGTCAACCTTTTTGAATAATTAATTAATTAATTAATAAAAAAAATATTATTTTAATTTTCCCCCCTTTTTTCTACTTCATTGCCCCCCCCCCCCGTTTCATTTTACAGAAACGAAAAAAAAAAAAAACCTAAAACCTAATCGAGCCGCCGCCTTACTCTTGGGAGCCACCGCCGACGAAGACTTCGCCGAAGCCCCCCACCGCCCGACCTCCTCCTTCCAACGAAACCCTCGAACACCCCCCCCAGTCGCGACGCAAATCGAAGCCGCCGCACCTCCCTGAACCACCGAGCACCACCACCACGAGCCGCCGACGCTCCTTCTTCCCTCCTCCACTTCGAAATCTAGGTGAGCGTTTAGGTTATTTTATTTTTGTTTTTATTTTTGTTTTGCAGTAAATTAAAAACTGATTTTTTTTAAAGATATATATAAACTGTTTTTTTAGATTTAAAAATTGATTTATACGAATTTAAAAACTGATTTATACGGATTTAAAAATTGATTTATACGAATTTAAAAACTGATTTATACGGATTTAAAAACTGATTTATACGAATTTAAAAACTGATTTTAAGGTTGCATAAAAACTGTTTTTTTTAAAAGATAAAAACTGGATTTTTAAAAAGATAAAAACTATTTTTTTTACATGATATAAAAACTGAATTTTTAAAAAGATAAAAACTGAATTTTTAAAAAGATAAAAACCGATTTTATAAAAGATAAAAACTGAATTTAAAAAAAAGATAAAAACAGATTTTATAAAAGATAAAAACTGAATTTTTAAAAAGATAAAAATTGAATTTTAAAAAAAGATAAAAACAGATTTTATAAAAGGCAAAAACTGATTTTTAAAGAAATTTAAAAACTGATTTATAAAGAACTTTAAAACTGATTTTTTTAGGAATTTTAAAAACTGTTTTTTTTTATATAAAGTTTTAAAAAAAACCTGATTTGAAAAGAAATAAATAAAACTGATTTTATTTTAAAGGTTTAATCTTTTAATAGAAAAAGATTTGAACTTGCAAAAATAAAGATCATATTTTTAAAAAGAGAAAAGACGGGATTTTTATTAGTTAGAAGGAGCAAGACATGATTTTTGTATTTTTAAAGTAATTAAAATATAATTGTTACATCATAAGAATAATAAAAATATAATCTTTATACATTTAATAGCGAAGTCAAAATGCAATCTTTATATATTGAATAACATAGTAAAAATTCGATTTTTACCTATGTAGAGAATACAGGCAACGAAAGCAACAAGAAGGCGAAATAGGCGAAGGTTTCTATTAAGGAGAAATCGTGTTATTGGATAGCTATCGGTGAGGATTTCTCACTCTTCAATTTCTTTTTATATAAATAATATATATGTTGAAAATGAAAGTGAATTGCTATATATAAATATCTATCTATATATATATATATATATACGCCCCTCGTCCACAAACCATGGACGATATTTATTGGTTGAAATTGTTGTGAAAATTGGTTGATAGCGAATGATTGTTTGGGATTGTTTGTGATTGATATTGGTTGATCGCGGTTGAAAAATACCCGTTTGTGGTTGAAAAATATTTGGTTGAAACCACATAGGATTAGTTTGTGGAAATGAAATAAATATAAACATGCAGCCTGCGTGCGAACTAGATGCATGATTCCCATTGTCAAAAACCGCGAGGTTTTAAGGTAGAGCGAGGAGCCGTACTAGGGACGGTGCTGGTGTAACTACCCTACCGTTATGCTGCCGAAATTTTGAATAATATTCTTGTGTTTGAATTATTTTCATATGCTTAAACTATATTTATTCATTGTATAGAAAACATTCATGTGTTGAATTGATATTCATTCGTTGATTAGAAATTCATGTGTTGAATGGTATTCATATTTTGAAATAAACTGTTCGATAATAAAAATCACATTTTTATCTATATATAGAAACTATAGAAAACATTCATGTGTTGAATTGATATTCATTCGTTGATTAGAAATTCATGTGTTGAATGGTATTCATATTTTGAAATAAACTGTTCGATAATAAAAATCACATTTTTATCTATATATAGAAACTATAGAAAACATTCATGTGTTGAATTGATATTCATTCGTTGATTAGCAATTCATGTGTTGAATGGTATTCATATTTTGAAATAAATTGTTCGATAATAAAAATCACATTTTTATCTATATATAGAAACTATAGAAAACATTCATGTGTTGAATTGATATTCATTCGTTGATTAGAAATTCATGTGTTGAATGGTATTCATATTTTGAAATAAACTGTTCGATAATAAAAATCACATTTTTATCTATATATAGAAACTATAGAAAACATTCATGTGTTGAATTGATATTCATTCGTTGATTAGAAATTCATGTGTTGAATGGTATTCATATTTTGAAATAAATTGTTTGATGATAAAAATCCTATTTTATCACCAACTTAAACTATATAGAAAAATAGTGTTTTGAAATGAATTGTTTAACAATAAAAATCACATTTTTATTGTATGCATAATCGTTGAAATGTGAAGTGTTAAAAATAGCCACTTGTTCAAAATAAACATATATGAGTTGAAATATTCATTAATTAGCCAATGAAATGATTTGCACCTATGTATGTAACATTAGAATAAATGGTGTCTTTAAACCAAACAGAAATCAAATATGAAGTCGAATAGAAGATGATAAATGATAAGAACTGTATATATATGTACCTGCATATTTATTGAACAGGTTATAGCAAAGGGGCTAGAAAAGAGGAATAAAATTTGTGCCCGACAAATAGGTACACATTTACTGTTTTGTTTGGGTGATGATTTTATGAGCCTGTTGGCTAGCCGCTTGGCTTTTTCTTTTTCTTTTTGAGATTAGAAGGACCGGGAACGCTATTTGCGATTTCCCGATGCTCCCGGTGCAGGGGAGGTTATGGTGAAATTTTCCAAAATTTTAGGGTGTTAGAAAAATATTTGAAGTGAAAACGATATAGAAATCATCGAATGAACTATATTTATATAAATATAAATAAAATTAAAACGAAACGTGGTCGTGCAGTTCGTATTTTGAAACCGTGATTTCAAACGACTAGTGCAGAAGATCCGACCATTGGATTTTCCCGAAACCTCAACCGTCGGGTTCGCCTTGGAATAATCTTTCCAACGGCACCAACCTTGTAAAAATCCAACGGTTGGATTGTCTGGAATGTTTAATTCAAAACTAAGGAAAAACAGCGCCAGAAACGATTATATTTATATATATATATAAATATAATTAAATTTAATCGAATAACGACGCTGTAGTTCGTAAATTGAAATCGTAACTTCAAATGGTTAGTGTGGAAGATCCGACCGTCGGATTTTCCCAAAACTGGAATCGTTGGATTCGTTTTGAAAAGACCTTCCTAATGATGTAAAATTTGTGAAGATCCAACGGTTAGATTTTCCGATATGTGTAAAACAAATTAAGGGAAAAACAGCGCCAGTGACACGAAGCGACCTGAAACGTCGTTTAATTAAATATGGCCATTTTTAAATAAATAAAAATGGCGAAAAATTGTTATAAAATATTATAAGCAACATAGGTTGCAAATAAACCAATTGGGCTTGAATTGTTCGATATTTAATGGTTGTATGTGTATGACATGAAAATAACATTAAATAACTGAAAGATGGATGTCGAATAATATAACCATATAAAGAATCGATTTAAATTCTAATGACGTGAATTATTTGAAAAGGCCGAGCTAACCCTCATTTCAAATAATTCATCGAGCGATTCGAATTGGAAAATGCAAAGACGATTCAAGACCGACGATCTTCGTATCGGTTGGATGGGCGCTACTGAGGTTCCTAACCGGAGTAGCTACCGGGAAGGGACGGAAGTAGTAGCCGTCTGAACGTATATGTTGATTGGACGGATATACGAGGAATTTGACGCCTCCGGTTTCGTTCAGACCCAGGACGGACTTGTAAATGGACTGTGTGTCTGACATTGGATTTTGTTCTATATTGATTGATCTCTGTTAAATATATATCTGTTTGGCGGCGGAGAATTTATTCTCTTGCTTAACGCCCTTCTCTGAGACGTACGAGCTTAGAGGTTATATATCGATGGAAATCAATCGTATGGAGTGGACTGCCTATGTGGCATGCAAAGATGCTGTGATCAAGGCTTCTGTTGAAAAGCAAAGTCTTGTGGATGATGATCAAAGCAAGGTCTACATGGCCTAGCTTTGTGTATTTCGTAGATTCGCGAGCCTCACACACCGGTATGAGTTAAAAACGGGATACGGACTGCAGGGAGAGCACGACGTTTCTTTCTAGTTATGGTGGTGTCAGTGACTTACCAGCCCTGACATATATATCTACTTTTCACCTTTGTGGTTGTTGGAATGCGAGGCGCCTCGATTATAGGTCTGTAAGGACCGGGAAACGTGTGTTCAGGCATAATTAATCCTCTAACGTAAGTGAGGACCGACCCTGAAGATCCAGGGGTTACCCAGTGTGCGTAATCCTGAGGCATTTGCTAGAGTGTCTCGAAGCGGAGAGGAGCTTGCCCCTTGCCTCGACTCATGACGGAAATCCAATTTCCAATACGAGATAACGGCTTCGATTGTAACTTATATATATGGCGACATAGTGGCATGGGACGCTCATGTCGCCTATGATTGATATTTATGATGCTATTCGTTTTTGAAACATATATGCACTAGTAATAATATCAAATGATTTCTCTTTATACGTATCAAGCATATTTGGCTATTATAAGGTAAAACTCTATCCTCCGGCTTGCGTTGCATTGTGTGATGGGACCTGAGTCTTATAATGGCTTCATTCTTTCTAAAAGCATTGCGTTGTCTTAAAAAGGATTTACTTTGTTTTAAATGCACTAGCAATCACTGGAGTAAACCCGTTCCGCGAAAGTGGCGTGGTCCTATGATTTGCTATTACTGTTGTTTAACTGTTAAATAGATTCCTCATACCAGTCCCCATGACTGACTCGTTGTTTGTTTCACTTTGCAAACGCGGGTGCCCTTATTTTCACACGGGCAGCCTAGTACACAGGTGACAGGTGGTTTTTGGTTCTGCACTGCTGTATAGCATGCACTTTTGGCTCATGGCGAGGCTGACTTCATAGAGATGACTTAGATATTTTCCGCCATTCCTGTATTTATGTTATGATTCCGCCACTGGCGATGTAGACTGATTTACTTTCCATATTTCTCACTATATGTATATGTATTCCCCTTCGGCGATGTAGACTGATACTCTTATTATGTCACTGCATGTATGTATTCCGCCTCTGGCGATGATGACTGATCACTTCCCTTTCTTTTTACTAAGTATATCCCACGTTATGCTATTCTGATATTCCTACATGTTGTGATTCCGCTGTCATATTCATGTAAAATTATTTTATTTATTGTTTCTGCTATTATCTATACTCTGCTATGATGATTAATGTGTTATTTCCTAATGATTATCCTTAATACCGCCCCTCGGATTTTGGGATCGTCACAGTTGGTATCAGAGCTTTGGTTAACCTTAGTTCCGGGATCTAACACATTAAACACCTCGTCAGAATAGAATCAGTAGTGTTCTAATGCGAGTAGCTCATTAGAGATAGGATTAGCAATGTCCTAGAATGAGCTAAGCAGATTAGCAAAGCAATTTGATCAGTACATCATCATTATTTTTCCTTGTATTTCCTTGCTTTATCATTTATGAAAATTATCAAATCTGTGAGCTTGACTCTTTTCTTGCTTATACAGTACTCTTAGATGGCTACACGAGCAGCAACAGCCAGAGGAGGCCGTGGAGGCCGAGGAGATGCAGCAGGAGGACGGGGGAATATCCCCGTAGCTGCAGAGATCCCTATTATTCAGCCACCAACACCAGAAGACTTTGAGTTGGATAAAGTGGCAAAGAGATACAGAAATCTTGGAGGGAAACCTTTTACTGGCACAGGCACAGTGACCGAAGCTATCGCTTGGCTGAAAACCTGTGAGAAAATCTTCGAAGGTATGGGCATGGGAACTAACAACAAAGCCCGACTTGGCATTTGGCTCCTTCAGGAAGAGGCAGAGCTGTGGTGGGATGCCATTACTTCTGGAGATGCAGCTGGTACTATCCGAACTTGGGAGCAGTTCAAGACTTTATTTAATGAGAAGTTTGTGCCAGAACAAGCTCTTGAGAGGATGCAGGAGCAATTTGCTAATCTCCAGCAGGGAGACCTCTCTATTCAAGACTATCTGAATAAGTTCACTCAGCTATCGCGCTATGCTCCAGAGTTGGTTTTGACCGACAAAGCGAAGAATAAGAGATTCATTTTTGGGCTGAAGCGCAAATACCATGATAGAGCTATGAGCAACATCAAACTTTCTTTTACAGAACTCGTAGAGATGGCTTGCAACTATGAGGACATGGATGAGAGGCATGCTAGCCAAGACCGCGCTAAGAGCCAAGCAGGGAATAAGCGCAAGACCTCAACTGACCAACCCGAATCTAGCATCACCGCGGCCGCTACTCAAAAACCCGCAAAGATCCCGAAAGGAAACTGCTACAATTGCGGGAAGCCCGGTCATTTCTCTAATGTATGCAAAGCCCCAAAGAAGCCAAGGGCCAGTGACTCAGCTGAATGCTACAACTGCCACAAAAAGGGGCACTACAGCAGGAACTGTCCTTTGAAGAAGAGCGCACAAGTGGCCCATGTTTATGACGGGAATACCCCGCCAGCTATCACCGATGGATCAGGTAAACCCGATGTCTTGGGAGGTACCCTTACTATTAAAAATATTCCTGTTTCTGTACTTTTTGATACTGGTGCATCACGTAGCTTCATTTCTGGTAAAATTGTACACAAGTTAAATTTGAAACAAAGAATTCTAAAGGAACCGATTAAAGTTCAAAACCCGATAGGAGGTTCTGTTAGTCTCAGTTTATACTGCAGAGTGCCTATCTCTTATTCATGTTACAAGTTTCCCATCCACTTAATTGTCATGGATTTATCAGAATTCGATGTTATTCTCGGTCTGGAATGGTTAACAAAATATAAGGCCGAAGTTAAATGTGCCGAAAGAATCGTGAAAGTTGAAACAAAATCTGGGCATATCACTATACCTTGTCTCGGTGCAGAAATTAATAGAACAGAATTCTGGGCTTCCTTAGAAATTACTCCCCCTTCAATAGAAAAGATACCGGTCGTGAAAAACTATGCGGATGTGTTTGAAGAAGTAGAGAACTTACCACCGCAAAGAGAAATTGAGTTTAGAATTGATCTAATTCCGAACGCCCGACCAGTAGTACATCCAATAAGAAGAATGGCCCCGAAAGAAAAAGAAGAGCTAAGTAGCCAAACCCGAGAATTACTTTGGAAAGGTCTGATCAGACCAAGCTTTTCAGCATGGGGAGCCGCAGTAGTATTTGTCCCTAAATCAGACGGTACTCTAAGACTTTGCGTTGATTATAGGGATCTCAACAAACAAACACTGAAGAACAAATATCCTTTGCCCCGAATAGACGATCTGTTAGATCAATTAAATGGAGCAACAATGTTCTCCAGAATGGACCTAGCCACAGGTTTCCACCAATTGCGTATAGCCGAAGACTGTGTTCCTTTGACAGCCTTCAGGGGTCCCGATTTATTCTACGAATGGTTAGTAATGCCGTTCGGTTTGTGCAACGCTCCGGCATACTTCGTTGATCTTATGAACAGAGTGTTCCGTGGTGTGTTGAATAAATTTGTTCTAGTCTTCATCGATGACATTCTAATCTACTCAAAGTCGGAAGAAGAACATGCAAAACATTTAGAACAAGTGTTGAAAATTCTGAGAAGAAATATCTTGAAAGCTAAATTTTCTAAGTGTGTCTTCTGGCAGAATGAAGTTAAATTCCTTGGCCACGTAGTGTCAAAGGAGGGAATTGCTGTAGATCCAAGCAAAATTACAGCGATTCAGAACTGGAAACAACCTACTACACCCACTGAAGTTCGAAGTTTCCTTGGATTAGCTAGTTACTATCGGAAATTCGTTCAGGATTTTTCAAAGATATCAGGAGTACTGACAAAGCTTACAAAGAAGCATGAGAAATTAAAATGGACTCCCGAATGTGAAGAAGCTTTCCAGGAGCTGAAACTGAAATTGACAACCGCTCCGGTATTGACAATAATAGAAGGTAACCAAGAATTGACAGTATGGACAGATGCTTCTATTAGAGGGCTAGGAGCAGTGTTAATGCAAAAAGGCCAAGTGATCGCATATGCCAGTCGTCAACTAAAGCCGCATGAAAGAAACTATGCTACTCATGATCTTGAGTTATTAGCTATCGTGTTCGCTTTAAGAATATGGAGGCATTATTTATTGGGTGAGAAATTCGAACTATTTACCGATCATCAATCCTTGAAATACCTTTTCACCCAGAAAGATCTAAACCTGAGGCAACAGCGTTGGTTAGAATTCCTTGCAGCATACGATTTTGAAATTATATACACTCCAGGGAAAGCCAATGTAGTAGCAGATGCGCTCAGCAGGAAAAATGAAATCATTGCCAGTTTTATCATTACTTCTTCCTTGCAAGATAAGATTATTATTCTTCAGAAGGACGATGAATTCATTAAAAGGATTAGCCAGCGGATCCAGGAAGGAAAACCCTCAGATTTTAGCCTCGATAGCCAAGGGGTCCTAAGGTTAAAAGGGAGAATTTGTGTGCCTGAAATTCCAGAGCTCAGAAGAGAAATACTTGATGAATGCCATAAGTCCAAATTAAGTATCCACCCTGGTGTGAGCAAAATGTATAATGATATTAAACGCACATTCTGGTGGAAGGCGATGAAAAGAGATATTTCAATATATGTTAGCAGATGCCCCACTTGTCAGCTAGTTAAGAGTGATCAGCAGAAATTGGCTGGATTATTACAACCATTAGAAATTCCAGGTTGGAAGTGGGAACAAATCTCGATGGACTTCATCGATGGCCTGCCTCGAACTAGAAAAGGAAACGACAGTATATGGGTAATCGTAGATCGCTTCACGAAGACTGCCCATTTTATACCTGTCCGATCCAACAGAACGGCTCAAAGTCTGGCACAGATTTACTTCAAAGAAATTGTTAAACTTCATGGAGTACCGCTCAGTATAGTCAGCGATAGAGATCCCCTGTTCACTAGCAAATTCTGGGAAGCATTCCAAGAAGAATTGGGAACCAAATTAAATCTAAGCACCGCTTATCACCCTCAGACAGACGGCCAAACTGAGCGGGTGAATAGAATTTTAGAAGACCTATTGCGAGCTTGCGTTATTGATTTTGGAGGCTCATGGGAAGATCATTTGCATTTAGCAGAATTCTCTTACAACAATAGCTATCAAGCAAGTTTGGGAATGTCCCCATTTGAAGCACTATACGGTAGACCGTGCAGATCTCCCGCATGTTGGGTAGAACCTGGCAACAGACTTGTGTTAGGGCCCGATATGATTCAAGAAGCATCGGATAAAGTCGATTCCATTAAGAAGCGATTAAAAACCGCACAGAGCCGACAGAAAAGTTATGCTGATGCGAGAAGAAGGGATATATCGTTTGCCGTTGGCGATTATGTTTATTTAAGAGTTTCTCCCATGCGGGGAGTAATCAGATTTGGCAAGACTGGGAAGTTGGCACCGAGATTTATTGGTCCCTTTCCTATACTTGAACGGATTGGAACTCTTGCATATAGGGTTTCATTACCTGATTGGTTGCCTGGTGTACATAATGTGTTCCACGTATCTCAACTCAGAAAACATGTTCATGATCCAGATCTTGTTGTGGAAGAAGCAGCACAACAGGATATTGACATAACTCCAGAATTAGCACTCAAGAGAGATCCATTAAAGATAGTTGGCAAAGAAACCAGAGAGCTAAGGAGGAAAAAGATCCATTTAGTCAAAGTGCAATGGAGTAGTGATCCTAGAGACTGTACTTGGGAAACTGAGGAGAGCATTAAACAAGCCTATCCCAAATGCAGAGTGGACATCTCTGACTAACTCCGGTGCAAGGTACCTTTACAATACTTTGCATTTACATTTTATTTCCTGCTTAACTATTATTTCCTTTTCGAGGACGAAAAGTTTTAAGTGGGGGAGATTGTAATAACCCGGAAAATGTGAACCAGTTTAAAATTTTTAAATTAGGTTATTAACAAGAAATTTGAATGATTAAAATAGCCTAATTCCATAAAATATAGAATTGTGTATATTATGGTCGTTTGAATTTTGAATACAAACTAAGTCTGACTGTGCAGGATGGAAAATATAACGGATTTTGGTGAGACCAAAAATATTTAAATCTGTTAGTCAATACCTTTCTAACGAATCTGAAAAATCGAAGTTTCATAACGAGAATCAAAAGTTATGGCCGAATGAATTTTCAGAAGAGTTGGTATATAGAATATATAGGCCTGGAAAGTTGATATTTTGCAAACGGCCTCGGAATTCGACGAAACCACTTTTGTTGGGTCCGGGATGTCAAACTATTGCTAGATTTCAAATTTCATAATTTTTTGAATCAATATGTGAGCGTGGCAAAAGAAAACGCGTTTGACCAGTTTCTGTTGAATTTAATCGACTGGAAATTGGCCATTTTGCAAACTGTCTCAGAATTCGACGAAACTAGTTTTGTTAGGACCGAATCGTCAATACGAAACCAGAAAATATTTTTCGGGAATTTTTCTAGTTAGTATGTGACCCCGGTAATTTGAAATGTACGTTTAAAATTCAATATAAGGATTTAAATTGTAAATTCAACGGAAACTGATTGTAACGATCAAACCAGCTTACGATACATATCCCATTGTGTTCGGAATGGGGGTAAAACGCTATGGACGACAGGCGGTAGGCCTCGTTTCGAGGTCGTATGTAAAAGTCAACCTTTTTGAATAAATAATAAATTAATTAATAAAAAAAAAATATTATTTTAATTTTCCCCCCTTTTTTCTTCTTCATTGCCCCCCCCTCCCCGTTTCATTTTACAGAAACGAAATAATAAAAAAAAAACCTAAAACCTAATCGAGCCGCCGCCTTACTCTTGGGAGCCACCGCCGACGAAGACTTCGCCGAAGCCCCCACCGCCCGACCTCCTCCTTCCAACGAAACCCTCGAACACCCCCCCCCCCCCAGTTGCGACGCAAATCGAAGCCGCCGCACCTCCCTGAACCACCGAGCACCACCACTACGAGCCGCCGACGCTCCTTCTTCCCTCCTCCACTTCGAAATCTAGGTGAGCGTTTAGGTTATTTTATTTTTTTTTGCAGTAAATTAAAAACTGATTTTTTTTAAAGATATATATAAACTGTTTTTTTAGATTTAAAAATTGATTTATACGAATTTAAAAACTGATTTATACGGATTTAAAAATTGATTTATACGAATTTAAAAACTGATTTATACGGATTTAAAAACTGATTTATACGAATTTAAAAACTGATTTTAAGGTTGCATAAAAACTGTTTTTTTTTAAAAGATAAAAACTGGATTTTTAAAAAGATAAAAACTGTTTTTTTTATATGATATAAAAACTGAATTTTTAAAAAGATAAAAACTGAATTTTTAAAAAGATAAAAACTGATTTTATAAAAGATAAAAACTGAATTTTTAAAAAAGATAAAAACTGATTTTATAAAAGATAAAAACTGAATTTTTAAAAAGATAAAAACTGAATTTTAAAAAAAGATAAAAACAGATTTTATAAAATGCAAAAACTGATTTTTAAAGAAATTTAAAAACTGATTTATAAAGAACTTTAAAACTGATTTTTTTAGGAATTTTAAAAACTGTTTTTTTTATATAAAGTTTTAAAAAAAACCTGATTTGAAAAGAAATAAATAAAACTGATTTTATTTTAAAGGTTTAATCTTTTAATAGAAAAAGATTTGAACTTGCAAAAATAAAGATCATATTTTTAAAAAGAGAAAAGACGGGATTTTTATTAGTTAGAAGGAGCAAGACATGATTTTTGTATTTTTAAAGTAATTAAAATATAATTGTTACATCATAAGAATAATAAAAATATAATCTTTATACATTTAATAGCGAAGTCAAAATGCAATCTTTATATATTGAATAACATAGTAAAAATTCGATTTTTACCTATGTAGAGAATACAGGCAACGAAAGCAACAAGAAGGCGAAATAGGCGAAGGTTTCTATTAAGGAGAAATCGTGTTATTGGATAGCTATCGGTGAGGATTTCTCACTCTTCAATTTCTTTTTATATAAATAATATATATGTTGAAAATGAAAGTGAATTGCTATATATATATATATATATATATATATACGCCCCTCGTCCACAAACCATGGACGATATTTATTGGTTGAAATTGTTGTGAAAATTGGTTGATAGCGAATGATTGTTTGGGATTGTTTGTGATTGATATTGGTTGATCGCGGTTGAAAAATACCCGTTTGTGGTTGAAAAATATTTGGTTGAAACCACATAGGATTAGTTTGTGGAAATGAAATAAATATAAACATGCCGCCTACGTGCGAACTAGATGCATGATTCCCATTGTCAAAAACCGCGAGGTTTTAAGGTAGAGCGAGGAGCCGTACTAGGGACGGTGCCGGTGTAACTACCCTGCCGTTATGCTGCCGAAATTTTGAATAATATTCTTGTGTTTGAATTATTTTCATATGCTTAAACTATATTTATTCATTGTATAGAAAACATTCATGTGTTGAATTGATATTCATTCGTTGATTAGAAATTCATGTGTTGAATGGTATTCATATTTTGAAATAAACTGTTCGATAATAAAAATCACATTTTTATCTATATATAGAAACTATAGAAAACATTCATGTGTTGAATTGATATTTATTCGTTGATTAGAAATTCATGTGTTGAATGGTATTCATATTTTGAAATAAACTGTTCGATAATAAAAATCACATTTTTATCTATATATAGAAACTATAGAAAACATTCATGTGTTGAATTGATATTCATTCGTTGATTAGCAATTCATGTGTTGAATGGTATTCATATTTTGAAATAAATTGTTCGATAATAAAAATCACATTTTTATCTATATATAGAAACTATAGAAAACATTCATGTGTTGAATTGATATTCATTCGTTGATTAGAAATTCATGTGTTGAATGGTATTCATATTTTGAAATAAACTGTTCGATAATAAAAATCACATTTTTATCTATATATAGAAACTATAGAAAACATTCATGTGTTGAATTGATATTCATTCGTTGATTAGAAATTCATGTGTTGAATGGTATTCATATTTTGAAATAAATTGTTTGATGATAAAAATCCTATTTTATCACCAACTTAAACTATATAGAAAAATAGTGTTTTGAAATGAATTGTTTTACAATAAAAATCACATTTTTATTGTATGCATAATCGTTGAAATGTGAAGTGTTAAAAATAGCCACTTGTTCAAAATAAACATATATGAGTTGAAATATTCATTAATTAGCCAATGAAATGATTTGCACCTATGTATGTAACATTAGAATAAATGGTGTCTTTAAACCAAACAGAAATCAAATATGAAGTCGAATAGAAGATGATAAATGATAAGAACTGTATATATATGTACCTGCATATTTATTGAACAGGTTATAGCAAAGGGGCTAGAAAAGAGGAATAAAATTTGTGCCCGACAAATAGGTACACATTTACTGCTTTGTTTGGGTGATGATTTTATGAGCCTGTTGGCTAGCCGCTTGGCTTTTTCTTTTTCTTTTTGAGATTAGAAGGACCGGGAATGCTATTTGCGATTTCCCGATGCTCCCGGTGCAGGGGAGGTTATGGCGAAATTTTCCAAAATTTTAGGGTGTTAGAAAAATATTTGAAGTGAAAACGATATAGAAATCATCGAATGAACTATATTTATATAAATATATAAATATAAATAAAATTAAAACGAAACGTGGTCGTGCAGTTCGTATTTTGAAACCGTGATTTCAAACGACTAGTGCAGAAGATCCGACCATTGGATTTTCCCGAAACCTCAACCGTCGGGTTCGCCTTGGAATAATCTTTCCAACGACACCAACCTTGTAAAAATCCAACGGTTGGATTGTCTGGAATGTTTAATTCAAAACTAAGGAAAAACAGCGCCAGAAACGATTATATATATATATATAATTAAATTTAATCGAATAACGACGCTGCAGTTCGTAAATTGAAATCGTAACTTCAAATGGTTAGTGTGGAAGATCCGACCGTCGGATTTTCCCAAAACTGGAATCGTTGGATTCGTTTTGAAAAGACCTTCCTAATGATGTAAAATTTGTGAAGATCCAACGGTTAGATTTTCCGATATATGTAAAACAAATTAAGGATAAAACAGCGCCAGTGACACGAAGCGACCTGAAACGTCGTTTAATTAAATATGGCCATTTTTAAATAAATAAAAATGGCGAAAAATTGTTATAAAATATTATAAGCAACATAGGTTGAAAATAAACCAATTGGGCTTGAATTGTTTGATATTTGATGGTTGTATGTGTATGACATGAAAATAACATTAAATAACTGAAAGATGGATGTCGAATAATATAACCATATAAAGAATCGATTTAAATTCTAATGACGTGAATTATTTGAAAAGGCCGAGCAAACCCTCATTTCAAATAATTCATCGAGCGATTCGAATTGGAAAATGCAAAGACGATTCAAGACCGACGATCTTCGTATCGGTTGGATGGGCGCTACTGAGGTTCCTAACCGAAGTAGCTACCGGGAAGGGACGGAAGTAGTAGCCGTCTGAACGTATATGTTGATTGGACGGATATACGAGGAATTTGACGCCTCCGGTTTCGTTCAGACCCAGGACGGACTTGTAAATGGACTGTGTGTCTGACATTGGATTTTGTTCTATATTGATTGATCTCTGTTAAATATATATCTGTTTGGCGGCGGAGAATTTATTCTCTTGCTTAACGCCCTTCTCTGAGACGTACGAGCTTAGATGTTATATATCGATGGAAATCAATCGTATGGAGTGGACTGCCTATGTGGCATGCCAAGATGCTGTGATCAAGGCTTCTGTTGAAAAGCAAAGTCTTGTGGATGATGATCAAAGCAAGGTCTATGTGGCCTAGCTTTGTGTATTTCGTAGATTCGCGAGCCTCACACCCCGGTATGAGTTAAAAACGGGATACGGACTGCAGGGAGAGCACGACGTTTCTTTCTAGTTATGGTGGTGTCAGTGACTTACCAGCCCTGACATATATATCTACTTTTCACCTTTGTGGTTGTTGGAATGCGAGGCGCCTCGATTATAGGTCTGTAAGGACTGGGAAACGTGTGTTCAGGCATAATTAATCCTCTAACGTAAGTGAGGACCGGCCCTGAAGATCCAGGGGTTACCCAGTGTGCGTAATCCTGAGGCAATTGCTAGAGTGTCTCGAAGCGGAGAGGAGCTTGCCCCTTGCCTCGACTCATGACGGAAATCCAATTTCCAATACGAGATAACAGCTTCGATTGTAACTTATATATATGGCGACATAGTGGCATGGGACGCTCATGTCGCCTATGATTGATATTTATGATGCTATTCGTTTTTGAAACATATATGCACTAGTAATAATATCAAATGATTTCTCTTTATACGTATCAAGCATATTTGGCTATTATAAGGTAAAACTCTATCCTCCGGCTTGCGTTGCATTGTGTGATGGGACCTGAGTCTTATAATGGCTTCATTCTTTCTAAAAGCATTGCGTTGTCTTAAAAAGGATTTACTTTGTTTTAAATGCACTAGCAATCACTGGAGTAAACCCGTTCCGCGAAAGTGGCGTGGTCCTATGATTTGCTATTACTGTTGTTTAACTGTTAAATAGATTCCTCATACCAGTCCCCATGACTGACTCGTTGTTTGTTTCACTTTGCAAACGCGGGTGCCCTTATTTTCACACGGGCAGCCTAGTACACAGGTGACAGGTGGTTTTTGGTTCTGCACTGCTGTATAGCATGCACTTTTGGCTCATGGCGAGGCTGACTTCATAGAGATGACTTAGATATTTTCCGCCATTCCTGTATTTATGTTATGATTCCGCCACTGGCGATGTAGACTGATTTACTTTCCGTATTTCTCACTATATGTATTCCGCCTTCGGCGATGTAGACTGATACTCTTATTATGTCACTGCATGTATGTATTCCGCCTCTGGCGATGATGACTGATCACTTCCCTTTCTTTTTACTAAGTATATCCCACGTTATGCTATTCTGATATTCCTACATGTTGTGATTCCGCTGTCATATTCATGTAAAATTATTTTATTTATTGTTTCTGCTATTATCTGTACTCTGCTATGATGATTAATGTGTTATTTCCTAATAATTATCCTTAATACCGCCCCTCGGATTTTGGGATCGTCACATCATACGATGCCAAGAATTCCATCCACCTCTGTTGCCTTAGATTCAAATCTTTTTGCGAAAAGAGGTACTTAAGCGATTTGTGATCAGTATACAACTCGAACTTCTAACCTAGAAGATAGTGGCGCCAAGACTTAAGCACAAAAAAAATCGCGGCCAATTAAGTTGTCTACCCTCATAGCATATCACTTTCCCTTCTTTCATTAGGATAGCACCTAATCCCTTGCCGCACGCATCTTTGTACACCATAAACATCTTAACTCCGTCGGGTAATGCCAAAACTGGAGTTGTGGTAAGGGCTCTCTTAAGCCTTTGAAAAGCAACGTCACACTCTATGTCCCATGCAAAAGTTAGGTTCTTCTTCGTTAACCTAGTAAGAGGGGATGAAATCTTAGCGAAGTCCTTAATGAACTTCCTGTATTAGCTCGCCAAACCGAGAAAGCTTCGCTCTTCCGTTGCGTTCTTAGGAACTTTCCAGTCTTGTACCGCAGCTACCTTTGCGGGGTCCACAGCTATACCTTGCTTAGAAACTACATGTCCAAGAAACCGAACTTCTTTTCTCCAAAAATGACACTTGGAGAACTTAGCCTTTAACTCATGTGCTCTAAGCGTATCCATGACTTCCTTGAGATGTCAAGCATGTTCTTCCTCATCCTTTGAAAAGACCAAAATATCGTCCATGAAGACCACCACAAACTTGTTAAGGAACTCTCGGAACACCCTGCGCATTAAATCAACGAAGTACGCGGGTGCATTCGTCAAACCAAATGGCATGACGAGCCATTCGAAGAATCCATCCGGAGTCCTAAATGCGGTCTTGTCAATGCTATCCTCAGCCGCTCTAAGCTGATGGAATCCTGTAGCTAGATCAAGTTGAGAGAAAACAGACGCTCCTACAAGCTGGTCGAACAAGTCGTCGATTCTCGGTAGTGGGTGCCTATTCATCTTAGTCAGCTTGTTTAACTCACGATAATCTACGCATAAACGAAGCGAACCATCCACCTTAGTAGCGAATACCACCGGAGCACCCCATTCAGAAATGCTTCGCCTAATGAAATTTTTCTCAAGAAACTCCTTAACTTGCTTACTTAGCTCTTTCCTCTCTCGCGGGGCGATGTGTCTAACGGGAAATACAACTAGCTTAGCATTATCAACAAGATATATATGGAAATCTATCTCGCATTTAGGGGTAACCCTTAACCTCATCAAAGACATCGGGATATTCTCGGACTACCCTTACTGATTTCAAATCATCGATAGACGAGTCAAGAGATTCTAGATAACATAACATGACAGGACCCATAGGGTTACAAGAAATTTCAAGGGTATTACCAAGGCGAGACATGAGCCTAACAAAACTTCGTTCACAATTGAGAATGGCTCCATTATTGGACAGCCAATCCATGCTAAGAATCAAGTCGTATCCCATAAATCCGAGAACATAAGCATTATACGTGAATTCTACGCTTAAGATAGAAATCCTCAGATCCACACAAATCATAGATAAATGAGCGGAGCCACCAATTGCATTTGAAATAATAACGGGATCCTCAACTAGACTAGTACTTAGGTGCAGAGTTTCAACAATATCAGAAGAAATAAAAGTATGCGATGCGCCAGAATCAAACAAGGTTCGAACAGGATAATCAAAAAGATAGACTAAACTTTCGATAGAAATATTTCTACCTCGTTCTTGCGGAGGTACCGTAAGAGCGTGGACTTGTCCTCCAGAAGAAGGTCCAACTCCCTGCCCTTGCTTCCTTAGGCAGACCTTAGCCATGTGTCCTGTCTCACCACAGTGGAAACAGCCACCCATCTTCCTTTTCTTCTTCTTGCAATCTTTGACTAGATGTCCACGAATGCCAAAGAAATTACACTTACTCTTTTCATAGGATTTGTTGTTCTTCCCGCCTTTCTTTGGATCAGTCTTCTTATTCTGTGACCCTTCCCCCTTCTTATCTTGTGGCCCTTCTACATTTGGCTCATTCTTTCCCTTGTCTTCCTCACTTAAAAGTGCCATGTCTGCTAACCTTTCGTAAGTAGCCCCCGTAGGTATGTGTGTCATAGCCAAGCTATGGAGTGGCTCATTCATCCCCTTGACAAAATGGAGAGCCTTCTTATGAGGAGTATTCACTAAGTCCGGTCCAAACCGGGCCAGCTGATTGAATTGATTGACGTACTCCTTGACCGTCATACTTCCTTGCTTAAGAGATAAGAACTTTTGAAGCTGTAGACTTCGTTCAGCTTGTGAGAGGAATTTCATCTCAAACCTTATCCTGAAATCCATCCATGTGTCTATAGGTCTTTCAGCGTTAGTGACTTCCTACCAATAGGAAGCTTTGTCTTTGAGCAACCATACTGCCAACTGTACCTTTTGCCTATCGTCCACCTCGAAGATAACGAACAGATCCTCAGTTTCTTTGAGCCAATTCCTCGCTTCTACGAATGATTCAGTTCCTTTGAAATCCTTTCCACCCATGGCCCTAAAATCTCTACAGATCTTTGAGAAAGCATTTGCAGGAGGAGGGGGCGGAGGAGGAGGAACCACTGTAGCTGGGGGAGGAATATCTGCTGGGCCTGCATCGTTGGCCCTAGCCTCTAAGTACCTCCTGAACCAGCCAGGTATTGGCACGCCCTCTGAAAGGTTAAGATTCCCAGACATGCTGAAATGGAAAAGAAGAGATTCAAAACGAGGAAACAATATAAGGACCCGTAACTTCATCGATAAGGAAAGAGCGGATACTTTGAGAACAACACACAAAAGAACGCACACAGAAGAACATTTCATTGCTTATTACAACAATTCATCAGAATACAAGAATATACAGAGTATGAATAAATATTACATAGAAATATCAGAGATTTAAATTACATTACATAGCAGTGGAAAATAATACAAAACACAACTAGAAGTAATACACGGATACATAGCTTTCCGAGTATCGTTCCAGCTGTAAATCAGGATCCTGTGAATATAAATCTACAAAACCGAAACTACTAGCTGCCCGTGTCAAAATAAGGGCACCCAGAGTTTTGGTTAAAACAATAAACTCCAGGTCAGTCATGTGACTGGTGTGAGAACTAAAACAGTTATTAATCCTTATTTTAAAGTTAGGTAAATCAAGGGACCACGTCGTATAACACGGAACGGGTTACCTCCCAAGAACACCAGTGCATAAAACAACAGCGCAATGCTAAATAAAGAACAATGAAGCTATTATAAGACCCAGGTCCCATCACACAATGCAACACAAGCCGGAGGATAGTGTTTTTACCATATAATAGCCAAAGAATGCTTGATACGCTAAAAACAAATCATTTGATACTATTATAAGTGCATAGTGTATAAAACAATTTCAATCATAAGTATCAATCATAGACGGCATAAGTGCCCCATACCACTATGTCACCATACTAGGCTCTACAAATAAAACCGCAAAGTCACGTATTGAAAGTTGGATTTCCATCTGTGAACCGAGGCGAAAGATAGTCCTCTACCGATTCGAGACTGTCCAGCCCGAGCCTCAGGAACAGCCGCAACTGCCCCTTGGAGCGTCAGGGCCGGTCCACCGATGTGGATTAAAATGCCTGAACACTGCGTTTCCCCACCATTTGGGGGCGTAAATGAGCCAAATGACTCCATCGGCTCCACACAGTCATCGATATATCTGAGGCGCCTCGCAACAGCAACAACCACACAGGTGAAAATAATATAAATGTCAGGGCTGGTAGGTCACTGACACCACCCTAGCTAGAAAGAAATGCATGCCCTCCCTGATGTCCTCTCCCGTTTCTGGTTCACAGCCGGGGTGTGAGGCTCGCTAATCAACGTTACACAAAGCTATGACACACAGGCGGTGCTTTGATCATCAAACACAAGACTTTTCTTTTCAACAGAAGCCTTGATCATTTGCCACTTAGGCATGCCCCACAGGAAATTCACTCCATGCGATTGATATCCATCAATATATAACCCCTAAGCTCGTACGTCTCAGAGAAGGGAGTTAAGCAAGAGAATAAATTCTCCACCGCCAAACAGATATATATTTAATAGAAATCAATCGCACAGAATAAAATCCAATGTCAGACACACAGTCCTTTTACAAGTTCGTTCTGGGTCTGAACGAAACCAGAGGCACCTTGTACCTCGTACATCCATCGATCTCCAAGTACGTCTGGACAATAAATGATTCCCTCCTCTTAGGTGTACAGCCCAATCAAGATCATCAGTAATCACCCAAACGATGTGAAGACCTCCGGTCTTCGACCACCGTCTTCATCCTCGACACCACGTCGAATCAGTTATTTAGAATGGGATAAACCCAGTCTTTCTGAATAACTCACGTATATAATAAACAAGTGTTACACAAACACAACATATGCCTCAATCTAATTCAAAATATTCTTTTATTCAAATATTCTTATACTTTGGGAAAGGTTCCCATTAATTTTATCAAAGATAAATTCTTTAAATTTATTCTTTAATCTTCTTTGAATATCAATTCAAACTAGTCGGGATTAGTGAACCACACCGAAGTAATCATTTATTTTATTTCCCAATCCCAACCTATTCATCCCATGAAGTAAAACTAGTCATACTTCATATCTAACACCATGGTGTCATCGGTAAATTCAATTAGCATTTCGCGTTCAAATATAATTAAAGATTTAACTATCGCTTGGAGCAAAACCGGTGATACTCCATTCCCGATCATTTCAATCTAATTAAAGATTCATTAAAACTCCACTTAGTTTTAACCTTTCCAAAAATCAATATCCTGTCTTTAACTAGGTTAAAGAACTAACGTCATCTAAAACACGATTCACGATAAACCCAAAATCACATTCCATTAATTATCGGGAAAAAGAACAAGTGTTATTTAAAACACCATTAACAATAAACCCAAAAATCAATTCCAACTCAATTCCAATTAAATACCAATTTATTGGTACACTTCATTAAATCTGAATAAAAAGATTTAATCTTTTTCCCAACTAGGTTTAAGGACAGTGTTAATGAAGACACCATTCACGACAAACCCAAATCACATTTGATATTAAATAAAAGGCTCTAAATAGAAAATATACCATCTTATATTCAATATCAAATTCTACAACCAACAAATATCGTATTGGAAATAACGATATAAATATATCTTTCAAATTCCCATAACAATATCTGTTTCATCATGAAATCCAACATCAAAATATTCCAAAGACAATTTCGATTCAAATCCGTTCCAATTAAATTATTGGAAATTCTGGTTACTTTTAAAACCATTTCAAATCCACTTTATTTATTTTACAAATAAATAGAATTATAATTCTAGTTCAAAACTAGTTCATTTCGATAAAAACTATTTTTATCTTTTCAAATATGGAGTTTTTCATCCCAATTCTTCACAAATCATTTCTTATGATTTTACACAAATTACTACTATTTTTAATAATTTTATCCAGGCCCGTACAATCGATTTCCATCAACGGCCATCGAACTGCACTTACAACGACCTTTTCCAAATTTGATTTGGACACGATTCCAAATCCAACCATTAGATTTCAAATCACTTATATTCGTTAGAAAGCTCTTTTCGATACAAACCCAACGGTTCCGATTTTAGGAGAATCCGACGGTCGGATCTCCCGTAATATCCATTCGAAGTCAATGGTCGAAATTCGCGAACGGCCGAGGCGCGGCGCGTTCTATTCAGGCCATTCTATATATATAATATATATATTATATATATTTCGTCGATTTCCTTTTAAAACGTATTTTATAAATTGTTTTAAATTCGTTTTCAAAACGATTTCAACTTCATATTCAATTTCGAATCAAAATTGAATATTCCACATCATCAATATACAAATGATAATATTTTCAAAACGTTATATTTTGAAATCACTTCCTTCTCTATATTCATTATAAAAATGAATAAAATCGATATAAATATCGTTAACGTCAAAATGGCGTCCATTTAATCAACACTGCTTTTATTCAACACATGAATATTTTACAATTCAACACAAGAATTCATTTTCAATTCAACACATGAATTTATTTTCTATTCAACACATGAATTTATTTTCTATTCAACACATGAATTTATTTTCAATTCAACACATGAATTTATTTTCAATTCAACACATGAATTTGTTTTCTATATTGGAATGAGGCCCAATCAATTACCATATAGTGTTAATTATATGGATTTTCTACAACACATGTATTTAATAGCAACGATAAATAATCAACCATCATCTAGAGTTCACCACACAATTTCATAAGCATTAAATATAAATAATTAACGCTTACACAGTCTGTCAACCCATCAATTGACATACAACTAAACAATCGGGATTAGTGTACGTCAAATATCATTCCAATACCCGTGTGGGGTTTCAAATCAACAAACACATATTTTATTTGTGAGGTTGGGCGATGTGTAAAATTTATCGTCCCAATCAATATCAATCAAATCAGTGTATATAAACAAATCTCCGATTTGTTTATAACTATTTGTTTTATATACACGTTAAAAAATCATATTTTTAACTATAAAATATTTTATTTCATTCCACATCACACAATCAAATTTTACAACACATCTATCAAACAAACAAGCCCTCCATGGTTTGTGGACGACGGGTGTCAGGTGCTGCTAAACACCGTCTGCATCCTAGTATATATTTCAAACTAGAAATAAATTAAAAGTGAGGAGTTCTCACCTTTGGGTTCCACTCCGTCATTCTTTAACGGACGATGGTTTGGATTTGTTTCCGTGCGTTGAATCCTTCACCGTGTTTCCAACGAGATCTGTTTCACGCGATTTATATTAAAAATCACATTTTTATTATGAAACGCTTTATAAAAATCGTACTTTTAACTTAAAAATATTTCCTTTATACGATAAAAATCATATTTTTATCTCGCTACATTATATAAAAAAGATCATATTTTTATCTTGCCAAAATATATATAAAGATCACATTGTTATAAACTTAAAATCGGATTTTTAGATAACTAAAAATCTCATTTTTATAAACTAAAAATCGCGTCTTCATTTGATTAAAAATCATACTCTTATATTCCTAAAAATCCTATCTTTATATGACTAAAAAATGAATCTTTCTGTAAGTAAAAATCTAATCTTTACATAAATAATAATCTCAACTTTGCATAAATAAAACTCTCGACTTTTCTAAACTAAAAATCATAGCTTTTCTAGTTCAAAAATCATACCTTTTTATAACAAAAACGATATCTTTTTATATAAACAAAAATTATAACTTTATGTAAATTAAAAATATAGCTTTATATATAAATGAAATCGAATTTAAAAATAATGCTTTCGTACATATATAAGAAAAAAAAGTAAATAAATAAACAAATAAAAAAACTTACTATGTCAACATTTGAACGGAGAGGAGGGAGGGGGTAATGGCACGCCGGAGGTCAACTGGTGGCGGGGAGGCTGCGACGTCAGGGGGTGGTGGGCCAACAGGGTTACGACGGGGTTCCATGGTGGCTGCAAGTGGCAGTTTCGGGTTTGGGGACCTGGTTCACGAGTTGGAGGAGGGATAAGGAGAAGAGGAGGGAGGAGTTGAGGGGAAGACGTGGCGGCCGATCGCCGGAGGCTGGAGGGGTATACGACGGGGGGCGCAACGCCTGGAGGAGGGAGGCAGGGCTGAACCACGGGGAGCGATTTTTCTATTTTCGATTTGGGTTTTATTTGTTCGAAGGAAACTGAGGGGGGGGGGTTATAGATGTAAATATATATTATATATATTTTATTTTTATTTTATTCCCAAAAAGTTGACTTTTTATTTTATCTCCAAACAAGACCCAACGACTGTCGCCCCTAACGTATTACCCCCATTCCGAACATAATGGGATATGTTTCACAAGCCAATCCGACTGTTACGATCAGTTTTCATTCAAATTACAATATAAATCAATATATATTTAATTTAAACGTACATTTCAATTTACCGGGGTCACATACTAACTCTAAAAATTCCCGAAAAATATTTACTAGCTTCGTGTTGACGATACGATCCTAACAAAACTAATTTCGTCAAATTCCGAGACCGTTTGACAAATGGCCATTTTCCAGTCGATTAAAATTAACTGAAACTGGTCAAACGCGTTTTCCTTTGCCATGCTCACATATTGTTTGAAAAATCACGAATTTTGGAATCTAGCAATAACTTGACATCACGGATCCAACAAAAGTTGTTTCCTCGAAAAACGAGGTCGTTTGCAAAATTCCCATTTTTAAGGGCCAGAATTCCATAGCGCCTATTCTGAATTTTCAACTGGGCATAACTTTTGATTCCCGCTATGAAATTTCAATTTTCCAGATTCGTTGGAAAGATATTTTCAAATTGATTCAAATATTTTTGGTTTCCCTAAAATCCGGTTTATTTTGAATCTTGTACATTCATTTAAAATTAGAAATCGAATTTTCGAACTACCACACCATTTTCAATTCCTTTTATAATTATAATTAAATATTTATATTCAAACGACAATTCAAATAAATATATACGTTCTAATTCTATTCAAAATAAATTTCTCGCCGTTATTATTTAAAATAATTCATTTTGAATCTTCAAAATTCGCTAAAATTGCCAAAATAAAATTTTTAAATTGGCTCGGATTTCCGGGTTATTACAAAACAAAGGATAGTGCTAATGGCTTTTGGGGAATAGCCTTTAAATATAACAAAACTTTTCTTGAAAAATGCTTCTTTGTAAACAGTTTTGAAAATAGTTTTTGAAGGTTTTTAAAAACTTTTGCCCAATCTGGTAACCTTCTGCTCTGATACCAAGTGTAACACCCCACCTCCGCTAGGGTCACTCACAAAGGGAATGCATTAGTTTTGGAGGAGTGTTATTGAGGTAAACAAACATAGAAATATTACAAGATAGAACATAAATAAAGCAGCGGAAGAATCAGAAGATAAATTTCATTACTTTCAAGAAGAGTCAAAACCTTTTACATCCCAAGTACTAAATAGCCAAAGTCATTATTTTCCATTACAACAAATTCTGTCTTGCATAAATAAAGAAGCATAAACTTAAAACAAAAAAAGTAGCTTAACTCCCCAAAGGTAGCAGAAATGCAGCCATAGCATAGCTTAAGATCAAACCGTACATGAGCTGAACCGAAAGCAAGCGAAATCCAAGCCAAGTGCTAGAGTTTCCTCCCTGAGAACCTGGGAGGGACAAAAGAAAAAGTGGCAAAAGAAAACGGTTCAGTCATAAAGACTGGTAAGTCCTAGTGACTTTCAGCATAAAAACAGGTAAAGGTAACATGACATGTATAAACTGAAAGTAAACATAAGGATAATGACAAGATGGGTAAGATAGACTAAGATGGCATGATAATTCAAGTATAAATCAAGTATAGCATCGCATGTTCAAGGTTCGCTACGCCAACTGTACTAGTACCCCAAACCCATGTCATATATTAACCATGAATTGATCCCTTGGCCCAATGTCATGAAATGACCCATTTAGGGGTCTTACGGAACGATCCAGTAATCGATCGGCTCCCTACATGTTCTAGCTCATCATGTGTCTGTGTCATACGGCTCTATCACGAATGTAGTTACCTGTGCTAGGTCCACCATAGGGTGTATCAAGACCTAGGGTGCCAACCATTGACACGAATCTAGCATGCACAGTGTAAACCTACTGACGCCCAATACCTGCTTTTTCAACTCCGGACTAGGCGCACGACCATAGTCCGCTTGAACCTACACAGGCGCACCAACTCAGTCGTCGTTCTGGTCGCTTATAATCAGCCCAGTAATCGTGCCCCACCCTGCCTAGTTCCAGGGTACCATAATACATCTAAGTGGGTTACTGCTGAAATGGACCGCGTAACTAGGGTTTCCGTCCAATAGGTTAAGTGTTGTCATTTAAATTCGTGACTTAACCCTTATCAGTCTAGCATGTCAGGTTGGTTAAGTGTTGTTTCTCAATTTCATGACTTAACCCCACTAATCCTGTATCAAGTTGGTCCTGTCTTTCATGTTCATGACTTAACCCTATCATGTGGCATTAATTCATCAATGCACCCCAACCTATCACATCAGACCTGTTGCTGTGGTCACTGGATATGCCGGGTGGTTCCGGGCAGAATTACACCATAACTCAGTCTGACCTCGGGTTTCGAGCGCGATATGACCAACTACCCACATTGGATCCTATCGTTTGCAGTCACTGGATTTGTCGTGGCCAGAATTACACTGCAAACTCAACCCAACCTCGAGTTGGCCATTTTCAAGTTCATTCTAGTGTCATGTCCATGTTCAAGTTTCATGTCAAGTTCGTGCCAATTTTCATGGCAAGTTTCAACTTATGCCTATTATCAAGTTCATAATTCATGTTCATAACCAATTCATGTTTTGCCTAATCTACCCAAATCGTATTCCCATCGCATATAAACGTGAATCGATCTAAATTACAGGTAAATCCAAATCCAGAAATAAAGGGAATAACATCAAAACTATGATAGGCAAAAGAACGAGCACAAGGTGATAAATCTAGGATAATATAACTTGAGATGATTGGTTATAACATCACTGGCATATAGAATAATAGTCCCAAAACAGATCTAGCATAATAAGGTGATAGTCCCAAACTTGTAAATAATAGACTGATTCAACATCATAGGCATGATAATGCTATGGACATGAAAGATTTTGATTTACAACATGAATAGGTCCAAACTGATTTCATAACAATATTCCCAAAAGTCAAGATCCAAGATGGAAACTAGAATAGATGTGAATCGATTATCATACTTAAGTCCAATTTCACTTTATCTCATGTCCAAATTACAATTAACAAGTTTAAATCTCAAAGTAACTAGAACTTACAGATCGTGGAATAAGATATTGAGATGCAGAAGTCAAGTCTAAAAACTAGTCGTCGAATCGTTGAATCTTGATTTGATTGTAGAAGCAAATCCCTCATATGCAATTCCTAGCCGTAGTCTTCAAGAAACACTCTTCGTGTTTTATTTTAATTTAATTTAATTTAAAAGAAGACATGTCCATCAAGAATTTGTGCAGCATAAGATTAGAGAAGAATGGTGTAAAGAGAATGGGGCTAGGAGGCTGCTTATATAGGATTAGGCGGACGAATCTAGACTGAAAACGAGACCAGATACATCAGAATGAACCCAAGCTCAAAACTGGGCTCTGGCACCAGGTCGACCCCCAGGTCGACCATAGGGTCGACCTGGTCCCTGGGAGGTCGACCATAGTATCGACCCCCAGGTTGACCTGGTCCCAGGCGGGAAAATTCCCGCTCAGTCTGCACTGGGGTTTGAATTCGAATTTCGAATGCGAATTTTGAGCTATTTTCGATTCTGAAAATTCCCGAAACTTTGGAGGGTCATATCTCCCTCATATGGACTCTCTTTCTCGAAAACTCGGACTCGTTTCCAAGAAGAATTTCGAGATGAACACAATGGAGCAACTCGTTTCCCTTAATTCTTATTTTAAAATTTAATTCTGCCTTGATTTATGGTTTTAACATGTTATTAAAATACGGTTGTTACATAAACTTTTGAAAACCAAAATATAACAAGTACGCGCTCTCGTATACGTACTATCTCTCCCTGGTGTCTTTCCCTAGGTTAACTATGCAACCTAGAGCTCTGATACCAAATGTGACGGCTTGCCCCGCACCAGTCGACATTTCCAACAAAAGTGCGGTGTGCCAATGTCCAACCAACATGGGACGGTCGCCAAAGAAAGGAAAGAAGATAATTTGAACTAGCAAGGAACCTGTAGAATGTCTCACAGTGCATGGAATAAAATATAATAATAATATACTTGACATAAAACAGGCGAGACAGTGCATGAGCTGAAAACTAAACCATGATAGCAGCGGAAAATTCAAAATATAATTTATGTTCCACATCATCATTTTTACAACTTTTCAAATTGTCTCTAAAGCCAAATAAGAAAGGTACACTACTAATGCCCAATGCAGTGACCAGCAGCGACACAGGGAGAATATATATATATATATATATATATCATACGTGGAAGCCTCCTGCTCGTCTCCGAATCAGCTACTCGTGCATAAACAACTAACCTGTCTCTAGTCTGCCCGTTTAAGAGCACCCAGAGTAATAAGAAGAGACAAAAAACTCTGGGTCAGACAAAAGTCTGGTATAAGCGATAAGCAGCAAAACAGAACAATAACAGGTATACTAAACCATACCTGAACCTGTACCTGCAACCAAAGAGTTAGTACAACAAGATGTACAATACTCTAAGGTGACACTAACATATGGTGTAAAGATACGGGGGTGGGGGTGTGCATGTCATAATGATGGCAAACAATCAAGCATATCAACCACCCTCACATCTCTCACTTAGTGCGTAAAGTATACGATATCCACCGCTTTGATCACCCAAATCCTTGCTATGATCACTCTGCCCCATGGAGTCATCGCGACTCCATTGCACTAATCCACAACCACTAGTCCTTGCTATGTCCACTCTGCCCCCATGAAGTCATGACGACTCCACTGCACTGGCTCATAGCCATTCTATGATCACTCTACCCCATGGAGTAACAACTACCCCACTACACTAATACGTAGCCTAACATCCGTCTCGGTGGTGAATCAAAGCTGTAGACGTCGATAATCGCTTTGCACACGTCCCGCAGCAAAGCCCAACCCATGAAGTCAACTCGTTGGTTCCCAACTGGATCCTGAGTACAAACTTCTCCTTTGGACTACCTTTGCATCTCGGGTTTTGGTCACCATCTCTGGATCAGTTCGGCACTCCTCCTTTTCCTCGGTTTGGTTGTGATACATGCTTCGCCTCGAAGGGACGATTCGTGAGTTGCTCATTGGTTCAGTTCGTGATTATCCACCTCAGGTCGGTTCGGGTATCACTTCGGTTCGGCTTGTGGCACACCCTGGCTCAGGCTTGTGGCAACTTCCAGTCTGGTTCGTGGGACACTCTCCAGGTCGGTTCGGATCGTGTTCACCCCTATCGGGTCGGTTCGTGGCCAATACACCAACTCATGGTGTAAGCAGTTCGATTCGTGATATCCTTCCTCCAGCGATTCAGATCATAAGCTCCATGGTCCTGGTTGGTTCAAATCGTGACTCCTCTCTAGGGCATCGGGTCGTGTTCTTCCAATGCAAGCAAGTCGGTTTGGTTCATGATGGTGTTTGATGACCTCATGCAGGCGGTTCGGTTCGTGTACTTGAGGCGGCTCGTGGGTGGGCTACCCGACCAGGTCCTCCCCCACCGATCCGATCCGGTCCCCTGCATAATTTCCTGTAGCTTCCAACGACTGTTTTACGCCATGCGACGGCGTTTTCAACCATTCTAACTATTCTAGGCAATCATAAAACATTCCAAACAGTTATAACAACATGTATAATCAACCATAAACACCAAAACAACAATTTCAATAAGTTAAAGATGGATCAAACCTACCCAAACCCATATTTTCTCCTTAATCATGTTTAAGCACAATTAATGGTAGGATCAACAAAACTTAACCAAACTAACCCAAATTTCTAACAGAGGCATAAAATGATGTCACTCACCTTAGCCACAAATAAACTCAGATATGAAACTTTTGGACAAAATAATTCGGATTCCAATATACTCCAGCAGCTCTACCTCGATTTTTGGGCTAATCCGCTTTGATTTGATGTAGATTTGGCTTAATTAGCGATTAAAAGGTGATTTGGGGTGTTTTAGCAAGTGGAGGCCATTGCTAGGTTGAGAGGAATGATAGGTGGCGGTTGAAAAATGAGAAAAAGGATGTTCTCAAAACCCTAATAGTCCTTTTAAACTCCTAATCCCGAAATCCCCCAATAGGCCAAGCTGTTAATCACCCTATTTGGCCCGATCAAGCTATTTTTCACCTTCTAAACCTTAATTCAGCCATATCTCTCAAATGGTTAGTCCGTTTAGCTAATGTGACCACCCAATGGAAGTGGTTTCAGGTCAAAACTCCTTACCTATCAAAAGTTATGGCCAAAACAAGTTCAGTTAGGGGCAAAACGGTCATTTAAAAATCGACAAAAATCATGAACATGAGAAATGACCCCAATAGTCGCTCCCCAATGTTACACGACCATATGACTTCATATGAAAAAGAAATAAATATTCTACGATCCTCCGATGCGTAGAATGCGGGTCATTACACATCTACTTGGTTGATCACCCAGTAAATTCTTAACTAGAAAGTTAAAACCTTCAACTTGGTGAATGGATTAGTTCAGGTGAAAAGCGGATCAGAGTGGTCGATCGCCGAGCTTGAAAAGCGAAGAGTGGTCATCGAAGTTGCTAAAATACCGAGTTTACCTTCTTTATTGTAATGTAATTATGAGACATTATATATGAAATAGTATGTATCTTCTTTATTGTAATGTAATGAAATAGCATGTATCTTCTTTATTGTAATGTAATGAAACTGCATGTATCATTACGTATGTTGTTGGATTGGTATGAAATATTTCGTACAATTGTTTCATTTACTATTATAATTTGTCAAATAGAGTTTGCACGATATTTATTAGCCTTTTGTATATATTCGTATCTATAGATAATTTAGATACGGTTTGTATTCGTATCTAGTAATAATTTAGATACGGCTTAAAGCCGTATGTTATTTGCAATGAGATACGGTTTACAGCTGCATCTATTTATACTTTAGATACGACTTACAGCCGTATCAAATTTTGATTTTGATATGGCTTATGGCTGTATCTAATATTTAAACACGTCATTATTTGATATGGCTTAAAGCCATGCCTAATTACGGTAGATACAACCCAAAACACAGCCTAATTTGCATATATGGTGTAGTGAACGTTCATGATTTAAAATTGATGCATTAAGTGGATTTTTATCATTAAAAATGTAACTTTTATTAAGAATAACATTTAATCTTTGACAGATGATGAATACCATAATTTATAATTTTGAAATAAATTAATATATTAGCTAAAAAAGTTTCGAAGAGTGTTAAATATTACTTACGTATATTCATAATTTACATTAATTAATATATTAAAATATACTATATTTTGATTAGAGCTATTTTTCTTTTATATTTTATTGTCTTTTTGAAGAGGATATTAATAGATTTTTAATATTTTTATTACAAGACAAGATTAATGAGATACAAAATAATAATCTAGAAACCAAATTATAAATTTTACAAAATCAAAATGACATTATAATTTGTAGTGTTTCTTTTAATCAAGGTTCCATTTAGTCGCTAAACAAATATTTTGTTTATTACTATGATAATATTATTTACTAAGTTTTAATGTTGATATCAACTACAAGAGCTTGAAATGCATGAAAATATACTAATCCATTGTAATTACAACATAATTTTAGGTAGTTTTTTCATTTTCTAGAGTAATGTTTGAAATACAATCTATATATCCTATGTGATTTAAAAAGTACTTATTGCAAATATTAAACTAAAAAGATATGTATATAAATATTTATCTACGAAAAATGTTAAATTATTAATTTCAAAATTAGTTAAGAATATAAAATTTCATTTGTTATCTTTAAAAAAAATTCTATAAAAGTATCAAACCCGGTATTATCTACAAAGTTGGAATTTTATTATTTATACAAATAAATTACGTAAATAGCACGAAAATTACAAGGTAAATACATTATTCTGTTATCTTAACAAATTCACCATATATTACACAATAAATTTAGTTCTTTAATAATATGTATAAAATTATTTTCTAAATATTATCGTATGCATTGCATAGGGTAAACACTTTTATAATATGGTTAAGATTTGCACTTATGGAAATTATCTATCTTCTTAATTCTCTCAAGCTATCTGTTTTCAAAACATTTTTGATGATTTGTTTTTTTTTAATTTATCATTGTTCCACAAATTCCTAGCAGCCATATTATACTCATATGCTCATCTTTTACGATTTCTAGAGTTAAATATTTGTACTTGGTTTTCTATAATATTCTACATTTAAATCCATGCATTTAAGTTACCATTAACTGCTTTATCTTTTAAATCATAAGAATCAACAATTTCCAAATGCATATCATATTTATGCTTAACGAAACTGGATTTTTTTATTGAAATTTAAGAAGATATCATATAATAAACATTACACACATAAACGCTAAAAATAACTTAAATTTATATTTATTTATCTTAATAAATTATCTACTGAATAACTAATAGTATGGTTGAGAACTTGCAACCCTTTCATTAGTTATGGAAGTTAGTTATTGAAGTTTAGCCCCTACTATTTAGTTTCTCGTATATTTAAAAATTGTAAGTTGTCGTCTTCATAATTATATTATATACAACGTTAGTATTCTTTTCATGGACGTACACTCAATACCTTTATTATTATAATAATGACATTAAAAAGTTCTCGTTTATTTGATCTTACCATATTGCACCTGCATTCAAATATATATATATATATATATATATATATATATATATATATATTAACTGATCTAGAACTAAGTTTAAATTATTTAATTAAATTTGGTAATTTTTTCTTTTTATTTGCTAAATAAGGCTTAAAAGCTGTAAATTTCCATATGTATACCTGTTTTTATTAATAAAATTATAAAATCAAATTTTAGTTTGAATAGGTATTATATAATCACTTAACAAATGTTATATACATAAAGAATAAAAAAATTGATTCATAATTGGTAACACAACAAATTTATCATATAATGGATAAATAAGTTTTGTTTTGCGAATATTTATGAACACAATATTTTTATGACTTTATACATGGGTTATGTGCTAACTAATATTATATAATTAATTTGCATGTATTTCAATCTCTATATTACTATTTTATTTTGATTAATCGCGTATACATTACTAAACAAATAATTCATTTACCGTAAAACAAATAAATTCTAAATTAAATACCCTCACAATACCATGTTTAAATACCTCATTCATAGTAATTAACAGTGCCTCATTCACTAACGTACTATGCTCAATACTCCATTTAGTACAACGTTCACGTTCGTCGTAAATGCATCCGAAAAAATCATCATCACCTCATCGTTATAATTATTAACGAGTAGCTATAATAACCAAAGTACAAGTTACAAATTTAAAAGATTGAAGAGAAGCACAAGTTAGCCGCTATAAATTACACCAAATCAATATATAGGGTTTTGATAGAAGTCGAAAGGCTGATTCTATTTATACACCAAAAATTGCTAAACATACACCAAAAATTATAAAACTACTATACACCATATATTACTTTACGTACACCATTTCTTTTACTAAATTATCCATGTTCTCATCTTCTTTTTCTTTCCTCTTTCAAACTTAAAACACAATTACCTAAAATTATAAATTCTTTGCATTAAATTGAGCAAAATTTAACAAAATGGAATTTATTTCTTGTACAAATATCGTAGCTTTTATAAACTTTTTGAAAAGAAATTAATTCAATAAAATTACTCTAATTTTACTAAATAAATCAACACTTCTAAATTAGACCATTATTTTTCAATGTTTTCTTAATTGAAATTTTAGATTTCATGATTAAATAATTAATTAACATCTTCATTAACATATCTATTTTTCATCGAGTCTCCATACTCTTAAGAATAATTTGACTATTTATATGCAAAGTTTTAAAAAAGCAGCTATGAGAAAAGGGCAATTTAGTAATAGAATTTTATAGAAAAAATAATGGTGTATGTTACGTGATTTCGGGTGTACAAATAGAATTTTCCAAGTCAAAATTTTATGTAGGGGAAGGATAATGACGCGGTAAGACGAAATCTGGATTCATATAGTTGCTTGTTTGGTTGAGCTAACCCCACCAAAGCCCTTCTACGTCTCGTGCACATTGTATTCTTCGACTACTATTTTCTTCTTCTTCTTCTTCGTCAATTTAATGCTATTAAATAGTAATTCGTTTAAAGCTCCTTCATTTCTACCACATCCGTTAAATTAATGGCTTTTAATACTTGCTTAAGCATCACTGATCCTTAAAGGATAACATAATAGCTGATTTGAATGTCTTTTTTAAACCAAATTAATAAAGTTGAGGTAAACATCAGATATAAAGGCTAAGGGTTTAGTATAAGATATAATATTTTGGGTACAACTATTAGCAAACCTCCCCTTCCCTTCCTGTGCTATTAATTTCCGTTGGCACCCTGGCTTAAATAAAATAACATTTTCTTAATTACCCCTCTAAGTTCATACAATAACATATTTTGTTACTTTCTAATTCTATATCTAATTAGGAGAATTATTGAACTCATCAATTTTATATGTAACTGTTGTCAACAAAAGCCATTTGACGAATTTTTCAATCTAATTCAAAAAATACTGAAATCGATGAATTAATTGTAAAGAAATCCAAATTACTTAAAACTTAAAACTAGGCAAAGTGTTTTATTATCGACTTAACTTTTGATTTCTTCAAAATGTTCGATTATACGAAGATTTAATGGTAAAAATCACAGATTTGTACTAATTTCAACTACCTTGAATTGAATAAAAAAGAAAACGTAAAGAAAATGAATAAAAGTGAAATTAAAAGAAGGGAGATCTAGGTTCGTTTCTTTTGTAGCCATCGTTAATAGCGATAAGGGTATCCTTTTCATATTATACACCTTCCTCCTCCTTCCGCATCACTTACTCTCGCATTACATGTAACAACACGCAAATTCTGAACCAATTTAAAAAATTTATTTTAGAAAATTTTAATGAATTTTGAGGTTATAATATAATTTATATAAATAATAATGGCTAGAATTATTTTAAACAAAGTTAAAACGAATAAATATAATTTAAATATAAATGGAGTTAGAAAAGGTCGATGTAGAATTTATATATATAATATATATGGCCCGAAGGGCTACTTTTCACATATGAAAGAATTTGGACTCGGAACCACTTCCATTGAGTCCGGAATGATGTTTTTGCATATAAAAAGTATAAACACTTATATATTTTGAGTTTCAGAAATTATTTGTTTAAAAATGTATTTTTAATATTAAATATATTGGCCTTGAAAATAGTCATTTTTCAAACGACCTCCGTTTTCGACGAAACCACTTTTGTTGGAACCGGAATGTCAAATTATAGCTAGATTTCAATTTTTAGAATTTTTCGAATTAATATGTGAACGTGGCAAAAGAAAATGTGTTTTGACAATTTCAGTTAAATTTAATCGACTTAAAAATAGCCATTTTTCAAACAGTCTCAGAATTCAACGAAATTAGTCTTGTTAGAACCGTATCGTCATAAGAAAGCTAAAAATATTTTTTTTGAAATTTTCTGAGGTCATATGTGGCCCCGGCATATGTAAATGTACGGTCAATACTTAATTAATTAATTTTTAATGTAATTTTAAATAAAATTTCTACAGATTTCGGAATTGGACCCCAAGACCTATCCCATTGCATTTAGAAGACCTCAAAATGTTAAGAACGATAGTAAGCAACCCAATTCGGAGACAGCCCGCATTTTTACCTTTATAACACATTTTATTATTTAATTAATTATCAATTATTTTTCTCGCGTTAAAAATAACTGTATTGTGATGTTAATTCAGATCTGAAATATTCTGTGTTGTACATATTGTTGATTATTGCTTGTGGTATGTTTGTTGGTCATGTTATGCTAGATCCGCATTGAAATCTCATATGTTGTTGAATTTTATTTGCGATTAGAAAATTAAATCTAAGTTTAGATTTAAATCATATTTTATTCAGAACTAGTTGCTCTAATTTATTTTAAAATATTATTTTTATTATTTTAAATGAACAATGAAATTTGAACGACAAATAAGAATTTATTTTTAGTTGTTGATGTTACAACAAAATTTGAACGACGAATAAAACGTATCTTTACTTGTTGATACTACCATAGAATTGGAACGACGAATAAAAACTCATTCTTTATTTGTTGATATTACCATAGAAATTGAACAACATATAAAACCTTACTTTTATTTGTTTACCTTACAATAGAATTTAAACAACAAATAAACCTTATTGTTTTGTTTATTTTAGAACAGGATTTGAACGACAAATAAAATATTATTTTTATTTGTTTATTTACAATAGAACATGAACAACAAATAGAATATATTTTTATTGTTTTCATTACGACAGAATTTGGCTAGCAAATAAAATCCTATTTTTATTTGTTTACATTTAGAACACGATTTATGAATTACAGTGAAAATTCTTCTTTTTACTGTCACATTAAACGTAAGATGTTCTAGGATTAGTGTAACATTAAAATATTAAATTTTATTGTTGATATTAAAACATATTAGTAAATAAAACATTATTTACATGGCATGTGTAAATTACAGGTTATATTTGGAAACCACCTTTTTGTTTACATTTTTATGTAAATAAAAATACATATTTTGGAAACCACAATTTTGTTTACATTTTATATGAAATAAGAAGAGTCATTTTGTCAAGTTGATTAGTTAAAATGAAATAAACACTTTTGTCAATTAATACTAGTTAATAACAAACTATTCATTTTTTATCAATTCACATTTGTTGAAACCAACTATTCACTTTTATCAATTTATATTAGTTAAAACCAATTATTCATTTTTGTTAATTTATATTAGTTAAAAACAATTATTCATTTTAGTCAATTTATACTAGTTAGAACAAATAGACATTTTGTCAAAAATATTCAGTTTTGTCAAAATGAATTAGTTAAAGCAATTTATATATAGATATATATATATGTTATGTTTGGCAAGATATATACTTGTCAAGATAGGTTAATTAAATCAAAATATTTTTCATTTTTGTCTCATTAGAATTGTCAAAACAAAATAACCAATTTTGTTTTGGGTCTAAACTCACAAAATAGAAATTGTCAATAGAGACGAAGTTATTATGCTTATTCATTCATTGCAATAGAGATATTTTCTTGTCATCATTATATATTGTGTATTACACTTCCATTCACAAGTTACCCGACTTGTTTATGTGATTGAAACGATTATTTTCACACATCGACCAAGTGCACAAATTAGTTTATCATTTGTTTGTTGGTTGAAACCCCACACGGGTGTTGGGATGAAAGTTTACATACACTAATCCCAATATTTAGTTGTATGTTGATCGTTAGATCAACAGGCTGCGATGAGCGTTATTATTTAATTTTAACGCTTACACAGTGGAAATTACACTTTGGATGTAGATGGATGACTTGATGATTATACTGTTTTTGTCATATATATATGATATGTGTGAAATCCATATAATCCAAATTATATGGTAAATGTTTGAGTCGCATTTCGATTCAGGTGTTCTTTTAAATAAGAATATTTCTACATTTGGAATTTTCTTTTTTTATAAAGGATATTCTTTCATAAAAGAGAAAATATTGTTAATTAAGTATATGTTAAAACAAAGAATATTTGTAAAAGATAAAAATTTGTAATATAAAGAAAACTTCCCATTTAGAATCTTTTATATAAAGAATATTTTTAATGATGATTTTAAAAATATGTTTTTTTAAGATTATTAGGATTTGTAATTATATTTTGTGATATGAAATAAATTGAGATGTGAAGTGGATTTATCGTGGACGATGTTTTAAACGACATTTGTCCTTTAATCCAATTTACATTGGAATTATTTATTGGAATTTATAAATCTATTTTATAGATTTAAAAGGGCATTTTCTAAAAATCAAGTTTTCCAATTTAATATATTAAATAGGAATTTGGTGGAAATTCGATTGGTAATAATTTAAATGGGCTTTTGTAAAAGAAGACTGATATTATAGATGGAAATTAAGAGGCTTCGCCGTTATTCCATTTATATTATTAGTCCAATACAGAAATCTATATCGATTATGTATTGATTTGATTTCTGTGGAATTCCACATTTTGGAAATTGATTTGTGGGTTTATCGTGAACTGTGTTTTAAAGGAAACTGGTTCTTTAACCTGTTTAAGACAAAATTTATTCCTTAAAATAAATGATCTTGTAATAATGATTTTGGTTATCAAATCAAAACTGTAGTTTTAATAAATCTTTTAAGGAAGATTCAAGATTTTATTTTTAGAGTTTATCTTTGACAAAATTAATGAGAATCTTCTAATATGGATATCTTATTAAAAGAATACTCGGAGTTGGAATGTGGCGTAATGTGTGATCTTCCAATATTTGCTTTCTAATCACAAAATACGCGAGTTATTCAGAAAGACCGGGTTTAACCCATTCTGAATAATCATCATGACGATCAAGAGTCGAAGATGAAGACGGTGATTGAAGACCGAAGGTTTTCACATCGTTGGGATGATGATGACTGGTATCTTGAATTGGGATTGGCCATCCAAGGCAAGGTATTTAGTAATGATCGTCCAAACGCATTTGGAGATCGACGGACACGTTGTTTCGCTCAGACCCAGAGCGGACTTTAAATGGATTGCGCGTCTGCATTGAATTCCTTCCTGCTGTATTAGTTGAACGCTACTGATTATATGTTTCTATTTGGTGGTGAAGAATTTATTCTTTACTTATCACCCTTCTCTAAGACGTATGAGCTTAGAGGTTATATATATATATATATTGGTAGATGATCAATAATATGGTAGGGTCTGACAACGTGACATGCTAAGATGCAAACGATCAAGGCTTTGTTGAAAAGCAGGCCTTGTGGTTGATGATCAAAGCACAGTCTCTTTAGGCATAGCTTTGTGTATATCGTGACTTCGCGAGCCTCACACACAGGTTGAGTCTAAAATGAGAGAAGGGAACGCAGGGAGTGCACACGTTTCTTTCTAGCTAGAAGTGGTGTCAGTGCTTAAACTGGCTGACATCTGCTTATGTGGTTGTTGGAATTTTGCGAGGCCTCGGCTTATTCTTATCGGTCGCCCACGGCTAATTTGTAGGTCTAATAGGATAGGGGAGCGTGTGTTCAGGCATAACTAATCCACTAAAGTATTTGTGGACTAGCCCTGCTATATCCAAGGGTTCGCCAGCGTCCGAATCCTGAGACATTGCTAGAGTGTCTCGAATCGGCCAGGAGCTCCTCCCTAGCCTTGACTCATGATGGAAACCCAATTTCCAATATGCACCTTGCGGTTTGATTGTATAACTAGTATGGCGACATTGTAGATGGTAGTTATGCCGTCTAGGATTGATATTATATTTGAAATGTTTTAAATATATATACACACACTAATAATAATATCATTTTTACGTATCAAGCATCTTTTGACCATTATAAGGTAAAACCCTATCCTCTGGTTTGCGTTGCATTGTGTGATGGGACCTGGGTCTTATAATGGTTTCATTTTTATAAAAAGCATTGCGTTATTTGACGATTTACTTTATTTTATGCACTGGCAATCCAATGGTGTAAACCCGTTCCGCGTTAGCGGCGTGGTCCTGTGATTAGCCTTATTATTAGATAAATTTGGTTAAGAATTCTCACACCAGTCCCACGACTGACCTGTAGTTTGTTTCACCTTGCAAACTCGAGTGCCCTCTTTTCACACGGGCAGTCGAGTAGCTTTTTGAAGATATAGTTAAGCAGGATCCTGGATTGAAGCCTAAAGCTGGGTCCAGAATATTGATGACCTTCCGCTGAGATGAGTTCCGCTGCATTATATTTCTTTGTTGTAATTTACCTTCCACTGTACTTTGTAAAGTGTACTCTAATATATTCTGTACTCTGATGTAACATTTATTATTGATGTTATAAAAGTCTATGTTGTTGTCCTGATGTGTGATATGCCCAAAGTTAACGTATGCGGAATTTGAACAGTCTTGATCGATCTTGCGATCGTTTGGGGTCGGGCAAAATCCGGGTCGTTACAGCTGGTATCAGAGCCAGGTTAGCTCAAATCATTGGGGTATAACTCATTAGAACTGAACAAAAGACTCATCAGAGGTTGGATTAGTAATATCCAACAAGAATACTCATTAGAAATAAGATCAGCAGTATCCTAGAATGAGAATACTCATTAGAGATGGGGTTAACAATGCCCTAGAATGAGTCAGCGTGAAGAAGAGTTCATAATTAACGTACTTGTTATTGTATATATAATTTGATTTTAGAAAATATGATTTTGAATTTATAAAAGTTATATATTTTTGAAAATTTAATCAACTAATTGATTGATGATTGTGTTGTGTGACTATGAATTCAACTAATAAAATTATTAAACAATTAAAGAATGAAAATCAAATTAGTTAAATAAACAACTTTAGCTTCATTTCCTTTTCGAGGACGAAAAGATTTTAAGTGGGGGAGATTGTAACAACCCGCAAATTCTGAACCAATTTAAAAATTTTATTTTAGAAAATTTTAATGAATTTTGAGGTTATAATATAATTTATATAAATAATAATGGCTAGAATTATTTTAATCGAAGTTAAATCGAATAAATATAATTTAAATATAAATGGAGTTAGAAAAGGTCGCTGTAGAATTTATATATATATAATATATATGGCCCGAAGGGCTACTTTTCACATATGAAGGAATTTGGACTCGAAACCACTACCATTGAGTCCGGAATGATGTTTCTGCATTTAGAAAGTATAAACACTTATATATTTTGAATTTCGGAAATTATCTGTTTAAAAATGTATTTTTAATATTAAATATATTGGCCTTGAAAATAGTCATTTTTCAAACGACCTACGTTTTCGACGAAACCACTTTTGTTGGAACCAGAATGTCAAATTATAGCTAGATTTCAATTTTCAGAATTTTTCGAATTAATATGTAAGCGTGGCAAAAGAAAATGTGTTTTGACAATTTCAGTTAAATTTAATCTACTTGAAAATAGCCATTTTTCAAACAGTCTCAGAATTCAACGAAATTAGTCTTGTTAGAACCGTATCGTCATAAGAAAGCTAAAAATAAATTTTCTGGAATTTTCTGAGGTCATATGTGGCCCCGACAAATTTAAATGTACGGTCAATATTTAATTAATTAATTTTTAATGTAATTTTAAATAAAATTTCTACAGATTTCGGAATTGGACCTCGAGACCTGTCCCATTGCGTTCAGAAGGCCTCAAAACGTTAAGAACGACCGTAAGCAAGCCCAATTCGGAGACAGCTCGCATTTTTACCTTTATAACACGTTTTACGAGAATATTAATAATAAAAAAATAAAAATTAAACCCTAACCCTAATGCGGCCGCCGCCATGTCTATTCGAAGGCCAGAAATATCCGAAATTCAAATGCTAATTTCTCTTAATCCGTTTAACGAAAATTGGCATACTAGATATCAAATCGAAGAGAATTCAGAGAGCTTCGAATCTATACGGTTAAGATCGGGTTTTGGTGCACGGATTTCGCGAAATTGGAGCAGGAAGGGGCGCCCGTTCGGGTTCGGGTTTCGAGGCGAGGTGAGGGCCGAGCTTGGTGGGTTTCTGAGCGGTGGTGGCTCGTGGTTCGGGCTTCGGAGTGATGGTGTTGGATCGAAGGACGAGGGCTCTGTGGTGCGTGCGCAAGGGGGGATTGGAGGTGGACGATGGGTTCGGCCGAACGTGAAAAGGGGGAAGAAGGTTTATATTTTAATATTATTTTATTTATTTAATATTTAATTTGTAACAACCCAGAATTTTGGAACTAATTTTAAAAAAAAATCATTTTAAGGAAATTTTGACAGAAAATGCGTCAGAATTTAAAAATTTCAAAAAAAGAGAAAAAAAGAACTTACATTTTTATTTAAAAAAAAATGAAATATGTTTTAAAATAAATGTTAGTCTTTATTTAAATGTAAGAACATAAAAATGATTTATTAGACTAATAAAAATATCACCTTGATTAGAAATGATGATTAAATCAAATTGACAATTTTGGTTAAGAAATTGGTTAGACAAACAAACAACATTTTTATATAAACGTCACATTAGTGAAAAAGAACAACATTCTTGTCAAGACTTGATTAGTGAATTTAAATACTCATTTTGGGTTAATATGTTAGTGAGTTAGAAATGAACCTTTTTATTCATTGAAAGGGATTAATTGGAAAATGAACATTTTGATTTATTAAAAAATTGATAAACAAAAATCACTATTTTTATTTGCATTAAAAGTTAATAAACAAAATCACTATTTTTGTTTGAATCAAAAGTTAACAAACAAATTTTCATTTTTGTTTGTGTATTGAAAGTCAACATACAAGATTATCATTTTTATTCATATTAAGAGAATGAAATGAAAGAATATATTTTGTCATTTGAAAATAAAAGACAAGTTTTTAACTTTACTTTGTTTACAAAATAAAACACCAATTTTTACCTTTATTTTGTTTATAAAATAAAAAGCAAGTTTTAATCTTTTATTTTGTTTACAAAATAAAATGCTAATTTTAATCTTTAATTCTGTTTACAAAATAAAATACGAGCTTTACCTTTATTTTTGCGAACATAATAAAATGCATATTTGAAATGTCATTTATGACAATTGACCTATTAGAATCACCACTTATGATAAAGCTCAAAAGGTCATTTATGTTGAGTTATAATCACCATTTATGTTAGTATTCAAAATGACATTTATGTTGAGTTAAAAATACCACTTATGCTAGGATTCAAAATGTCAACTTTTATGTTTGTTCATATTCAAAATACCCTTTTTGTTTGAACAAAGTATTAAAAAAAAATGTCAAAATCTAAATTAACATTTGTCAATTTAATAAAAAGTTAATCTTTTGTTTACAATTTTTATGTAAACAAAAATGTCTAAATCAAAATTTACATTTGTTAATTATATAAAAGTTTATCTTTTGTTTACGTTTTACGATGTAAACATAAATGATTAAATAGATTTTATATTAAATAGGAAGATGTAAAAATAAGATTTTACATTAAAATAGAAAAATGTGAAAATAGGAAGATTGGAAATAACAAAACTATAATAAATGTTGAATTAATACAATAAAACAAACTAGTTAATTTTGAAATTGGAATATAATGTCGGAATTTAGTATAATGAAATTTTCCTAATAGTTTATTTCAAGTATAAAAAGAAATGTGAAATGAGACATCATGTTAACTTTGTCATGTTTGGAAGGAATGATTAATGAATTGATTGTTTTAAAAAGATTAATTGCTTGATTAAAAATGTTAGAAAATTGAATTTGAGATGTATGACACAGGTAATTTATTCCTATGTTAGACTAGGATTAGATGGGTAATTAAATTAAGGATAAATGAAATTGAATACTGTATTCATTTAATTAACCTTTGAAATTTGAATAAATAAAAGGGAAAAATTTAAACCATTCATACCTTTAATTTATTTCCTTTTGGTTCTCTATTCATATCCATTCTTTTACCGCTTCATTTATATTTCTTATTCCTATGTATTTATCCTAATTTCCATTCATTCTTAGAACCACTCCCATTCTTTTTCTTCCTCTTCATATTTACCGTTCCTCTTCGATTTTATCTCCAATTAATCCTCAAATCTGCGCAGTATCTTCACAAATTTATAATAGCCAAATTGTTAAGCGATGTCAGTTCTTCGATTTCAACGAACGGTGACTCCAGAAGCGGGGCGCAGGGAGAGAGACGATCGATGATGGGTTCTGTGAATTGAACGAAGATGGAAGAAAGGATTAGAGAAATAAAGTTGCAATGGACTCGTCATGGCGAACTCTACAACACAGACCAGATCTGAAACGGACTGATCTACAATTTTTGAAAATTCAAAAACCATCGGTGAGAATTCTAACTCACATCAAAAGGATTTATAAAATTATATTTATTCGATGTAGAAAAATGGGTTATGCGATAAAATTGTTCATGTGATGAAATCAGATCTGTGACTGAAATCAGTGTTTGTTGTTTGTATTGATTGCGATGCTGATGTTGTTAAATCATGCTGCGTTAACAATAAAGTATCATTGTCATTGGTTCATGTTATGTTGGCATTAAAATAACCTTTTTATTAGGATGGTTTTATTAGAATCTTCATGGTAGATAAAGTAAACGTCTTTGTTTGAAATCTTCATGTTAGAAAAATAAACAAATTTGTCATTTATGTTATATTAGAGAATTTTGTTATCTTGTTAGAAGTGTTTTATAATATTTTTTTTATTAGAAAAAAAAAATATGTCATTTTGTTATAAAATGTTTTAGGAAAATAAAAGTCTCAATTTTATTAGACAACGTCATGTTGAAATAGAACTTGTCATTTTTATTGAATTAGTATTGACTAAATAAAAATGTTCATTTTTATTAAATTAGCATGGTTAAAATCAAACTATCATTTTGGTCAATTAACGTTATGTTAAAATATAAACATCGCTTTGGTCAAAACAAAATAAAATGTAAAGTTAGAATAAAATAAAATTTTGTGTCATAAAATGTAAAGTTAGAATAAAATATCGTTTGTTACAAAAATGTAATGTTAGATTTAAGAACATTTTCTCATTTAAGTTAGAAAAGTTATGTTGCATATAAAAGAGAACATTTTCTCATTTAAGTTAGAAAATGTTAACATATGAAATCTTTTTTTTTTTTTTTTTTTTTTTTTGACATTAGGATACGTAAAATAAAAAGAATGCATTTTAATAGTTGAAAAATCATGTATGTCATATATGTTTAATTGGAATGGATAGATTATATATGTCATGTATGTGTGATTTGAATTGACAAATCATAATCGTCATATGTGTTTAATTATAGTTGAAAAATCATATAAGTCGTAAATGTTTAATTAGAATAAACATGCCATTTTTTATTAGGGATATATTATGTAAGATAAATTTGTCATTTATGACTGAATTCGTCATTTATGTGAAAATTTAACTTGTCATTTATGTGAAGATTGAAATTGTCATTTATGTCAACATGAATTTGTCTATTCATGTTGAGAGGAGTTTGTCCTTCAAGTTAAATTACTATAATGTCATTTATTAAGAATGTCATTAAATTAGAATGACATTAACACTGGAATGTCACTAGATTAGAATGTTATTAAGTTAGAATGTCACTAACGACACGGATTTTGCCCGACCTTAATCGATCGCAAAATCGACCAAGACCGTTCAAAACTCGCATACGTTAACTTTGGGAATACAAAACATTAGAACAATAACAACAGACTTTTATTACATTACAATAATATAACATCAGAGTACAGAATATCAGAGTACAAATAAAGTAAACTACAGCGGAAGATAAATTACAACAGATTTAATACATTAAACAGCGGAAGACTTCTAAGCTCTGGACACGGCTTTAGGCTTCGATCCAGGATCCTGCTAAAGAGAGAGACATCTGAAAAAAGCTACTCGACTGCCCGTGTGAAAAAGAGGGCACCCGAGTTTGCAAAGTGAAACAAACTACGAGTCAGTCATGGGACTGGTGTGAGAATTCTAAACTAATTTAACTAATAAGACAAATCCAAGGACCACGCCACTTTCGCGGAACGGGTTTACTCCTATGGATTGCCAGTGCATAAACCAAAGTGAATCGAGAAATAACGCAATGTCTTTTTGGAAAAATGAAACCATTATAAGACCCAGGTCCCATCACACAATGCAACACACACCAGAGGATAGGGTTTTACCTTATAATGGTCAAAAGATGCTTGATACGTATAAAACGGATTTGATATTATTATTAGTGTATACATGTTTTAATAAAAAGATTTGAATCATAAGTATCAATCCTAGACGGCATGGTTACCATATAGCATGTCGCCAATACTAGTTCTACAATCAAAACCGCAAGGGCGTATTGGAAATTTGGATTCCATCATGAGTCGAGGCTAGGGGCAAGATCCTCTCCGATTCGAGACACTCTAGCAAATGCCTCAGGATTCCCGCCAGTGAACCCTTGGAAGCGGTAGGGCCGGTCCCCGCCTATGGGCAGTGGATTGGTTATGCCTGAACACACGTTTCCCGGTCCCTTTGGACCTATAGTATGACCACCAACGGCCTATAAAAATAACGAGGTACCTCAAAATCCATCATCCACAATGAGTAAAATGTCAGCGCTGGTAGGTCCCTGACAACACTCTAGCTAGAAAGAAACGTGTGCACTCCCTACGGTCCGTATCTCGTTTTTGACTCATACCGGAGTGTGAGGCTTGCGAAGTCACGCTATACACAAAGCTACGCCTAAACAGGTCGTGCTTTGATCATCAACCACAAGGCCTGCTTTTCAACAAAAGCCTTGATCAATGCATCTTAGCATGCCACATTGTCAGTCCATACTATACCATTGATTTCTGCCAATATATAACCTCTAAGCTCATATGTCTCAGAGAAGGGTGTTAACCACCAAGCAGATATGTATTAACAGAGATCAACGAATGTAGTATAAAGGACTACAACGTCAGACATACATTCCATTTATAAACTTATGCTCTGGGTTTGAGCGAAAGTCAAATCCGTACAAATCAACGCTACTTCTGAACGGACACCATCTCAGCCCCTTCAAGGTAGCTACTCCCATCATGGGCCTCAATAGCATCACATCCGTTCGATGTGAAGATTGTCGGTCTTGTCACCGTCTTCAATTTTCCGATTTAACGTCGTATAATTATTTGGAATGAGATGAGTCTCGGACTTTCCAAATAATCTTCGCATATTTAATTTGCAAACCATTCTATATCGTTATTTATTCTTTTATAAATATAAATATCGTCCATTCATTTCATGTATATATATATCGTCCATTCATTTCATAAATATCGTCCATTCATTTCATGCATATAAATATTGTCCATTCATTTCATGCATATAAATATTGTCCATTCATTAATCGTGTCAAAGAATTTATAATTCAACAATTTATTCTTTTTATTTCAACAATCATACAAAATAAAAATGATATTTTATTTTATATCATTTCATTAAAGCCAACATATATACAATTAAAGTCTTTTAAACGTTTAATTCTTTTCGAATAAAAAGGACCTTATTTCAATATATAGACACGACATCAAAAATATGTTCATTTTTACTATATGAACATGATCCTAAAAATATATTTATTTTTAATATGGTAGCATAACCCTTAAGTATGTTTGAATATCACACATATATTAACGCTATCTCAAGATTTGCCTTTCATTTCATATGCAGTAATACTACTCTAAACATGAATTTTTATTTCATATGCGGTTTCTTGATTATGCCTTTCATATGCGACTTCATGCTTTTTAAAACATGTTAAATTTCCATATGCGGTTCATGCTTCTAAATCATGTTTCATTTCATATTTATATCTTTTTATTCGCATGTTAAATGTAAATAAAAATTCCCTTCTTATTTTCATCTTTTTATTTACATGTGAAAAGTAAATAAAAGTTTCATTCTTATTTTCATCTTTTTATTTACATGTGAAAAGTAAATAAAAGTTTCATTACTTTTATTTATATAAAATATAAAAAAAAAATAACCATTTCATGTTTTCATTCATTTATCCATTTATAACATGAAAATATTCATTGCTTTATGGTTCATTTTCCATTTTCGATCACTTTCTAAATTCAGTGATTTTAACTACTTAATTCCCTTTCAATCTAATTAAAGATTTAATTAAAATCTTATTTAGTTTTAATCTTCCAAAGTCATTATTAAATGATTATTCAATTTTTAGGGAATTAATTCTATCATAAATTCGGGTTAAAGAATAAATGTTATTTAAAACATAATTCATGATAAACCCAAATTTAAATTTCATAAATTTCCCATTTAATATATATAACTAGACATCATTTATTTCAGAGTATTTCATTTAATCTTAAACAAAATATTAATCATCTTCGATTTCCTTTATAAAATGTATAACATAATTTACACAGGTTAAAAATGGAGTTACTATTTTAAAATGGACTGAATAGCCCAATTCATTTTCCTTATCCATTTATTATGTTTATCTTTACATTTTATTATTTAATAGCGGGCCAGACCTCTCACATTAGGCCTACAACTTGTGGATGCTGGATATGCCGGTTGGTTCCGGGCAGACTTCTACCACAGGTTGGGCTTAACCTCGTGTCTTGACCCAATTCGTATTTGCGCACTTGGACCTCTCACATTAGGCCCAACATTTATGGCTGCTGGATATGCCGGTTGGTTCCGGGCAGACTTCCGCCATAAATGTGACCTAACCTCGTGTCCAGGTACAATTAATAATTATCATTATAATTATCTCTTAAAAGTATTATTTTAAAACATTTCATATTTTAGAATATCTAATTTCTAAAATATCTTTCATTCTTTTACTTATCCTTTCATTTCAGTAAACATTAATCTTTCCATATTAATATCATAAAACTATTCCCAAAATGTTTCAATTGTTACATCAAAAACTTACCATTTTAATATAAAATGAAATCTTCCTCAATTAATCCATTTATGTTAAATTTTAAAATCAAATCTTCTAAATTTACAAGTTAACATAAAAACGAGATTTTTCAATTCAAATCTTCATTATTATAATTGGAATGAAATCTTATCAATTTAAACTTTTTATTTCATTCTTTTTAAATGTGCAATCTTCTTAATTAAATCGTCCATTAATTCCATTAATTGAGTAAATAATGAAAATATTTCAAGTTCCTCAATAACGCTACTTATATATTCACTTTCATGTACAACTTTCATGTGCAATATCCATATATAAATTTTTTAATATTTTTAATCAGAAACACTATGAATATATTTATTTACATATTTTACTTAAAAATGCTTAAAATAAACTTGCATTCATCTTTTTGACATAACAATAAAAATAAAGTTGCATTCATATTTTTATGTAAATAAAAATAAAGTTTCATTCATATTTTTATCAAAACAATAAAAATAAAGTTTCATTCATACTTTAACAAAACGATGCAAATAAAGTTTGCATTTATATTTTATCAAAAAGTGTAAATAATGTTTGCATTCATATTTTTATCAAAACAATGCGAATAATGTTGCATTTATATTTTTATCAAAACAATGCGAATAATGTTGCATTTATATTTTTATCAAAACAATGTGAATAATGTTGCATTTATATTTTTATTAACAACAATGAAATTATAATTATTTTCTAAATTTACCTAACGCGCTAAAAATAAGTTATCAATCTTATTTTAACTTAAACAATGAAAATATATTTATTTTCTACTTTCACTTAACGCGCTAAAAATATACCAACACTCATATTTTTACACAAACACTGGAAATAAGGTTGCATTCCTATTGTGACATTAACTATGAAAATAAGTTTATTTTCTTATATCATATAAAATAGTATTTTATATGTTAACATTTTTCTATGTTTCAAATATCATATAAATGAATATTTATTTACATACACCATACTATGTATTCTAATGGCCCTTTTTATCTAATGACATTCTAACTTAATAACATTCTAATCTAGTGACATTCCAGTGTTAATGTCATTCTAATTTAATGACATTCTTAATAAATGACATTATAGTAATTTAACTTGAAGGACAAACTCCTCTCAACATGAATAGACAAATTCATGTTGACATAAATGACAATTTCAATCTTCACATAAATGACAAGTTAAATTTTCACATAAATGACGAATTCAGTCATAAATGACAAATTTATCTTACATAATATATCCCTAATAAAAATGGCATGTTTATTCTAATTAAACATTTACGACTTATATGATTTTTCAACTATAATTAAACACATATGACGATTATGATTTGTCAATTCAAATCACACATACATGACATATATAATCTATCCATTCCAATTAAACATATATGACATACATGATTTTTCAACTATTAAAATCCATTCTTTTTATTTTACGTATCCTAATGTCAAAAAAAAAAAAAAAAAAAAAAAGAATTCATATGTTAACATTTTCTAACTTAAATGAGAAAATGTTCTCTTTTATATGCAACATAACTTTTCTAACTTAAATGAGAAAATGTTCTTAAATCTAACATTACATTTTTGTAACAAACGATATTTTATTCTAACTTTACATTTTATGACACAAAATTTTATTTTATTCTAACTTTACATTTTATTTTGTTTTGACCAAAGCGATGTTTATATTTTAACATAACGTTAATTGACCAAAATGATAGTTTGATTTTAACCATGCTAATTTAATAAAAATGAACATTTTTATTTAGTCAATACTAATTCAATAAAAATGACAAGTTCTATTTCAACATGACGTTGTCTAATAAAATTGAGATTTTTATTTTCCTAAAACATTTTATAACAAATTGACATATTTTTTTTCTAATAAAAAAAAAATATAAAACACTTCTAACAAGATAACAAAATTCTCTAATATAACATAAATGACAAATTTGTTTATTTTTCTAACATGAAGATTTCAAACAAAGACGTTTACTTTATCTACCATGAAGATTCTAATAAAACCATCCTAATAAAAAGGTTATTTTAATGCCAACATAACATGAACCAATGACAATGATACTTTATTGTTAACGCAACATGATTTAACAACATCAGCATCGCAATCAATACAAACAACAAACACTGATTTCAGTCACAGATCTGATTTCATCACATGAACAATTTTATCGCATAACCCATTTTTCTACATCGAATAAATATGGTTTTATAAATCCTTTTGATGTGAGTTAGAATTCTCACCGATGGTTTTTGAATTTTCAAAAATTGTAGATCAGTCCGTTTCAGATCTGGTCTGTGTTGTAGAGTTCGCCATGACGAGTCCATTGCAACTTTATTTCTCTAATCCTTTCTTCCATCTTCGTTCAATTCACTGAACCCATCATCGATCGTCTCTCTCCCTGCGCCCCGCTTCTGGAGTCACCGTTCGTTGAAATCGAAGAACTGACATCGCTTAACAATTTGGCTATTATAAATTTGTGAAGATACTGCGCAGATTTGAGGATTAATTGGAGATAAAATCGAAGAGGAACGGTAAATATGAAGAGGAAGAAAAAGAATGGGAGTGGTTCTAAGAATGAATGGAAATTAGGATAAATACATAGGAATAAGAAATATAAATGAAGCGGTAAAAGAATGGATATGAATAGAGAACCAAAAGGAAATAAATTAAAGGTATGAATGGTTTAAATTTTTCCCTTTTATTTATTCAAATTTCAAAGGTTAATTAAATGAATACAGTATTCAATTTCATTTATCCTTAATTTAATTACCCATCTAATCCTAGTCTAACATAGGAATAAATTACCTGTGTCATACATCTCAAATTCAATTTTCTAACATTTTTAATTGAGCAATTAATCTTTTTAAAACAATCAATTCATTAATCATTCCTTCCAAACATGACAAAGTTAACATAATGTCTCATTTCACATTTCTTTTTATACTTGAAATAAACTATTAGGAAAATTTCATTATACTAAATTCCGACATTATATTCCAATTTCAAAATTAACTAGTTTGTTTTATTGTATTAATTCAACATTTATTATAGTTTTGTTATTTCCAATCTTCCTATTTTCACATTTTTCTATTTTAATGTAAAATCTTATTTTTACATCTTCCTATTTAATATAAAATCTATTTAATCATTTATGTTTACATCGTAAAACGTAAACAAAAGATAAACTTTTATATAATTAACAAATGTAAATTTTGATTTAGACATTTTTGTTTACATAAAAATTGTAAACAAAAGATTAACTTTTTATTAAATTGACAAATGTTAATTTAGATTTTGACATTTTTTTTTATACTTTGTTCAAACAAAAAGGGTATTTTGAATATGAACAAACATAAAAGTTGACATTTTGAATCCTAGCATAAGTGGTATTTTTAACTCAACATAAATGTCATTTTGAATACTAACATAAATGGTGATTATAACTCAACATAAATGACCTTTTGAGCTTTATCATAAGTGGTGATTCTAATAGGTCAATTGTCATAAATGACATTTCAAATATGCATTTTATTATGTTCGCAAAAATAAAGGTAAAGCTCGTATTTTATTTTGTAAACAGAATTAAAGATTAAAATTAGCATTTTATTTTGTAAACAAAATAAAAGATTAAAACTTGCTTTTTATTTTATAAACAAAATAAAGGTAAAAATTGGAGTTTTATTTTGTAAACAAAGTAAAGTTAAAAACTTGTCTTTTATTTTCAAATGACAAAATATATTCTTTCATTTCATTCTCTTAATATGAATAAAAATGATAATCTTGTATGTTGACTTTCAATACACAAACAAAAATGAAAATTTGTTTGTTAACTTTTGATTCAAACAAAAATAGTGATTTTGTTTATTAACTTTTAATGCAAATAAAAATAGTGATTTTTGTTTATCAATTTTTTAATAAATCAAAATGTTCATTTTCCAATTAATCCCTTTCAATGAATAAAAAGGTTCATTTCTAACTCACTAACATATTAACCCAAAATGAGTATTTAAATTCACTAATCAAGTCTTGACAAGAATGTTGTTCTTTTTCACTAATGTGACGTTTATATAAAAATGTTGTCTGTTTGTCTAACCAATTTCTTAACCAAAATTGTCAATTTGATTTAATCATCATTTCTAATCAAGGTGATATTTTTATTAGTCTAATAAATCATTTTTATGTTCTTACATTTAAATAAAGACTAACATTTATTTTAAAACATATTTCATTTTTTTTTAAATAAAAATGTAAGTTCTTTTTTTCTCTTTTTTTGAAATTTTTAAATTCTGACGCATTTTCTGTCAAAATTTCCTTAAAATGATTTTTTTTTTTTTAAATTAGTTCCAAAATTCCGGGTTGTTACATAATTTATCCAATCTTTAAAATTCAATAACTCTTTCATATGAGGGTCGTTTTACGAACCGTAAGTTGCATTGGACTCGTCTTTCAGAGATCTTCGCAATGGCGCAAACCAGAGCTGAAACCGAGACAGTTGAATTTTTAGCCATATCAATGTGAGAACTCTGAATTTTATTATTTAATTAATTATCAATTATTTTTCTTGCGTTAAAAATAATTGTATTGTGATGTTAATTCAGAACTGAAATGTTCTGTGTTGTACATATTGTTGATTATTGCTTGTGGTATGTTTGTTGGTCATGTTATGCTAGATCCGCATTGAAATCTCATATATTGTTGAATTTTATTTGCGATTAGAAAATTAAATCTAAGTTTAGATTTAAATCATATTTTATTCAGATCTAGTTGCTCTAATTTATTTTAAAATATTATTTTTATTATTTTAGATGAACAATGAAATTTGAACGACAAATAAGAATTTATTTTTAGTTGTTGATGTTACAACAAAATTTGAACGACGAATAAAGCGTATCTTTACTTATTGATACTACAATAGAATTGGAACGACGAATAAAAACTCATTCTTTATTTGTTGATATTACCATAGAAATTGAACAACAAATAAAAACCTTACTTTTATTTGTTTACCTTACAATAGAATTTAAACAACAAATAAACCTTATTGTTATTTGTTTATTTTAGAACAGGATTTGAACGACAAATAAAATATTATTATTTTTTTGTTTATTTACAATAGAACATGAACAAAAAATAGAATATATTTTTATTGATTTCATTACGACAGAATTTGGCTGGCAAATAAAATCCTATTTTTATTTGTTTACATTTAGAACCCGATTTATGAATTACAGTGAAAATTCTTCTTTTTACTGTCACATTAAACGTAAGATGTTCTAGGATTAGTATAACATTAAAATATTAAATTTTATTGTTGATATTGAAACATATTAGTAAAATAAAACTTTATTTACATGGTATGTGTAAATTACAGGTTATATTTGGAAACCACTTTTTTGTTTACATTTTTATGTAAATAAAAATACATATTTTGGAAATCACAATTTTGTTTACATTTTATATTTAAATAAGAAACTATTTTCAGAAGTTACATTTTTGTCTGCAAATATATTTTAATATGTAATTGATTCTTTTATTTGAATTTAATAATGCTAATAAACTTTAAAAACAAAATTTATTCTTTTATTTACATTCAGCAATGCAAATATATATAATAAATAGAAATTGTTCTTTATTTGCATTTACCAATGCAAATATATATGGAAACAAATTATTCTTTCATTTGCACTCACCAATGCAAATACATATATTGAAAATAAAGTTTATTCCTTTAGTTGCATTTATTAATGTAAATATGCTTTGAAATTAAGGTTTATTCTTTTATTTGCATTTATCAATGCAAATATTCAATGAGACTAAAGTCTATCTTTTTATCTACATTCAACAATACAAATATACACATTTTTACACACTGAATAGAATTTGTTAAAAATATATTTTGAAAATAAATTATGTTCTCTTATTTGCACTCACTAATGCAAATATACTTTGAAAACAAAACTATTCTTTTGTTTGCATTCACAAATGCAAATACCTATTGAAATAGAAATTGTTCTTTTATTTGCATTCACAAATGCACATATATATATATTGAAAACAAAGTTGTTCTTTTATTTGTAATCACTAATGAAAATATACATTAAAAATAGAATTTGTTTCTTTAATTGCATTCCTTGTTTCAAACAAACCAGAAATAAAGGTTACATTTATCTATTTATGTATTTGCTTTCCTTGTTGCAAATAAACCATTAAAATAAAAGTTTCATTTTTGTTTGCAATCCTACATGCAAACCAAACATCAAAATATAAGCTACATTTGTGAATATGCATTTTTGATATGAATAAAACATCGTTTTAAAGTTGTACTTTTATTTGAATTCTTTAATGCAAACAAAACATGAATTGAAAATTTCATTTTACTTTCAAAATTAAAAGTTACCCTTTTATTCACATTTTCAGATATAAATAAAAGATAGGATTTAAAAACTACATTTTAGTGGTAGCACAAATGGTAAGAATGAATATTTCCTTTTATTGTCATTTAGAGGACAATAGAAAGAATAGATTTTAGAGTTGCATTCTTATTGTAATTTTATATGAAATAAGAAGAGTCATTTTGTCAAGTTTATTAGTTAAAATGAAATAAACACTTTTGTCAATTTATACTAGTTAATAACAAACTATTCATTTTTATCAATTCACATTTGTTGAAACCAACTATTCACTTTTATCAATTTATATTAGTTAAAACCAATTATTCATTTTTGTTAATTTATATTAGTTAAAAACAATTATTCATTTTAGTCAATTTATACTAGTTAGAACAAATAGACATTTTGTCAAAAATATTCAGTTTTGTCAAAATGAATTAGTTAAAGCAATTATTTATAGATATATATATATATATGTTATGTTTGGCAAGATATATACTTGTCAAGATAGGTTAATTAAATCAAAATATTTATCATTTTTGTCTCATTAGAATTGTCAAAACAAAATAACCATTTTTGTTTTGGGTCTAAACTCGCAAAATAGAAATTGTCAATAGAGACGAAGTTATTATGCTTATTCATTCATTGCAATAGAGATATTTTCTTGTCATCACTATATATTGTGTATTACACTTCCATTCACAAGTTACTCGACTTGTTTATGTGATTGGGACGATTATTTTCACATATCGCCCAAGTGCACAAATTAGTTTATCATTTGTTTGTTGGTTGAAACCCCACACGGGTGTTGGGATGAAAATTTACATAAACTAATCCTAATATTTAGTTGAATGTTGATCGTAAGATCGATAGGCTGCGATGAGTGTTATTATTTAATTTTAACGCTTACACATTGGAAATTACACTTTGGATGTAGATGGATGACTTGATGATTATACTGTTTTTGTCATATATAGGATATGTGTGAAATCCATATAATCTAAATTATATGGTAAATGTTTGAGTCGCATTTCAATTCAAGTGTTCTTTTAAATAAGAATATTTCTACATTTGGAATTTTCTTTTTATATAAAGGATATTCTTTCATAAAAGAGAAAATATTGCTAATCAAGCATATGTTAAAACAAAGAATATTTCTAAAAGATAAAAATTTGTAATATAGAGAAAACTTCCCATTTAAAATTTTTTATATAAAGAATATTTTTAATGATGATTTTAAAAATATGTTTTTTTAAGATTATTAGGATTTGCAATTATATTTTGTGATATGAAATAAATTGAGATGTGAAGTGGATTTATCGTGGACGATGTTTTAAACGACATTTATCCTTTAATCCAATTTAAATTGGAATTATTAATTGGAATTTATAAATCTATTTTATAGATTTAAAAGGGCATTTTCTAAAAATCAAGTTTTCCAATTTAATATATTAAATAGGAATTTGGTGGAAAATCGATTGGTAAAAATCTAAATGGGCTTCTGTAAAAGAAGACAAATATTTTAGATGGAATTTAAGAGGCTTTGCCATTATTCCATTTATATTATTAGTCCAATACAGAAATCTATATCGATTATGTATTGATTTGATTTCTGTGGAATTCCACATTTTGGAAATTGGTTTATGGGTTTATCGTGAACTGTGTTTTAAAGGACACTAGTTCTTTAACCTGTTTAAGACAAGATTTATTCCTTAAAATAAATGATCTTGTAATAATGATTTTTGATATCAAATCAAAACTAGTGTTTTAATAAATATTTTAAGGAAGATTTAAGATTTTATTTTCAGAGTTTATCTTTGATAAAATTAATGAGAATCTTCTAATATGAATATCTTATTAAAAGAATACTTGGAGTTGGAATGTGGCGTAATGTGTGATCTTCCAATATTTGCTTTCTAATAACGAAATACGTGAGTTATTCAGAAAGACCGGGTTTAACCCATTCTGAATAATCATCACGACGATCAAGAGTCGAAGATGAAGATGGTGATTGAAGACCGAAGGTTTTCACATCGTTGGGATGATGATGACTGGTATCTTGTATTGGGATTGGCCTTCCAAGGCAAGGTATTTAGTAATGATCGTCCAAACGCATTTGGAGATCGACGGACACGTTGTTTCGCTCAGACCCAGAGCGGACTTGTAAATGGATTGCGCGTCTGACCTTGTATTCCTTCCTGCTGTATTAGTTGAACGCTACTGATTATATATTTTTGTTTGGTGGTGAAGAATTTATTCTTTACTTATCACCCTTCTCTAAGACGTATGAGCTTAGAGGTTATATATATATTGGTAGATGATCAATAATATGGTAGGGTGTGACAATGTGACATGCTAAGATGCAAATGATCAAGGCTTTGTTAAAAAGCAGGCCTTATGGTTGATGATCAAAGCACAGTCTCTTTAGGCATAGCTTTGTGTATATCGTGACTTTGCGAGCCTCACACACCGGTTGAGTCTAAAACGGGAGAAGGGAACGCAGGGAGTGCACACGTTTCTTTCTAGATAGAAGTGGTGTCAATGCTTAAACTGGCTGACATTTGCTTATGTGATTGTTGGAATTTTGCGAGGCCTCGGTTTATTCTTATCGGTCGCCCACGGCTGATTTGTAGGTCCAATAGGATCGGGGAGCGTGTGTTCAGGCATAACTAATCCAGTAAAGTATTTGTGGACTGGCCCTGCTGTATCCAAGGGTTCGCCAGCGTCCGAATCCTGAGACATTGCTAGAGTGTCTCGAATCGGTCAGGAGCTCCTCCCTAGCCTTGACTCATGATGGAAACCCAATTTCCAATACGCACCTTGCGGTTTTGATTGTATAACTAGTATGGTGACATAGTGGATCGTAGCTATGCCGTCTAGGATTGATAATATATTTGAAATGTTTTAAATATATATATATACACACTAATAATAATATCGTTTTTACGTATCAAGCATCTTTTGACCATTATAAGGTAAAACCCTATCCTCCGGTTTGCGTTGCATTGTGTGATGGGACCTGGGTCTTATAATGGTTTCATTTTTCTAAAAAGCATCGCGTTATTTGACGATTTACTTTATTTTATGCACTGGCAATCCAATTGTGTAAACCCGTTCTGCGTTAGCGGCGTAGTCCTGTGATTAGCCTTATTATTAGATAAATTTGGTTAAGAATTCTCACACCAGTCCCACGACTGACCTGTAGTTTGTTTCACCTTGCAAACTCGGGTGCCCTCTTTTCACACGGGCAGTCGAGTAGCTTTTTGCAGATATAGTTAAACAGGATCCTGGATTGAAGCCTGAAGCTGGGTCCAGAATATTGATGACCTTCCACTGAGATGAGTTCCGCTGCATTTTATTTCTTTGTTGTAATTTACCTTCCGCTGTACTTTGTAAAGTGTACTCTAATATATTCTGTACTCTGATGTAACATTTATTATTGTTGTTATAAAAGCATATGTTGTTGTCCTGATGTGTTGTATGCCCAAAGTTAACGTATGCGGAATTTGAACGGTCTTGATCGATCTTGCGATCGTTTGGGTCGGGCAAAATCCGGGTCGTTACATTACACCTCTTTTATTCCAATCCATATACCCCTTGCTTTTTTTCATCGTGATGGTTATACTGAACCGAGTACACAAATTCTCATCAAACCCTAATCCCCTAATTCCCCTATTTTTAGTTCTCGAATTTCCATCCTTTCCTCCTCATTTGCCCATAAATTCCTTCGCTTCCTGCATGTTGCGTGGTGGCCCTATTGGGTTTTACCGGATTCGTTGATCTCTCTGCTTATTACATAGGCCTTAAAACTAGCCATTTGCAAACAACCTCCGTTTTCGACGAAACTAATTTTATTGGATCCGGAACGTCAAATTGTTGCCAGGATTAAAATTTGAAGTCAATTGAAATTAGTATGTAATCGTGGTAAAAATAAATGCGTGTTAAATTTCAGATGAATTTAATAAAAGCTAGTAATAAGGTCATTTTTCAAACAGTCTCCAAATTTGATGAAATAAATTTTGTTTGACCCGTATTTGTAAAACATAGCAAGATTTCAAATTTCGTAATTTTTGGGGTCAGTATGTGGTCTTAGTAAATTAAAACGTACGTTCAAACACAATATTTAATGTTATATTAGTTTTTTTTTTGAAACAGGATAAAAAAGATAAGGCCCAAGGCCCATATGAAACCCAACAACAAAACTAAAAAGCTGGTTGTCAAACCCTACCCGACACAACTACGCTACTCTTTCAACTCTTAAACACCCAGTAATGGCGACAACACTGAGGAAATCAAAACCGATTTCTTCATGGAGGCTTCCACACCATCTCTTCATTAGTATCCTTACTTAGATTGCTCGAAGCCAGCTTACGATTGACTTCAAATGTCTCAGAAGCATCTTATGCTTTCTCAAAGACAGATCTAGTGGCTCGATGTGAGTTGTTGAGTTTATTTCTTTTGGATCTAAACTCTCCATGCTCTCGAAGCTTCTCTTCAGCCCAAATAATTCTTTTTTGTTGTTCTCCGAGCTGTTAATGCTACTCTCTCCTTCAGTCCAAACAGATAAGTGATAGATCTGGTTGTTCAACTTGCTCTGGTAGTGATTATCCCCGATTCTGTGTAAAGCTCTAAACTTTTCTTCCAAATTCTTCTTTTCCAGATGTTTTGCGAGATCTGGATCACTGCTAGAGGTACCACACTCTTACACAGGTAAAAACATTTGATTATTATATGGATTTCTCAAAGAATCACGCACTCTTGAATAAGTACTTTGTTTACTTCCCTGTCTAAAATTGGATTTGACTGCAGAGATAGTGGAAGCCCCAGTATGGACCTCAGATCTAATCGAAACATCTTTTCTGGAGAGAAGATAGTCTTTATCTCCTGCAATAGGTAAGGACACAGTATTATTGTTCATATTGTTTAAATTTAAAGGATGGCTATCAATAATGCTATGATTCCTCCCTTTACAGTGATGGTACTTATTGGTGTGGCAAGGATTACTCTCATCAAATTGAAGGCATGAGACCTTTTTATTGGAGAACTGCTTGCCATTTAGTAAAAAATCTTCAACTTGCTTATCTCCATCTGCATTATCTTTATGAGACATAAGTTTATGCAAGTTATCATTTCCAAATTTGTTAGCTTTTTTCATGACTATGTCACTGTCATGAAGAATAGTTTTCCAGATTTGGATACAAGTAGTTTCCTTACCAGTATGTAGTCTCTAGTTTCTTTCTCTCCAAATATAATAAACAGATGCAGTTAGTAAAACACAAGCTTTATTGAATTTGTAGGACTTGGGCTTAAAAAACTTTGATATATACTCAGTACTATCCCTTATTTTCAAAGTAGCATGAGTATGACTGAAACCCAAAGTACATTTGGCATTAAACCAGATGTACTGGGAAAAATTACAGTCAAAAAATAAGTGATTGGAGCTTTCAACCTCTTTTTTACAAAAAAGACAAAAGTTTTCAAAAAATTTATACCATTTGCAACATTTTTCTCTGGTTGGGAGTTTATTTAACAAAGCAAAATAAGCACAATGAGCCATTTTTGGACAATTTGATTTACACCAAATTATTTTATGCCAATTGACCTCAACTTCATTCGCTTGTAAAAACTCCCACACTTTTTTGAAAGAGGATTTATCCATGGAACGCAAGTTCCAATTCCAGTGATCCTTATAACAACCCTGGTCTATTTAAATACCCAAAATAGAGTTTTTTAAAATACTGGCAGCAGGGTTATTAAGAAAGCTCCAACAGTTATTAGAAATAATGCTCTGGACTTTGTCATTAACCCCCCCTAAAATGTATAGGTTATTACAACCCAGAAGGTTGCTTAGTGAATTGCCACTAATCCATGGGTCAAACCATAAGCTGGTTTGACTACCATCTTTTAACTTTCTGTGCAGAAATTTTCTACCTATATCTCTGCAGTCAAGAATATTTTTCCAAACATAGGAATGGTGCATTTCTTTCCTAGCAGTCTAGAAATTTTTATTATTTTTTAAATATTTTGCTCTCATCCATCTAGACCAAAGAGATTTACCATCCAGAAATTTCCAAAAAGAGTTTATATTTATTAAGTTCAGCAATATCTTTAATTTTCCTAAGCCCAAGTCCTCCAAATTTTTTAGGCTTGAATACTATGTCCCATGCAACTTTATGATACTTTCCTCTCCAAATAAAATTGGAGCACATTTTTTCAATTTTGCAAATGACACTATTAGGGATGTTGTGAGACTGGACCCAATAGATAATCATAGCAGTGATGACAGTGTGTGTTAATTCCATCCTACCAGCTAAAGAAAGAAGCTTACCAGACCACCCCTCAAGTTTATTTTGAATCATATCTAACATTCTAAGTCAGTCCCTGTCATTAACCTGATTGATGCTTAATGGTAGACCTAGGTACTTGACAGGGAGATTACCTTCTTTGAATTTCAGAAGATTCAAAATCTCATCCTTAATAAGAACACCTTTGCTAAAATAAACCTTGCTTTTATTTAAATTAACAGCAAGGCCAGCATATTTTTCCATATTGTCTAATATTTTGTGAACAGCAAAAGCACTACTTGTATCTGCTTTTAAAAACAGAAGCATGTCATCCGCATATAAAAGGTGTGTAATGTGAGGCTTTACTCTATTAATAGGCCTAATGTTTCCCTTAAGTACTTCTAACTCCATTTTCATAAAGAAATATTCCATAACAATTGAGAATAGGTATGGTGACAAAGGGTCACCCTACCTTATTACTATGTTGCTATTGATGAAGCCTTTTTGGGAACCATTAATCATAATAGATTAAGCTACATTACAAATGCATTCTTTAATTAACTCAAAAATCTAACATCAAAGCCCATTTTCTGCATAACATAAATGATAAAATTTCTATTAATTTTATCAAAAGCTTTATGAAGATCAATCTTAATGCACATGAGAGTTTTATTTTTCATATTAAAATTCCTAATAAGCTCATGAGCTAACAGAGAATTTTCAGAAATTAATCTACTAGGAATGAAAGCACTCTGGTTTTCAGAAATAATGAACTTTAAAAAACATTTTAATCTATTACGTAATAGAGAGGAAATGATTTTATAAATGAAATTGCAACAGGCAATAGGCCTATACTCATCTGATGGGTTTTCTACTTTTGGGATCAATGTGATAAAAGTGTGGTTAGTGTTCTTCAATATTTTGCCAGAAATAAAAAATTCCTTAATTAAATTACTTAAAATATGCTGCATCTCATCCCAATGTGTTTTGTAGAACTTTGAACCAAACCCATCGGACCTGGACTTTTATCATTATTAGCATTAAAGATAATATTTTTGATCTCCTCTTGTCTAATAAGGCAAGCAGAATTTCAGTGCTATTACCGTTAGCAAAATATTTAAATTCAATATTAGGAAAAGTACTGGTAGGATTATCAGAATTATAAAGGGAGGAAAAATAATTAATAGCCTCTATCTCAATGTTGGAGGCTTCATTAATTATTTTTCCTTTAATGTCAATAATCTTACCAATATTATTCCTATTCTTCCTATTGGACATTCTAGAATAAAAGAATTTACTAGCTTCATCACCAGCTGTTAGCCAATTAACTTTAGCTTTCTGTTTAAGGTTAACATAACTAATATATAATGCATTGACCAGCTTAGCTTGAGCATTAAAAAAATTCTCAGCCTTGCTCTTATCTGAATAATTGATATCTAGATCATTCTGCAACCTGTCACATTCATCTCTTATATTTTTGATGTCATTTTTATTTCTAGAAGAGTTCTAGGCTTTTAACTTAGACTTGGCCAAATGCAAGGTTTTATTGAACTTATACTGAGCAGTGCCATAAAAACTGTTAACAAAACAACTAAAGACCACATCCTTATAATCATTCTCAACGACCCATCCATTCACAAATCTAAATGGAGAGTTACCAAAGTTATTTTTCATTGAATTTATGGTAACTAGAATAGGGGTGTGGTCACTAGAGTTTTAGGGCAGTGTACTGCAGTTCACACTAGGAAAAAGATTAATGAAATGCTGGTTAAATAGAACCCTGTCTAATTTGCAATGAATATTCCTGAATTCACCTGATTTCCAGGTGTATTTATTTCCCACTATGGGGGGTTCTATTAATCCAGATTTCAACATAAAACAGGCAATCCTTTCTAGTTTAGAGAAAGGAATGGGGTTGCCTCCCTTTTTTTTCACAGTTATGAAAAACAGTATTAAAATCCCCAATAAGCAACCAAGGGCTATTTATGACCTTACTGAACTGCTCAACATAGTTCCAGAGCATAATTCTGTCATTCTCAAAATTGGAAGCATAAATAAAGGTAATTTTTATAGATAAACCGCCTTTATTTTTAAATGTACAATGAATGTATTGCATATCAATAAAGTAACTGATGAGAGACCATATGGTAGGATTATGAAGAATCATAATCCTACCATTTCCTCCCATCAAGTTATTATTGACAATGCTCCAATTTGAAAATAACTTTTTATGCAGATCATCAATCTTTTGATCACTGGGTTTATGCTCAATCAAACCTATCATACTAGGTTTGTAATTACCTAAAAAGTCAACTAAATCAAGATGCCTTTCAGGGGAGTTTAATCCCCTAATGTTCCAAGAAATGATATCCATAATAATTATAATAAAAAATAAAATAAAAAGAATAAAGGATACATTGTACCTAAGGAGGACTGTTGTGCTTTTTGCTGTCCACCTTTACTCCCAACTGTTTACCACTCTTTTTGTAGCTGCTTTTATCAGTAGGCTTTAATTGCTTATCCTATTTAGCATTCCTACTGATATATTTCTTTCTAAAATCATGGTCTTTGTCCTCTTCTGTTTCCTCTGCTGTAACAATGTCTGTTAGACTTTTGGTTCTGCCTTTTTTCTTCTTTGGTACAGGTGAGACAGGCCTGGAGGGTTTAGCTGCTGCTATTGTCTGGTTTACTGCCTCCTATATGTTTTCTAGAGTGATTGCAGATCTAGAGGGGGCAAGGCCAATAGCTAATAACGCCACATTGGTATAGATGGGATCAGCAGCAAGAAGATCATTGTAGAAATTTCCAATTGGCTTAGCAGAATTATTTGATAAATTTGTAATAATGCTTGAGTCCATCGAAGGGAGGGTGGGCTCAATGACCTATTTAGAATAGGATCCCTCTTCTGCTTTGTTTATGTTATTGTTTGAAGTGTTGATCCCCTCTGCACTTGTTGGAATTTCAGAATTGATTCCCACTTTCTTATTTGGAGATTCTGTAAACTGCGGTTTCTCTGTAGGCACTGTAGTAAACTGAGTTTGTTGTGCAGTTTGACATTGAGAATTTTTGCCTTCATTCGAATGAAGATTGGAGGCATCTATGGTCATGTCATCTTCAGCATTCTACATGTAAGATTGCGAGGGGTTAACGTTGTTTCACTCAGGAATTGATGAGCTCATATCAGATGTTGTTGTATCGATGTTACTGTTACCTGAATGAGATTCTTTGTTAACATCGGTACTATTTTCACGATTTGCATTTTCGTTTGGCTGCTCACTCTGATCTTTGATGTTGAAACAACCATCAGTGGAATGACCAAAGATCTTGCAAATTGTACAACGATCTGGTATTTGTTCGTAAGTAATCTGTTGAGAGATATGTTCCCTATCATGCAAGTAAATCGAGGCTTCATTAGGCAATTCAGCATCTGCATTTATTTCAACAAGTAGGCGAGCGTAACTCAGACAAGTTTCCTTCGCTGTTTGCTCATCCATTTTCAATGGGATTCCAACAAGACTCCCTATGGCGCTTAAAATTTCTTTCTCCCATAATCATAGATTCAGTTCAGGAAGACGGATCCATATGGGCATAGTGCTCAAGATGTCCCGATCAAGAACTGTTTTCTTAGACCATTTCTTTAATATAATCAATTTCCCATTGATAAAATACGGTCCTCCTTGTAGAAGCTTCTCTCTATCTTCTGCATTCGTGAACCTGAGAATGAAAAACCCGTTTTCCCTTGTAAAAATCTCAAAGGAACCACTAGGGTTCCATGTTCGGGCAACATAATGTCTGAAATAGTGATATGCTGGTCGTTTTCCAAATATGTAAGCTAAGACAGACATAGCCCATTTGCTTTCTGTACGAATACAGGCTGCCTCAGAAGCCACAACTATCTTATCTCCTCTGATTGTTTCAGTCGGGGGAATGAAACTCAAATCAAATTCTGTATCTTGATTACCTTCTTAATCAGATCCGCCCAAGATGAAGCCTTCAGATTATTACCTATATTATTTTTAGATGCCTAAGGAAGTTCTTGAGATGATCCAATCGGGTTTTTATTTGGATCTTGAGACATTCTAGGTTGACTTCTTAGCTGCTGCCGTGCTCCATTAGAGGGAGGATAAGGCTTCTGCCTTGCTTTAAACGGGTACTCATTCAATGACCCTGTCCCTTTCTTCACATGAACAGGGACATTTGGATTTTGAAAAGATTTGAATCCTTTCTTGCGGTTAACAACTATAACGACCCAGAAAATCTGAACCAATTTAAAATTTTTAAATTGGCTAAAATAATGGATTTTAAATATTTAAAATAAATATTTTAAATAATAGCAATGAAAACTGAGCTTGAATCGACAATTGAAAACGAATATAATTAATTATAATTATAAATAAGGCCTGAAATGGCGCTCCAGTTTCAAAAATTGAATTCAAACTTTGTCGGACTGTACCGAGTGCAAAACAAAACGGATTTTAGTGAAACTAAAAATATTTAAATCTGTTAGTGAATACCTTTCTAAAGAATCTGAAAAATCGAATTTTCACAGCGGAAAGCAAAAGTTATGGCCGAATGGATTTTCAGAAAGGTCGCTATGGAATTTATATAGCCCGTGAAATTGGCCATTTTGCGTACGACCTCAGAATTCGACGAAACCACTTTTGTTGGATCCGGGATGTGAAGTTATTGCTAGGTTTCAAATTTCATAATTTTTGAAGCTAGTATGTAAGCGTGGCAAAGGAAAACGTGTTTTGGTCAATTACAGTTAAATTGGATCGACCAGAAATGGGCCTTTTTGCAAACGGTCTCAGAATTCGACGAAACTAGTTTTGTTGGGACCGTATCGTCAAAACATAGCCAGATTTATTTGTCTGGAATTTTTCGAATCAGTTTGTGGCCCTGACAAATTGAAATGTACGTTCAAATTAAATATTGAAAGTTTTATATTTTAATTTGAAGAGTAACTGACTGTAACAGTCGAATGGGCCTTCGAAAAATATCCCATTCTGTTCGAAATGGGGGTAAAACGCTAGGGGTGATGGTCGTTGGGTTTGATTTCGAGTTCTTGTGCGAAGACACATATTTTAGAAAATAAAATAATAAAATACTTTCTATAAAACCCTAATTATTATCACCAGCCGCCACCCTCACAAAACCGATGGCCAAAACAGCTCCCGATTTCAATCCCAAAATTCGTTCGATCCAATAAAAATTTAAACACCAATCCAAAACAAAAATGTTAGTACTCAAATAGATCTTCGATTCTAGGGTGGTTTGATCGTCACTCGTTCACTGTGGCGACGAATTTCCAGGTCTAAAACCGCCGAGTTCGAGCCTCTTTTTCTCACTGTGGGGCCCACCGAGTCTGACATCGGGTAGCCGGAAGAAGCCCTTGCCACGGCGGAGGGCGTGCTGCGGTCGGATCGGCGGCTAGCGCCTCGAGGTGCGTGCAAAAGTAAACCCTAGGCGGGGAGGGTTGGGTTCAGGCGTCGGCAACAATTTGAAAGAGGAGATAGGGGAAAAGGTAGCATTTTTTTAACGCTATAAATTTAATTAATTACGTTTTTAAATTTTTTTGATGTTTGAAATTACATATCTTTTTGCTATGTTGACGAAATTCAGTGAAACAAGAGACAATGGACTCGTGTGGATGTCTTCTACATTCTAGAAGAGACCGCATATTTTTCTGAGCCTTCTGCTATTTTTGGTGGAGTGGGACCCAATGTGAGATTTCTAATTTATAAACAATATGGAAAACGACGATGTATAAATTATATAGTCGATGTATGAGTTATATTAGCGTTGTACACCTCTTGCATAAGCGTTGTATAAGTTGTATGTTCGATGTATAAGTTATATACGCGTTGTAAAAATTATATATGTGTTGAAATAGAAGTGAATTGCTATATTATAATATATATATATATATATATACGGCCCTCGTCCACAAACCATGGACGATATTTATTGGTTGTGATTGGTGTGAAAATTGATTGATAGCGAATAATTGTTTGGGATTCTTTGTGGTTGATATTGATTGATTGTGGTTGAAAAATACCCGTTTGTGGTTGAGAAATATTTGGTTGAAACCACATAGGATTAGTTTGTGGAAATGAAATAAATATATACATGCCGCCTACGTGCGAACTAGATGCATGATCCCCATTGTCAAAAACCACGAGGTTTTAAGGTAGAGCGAGGAGCCGTACTAGGGACGGTCCCGGTTTTAACTACCCTGCCGTTATGCTGCCGAAATTTTGAATAATATTCATGTGTATGAATTATTTTCATTTTCCGAAACTATATTTATTCGTTGAATAGAAAACCTTCATGTGTTGAATCGATATTCATTCGTTGATTAGAAATTCACACTAGTACAAAACTTGTTTTTTGCGTCTCTTAATTTGCATCTTCTGTGTAAACATTAGATGCAAATAGTGTAATTTGCATCTGCTTTTACCAGACCATAGACGCCGATAAACGAAAATAAATATTCCTTCCGTCTTTGCATCACATGTTGTCTGTGAACAGACGCTAATAAGATGAAGAAGGGGAGTTCTTTGCGTCTTATTACTTCATAAATGGACGCAAATATCCAGTTAAATAAAATATTAGCGTCTACTAGTGTAAACAGACGCTAATAACATGAAGAAGGAAAAAAAAGGCGCACAAACTGGGATCGTGGAGGGGAAAAAAGGATAATTGGCGCGAGTTGAATGAAATTTGGGCGGAAAAAAAAAACTTTCTTCTCTCAAAATAAGAAAACCTCGCCGCCTTCAATCTTCCCCATGTCGGTCCACTATTAGCCAACCTCTACAAAAACTGGGAATAATTTCTGCAATCAATCCAATCTCCGTTTCCAAGCTTCAATTCTGGATTCAATTTGTACTGCTGCAAAACTGTACCGTTGAAATCGTCGAACTCGTCCAACCGCGAACTCGTCCTCGTCCTCTATCGCTTTTTAAGGTGAAATTTTATCTCATGATTATTTTATTTAGGTATTCTAACTGTTTAATTTGGGTATTTTGATCGATACAAAACTAAGCTTTCAGTCACCCTCCATTTAATCATTTAGGTTAAGCCACTATTACTTGAATTTTGGTTGTTTATGTGCTTGGATTTTGAATCAAGCCAATGGTAAAGGTTCTGTAATTTCTTTTCTATATATTTATGTGCCTGGATTCTGGATAAGCCACTATTACTTGAACTTGGTTGTTTGTACTGTAAAACTGCGCGTACACAATAATCGTTTGAACCTATGACCTTAAGTAGAAAATTTAGGCATTTAAAGAAGACATTGTCCGTTAATTTTACTTCAAAAGTGATTTTGTATCAAAGAAATTTGTAGAGAGAATGAAATGTGAAAATGTATATGTATGTATGTGTGTGTCTATATATATATATATATACACACACACACACACACACACACACACACACACTAGTATGTAGCCCGTGCCGATGGCACGGATTAAAGTTTGGTTGACATAACTTGGAATGCGTCGGATATGCGAACAGTGTTAACATTATTCAATGTTTGCTAGACGGCAAATTTACCCACATTGCTTTGCCAATAAAAAACAAATTTACCCACGTTTCAAAGATTAAAAACAATACTATTTGGAAAATGTTTTACGTTTTTTTGTTTTAAATTCTTTTTTTACATACATTAGAATTAAAATTATGTCTAATATTGAAAGAGATAGTTTAGAAGTTAGAAATTGCAGTTGTAAGAAGGGACATACACTTTAATTAAGACGTAAGCGAGATAGGACAAAAAAAAGTTACCTGTGAATTAATATTTACAGATCATTAATATAAACCATATAATAACAAATATTAAATATTAAGTATTAAATATGAATTATAAACCATTAACTAAAGATTATTGATTCCATATTATTACAAAAGAAAATATACTATACATGAGAAGAAAATATATAATTATTTACTTCATATCCAACATCTAGCCGCATTCCAGTCATATTCCTATATGAAAGGTAATGATATCATGATGCAATTTGTTCGGAACTCACTCTCATCAAACAAAAGATTTCATGCATCCTTATTATGTATGAGCTGCAGTTACAGCTTTTAATGTCCTAATTTTTTTAATCCTAGATAGAGAATGACATTTTTATGCATAAATATTAAAAAAATGAACATTCAAGTGGAAAGTTAGTTCAAATTAATCATATATCAAAGAAAAGAAATGCAATTTTGATATTTCTAATTAGTCATAATCGAATAATAGGGTGTATATTTAATAAAAAAACATTTGGTTTTTGATTCACATTCCACTTGTATTATTGAAATATAAATTGTCTGCTTTGCTACACAAAAGGATCATTCAAAGCAATCTTTATTACCACATTCAGTTTTCAATTCGATATAACCTACATGATATGACATTTACAGAATTAAAATGCAAAACCGAATTCACCTTATATAACAAAAAAGAAGCTGAGCTGTCATGTGTGCAAGTTATATTTACTGGTAATAGTTTTACAAATCCAATTTTGACATAAAAATTTTACTGTTATTAACTTTGATGACAAAACTATTTAAGTAGAGCAGGTTAAATTACAAATCAGCAATTGAATGTTATGGTACTAAAAGTTAAATTCTTAACATAATCTCCAGGACTTCTAAATTCCTGCCACAATCAAAACCAAAAAGTATTTTCATTCAAATTTTCAGTAACGATCTGTCTTTACAGAATTTTTTTTTTTTTTGTTTCTTTTCAGTTTTGCTTGAACTTCAATGCATACTGCTTCTTTATTTTTTTTAATCTCGTTGAATCTTGTCCACCAAGGAGGTGCATGTAAGATACACATTATTATTGTGAATGATAGTGAAAGAAGGCAAAGAAAGCTACCATGCTGATATATGCATTTATATTATCCTAAGTACATTTTAAAATAATTAATAAAGAGATGTGTATAGAAAATATCATACATGGTGCAAATGACTGCCGATTCAAAACAAATTTTATAGTGAAATATATGGAAGCAAGTGTTTGAAGAAAAGTAAGACACAAATTAGCGTAAACAAATGAAATTAACATTAACTACCAAAATTTATGCTTGTCTAGTTTTATGTAAAAAGGTTCTCTTGATGGAGTCTTGGCACCTGAGCTAGGAAAATTAAGCCACCTAAAAGCTCTGTAAGAATAACTCTACCTTGTAGAACATCCAATTTGAAATAGTTCATCAGATTCAAGGCTGGCTTAAGCTTTAGGTACCCTAAGCATATACCTGTGGGGAGGAGCCTCATATTTTGAATCTTACCATTGTAAAATGGGATAACCAAGCAAACATTTCTACACGTGGTAGAACAGTAATATTGTTATTATTTCAATTGTTCATTCAAAATTTTATGCTTACAAAAAAGAAAAAAAAAACTGGAAAAAAGAAGAAATAAATACAAATCTATTTCTACCATAAGGAAATATATTATTGATTTCAGTTTACAAAATCTAGTTGGTCCTACAGTTTATGTGCTTCAGAGTTAGGGAAATATATATATTTAGACTGAGGTTATAGATAACTTGAATTCAAAAGCCCAATGCATAACAATGTGCGCTTTACTTGATTACTGATGTATTATGATTACTACATGGGTGCAATTAGTTGGAACTGTTGAAAACCTAGAAGAAAATATATGGATAACAGAGATGAAGAACAATATTGAAAAAACACAAAGATTTTCCCATCTGGTTTACTTGCTTATTTATACAGAATTCAGATGATTTGCGATTTGAAACCAAACATCTATTATAATTACAACAAGTATGAATGGATTCGTTAATTAATTTGAATTGCTATCTTTTAAAATTTAGTTGCAATTAATTATAATTAACGACAACTTTAACTCAAATTTTCCGCAACTCCTTATTTATCAGCAAGTTAAGTATCTATTTTCTTTATTGTTTGTGCAGTCTGTTTAGCATTTGCACATGGATCGTACTTGGATGTACAACTTGAAATGTAATGAAAATGAGTTTTTACACAAGATGGAAGAGTTCATTAGTTGTGCATTGAATGAGCAGTTAAGAACAAGGGAAGCTACTATTTGTTGTCCTTGTAGACGTTGCAACAAAAGGAGGAGATTACATAACATAGAGCATGTTAAGGATCACATAATTCGTAATGGGTTTAAAGATAATTATACACGGTGGATATGGCATGGTGAAAGCATACTTAGCAGGACTCGTTCTAGTGATCATGCGATTGGTGAGAATGATCAAGGAGATAACGTGAATAACGAGGTGAATGATGAATATGATTGTGTTCATGAGATGCTTCGGGATGCTGAAGAACATTTGATGAAAGATCCAGAAATTTTTGAAAGAATATTAATCGATGCTGAAAAGCCATTATTTTCTGGTTGTGCAAAGTTCACGATATTATCTGCTGTGCACAAGCTTTTCAATTTAAAAGCAAAACACGGATGGAGTGATAAAAGTTTTACATCACTGTTGGAACTTTTGAAAGACATGCTTCCGGAAGGTAACGAGCTTCCTACTTCTAACTATGAAGCAAAGATAATTTTGTGCCCAATTGGTATAGGATACAAAAAGATACATGCATGTCCAAATGACTGTATATTGTATCGAAATGAATATGAGAGCATGCATGAGTGTCCCAAATGTGGATTATCCCGTTACAAGCCGCGAGGGAATGTTCATAACAATTCAAATGAAAAAGGGCCTCCGGCAAAGGTATTATGGTATTTGCCTATTATACCAAGGTTTAAACGTTTATTTGCAAACAAAGAAAACGCAAAAAACTTAAGATGGCATGCGGATGTGAGGAAAGATGATGGGTTATTAAGGCATCCGGTTGATTCTCCACAGTGGAGAAACATTGATACAATGTATCCTAAATTTGGTGAAGAAATTAGGAATCTCAGACTTGGTCTTTGCACAGATGGCATAAACCCATTTGGAAATCTTAGTAGTCAACATAGTACTTGGCCGGTTCTTTTGGTGATTTACAATCTTCCACCCCACTTAAGTATGAAGCGCAAATACATTATGTTATCTCTTCTAATCTCAGGACCATGACAACCAGGAAATGATATCGATGTTTACCTAGCTCCTCTCATCGATGATCTAAAACTTTTATGGGATAAAGGTGAACGTGTGTTTGATGCATATACCGAAACTAATTTCACATTACGCGCCATGGTTTTTTGTACCATAAACGATTTTCCTGCGTCTGGCAACTTGTCTGGCTATAGTACAAAAGGTGCCAAAGCATGCCCAATTTGTCAAGACGATATGGTTGTTGAGCGCTTGCATTTTTGTAAGAAAAATGTGTATATGCATCACTGTAGATTTCTCCCTCTAGATCATCCTTATCGTAAGAAGAAGAAACCTTTCAATGGGGAGATAGAGAGTGGAATTGCTCGTTTTCCATTATCAGGAAATGCAGTTTATGAACGGGTCAAGGATATTGAAAATGCATTTGGTAAAACTTTTCCTCTTATAGAAGGCTCGTGGAAGAAGAAATCTTTATTTTGGGAACTTCCATATTGGAGATACTTACAGGTTAGGCATTGTTTAGATGTAATGGATATAGAAAAAAATGTCTGTGACAGTATCGTTGGAACACTCTTGAATATACCTGGTAAGACAAAGGACAGTGAGAAAGCTAGGCAAGATATGCTAAAAATGGGTATTCGGAAAGATTTAGCACCGGTGGAGAAGGGTAAGCGTACCTATTTGCCTCCTGCGTGTTACACATTGTCCAAAAAAGAAAAAACTAGTTTATGTGAGTGCCTTCGTGGTGTCAAGGTTCCGACAGGTTATTCTTCAAATATTAGCAGTCGTGTTTCAATGAAGGATTTAAAATTAACCGGCATGAAGTCTCATGATTGTCACGTGTTGATGCTACATTTGTTACCCGTTGCAATTCGAGGTATATTGCCAAAACACGTTAGATATGTTATTACAAAGCTTTGCATCCTTTTTAATGTAATTTGTAGCAAGGTGATCGATCCTGTTATGTTAGATGATCAGCAAGCTGAAATTATCGTTACCTTATGCCAACTTGAGATGTATTTCCCCCCTTCATTTTTTGATGTTATGGTGCATTTGGTCGTTCATCTGGTAAGAGAAATCAAGATTTGTGGTCCTGTGTTTATGAGATACATGTATCCGTTTGAAATGCATATGGGAACTTTAAAAAGGAAAACAAAGAATAAATATAGGCCTGAAGCTAGTATCGTAGAAGGTACTGTAGCCGAGGAGGTTATTGAATTTGTTACTCAATACTTACCGGGTGTTTAACCAATTGGACTTTGCAAGTCTCGGCATGAAGGACGACTTGATGGTCAAGGCATAATTGGGTTAAAAACAATTTCAATTGGTGATGAAATGATTCACAAAGCAGAGCTACTTGTTTTGCAACATCTTAGTGAGGTCAATCCTTACTTGGAGAAGCACATGGCAATTTTAAAGTCAAAAAATCCTTCAAAGAATGAAAGGTGGTTGACAATTGAACATAACCGCTCCTTCGTTAAATGGTTTAAAAAGAAGGTATTGAAACAATTGCCTAAATCAAATCATAATATTTCTGATACAATAAAATGGTTGGCGTATGGGCCTCGGCCTCAAGTCAAATCTTATGAAGGATATGATATTAATGGATTTGTCTTTTATACTAAGCGCCAAGATGAGAAGAGCAAAATGCAAAATAGCGGAGTTAGTGTTGTGGCATCTTCAAGAGAGTTTGCTAGTGCTAAAGATAATAAGCCCGTAAATGCAACACTTTCATATTATGGGATAATTGAGGATATTTGGGAATTTGAGTATAAAGAATTCGCTATCCCTCTATTTCTATGTAAATGGGCGGACAACCATCGTGATGTACAAGTGGATGAACATGGATTCACACTTGTTAACTTTGGTGTAGTAAGTCGTGATAATGATCCGCTCATCTTGGCGAATCAAGCAAAACAAGTTTTTTATGTAACCGACCCAGCTGATCATAAGTGGTCTATTGTTCTTCCCGGTAAAAGACGCATTGTTGGGATTGGTGATGTAGTAGATGAAGACGAATATAATCAATTTGATGAGAACCCGCCTTTCTCCACCGGTGTAAGTCTACGAGAAGAAGAAGCCGAATTAAATGCAAATCATGCACGTTCTGATCACAATGAAGGGGTTTGGATAGCGGAGTGATTTGGTGTATGAGATCTAATATGATGGCTGACACTAGGAAAATGTTTTATCATTGTCATCATCATTTACGTTGGTTAAATTGGATATAATTACATTGAAATTAGTGTATTTATTGAAGCTCTTATATGTGTTAATGTAATTTCAAACTTCAATTACACTTTAACACTTTATATATTTCATTTCAAAATATACATACAATTTTTGATTATTTTTTTCATAATCAAAATAGCCATTGTTTCAAGGCAATTGGTTCTTTGGTTTGGATAGTAAAGTAAACATATTATTAATGTTCCTCATTAGTATTATACTTCTTTGACATGTGATTTGGTTTCTTCATTTCGTTGTTATTATGTTTATTTTTTGTTATGTGGATTATACATTTTATGTGGAATTAAAAAATGAATTAAAAAATGGATTAAACATTTCTTTTTACTCTGCCTTCTTTATTCCCCCAAGTTTGGGGCTTTTGTCAAATTCAATTTAAGTTATTTCTTCGCCCTCCATATTTGTTATAAGAGTTCGTTGTTTATTTTATCACAGGTGATACGACAATAACCAAGTTTGTATAATCACTATTGCTATTACTCAACTATTAGCGCCATTCAACAAACATTACATCTCCTTTAGATGTTTTGAAGTTCTTGAATTTAGCCTGTACTTCGTGCTTGATATTGGATGGATTCATCAGTGTTCTTCCTCTTGGACTAGGTGATCTAATTCGGTAAATTTTGTCCTAGTAAGTCATTTTGCCTTTTAATGTTTGACAATTGCATACTTATATGTTTTTTTTGTTTTTCTTTGTGTGTGTGTGTAAACCGTCATGTGAATGAATTGTTGTCTACAACACTATTTATTACACGTAACTACATGTCGATCATTGATTTTGTTGGTTGGTTACATGGTATTGCGTTAACTGTCTTTTTAAGATTTTGTGACATAGCCAAGGGCGATTAAATGCATTGCTATAGCCTGTTATCTTCATGAGGAGCTCGGTAATTATTAGTTTTAAAAATTAAAATTTCCATGTCTTGTTTTATAAGCTCCAATCAAATTGGCCAAGGTAATGCCTTGTTGTTGAACACATGGTTATTGCGTTCATTCCAACTATGACAAACCATTAACACTAGACACACATGCTGAAGATTTTGTCGATTTATTCGACGATTGCTGACTAGAAATATAATGCAATGATTGCATTGACAGGAATAGTCGATAAAAGTAGATGATTAATCAATATCCATAAATTCTTAGAGAACTCACATTCAAAAAAATGATCCCAGGTCTCAGTAGATTTTTTATACAGAACACATACTGTAGAGTTAATATTACCTATTGTCCAACTCTATCCAGAGTATTTAACTTGTTTATACCGGTTAACCACTGGGCATCAAGTTCAAATATTGTCTCATGTCGATCGTAAAGAAAACTGGCCTTTAGCTGACAGATGCCACCACCAAAAATCTGCAGCTTTATCCTTATGATTGGAGACATTTTCTATAGTTTTGCAAATACTGAATGACAAATTAAAATTCTAAAAACACCATTTGGAATTCCATTCAAAATTAATAAAAACACCAAGTGGACAAAAGGGTTTCACATGTTGCAATAACGAAGGTAGATTATAGAAGTCATAACTTATATCATGAAGAAGAAAATATACTCCATAAACTCGCCATAGAGTTAAATGATCATAAGGAACATGACATATGTCTGACTTTGTTAAACGACTTTATTTTTACAATTAATTCAGAGATACTTGAACTAATACTTCTCTGTCATAAATATATTGACCCTCAGCAATAAGTATTGCTTGAACTCTGCTTTTATGTTTTGTCCTGTTAATGGATTTTTGTGAAGTGGTGTTAGGCTTTTGTAAACATAAAGTCTTACTTTTGTAAACATCGAAATTCTGGATAAATATTCCTCACATGGATTTTGAAAGATGATGTCTACCAAATCATTAGTTCTTTGAATAATGCTGCCCTTGAAATACGTTCTGTCTAATTTTTAGCTCCTGTATTTTTATTTCATTCTTGATATGTTAGTATCAAAACGAAAACAGAAATGGTACGTCAACAGAATAGTTTATGCCACAATATGCAGATCAACAGAATTTGGTATTCAATAATAAGACTCATATTTTGATGAAAAATCAAATTGGAACTTCTTACGCAAAGTTGTTATATATTACAGGCCTTTTTAAATTACATTTGTTGCACCCAATTTTTTCAGTTATCAGTAAGTTAATGGTTTACAGACGCTACTTTATTTAAAGTAAGTAATTATATGTTTTTCCTACCACGATCAAGATTAGATGATGCATAGTTTTTAATAATTCCAACAATTATTATTTGAAATTTAATTGCTATATGCAGTGCCATTAAATATCATGTCGTCTTTCGATTATATTTCAGTCTTCATTTCAAAAAAATAACTTATTGATAAATTATCGCAACAATCCGAGGAGCAATGCACCGATATCCTATGCATTATAGACATGGATGCGTACACAATATTATTATCCTTTTTCTATTGTGCATATTTTGTTACATGATTTACATTGAGAAACTTCCATTTACGATAAATTACCAGATTATAATAATAGGATGTTTCTGCTTATTAAATTTTTGCCCTTTATACGATCCTAAAACACTGAGCTGCTAGGTTAATCGATTTTTTATTTCTAAATTTCAGATCAATGACACAAAAGTAATGCTTATTAAACTCCTTATTTGACAATTCTAGGAATGTTGACCCATTACATCTATTTGCATCGGTAGAACATGAAACAAACGAATTCTTGTAAGGAAAATGGAGTAGAGATGGAATCAAATAAGAAAAAAAATCAACTAATTAGTGGGACTATAAGAGTTGAGACTATAAATGTACTAGTGGAAAATCTAGCAATGAGAATTAACAAATGTGAGACTATAAGACTTGAGCTATGGAGAGGGAAATAATATGATTTAAATGGAATGATAAATAGTGGGTAGTTGTAATTTTGCTAGACCAGAGCTGATTCTGAAGGACTTATGGTTATTAGAAGTGCACAATACAATTTACAATGTACAATGTTAATTCTAGTTTTTATAATATACGTACTTTTATGTGAAAGTGTAAAACTAAAGAATCAATATAAAGAAGTAAATAGGAACAGGAATGTGATGGAGGACAAACTAAATATAGAAATACAGAATATCATACATCAAGTGGTTACTGGAGATAGGAAACAACGATGTGTATTATTTATTTCGGCTGTGTATATTTGTGTGTCTCTGGCTTACTGCTTTTGGGCCTCATTATTTCTCTTGGCCCATATAACTCTGTATAAATATGTTGCATACGGTTGCAACATTGTATTAAAATATCAATATCAATTCAAGCCCTCTTTTACACTTCATTACATTTAAGAGCAAAGAAATTAAACATGTAAATACATGAAGTGCATATTATATTCACATACATACATCATATGCTGAGTGAAGTTGCACACGCTTTGTATTTAAACGTCAGTTGTCTATAGATACGCAGGTCCCAGTTGGCTCCTGCTTTCTTGATACATCTACTGCAATTTTGGGAAATACACACCGTTAAAAGCAGCATAAACAAATAAATATGCATATGACATTTTGTGTGGTCCCAATTAGATGTTTATCACAATTATGGTACCAAAAAGAAAAGTTTAATTGGACACTGTGAGTTCTATAGAATTATATATCAGGACTATTACTGCTTTTTACTTTTTTGCAGTCCAGTTCCATCTTGGTTGTTCATATTTCTTGTTTTGATCCTTTTGTTGCCAAGTTTTCTGGAAGGGCGCACATTTTCTTGTTTTGTGCCTGAATACATTATATATTTCATAAGGCTTCGCTTTGTATTCATATGGAACATCTACCTTTGAAAAAATTAATAAGTTGTCAACATAAATTAAATTAGTGACAACTGAGCTGTGTTTATAAATAGGAGATATGTTCCCACTAACATACTCCAAATACATAGAAATCGACAGAAATTCCATAGCTAAAGCAAAAAAATAAGGAGATAAAAGAATCTCCTTGTCGTAGACCTATGCTGCTAGAAATAAAACCATGAAGGGTACCTTGGATCAATATAGAAAAAGTGGGAGTAGAAATTCTGTTGTAAATTAAAATAACCAATAATAGGGAAACCTGAGGATAATAAAATATGGCAAATGACCTCCTTGTTAACTTTATCATATGCAAATATGACATATGACAAAATTATTCAAATCTTTACAGACGTGTGATTGCTTCTCTCTGCCCATATGGTGTTTTTTTTGGACTGTTAGCTGCGATAAATCATGTTTACTGTTTGTTGCCACATTGAATTGAATGTTAGTTTATGGTGCATGCTCTACTTTCTATATTGCTCAATGGCTGACTTTTTTGATGAGTTGCGAGTTAATTACCGAATTGTTTGTTGGTTAGTCGGTGGTTGTACATATCAGCAATGCAAGTAGCAGGTCACAGTACCTATCAAATTAGCGTAGTCAAATAAATCCGAGTACATGATACGTGCAAAGAAAGGCATTTCAGAATTAAATGAACTGAAGTTGTACTGAAAAAGACGAAGTAACAAACTTGAATATGTTTCAACTGCAGTTCTTGTTCAGTTTTGATCCCGATTTACCAAAAAATTTGTGCAAAGATAGACTCATTGGATTAGATTGCTTAAACTTACAAGTTTTTATATGCAAATTAAGTGATTTTCATTCAATAATTGATACAGAAATAATGGAAATAGTACATGGACAAAATGAGGAGAATGAGGAGCAGGGCTCTTCTTCGCAGCCATCTAAGAAGAAACGAAGAGGTCCAACTACTGGAAAGAAGTATAAAACACATGAGCCAAAATTCCTTGAGTGGGCTGAAAACGGCAAACCCATCGGAAAGTGGGCTAATTGTTATAAGACATATATAGGCGATATAGCTAAAAACAAAATTGATATCACTATTAATAACTGGAATGGCGTTAGCGATGGGCTTAAACAGATTATCTGGGAAGATGTTAAGGTATTATTTATCTGCAAATGGATTGTCTTCATTGTAATTTCATATTTTAACAGTTTGACGTTTATTTTTTTATTTTTTATTATCTCAGATTGAGTTTCAGCTTGATAACAAATTCAAAGTCATTGTGTTAAGAACTGTTAGAGAAAGATGGAAGGATTTTAAAACAAGATTAGTTGGTGGTTGGATTACAAAAAAAAAAAAAGCTTCCAGTCGACCGTGGAGAGCCCTACGAATATTATGATGCTATCACACAAGCACAGTGGGAGACATTCAAAAAGAATCATGAAACCGAGAAATTTAAAGTATATTTCTTTTTTGTTGTCTATTTGCATAAATAATGAACAATGAACTAAAATATTTATTTATTCAAAATCAAAAATAGGAAATAAGCGAGAAGGCTAGGAAGTGTCAGACATTCAATGTGCATCCTCACTATTTAGGGCAAGCAGGATATGCTGGGAAGAAGGCTAATTGGATAGTTGAAGGCCACCATTCCTCAACCACATTACCAAGTGGAATTGTTTTGGATCGAAGCGTTGATTGGATTATGGCAAGATCAAAAAAAGGAATTGACGGAAATTATGAAATCCCTAATGAGAAAACCAAGTTAGTTGTAGAAAAAGCGGTATGTCTTGTTTTCAATTAAATGTATCACTTTATTAGTTATGAGTGCTTCTGTTTTTGAGCGTCTTTTATGTATATGAATGTGTTAGTCATGCGCATCTTCTATTTATAAAACTTGATTCTAAGCACCATTTTTATGACTTCAATTATTTTCCATTAAAGACTTTTGTATGGTTTGTTTTCTAGCATATGTGATTGTTTGAGTCATGAGCTATTCATTTTTTAGCCCTACTCATCATAGTGGTATTATGGAATAGTTTATCATATTAGTCGATTATTTTATTTACGCATATTGTACTTTGAATTAGTTTGATAAACCCTTGACAAGTTGATTGGTAGTCCCATTTTCATCTATTCACACCTCGAAGGATAATATATGTTGCATTTCATTTTCATTTTAAAAAAACATAGGAAATGAAGGGAAAAAAAACTAACACATAATTCGCACTAATATAGATGATCCGCCCTTTTTTGGACTACGAAATTATTCATCCATAAACTGTAAGCATCTTTTACAAGTTTGGGATCCTCATGATGGTTCTTTGTAGCCATTTGCAGTAATAGGAACGGTGTTTATAGCAACAACATCAACTATACGTTATTCTGGAAAATGGACATATTAAGCAATAAGCATCATACTGAAATAATTCTAATCTGTAAAGTAACCTGATAGATCACCTCATGTATTAATCCAACAATGGCAATCAGTGCAGGTATATCATAAAAAAAAACAATTCTTTAATTTGTAATTTCATTGATAGATATACACTTGCTATTTGTTTACAGAATGATTTGAGACAAAAAGCAATCGAAGGGGAATGGACTCCGAATAGACATGATGATGTCCTAAGTCGTGCACTTGGAAAAAAGGAAAATCCGGGCCGAGTTAGAGGAATTGGTGGGATGGTCGGTATCAAAGACGTATTTGGAGAGGGAGAGAAAACGAGAGGTCCAAGAGGTGTAATATCTGTAGATCAACTATATCTTATTAATCAAGATTTAGAGGCTAAAATGAGACAAGAAATAGAGGCTAAAGTGAGCCAAATGGTGGGTATGATGCATTCAATGGTTGAGCAGCAGGTTGCAAACATTTTGAACAAGGTTGGTATCCAGATGCCTATTGCAATGGGGTTCAACAACATATCACCGGATGGTCATCGCAGTAGCCATCAATCAATACACCCGGGCCCGACAAAAGTACAAGTTCCAAACGAAATTCAAGCGACGGATCCCTTTGCAGAGTTGCTGGTAAACAATTCAAAAGTTGATTTTAATTTACGTATATGATTTTATGCGTTTGACAAGTCTAAGTGAAAAATGATGGTTTTGTGCTTTCATTTTAGAAACCAACAAAATGTCGTTTAGCTGTGAATTTGGACTTCAATATTATTGTTGTGGGCAGTGGCATGGTACATCCTGCTTCAAAGCCTGGAGACCAATGTCACAATCAACAAATCTTGGATGATCATGTAAAGGTTGGGATTGATGCAGTGGAGTCTAGTCATGAAGGAACACCACTTCCAGTTCCAACTAAATATTTCAACACGATAGGTGAAGCCATTGGTAGTTTTGTTCAATGGCCTAAAAGTCTCGTGCTTCTAAGAGATGATACGGTAAATATGAAAATTTTGTTTAGTCAAGTTTAGTGAAATAACATTGTTTTATGTTATTGTTTTATATTTGAATTAATATGAGTTTCACATCGGAGCCTTCCAATTTATTACATAAATATTTTAGACGTCAAATAATTGAGATACCGATATTTTGCTAACATCAAGCACCTTAAACACTTTTGAACTAGGGATCTGTATCTCAACCAAACAAGAGCATGATCGGAAGTAATAATGACAAGGTCATTAATGCAATAACAAATGAGTCTGCAAAGCGCAATACACTAATGGATGAAGGAATCCTCAAAACTTTAACGAAAGAGTGCCAGTATTTTCATGACCTGGTAGTTCAAGGGCCATCAGATGATAACATCATTAATACAATTCAAGTGAATAAGAATTTATTTAAGTGCGAGGACTATGAAATCAAGATCAGAAACAATGACATTGTCCAATTTCTAAATATGGCGTGGTTGAATGCATCATGGTTACAAATTTACATCATGTAAGCATTTCCCTTCTAATATATGTATGTTAAAAAATTAGCAAAAAAAGTATACTAGAAAATTACAAATTTTAAGTACGGAATAAGACAAGTGCAAAGTTGGAATCAATATAAGGGTCTATGTCCGATAATATAAACTGAAATGTTCACATAATTTGTAGGTGGTTAAATCATAGGTTCAATGACCTTGAAGTGGGGGACATCGGGTTTATGTGTCCTCATAAGCTTTCCCAAGTACGGAAATCTCCAGATGCGACTAATTCATATATCCTCAAAACATGGCATGAGTCGCAATCAAAAAGACTACTCTTAGCCCCGCACTACGAAGAGTATACACTATAAATTTTTGTTAACTACTTTATAATTTTGCTACTAATTTTAACCTTCTACAAATTTTATATTATAGAAAACATTGTCTACTGCTTGTTTTCCATCTACAAAAGAGCGAGGTTTATGTTTTTGATTCCCGGGCCGAAAGAAAGCATAATCCGGAAATTAAGGCGCAAGTGAACGTGTAAGTTGTAGAATATCAATCTTAATTTTATAAAACAACTCGTTTTAATAAGACAATTTCTGATTTTGTGTTTATACAAATTGTTTTAACAATTTCTTGCATGTGCAGGGCGTTTAAACTTTATGTAGCATATGGCTGCAAGTCTCTAGGAGCCACTTTGAATTGGATAAATGTTACGGTGATTGAATTTCTACCATAAACAATTGTATTTTATTGGAGATATAAATTCATTTTGAACTGACAATTAAATTTTCTTTTAATATTGTTAGTGTCCTAAACAATCTACATCAACGAATTGTGTATATTATGTGATGAGGTATATGTATGAGATAATAAAAAATCACCGTCACAGCATCAACTTACAAAAGGTACCACTTTGGTTTTTCCTTTTTTGTTTTTCCTTCAATATTAATGTTAATTAATTATATGATTCAATTTTCAAAACAATCTATTAATTGCAGGACTTTGTACGAGGTCTTTCTTATAGCTAAGAAGAGATGGACGAAATTCGGGATCATATATCTACTTATATCGTGCAAAACTGGATTTAGTTGTCTTTTTATTTGGTGGTGGCATTGAACAAGGTAAGTTTTGCAAAACTGCTACTCATTGCTAATTGAATTGCTTGCTGCACTTGAATGATATCCTCTCAGTTTTATATATCTTATGTTGTCGTAAAATTAAATTTGTATGTTACTCACATGTTTCTTTGATCAGAATCAACTTTATGAAAAAAATATGAAGATCCATATAAAAAAATACAAATATTTGAAGATCAGTTTCTTTTTAATATTCATAGAATATTCTACAAAAATATCTGTTGTGTTCTCTGCAGATGTTTATAGCGTTTTAAGACAAGTACCCTTAAAAACAGGATTTTTAATACCTTGTTTTAGTGGATGCACAAAACAGTACAACAAATGTTAACGACACGCTTCCGAACTTCTGCAAAGATGAACCATATAAGTCGTACAGAGAGCCACATCCTTCATTCATTTAAATTGGTTCAACCTATGCAACCATCTCCTTTTCTGTAACATTCAAACCTTGGCGTCTACGCAACCCTTTTTTTTTTTTTTTACATAAATGACTTCTTTCAGTCTGTGCAGTAGATATAAAGATTTATACTCATATATAATATTATACATTAAATGGAAAAACTGTGTGGAAATATGATTTATGATTTCCATTGATGACATCCTAATTTTGCATAAGTGTTGCCATTAGTTGTGTTATAATCTCTATTTTACTTCTGCTTCATGTTTGCTACATATTTCTGCTACAGTCCTTTAGTTATCAGACCAATATGTCTTTCAATAACTTTTTCTATATTACGCATGCACGGGTTTTTCTAAGGATATGTTATTAGCACCGTCGTTAAGTTACATAGCTTCTAATCTTCTTATAGTTAATGAAATCTGAGGGGCAAAAGCTTTTCGTTTTTGTTATAACAATTTTTAAGTAGTTTATATATACATACATCCGTACAAATTGGGCTGGATTGGCCATTAAATTGGTTAAAAAAAATGTAAATAAGCTGAGGTTGATGACTTGTATGCATTTATAAATGAATTTATTAACCTTAAAAAAAACTGAAATTACTTTTCAATAGTTATCATCCGAAAATAAAGTTAAATGAATCATAATGTACATGATTTTCATAGAAATAGTATTATTATTTTTAAAAGAAGAAAGTTAGCTTGATTGATACGATCGATAATGACCGAGTGATTTTTCTTAATTAGAACATAAGAAATAGAGTATTCTTCTAGTTTATACATGTAAAAAGTTAAAATGTAGGATTAATGGTTACTAGAGAGTAATTGGATAGCCATTTTTATATCCATGTATGTGTGTGTATCACATACAATATCAGCTAGGATCTCAAGTTGAGATCTCGATCCAGATCACGATTGATATTATGATATAACGGACAAGATCGGTATCAAATGAGGTATTAAATGAATAAGATCTGATGTTTCATTTAGCGCTCAACTGTGAATACGAGATGTCAAGTGACATGGATGAGATTTAAAACTGTGAGCATATGCACATACTGCTCATATTAATAATCATTTTTATGACAACCGGTATTAAACCCTAAAATAAGTAAACAAAGTGCTATTGCTTGATAAACCAATTACCATTCGAGAAGAATGAGCAATTTATTGTGAAGTAAAAGAGCAAGATATGAGCAATTCATTGTTCTTTAGAGGATCTTAACTTTGTCAAAATAAGTTCGTGTGTATTTTATTCAAAACCAGTAGCTAATAGAGAAAATTACCGGTTTTCAGCGAATAATGTCGTAAATTCAGAAATGCGTATGAAATTGACTACAAAGTGATAGCATAATAATCGATTAAATATGGTTCCACCTAACAGAACTGAGAATGAAAAAATAAAAAAGGATGAAATTATGATAGTCTTCAGATGCCAATTTTCAAAATTCATTTTTCATCATCAATGTTTATCACTTGTCATTCATTATATATTGCTCAAGGTTAGTCCAGGTGAAAATGCACCTTGCACTTTTTGGTGTTCCTTAAGCATCGTTTTCCGTATTTTTCTGAACAATTTTGAGCTTTACAGAACTGCATATACATGCAATTTTGAGAATAAAACATTAATACACAAATCAAATTAAGTCGCAAAGATGTTAAGTTTCTTTTGTTTGAACCCTGTATTGAGAAAGAAATGAGTTAAGCCCAAATTTTGTCTCATACTGTACAACTCATTCAGCCACACTTTATTCATCTATTGTTTTTTTTGGATATTATTTTACATCGTGTTTATGCAAATTTGGGGCGAAAATTTGACATGTTTTCTCTTCTTGTGTGTCATTTTACCTTTGATCTTTGTAGGCTGTCTGTACCTTTATGTACTAATCCTGAAAGTTATTCCACTGTTTATATAGATCAAGCACTTGAGCATTTAAGTATCACATCTGGTAAAAATTATAGAATTTACCCTTGCTGTTTGTTTCAATCAATCCATTTTGTGTACACATTTGTTGTGGATTCTGCTAAAAGTTTGATTTTACGATCAAATTATAAGATCATACCCATCAAATATTAACTTATTTCTTAATATTTTAGATGTGAAAATCTTGAAGGGGAAGTATGTGTTTGTACGTGTGTGTGTGTGTTCATATATGATGTAAAATTGAGAATGGTTGCACTGTCTGATCACTTGTTACTTGCAGGCTCATGGGACGTAGGTGCACATTCTATAAGATTTTAAGCTTGAGGAATGCATAAATCAGTGCTGAATGAAGAAGTTCAAAGCTGCACATTCACAGTTTGTTGTCACTGGTTCTTTATGTTGTGATGCTTGGAGCATTGAAGAAATTGTAGTTGCATTATGTAAGTTAGTTGATGCAAATTTTATTGTTGTGATGCTGGAGCTTGTAATAACTTTATAGTCGACCTTTAAACATTCTATGTAAATTGTAGTTTTTTATGCAGTGCATTTCCTCATCTATGCTTTGTCACTGTGCTGTGTCTCATCTATAGCAGTTTTCTGTTTTCAGCGCACTTTTTGGTTAAATGGGCCGGGTCGGGTTATAAAGGGGTCATTTAAAAAAAAACAAATTTGCATCCGCTGTCGTACTAAGGCAGACGCAAATACTGAAGAGTAAAACCACTGCGTCCAACAACTTGCATCTGCTGTTATGCTGGGGCAGACGTGAATACATTGTTATTTGTGTCCACTACAACAGCAAGGCAGACGCAAATACGTATGTATTTGCGTCCAGTATACTCGATATTAGATGCAAATATGTCACATTTGCGTCTTTCCAACAAAAGATGCAAAAAAGTAATACCATTTGCATCCATTACATTTGCATCCACATTGAAGCAGATGCAAATACTACAAAATATTGGATGCAAGTACCCTGTTTTGTACTAGTGTCATGTGTTGAATGGTATTCGTGTTTTAAATATAAAAATCACATTTTTATCTATATATAGAAACTATAGAAAACCTTCATGTGTTGAATCGATATTCATTCGTTGAATTGAAATTCATGTGTTGAATGGTATTCATATTTTGAAAGAAATTGTTTTATAGTAAAAATCCCATTTTTAACATCAATATGAAATGTATAAAATAACCCTGTTTTGAAATAAATTGTTTTACAATAAAAATCCTATTTTTATCACCTATATAAACTATATAAAATAATAGTGTTTTGAAATGAATTGTTTTACAATAAAAATCACATTTTTATTATATACATGAATTGTTGAGATGTGAAGCGTTAAAAATAGCCACTCGTTCAAATAAATATGTATGAGTGGAAATATTTCTTAATTAGCTAAGGATATGATTTTTGCCTATGCATGCAACATTAGAATGAATGATGCTTTTAAACCAAATGGAATCAAACATGAAGTTGAATAGAAAATGATATGTGATAAGAACTGTATATATGTACATGCATATTTATTGAACAGGTTATAGCAAAGGGGCTAGAGAAGAGGAATAAAATTTTGTGCCCGACAAATAGGTACACATTTACTGTTTTGTTTGGGTGATGATTTTATGAGCCTGTTGGCTAGCCGTTTGGCTTTTTCTTTTTCTTTTTGACATGAGACACCCGTGTGGCTATTTGGGAATTTTCCCAGCCCCTCCCGTACAAAGGAGGTTATGGCAAAATTTTCCAAAATTTAAAGGCGTTAGTGAAATATTTGAAGTGAAAACGATATTGAAATTGTTGAATGAACTATATTTATATAAATATATAAATATAAATAAAATTAAAACGAAACGTGGCTGTGCAGTTCGTGTTTTGAAACTGTGATTTCAAACAATTAGTACGGGAGATCCGACCATCGGATTTTCCTGAAATCGCAACCGTTGGGTTCGCTTTGGAAAAATCTTTCCAACGGCACCAACTTTGTAAAAATCCAACGGTTGGATTGTCTGGAATGTTTAATTCAAATCTGAAGAAAAACAGCGCCAGAAACGATTATATATATATATATATAATTATATTTAATCGAATAACGATGCTGTAGTTCGTATTTTGAAATCGAAACTTCAAACGATTGTACCGGGAGATCCGACCGTCGGATTTTCCCGAAACTGGAACCGTTGGATTCGTTTTAAAAAGACCTTTCTAATGATGTAAATTTTGTGAAGATCCAACAGTTAGATTTTCAGATATGTGTAAATCAAATCTGAAAAAAAACAGCGCCACGGTCGCGTTATGGCCCGAAGCGTCGCTTTGAATAAATTGGCTATTTTAAAATAAATAAAAATAGCGATAAATCATTATAAAATACCATAAACGATATGGAATGGAAATAAACTGAATTTGCTCGATTTATGTGATATTTGATGGTTGAATGTGTTTGGTGTGAAAATTACCTTAAAGAACAAAATGGGTGTTGTCGAATAATTTGACCATTGAAGTAAACTGATTTGAAATTCTAAATATACGTGAATTATTTGAAAAGGCCGAGTTAATCCTCATTTCAAATAATTGACCGACGATTGAAAGTCAAAGATGAAGACGGTGGTCGAAGACCGGAGATCTTCACCTCGTTTGGATGGTAACCGAGGTCCTGATTAGGAGACATCCCGAAATATGGATAATGAGTGGTGACCGTCCAGACGTACTGTAACACCCCACTCCCGCTATGGTCACTCTCTAAGGGAATGCCATAGCATCGGTGGAGTATTTTAGTGAATATAGAACAGAAAAATTACAACAAGACAGATATAAATAGTACTTGAAATTTAAAACATCATCTCATAACAGCGGAAGTAAACATGTCTGGTTACATCATAAAACCAAAATAAAAGTCAAGTACAATATCCATCAAAATAAAGAAGTACATAATCCCACTCTCTCATACAATAGCCAGGACAAAAGAAAGATAACTGGGTAACTGGAGCTTTACATCTATCCAAGCTCCTAAAGACTGGTACAGCAATCCGATCAAGCTCCACTACTGCTAGGATCCACCGTAGGACCTGAGGGTTGGGAAAAAGATAAAAACAACGGGGTCAGACATAAGTCTGAGCGAGTCCTATAACTTTAACAATACAATCATTAAAGTAACCAGAGAAGACATAAACTTGACCTACGGTAATGTCTGGGGATGAATGGCTACACTAAGTAGCTTGGTAGACTTAGGATAAACTAAGATAACTGTAAGGACGCATCTACCCACCCAAGGATAATTACTAACTGCACCACACCAGTCATTCCTACTTAAAAGTTGATCCCTCCCAAGGACTTAGAAAAAAAGATATAACTAGTAGTTTCATGTACCCCTAGCTGACCACATAGGTGCCGTCTGCCCCTATCTCCACTAGGTGTACCCCACTACTCCCCAATGATCGGCTCCCTACCGTAGATACCCGTGCTGGTCCCACAGTGGGGTGTATCACTCCCCTAAAGTGGCAACCCAATACTATCAACGGTGCACGGCTTATACCTACACGATGCAACAACGGCTTATCTACCAGCCCGGGCCCACACACGCATATGAAACCCGTTGGACTTGCGTTGCCACCGCTAACCCGTTTTGGCCTCTTATAATCAAGCCCAATATGCGTGTCCCGTCACTCGACTAGAGTCGAGCCCACAAAGATACGTTCGGGATATTGGTTGAAATGGGCCCCCACAAGCTACCCACCTAAGCTTGTCTCTTTATCTAGTGCATCCCACTTAACCCTTTAATCATGTTTAATTACATGTTTCCACTTGGTTAAGTATTCTAATCGTATTTTCTATTACCACCCAAGGCAACCCACTAGATTTCCATATGCCACCCAAGGCACCCACTTAACCCCTCATGTCCCTCTACATGCTAATATGATTAAGTGTTTCTTAATTAATTAATTAAGATCATGACCTCATAAAGACCTCCCACATTAGACCGTCTTTTATGACTGCTGGATATGCCGGTTGGTTCCGGGCAGACTTCTGTCATCAAAAGGGTCTAACCTCGTGTCTTTACTTTAATCACGTATTTAATTTATGACTAAGACCTCTCACATTGGGCCAATCATTTGTAGCCGCTGGATGGCCGGTCGGTTCCGGGCAGACTTCCGCTACAAAAGGGTCCAACCTCGTGTCTTAGTTGATTAATTACACCTAATTAATCACCCCCACAATTAATTATCCCTAATTAATTACACATTTTTCATAACATGGGTAGACCTAACTCAATAGGTAAATTCCCATGGGGTAGACCTAACTCAATAGGTAAATTCCCACTTATGTTAATTTATTTTTTTATGGTATGCTTAATCATACCCAATCATACTTTTATTAACATATTTATTACCCCATCGTTCAATCATACCCAATCATACTTTTATTAACATATTTATTACCCCATCATTCCCCACATAAATCGTTCTCATTTCACGACATAATAAAGGGAAAGATCCATCACAAATATCATGGGTTTAGCATATAACTTTGTCATGGGTTAAGAGGGTTTCAACTTACATTTATGAACATATATTAACCCAACTATATTTAACCCAAACTTGCATATTATCATACACATATCTTGCATAACATGTTGAACTTGCATATAAGCATTCTCATAACTTGCATAACATGCATTTAAGCATACAGATAACTTGCATAAGCATTCACATACTTGCATAAGCATCCACATACTTGCATAAGCATGCATAACTTACATATCATGTTAAACTTGCATTTAAGCATACACATAACTTGTATAAGCATTCACATACTTGCATAAGCATCCACATACTTGCATAAGCATGCATAACTTGCATATCATGTTAAACTTGCATTTAAGCATATACATAACTTGCATAAGCATTCACATACTTGCATAAGCATCCACATACTTGCATAAGCATGCATAACTTGCATATCATGTTAAACTTGCATTTAAGCATATACATAACTTGCATATGAACTTGCATAACTTACTTTGTTAAACATGCATAAATCCACTTATTAAATATGCATAAACCCACTTATTAAATATGCATAAACCCACTTGTTAAACATGCATAAACCAACTTATTAAACATGCATATCATTACAAATGATTCAAACTCACTAATCCGCATTCAAGACCATAAGTCTCATTACACCCAATCTACTTACTTTAGCAATTGATGTTAAAGTGATAGAAACTCACCAAACCCAAGATTAGCAAACTTATGAAGTGGAATTAGTTGCTAAATATGAAGATGGTGATGATTAGAGATTGATTAGAGAGTGATTAGCTTGCAACTTCCTTCATAAACTAGTGGAGGCTCCTTCTAGGATTTAATTTGGCGGCATGAGGCCATCATTTCTATTTTTAGTATGGATTAGGGTAGGTTTAGGGTGTATTTATAGATTAGGTGAGTGTTTTAGGCCCTTAGATTAACCCTAGATTAGATTAGGTCCATTAGATTTAGGAAATCTCTAGAACCCAGCCCTCCAAGCCAGCCTAAAACCCAACCTGGTGCACCCAGGTTCTCTGGACACCGCGCCCATGTCGACAGGCAAGTCGACCCCCCTGTCGACAGGCCTGTCGACAGCCCTGTCGACATGGTTAGGGCGGGAATTTTCCCGCCTGGCCCTGCTGGTTCTATTCCAAAATCTGAATTTGAATTTTTAAATCTGTTTTTAGCTTTAATTTTCCTGCAAACTTCTTTGGGCCATAACCGGGCCATATGGACTCCGATTCTCGAAAACTCGGACTCTATTTCGCGTATTTTTCCGAGATGAACGCAATGACGCAGCCCGTTACCCCCAATTCCCACATCTGGGATTATTTATCCTGTAATTAGTGAATTTTAGTATTAACTAAAATTCGGGGTGTTACATTCTCCCCTCCTTAAAGGATTTCGTCCCCGAAATCTCTAAGCTAAGGAGAATGCATATCCTACCATCCAAACAACCATCTACTCAAACCATCAACCACGGGCATCCATTGTCCTTAAACAGTTTCTAATGATGTATGAGCATATGCAAAAAGTGTGTGTATATGTTCCCTATCTAATGTATGAACATATGCAAACCATGATAGTGCCATGCATCCATTATGTATGCGAGAGAACCCTATCGACACATACAATATCTATATGAGTGCACAAATATTCACCAAAATGCATCATCCATATGATAACACAATCATTATACATCCATCAAAATAGCTTCCTACACACAATTTTTATGCAATATGCGATATGAAGTGACTGAGCCGATCTAGTGCCTAGAGTGTGTGTATATGCATCCACGAGCAACCACTAGCAAACACTTGCATCCACTTGCATCCATCAACCATAACATGTCTCAAATACATGTTTCAACCATAGGTTTACCCTATCTAAAGGTCAAACAGTACTAACGAGAGGACATACTAAAGATAGGATAAGTACTAGACAACGATAGAGGAGATAGTAAAGACATACCCTCAAAAAGAAATGGATACAAAGAACGCATCTTCGCTTTCGTCTCCCAAGTTGCATTGCTCTCATCTTCTCCCCATTGCACTTTGACTAGTTGAACCTCTCGATTTCTCAACTTCCTAGTCTCTGACCCAAGGATGCAGGTAGGAGCTCGTCGAATAGTCGCATCACGCTCTACTTCCACTTCTTTAAGTAAGCTCGGCTCTACCACCTCTGCGGTCTCATGTAAGCACTTCCTCAAATGTGATACATGGAATACATCATGTACACCACTAAGTCTATCGGGCAACTCCACTCTATATGCCATCCGTCCAATTCTTTCCTTAATGGGAAATGGCCCTACGAACCTTGGTGCTAACTTCCCAACAGATCCAAAGCGAACCACATTTCGCAATGGAGACACTTTGACAAAGACCATGTCCCCAACTTCAAACTCAAGATCCGTCCTCCTCTTGTCCGCATAAGATTTTTGCCTATCCTGCGCTGCTTTCATCCTTCTTCGAATCAAGTCAGTCTTCTCAGAAGTCTCCCTAATCATATCAGGCCCAAGCAAGATCTTATCCGTAGATTCCCACCAACACGTAGGTGATCGACAAGGCCTTCCATAGAGAGCTTCGAAAGGAGCCATACCAATACTGGACTGAAAGCTGTTATTATATGCGAACTCTACCAATGGAAGATGCTCTTCCCATGTGCCTCCAAAATCTAAGATACAAAGCCTCAAAAGGTCTTCTAGAACACGATTCACCCTCTCAGTCTGGCCTCCGTCTGAGGATGATATGCGGTGCTCAGACACAATTGAGTCCCCACTGCTTCTTGCAAACTTCTCCAGAACTCACTAGTGAAGATAGGATCTCGATCACTCACTATGCTAGAGGGTACCCCATGCAATCGAACTATCTCTCGAAGATATACAGAAGCTAGCCATGGAGCGGTCCTCTTGCTCTTCACAGGTATGAAATGGGCGCTCTTAGTAAGCCTGTCTACCACCACCCAAATTCCCGTATTACCCTTTCTTGATCTGGGTAACCCGTCAATAAAATCCATCGAGACGCTATCCCACTTCCATTGCGGAACTTCCAATGGGTGAAGCAACCCACCTGGTTTCTTTTGCTCCGCCTTCACTTGTTGGCACACCAAGCATCGAGCGACATACTCGGCCACATCTTTCTTCATACCGGCCCAGAAGAAAACCCTCTTCATATCTTGGTACATCTTGTCCCTACCGGGATGAATAGTCATCCTAGAACGGTGTGCATCATCAAGAATAACCTTCCTCAAACCCTCGTCTTGCGGTACACACAGTCTACCGTCCCTTCGCAAGCACCCCCTATCGTCTAGGGTGTACCTACTCAAATGGCTGGACGACTCCCCCCTTATGAGCTTCTCCACCAACTCAACCAACCGTGGGTCGTCCCTCTGTGCTTCTCCAATCCGTCCCAAAAGAGTAGGTCTAACCTCCAAGGAAGCTAGCAAATCGGGTACATAATCAATGGAAGGTCTGAAATCAAACATCGAGATAAATTCCAAGCTTCGTTGTTCCACGAACAATGGACTCAAGGACAACCTCTTTCTGCTCAAGGCGTCCGCCACCACGTTACCCTTGCCAGGGGTATACGCTATCTCGAAATCATAGGATGCTAAGAATTCCATCCACCTTTGCTGTCTCAGATTCAAATCCTTCTGATAAAACAAGTACTTCAATGATTTGTGGTCAGTGAGCAATTCGAATCTCTCACCAAGAAGATAATGGCGCCAAATCTTAAGTGCAAAAACAATAGCGGCCAACTCTAAATCATGGGTAGGGTAATTTTTCTCATGTGCCCTCAACTGCCTTCCACCATAGGCTATCACCCTTCCCTCTTGCATTAAGACTGCGCCTAGTCCTGTCCCACAAGCATCGGTATAGACAACAAATGGCTTGCTCCCATCTGGCAACACTAAAACTGGAGTAGTGGTTAAAGCTCTCTTTAACCGTCGGAACGCATCATCACAATCTACGTCCCATGCGAAAACAAGATTCTTCTTTGTTAAGCGGGTTAATGGGGCTGATATCTTCGCGAAGTCTTTGATAAACTTCCTATAGTAACCCGCCAACCCCAAGAAACTTCTTACTTCGGTAGCATTCTTCGGAACCTTCCAATCCTGAATTGATACTACCTTCGCGGGATCCACAGCTATCCCTTCCTTGGAGACCACGTGCCCCAAGAACCGCACCTCCTTCCTCCAGAAGTGACATTTAGAGAATTTAGCCTTAAGGCTGTGTGCTCGAAGAGTCTTCAATACCTCCCCAAGATGTAGGGCATGCTCTTCTTCACTCTTAGAAAATACTAAGATATCATCCACAAAGACCACCACGAATTTATTAAGGAACTCCCTGAACACCCTACTCATCAAATCAACAAAGTATGCAGGGGCGTTCGTCAACCCAAATGGCATCACCAGCCACTCATAGAAACCATCCGGAGTTCTAAAGGCAGTCTTGTCTATGCTATCCTCAGCCACCCTCAACTGATGAAACCCTGTGGCTAAGTCCAACTGAGAAAATACTGAAGCGCCAACCAACTGATCGAAAAGATCATCAATCCTCGGCAATGGGTGTCTATTTTTCTTTGTGAGCTTGTTGAGTTCTCTATAGTCTACACAAAGTCTGAGGGACCCATCCGCCTTTGTAGCAAATACTACTGGAGCACCCCATTCCGATATACTTCGTCTTATGAACCCCTTCTCAAGCAACTCCCCTACTTGCTTATGGAGTTCCCTCTTCTCACGAGGAGCCATGTGGCGCACTGGTAAAGATACAGGTTTAGCATTATCCACCAGATATATTCGGAAGTCAATCTCCCGCTTCGGAGGTAAGCCCTTCACCTCCTCAAACACATCCGGATATTCCCGGACCACTTTAACAGATTGTAAACTCTCGACCGAAGCGTCAAGCGATTCAAGATAACTTAGCATAACAGAGTCCATGGGATTATAAGAAATCTCGAGAGTGTTACCCAAGCGGGTCATGAGCCTAACAACTCTCCTTTCGCAATCCAGAACAGCACCATTACTGGATAACCAGTCCATGCCCAAAATCAACCCATAGCCCGTGAAGCCCAACACAAAAGCATCACATCTAAACTCAATGCTAAGTATAGAAATCTTCAAACCCAAACATATCATGGACAAATAAGTGGAGCCCCCAATTGGGTTTGAAACAACCAAGGGATCATCTACCAGACTAGTGTCTAAGTGCAGTGACTCAACTAATGATGATGAGATAAACGAATGCGATGCGCCTGAATCAAACAATGTACGGACAGGATGATCAAATAGAAAAACCAGACTTTCAATGGAAATAGTTCTACCTCTCTCCTGAATCGGTGGAACCGCGAGAGCCTGTACTTGCCCCCTAGCCTGACCTGGTGCCATAAGAGCTTGCACCTGTCCTCCTGAGGTAGACCCCGTCCTTTGCCCTTTCTTAGGGCAATCCTTCACTAAATGCCCTGCTTCGCCACAGTGGAAGCAGCCAGTCTTCTTCTTCTTGCGACAATCCTTGCTTAGGTGGCCAGGTGTCCCACAATTGAAACACTTCTTCTTCTTGCCCTTGCCACCGTTGCCTTTCCCACCTTTATTTTGCTGTTGTTGCTGAGGTCTCTTTTGATCTCCCTTCTTCTCGGGTGCCTTATTAGCATTGGGACCCTTCTCTTCTTCATGCATGAGTGCCATGTCAACTAGCTTCTCAAAGGTGGCCCCCATAGGGATATGAGTCATAGCCAACCCATGCATCGGTTCATTCAAGCCTTTCACGAACCTCAAAGCCTTCTTCTCCGGTGTATTCACCATGTCTAGGCCAAACCTTGCCAATTGATTAAACTTGTTGACATATTCCTTCACCGAGAGATTTCCTTGCTTTAGAGTCAAGAATCTTTCCATATACAAGTTTTCCTCCGCCCTTGAGAGAAACTTTGCCACAAATCTTTGTCTAAAATCCGCCCAAGAGTCAACGGGGCGTTCTCCATTAGTGACCTCCCACCAGAATGAGGCCTCTCCCTTCATTGACCAAGCAGCTAACTTGACTTTCTTTCCTTCTTCCATCTCAAAAATATCAATCAATTCTTCCACCTCTTTAAGCCAGTCTCTAGCCTCCACAAAAGTTTCAGATCCTTGAAAAGGTTTCCCTCCCATAGCTTTAAATTCCTTGCAAGTCTTAGCAAAAGTATCCGTGCGAGGAGGAGGGGGAGGAGGAAGATCGGGTGCTACGGTTGGTGGAGGAATATTTGCTGGACCCGCAGTGGTGGCCCTAGCCTCCATCAATCTCCTATACCATACTGGTACTGTCACACCCTCCGGAAAGTTAAGATCCTCAGCCATGCTGAAACGAAAAAGGAAAGATTCAAAATGGAGAATTCGAAGGATATAGATATGGCTATTGGGGATTATGCTTTTCTTTCAAAAACTTTTCTCTTTAAAGACATGTTTTTGAAAATATCTCTTCCAAAAATGTTTTTATAAAAATAGTTTTCTAAAAATTTTATCTGTTCCGGTAACCTTTGCTCTGATACCACGTGTAACACCCCACTCCCGCTATGGTCACTCTCTAAGGGAATGCCATAGCATCGGTGGAGTATTTTAGTGAATATAGAACAGAAAAATTACAACAAGACAGATATAAATAGTACTTGAAATTTAAAACATCATCTCATAACAGCGGAAGTAAACATGTCTGGTTACATCATAAAACCAAAATAAAAGTCAAGTACAATATCCATCAAAATAAAGAAGTACATAATCCCACTCTCTCATACAATAGCCAGGACAAAAGAAAGATAACTGGGTAACTGGAGCTTTACATCTATCCAAGCTCCTAAAGACTGGTACAGCAATCCGATCAAGCTCCACTACTGCTAGGATCCACCGTAGGACCTGAGGGTTGGGAAAAAGATAAAAACAACGGGGTCAGACATAAGTCTGAGCGAGTCCTATAACTTTAACAATACAATCATTAAAGTAACCAGAGAAGACATAAACTTGACCTACGGTAATGTCTGAGGATGAATGGCTACACTAAGTAGCTTGGTAGACTTAGGATAAACTAAGATAACTGTAAGGACGCATCTACCCACCCAAGGATAATTACTAACTACACCACACCAGTCATTCCTACTTAAAAGTTGATCCCTCCCAAGGACTTAGAAAAAAAGATATAACTAGTAGTTTCATGTACCCCTAGCTGACCACATAGGTGCCGTCTGCCCCTATCTCCACTAGGTGTACCCCACTACTCCCCAATGATCGGCTCCCTACCGTAGATACCCGTGCTGGTCCCACAGTGGGGTGTATCACTCCCCTAAAGTGGCAACCCAATACTATCAACGGTGCACGGCTTATACCTACACGATGCAACAACGGCTTATCTACCAGCCCGGGCCCACACACGCATATGAAACCCGTTGGACTTGCGTTGCCACCGCTAACCCGTTTTGGCCTCTTATAATCAAGCCCAATATGCGTGTCCCGTCACTCGACTAGAGTCGAGCCCACAAAGATACGTTCGGGATATTGGTTGAAATGGGCCCCCACAAGCTACCCACCTAAGCTTGTCTCTTTATCTAGTGCATCCCACTTAACCCTTTAATCATGTTTAATTACATGTTTCCACTTGGTTAAGTATTCTAATCGTATTTTCTATTGCCACCCAAGGCAACCCACTAGATTTCCACATGCCACCCAAGGCACCCACTTAACCCCTCATGTCCCTCTACATGCTAATATGGTTAAGTGTTTCTTAATTAATTAATTAAGATCATGACCTCATAAAGACCTCCCACATTAGACCATCTTTTATGACTGCTGGATATGCCGGTTGGTTCCGGGCAGACTTCTGTCATCAAAAGGGTCTAACCTCGTGTCTTTACTTTAATCACGTATTTAATTTATGACTAAGACCTCTCACATTGGGCCAATCATTTGTAGCCGCTGGATGGCCGGTCGGTTCCGGGCAGACTTCCGCTACAAAAGGGTCCAACCTCGTGTCTTAGTTGATTAATTACACCTAATTAATCACCCCCACAATTAATTATCCCTAATTAATTACACATTTTTCATAACATGGGTAGACCTAACTCAATAGGTAAATTCCCATGGGGTAGACCTAACTCAATAGGTAAATTCCCACTTATGTTAATTTATTTTTTTATGGTATGCTTAATCATACCCAATCATACTTTTATTAACATATTTATTACCCCATCGTTCAATCATACCCAATCATACTTTTATTAACATATTTATTACCCCATCGTTCCCCACGTAAATCGTTCTCATTTCACGACATAATAAAGGGAAAGATCCATCACAAATATCATGGGTTTAGCATATAACTTTGTCATGGGTTAAGAGGGTGTCAACTTGCATTTATGAACATATATTAACCCAACTACATTTAACCCAAACTTGCATATTATCATACACATATCTTGCATAACATGTTGAACTTGCATATAAGCATTCTCATAACTTGCATAACATGCATTTAAGCATACACATAACTTGCATAAGCATTCACATACTTGCATAAGCATCCACATACTTGCATAAGCATGCATAACTTGCATATCATGTTAAACTTGCATTTAAGCATACACATAACTTGTATAAGCATTCACATACTTGCATAAGCATCCACATACTTGCATAAGCATGCATAACTTGCATATCATGTTAAACTTGCATTTAAGCATATACATAACTTGCATAAGCATTCACATACTTGCATAAGCATCCACATACTTGCATAAGCATGCATAACTTGCATATCATGTTAAACTTGCATTTAAGCATATACATAACTTGCATATGAACTTGCATAACTTACTTTGTTAAACATGCATAAATCCACTTATTAAATATGCATAAACCCACTTATTAAATATGCATAAACCCACTTGTTAAACATGCATAAACCAACTTATTAAACATGCATATCATTACAAATGATTCAAACTCACTAATCCGCATTCAAGACCATAAGTCTCATTACACCCAATCTACTTACTTTAGCAATTGATGTTAAAGTGATAGAAACTCACCAAACCCAAGATTAGCAAACTTATGAAGTGGAATTAGTTGCTAAATATGAAGATGGTGATGATTAGAGATTGATTAGAGAGTGATTAGCTTGCAACTTCCTTCATAAACTAGTGGAGGCTCCTTCTAGGATTTAATTTGGCGGCATGAGGCCATCATTTCTATTTTTAGTATGGATTAGGGTAGGTTTAGGGTGTATTTATAGATTAGGTGAGTGTTTTAGGCCCTTAGATTAACCCTAGATTAGATTAGGTCCGTTAGATTTAGGAAATCTCTAGAACCCAGCCCTCCAAGCCAGCCTAAAACCCAACCTGGTGCACCCAGGTTCTCTGGACGCCGCGCCCATGTCGACAGGCAAGTCGACCCCCCTGTCGACAGCCCTGTCGACATGGTTAGGGCGGGAATTTTCCCGCCTGGCCCCGCTGGTTCTATTCCAAAATTTGAATTTGAATTTTTAAATCTGTTTTTAGCTTTAATTTTCCTGCAAACTTCTTTGCGCCATAACCGGGCCATACGGACTCCGATTCTCGAAAACTCGGACTCTATTTCGCGTATTTTTCCGAGACGAATGCAATGACGCAGCCCGTTACCCCCAATTCCCACATCTGGGATTATTTATCCTGTAATTAGTGAATTTTAGTATTAACTAAAATTCGGGGTGTTACACGTACGTGGTGATTGAAGGGTTTGCGAGGTATTTAGTGCCTCCGGTTTCGTTCAGACCCAGAACGGACTTGTAAATGGACTGTGTGTCTAACATTGGATTTTATTCTGTGTTGATTGATCTCTATTAAATATACATCTGTTTGGCGGCGGAGAATTTATTCTTTTACTTAACGCCCTTCTCTGAAACGCACGAGCTCAGAGGTTGTATATCGATGGACATCAGTCGCATGGCATGAATTGCATGTGTGGCATGCTAAGATGCAGTAATCAGGGCTTCTGTTGAAAAGCAAAGTCTTGTGGTGATGATCAAAGCACCGCCTGTGTGGCGTAGCTTTGTGTATAACATGAATTCGCGAGCCTCACACCCCGGTATGAACCAGAAACGGGAGAAGGACCTCAGGGAGGGCATGCGTTTCTTTCTAGCTAGGGTGGTGTCAGTGACCTACCAGCCCTGACATTTATATACTTTTCACCTGTGTGGTTGTTGCTGTTGCGAGGCACCTCGGTTTGATCGGACGATCCGGGTCCGATGGAGTCATTCGTTGGCTCGTTTACGCCCCAAAGGGCGGGGAAACGTATTGTTCAGGCATTTTAATCCACATCGGTGGACCGGCCCTGACGATCCAAGGGCCCACCTGAGTCTGGGTCCTGTGGCTCGGGCTAGAGAGTCACGAATTCGGTAAGGACTATCTTTTGCCTTGGTTCATGACGGAAATCCAATTTCCAAATACGTGACTGTGCGGTTTTGATTATATACCTATATATATGGCGACATAGTGGTATGGGGCATTAATGCCGTCTATGATTGATAGTTATGATTTGAAATTGTTTTCAAAACATATAAACACTAGCAATAGTATCAAATGCCTTTGTTTTATTCGTATCAAGCATATTTTGGCCGTTATAAGGTAAAAACTCTATCCTCCGGTTTGCGTTGCATTGTGTGATGGGAACTGAGTCTTGTAACGACTTCATTTTTATAAAATACATTACGTTGTTTTAAAAGAATGATTTGTTTTAAAGCACTGGCAATCCAATGGAGTAAACCCGTTCCACGAAAGTGACGTGGTCCTGTGATTAGCCATATGATGAATGTGTTGAGTAGATTTCTCATACCAGTCCCATGACTGACTCGTAGTTTGTTTCACTTTCAAACTCGGGTGCCCCTTTTTCTACACGGGCAGCCTTGTATTCAGGTTTAGCTGGCTTTCTCTGGATAGCTGGAGCTGAAGATGGATTCTATCATTTATCTCTTTTTATGCTGTTCAGCTCCTATTGTACATATTTTGTTTGTTTTCCGCTGTAGACATTTATGTATAGCTGAACTGTAATTGTACTAAGTAAGATCCTGTATACTGTGTAACTCTGATGATTGCTTTTATCCAGTATATTCTATTGTTCATTATCTGGTGTATTTATTTAATTTTGTTCTGCTATTATTCTGTTTCTGTGTTATGTTCCAAAGATAACCCTTGTCTCCGTCTGTACGGGATTTGGGGTCGTCACAACAACTCTGGTGAATCCCTCCTCATCCACTAAGAAATCAGGAGTGGAATGAGGAAGATGTGGAGAAGGAGAGGAGATGGGGGGAGGAAGAAGATCCCACCTTGGAATTCGGATTGTCGTCGAAAATTGGGTTCAAGAAGGATTTAGGGTTGGAAGCCATGGTTGTAAGCTCTCAATTTTACTATGGGAGAAATTGAATGTGAAAAGGATTTATTGGTTTATATTTTAATTTGAGTAAAACAGATCAAAACGATCGAATCAGCTTATAAAACATATTGCATTATATCAAAATGAGGGTATTTGGCTAGGGACGACAGTTGTTGGGATTCGTTTTGTAACAACCCGGAAAATTAGAACCAATTTAAACTTCTATTTTGGCAATTTTAATGAATTCTGAATATTTAAAATAATTTATTTTAAATAATAACAAGTAGAAATTTATTTTGAATAGAATTAGAACGTATATAATCTATTTCAATCGAAGTTAGAATATAAATATTTATTTTAAATATAAAAGGAATTGCAAATGGCGCGGTAGTTTGAAAATTCGATTTCAAATTTCAAATGAATGTATAGGATTCAAAATAAACCAGATTTTAGTGAAACCAGAAATATTTGAATCCATTTGAAAATATCTTTCCAAGAATCTGAAAAATTGAAATTTCATAGCGGGAGTAAAAAGTTATGTCCAATTGAAAATTCAGAACAGTCGCTATGGAAATATAGCCCTTAAAAATAGAAATTTTGCAAACGACCTCCGTTTTCGACGAGACCACTTTTGTTGGATCCGGAATGTCAAATTATTACTAAATTCCAATTTTCATAATTTTCGGAATCAATATGTGGGCGTGGCAGATTTAAACGTGTTTGGTCAATTCAGTTTGAATTTAATCGACTGGAACATGACCATTTTTCGAACGGTCTCCAAATTTGACAAAATAAGTTTTGTTAGGACCGTATCGTCAGAACATAGCCAGATTTATTTTTTTGGAATTTTTGGAGTTAGTATGTGGCTCCGGTAAATTAAAATGTACGTTGAAATCAATTTTGAACGTTAAATTAAATTATATTTTAATTTAAATGAAAATTGATCGAAATGATATAATTGGCTTACGGGACATATCCCATTGTGTTCGGAATAGGGGGTAATTAGCTAGGGGCGACAGTCGTTGGGTTCAATTCGGGGTTAAAATGGAAAAAGCAACTTTATGGAATTTGATTGAATTAAATAATATAGTAATATATATATATATACCCTCCCCTTCATAACCCTAATCCCCAAATCCACTACCCCATTCAAACCCGTCAGCCCCGTTCTCTCCCTCCCACCGCCTACTCTCCCCTACACTCGCCGTCGCGTGACCTCCCCTGACGTCAGCCGCCAACCCCACCCTCTTCTCTCTCCTCTTTCCTCCCTCTCCGGCGTTCTTTTGCGAGCCACAGCCCAAAAACCCCGCCTTCGGCCAAATGTGGGCCATGCCTTAACCACCACCGACCAGTGGATCCAACCCGGACCATCAACGATCCCAAACCGCCTCCATGGACGATCAACAGCCGCCGTGGGCCCTCCTGGCAATTAAAAATATGATTTTTAATATTTGTTTTACAATTAATACCTCCTCCACCTTCTCCTTAATCACAGCGCATCCTCCACCCTCAGTTCTATAGTGAGTTTTTACTTATATTTATTCATTTATGTAATTAAAGATAGGATTTTAAATAAATAACATTATTTTAAAATTAGTTTTATATTTATATACATACATACATATATATATATATATAATGACAAGATTTTTATTATATGTATAGTGATTAAAGATCGAATTTTTATATGTATGACGAGAGGATAAAGATCGAATTTTTATATGCAGAAGAGATGTTAAAGATTATATTTTTATGATGTTAAAGATTTGATTTTTATTTATATGTATAACATAAAAAGAACTGATTTTTAATATATATATATAACAATTTAAAAATATGATTTTTATGTATAGGGTAGCTTTATAAAAATATGATTTTTAACTTATAAATCATATGAAGCAGATTGCATTGGAATTATGGTGAGGAACACAACGCGGTGGAAGTGAACAAAATCCAAACTGTTCAGAAATAAAGAATAGAGGATTGGATCCCAAAGATGAGAACTTCTCACTTTAATTTTATTTTCTAGTTAAAATATAAACTAGGATGCAGACAGTGCTTAGCAGCACCTGACACCGTCGTCCACAGACCATGGACGACTTGTTTGATTGTATTGCGTTGTGGTTGATGATTGTGATGCGAAATGAAGAATATAAAATTTTCATGTGTTGAATAAAGTGTTAGAACAATAAAAATATCATTTTTATTGTATAAATGAATTGTATAAAATATTCATGAGTTGAAATAAATATTCATTTACAAATCGAACGATTTGTTTATGTACACACATTTGACTGAGTTGGATTGGGACGATATATTTTACACATCGCCCAACTGCACAAATAATAATCAGTGTTTGTTGATTGAAACCCACACGGGTATTGTGATGATATTTGACGTACATTAATCCCAATTATTTAGTTGTATGTCGATCGGTTGGTTGACAAATTGTGGTAAGCGTTTAATATTTATATTTAATGCTTATGCAGTGTAGAATGCACTCAGGATGATGGTTGATCGTTATCAATGTTGTTCGATACATGTGTTGCATGAAATCCATATAAATAACATCATATGGTAATTAACTGTGCCAGATTCCAGTTCAGAAAGAATGAATATTTTAAAAATAACAAACATATTAAAATAATATTTTAAAATAATGAATATTTTAAAATAATGAATATTTTAAAATAACAAATATTTTAAAATAATGAATATTTTAAAATAATATTCATTAAAAGATCAAAATTTGATTTTGATGTCCGATTTGGGATGGACACGAATATATTTAAATATTTAAAGCCATGTTGATTAGATTAACGTTATTTTGACGTGAACGATATTTATATCAATTTTATTCAATTTTATAATGAATATCGAAAAGGAAATGATTTCAAAATATGATATTTTGAAAATATTATCATTTATAAATTAAAATTGAAAATGAAGTTAGAATCGTTTTCAAAAAAAAGTTAAAACGATTTATAAAATACGTTTTAAATGGAAATCGACGAAATATATATAATATATATTGTATATATTCAATGACATGAATAGAACGCGCCGCGCCGCGGTAGTTCGCGAATTTCGATCATTGACTTCGAATTGATATTACGGGAGATCCGACCGTCAGATTCTCCTAAAGCCGGAACCAATGGGTTCGTATCGAAAAGTGATTTCCAATGAATATTAAAATTTGAAATCTAACTGTTGGATTTGGAATTATATCCAAATCAAATTTGGAAAATGTCGATATAAGTGCAGTTCAATGACCGTTTATGGAAATCGACTGTGCGGGCCTTGATAAAATTATTAGAAATATTAATAATTTGTGTAAAATCATAATAAACAATTTGGAAAAAATTGGGATGAAAATTCCATATTTGAAAAAATAAAAATATATTTTTATTGAAATGAACTAGTTACGAACTAGAATTATAATCCAATTTTTTTCAATAAATTGGATTTGAAATGGTTTTAAAAATAACTAGAATTTCCAATATATGAATTGGAATGGATTTAAATAGAAATTATCTTCGGAATATTTCGATATTGGATTCCGTGATTATACAGACATTGTGGAGGAATTTGGATGATATATATATATATATATATATATATATATATCGTTATTCCAATACGATATTTGTTGATTTCAGAATTTGATATTGAATATAAGCCGATATATTTTCTATTCAGAGCCTTGTATTTAATATCAAATGGGATTTTGGGTTTGTCATGAACGATGTCTTCACTAACACTGTTCTTAAACCCAGTTGAGAAAAGATTAAATCTTTTTATTAAGATTTAATGAAGTTTACCAATTAATTAAAATTTAATTGGAATTGAATTGAATTGAATTTTGGGTTTGTCATGAATAGTATCTTTAAAAATGTTGTTCTTAAACCCAATGGAGTTAAGAAAATTAGAATCTAACCGGAGATTTGCTAAGTTGAATTGTTTCCTGGGTATTGATCTAATGTTGGTTTCGTCCTTTGGGATTAATACTTAGGGAATTGTTCTCTTACTAATTTACGGTTAGAGACTGATGGAATCTAACAGGAGATTAGCTAAGTTGAATGGTTTCCTGGGTATTGATCTGAGGTTGGTTCGGCCTTCGGGATTAATACTTAGGGAATTGTTCTCTTACTAATTTACGGTTAGAGACTGAAGGAATCTAATTGGAGATTAGCTAAGTTGGATGGTTTCCTGGGTATTGATGTGATGTTGGTTTCGACCTTTGGGATTAATACTTAGGGAATTGTTCTCTTACTAATTTATGGTTAGAGACTTATGGAATGGTGCCTTCAGTAACACTGCTCTTAAACCCCGTGTGAAAAGAATAAATCTTTTAATTAATATTATTAGATTTTCCAGTTATACTTAGTAAATGGAATAAAATGGAATGTGATTTTTGGTTTATCGTGAGCCGTGTTTTAAATGACATTGGCTCTTTTATCCAGTTAAAGATAAGATTAATTTCTTAGCTTTGAATTATCATTAATACTGATTTTTGGGAAGGTTAAAACTAAATGGATTTTTAATGAATCTATGATTAGATTGAAAAGTGAATGTGATAATTAAAAATGATCAATTCAAGAAAATGATCGAAAATGAAGTACCACTAGTTTTACTCCATGCGATAGCTAAATCTTTAATTAGATTGAACGTGAAATGGTAATTAATATTTGTCGATAACACCATGGTGTTAGATATGGAGTATTACCAGTTTTGCTCCATGGAATGAATATGTTGGGATTGGGAAATTTAGATAAATGATTACTTCGGTGTAGTTCGCTAATCCCGACTAGTTTGGAAAACCTTAATATGGTTTGAATGGATATCCAAAGGAAGATTAAAGAATAAATTTAAAGAATTTATCTTTGATAAAATTAATGGGAACCTTTCCAAAAGGATATGAATATTTAAATAAAAGAATATTCAGAATTGGAATGAGGTGTATGTTGTGTTTTTATAACTCTTGTTTATTATATACGGGAGTTATCCAGAAAGGTCGGGTTTATACCCATTCTTAATAACTGATTCGATGATAAAGACGGTGGTTGAAGACCGGAGGTCTTCACATCATTTGGATGATTACTGATGTCTTGATTGGGTTATACACCCAAGACAAGGTAATAAGTGGTGATCGTCTAGACGTACTTGGAGATTGACCGGATATGCAAGGACCTCTCTCTTGTATTGGACATATGGGATGAGGAATAAGGTGCCTCCGGTTTCGTTCAGACCTAGAACGAACTAGTAAATGGATGTGTGTCTGACATTGAATTTTATTTTGTGTTGATTGATCTCTATTAAATATATATCTGTTTGACGACGGAGAATTTATTCTCTTGCTTAACGCCCTTCTCTGAGACGTACGAGCTCAGAGGTTATATATCAATAGATGTCAGTCGCATGGCATGAATTGCCTATGTGGCATGCTAAGATGCAAATGATCAAGGCTTTTATTGAAAAGCAGAGTCTTATGGTTGATGATCAAAGAACGACTTTAATATAGCATATCTTTGTGTATAGCGTTAATTCGCGAGCCTCACACCTTTGTATGAGTTAAAAATGGGATCGGACCGTTGGGAGAACATGACGTTTCTTTCTAGCTGTGGGTGGTGTCAGGGTTTTGCAAGCTCTGAAATTTTTATATTTTTACCTATGTGGTTGTTGGATTGTGAGGCGCCTCGGATATATCGGTGTCTACGGAGCCGATGGATATACGCCCGATAGGGTGGAGAAACGTGTGTTCAGGAGTAACTAATCCTCAAACGTAAGGGAGGACCTGCCCAACCGATCCAAGGGTTCACCGCGGGGGATCCTAAGGCATTTGCTAGAGTGTCTTGAATCAGAGAGGAGACATCCCAGGCCTCGACTCATGACGGAAATCCAATTTCCAATATGTGACATTTCAGTTTTGATTGTAGAGCCTAGTATGGCGACATGATAGATGGTACCCATGCCGCCTATGATTGATACATTTATATTTGAAGTTTTTTTATACACTACACACTTATAATAGTATCAAATGATTTGTTTTAAACGTACCAACTTTTCCAAGTGAAATCCCCTAGTATATGATTGAATGAAAAAGTGCTTTCGTTGTTGTGGAATTAGAAGCCTTCGTATCTTAATGCATGTATTTAATTTATTCGGAGCAATTAGAGCGGGATCCACTTTTTGGGGAATATGACTCAAAGCAATAACAAGAATAATGTTTGGCTATTATAAGGTAAAACTCTATCCTTCGGCTTGCGTTGCATTGTGTGATGGGACCTGAGTCTTATAATAGCTTCATTTTTCCAAAAAGCATTACGCTGTTTGTTTTATGCACTGGTATTCTTGGGAGGAAACTCGTTCCGTGTTATATGGCGTGGTCCCTTGATTTACTTTATTTTTAAAGTAAAGATTAAATAACTATTTTAGTTCTAACATCAGTCCTTGTTTGGCATGCCTGGTAATATGGTGCAGCATGATAGGGGGTTCTAGCCATGTGGTTTGGTGGTGAACAGCGGGCGCTTACCCCTACATACCCCTGTTTAGGGTTGGTAAAATCAGTCGAGAGGTTGGCCGTAAAACAAGGTGACTGGGGGATCAGCTGGGAGCCACGGTGGGTATTACCTACTGCTTTGGGGGATGAAGGGATGGTTGCAAAGCCTACCGGATTTCGTCGGGCTATCTCATTTGGTATCAGAGCTTTGGTTTACAGAGCTCGAGAACAAGGCATATTAGAACCAAACAAAAGAATTCATCAGAGATTGGATTAGTAATATCCAATAAGAATGACTCGTTAGAGATAGGATCAGTAGTATCCTAGAACGAGTGTGAAGAGTAGTGTTTTGAAAATAAAAATGTAAACAAATTTTGTTTTGAAAATTTAAACCTTATTCAATGTATTTGAATATTTATTTTAAATTGATTTGGACAATCAAGTATATAAAGATTTTGCATATACACCTTGCAAATGTATATTCAAAGTTTTAATATACTAGATAGATATAGAATCACACTTTAGTCACTCGGTGATGATTCTGATGATTGATATATCATCATCAGAATTTATATTCGAGGTTCGAAAGTGGGATTTCTATATATTTCCAATTGACTGGTGTGAGAACCAAAACTAGATAGGGTTTATTGTTGTGAATTGGCATCAAAAACATGATTTTTTGTATATATATCAAAGTTATGAATTTGAAAATTAATCAACTAATTGATTGTTGGTTGTGTTGTTTGATTAATTAATTTTTTGAAACATTTAGCCAAATTGAACAAATATTGAACTAAATGGAAAATTGTGTAAATTTCATTCATACGTGCATGTATATACTGAACAGGTCATTGCAGGGAGGCTAGAGAAGAGAAATAAAATTGTATGCCTGACAAATAGGTACATGTTTACTAATTTATTGGGTTTGGATGATTTTTTGAGCCGATTGGCTAGCCGCCTGGCTTTTTCTTTTTCTTTTTGAGATGAGAGGGCCTGTGTGGAGGTTTGGGGATTTTCCGGATGCTCCCCGCACAAAGGAGGTTATGGCAAAAAAATTCGAAAATTTAGGGTGTTAGCCAAATTTTTGAAGATTTGGAAAAATCCTAGAAACTGAAAAGTTGAAGAACGAAAGCCAAACTGAAAGTTGAGTTGATTAGTTAAACAACTTTCAGCTCCATTCCTTTTCGAGGACGAAAAGATTTTAAATGGGGGAGATTGTAACAACCCGGAAAATCAGAACCAATTTAAAATTTTTATTTTGGCAATTTTAATGAATTTTGAATATTTAAAATGATTTATTTTAAATAATAACGAGTAGAAATTTATTTTGAATAGAATTAGAATGTATATAATTTACTTAAATCGAAGTTAAAATATAAATATTTATTTTAAATATAAAAGGAATTGAAAATGGCGCGGTAGTTTGAAAATTCGATTTCAAATTTCAAATGAATGTACATGATTCAAAATAAATCGGATTATAGTGAAACCAGAAATATTTGAATCCATTTGAAAATATCTTTCCAAAGAATCCGAAAAATTGAAATTTCATAGCGGGAATAAAAAGTTATGTCCAGTTGAAAATTCAGAATAGTCGCTATGGAAATATAGCCCTTAAAAATAGAAATTTTGCAAACGACCTCCATTTTCGACGAGACCACTTTTGTTGGATCCAGAACGTCAAATTATTGCTAGATTCCAATTTTCATAATTTTTGAAATCAATATGTGGGCGTGGCAGATTTAAATGTGTTTGGTCAATTCAGTTTTGAATTTAATCGACTGGAACATGACCGTTTTTCAAACGGTCTCCAAATTTGACGAAATTAGTTTTGTTAGGACCATATTGTCAGAACATAGCCAGATTTATTTATTTTTGGAATTTTTGGAGTCAGTATGTGGCTCCATTAAATTAAAATGTACGTTGAAATCAATTTTGAACATTAACTTAAATTATATTTTAATTTAAATGAAAACTGATCGAAACAATAGAATTGGCTTATAGGACATATCACATTGTGTTCGGAATGGGGGTAATTAGCTAGGGGCGACAGTCGTTGGGTTCGATTCAGGGTTAAAATAAAAAAAGCAACTTTATGGAATTTGATTCAATTAAATAATATAATAATTTATATATATACCTCCCGTTCATAACCCTAATCCCCAAATCCACTACCCCGTTCAAACCTGTCAGGCCCATTCTCTCCCTTCCGCCGCTTGCGTTCCTCCGCCCTCGCCGTCGCGCAACCTCCCCGCCTCCCCTGACGCCAACCCCACCCTCTTCTCTCTCCTCTTTCCTCCATCTCCGGCATTCTTTCGCGAGGCACATCCCAAAAACCTTGCCTCCGGCCAAATATGGGCCCTGACTTGACCACCGCCGGCCAGCGGAGCAAACCCCGACCACCCACGACCCCAAACCACCTCCATCAACGATCCACGGCCGCCATGGGCCCTTGTGGAAATTAAAAATCCGATTTTTAATATTTGTTTTGCAATTAACACCTCCTCCTCCTCCTTAATCGCAGCGCATCCTCCACCCCCAGTTTCGTGGTGAGTTTTTACTTATATTTATTCATTTATGTAATTATAGATAGGATTTTTAAATAAATAACATTATTTCAAAATCATTTATATATATATATAATGACGAGATTTATATTATATGTATAGTGATTGAAGATCGAATTTTTATATGTATGAAGAGAGGATAAAGATCGAATTTTTATATGTATGAAGAGATGTTAAAGACCAGATTTTTATGATGTTAAAGATTTGATTTTTAATTATATAAAAATACGATTTTTATATAAGATGTAGCGGTAGGAAAATACGATTTTTATACATGTAGTAATATAATAAAAATGTAATTTTTACAAACAAAGATTTGATTTTTATTTATATGTATAACATAAAAAGTAGTGATTTTTAATATATATATATATATATATATATATATAACGATATAAAAATATGATTTATATATATAGTAGCGTTATAAAAATATGATTTTTAACTTATAAATCATATGAAGCAGATTGCGTTGGAATTATGGTGAGGAACACAACGCGATGGAAGTGAACAAAATCCAAACCGTTCAGAAATAAAGAATAGAGGAGTGGATCCCAAAGGTGAGAACTTCTCACTTTAATTTTATTTTCTAGTTAAAATATATACTAGGATGTAGACGGTGCTTAGCAGCACCCGACACCACCATCCACAAATCATGGACGACTTGTTTGATTGTATTGCGTTGTGGTTGATGATTGTGATGTGAAATGAAGAATATAAAATATTCATGTGTTGAATAAAGTGTTAGAACAATAAAAATATCATTTTTATTATATAAATTAATTGTATAAAATATTCATGAGTTGAAATAAATATTCATTTACAAATCGGACGATTTGTTTATGTACAGACATTTGACTGATTTGGATTGGAACGATATATTTTACACATCGCCCAACTGCACAAATAATAATCAGTGTTTGTTGATTGAAACCCCACACGGGTATTGGGATGATATTTGACGTACACTAATCCCAATTGTTTAGTTGCATGTCGATCGATTGGTTGACAAGCTGTGGTAAGCGTTAAATATTTATATTTAATGCTTATGCAGTGTAGAATGCACTCTGGATGATGGTTGATTGTTTATCATTGTTGTTCGATGCATGTGTTGTATGAAATCCATATAAATAACATCATATGGTAATTGACTGTGTCTTGTTCCAGTTCAGAAAGAATGAATATTTTAAAAATAATGAATATATTAAAATAATGAATATTTTAAAATAACGAATATTTTAAAATAATGAATATTTTAAACTAACGAATATTTTAAAAATAATGAATATTTTAAAATAATATTTAGTAAAAGATCAAAATCGGATTTTGATGTCCGATTTAGGATGGACACAAATATATTTAAATATGTAAAGTCGTGTTGATTAGATTAACGCCATTTTGACGTGAATGATATTCATATCGATTTTATTCATTTTTATAATGAATATCGAAAAGGAAATGATTTCAAAGTCTAATATTTTGAAAATATTATCATTTATTTATTATAATGATAAGGAATATTGAATTTCGATTTACAATTGAAAATGAAGTTAGAATCGTTTTCAAAACGAAGTTAAAACGATTATAAAATACGTTTTAAATGGAAATCGACGAAATATGTATAATATATATATATATATTTATTGACCTGAATAGAACGCGCCGCACTGCGGTAGTTCGCGAATTTCAACCATTGACTTCGAATTGACTTTACGGGAGATCCGACCGTCGGATTCCTCTAAAACCGAAATCATTGGGTTTGTATCGAAAAGAGCTTTCCAACGAATATTAGAGATTTGAAGTATAACGGTTGGATTTGGAATTATGTCCAAATCAAATTTGGAAAAGGTCGCTGTAAGTGCAGTTCGATGACCATTTATGGAAATCGAAAGTACGGGCCTTGATAAAATTATTAAAAATATTAATAATTTGTGTAAAATCATAATAAATGATTTGGAAAGAACTGGGATGAAAATTCCATATTTGAAAATATAAAAATATATTTTTATCGAAATGGACTAGTTATGAACTAGAATTATAATCCAATATTATTAAAAAAAATTGGATTTGAAATGGTTTTAAAAATAACCAGAATTTCCAATATATGAATTGGAATGGATTTGAATCGAAATTACCTTCGGACTATTTCGATATTAGATTCCGTGATTATACGGACATTGTGGAGGAATTTGGAAGATATATATATATCGTTATTCCAATACGATATTTTTTTGATTTCAGAATTTGATATTGAATATAAGCCGATATATTTTCTATTCAGAGCCTTGTATTTAATATCAAATGGGATTTTGGGTTTGTCGTGAACGATGTCTTCACTAACACTGTTTTTAAACCCAGTTGAGAAAAGATTAAATCTTTTTATTAAGATTTAATAATTTTACCAATTAATTAAAATTTAATTGGAATTGAATTGAATTGAATTTTGGGTTTGTCATGAATAGTGTCTTTAAAAATGTTGTTCTTAAACCCAATGGAGTTAAGAAAATTAGAATCTAACTGGAGATTAGCTAAGTTGAATTGTTTCCTAGGTATTGATCTAATGTTGGTTTCAGCCTTCGGGATTAATACTTAGGGAATTGTTCTCTTACTAATTTATGGTTAGAGACTGATGGAATCTAACTGGAGATTAGCTAAGTTGAATGGTTTCCTGGGTATTGATCTGAGGTTCGTTTCGGCCTTCGGGATTAAAACTTAGGGAATTGTTCTCTTACTAATTTACGATTAGTGACTGATGGAATCTAATTGGAGATTAGCTAAGTTGATTGGTTTCCTGGGTATTGATCTAATGTTTGTTTCGGCCTTCGGGATTAATACTTACGGAATTATTCTCTTACTAATTTACGGTTAGAGACTGATGGAATGGTGTCTTCAGTAACACTGTTCTTAAAACCCGTGTGAAAAGAATAAATCTTTTAACTAAGATTATTAGAATTTCCAGTTATATTTAGTAATTGGAATAAAATGGAATGTGATTTTCGGTTTATCGTGAAACGTGTTTTAAACGACATTGGTTCTTTAACACTGTTAAAGATAAGATTAGTTTCTTAGCTTTGAATAATCATTAATATTGATTTTTGAAAAGGTTAAAACTAAATGGAGTTTTAAAGAATCTTTGATTAGATTGAAAAGTGAATGTGATAATTAAAATTATCAATTCAAGAAATGATCGAAAATGGAGTACCATCAGTTTTACTCTAGGCGATAGCTAAATCTTTAATTAGATTTGAACGTGAAATGGTAATTAATATTTACCGATAACACAGTGGTGTTAGATATGGAGTATTACCGGTTTTGCTCCATGGGATGAATATGTTGGGATTGGGAAATTAAAATAAATGATAAATTTGGAAAACCTTAATATCGTTTGAATGGATATCCAAAAGAAGATTAAAGAATAAATTTAAAGAATTTATCTTTGATAAAATTAATGGGAACCTTTCCCAAAGGATATGAATATTTAAATAAAAGAATATTCAGAATTGGAACGAGGTGTATGTTGTGTTTTTATAACATTTGTTTATTATATACGCGAGTTATCCAGAAAGCCCAGGTTTATACCCATTCTGAATAACTGATTCGACAATATGTCGATGATAAAGACGGTGGTTGAAGACCGGAGGTCTTCACATCGTTTGGATGATTACTGATATCTTGATTGGGATGTACACCCAAGACAAGGTAATAAGTGGTTATCGTCCAGACGTACTTGGAGATCGACCGAATATGCAAGGACCTCTCTCTTGTACTGGACATATGGAATGAGGAATAAGGTGCCTACGTTTTCATTCAGACCTAGGATGAACTAGTAAATGGATGTGTGTCTGACATTGGATTTTATTCTGTGTTGATTGATCTCTACTAAATATATATCTGTTTGGCGGCAGAGAATTTATTCTCTTTCTTAACGCCCTTCTCTGAGACGTACGAGCTCAGAGGTTATATATCAACAGATATCAGTCGCATGGCATGAATTGCCTGTGTGGCATGCTGAGATGCAAATGATCAAGGCTTCTATTGAAAAGCAGAGTCTTGTGGTTGATGATCAAAGCACGGCTTTAATATAACATAGCTTTATGTATAGCATTGATTCGCGTGCCTCACACCTCGGTATGACTCAAAAACGGAATCGGTATGAGTCAAAAACGGTGTCAGGGTTTTGCAGGCCCTGACATTTTTATATTTTTACCTATATGGTTGTTGGATTGTGAGGCGCCTTGGATATATCGGTCTCTACAGAGCCGATGGATATACGCCCCGATAAGGCGGGGAAACGTGTATTCAGGAGTAACTAATCCTCAAATGTAAGGGAGGACCTGCCCAACCGATCCAAGGGTTCACTACGGGGGATCCTAAGGCATTTGCTAGAGTGTCTTAAATCAAAGAGGAGCCATCCCTGGCCTCGACTCATGACGGAAATCCAATTTCCAATACGTGGCATTTCGGTTTTAATTGTAGAGCCTAGTATGACGACATGATAGATGGTACCCATGTCGCCTATGATTGATACATTTATATTTGAAGTTAGTTTATACACTATGCACTTATAATAGTATCAAATGATTTGTTTTAAATGTACCAAGCATGTTTGGCTATTATAAGATAAAACTCTATCCTCCGGCTTACGTTGCATTGTGTGATGGGACCTGGGCCTTATAATAGCTTCATTTTTTCAAAAAGCATTGCGCTGTTTGTTTTATGCATCGGTATTCTTGGGAGGAAACCCGTTCCATGTTATACAGCGTGGTCCCTTGATTACTTTATTTTTAAAGTAAAGATTAAATAACTGTTTTAGTTCTCACACCAGTCCTATGACTGAACTGGAGTTTATTGTTTTAACCTAAACTCTGGGTGCCCCTATTTTCCACATGGGCAACTAGTTTTGGTTTTGCAAATTTATATTCATAGGATCTTGGTTTACAGCTAGAAGGATATTCGGAAAGCTCTGTATCCGTGTATCTCTTTCAGTTTTGTTTTTGTATTATTTTTCGCTGCATTGTAATTTGTAAATCTCTGATATTTATCGAATGTATAATATTTATTCATACTCTATATATTCTTGTACTCTGATGTAAATTTTTGTAATAAGCAATGAAATGTTCTTCTGTTTGTATGCTGATTTGTTGTGTTCTCAAATTCAATCCGGGCGTTCCTTCACGGGGAAGTTTGGGTGGTCTCACATTTGGAGTTCAGAGCATTAAACCTCACTGTTACGCAAGGAATAATTAAATATTATTAAATTTATATTACATATACCCCGATAAACCTAGCACTAATCTCTAGCCGCCAACAACGATTCGATGGCCGAAAATGCTCGATTTTTAATCCCTAAATCGTGCTCAATCCTTAAAAAATTAACAAAAACTTCCTAAACAAAGATAAAAGAGCTCTTCAAGAGCTTTAATTTCATACGGGTTTGATGAGATTTAACTGAGTAAGTTGCTCGAATTTGGCAACCAAAGTGTCGCCGTTCGAAGCGGATTTCCGATAAGGAGAGGCAGCGAGCTCGTTGTGGCTTACGACATGGGGAGGCGATGCGAGGGGGCTTGGCAGTGGTGGTGTTCGATCATTTTTCGGCGGGTTCAAGAAGGTGCGGCGGTGGAGAGATGGTGTCGAACAATGGGTTCGACGTTGCCTGTGGAAGTTACAAAAAAGGAAGGTGTTTAGTGAAGATGATTAGCTAATTAACTACTTTAATTAATTTAATTATGTAACTAAAAGTTTAAATTGTCGTATCTTGTTCAAACGAAAATAGAATTTGATGAACTTGTATGTGTTGGAACCGTAAAATCAAAACCTACGCTTAGGAACTGATTGGAACAAGATTAGAGCTAGTAGCACCTTTGATTAAATGCGTCATTTAGTTTAATGAAAACAATCGTTTTATAATGATTTTGACCTGATCAAAGTGAGAACTCTTTGACTCAAATATTTTTTTATAATCATATTTAAAAATATATATTGATTTCCTATGCTGATTTTTATCTGGTTAATGATTACGAATTGTTACGCGGTATATGGTAGCTCACATCACAAATTGTTTGTAAACCAGATGAATGAATAGATGATTTATTGTGTTATGTTTTGTTTTGGATGTGAATTTAAGTTGATTAACATATGAAAATGATGTTAAAATATTTGTGGTAGTTGAAATTGGATTAAACATCCTTTTATAATTTAAACGACGATTTTATAATCGCTTGTTTAAGTGTAATTAATTAGATTGAAAAACAAATAAGTTATGATTAAATTCATGAATTTGAGTTTGAATTGAATAATTGTTGAATAAAAACCCCACACGGGTATTGGGATAATATAAAATTTACACAAATCCCAGGTATGCAATTGTATGTCAATCGGTTGATTGATAAGCCAAAATAAGCGTAAATTGTTCGGTTGTAGCTTATATGGGTATAGGTGCATTCTTGATGTTATTTGGATGATCAATAGTTGTTTACAACTATAGTTAGATGGATGAAATTCATATAAGTGAAATTATATGGTTTTTGGTTGAATGTTATTCCAATCCGGAATAAATATGAATATTTTAATAATATAATATTTAGTGAACTATCGAAGTTTGATTTTGACGTCCGATTTTGGATGAACATGTAGATATAAAAATATCGATGAATATTTGTAGCTATAACGAATGGTTTTGAAGTAAATTTAGTACACTTTTGGCATATCAAAGTTTTTGATTTGAAATGAATAGTAATTTTTCAAAGTGAAGTTTAGTTAGGCTATGTAGCAAACATTTCAAAAGAAGTTTTCTTTCGAGAGTTTTTCGTTTATTTCTAACGATTGTATGGAAAATTTGAACATAAAATAATGACTTTCGAAAAATAATAATATTACTTTATTCACTAAAATAATATTAGAATTGACCGCATAGTGAAATATGTGATTTTGAATAGAAACGACTGAAATGAGTTTTCAAAGATGATTATATATATTTTATATAATTTATAAAAATGGTTTAAAAGCATTTTCGATTTATTTATAATTTATAAATCGATTCGGGCTTGAATAGAAGCGTCGCGCAGCGACAGTTCACGAACTTAATCAGTAACTTCGAATTGACGTACCGGGAGATCCGACCATCGGATTCTCCTGAAATTGAAAGCAATGGAAGTGTAATAAAATGTACTTTCTAATAAAGTGAGAAGTTTTGAAATCCAATGTTTTGATTTTTAAATATGTCTAAATCTGTTTTAACAAAGCTCACTATGGATGCAGTTCGATGGCCGATATTGGAAACCAACTATAAGGGCCTTAATAAAATTAGTAAAAATGTAAATATGTTATGTAAAATCATAATAAATGATTTGGAAAGATTTTGGATGAATTATTCCAAGTTATAAAATATAAAAGATATTTTTATCTGAATGAACTAGTTAACAAGTAGAGTAATAATCACATGATTTCAAAATGGAATCTGGATGACCTATAAAATGGCGACAGCTGCTTCAGGATATTTTATTTCTTCTTCATCCTGTTTCACTCATATCGAACCTCGTCTAATCGCTCACAGCCTCACGGCTTTCCCTTCCTCTAGCTGGCCTTTTACTCCCTTCTAGCCTGCCTCTCCATGTCGAAGAACAAGAAGACGAAGCAGTGTTTCTCTAGGAGTGTAATGCGATCTGGTCGATGCTTTTCAAATCGATTACCATTGTATCCTCCAGATTCTAGACCTCATGACCTGATTTAGTTCTTTGCTGAAGTCCTTGCCACTCGCTCAATAGATCCGATCTCAGGCATCGGATCTATGCCTGATTTGCTGGTTACGCATGTGCCCCTGTTAATTCAGAGAATGCAAAATGAAGTTAGATGGAAGGACGATAATATTGAGCCGATGTTTGAAACTGGATCAGTACAGGAATCAACAGGTAACTCTGTTGGGGGTAAAACTATTGAATTGGTTGGGGATTCTCCTATGACTGCGAAATGTACTGTTGTGCCTTTCATTGTCGAAACCAACCATATTCAGTCGCATGTGTCTTCTAGCATGTAGGTGCTCGGATAAATGTTGTTATGAACCCACCTAAGCCATCAACTGTAACAGTTGTGGCAGAGAATGCCATATCCTCAGAACAACCTCGTCCCAATTGTTCTGTTAAGCCTCCTAACCTGCCCCCAAAACCGAGCTACGCTTCTTGCTTTTCTTCACTACGTCACTGTGCTGGAGCGTACTCTCCCCGTGTATTCTCTGCATCCACTGAAAACCCATTTCCTCCTCATGAGATAATCCAAGAGGGTGCATATAACGACCCGGGGATTTTCGGCCTGAAAATCGACATAAATACCTTTACCGCAACTCATGCCGACCTTACAAACACCGAAAACAACGGAACGTTTATAGAAGGAAATTAGAGGGTGAGATAGAAAGAAATAAATATTAGAACAGAAGAAGAAGAAGAAACAACACAACACAGAATCACAGTCTCACATCGCAGCGGAACAAAATATAATACAAAAATAAATCTTTATTGAGAGCTTTAAAAATACTTATAATATCAGAGTACATCACACACCTGGACAGTTATAATAATCTGCCCTATATACAACACACAGCGGAATACACATCATATATATAATACGTCTGAACTTCTCTAGCTCGTCTCTGGACTTCACAGCATCCGATAACCTGGACCTGTACACCCTAGTCTAACCCGAGCATTTAAATAACACCAGGTCAGTCTGGTGAACTAGAGTGAAAAAAAACTCACACAGTTTAAAGGGTATCACACAACCTGATTTTAAAGTTAAAATCTTTTCGAAAGAAAGGATAATCGTAAGACCAAATCCACACATAAATGCGGACGGTATTTACCTTACGATAACCCATAATAGTTTTGAAATCCACATCCTTTCTAATATTATAATAATGTCTAAATACAAGTAAATATCAATCTAGTGGAACGCTTGCATCTCACCCTCCACATATATAGAATACATTTAAAACAGCGGGCACTTATTGGAGATTGGATTCCGACTATGATAAGGTATGGAACCACCTGCCGATAGTGTATCTCTAGAGGCGAATACACAGGGTTCTACAAGAACGTCTTACAACCCAGCCCTCACATGACTGACCACTCATTTCGCTTGAGTGTATCGAATGTATATCACCAACGGTTGGGCTCAAACCACCGTTTCCCGATAAGGGACAACATCGATATAGATTAAAGAAGGAATTGGATTTTCTCTAAATAGGTGATTATACACCCTAATGGGAGTGACTCACATAGCCATGTTGCCTGCCCGATTTCTGTCATTTCCTGGTTGATGAGGTTTGAGGCCACGCTTTATTATCACATCAGATTCACTTCGAATGCCACATCCTCAGAACCATCAACAATCACTAATTGACATCCACAACAATACTTTATGTGTTAGCTAAAAGAAGTTTCCTTCTCCGCCTCCACTCTTGGTACATTGAAGAAATCAATGTACATGACCTTTCTGGAAATTCTCTGTCAGACATCAATCCATACACGTCACCCAGGAACAGGATGAACCGAAGGCACCCTCCTACTGTATTCTAGGGATCACCCTGAGAATCAATAGCGAGAAGTCCTTGCAAACCCGTAGATTCCAACCACGACAGAATCACAGTTTATCTCTGCTTGCAAGTCAGAGATTTTAAGTAATCCTTCAACTTATGAAGATCCACGGTCTTCAATAGCTCCATCTCGAATCAGCATCTTTAACGAATTCATATTTGCTCGAAAGAATGGTTTTCGAATATATATTTGATCCCGGTCTTTCCGTACCAACAATCGTATGAGCCAAATTTGATAGTCGGTTATTTAACTATCAAATAAAGAAACATTCATCCATAAAAGAAAATGGGTTCACTGATTCAATACTCAGTATCATTTAGCCTCTTTAACGAACCGTCCGTTAATTATATTTTCCATATTTTCCAATATTTGAAACATCGCTTTTACTTCTCATTATAAAATAAGAATATTCATTTTATTCAACTTATAAGCTTTCAAGACAGTTTATATCTTTTATGGAAATCATAACTTATGTTCCCTTCAACTACCCTCATTTATAAACCTTGTATAAATCTCGATCTCATTTACTTAATTAATTATTAAGTAAATTCTTATTAAACTCTTTACATTTACGTTCATATTTCTTTATAATATTATATACAAGATTCGATTCTATTATAAATAGAATCCTTAAGAAAATTCATTAATATCTCTTTATTATAATATTACAAATCATTTCAAATTCATTTGTTTTAAAAAAAACATATAAACAACGCTTTCAAAAAAAACTTATATTAATATCTCATATAATTAAAATATTGATATCTTTTCCAATTCTTATATTGATATTTGTCAAAATGATTCAACTATCATCTGTAACAAATGTTATAGATTTCATTTCCAAGCCATGTTTACTTTTATCTAGTACATTCTCTTTAAATCATGCTCGACAATTTATTCATCATTTTTAAACATAAATAATCCTTTATAAAGTCTTATATCTCTATTTGTTATATTTTATATATATCCATAAAAATTGCAAATTTCACTTTAACTATTATCTTTACAATAAAAATCATATTTTCAAAAACCTATAAAAATATATTTATATCTTTGAAACCATTCTAAATTAATTTTATATCGATTTCGAAAAAAATCATTCCTTTCAATTTGACGGTACTAAAGAGGCGAATGACTACTATAGTACCAAACCGTGAAATATAATCAATTTCACATTCAATCCAAACAATGTGGTCATATTGATAAATATTGTCACTGTAAGGAAGGAATCCAGTTGGATTCCTTCAACCTGTCATTTCCTGCAAAACAATGGTTACCACGATTCAAATCTTTCCTTTTTATATGGTCAATCAATAATCGTTTACCATCTAAATATATGACATAAATAGTTTAATCATAACAGTCAATAATAACTGTAAGGGCCAATAACAGAAATTTAAGCATTTACTATTTATTTATAACGTTTATAGTGTTATAAACATAACCACTGAGGCAAGTTACCTTAATTGTATTTAATCGTTATAAATGAAGATTTGTTCAATTAGATTAAACAAACATTTAATTTAACTGTTTCAGTCAATATATGAATAAAATCAATAATCAAACAAACAAACAAACAACCAATAAAAACCATAGCACACAATTATAAAACCCGATTTACATAAAATATAAATGGGGAGAACTGAGTGAGTTTAACTCACCTGGGTTATCTAATCGTCAGATAACGATTACTTCAATCAGCCGATTATTTTGCCAAAGATCCTAACTAGCTCCAAATTTTGCTAAAGCAGTTCCATAATGTCGTGCTTCAACGCTTCTGGTTTGGTCAAATTCTGATAACAGATGAGCATGTTACAGAATTTGACATGTAATGGTTTTAGTTTAAACTAATTAAATCTTTATATAAAATGATTACAATATTTCATATTGTAATGGATCATTACATTAATGATAACAAATTTTGAGGTTGAAACAATATCACGATTTAACAAATGAATGTACTGTCATGATATATTCATTTTATTAGCGACATTTGTTTATATAATCAAACCGAAATTCATATTTATTACTATTATTTTTAAAACAAATTTCACAATATCTATAACGTCATGCTTTGTATTTATTAATGTCATTACAGTTATGATAACGCAATATCGTGTAATAAGGACCAGCTTCCCAGTATAATTATTATACTCCATGCTCAAAGCGTTTGAATCCGGTCTAAGGAAAATTAAATATTCATAATTTACAAACTATTCAGCACTTAAAATAGTGGTTAGGCAAATAGTATAATTTTAGAGATTAGGCTCGGCTGTGATTAGGCGTACTCAATGAGAGTTGGGCACATGCTAATTACTGCTCATCTTTCCTTACCTGACGTGTATTTGAACCCCACCTGCTGTTGCTTCTTCAAACATCATGCCTTCTCCCCTTCTGCTATTTCATCTAGTCCAATGTCCACCTCATTTTCACTTCCGTTCAACCGATCTCCCTTCTTTTGTTTTTCTTCTTTTGTTTTAAACATAATGTAAGTCAAGACTCGTCAAAGTTCTTCAGCAGCTCACGTCCGTTCCCACATTTTTTCCCCCATACCCCTTTTTGCGCATGAACCCTGCTACTCCACATTCCCTCCTCCATCACCAATTTTCTGTTTCGCCATCCCACCAACTCACTTCCCATCCAAGTTCAACGCAACTGCTATTTCCCCCTTGCCATACACCGTGCCACACCATATGAATGCCACCACCTCTTCATTACTACACCGCCATATCAGCACCACAGTCAACCACGAATCCATCACCTCAGACATCCGCACTCGTGCTTGATCTCGCCGAGTCATCTGAAATCGCCCCATCACACGCTCCGACCCCCCTTCCTCGGAAACAGCCTCGTCTTCATGTATTCACCCCACACGGCAGTCATGCGAAATCGTTTTTCGAGTGGAGGCTATGCGTGTGCATATTTAAGCAGAGAGGAGATATGAAATCGAAAGTTTTTGGTGTAGAAGGGAAGCTTGGATTTTGATTTATTTTGGTTTTAGACAATGTGGTTTTCTTCATTGCTGAACTAAAGAAAATGAATGGGGGAGCGGGTCATTATATAGGTGAAGGCAATCGTGGGAGCCAAGGCGTTTGGACATATAGGTTTGCAGAAAACAGTGTTGAGTAGCTTACAACTAGATGGGATTCTCGATGTAATACTTGAGTAGCACAGGTTTAGGTGGATTAGCAGTGAAGTAATTACAGTTTGGGACTCAAGTAATAAAAGGGACGGGATGCAAGAAACTAAACGCTACAGGCAAACAAAAGAATGAGCTATAGTAAAAAGTTGGGATGGTTTTATTAATATAATAATGTGCGAAAACTTCGTCGTGAGAAATCACGTCAAAAACCACCATATAAAATTTCTATTTTCTGATAAAAAGGCTAATCTTAGTGTAAAAATAATATTCTGGACCCAATGGGACAAGTTTCGTCGAATTCCGACATCGTTTGAAAATTTTTCCTTTATAAAACCAGAAATAAACACGCGTTTACATTTTCTACGATCACTAAATAAATCAAATCAACTTGAAACTTCGAAATCCTACATAACTAGTTAATACGAACCCAACGGCACTAGTTTTGTCGCATTGTGAGACTGTTTCCTCGGTAGGCTATTTTTACGCGCACTACGATGCCATTTTGGACACCAAATTACATGGACTCCAAAAATAACAAACTATATACCTATCCTGGCTCTAATCGACAATACGAACTCAACGGAACTGGTTTCGCGGCTTAATTCGATCGTCTGCTCAAGTTACACTCGAATATCCCTTTATTACATTAATTACGTGCTATAGAAATTAACTGGGCGTTTACGGCTACCGTGGCCACATACGACATCGGTTGGCCATGCCATTTAATACCGTGCAATAATTTAATGTTACGGTCCCAATGAAACTGATTTCGTCGAAAACAAAGTCCGTTTGCAAAACGGCTATTTAAAAGGCCTATAATTAAATAACAATTTCCATAGCGACTATTTTAAAATTTGATTTGGCCATAACTACAAATCTATAACACGAAATCTGGATTTTTCTCTTTCGTATGAAAATTACCAACAATACGGTTCCAACGCTTCTTGTTTCACAGGATTCCGACTTATATCGAATCCTGTATATTTAGTTGAATTTCAAAATTCAATATTATGAACTGCCGCGCGATTTCAAGCTCGATTTATAATTATATAAATAAAATTAACGTTAAAACTTCGTTTTAATAACGATTTAATATGAAAAACCATTAATATTCCAAATATAATATTTAAAGTAATAAATTAAATAAAATATTTCACGGCCAAAAATACGGTATGTTATATTCTTCCCCCCTTAAAATAATTTCGTCCTCGAAATTGCTAAGGTAAGAAAGAATGTTATAAACCCATTAATTTCCAAATCTAAATTTATTTTAAATTAAAAACCAATTCAATATCATAAATAAATATTTTCAAAAATATCGAAAATTTTCTAACACGTTAAATTCCCGGAAAAATTCGGCAAAGTCTCCCTTGTCCGGAGTGACATCTGCGATATCGCATGAACAAATAAAATATACATCGACCCATATGGTCGGAAAACAAAAATAAAAATCCCAAAATTTTATATTTTTGCGTAGGCGTACCATTTGTGAGCGATATTGAGCATACCTTCTCAATTTATCGCGATTTGTTCAACCAAATCAAATCTCAGAGCCATATGACACCTGTACTCAGCTTAATTAAACACGTAAGTGATAATTACCTGAAATATTTGAATGCCACTTTATTTATTAACTAGAATGAATAAGATAACTCCCATGATCATATATCCTCATTCATTTGTAGACATAGGTTTAAATTATCCATTCCATTTGAATAAATAATCCTGGAATTTAGTCTTCAATTCATTCAATGCTATCATTAAACGGTTGATGAATTTACATTCACCCAATCAATAATCAATCAACCACTAATGCACCATCAACTCGACCAAATCAATTGAATTTTACATTCAATTATTGGTTTAACACATTTTAATCATCAATTAATTAACATTCGATTGATTATTAATCAATTATCAATTTAATTACCAAATTAATGTTATTCAGTTTCAATATTATTCTTAATTTAATTTCACTTAACCCAATTAAGTTCCAGTTCAAACTTTTAATTTAATTTGAATTTATTCAAACCAACCAAACACATAAAACCAATCAATATCTCAATAATTTGATGAAAATTATTTCCTTTTTATACAAAATATATTTCGAGTAAAATTATTTCATTTACCCCTTTTACAAAACATAAAACATTTGTATGTAAATTTACAAATACGCTCTCATATATATGCTCAACTCGATCTAAGGTATTACTAACCCCATCTTTATCGAGTTACACCACAGAGCCAAGGGTATTACTAAACCAATTGCTCTGATACCACTGTAACAACCTGGGGATTTTCGGCCCGAAAATCGACATAAATACCTTTACCGTAACGCATGACGACCTTCCAAACACCGAAAACAACGGAACGTTTATAGAAAGAAAATAGAAAATGAGATAGAAAGAAAGAAATATTATAACAGAAGAAGAAGAAGAAGAAACAACACAACACAGAATCAAAGTCTCACATCGTAGTAGAACAAAATATAATACAAAAATAAATCTTTGTTGAGAGCTTTAAAAATACTTATAATATCAGAGTACATCGTACACATGGATAGTTACAATAATCTGCCCTATATACAACACACAGCGGAATACACATCATATATATAATACGTTTGAACTTCTCCAGCTCGTCTCTGGACTTCGCAGCATCCGATAATCTGGACCTGTACACCCCGGTCTAACCCGAGCATTTACAAAACACCGGGTCAGTCTGGTGGAACGCTTGCATCTCACCCTCCACATATATAGTATACATTCAAACTGCGGGCGCTTATTGGAGATTGGATTCCGACTATAACAAGGTATGAAACCACCTGCCGATAGTGTATCTCTAGAGGCGAATACACTGGGTTCAACAAGAACGTCTTGCAACCCGGCCCTCACATGATCGACCACTCATTTCGCTTGAGTGTATCGAATGTATATCACCAACGGTTGGGCTCAGATCACCGTTTCCCGATAAGGGACAGCATCGAAATAGATTAAAGAAGGAACTGGATTTTCTCTAGATAGGTGATTATACACTCTAATGGGAGAGACCCACATAGCCATGCTGCATGCCCGATTTCTGTCATTTCCTGGTTGATAAGGCTTGAGGCCACGCTTTATTATCACATCAGATTCACTTCGAATGCCACATCGTCAAATCCATCAACAATCACTAATTAACGTCCACAACAATACTTATGTGTTAGCTAAAAGAAGTTTCCTTCTCCGCCTCCACTCTTGGTACGATTGAAGAAATCAATGTACGTGACCTTTCTGGAAATACTCTGTCAGACATCCATCCATACACATCACCCAGGAACAGGATGAACGGAAGGCACCCTCCTACTGCATTCTAGGGATCACCCTGAGAATCAATAGCGAGAAGTCCTTGTAAATCCGTAGATTCCAACCACGACAGAATCACAGTTTATCTCTGCTTGTAAGTCAGAGATTTTAAGTAATCCTTCTGCTTATGAAGATCCACGATCTTCAACAGCTCCATCTCGAATCAGCATCTTTAACGTATTCGTATTTGCTGGACGGAATGGTTTTCGAATATATATTCGATCCCGGTCTTTTTGTACCAACAATCATATAGGCTAAATTCGATAGTCGTTTATTTAACTATCAAATAAAGGAACATTCATCCATAAAAGAAAATGGATTCACTGATTAAATACTCATTATCATTTAGCCTCTCAAACAAACCGTCTGTTAATTATATTTTCCAAATTTTGCAATATTTGAAACATCGCTTTTACTTCTTATTATAAAATAAGAATATTCATTTTATTCAACTTATAAGCTTTCAAAACATTTAATAATATCTTTTATGGAAATCATAACTTATGTTCCCTTCAACTACTCTCGTTTATAAACCTTGTTTAAATCTCGATCTCATTTACTTAATTAATTATTAAGTAAATTCTTATTAAACTCTTTATATTTACGTTCATAGTTCTTTATAATATTATATACAAGCTTCGATTCTATTATGAATAGAATCCTTAAGAAAATTCATTAATATCTCTTTATTATAATATTACAAATCATTTCAAATTCATTTGTTTTAAAAAAACATATAAACAACACTTTTAAAAAAAAACTTATATTAATATCTTATATAAATAAAATATTGATATCTTTTCAAATTCTTATATTGATATTTGTCAAAACGATTCAACTATCTTCTGTAATAAACGTTATAGATTTCATTTCCAAGACATGTTTACTTTTATCTAATACATTCTCTTTAAATCATGCTCGACAACTTATTCATCATTTTAAAACATAAATAATCCTTTATAAAATCTTATATCTCTATTTGTTATATTTTACATCTATTCATAAAAATTGCAAATTTCACGTTGACTATTATCTTTACAATAAAAATCATATTTTCAAAAACCTATAAAAATATATTTATATCTTTGAAACCATTCTAAATTCATTTTATATCGATTTCGAAAAAATCATTCCTTTCAATTTGACGGTACTAAAGAGGCGAATGACTACTATAGTACCAAACCGTGAAATATAATCAATTTCACATTCAATCCAAATAATATGGTCATATTGATAAATATTATCACTGTAAGTGAGGAATCCAGTTGGATTCCTTCAACCTGTCATTTCCTGCAAAACAATGGCTACCACGATTCAAATCATTCCTTTTTATATGGTCAATCAATAATAGTTTACCATCTAAATATATGACATAAATAGTTTAATCATAATAGTCAATAATAACTGTAAGGGCTAATAACAGAAATTCAAGCATTTACTATTTATTTATAACGTTTATAGATTTATAAACGTAACCAATGAGGCAAGTTACCTCAATTGGATTTAATCGTTATAAATAACGATTTGTTCAATTAAATTAAACAAACGTTTAATTTAACTATTTCAGTCAATATATGAATAAAATCAATAATCAAACAAACAAACGAACAACTAATAACAACCATAGCACACAATTATAAAACCCGATTTATATAAAATATAAATGGGGAGAACTGAGTGAGTTTAACTCACCTGGGTTGTCTAATCGTCAGATAACGATTACTTTAGTCAGCTGTTTATTTTGCCAAAGATCCTAACTGGCTCCAAATTTTTGCTAAAGCAGTTCCATAATGTCGTGCTTCAACACTTCTGGTTTGGTCAAATTCTGATAACAGAGCAGCATGTTACAGAATTTTGCACGTAATGGTTTTAGTTTAAACTAATTAAATCTTTAAATAAAATGATTACAGTATTTCATATCGTAATGGATCATTACATTAATGATAACAAATTTTGAGGTTGAAACAATATCACGATTTAACAAATGAATGTACTGTCATGATATATTCATTTTATTAATGACATGTGTTTATATAATCAAACCAAATTCATATTTATTACTATTATTTTTAAAACAAATTTCACAATATCTATAACGTCATGCTTTGTATTTATTCATGCCATTACAGTTATGATAACGCAATATCGTGTAATAAGTACCACCTTCCCAGTACAATTATTAAACTGCATGCTCAAAGCGTTTGAATCCGGTCCAAGGCAAATTAAATATTCATAATTTACAAACTATTCAGCACTTAAAATAGTGGTTAGGCAAATAGTATAATTTTAGAGATTAGGCTCGGCTGTGATTAGGCGTACTGGGCACATGCTAATTACTACTCATCTTTCCTTACCTGACGTGTATTTGAACCCCACCTGCTATTGCTTCTTCAAACGTCATGCCTTCTCCTCTTCTGTTGCTTCGTCCAGTCCAATGTCCACCTCATTTTCACTTCCGTTCAACCGATCCCCCATCTGTTGTTTTTCTCCTTTTGTTTTATACATAACGTAAGTCAAGACTCATCAAAGTTCTTCAGCAACTCACGCCCCATACCCCTTTTTGCGCATGAACCCTGCTACTCCACGTTCCCTCCTCCATCACCAATTTTCTGTTTTGCCATCCCACCACTCACTTCCCATCCAAGTTCAACGCAACTTCTATTTCCCCCTTGCCATACACCGTGCTACACTATATGAACGCCACCACCTCTTCATTACCGCCCCGCCATATTAGCACCACAGTCAACCACGAATCCATCACCTCAGACATCCGCCCCCGTGCTTGATCTCGCCGAGTCATCTGAAATCTCCCCATCACACGCTCCAACCCGCCTTCCTCGGAAACAACCCCGTCTTCATGTATTCACCCCACACGACAGTCATGCGATACCGTTTTTCGAGTGGAGGCTATGCCTGTGCATATTTAAGCAGAGAGGAGATATGAAATCGAAAGTTTTTGGTGTAGAAAGGAAGCTTGGATTTTGATTTATTTTGGTTTTAGACAGTGTGGTTTTCTTCATTGCAGAACAGAAGAAAATGAATGGGGGAGCGGGTCATTATATAGGTGAAGGCAATCGTGGGAGCCAAGGCATTTAGACATATAGGTTTGCAGAAAACAGTGTGGAGTAGCTTACAACTAGATGGGATTCTCGATGCATTACTCGAGGAGCACAGGTTTAGGGTGGATTGGCGGTGAAGTAATTACAGTTTGGGACTCAAGTAATAAAAGGGACGGGATGCAAGAAACTAAACGCTACTGGCAAACAAAAGAATGAGCTACAGTAAAAAGTTGGGATGGTTTTATTAATATAATAATGTGCGAAAAATTCGTCGTGAGAAATCATGTTAAAAACCACCATATAAAATTTATGTTTTCTAATAAAAAGGCTAATCTTAGTATAAAAAAATATTCTGGACCCAATGGGACAAGTTTCGTCGAATTTCGACATCGTTTGGAAAATTTTCCCTTATAAAACCAGAAATAAACATGCGTTTACATTTTCTATGATCACTAAATAAATCAAATCAACTTGAAACTTCAAAATCCTACAATAACTAGTTAATATGAACCCAACGACACTAGTTTCGTCGCATTCTGAGACTGTTTTTCCGGTAGGCTATTTTTACGCGCACCGCGATGCGATTTCGGACACCAAATTACATGGTCTCCAAAAATAACAAACTATATACCTATCCTAGCTCTAATCGACGATACGAACTCAACGGAACTAGTTTCGTGGCTTAATTCGATCGTCTGCTCAAGTTACACTCGAATATCCCTTTATTGCATTAATTACGTGCTATAGAAATTAACTGGGCAATTACGGCTACCGTGGCTACATACGACATCGGTTTGCTGCGCCATTTAATGCCGTACAATAATTTAATGTTACGGTCCCAATGAAACTGATTTCGTCGAAAACAAAGTCTGTTTGCAAAACGGCTATTTTAAAGGCCTATAATTAAATAAGGATTTCCATAGCGGCTATTTTAAAATTTGATTTGGCCATAACTACAAATCTATAACATGAAATCTGTATTTTTCTCTTTCGTATGAAAATTACCAACAATACGGTTCCAACGTCTTATTTTATAGGAATCCGACTTATATCGAATCCTGTATATTCAGTTGATGTTCAAAATTCAATATTACGAACTACCGCGCGATTTCGAGCTCGATTTATAATTATATAAATAAAATTAACGTTAATACTTCGTTTTAATAACGATTTAATATTAAAAACCATTAATATTCCAAATATAATATTTAAAGTAATAAATTAAATAAAATATTTGACGGCCAAAAATACGTGATATTACAGTGCAAACTATTGGAAAGATCACTTAGTTTGATTCTTCCTTGACTCTGTAGTTCCTTATATTGATGTTCGTGACCATTGTCGCAGGGCTTGGAACTTGAAAGGAGGCTTACATGTTAATTTTGTTACTAGCATGTACTATTTTAAACTTTTGATAATGGAGAAGAGGACGAAAGTATTGGAATCAGATCCGTCAATAATAGGAGCGAAACCATTTATAATTACTTCTTAGAGTGCTTTGGTTGAGAGAGCAAGAGAGTGTGGGTCATCCATTCCAGTTTGGACTATTTTTACTAGAATTACATCGGTCCTACAAACTCTTCCAGGTTTGAATTGGCTAGCAAGTAGAATTGGGAACTTTAAATGTTTTGATATGAACATGGAGAAAAGGAAAAATCTCATCTCTGCAAAATCTTTTGATTGAAATTTCTCCGAATAAACCGTTACCAAGAAAGCTCAAAATTACTATAGAAGGCTATGATTTCTGTGTTGATGTTCAGTACTCTTGGCAACCAGAAATATGTACCAAATGTCAATGCTTCGGACATCTTCTTAATACTTGCAAGCATGATGGTCCTTCTAAGATTCGATCTCCCCTCTTAAAGCCTCCTTCTGGTGTTTGGGTACAAAAGAAGAAGGAAGTAGTCAATCTAATTAATGAACAACCACTTTCTGAAAAAGAATTGAACGGTAAGGTTTTTGTCTGTGACGAAGCATTAAAGGAAAATGAAGTGGTATCATCAGATGGGGATAGCAAAAATGATGGGATATTCTGGATGTAAGATGATCGCACTTGGATTCATGAAGCTTCTGGTATGAGATATAATCCATATGAAAATTAATACTACAAATACGTATCAGACATAGTGGAGGATGCTAGAAGACTGGAATATTGGATAGTAGGAGATAGCTTTGAGCTCATTCGAAAGGGTATTCTTGGTGAGAAGAACCAGACAGTATTCCATGATTCTTCTTGGGATTGGGAATGCGAGTTTCGCATTCCTAACTCGTGCTTTGTACCAAACCTTACTGTACTTTTTTCTGAGTATGTCAATGTTATAGGTAGTGATAGTGACTCTGCCAGTTATTCCACCCTTGTGGGGGATTAAATGCTAGGTCCTTGTTACTAGTAGAAACATTATGTTTCTCTCCTGTACTTTATAGATATAGTGTTATGGCACTTCAAACCAGATGAGGTTTCTGTGCCTGTGTAGAACTCCACTTCATTATTTGCTTTTCTAATAAACAGTGGCACGACCATTGTAAAATCGCCTTACCATGCTAAAAAAAATCAAATGATTTCAAACTAATAAATTGGATTTGAAAAAGGTTTTGATATAACCAGAGTTTTCCAATGAATAAATTGGAATGGATTTGTATGGAATTATATTTGGATATTTCTGTTGGATCTAGATTAGCCATAGAGCGGTGAATAGGGTTAATTGGAGTTTTACGAGATATTGAAAATTTACAGCACAGATTGCAGTAGAGAAAATAAATGCAGAAAGTAAATAACACAAATTTTACCTAGCTTCGGCAAACTCAGCCTACTGCTGCATTCCCCAAGGTTTCTACTAGGTATTAAAACAATCTTTACGCTTACAAATTCCCTGTAAACTCGCGACACCCACTCCCAACTGTTCTAATCCTACGCTTAAAACACTACACTTGTCTCTGTACTCAAGATCAAAGTTTCCCCGAATTACAAACTTGTAACTTGTAAACCCTAGCTGTAAACCCTATAACTAATCAACCCTAGTTTTACAAAAAAAAACTAGAAAAACGATGGACGATTTACAAAAGAAAAATAAAAACAATTCAAAATAAAAACAAATAGAAAAACCCCGTTGTAAAAATAAAGTAGCCTTCCGTTCTTTTATTTTGTTATTGTTTCCAGACATTGTCGGCCGATCTACAAATTAGGTTTATTCAGCTTTCCCCTAAATCACGACTTGGATCTCTTATAAAAGTATTTCTCTGATGATCGAATTCTTCTGGCTCTCTTGCTCAGTGATTTTCATACGATCGAAAACAACATGAGTATTTCTGATTTGTTTCCTTAAGCTCTCGAATTTGTGGCTTGTTGTTTTTGATAATTAGTCTGTGATGAATTGTGTGATTTATATAGGGTATAGAAACCCTTAACATCCTCTGATTTTACACAAGATTGCCTTAGTCTAATTTTTGCGTGTTGCTTGATTTTTTACCATGACTGTTGTGACTGAATTCTGGAATGAATGAATGGTTTACATTGCTTAAAAAAGCCTTGCGAATTTTTGGAAATATTGAATTTATTTCTTCCCTAAATGATTTTCTAGAAATCTTCGAATTGGTTTTATCCCAAAAAAAGTTTTCCAGAAAAAACAATTTATTTCTTGCCCAATATTGTTTGTGATATACTGATGTAATCTTGCATGGTTTGAAAGCATATTTCCTAAAATTCTGTTTGCCAATTTAAACACAATTCAAATAAGGAAACATTAAAATAGCATGCTAAAAATTATTCACTGTGATTTCTTGCCACCAGTGCAAATTAATTACCTACAAAAAAAACTTCCCAGAAAAAAACATTTTCCAAGAATGGCTTGCATGAATCATTTGAATGATATTTGCCATGATTTTGTCCTCGCTGTAGAACTGATTTGTCTTGACACTTTAAATGTTGCTCTGACCTGATTATGTCTATTTATCCATGTTTGCTTGTTGTGTCATGTACACAAACTTGTGTACACATTTCTCTTGCTGTGATTTTTCGTGTTGCATTATCCATCACCTTATCGTGCATTGGCTTGATGTTTGACCAGAATTATTGCATAGTCACATAACAACCAGTTTTGCATTTTTTCTACTTTAGCTCTTGGGCTAAACCTTTTTGTAGTACTTGCACCACTTATGTCTTGTCCACTTCCCTGAGTTGCTTGTACATGTGCAAATCTGCTATTCATGTATCCCCTTGCCATGCTCCACTGGCTTTGATTCTTGTTTTGAACAGTTTGATCAGTTTGCATTTATTTAACATCTTGTATTTGGCATACACTTTGCACATGTAACTGCTGTGTTGTCCATCCGTGTGTGTTCATGATGCACCTTATTTTCTGAACTTGAACTTTGGTTTGGTTTTGAAAATACATGCCATATAAAGCTCTATGTGTGTGTATATGCATAACAAGTATTATATATATGTATCTTGAGACTTCTTGTTGCCTTATATATATCCTAATGTTGCTTTGACATCTTTGACATTTTGGCCCACTAAGCTTGATCATTTGTACTTGAACTGTTTTGCATTAGTTTGGACTATTACACTTAAGTATATATCACTGCTTGGTTCATGTATACAGATAGTCTTTGGTATGTCCATTTATGTTTCATTTGAACCTGCTTTTAGTGTATCCTTGCACTTGTATTGTATTGTTGTTGTGTGGACCTGAACACATGTTCTCTTCTTTGTATCACTTGCTTTGATGGTCTCTTGTGCTTGTGCCATTAAATTGTGTTGCACCCATATGCATGCTGTAGTACCATATATTTGAATCTAATCTGATGCATATGCATGTGTGCCATTATGCTCGAGATTTTCCTAAACCATGTGTATATATATACAAACTTATATATATATATCTGTGTGTGTGTGTGTGTATGTGTGTGTATGTGCTAAAATTGATTTGCTGCACCAGTGTGTTCATGGATATTTGCATCATGAAAGTGTTGTCAAGCTTTACCTGAACATTTCATTCTCGATATATTGTCCCTTGCTGAGCATATTGCCCCCGCACAAAATATATGTGTATATACATACACATGTATGTGTATACATGTATAGTGTATGTGCAGATTTATATATATATATATACACACACACACATTTATATAAGCACTAGAGACACTGTCTACCTTGTGGTATTTACAGTGAATCACTGTGAATAACATAAGTTGTCTTGACACAGATGGATGAATATTCACATCAGAACAAGTCATGAAATATGATGAGAAACACACCAAAATTCTGAGATAAATAAATTTTCAAAATAAAATTATATCTGCTATAATTTAAAAATATTTTTCTAGTTTACTGTGTGTTTCTGTGATAGGTAAGCGGATGACTGGACTGACAGTGAAGCTGACAGAAGACAAGACTTAGATAAAGTGTGAGTCAGTGAGTGTGTCAGTATACGAGAGAGTGCGTAACTGAGTCAGTAAATGAATATGAGTCTATATGTTCAAACTGAGTGACTAAGAGTTGTAGTGAGGAACGGATGTATTAAAAGAAATTGAATGTAATGTATTACAGTGAGATGTATAAATAGTGGAGTTATAAATATGTACTATTCAGATGTAGAAATAAAATATTTTATTTAAATAGAATATTGTTTGAATATTTAAATTCTTGTGTAGTAGTATTTTATTTAAATATAAATATTTAATTCTGTCTGTGATGTAGTAGAATAGTATAATTACAAACACACTTATAATATACATATATATATATATGTGTGTGTGTGTGTGTGTTTGTGTGTGTGTGTGTTATCATCAAACAAAAATCATAGAATTGTTATATACAAAAATCTCCCCCTTATGATGATGACAAACATATAATAAGATTTTGAATATAACAAATGTGTTTGAAAGTGAAATGTGGAACACCCCTATATATTCGCTCCCTTGCAATAAAACTCTCCTAGATATGTGCATGAGTGAAAAGAATAAAATAAATTGAAATTTCAAAACAAAACTCCCCTAGATTTGTGCATGAGTGAAAACATTAAAACAAATTGAAATTTCAATATTAACTATTTATGAAATATTCACTCATTGGTCAAAATCTTAACTCATTCTCCCTCTTTTGTTATCATCAAAAGGATACAGAAATCAAAATAGTGATGAAACATAGAATAGAAATATAAAATTAGCTCAAGAGAGAGAATGTTCATCATAAATCTCATTCAATCGAACTAAAATCATAATATTCTAAGAACTAAAAAAAATTCACATTTTAGAATGATAGATTTATGATGAATTTTACAAAAATGGACAAAGTTTTAAAACATATGGATTACAATTATTTTCACACAAAAAATTAAAATTGAGCACAAGACAGTGATGGATTTGGGCTATGATTATAAATTCAAATAAAGTGACAAAATCAAATAATCTCAAACCCCAATGACTATCAATCAACAAATCATAAAATATTAACACATTTCACAGATTAGAAATGGATTGATAGGCTGGTTTTTACACACCAAGGAGGATTTCGTATATATTTTATTTACTTATTTCCCTTTTTCTTTTCTTTTCATTTTAATTTTAAGAGTACACTAACCACGCATAATCAGATCTGGGATTTTTAAATGAGGTCTGCAACTTAAATTATAAATGATCTCTTAACCATGCATTACCAGATCTTGGATTTTTAAATAAGGTTAGAGAAACACTTAAGAATAATATATATATATTTATCATTTTCTTTTTCAAATATCCTCATTACACAAAACCAATATGGATGATAGAAATATGATAGGTACATAAATAATTATGAAATAAAATTTTAAATTAATCATATTATGAAATATGCTCAACTGTACTGGGATTTTTGAAAAAAATTCAATTATCTCTTATTCTTGAAAATAATATAATCACATCTCCACCACAAATTTTGAAACTGTATATTTAAGATGATTCAAAAAAAATATTAAACTCTCCATATTAATATAAAATCATAATGAATGACAGAATGATGATGGTAAAAGAAGATGCTCGTGAATTAAGTGCCAGTTCAAAGATATTATAAAAACCGTTCGAACGTCATGAAAATTTAAATAAAATTTCCTCTTGTTGCGAAATACACTTTAATCACAACTTATCACAATTTCAAAAATCCAATAATAATTTTGATGAGTTATAAATATAGTTCAATTTTTGTTATTGATTTCAATTTCTGAATAAATAATCAATAAATGATTTTAAAATTGAAAATCAATTACAAGAGGGATTTAGAAGATATATACAGGAAGAGAAACAGATTAATCAACAAAATTCAACACTTCTAAACAGGCATCGCTTGGGGTTCCTACTTGAGGATAGTGGCCAATGAAAACAAAGCATAATTTTTTTAGTTTAAATAACCAAGCCCAAGCAAACTAATCTAGCAGTTCAATACCATCTATCAGAGAAACAAACTTTCAATTTCTGAAAAGAGATGCACAAGTGATTTTTCCAGAATTATTTCTAACAAGCACAAGAGACGATTCATAATCCAACATTAAAAAGACAGTTTTTTTGAAATCACTTGAAGAAATGTGAAAATTTCAAGATTCAATGAATTGATTACACCAGATTATAAATTTTAAATCCAAGATGTGTGTGAGATTAAAGATATCAACAATTTTCAAATGATTTTAAAGAATCAAATATCCAAGCCAGAAGATCATTATTTATAAGTGAGTTCTAAGATGCAACACAAAAATTTATGCCAAATGATTTTTAATTCAGAATAGCCAAGCCAATCAAAAAATAATAATGAAATTATCACAACTGAAAAAATAGTAATGTGCTGTAATGAGTGTAATTTTTCAAGCCTTTCCAAAATGAATTATAAGAAACTCAAGACGGCAAAGGTGTGTGAAATTTAATTAATTTTTCAGATCTTCAAAAATTTAGGGTTCAAATTAGCAATGTTCATGATATGATAAGAATGCTTCAGCACTGTTAGGAATTCAAAAAAAATAAATCTCATAATAATTGCAGATATTTTCACGTTTGAATTCAAGATCTGGAAATCATAAAAACATCAGAGTTTTATACAAATGAAGCAAGTTTCCAAAAGATCATAAGTTCAGCAATTTGAAGTTTAAGAAGCTCAAGAAGAAAGAAAAAATGTGGTAGTGACAAAGTAAATAACCATAATCAAGAAAAATAAGATAGAAGGGGTAGAAGGAGGAATAAAAAATATAAACATAAAATATAAACAAAAATGAATTTAGAGATCATACTTGAATTACACTAGACGTTATGGATCTCCAACTCATCACACTTGGTCAAGGAATGCCGAATGATGCAATAATATGGAACAACTTGAATTCAAACTCTTTTTCGTCAATTTGTTCCTTATCCATCTTCAGTACCTAACTGTTTAGGGGATCGAGTGGTCTAACAAAATTTGTAAAATCACTCCTAACTTTGTTTACGTCTTTCGGTACCCAAACCTATTTGTATAACAATCCATCTGAATTTAATTTTGTGCCCTTAGTTACCCAAATCTGGTTGAATTTAACCAAGCTTGTTTTATTTCCTCTTGGGACCAAAAATTGTTTAAATGGTTTGTTACACAACAAGTTTTGTAATGGCCCAGGAGATTTTTGACCACGGTAATCGACATATAACACCATGTTGACTATTGAAGAATCTAAAATACTGGAACGTCAATAGAAAGAGGTTAGAGGGGGAGAAATAGAAAGAAAGAAAGTTAGAATAGAAGAAGAAGAACATAAAATCAACATCAGAGTAAACATCAATCTCACAGAGGAACAAATAAATATATTATATAACATAACTTTAAAATAAAACTAGTATCTGTATACAATACCATTATAGGGGTACAACACTTATAACACGGCGGAAAATAAACAGTAGCTATATAATCCTGAAGCCTCCTACTCCAAGCTCTCCACGTATATCTGTAAAATCTTGACTACTTGATTGCCCGTACGAAATTGGGCACCCAAGATTTTAGGGAAAACAAACAAAATAAACTTTGGGTCAGTCATAGGACTAGTGTGAGTAAACTCTAACCATTTGTTTAACTTTTCAAATCCTTTTAAAAGAAAGAATAATCATAAGATCAATCCACACATAATCACATATAGTTTTAACCTTACCATAACCAAAGTCATCATTTTAAAAATCCATACTCTTCTGATATTATAATAATGTCTAAATCAAATAAACAGCAATCTACTGGAATGCTTTCACCTCATGTTCCACATATATAATATATAATCAAAAATCGCAGGCGCTTATTGGTTAATGGATTCCAACTGGCAAGGGATGGGACCAACCTTCCGATAGTGTATCTCTAGAGAGGAATACACTGGGTTCAACAAGAACATCTTGTAGCCCTGGCTAATCATGACTGGTCACTCATTTCGCTTGAGTGTACCGAATGTATTATCACCAACGGTTGGAAACAACAACCTTTTCCCGAAAAGGGACAGCATCGAGTATAGATTAAAGAAGCAAGTGGATTTTCTCTAGATTAAGTGACAATACAACCTAATTGGCATCTACCCACTTAGCCATGCGACCTACCCGATTTTATACCATTTTCTGGTTGTGAGGCTTGAAGTCATAAGCCATAGATCACACCTTTATTTAATTTAAATGTCACTCATCATACCCGCCAAATCACAAATTGATTTCTCCAAAAACATCACGGGTATAAAGCTAAGAGAAACGAATTCCCCCGCCACCAAATGTAAATACGTTTGAAGAGATCAACTAACTTTATCTGTTAGATATACCCCATCGGACATTCTTCCATACAAGTTGTCCTGGGACTAGACAAACTGAAGGCACTATTCAATAAACCCATCTTAGGTAATTTCTACCTAGGACTTGCCAGAATAGCCCTTGTATAAACTCTGTCTTCAATTATCTTCATCATATTTGATTCGCAACACAAATGCCCATACAGAGTGGTTTTCAGATAATAAATCTGACCCGGACTCTCTGTATTTACAACGGAAAAATGGTCAATACTTTGATAGTCCGGTTATTTAACTATCAAAAGAAAACATCTATACACACAACGATCTTATTTCCAAATGGAAATTTTATCGATCAATCATCAGTCAACATTTTTCCCTTATAATTAATTTATCATTAATTTATTCATTTCCCTATTTCCCGTTTCCATATATTCATAAAGTTTTATTTTCTAAATTTAGAAAATATACATTATAAACATTGGAAAACATTTCCATTTCTTATTCACGCAACACTGTCTTCCCACATCAATCAGTCTCTAACTGTAAATTAGTAAGAGAACAGCTTCCTAAGTATAAACCCCGAAGGCCAAAACCAACATCAGATCGACACTCAGAAAGCCATTCAACTAACTAATCTCCAGTTAGTTTCAAATTCCCTTAACTCCATTTTAAATTCCTATTTCAAAACCCAACATTTCCTTTTAACTATTTTCATTTGCAAAATAATTGCTTTAATCCATTTTTCACATCGAATGCGTAACTCCCCGCATTTTATGATAATTAAATGATGCATATGTGTGTAAATATGCATAGATATAAATGTTTATATGAAGAATAAAATAAAGATTAATGCATATAAAATGTAATGCATGCATTAAAAGAAAGAAAGGATTAGTTGCATGCGGTGTAAATGTGTTACCTGCACTGATTATGTATTAATAATAAAAGAGAAATAAAAGAATACGATTCATGCAATGGTTTAAATGGAATATTGTAACAAATATGAAAAAGAGGAATGAAAAGAGAAAAATAACTACAATTGTTCTAAGCCGTGTTAACAATAGCCTTAGTAGTCCAGTTGGTTAGAACATGTGACTAGCATACAAGAGGTATAGAGTTCGATCCCTACCGCCATCATATTTTGTTTTAAGGGAACGACTAAAATAACACATGTTCATCTGGGAAAATATGTATAAACGCACATATAAGGAAAAATATACATATAAGGAAGTAAAGGAAATATATGTATATGAGAATATACGCATATATATGCGTAGGATATATACATATATATATATATATATATATACAAGAGATAAAATTCAAGATAAGGCTGAAAACAGAGAAATATGGTAAGAATCAAATAACGATGCAACACTGTTTGAATTTTGAAAATGAAACAAAGGTTGTGCGTATATATATACGCGTAACGTGGTCATTACAAGTTTTGTATACATATAAGGGCCTTATATATGAACATATTCAAATCAATTCAAAACTGAAGACCATATGCAGAAGAAAAAAATATTGTAGCCTAGATCGTCTAAGGGGTCGACCTAGGCATGGAGGGGTTGACCCCGGGGTCGACCCACCCTAGATCCAGTCAGGTTCATTAATGAATCTGACTGTTTTATTAACCAAGTTCGAATGCTGACTCAACGCTGCGTGTACTATAAGATCCTGAACACCTATAAATAGGCTAGCAGAGCCGAGCCTAAATCTCACATTCTTTGAGACAACGTCTAAGCTCTGCCATTCTTTCTCCTTCTCAAATCTCTTTAGAAAAATAAGATAATTATTTTAGGCAAATTCTGAATCAAGATCTGGAGGAAAAGAATGAATATTAATTAGAAGGTGTTCAGAATCATATTCGAAGTGAGGTAATTTTCTAGATCTGGTCTATTCAATTTTCTTCCTCTTTCTTCCCTTTTTCTTTTAGTAAAAATTACGAATCCACGATTGTTAGTTTCTGAACCCAATTAGGGGAAACCCATGGAATGCTAGATCTGGCCCAGATCCGGGATTTGGAAAGCAAATGGGGTGAGTGGATTTAAATTATATCATTTTTGATAATCACATATTATCGTTTAGCATTCCCCGTTATTATGAAATATGAATTTCCTAGAATAATTAAAAGTGTTAAGATGCTGTTATAACATGTATAGATATTAATATGAATATGCTGGAAAATTCATATATTGAGACGTTTAAAGTGTTGAAATGTTTACATGTTGAAAAATAAACTTGTTAAAATATGGGTAGCGACTTCTGTTGTTCGTATTACATGTTAACTTGTGACATTTATATACATGAACCCTTATTTGTAGGAATTGGAATAGTTACATGATTGAATGGTTTCATGTTGGAATAAAATTAAATACATGTAAAAAAGGACATGTGACATAAAATGGGCTTAATATGATGAACATGTAAAACATATATTATAGTAAAGAAATTGAAAGAATGGACATACCCAAATCATATAGAAAATTTACAGTAAAATAGAAAACATTAACTAACTTAGACAAGAGGTTAATTCAACTTGTGGTAGAAGTCTGCCCGGAACTGCCTGGAAAATCTAGCATCCACAAGTTGTTAATTTAATGTGATGGGTCTAGTGCATGAATAAAACATGTAACGGTGCTAAGACACGAGGTTAAGCCAACTTGAGGATGAAGTCTGCCCAGAATCGCCCAGCAAATCCAGCATCCACAAGTGGTAGGCTTAATGTGGGAGGTCTAGTACATAAGCATATATATAAATATATGAATATAAAAGGATAGAAATAAATGGCATTAATTTTAATTAATGGAAATGAATGGAATTGAATGAAAGTGACAACAGTAAAAGAAATAGAATGAACGGGGAATGATAATAACCTATTATAAATAAATTACATTAATGAGAATGTTGTATAATAGGTAGACTTATCATTGGGACAAGTGAAGATTATAACTAAGGTTATAATAAACTAGTAGGGAAATGAGATAAGTGGCACTTAATTATAAATAAAGTAATCACTAAATGGGGAAAACTGGAAGCTAGTTGTTTGTAATAAGCAGAGAAAAGGGGGGAAATTTTATGAAAATATAAGAAGTTGTGCTTAATTATAAATTAGGTAATATGTAAACTTGGAAATCTGAAATATGCTGATGAGAATAACATATTAAGGCTCTTAGGGACAAGTGGAAATTATAACATTGGTTATAATAAATGGAAAGGAGACTTATTAGTAAACCATAGTCAACAGAACTATGTTAATAAGTAAACAACAATAAGTTGTAGTGACAGTATAAGATGGAATTATGATTAAATAAGAAAGAATGGGGCAACTTATGGAAATGAAATAAGTTATATTTAATCATAAATGATAGGTGACATGTTAAATAGAAAACATGTGAATTGAGATATACTTAATTACTTATTAAGTAGAACATGTTATTGTAACTGTGAAATCAAACGAGAACATAAAAGGATTGTGTATTACGGACCTTGGATCACAATCTAGAGAATAACATGTTGTGGGCTTATTAATAAACTTAAATGGGTTAAGTTTTATGACTGAAATTAATAAGCGAGAGGAACTTGGTAACTTGATTAAGAAGTCAATGTGAATGGGAATAACAAAGTTAAATGGAAATTTAATGAGGTAAGGCAAGTGCATAAAAGAATGTTTAGACATAGGGTATAATAACATATTAAAATGAGGCGCTTAGACCAGTCCACATATTTAAGGATGAATAACCCAACGGAGTAGATCATCGTTGTGTCATGAGGCACGAGGGGAGCGCACGTTCATCTGATTATTCTATCGTCTCTGAAGGACCAAAAAGGGAAGCACGCGGCTTCATGAGAAACGTAAGGTGCCCCTGGTAATCCTCTGTGCAGTAGCAGATGTTTAGGCTGTATTCGCAGAGGTTGGGTCTGCGTGTTACTACTCGGAGGGTAGGCCTTGATTGTAGAAGTTTCTTTGCAGTCAGAATGCTATGACGAGGTGACACTAGGGTGATTCGGTGATTGCCTCAACGAGAGGCGAGGTCAGGACCAACAAGGATAGTATATCATTGGGTGCCCGTCATCGGTAGCCAGTAGGATGTGAAAAGACTAGAGCTAAACCCAATAGACCATTCACCTTTTACTATCGAGGTACGGTGGTTGAGGGGAGACGCCAACTTTTTGTTTAGATTTTATTAGGGGCAAGTCTCTTAGCTCTTTTAATCTTTGCTAATTGAGGGAGCAGCCGAGGTGGGGTCATAGCCACCATGAAAAACAAACCCGAGGGATATATGTATTTTGAGACCCTTAAAGGCGGATTTGTACAGATATGGAAAAGCTTTCGACCGAGTTCCGTGTTTTTTGTATTGCCCTGCCACAGAACTCGGTGCACATTAGAGATTATATGCGGATAAGACATCAAATACGATTGACAATACGTACGTGGGAAAGTCTAGATACATTCCTGTCTGCTCTGGTAAGTGTATCACAGACTCGAGGGCATTACTCTAGGATAGAATCTGATTTGATCAAAGGTGGCAGTCCATACGCCTGCATAGCATAAAGGACAGAAATATGCGGAACGTAACAAAGATTCATATGTCACTCTGGCTAGGATGAGTGACTGCATACATTTCTAGGACATTACAGTGGAGACCGTGCAAGTGGGGTACCATGGGTTGTACCTCAATATTTGGGTTAGCTACATATATACTATATTAGGATAATCCACTGGGAGTAAATGGGTACGACATGTGTGTAAGCCTTGAGTGTTGTTAACCCAAGTAACCTGATAAATAAGAAAATATGATTGAATGGTATATGTAGGATTATCCAAAGTGTATAACTTAAATCCAGTCACGGGAACTTGTGTTCTGACTCCCTCCTCATAACATACTCGTAGGTTAGATTTGTGGCAGAGATATAATAGCTTTGGATACTGGTTAGGCAGTATTATTACTGTGGTAAGGCTATACTTTGATTATATTATACTTTATCCATTCCGTTGTGAGATATTTTCTGAGCTCTGATATATTTTATATCTCTGTCTTTTCTATAGGATACCAGAGCAACCAACACGGGTTTCATTGGATTAGAATTTTGAAAAAAAATCAGTATGTCGGAATTTGGGTTGCTACATCTGGTATCATAGCTTAGATTTAGGATTCCTGTATAAATAGTAAGTGAACGTATTTGTATTTATAAAAATATAAATATTATATATATAACTAGATCGATAAAGAAACCCACTAAATAGAAAGAGTATAATATAGTAAGAATTGGGATGACTATTTTGTACACTAAAGGAATGAATATGGAAATTTGAGACCCTTAGGTAATTTGGGTGGAAAGTGTACAATGTACTTTGTATGGAAGGAATGTGAATCCCATATGATTAGTATTTTGGGTTAGTGGGTTTGGCGGTAAAACCTTATAATTTGGAAAAGGTTAAAAAGAGAAAAATGGATTAGGAATATATATATTGTTGAGAAAAATGACCTTGTGGAAGTGTCTAGGAAAGCCTAGACAATTGGAAACCCGCTTTGAGTCTAAACCCATTATTAACTTTTAAGAGCTTGAAATTATAAAAGCTTTTGGAAGATGGTTTAAAGTGTGTTCAAGTTTTTATCTTAAAAGTTATAGTTAAAATATGTATAGTGCACATATTGAGTTTTAAAGTAAAATGGGGTATATTTTGTAAATAGTGATTTCTTGCGAAAACTTTGTCTAAAGTAAGATCCTCACAGTAAAAGGTGCATATTAAAGATCATGTATAGCTCACTATTTTTCTTGTTATATTTCATACAAGAATTTTTAGTAAAGAAAATTTTGAAGTCTCTATTCTTTTGACAATCATTTTTGATAAATTATTTAAAAGAGAAAATTTTGTTGGGTAGACAAAATAAGTTGTAGAAATTAAGAATAGAGTAGATGGTTGCATCTTGTAGTAAAAGACTGAACCGGCCTTTTAGGTAAGAACAAGTTATAAATTCGATTGAGAATTAGTTGTCCTTGTCTACTCCAGTTTTTGTGATTTGAAAAAAAATGAATGATGATTTACATTTTTCTAGATATGCTTTTTTTATGGTTTGGTAAAAGTAAGTTTTGATGAGGAAAATAAAGTTTTGATACTTTTTAACTTTTAAAAGAAAAGTGAAATGAAAAGGCCAAACCGTGTTTTAAAAAGTATGGAGTAGGTAAGGATTAGTGCCTAGGGAAGACGGGAAACGCTTTGAGGCTATGAAGTAAGTAGCAAGAATTATCTTGGAATAATGGTAATGTAATAACCCGGAAATGCGAGCCAATTTAAAAAAATTTATGTTGGCAATTTTAGCGAATTTTTAATATTTAAAATGAATTATTTTTAATATTTAAAATGAATTATTTTAAATGATATCGACGAGAGAATTTATTTTGAATATAATTCAAACCAATATATTTATATACGTCGTCGTTAGAATATAAATAATTATATATAATTATAAAAGGAATTGAAAATGGCGCGGTAGTTCGATAATTCGATTTCAAATTTCAATTGAATGTACCGGGTGCAAAATAAACCGGATTTTAGCAAAACCAAAAATAATAGGATCTATTTGAGAATATCTTTCCAACGAACCCGAAGAAACAAAGTTTCATAGCGGGAATCAAAAGATATGTCCAGTTGAAAATTCTGAATAGTCGCTATGGAATTCAGGCCCTTAAAAATAGCCATTTTGCAAACGACCTCGGATTTCGACGAAACCACTTTTGTTGGATCCATGATGTCAAACTATTGCTAGATTCCAATTTTCATAATTTTTCGAACCAATATGTGAGCGTGTCAAAGGAAAACGCGTTTGACCAGTTTCAGTTGATTTTAATCGACTGGAAAATGGCCATTTTTCAAACGGTCTCAGAATTCGACGAAATTAGTTTTGTTAGGACCGTATCGTCAATACGAAGCTAGAAAATATTTTTCTGGAATTTTTCAAGTTAGTATGTGACCCCGGTAAATTGAAATGCGCGTTCAAATTCAATATATAGAGTTATATGTTGATTTTGACGAAAGCTGATCGAAACAATCGAATCAGCCTATGATACATATCCCATTGTGTTCGGAACGGGGGTAAAATGCTAGGGACGACAGTCGTTGGGTTTGAATTGGGGTTCAAAATTTAAAGTCAACTTTTTGGAATAATTAATTATAAAAATTAAATAATATTAAAAGGGCCCAACCCCCTTTGTCTCTCCCGTCACTTTTCAGAACAATAAAAAAAATATAAGAGAAAAAGGGGGGATCGCGATTCCCCCCAGACGATCCATCGCCTCGCGCCGCGCAGGCGGAGGTTCCTCAGGCCGACCCCCTCTCCGTCGTCCAACCTCTCCGATCTCGCCTAGCCTCCCTCCTCCTTCTTCTCTTCTCCGAACCCCTCCCTCCTCGCGTAGCTCCACCACGGCACCCCCACGGCCGCCCGTTCGTTGGAGACCCCCAGCTCCTCCCCCCGCTCCGCCTCTCCGCTTTGTACAGCCCCAATCTCGAAGCCCTAGCACCCCAATCCTCTAGACAGCTGCGCCAAACCCTGTAGCCACCGTCAGAGCTAGCCTGTGCCACCCTCCTCGACACGCAGCATCTTCCCCAGCCCTATTCCTCCACTTGACAGATCCGGCATCCTCCCCCGGCGATAAAAATCGGATTGAAAGTAAGTTTTTATATTAAAAATCTTTGTTTTAATCAGTTTTAGGTTTATATATGTAATATGGTGAAATATGAATTGAATGCATACATAAAGGAGTGATTTTTAATTACATAAAGTTTTGAATTTTATCATATGCAAAGATTTGGTTTTTATCGTAAATAAAAGTATAAATGCATGGTTTTAAAATTTGTTATTAAAAATAAAAGAATAGATTTTTCTATGAGAAAAGATTATATTTTTATTTATAAAAATATGATTTTTATATTTTAGGTAGAATAAAAATTCGATTTTTAATTTATAGAAGAAATAAAAATATGATTTTTATATAATAGAGAATATAAAAATATTATCTTTATATGAGTAGCGATGTAAAAATAGAATTTTTATCTATATAGTAGCGATGTAAAAATAGAATTTTTATCTATATAGTAGCGATGTAAAAATAGAATTTTTATCTATATAGTAGCGGTGTAAAAATAGAATTTTTATCTATAAAGTAGCGGTGTAAAAATATGATTTTTTATATACATAGCAACAATATAAAAATGTGATTTTTATATACATAGCAACAATATAAAAATGTGATTTTTATATACATAGCAACAATATAAAAATGTGATTTTTATATATGTAGTGACTACGGGCAGTGAAAGTGACAAAAGGCGAGAACAGCGATGATTTCTACATAAGAAGAGTCAAGATAATTGGATTAGCTTGTCGGTGAGAACTTCTAACTCAAAATTTCTTTTTCTAGTTATATATATATACTAGGATGCAGACGGTGTTTAGTAGCACCCGACACCCTTCATCCACAGACCATGGATGGCTTGTTTGTTTGATTGATGCGTTGTGAAAATTGTTTGTGACGTTGATGTGAAATAGATAATAGAATATTCATAGGTTGAATAAAATAATTTGGTCGTTAAAAATATAATTTTTAACGTGAATGTGAACAAATAAATATTCATTTACAAACCGGACGGTTTGTTTATGTACACCTATTTGAAGGACATTGATTGGGATGATAAATTTTACACATCGCCCAACTGCACAAATAAAATCTATGTTTGATTGTTTGAAACCCCACACGGGTATTGGGATAAAATACGGCATACACTAATCCCAATAATTAGTTGTATGTCGATTGATTGATTGATTGACAGGCTGTTATAAGCGTTAAATATCTATATTTGATGCTTATACAGTGTAGTGCACTTTGGATGATGGTTGATTATTTATCATTGCTATTATATACATGTGTTGTATGGAATCCATATAATTAACTTTATATGGTGATTGATTGGGCCTCATTCCAATTGGGAAATTAAGGAATATTATAAAATAAAGGTTCATGTGTTGACCGTACTCATCCGTTGAGATTAGTCATGTGTTGAATGAAATATTTTAACAATCAAATTTACATCTTTATCTTTATAAAGTAAAGGTTCATGTGTTGACAGTACTCATCCGTTGAGATTAGTCATGTGTTGAACGAAATATTTTAACAATAAAATTTACATCTTTATCATATATAAAATTAGAAACTAATTGGAAAATAGATAAGATGAGTGGTCTCCTGGATATTGATCTGATGTTGGTTTCGGCCTTCGGGGTTAATATTTAGGGAATCGTTCTCTTACTAATTTACGGTTGGAGTCTGATTTGAAATCAAACGATAGATACCATGATTTTTATAAAATATATTAAATAACAAAAATAGTCACACGTAGACAGTACACATTCGTTGAAATTAGTCATGTGTTGACAAAAATATAAATTCATTTGTTGAATAGAATAACGGAATTATTGAAATATATAAAGCCGTGTTGATTAAAGACGCGCTATTTTGACACGAACGATATTCATATCGATTATATTCGTTTTTATATAATTGAATTGAATATATAACGAATTCGAATTGAATTGAATATAAAACGAATTCGAATTGAATTGAATATAAAACGAATTCGAATTGAATTGAATATAAAACGAATTCGAATTGAATTAAAAACGAATTGAAATAGAATAAAAATCGATTTGAAATGAATTCAAATTGAATTGAAATTTGAATTGAATTGAAATGAATTTTAAAACGAATTTATAAGGAAAAACTCAATTTTGATTTGAATTGGAAATGGTAGTTGAAATGTTTTTGAAACAAATTTAAAACGATTTATAAAATTCGTTTTAAATAGAAATCGACGAAATATATATTATATATATAATATAATGGCCGGAATAGAACGCGCCGCGCCGCGGCAGTTCGCGAATTTCGACCATTGGCTTCGAACGGATATTACGGGAGATCCGACCATCGGATTCTCCTAAAAACCGGAACTGTTGGGTTCGTATCGAAAAGAACTTTCTAACAAATATTAGAAATTTGAAATCTAACGATTAGATTTGGAAATACGTCCAAATCAAATTTGGAAAAGGTCGCTGTAAGTGCAGTTCGATGGCCGTTGATGGAAATCGACTGTACGGGCCTTGATAAAATTATTAAAAATAGTAATAATTTGTGTAAAATCATAAGAAATGATTTGGGAAAAATTGGGATGAAAAACTCCATATTTGAAAAGTTAAAAATAGATTTTTATCGAAATGAACTAGTTTTGAACTAAAATTAAACCCGTTTATTTTTAAATAAATAATTTGGATTTGAAACGGGTTTTAAATAGAATTGATTTGTGGGTTTATCGTGAACGGTGTTTTAAATAACACTAGTTCTTTAACCCGGTAATAAATAGAATGTGATTTGGGTTTATCGTGAACTGTGTTTTAAATGACATTAGTTCTTTAACCCAGTAAAAGGAGTTTTAAGGAATCTGCAATTAGATTGAAATGTGAATTGATAATCTAAATTATCAAATTTAGAAAATGAGCGAGAATGGAGTATCCCCAGTTTTGCTCCAAAGCGATAGTTAAATCTTTAATTAGATTTGAACGTGGAATGGTAATTAATTTTACCGATAACACTGTGGTATTAGATATGGAGTATTACCAGTTTTGCTTCATGGAATGAATAGGTTGGGACTGGGAAATAAAATAAATAATTACTCCGGTGTGGTTCGCTAATCTCGACTAGTTTGGAAAACCATAATTTGGTTTGAAATGACATCCAAAGGAAGATTAGAGAATAAATTCAAAGAATTTACCTTGGATAAAATTAATGGGAACCTTTCCCTAAGAATATGAAATTGAGAAACTAGCTGTAGGTTAGCTAAGAAGAATAGTTTTCTGGGTATTGATCTGATGTTGGTTTCGGCCTTCGGGGTTAATATTTGGGAAATTGTTCTCTTGTTGATTTACGGTTAGTAGCTACTGAATTGGAATGAGGCGTATGTTGCGTTTGTGTAACATTTGTTTTTAAATATACGCGGGTTGTTCGGAAAGGCCGGGTTTCTACCCATTCTGAATAACCGATTCGACGATAAGTCGAAGATGATGACGATGGTCGAAGACCGGAAGTCTTCACATCGTTTGGGTAATTACTGATGATCTTGATTGGGTTGTACACCCAAGATGAGGGAATCAGTTGGTGGTCGTCCAGACGTACTTGGAGATCGATGGATATGCGAGGAAAGTGCCTCCGGTTTCGTTTAGACCCAGAACGAACTTGTAAATGGATTGTGTGTCTGACATTGGATTTTATTCTGTGTTAATTGATTTCTGTTAAATATATATCTGTTTGGCGGCGGAGAATTTATTCTCTTGCTTAACGCCCTTCTCTGAGACGTACGAGCTTAGAGGTTATATATCGATAGATATCAATCGCATGGCATGAATTGCCTGTGTGGCAAGCTGAGTTGCATGGATCAAGGCTTCTGTTGAAAAGCAAAGTCTTGTGGTTGATGATCAAAGCATGGCCTATGTGGCAGCTTTGTGTATAGCGTGGATTCGCGAGCCTCACACCTCGGTATGAATTAAAAACGGGATAAGGACTGCGGGGAGAGCACGACGTTTCTTTTTAGCTTTGGTGGTGTCAGTGACTTACCAGCCCTGACATTTATATATTTTTCACCTATGTGGTAGTTGGATGAGGCGCCTCGATTTTAGGTCTGTAAGGACCGGGAAACATGTGTTCAGGAATAATTAATCCTCAAACGTAAGAGAGGACCGACCCTGAAGATCCAAGGATTGCCCAGAGTGTGTAGTCCTGAGGCATTTGCTAGAGTGTCTCGAAAGCAGAGAGGAGCTTGCCCCTTGCCTCGGCGCATGACGGAAATCCAATTTCCAATACGTGTGTTTCGGTTTTATTTGTAGAGCCTAGTATAGCGACATATGCCGTCTATGATTTATATTTATGATTGAAATTGTTTTGACACTATACGCTTATTATAGTATCAAATGATTTGTTTTAAACGTACCAAGCATGTTTGGCTATTATAAGGGAAAACCCTATCCTCCGGCTTGCGTTGCATTGTGTGATGGGACATGGGTCTTATAATAGCTTCATTTTTCGAAAAAGCATTGCGCTGTTTATTCTATGCACTGGTATTCGCAGGAGGAAACCCGTTCCGTGTTATACGGCGTGGTCCGTTGAATTATTCTCTTTTAAAGTAAAGTTTTAAATAACTGTTTTAGTTCTAACACCAGTCACATGACTGACCTGGAGTTTATTGTTTTAACCTAAACACTGGGTGCCCTTATTTCGACAAGGGCAGCTAGTAGTTTTGGTTTTGCAGATTTATATTCACAGGATCCTGGTTTACAGCTGGAATGATATCTGGAAAGCTCTGTATCCGTATATCACCTACAGTTGTGCTTTGTATTATTTTTCCGCTGCTATGTAATTTATTGTAATCTTTGATATTTATCAAATGTAATTTATTCATTTATACTCTATATATTCTTGTACCTGATGGAATTGTTGTAATAGCAATGAAATGTTCTTCCGTCTGCGTTCATTTGTGTGTTGTTCTCAAGGTATCCGCTCTTTCCCTCACGGGGAAGTTACGGGTTACTACAAGTAAGTTCCCATAGAATGTGTAAGCATTGAAAAGCCTATGATGTTGCTTGAAATGATTATTGGTACACAGTTAGGACTAGTGGTGACTACTAAATAGTAAAGAGCAAGTAAGTATTTAGATCTTGTTGCTAATTTTCATGTTATGGGTATAACCCGCTATTGTTGGCATCATTCCGTTATTTTTCCTATTAGATAGTTAGGGAAACACCTAAACTTGTCATGGATCCCGTGGTTCAAGCCTGTTGTCTGAGGGGGACATAGTCCCGAGATTCAAGGCCCTTAGTAGTGGCTGTGTAGAATGTCTGTTTTCCTGTTTTAGTTGAAGGCTTATTTGAAATTAAAGTTAGATCAGATATATGAATAACCTAAGAAAAGATAAATGGTACAACTAAAAAGGAAACAACAAATTCAGTAAAGCAACAAACATGACAATTAAAGAAAAATGGAAAAATTATGAAAAAATAATGAATAAGAGTAAAAATTTCTAGGATAAGATGAAAAAAATCAGTAACAAAGAAATTTTTTCTTATTTGGGCTGTGTTTGGATAGGAAAATAGGGAATCTTTATAAATAGTTACATGAAATCCATGTATGGTTATAAAAAAAGGTTGAAAAAGAAAAACAACAGACGTGAAGTTTTCCATTTTCCACCTTTTGTAACATAAGAAATCGAATTTAGAAAATTAGATTTATCTGAAATTCGAAAAATAATTTGGTTGGTAGAATTTTAGATGCAAAAATTGGATGAACTATGCACTAACTCAGTAAGAGTGTGGGAAAATTTGGATGAAAATGTATTTTGATTTTCAGAATATTGCATTCATGTAGAACTACCAGTATATTTAGGAAATGAGCATCATATTTTTGAAGAATTTTTGAAAAATTTGCATACACATTATAGGTACCGCTTAGGCATACATGTATTATTATGTTGTAATTCACTTTGAACAAGTGTATAATGTTTGTAACAATTGGATGCACACATGATGGATGTATATTATGTGAGGGGTTAATTGATTTTTACCCTTATCAAATTTCGGGGACGAAATTTCCAAAGGGTAGGAGAATGTAACATCCCGCATTTTATGATAATTAAATAATTGAATAATCCATATGTGTGTGTGTGTATATATATATATATATATATATATATATATATATATGCATAGAAATAAATGTATATGTGAAGAATAAAATAAAGATTAATGCAAATAAAATGTAATGCATACATTAAAAGAAAGAAAGGATTGGTTGCATGCAGTGCAAATGTGTTACCTGCACTGATTATGCATTAATAATAAAAGAGAAATAAAAGGAAATGATTCATACAATGGTTTAAATAGAATATTGTAACAAATATGAAAAATAGGAATGAGAAGAGAACAATAACTATCATTGTTCTAAGCCTTGTTAACAATAGCCTTAGTCGTTCAATTGGTTATAACATGTGACTTGCATACAAGAGGTACAGAGTTCGATCTTCGTCGTCGTCATATTTTTTTTAAGGGAACAACTATAAAAACATATGTTCATGAGGGAAAATACGTATAAATGCACATATAAGGAAAAATATACATATAAGAAAGTAAAGAAAATATATGTATACGAGAATATATGCCTATATATGTGTAGGAATATATGTATATATACAAGAGATAAAATTCAAGATAAGGATTAAATCAGAGAAATATGGTAAGAATCAAATAATTGTGCAACACCTTTGGATTTTGAAAACAAAACAAAAGTTACGCGTATATATATATATGCATAAAATGGTCATTACAAGTTTTGTATACATATAAGAGACTTATATATGAACATGTTCAAATCAATTCAAAACTGAAGACCATATGCAGAAAAAAATATTATAGTTGGGGTCGACCCACCCTAGATCCAGTCATGTTCATTAACGAATCTGGACTGTTTTCTTTACCAAATTCGAACGCTGACTCAATGCTGCGTGTACGATAAGATCATGAACACCGATAAATAGGCTAGCAAAGCCTAGCCTATATCTCACATTCTCTGAGACAATGTCTAAGCTCTGCCATTCTTTCTCCTCCTCAAATCTCTTCAGAAAAATAAGATAATTAGTTTAGGAAAATTCTGAATCAAGATCTGGAGGAAAAGAATGAAGAATAATTAAAAGGTTTTCAGAATCATATTCGAAGTGAGGTAATTTTCTAGATCTGGTCTATTCAATTTTCTTCCTCTTTCCTCCCTTTTTCTTTTATAAAAAAAATTATGAATCCATGGTTGTTAGGTTCTGAATCCAATTAGGGAAAAACCAAGGAATGCTAGATCTGGACTAGATCTAGGATTTGGAAAGCAAATGAGGTGAGTGGATTTAAATTATATCATTTTTGATAATAACATATTATCATTTAGCATTCCCCATTATTATGAAATATGAATTTGCTAGAATAATTAAAAGTGTTAAGATGCTGTTATAACATGTATAGATATTAATATGAATATGCTGGAAAATTCATATGTTGAGACGTTTAAAGTGTTGAAATGTTTTCATGTTGAAAAATAAACTTGTTAAAATATGGGTAGCGACTTCTGTGTTCGTATTACATGTTAACTTGTGACATTTATAAACATGAACCCATATTTGTAGGAATTGGAATAGTTACATGATTGAATGGTTTCATGTTAGAATAAAATTAAATACATGTTAAAAAGGACATATGACATAAAATGGGCTTAATATGATGAACATGTAAAACATAGATCATAGTAAAGAATTTGAAAGAACGGACATGCCTAAATCATATAGAAAATTTATAGTAAAATAGAAAACTGTAATGCACTTAGACACGAGGTTAAATTCAACTTGTGGCAAAAGTTTGTCCGGAACCGCCCGGCAAATCCAACATCCACAAGTTGTTAATTTAATGTGATGGGTCTAGTGCATGAATAAAACATGTAACGGTGCTAAGACACGAGGTTAAGTCAACTTATGGAAGAAGTTTGCCCGGAACCGCTGGCAAATCCAGCATCCACAAGTGGTAGGCTTAATGTGAGAGGTCTAGTACGTAAGCATATATACAAATATATGAATATAAAAGGATAGAAACAAATGGCATTAATGGTAATTAACAGAAATGAATGGAATTGAATGAAAGTGACAAAGAAATAGAATGAACGGGGAGTGATAATATCCTATTATAAATAAATTACATTAATGAGAATGTTGTATAATAGGTAGACTTTCCATAGGGATAAGTGAAGATTATAACTTAGGTTACAATAAACTAGCAAGGAAATGAGATGAGTGACACTTAATTGTAAATTAAATAATCAGTAAATTGGGAAAAGCTGAAACTAGTTGTTTGTAATAAGTAGAGAAAAGGGGGAAATTTTATGAAATGTAAGAAGTTGTGCTTAATTATAAATTAGGTAATCTGTAAACTTGGAAATTTGAAATATGCTGATGAGAATAACATGTTAAGGCTTGTCCTAGGGACAAGTAGAAATTATAACATTGGTAATAATAAATGGAAAGGAGACTTATTTGTAAACCTTAGTTAAGAGAACTAAGTTAATAAGTAAACAACGATAAGTTGTAGTGACAGTATAAGATGGAATTATGATTAAATATGTAATAACCCGGAAATCTGAGCCAATTAAAATTTTTTATTTTGGCAATTTTGATGAATTTTGAATAATTAAAATGAATTATTTTAAATAATAGCGATGAGAAATCTATTTTGAATAGAAATAGAATGAATATATTTATTAGCGTCGTCGTTAGAATTAAATATTTATTTATAATTTTAAAAGGAATTGAAAACGGCGCGGTAGTTTGAAAATTCGATTTCAAAATTCAAATGAATGTGCAGGATTCAAAATAAACCGGATTTTAGCGAAACCAAAAATATTAGAATTTAATTGAAAATATCTTTCCAAGAATCCGAAAAATTGAAATTTCATAGTGGGAATCAAAAGATACACCCAGTCGAAAATTCAGAATAGTCGCTTTGGAATTCTAGCCCTTAAAAATGGAAATTTTGCAATCGACCCCGGTTTTCGACGAAACCACTTTTGTTGGATCCGTAATGTCAAGTTATTGCTAGGTTTCAAAATTCGTAATTTTTCGAATCAATATGTGAGCGTGGCGAAATAAAACGCGTTTGACCAGTTTCAGATGATTTTAATCGACTGGAAAATGACCATTTTTCAAAAGGTCTCAGAATTTGACGAAATTAGTTTTGTTGGGACTGTATCGTCAATACGAAGCTGGAAATAATTTTTCTGGGATTTTTAGAATCAGTATGTGGCCCCTGTAAATTGAAATGTACGTTTAAAATTCAATATGTAGATTTATATTTTAGTTTCAAGGAAAACTGACTGTAACAGCTAAACTGGCTCACGATACATATCCTATTGCGTTCGGAATGTGGGTAATTAGCTAGGGCCGACAGTCAATGGGTTTGAATTGGAGATCAAATAAAAAAAGTAACTTTTTAGAAATAAATTAAATTAAATATATATATATATTATATAACCTTACCTACTTTCTCTCCCTCACTTATAAAAAGAAACCGTTGAACCCGTAATTCCCAAATCGCCTCCGCCCCCATCGCGCCCGTCGCTGCCTCCCCAGGTGCTGCCACCGCCGCTGCTTCTTCTTCTTCCCCCTCCTCCCCACGTCGCCCTCCCTCCTCTCTCTTCCTTCCCCCAAAACCCCGAATCCCCCTTAAATTCGCCGCCTCCACTTACTGGCTTGCCACCGCACCCCCTATCGCACCACCCCTGACAAGGTGCCACCTCCTCAGCACTTTCCCCTAGCCTCCTCCACCGAATGCAATGCTCCACCGCAAACCGCCGAAACTGAAACACCCCACCTCCGTTAGGGTCACTCACAAAGGGAATTCCCTAATTTTGGTGGAGGTTTATGAGTATAAGTAACAGATACACAAGACAGATATAAATACACACATTTTTAAACAGCGGAAACAACAACAACTTTTATTTCATCAAAATAAGTGTTACACAAACCATACCATAATTGTCTTACAATACTTCCAAAACATTACATTTCCATAACTGTCTTGATTTTCAAAGAAGCATAAAACATAAATAAAGCAACAAAATCCCCATAATGATATCCAAAGCCATGATCCAAGCCAAAGAGATCCAAACTGTACATCTACTGTCTTCAAGCTTGCAAAAGAGTGACTAGGCTGAGTTGTTTCCTCCCTATGGACCTTGGGGGGGAGCGAAAGAAAAGAAGACGAAAAGAAAAAACGGAGTCAGGCATAAAGCCTGAGTAAATCTAGTGACTTTTCAGTATGTGAATAAGAAAAGGATATGATAGACATAAACTGAAAACAGGATAGTATCATAACTAAGGGAGTGTAGTCTAGAATCGAATATACTATCGAACCCACACTATATCTCTGCATTTACTAGTATTACTCTAACCGGCACCCCATGCTGAGGGTGAAGTGATCCTTTCTGTTTTCTAAAGATCGGCTCCTACTCGCACATGTGTCTTACGGCTACCCCAAGAAGTGTAGATACCTATGCTGGCCCCACCATGGGGTGTATCAAGACCCATGGTGGCGGCCCCGACACAATTACTAGAAGGCATAGGATATACTACTGGTGCCCCCAGTGCCCTGCTTGTCTGCTCCGGAGTGCGTGCACGACCACACACCGTTAGACCTACACTGTGCACCTAACATTGTCGTTATTTGACCGCTTACAATCAGCCCAGTAATCGTTCCCCACCCTGCCTAGTTTCAGGGTACCGTTGATACCTAAATTAGGTTACTGCTGAAACGGGTCCCTACGTTACCAGGGTTTTCTAGTCAAACATGTTAAGTGGTTAAGTGTATGTATATACCTAACCCCCACCCATCATTATTTGTTAACATGTTGAATCTTTGGTTAAGTGTTTTCAGTTGACTTAACCCTACCACCTGTCCTTAGCCTTTTAGAGCACCGACCACTCACATTAGACAGATATCACTACGGTTACTGGATGTGCCGGTTGGTTCCGGGCAGGTTTACACCGTAGTTCAGTCTAACCTCGGGTCTTTATTGGGCTCAATGTTTAACCACCCACATTGGATAGGTATTGTTGTGACTACTGGATAGCCGGGTGGGTCCAGGAAGGTTTATGTCACAACTCAATCCAATCTCAGGTTAAACATGTCGTCTTTTCTAGATTTACATATTTCATTATTTATGTAAATGTCATGTCGTCTTTTAATTTGGGTATAACAATTTATACCACTAAAATGTCATCGTCGTTGGCACGCGTCAAACATGCTAACATATTTGTTACATCATGTTTTTACACCCAATGCTATTACCCCCGTTTGTACGTACTAATGTTGGGCTCGACAAAATTCAGCCCAACTTGATAAACGTGAGAAAAGGGGAAATTCAGAACATATAATATTTCTATGATACATAGAAGGTGTAGCGCATGAACTTGCAAATTGGCGTTAACATAAACATTGGAGCATGTGAACTTGCATTCAAAATTGGCATACAACTAAATGGGTGTCACATAGGATGGCATTTGTAGACTTATACAACTTGGGTTTTAACATATATTAACTTAGCATAACGCCGAACACAAAACTAGCATGTTGTAAATAAACCCAAAATGTCCAAATCTAATATATAGTCTATTTCCACATGAACTTGCATAGTTTATGTAGCCCAAACTGCATTTAACATAGTTCTAATCATACTTGTAATGGATCTAAGATGTATACATAAGTTCTAAGTCATGTAGCATAAAGGATCTCAGATCTAGGGTGTGTTTACATAAGTATATGGCCCACGATATCAACATAAACAAAAAAGGGGATATTCACATAAACATGAGAGGGATCTAATCATAGACTTTGCCACACAAACTTGCAATTACCATTACTTTCATATAAAAACGTATAATAAACTTGCATCGATCCATTTATGCCACAAATCAATACACCAAAAACAATCACGATAGAAACATTACAATACACAAGATCTACATCATTATAATGATACAATTCTATTCTCAATTACATCGTATCACATCATAATTTTATCCAAATTCTGAAAGACCACTATACTTATAACGTGTGACGAGATCTTGTTTTCTGATTTCTATTTTCTGAATTTGGAGATGCTCTCCTTTAGGTAGCAATTTGTTGATTGATTTGATTAGACTTTAATTTGCCTCTTAGTTTGATTCTTGGAGGCTACTATCACTCCTTCCTGACAGCATGACGACTCCTCTCTTATTTTCTTATGTGAATTAGTTGAGTCTTAGTGTGTATTTATAGAGTTTTCAAGTTAATTTGAGCCGTCAGATGCAAACAGGGAGGGAAATCAGACCGTACAGCACACCAGAGTCGAACCAGGGTCAGACCCACCTGGTCAGGCCAACCAGACAAGTCGACCTGCAGGTCGACACCCAAGTCGACTGCGTAGTCGACTTGGGGGGGGGGGGGGGCAGGTCGACTGCCCAGTCGACACTAGTGTCGACCTGGTCACTGGGCGGGAATTTTCTCGCCCAGCCCAGTTTGAACTCGAATTTGAATTTTAAACCTGTTCTGAGCTGTTTTTGAATTTCAAATTTATTCTGAAACTTCCAGAGATCATAACTCCTTCATACGTAGTCCGTTTCATGCAAACTCGGACTCTATCTCAACCAGAATTTCGAGACGAACGCAATGGCATAAGCCATTTCCCTTAATTCTTTCATTAGAATTAATTATACTTTAATTTATGAATTTCACTGTTGTAGAATATACGGGGTGTTACATTCTCCCCCACTTAAAAGGATTTCGTCCCCGAAATCTTCAAGTTTAGGAAGAATGTATATCCTACCATCCAATCGTCCATCTACTCAACCAACAAACACAGGTGTCCATTGTCCTTAAAGACTTCTAATGCTTTATGATCATATGCATTGTGTGTGTAAATGTCCCTATCTAATGCAGAAATCAGGCGGTCGACTGATTCAGTTGACCGCCTAAATGTGAATCGTGTAGGTGTCATGAATCCATTATGTATGCAAAAAAAATTCCTACTCATAATTCTACATGAGTGCACAACAATTCATACAAATGCGATAACCATATGATAACATATAAAATTTCAACCACATATGAACGAGAATACATTTATTCATATGCAGTATGAAGTGACTGAGCCAATCTAAAACCTAGGGTGTGTGTGTGTGTATGCATCCACGAGCAACCACTACCAATCACTTGCAACCACTTGCAGCCATAATCCATAACATGTTTTCAAATACATGTTTGCATCCATTTGTTTTCTACCTAAGGAGTTAAGGAGAAAGGGCCGAGGAAATATGCCTAAAAGATAGATAAGCATAACCTAAGGAAAAAGAGAGTTCAAAAGATGTACCCTCAAAAAGAAAAGGGTAGGCTGCGCGTATTCTAGCCTCAGTTTCCCAAGTCGCGTCTTCCTCGGCGTCGCTCCACTGAACTTTGACGAGCTTGACTTCGCGGTTGCGTAGCTTTTTCACTTCAGTTCCTAAGATGCGTGTTGGAACTCTTCTCACAGTTGCTTCACGTTCCACTTCGGCTTCTTCTAGAATGCTAGGCTCTACTATTTCAGCAGACTCGTGTAAACACTTCCGGAGGTGAGAAACATGAAAGGCGTTGTGAACTCCTGCCAGTTTTTTGGGTAGCTCTAATCTATAGGCCATCTTCCCAACCTTCTCGATGATAGGAAATGGTCCTACAAATCTCGGTGCTAGCTTTCCAGTGGATCCAAAACGAACAACGTTCCTTAGAGGAGATACCTAAAGAAAAACACTGTCCCCAACCTCAAACTCAAGGTCGGTCCTTCTCTTGTCGGCGTAGGATTTCTGTCTATCTTGGGCCATCTTCATCCTTCTTCGAATCAAGTCCACTTTTTCTTAAGTTTCTCTAATCATGTCTGGACCAAGAATAACCTTATCTATAGACTCCCACCAACAAGTTGGTGATTTGCACGGTCTTCCATACAATGCTTCGAAGGGTGCCATGCCTATGGTAGCTTGGAAGCTATTGTTGTAAGCAAACTCCACTAAGGGAAGGTGATCCACCCATGTACCTCCAAAGTCTAGAACGCAAAGTCTCAAAAGATCCTCTAAAACTCTATTCACCCTTTCCGTCTGTCCATCGGTCTGGGGGTGATAGGCCGTGCTCAAACATAACTGTGTGCCTACAGCTTCTTGCAAACTTCGCCAAAACTCGCTTGTGAATATAGGGTCTCGGTCACTAACAATGCTGGAGGGTATCCCATGGAGTCGAACTATCTCCTTGATGTAAAGAGACGCTAGGGATGAGGCGGTCCTTCTACTCTTGACAGGTAAAAAGTGGGCGCTCTTTGTAAGCATATCCACTATTACCCAAATGCTATTATTGCCCCTTCTCGACCTAGGCAGCCCATCAACGAAGTTCATTGAAATGCTATCCCACTTCCACTGTGGGACCTCTAGGGGATGAAGCAGTCCTCCAGGCTTTTTCTTTTCTGCTTTAACTTGTTGGCATACCATACACTTAGAAACGAAATCTGCCACGTCCTTCTTCTTGCCGTTCCAAAAGAAAATTCTTTTCATGTCCTTGTACATTTTGTCTCCACCTGGATGTATTGTCATCTTGGAACGATGTGCTTCCTCGAGAACCTTCTTTATCAACTCCCTTTCTTGTGGAACGCATAGTCTTCCGTCGCGTCTCAGCCAGCCTCTCTCATCAATAGAGTATCTACTGAGGTGACTAGAAGTCTCACCACTAATTAGTTTATCAACCACTTCGACTAGCTGAGGGTTCTCACGTTGTGCCGTCCCTATTGTGTCCAAAAGAGTAGGGTGCACCTCAAGAGATGCTAACAAACCCGGTACGAAATCAGAGGAGGGCCTAAAGTTAAAACTGGCTATATACTCTAGGCTTTGCCTTTCTACAAAGAGTGGGCTTAGGGTCAGTTTCTTTCTACTCAAGGCGTCTGCCACCACATTGCCCTTGCCCGGAGTATAGGAAATCTCGAAGTCATACGAGGCAAGAAACTCCATCCATCTCTGTTGCCTCAAGTTAAGATTTTTCTGCGAGAAAAGATATTTCAACGATTTATGGTCAGTGTAAAGTTCGAACTTCTCACCTAGGAGATAATGGCGCCAAGACTTAAGTGCAAAGACGATGGCGGCTAACTCAAGATCGTGGGTCGGGTAGTTCTTTTCATGAACTTTCGTTTGCCTTCCACCATAAGCTACTACCCTCCCTTCTTGCATCAAGACAGCGCCTAGCCCTATCCCACATGCATCTGTATAAACTGTGAACATCTTACTTCCGTCTGGCAGAGTCAGGACTGGGGCTATTGTAAGAGCCCTTTTTAGGCGTTGCAAAGCCAACTTGCAATCCAAGTCCCAATTGAACAATAGATTCTTCTTTGTCAGCCTTGTGAGTGGAGCTGAGATTTTCGCAAAATCCCTTATGAATTTTCGGTAGAAGCCTGCTAGTCCTAGAAAACTTCGGACCTCAGTTGCATTCTTTGGTGCCTTCTAGTCTTGCACCCCAACTACCTTCGCGGGGTCTACAGCCAACCCTTCTTTAGATACTACATGCCCAAGAAACCTTACTTCTTCTCTCCAAAAGTGGCATTTTGAAAATTTTGCCTTTAGCTGATGTGCTCGGAGAGTATCCATGATTTCCTTCAGATGTTGAGCATGCTCTTCCTCACTTTTTGAAAAGACCAAGATATCGTCTATGAAGACAACCACAAACTTGTTGAGGAATTCTCTGAACACTCTGCTCATTAGGTCCACGAAATAAGCGGGTGCATTCGTTAGGCCGAAAGGCATGACAAGCCACTCAAAGAAACCGTCTGGGGTTCTGAACGTCGTTTAATCAATACTATCTTCAGCCACTCTTAGCTGATGAAACCCAGTTGCTAGATCAAGTTGGGAGAAAACCGACACGCCTACAAGCTGATCAAACAAATCGTCGATTCGGGGAAGAGGGTGCCTATTTTTCTTGGTCAACTTGTTTAACTCCTTATAGTCAACACAGAGGCGAAGCGAACCGTCTGCTTTGGTTGCGAACACCACTGGAGCACCCCATTCTGAAATGCTCCTTTGAATGAACCCCTTCTCAAGAAGTTCTTTAACCTGCTTACTGAGCTACTTTCTCACTTTTGGAGCCATATGTCTGACAGGTAAAGCTACGGGCTTTGCGTTATCCACAAGATAGATTCGAAAGTCTATTTCCCGCTTCGGAGGTTAGCCTTTCACCTCCTCGAAGACATCCGGATATTCCCGGACTACTCTAAACGACTGCAAATTCTCGTCAGAAGCATCAAGCGACTCTAGATAACTAAGCATAACTGCATTCAAAGGATTACAGGAAATTTCTAGAGTGTTACCAAGCCGAGTCAAGAGTCTAACTACTCTTTTCTCACAATCAAGAATGGCACCGTTACTGGATAACCAGTCCATGCCTAAGATCAAACCATATCCCGAGAAGCCTAGAACAAAGGCATTACAACTAAACTCAACACTAAGAATAGAGATTTTCAAACCCAAACAAACCATTGACAAGTAAGCGGAGCCCCCAATTGGATTTGAAACTACTAAGGGATCCTCAACCATACTAGTGTCTAGATGCAGAGATTCTACTAAAGCAGATGAAATAAAGGAGTGTGATGCACCAAAGTCAAAAAGTGTGCGAACTGGATGATCATAAAGATAGACTACACTTTCTACAGAAATATTACTACCTCATTCCTGTGGAGGTGCTATCAGAGCATGAACTTGACCCCCTGAAGTAGATCCATCTTTCTGTCCCTGTCCTTTCTTCTTTGGGCAGTCCTTAGCTTGGTGCCCAGTCTCTCCGCAATGAAAGCAACCACCCATCTTTGCCTTCTTCTTCCGACAGTCTTTCTCTATATGTCCAACTATTCCACAAAAATGGCACTTCCTCTTCTCACGGGACTTCTTGTTCTTTCCTCCTTTCTTAAAGTCTTTCTTCTTAGCCTGTAAACCTTCTTTCTTTTCCTCAGCCGTAGTCTCCTTCTTGCCGTGGTCTTCCTCATGTAGCAATGCCATGTCCACCAAGCTTTCATAAGTTGCTCCCGTGGACACATGGGTCATGGCAAGGCTATGTATAGGCTCATTCAGACCTTTGACGAAGCGAAGCGCCTTCTTGTGTTGGGTATTTACTAAGTCCAGCCCAAATCTGGCCAGCTGATTGAACTGATTGACGTACTCTCTGACCGTCATGCTTCCCTATTTAAGATTCAAGAACTTCTCTATTTGCAGGCTCCTTTCAGCTTGGGAGAAAAATTTCAGTTCGAACCTTGTCCTAAAATCATCCCAAGTTTCCACTGCCCTCTGAGCATTAGTGATCTCCCACCAATAGGAAGCTTCATCTTTGAGCAACCACACTGCTAGCTGTATCTTTTGCCTATCATCAACTCCGAAGATGTTAAACAGATCCTCCGTCTCCTTTAGCCAATTTCTTGCTCCTACAAAGGGTTCAGTTCCATGGAAGTCTTTTCCACTCATAGAATTGAAGTCTCTACATGTTTTGGCAAAAGCATTTCCAAGGGGAGGAGCAGGAGGAGGAGGAACTGGCGCTACTGGGGGAGGAAGGATATCTGCCGGGCCCGCGCCATTTGCGGCCCTAGCTTCTAAGAACCTCCTAAACAAACCGGGTATCGGTACTCCTTCTGGAATGTTAAGGTCTCCAGACATGCTGAAACAGAAAGGAAAGATTCAAAACGAAGGATAGAGAGAGATAGTACACATGGCTTTGGGGGATCATGCCTTTTAAAATATAACACTTTTTCTAAAAAAATGCTTCTTTAAACTTTCTTTTGAAAATAATATCAAAAACTTTATCTTATCTGGTAAACCTCTGCTCTGATACCAAGTGAAACTCCCCACCTCCGTTAGGGTCACTCACAAAGGGAATGCCCTAATTTTGGTGGAGGTTTATGAGTATAAGTCACAGATACACAAGACAGATATAAATACACATATTTTTAAACAGCGGAAACAATAGCAACTTTTATTTCATCAAAATACGTGTTACACAAACCATACCATAATTGTCTTACAATACTTCCAAAACATTACATTTCCATAACTGTCTTGATTTTCAAAGAAGCATAAAACATAAATAAAGCAACAAAATCCCCATAATGATATCCAAAGCCATGATCCAAGCCAAAGAGATCCAAACCGTACATCTACTGTCTTCAAGCTTGCAAAAGAGTCTGACTAGGCTGAGTTGTTTCCTCCCTGTGGACCTGGGGGGAACGAATGAAAAGAAGACGAAAAGAAAAAAACGGAGTCAGACATAAAGCCTGAGTAAATCTAGTGACTTTTCAGTATGTGAATAAGAAAAGGATATGATAGACATAAACTGAAAATAGGATAGTATCATAACTAAGGGAGTGTAGTCTAGAATCGAATATACTATCGAACCCACATTATATCTCTGCATTTACTAGTATTACTCTAACCGGCACCCCATGCTGAGGGTGAAGTGATCCTTTTTGTTTTCTAAAGATCGACTCCTACTCGCACGTGTGTCTTACGGCTACCCCAAGAAGTGTAGATACCTATGCTGGCCCCACCATGGGGTGTATCAAGACCCATGGTGGAGGCCCCGACACAATTACTAGAAGGCATAGGATATACTACTAGTGCCCCCAGTGCCCTGCTTGTCTGCTCCGGAGTGCGTGCACGACCGCACACCGTTAGACCTACACTGTGCACATAACATTGCCGTTATTTGACCGTTTACAATCAGCCCAGTAATCGTGCCCCACCCTGCCTAGTTTCAGGGTACCGTTGATACCTAAATTGGGTTACTACTGAAATGGGTCCCTACGTTACCAGGGTTTTCTAGTCAAACATGTTAAGTGGTTAAGTGTATATATATACCTAACCCCCACCCATCAGTATTTGTTAACATGTTGAATCTTTGGTTAAGTGTTTTCAGTTGACTTAACCCTACCACCTGTCCTTAGCCTTTTAGAGCACCGACCACTCACATTAGACATATATCACTACGGTTACTGGATGTGCCGGTTGGTTCCGGGCAGGTTTACACCGTAGTTCAGTCTAACCTTGGGTCTTTATTGAGCTCAATTTTTAACCACCCACATTGGATAGGTATAATAAACTTGCATCGATCCATTTATGCCACAAATCAATACACCAAAAACAATCACGATAGAAACATTACAATACACAAGATCTACATCATTATAATGATACAATTCTATTCCCAATTACATCGTATCACATCATAATTTTATCCAAATTCTGAAAGACCACTATACTTACAACGTGTGACGAGATCTTGTTTTCTGATATCTATTTTCTGAATTTGGAGATGCTCTCCTTTGGGTAGCAATTTGTTGATTGATTTTACTAGACTTTAATTTTCCTCTTAGTTTGATTCTTGGCGGCTACGATCACTCCTTCCTGACAGCATGACGACTCCTATCTTATTTTCTTATGTGAATTAGTTGAGTCTTAGTGTGTATTTATAGAGTTTTCAAGTTAATTTGAGCCGTCAGATGCAAACAGGGAGGGAAATCAGACCGTACAGCACACCAGAGTCGAACCAGCAGGGTCAGACCCACCTGGTCAGGCCGACCAGGCAAGTCGACCTGCAGGTCGACACCCAAGTCGACTGCGCAGTCGACTTGGGGGGGCCAGGTCGACTGCCCAGTCGACACTAGTGTCGACCTGGTCACTGGGCGGGAATTTTCCCGCCCAACCCAGTTTGAACTCGAATTTGAATTTTAAACCTGTTCTAAGCTGTTTTTGAATTTCAAATTTATTCTGAAACTTCCGGAGATCATAACTCCTTCATACGGAGTCCGTTTCACGCAAACTCGGACTCTATCTCAACCAGAATTCCGAAACGAACGCAATGGCTAAGCCATTTCCCTTAAATTTCACTGTTATAGAATATACGGGGTGTTACAAAAACCGTGACCAGAAAACCTCTTTTTTCTCCAATACTGTGAGTTTTTTTATTTTATTCATTTTACTTAAGATGATTTATTTATTTGCTGTGCATGATTAAATTATATGAAACATTGTATATAAAAACCTGATTTTTAAATAGAATAAATTGAAATAGAAATATGTTTCTTTATATTATTTCAAACTAAAAAGATTTGATTTTGTTTTGAAAACAAAAAGGTTTTGTTTTCATAAAGTAAAGACGAGACTTTTCATAAAGTAGAGACGAGATTTTTCATAAGGGAAAGACAAGATTTTTCATAAGGGAAAGACGAGACTTTTTATAAAGTAAAGACGAGATTTTTTATAATATAAGGCTGAGATTTTTATGTTTATAAAGATTCGATTTTCAGTGTTATAAAAATCTGATTTTTATTACATGTATAGCGATATAAAAAACGATCTTTAATATGAAGTTAGAATAATAAAAATATGATTTTTATATAGGTAGTGAATCAAAAATATAATTTTTATATAGTGAGAAGAATAAAAATAGAATTTTTATCTATATAGTAGCGGTATAAAAATAGAATTTTTATCCATATAGCGTAGTTGTAAAAATGTGATTTTTATATACATAGCAACAATATTAAAATGTGATTTTTATATATGTAGCGAACACGGATGACGAAAGAGACAAATGGCGGGCACGGCAAAGATTTTCTACATATGAAAAGTCATGACATTTGGTTTAGCTAGTCGGTGAGAACTCCTCACTTTTATTTTGATTTCTAGTTGAAATATATACTGGGATTTAGACGGTGCTTAGTAGCACCCGACATCCGTCGTCCACAGACCATGGATGACTTGTATGCTTGTGTGATTGTTTGTGTTGTAAAATATATATTCATGTGTTGAAATCAAATATATATTCATGTGTTGAAATAAAATATATATTCATGTGTTGAAATAAAATATATATTCACGTGTTGAAGTAAAATAAATATTCATTTACAAATCGAACGATTTGTTTATGTACACCGATTTGACTGATATTGATTGGGACGATAAATTTTACACATTGCCCAACTGCACAAATAAAAATCTGTGTTTGTTGATGTGAAACCCCACACGGGTGTTGGGATGAAATTTGCCATACACTAGTCCCAATAATTAGCTGTTTGTCGATCGATAGATTGACAGGCTGTTATAAGCGTTAAATATTTATATTTGATGCTTATGCAGTGTAGAATGCATTTGGGGTGATGGTTGCCTGTGTTTGATTGTGGTAGTGTACGTGTGTTTATGAAATCTATATAATTAACACTATATGGTAGTTGATTGGGCCTCATTCCAATTTGGAAAATATATATTCATGTATTGAATAGAAGAAAATTCATGTGTTGAATAGAAATAAATCCATGTGTTGAATAGAATAAACATTCATGTGTTGAATAAAAGCCGTATTGACTAGATTGACGCCATTTTGACGTAAATGATATTTATATCGAATTTATTCATTTTTATAACGAATATAGAAAAGAAAGTGATTTCAAAATATAACGTTTTGAAAATATTATCATTTAGAGATTAATGATATGGAATATTCAATTTCGATTAGAAATTGAATATGAAGTTGAAATCGTTTTGAAAACGAATTTAAAACGATTTATAAAATACGTTTTGAAAGGAAATCAACGAAATATATATAATATATATAATGGCCTGAATAGAACGCGCCGCGCTGCGGCAGTTCGCGAAGTTCGACCATTGATTTCGAATGGACGTTACGGGAGATCCGACCGTCGGATTCTCCTAAAACCAGAGCCGTTAGGTTCGTATCGAAAAGAGATTTCTAACGAATATTAAAGATTTGAAATCTAACGGTTGGATTTGGAATTATGTCCAAATCCAATTTAGAAAAGGTCGTTGTAAGTGCAGTTCGATGGCCGTTGATGGAAATCGACTGTACGGGCCTTTATAAAATTATTAAAAATAGTAATAATTTGTGTAAAATCATAAGAAATGATTTGTGAAGAATTAGGATGAAAAATTCCAAATTTGAAATAAATAAATTGGATTTGAAAGGGTTTTAAAAGTAACCAGAAGTTTCAATAATTGAATTGGAATGGAATGCGATTTTGGGTTTATAGTGAACCGTGTTTTAAATGACATTGGTTCTTTAACCCAGTTAAAGGCAGGATATGATTTCCCAAGTTAAATAATCATTGATAGTGATTATTGGGAAGATTAAAACCAGGTGGAGTTTTAATAAATCTTTAATTAGATTGAAATGATCGAGAATGGAGTATCACCAGTTTTGCTCCAGGCGATAGTTAAATCTTTAATTAGATTTGAACGTGAAATGGTAATTGAATTTATCGATAACACCATGGTGTTAGATATGAAGTATGACCAGTTTTACTTCATGGGATGAATAGGTTGGGATTGGGAAATAAAATAAATGATTACTTTGGTGTGGTTCGCTAATCCCGACTAGTTTGAACTGATATTCAAAAGAAGATTAAAGAATAAATTTAAGAATTTATCTTTGATAAAATTAATGGAAACCTTTCCCAAAGTATAAGAATATTTGAATAAAAGAATATTCTGAATTGGAATGAGGCGTATGTTGTGTTTGTGTAACACTTGTTTATTATATACGCGAGTTATTCAGAAAGATCGGGTTTATCCCATTCTGAATAACTGATTCGACGTGGTGTCGAGGATGAAGACGGTGATTGAAGACTGGAGGTCTTCACATCGTTTGGGTGATTACTAATGATCTTGATTGGGCTGTACACCTAAGAGGAGGGAATTAGTTGGTGATCGTCCAGACGTACTTGGAGATCGATGGATATGCGAGGTACAAGGTGCCTCCGATTTCGTTCAGACCTAGAACGAACTTGTATATGGACTGTGTGTCCGACATTGTATTTTATTCTGTGTGATTGATTTCTATTAAATATATATCAGTTTGGCGGTGGAGAATTTATTCTCTTGCTTAACTCCCTTCTCTGAGACGTACGTGCTCAGGGGTTATATATTGTTGGATATCAATCGCATGGTGTGAACTGCCTGTGTGGCATGCCTAAGTGGCAATTGATCAAGGCTTCTGTTGAAAAGCAAAGTCTTGTGGTTGATGATCAAAGCACCGCCTGTGTGGCATAGCTTTGTGTAACGTTGATTCGCGAGCCTCACACCCCGGTTGTGAACCAGAAACGGGAGAGGACATCAGGGAGGGCATGCGTTTCTTTCTAGCTAGGGTGGTGTCAGTGACCTGCCAGCCCTGACATTTATATTATTTTCACCTGTGTGGTTGTTGCTGTTGCGAGGCGCCTCAGATATATCGGTGACTGTGTGGAGCCGATGGAGTCATTTGGCTCATTTACGCCCCAAAGGGTTGGGAAACACAGTGTTCAGGCATCTTAATCCACATCGGTGGACCGGCCCTGACGATCCAAGGCTTGTCTACGTGCTTGCCCGAGACATGGTAGGCTAGATTGTCTCGAATCGGTAGAGGACGATCCCTGGCCTCGGTTCACAGATGGAAATCCAATTTCCAAATATGTGACTTTGCGGTTTTGATTGTAGAGCCTAGTATGGCGACATGATATATGGTACCCATGCCGTCTATGATTGACATTTATGATTGAAATTGTTTTGGCACTATACACTTATAGTAATAGGACATGAAATTTAGCGTATCAGGCATGCTTTGGCTATTATAAAGTAAAACCCTATCCTCCGGCTTTTGTTGCATTGTGTGATGGGACCTGGGTCTTATAATAGCTTCATTGTTCTTTATTTTAGCATTGCGCTGTTGTTTTAGGCACTGGTATTCTTGGGTGGAAACCCGTTCCGTGTTATACGGCGTGGTCTCTTGATTTACCTAACTTTAAAATAAAGATTAATAACTGTTTTAGTTCTCATACCAGTCACATGACTGACCTGGAGTTTATTGTTTTAACCTAAACTCTGGGTGCCCTTATTTTGACACGGGCAGCTAGTATTTTTGGTTTTGTAGATTTATATTCACAGGATCCTGGCTTACAGCTGGAATGATATCCGGAAAGCTCTGTATCCGTATATCTCTTCTAGTTGTGTTTTGTATTATTTTCCGCAGCGATGTATTTAAATGTAATTTAAATCTCTGATATTTTCTGTGTAATATTTATTCATACTCTGTATATTCTTGTATTCTGATGGAATTGTTGTAATATACAATGAAATGTTCTTCTGTTTGTGTTCTGATTCGTCTTGTCCTCAATGTAATTCGTTCTTTCTCTTCTCTTCGGAGACCGGGGAAGTTCGGGAAGCTTCATTTTGGTATCAGAGCTTTGGTTTACAGAGCTCGAGAACAAGACACATTAGAACCATACGAAAGGATTCATCAGATATTGGATTAGTAATATCCAATTAGAACGACTCGTTAGAAATAGGATCAGTAGTATCCCAGAACGAGTGTGAAGAGTATATTTTAAAAAAATAAAAATGAAGACAAGTTTTGTTTTGAAATTTAAATCGTTTTATACGTATTTGAATATTTGTTTGTATTGAATTTGGATAATCCAATATATAAAGATTTTGCATATATGCCTTGCAAACGTATATTCGAAGTTTTAATATACTGGATAGATATAGAATCATACTCTGGTGGACCGAAGATGATTCTAATGATTGAGTACTCATCGTCAGAATTTATGTTCGAGTGACGAAAGTGTGATATTTATATATTTCCAATTGACTGGTGTGAGAACCAAAATTAGATAGTGCTTATTGTTGTGATTTGGTACCAAAAATGTGATTCTTTTTTACTATGTATTCAAAGTTATGAATTTGAAAAGATAATCAACTAATTGATTGCTGGTTGTGTTGTTTGATTAATTAATTAGAATTTGAACCATTTAGCCAAATTGAACCAAATAGTGAGTTGTATTGAAAATTAGTCGCATTTGCATGCATATACATGTACTTACATTGAACAGGTCCCAATTGTTCTAATCCTACGCACAAAACCCTGCACTGATCCCTATACCCAAGATTAGAGTTTCCCAGAATTACAAACCCGTAACTCATAAACCCTAGCTAGAAACCCTATAACTAGTAAACCCTAGTTTTACAGAAAAAATAGAAAAATGTTGGACGATTTACAAAAGAAAATAAAAACAATTAGAAAACCCCCCTTTGTAAAAATAAAATAGCCAGCCATTCTTTTATTTTGTTGCTGCTTCCAAACAATGTCGGCTGTTCTAAAAATTAGGGTTATTTAGCTTTCCACAAAATCGCGACTTGAATCACTTGTAAAAAAAAATTCTCCGATGATTAAATTCTTCTGGCTCGCTTGCTTGGCGATTTGCATATGATCGAAAACAACATGAGTATTTCTGATTTTATTTCTTTGAGCTCTCGAATTTGTGGATTGTTGTTTTAGATAATTAGCATGTGATGAATTATGTGATTTACATAGGGTAAAAAATATCCTCTGATTTCACACGAGAATGCCTTGATCTGATTTTTTTCATGTCGCTTTATTTGTTGTCGTGACCGTTGTGATTGAATTTTGGAATGAATGATTGATTTTCATTGCTTAAAAAAGCCTTGCAAATTTCTGGAAATCTTGAATTGATTTCTTCCCAGAATGATTTTCTAGAATTCTTCGAAATTGATTTTATCCCCAAAAATGTTTTTTGGAAACAAACAATTTATTTCTTTCGCAATATTGTTTGTGATACACTAATGTAATCTTGCATGGTTTGAAAGCAGATTTCCTAAAAATATGTTTGCCAATTTAAACACAATTCAAATTGGAAAACATTAAAATAGCATGCCAAAAATTATTCACTGTGATTTTTTGCCACCAGCGCAAATTGATTGCCTACCGAAAAAAAAATTAAGAAAAAAAAACATTTGCCAAGAATGATTTGCGTGGACCATTTGAATGATATTTTCCATGCTTTTGTCCCCACTGTAAAACTGATTTGTCTTGGCATTTAATTAGATTTGAAGCGTTAAATGGTAGTTAAATTTACCGATAACATAATGGGTGTTAGATATAGAGTACCACTAGTTTTGCTCCATAGAATGAATAAGTTGGGATTGGGATAATAAAATGAATGATTACTTCGGTAAGGCTCGTTAATCCTGACTAGTTTTATAAACCTCAATCTGGTTTAAGATCGTGAAAAGATATTATAAAATCTTTTGAAATGATTTCCAAGGAATAGATTAAACAATAAGTCTAAATGATAATCTTCGATAAAATTAATGGGAACCATTCCCAGCAATAAGAATATTTGAATTAAAGAATATTCTGGATTGGAATGCGGCATATGATGTGTTTTTATATCACTTTATTATAAGATACGCGAATTATCCAGAAAGACTGGGTTTAACCCATTCTAAATAACTGATATGACGATTAAAAGTCAAAGATGAAGACGGTGGTTGAAGACCGGAGGTATTCACATCATTTGGATTATTGATGATGTCTCGCTTAGGAGGTACCCCCAAGACGAGATTATAAGTGGTGGTCGTCCAGACGTACTTGGAGATCGACCGGATATGCTAGGATATCTCTCCTGTATTGGACATATGGGATGAGGAATAAGGTGCCTCTGGTTTTGTTCAGCCTCAAAACAAAATTGTAAATGGGTTGTAGGTCTGATATTGTACTTAGCGATGTATTTGTTGATCTCTACTATATATATAGATATATATTTGTTTGGTGGGGAAGAATTTATTCTCTTCTTAACACCCTTCTCTGAAACATACGAGCTCAAAGGTTATATATTGGTGGATATCAGTTGTATGGTATGAACTGACAATGTGGCATGTTGAGATGCATGGGTCAAAGATTTGATTGAAAAGCATAGCTTTGTGGATGATGATCAAAGCATGACTTTAATATAGCATAGCTTTATTTATGACGTTAATTCGCGAGCTTCACACCCCAGTATGAACCAGAAACAGGATGAAGGACTACATGGAGGACATATGTTTCTTCTGTTAGGAGTGATGTCATGGTACGGAGCCCAAAATTTTTACTTATGTGGATGATGGATAGCGAGGTTGTAATGACCTTCCTTTTTGACCGCTCCAAGTCGGTATTTAAACTAACTTAGAACATTCAAAACGACGGGTAGTTATTTTAGCTTACGGGTCTAAAACAGAATAAGCACAAAAATCACAGTACACAATAATATGCAGCGGAATAAATTTCATAAATATCAGAGTTTACATAATTATTCATACAGTGGAAAAATGTAAAATATATACATGAGTTTATAAAATAAAGTTTAACAGTTCTGTCGAGTGCGCGCGCACCTGCGTCTACGTCTTCACGTCCCTCTGCAGCTTGCGAACTGAAATTCTCTAAGCCTGTAACACTTAGGACCTAACCCGAGCGTTCCATGCAAAATACACAAAACACCCGAGTCAGGATTAAACTTATTTCAAGTTAGCAAACTTCTAATAATCACGTAAGCAAATCGGTTTAACCTCAACAATTTTATAAAAAAAAGTCAAGTACAATAATTAGTGAACTGGCGAAATATACCAAATGTATCGGATGCCCGCATGTATCAAAATAGGATGGGTGGCAGCGAAGGAATGTCATGAGGCAATGGTACAAAATTAAGATGTAGCCATTCATGTATAACTAAAACAGGCAGCTGGTATGCATGGAGATACACATAAAAATGCCCACTTATGGAAATCAAAGTCAAAGACGAGATGCCCATGTCCGGTGTCACACACGAGAAAGGTCATGCAAACTAATGAGGTAAAGTGGCCAAAGTGGACAACAAAAGGGGATGTACAGCATTCATACGGCATCCCAAAGTTCACATGTCACAAGTAGAAATAGGAAAGGGACTACACCTTGCAATATGGGTGTGGAAAGTCTTCGGCTTGTGACAAATCAATAATAAAAGTGAGATTTCAGTCCAGGCCCCGTAACTAATTAACATGCATGAAAATACAGTGCGGCTTTGGTGGAAAAACTCAATGGTTCAGCAAGTATAAATTTGGACAACACATGTATGGATTGCTAAGTACTAGCCTATGCATGCATAAATCCTCTGTAGGTACTAGTGAGAAAATGTTTAACCATAAACATATAATGTGTAGAACAAGTTGCGCCCAAAATTGAAATGTTTAATACTTTTGCTTAGATGGTATAAATTAAATTTTTTTTCACCAATCATGCAACACTATACAGCTTTAAAAGTGAGCACCCTTTTATATTGTTTAATATGCATGCCGGAATGAGTTTCACATTATTTGCTAAGGAGTAGCAAATTTCACTACTGTCAAGTTTTAAGGGAAATTTGGTAGCATATTATATATGCCAGGAAAAAGGCATGTAAGATTCTCTTACTAACAAAGGACGGGGAAGTATGAGCAACTCAAAAGAGAAAATTCATACAGGGTGCTGCATGCGGGAGTAGCGACATCAATAATGAAGTGCATGCAAAACCATGTTATAGCAAACTCTCAACAAAATTGAATAGTGTATGAGCTAGACAAACAGAAAAACCAAATCTGGGTTCGCATAGGGTAGTGCGGCAGAATTGTATGTGCGATGACGGTGTTAAGCCATAAGCTAAGACAATAAGAAGCAGGCAACATATGAAGAAACAACACACAATAGCACACAATCCATACTCATTATGTTTAGTGAAGCACGAAGTTAGCAAACTTGAAATCAGTCGAATCGTAAGTTCGACTTACATTGTGTTGCGGTGGACGAAGCAGACATCAAAGACTTGGTTTGCTGGTTTTCGGAGTTAGCAGCAGTCACCTCGTCGGCTCACGGGGCTCTTAGGTTTCAGACTCGGTATGGTGGCTGCGGTAAGGGTCCATGCTGCTTGATGTTTAAGGAGCGGCTCTGGTCCGGTTGCGTTGGAGGACTAGCTTCAGTGTACTGAAGATCGGACGTCGTTGGTGAAAGGCACGGCTTCAAAGCCCGCGACTTTGGTGGTGATGCGGAGCATAGAACAAGCGATGGCCGGTTGAGGCAATTTCAGCGAATGATGGGAGGACCGAAATGATTTGGGGAAAGGATTGCTCGGTGGTGAAGGGGATCCATTCGGTGGATGAATGGATGTTGGGCGCAATGGCCATGAATTAGAAGAGGGCGATTTGATTTTCAGGAAGAACCATTAATATTGAATTGAGGAAAAAGCTGGTTGGTAAAACAATGGAAAAAAAAGACGGAATAAAAGGAAAAAGGGGAGAGCTCCCGGTTTTGAACAAAGAAGGTAACGCGTGGTAAAACAAGGGAACACGCGTGATAAAAGGGATGTGAACACACGGTTGAAACAGTCAGAGCAATGAAGACAGGTGTTCGCTTCTTTCAGTAAAAATGGGCAAGCATAAAAGAATAAAACAACTATTTTTTTCACATACCAATATTTACAAAGTATATACAAACAAAATGGATATTTATACATTTACAATACATTTTCAAATATATTCTTAAACCAATTCAACTAAACAAATTTGTTTAAATTAAATATCCAAATTAAGTCTATAATTTCTCAAACAACATATTCAATTAGTTTTAAAATATTAATATCATTAAAATTTAACAAAACAAAACTAGATTCAAAGATAATTTAATATTCACCCTTATAAAAAATCAATTTAAACTAAATATAAATTTTCTAAATATCAATTCAAACAATATCATAATTTTAAACGTCAAAAACTTGGTTCGTTACAACTCTCCCCTCCCCCCTCCCTCAAAGCTTTTCGTCCTTGAAAAGAAGAGATTGTTAAAAGGAAATCAAAGCATGAAATAATTTCTTCGACTTAAGATCCTGTTTTTATTCTCAGATCATTTGAAATCCTATAATTTTTTTCATATCGAATTATACTTTCTTCGGGATTTCAAAACCAAAATCATTTCGAAATTTCAAATATTTTACGATAAACGACATAAAACATTTATGTCCCAAGTCGAGAGGTTTCTCCCAGTGACAAGACCACGAGGCACAGCCTACGCATGTATCGATATAGAATAATGATGTCTCTCTGGACCCTAGAGCAGACCATCATCAATCAAGGGCTTACACGCACATTTTACCTTTCTTTAGTCACGGGTTACTCAAATCTTAGCGATAAATCATTTTATTTCATATCCCGAAGTTATAAATCATTTCACAATAATAATTTCAAATACTTTGAATAGTATTGTTATCGTTTTTTTTTTAAATCTTATCAAAATCTCGGGATTCAAGTCGTCGAATTTTACAAAACACTTCGCAAACCATTTCAATACGTACGTCGTAGAGTTTTTATACACAAAAATTTCAATTCATTTTCGAAATATTCTTGCAATAAGACTTCCAACTTTACATAAGATATATTTTCCAAGAGACCTATACAATCATGAAATTTTCCTTTTCAAATTTTATTTTGAAATCATTTACACAAATATAGGATTTTTTTCATTCTAGTTTCAAATACCTAAATCACATTTGAAAAGGTTTTCGCATAGTCAAAAATCTCTTGAAACAATTTATTCGAAAATATTTTCATGCTTTTGATGCGCTACTCTAGTTTAGCAAATACATGTTTAAACTGGTTTTTGTTCCGAGCTATCAATTCTAAAATATTAGAAATCGCTTTCAAAATATTGGACCTTAAATTCTCAAATCAATATTTCCTTCCCAAATCATTCAAAGAGATAATTTAAACACTTTTTTTTTCAATCTAAAACGATTTTATCAAACCACTTGTCCAAGAATTTGTCGATACAGGGCAAAGGATAAAAGGGTAAGATTCAGACGGTCTCAAGGTTTTAAGCACGAACGGTTTGAATCGAAAAGTGAAAAAGTGACGGCGAATCAAGGGGAAAATGAAACACATCAACAAGCGAAACGACAACTATATTTCGAAACATTCATTTTTATTCAAATATTTTTCCCACTTCCAACTTCATTTATGGATTCAATTTGCTCTTTACCAACAACGAAAATGAGGTTCATTTTAATTTCGCTTATTTATTCCCGTTCATATCCATTTATCAAAATATTTTATTGAGATTCCAAAGCATTTTCAAACGCTTATCTATATGGTTTCAAGTATTTCTCGACATTTAAATCGAAACCATACAGTCATCCCACTTTCGAAACTCGAAAATAAATTTCTGATGATAATCGATCAATCATCAGAATCATCCTCGGGCGACTAGAGTGTGATTCTATATCTATCTAGTATATATTGGACTTCATATATACGTTGATCAGGCGTATATGCAAAATCTCCACATACTAAATAGTCCAATCTCGACATCGATAATAATTCAAAACTCTTATTGTACAGAATATTTCAAAATAATTATGTTTTCCAAAATGGTTTGTTAAGTTTCAAATAATTTATATTTTCAAACTACACTCTCTCAACAGTAATTCTTGTGTCAATTCCACTCATTCTAGAGTATTGCTACTCTATCTCTAATGAGCTTTAAACCCGATAAGCTAAGCTTTGTCAAACCTCGCACTGATACCAATTGTAGCAACCTGCCTTTTTTACCGCTCCAAGTCGGTATTTAAACCAACTCAAAACGTTCAAAACGACGAGTAGTTATTTTAGCTTACGGGTCTAAAACTAAATAAGCAAAAAAATCACTATATGCAATAATATGCAGTGGCATAAATTTCATAAATATCAGAGTTTTACATAATTATTCATACAGCGGAAAAATGTACAATATACACATGAGTTTATAAAACAGAGTTTTACGGATTTGTCGAGTGCGCGCGTGCCTGCGTCTATGTCTTCACATCCCTCTCCAACTTGCAGACTGAAATTCTCTAAGCCTGGAACACTTAGGAAATGACCCGAGCGTTCCATGAAAAACATACAAAACACCCGAGTCAGGATTAAACTTATTTCAAGTTAGCAAACTTCTAATAATCACGTAAACAAATCGGTTTAACCTCAACAATTTTATAAAAAAAAGTCAAGTACAATAATCAGTGAACTGGCGAAATATACCAAATGTATCGGATGCTCGCATGTATCAAAGTAGGATGGGTTGCAGCGAAGGAATGTCATGAGGCAATGGTACAAAATTAAGATGTAGCCATTCATGTATAACTAAAACAGGCAGCTGGTATGCATGGAGATACACATAAAAATTCCCACTTATGGATATCAAAGTCAAAGACGAGACACCCATGTTCGGTGTCACACAAGAGAAAGGTCATGCAAACTAATGAAGTTAAGTGGCCAAAGTGGACAACAAAAGGGGATGTACAGCATTCATACGGTATCCCAAAGTTCACATGTCACAAGCAGAAATAGGAAAGAGACTACACCATGCAATATGGGTGTGGAAAGTCTCCGGCTTATGACAAATCAATAATAAAAATGAGATTTCAGTCCAGGCCCCATAACTAATTAACATGCATGAAAACACAGTGCGGCTTTGGTGGCAAAACTCAATGGTTCAGCAAGTATAAATTTGGACAACACATCTATGGATTGCTAAGTAGCAGCCTATGCATGCATGAATCCTCTGTAGGTACTAGTGAGAAAATGTTTAACCATAAACATATAATGTGTAGAACAAGTTGCGCCCAGAATTCAAATGTTTGATACTTTTACTTAGATGGTATAAATTAAATTTTTTTCACCAATCAAGCAACATTATACAGCTTTAAAAGTGAGCACCTTTTTATATTGTTTAATACGCATGAAGGAATGAGTTTCACATTAATTGCTAAGGAGTAGCAAATTTCACTATTGTCAAGTTTTAAGGAAAATTTGGTAGCATACTATATATGCCAGAAAAAGGCATGTAAGATTCTCTTACTAACAAAGGACAGGGAAGTATGAGCAGCTCAAAAGAGAAAATTCATACAGGGTTCTGCATTCGGGAGTAGCGGCATCAATAACAAAGTGCATGCAAGACCATGTTATAGCAACCTCTCAATAAAATTGAATAGTGTATGAGCTAGACAAAAAGAAAAACCAAATCTAGGTTCGCATAGGGTAGTGTGGCAGAACTGTATGTGCGATGACGGTGTTAAGCCACAAGCTAAGACAATAAGAAGCAGGCAACATATGAAGAAACAACACACAATAGCACATAATCCATAGCCATTATGTTTAGTGAAGCACGAAGTTAGCGAACTTGAAATCAGTCGAATCGTAAGTTAGACTTACATTGTGTTGCGGTGGACGAAACAGACAGCGAAGACTTGGCTTGCTTGTTTTTGGAGTTAGCAGCAATCACCTCGTCAGCTCACGGGGCTCTTAGGTTATGAACTCGGTATGGTGGCTACGGTAAGGGTCCACGCTGCTTGATGTTTGAGGAGCGGCTCTGGTCCAGTTGCGTTGGTGGACTAGCTTCAGCGTACAGAAGATCGGACGTCATTGGTGAAGGGCGCGGCTTCAAAGCCCGCGACTTTAGTGGTGATGCGGATCAGAAACAAGCGATGGTCGGTTGAGGGAATTTCAGTGAACAATGAGAGGATCGAAATGATTTGGGGAAAGGATTGCTCGGTGGTGAAGGGGATCGATTCGGTGGATGAATGGATGTTGAACGCAGTGGCCATGAATTGGAAGAGGGCAATTTGATTTTCAGGAAGAGCCATTAATATTGAATTGGGGAAAACGCTGGCTGGTAAAACAATGAATAAAAAAGACAGAATAAAAGGAAAAAGGGGAGAGCACCCGGTTTTGAACAAAGAAGGGAACGCATGGTAAAACAGGGGGACACACGTGATAAAAGGGATGCGAACACGCAGTGGAAACAGTCAGAGCAATGAAGATAGGTGTCCGCTTCTTTCAGTAAAAATGGGCAAGCATAAAAGAATAAAACAACTTTTTTTTACATACCAATATTTACTAAGTGTATACAAACAAGATGGATATTTATACATTTCCAATACAATTTCAAATATATTCTTAAACCAATTTGTTTAAATTAAATATCCAAATTAAGTCTATAATTTCTCAAACAACATATTCAATTAGTTTTAAAATATTAATATCATTAAAATTTAATAAAACAAAATTAGATTCAAAGATAATTTAATACGCACCCTTATAAAAAAAATAAAAAAAATCAATTTAAACCAAATATAAATTTTCTAAATATCAATTCAAACAATATCATAATTTTAAACGTCAAAAACTTGGTTTGTTACAGAGGTACCTCGGATATGGCTGCACAAGGTCAGGATGGTCAACATACCGACCAGGTAGCGGTCAAATACAACCGAGAAATGCATTGTTCAGGAATTGCCAATCCACAAACGTAAGAGTGGACCGGCCCTGCCCCTTCGGTTGCATGTGCGCGTGAGTCCTGCGCATTTGCTAGTGTGTTCCGAATCGGATAAGGAAGATATCTAGCCTTGGTTCTTGATGGAATCCAATTTCCAATACGCGAACTTTCCTTTTTTGTTTTAAACTTATATGACGACATAGTAGGATATGATACTATGTCGTCTGGGATTGATGCATTTATATTTGAAGTTGTTTTCCGCACTATGCACTTACAATATTTCAAAAATATTTGTTTTAAAGCATACCAAACAACTTTGGCTATTATAAGGTAAAACTCTATCCTCCGGTTTGTGTTGCATTCTGTGATGGGGCTTGAGTCTTATATTGGCTTCATTTTCTAAAAAGCATTGCGTTGTTTTATTTCTAAAATGATATTCATGTGGAGTAAACCCGTTCCGTGTCATGCGACATGGTCCCACGATTTTTCCAATCTTTTGAAGTAAAGTTTTAATAACAGTTTTAAGTTATCACACTAGTCACATGACTGACCTAGAGTTTATTGTTTTTCTGCTAAACTCTGGGTGCCCATATTTTCCACACCGGCAGCTAGTAGTTTCGAGTTTTACAGATATTTATTTTCACAGGATTCTGGAATATGGATGGAACTGCACTCTGGTTTATTTAGTAGTCTTCCACTATATTTATATTTATGTGTTAAAAATTCCACTATATTGTAATTTATTAATCTCTGATATTTTCCGCTATATATTATTTATTCGTACTTTGATTTCTTGTACTATGATGTATATTGTGGTAATAGCAATGAAAGGTTCTCTTGTTCTATATTCTCATGCGTCATGTTCTCATGACAATCCGCAGATTTCTGTCTTTCGGATCGGACCTGTGTGGTTTACGGTCAATTCGAAGGGCAGGGATTTTCGGGTCTGTTCAGTTGGTATTAGAGCTTTAGTTTACAAAGCTTAAATAATACGACACATTAGAACGAGATAAGAGAATTCATCAGAGATAGGGTTAGTAACATCCTATGAGAATAACTCATTAGAGATGGGGTTAGTAATGCCCTAGAATGAATTTGAAGAGTATTGTTTATAAAAAAAAAATGAATTTAGTTTTGACGATTATATCTTATTACAAGAATTTTAAGTATTTTATTCTAGTTTGGACTATCTAGTATAAGAAGATTTTGCATATGCGCCTTGCAAACGTGTATACGAAGTTTCAAATATACTGGGTAGATATAGGATCACACTCTAGTCGCCTGGGGATAATTATGATGATGATGCTTCATCATGAGTATTTATGTTCGAGTTTCGAAAGTGGGATATCTATATGATTCCAATTGACTAGGGTGACAACTAAAAACTTAGTTAAAGTTTAATGTTTGTGATTTGGCCTTGCAAATATATTTTTCAGTATATACAAAAGTTATATGTTTGAAAAGTTAATTAACTAATTGATTATTGGTTATGATGTGTGATTATTAATTTAACTAATAAAAATATTGGAATAATAAAACCAATATGGAAATGAAAGGTACATTAAACCAAATCAAATTTAATGTAGAACTGAATTGATTTGGAAGTTAGTTTAAATTGAATATATATATATATATATATATATATATATATATATATATATATATATATATATATATTGGACGGGTTTTGCGTAGAAGCTAAGAAGAGGAACAAAATTGTATGCCCGACAAAAAAGTACATATTTATTGTATTTATTGGGTTTAATGATTTTATGAGCTGATTGGCTGGCCGCTTGGCTTTTTGGTTTTTCTTTTTGGTTGATGAGGGCAAAGAGAGGCAAGCTGTAGTTGTACCGATCAACCCGTACAATGGAGGTTATGGAAAAATTTAAGGTGTTAGCCAAATTTCGAGAAATTGGAAAATTCTTAGAAACTGAAAAGTTAAAGAGCTTGAGCTAGAACGAAGGCTGAGTTGATTAAGTAAACGACCTTCAGTTCCGTCTTCCTTTTTAGGGACAAAAATTTAAGTGGGGGAGATTGTAACAACCCTGATTTTTGGAACCAATTTAAATTTTATTTTTAGTTGATTTTAATGGATTTAAATGATTTATTTTGATAATTAACGAATTGAAATTTATTTAAAAACGAAGTTTGAATGTAATAATTTAAAATTTAATTGAAACGAACTCATATGTTGCGGTAGTCTAAAATTTTAGTTTTGAACTTTAAATGAATGTACATAATTCAAAATAAGTTGGATTTCAGTAAAACCAAAAACGTTAGAATCTATTCAATTATATATTTCTAATAAATGTGAAAAATTGAGATTTCATGTTATAAATTATAAGTTGTGTCTAATTCAAAATTTAAAATAGTCACTATGGAATTTATTAATATTTCAACATTATTTAAGCCCTTAAAAATAGCCATTTTGCAAACGACCTCCGTTTTTGACGAAACCAATTTTTTTGGATCCAGAACGTCAAATTATTGTTTAGTTTAAATTTTCAAGTTAATTCGAATTCGTATGTACCGTGTTTAAATTCAATTATAAATTCAATAAGCCAGACATAAGGCCCTTTTTCAAATGGTCTCCAAATTCGACGAAACCGTGTTCATTAGAACCGTATTTGTGAAGCATAGCAAGATTTCAAATTTCGTAATTTTTGGAGTCAGTATGTGGTCATGGCAACTTAAAAAATACGTTCAAATTCTTTATTTAAAGTTATATTTTAATTTTGATAAAAACTGATGAAAACGATCGAATCAGCTTACGAAACATATCCCATTGTGTCCGGACTAGGGGTGTTTGGTAAGGGGTGACATTCGTTGGAGTTTGTTTGGAGTTTGAACGATAAAACTTCATCACTAAAGCATATTAGAATTAAATATTATAAAAAAAGGGTATAAATAATCATAATTCACCCAAAACCTCAGCCACGTTTTTACACCGTGTCGCCACTTACGATGAATGACCATGGTTGTTCGAAATTTTTTCATCAATTTTCACAAAATCTGAGCAGTAATCCAGGAAGCTTTCAACATGAAAATTATAGATCTAGGCGAGCTCTACGTTTTGGACAGTGATGATTGGATTTGGGGGTTAGGAGATGGAAGCCGCCGACTTTGTGAGCTTTTTTGGGGCTGAAGGGGTGTTCGAACTCGATGCCACTCATGGCGCGAAGGCGACGTCAAGGGCTATCGTGCAATGGGAGTTGATCACCATTAGGGACATGGAGGCGGTGTACATGGAGCGTGGGTTATGTTGGAGCAAACGGGGACGATGAACAGCTGAAAGGAAATTAGTGCGGCCTAGAAATTTTAAAACAAAGTAATTAGTTTTAATAAAATGTTGATTAGGGACTTTATTTATAAACTAAATTGTATTGACTTTAAATCTAAATAATTCAATCGTATATCATTAGAATAACGCAAAATCGATTATGATGGAATCATGGAATCAAGAGCTTCGTGATGAAACTAATTTGGACTAGATTAAAAGAATTTGAAAATATTGATTAAATTAAATGCACTGTTTAATTTAATCAAAACATTTTTTATAACTATTTCAAACCGATCAAGGTGAGAACTCTCCCACTTAACTAATTTGTACAGTTATTCTATTTCATAACTGAACATATATTGATTGCCTGTGATTACAATGTTTGCTTGTGGATGATGGATGTTTACAGTTAAATGTTATTATTTTTAAACTGTGAATATATGTGTTATCAAATGAAACGTTCATATTATAAATTATTTTGGGATGGTAATTTTCTCATACGTCTCCCAAAAATGTACACAATTTCACATGGATTGTGATGTAAACGCCACACAGGTATTGGGACAATAATTTTACATATCGCTCAAGTATACAAATAATAATAACTATTGATGGACGAAAACTCCATATGGGTCTTAGGATTATATTTGATTCACACATCTCTCTTATGTTTAGTTATATGTCAATCAATTGATTGATAGACTGTTAAGCGTTATTTAATTATTTGATACATATACAATTAAAGATGCACTCTAGATGCGAATTGGATGTTAATAGTTGTTTATCACTATTGTTGAATACATGTGATGTATGAAATCCATATAAATAAAATTATATGGTAATTGGTTGAATCTCATTTCAATCTGAAATAAGAACGAATATTTTAATATAATATTCAGTAAGAACCATATTTTGACTTTGATGACCGATTTTGGATGGACATGAAAATATTAGAATTATAATGAATATTCATAATTGAAAACAAATTGATTTGAATTAATTTTCATATAATTTCGGACTATACGAGTTTATTTTAAAATAAATAGTAATATTATAATAGTATGGGATGTTCAATATTGATTTAAAATTGTTGTGGAAGTTGAAATCGCTTTTAAACGAGATTATAAATGTTTTATAAAATATGTGTTGAATAGAAATTGATGAAATTTATTATATATAACATAATGGCTTAATAAGAAGATATTTGATTTTGAAGTTAATGGTTGAAATAAAATTTCAAATGGTAGTCGAAAATATTTTAGATAATTTATAAAATATTTTGGAAATCAATTCAATTTATTTTTATTTATAAATCGATTAGGGCTTGAATAGGACGTGTCGTGCAACGATACTTCGCGAAGTTCAACCCGCAACTTCAAATTGACGTAACGGGAGATCCAACCCTCGGATTCTCCTGAAACTGAAACCGTTGGGTTCGTATCAAAAAGATCTTTCAAATTATAAAAAGAGTTTTAAAATCTAACGGTTAAATTTTGAAAGATATTTAATTTAAATTTTGAATAAAAACAGCGCCGGTGCAGCTAAATGACCAGAAACGTCATTTAACTTAAAGCGCCTATTTTTAAATGATTAAAAATAGGGGAAATTTATGTTAAATTTTGACAAATGATTCGAAAGGATTTTGGATGAAATATTCCAAGTTTGTAAAGATAAAAGATATTTTTATCTGAATAAGTTATTTATCAATTTAAGTAAAGAACAGAAAGGAATTAAAATGGTTTTAATATAACCAGAATTTTCCAACGTATGAATTGGAAAGGATTTGGATGGAAATTATCTTCGGATATTTCAGTATTGGATTCCGTGATTATACAGATATCGTTGAGGAATTTGGAAGATATCGATATCGTTATTTCCAATACGATATTAGTTGGTTTCAGAATTTGATATTGAATATAAATCGATATGATTTCTGTTCAGGGCCTTGTATTTAATATTAAATTGGATTTTGGGTTTGTCGTGAATGGTGTCTTCAATAACACTGTTCTTAAACCCATTTGGGAGAGGAATAAATCTTTTAATTAAGATTATTGAAGTTTTCCGATTAACAAATATAATTGGAATTAAATGGAAGTTTATGTTGGGTTCATCATGAACGATGTTTTATGTTCTTAAACATAGTTAACAGTAAATTTATGATTTGGAATTTATAAATCTTTTAATTAAGATTTAATCAAATTTTTCCGAAGTAAAGTTTTCCAATTTAATATATTAAATTGGAATTGAATGGAATTCGATTTAGTGATAATCGAGATGAACCTCCGTGGAGGAAGATCTGTACTATTAAAGGAATTTAAAAGACCTTGTCGTTATTCCACTTATCGTATTAGTCCAATACAGAAATTTATATCAATCACATACTGTTATGATTTCCGTGAAGGTTCCATATTAAATGGAAGAATGATTTTGGGTTTATCGTGAACGATGTTTTTAAATGACATTTGTTCTTTAACCCGGTTAGAGACATAATTAATTTCCTAAAGTTGAATAATCATTAAATAATGATTTGTGAGATTAAAACTAAATTGGAGTTTTAATGAATCTTTAGTTAGATTGAAATGTAAAGTGGTAATTAAATTTACCGAATTCGAGAAGTGTTCGAGAATGGAGTACCACCAGTTTTAATCCATGCGATAGTTAAATCTTTAATTAGATTTGGAGCGTTAAATGGTAGCTAAATTTACTGATAACACACTGGGTGTTAGATATGGAATACCACAAGTTTTGCTCTTTGGGATGAATAAGTTGGGACTGGGATAAGAAAATGAATGATTACTCCAGTAAGGCTCGTTAATCCCGAATAGTTTTATAAACCTTAATCTGGTTTAAGATCGTGAAAAGATATTACAAAATCTTTTGAAATGATTTCCAAAGAATGGATTAAACAATTAGTCTAAATGAGATAATATTTGATAAAATTAATGGGAACTGTTCCCAGTAATAAGAATATTTGAATAAAAGAATATTCTGGATTGGAATGAGGCGTATGATGTGCTTTTATATCACTTAATTATAAGATACGTGAATTATTCAGAAAGACTAGGTTTTACTCACTCTGAATAACTGATATGACAATTAAAAGTCGAAGATAAAGACGATGGTTGAAGATGAGAGATCTTTACTTCATTTGGATTATTGCCGATGTCTCGCTTCGGAAGTACACCCAAGATGAGGTTATAAGTGGTGTCGTCCAGACATACTTTGATATCGACCGGATATGTGAGGATATCTCATGTATTGGACATATGTGACGAGGAATAAGGTGCCTCCAGTTTCTTTCAGACCCAGAATAAACTTGTAAATGGATTATATGCCTGATGTTGTACTTCGCGCTGTATTCGTTGATCTTTGCTAAATATATATCTTTTTGTTGCGGAGAATTTATTCTCTTAGCTTAACACTCTTCACTGAGACGTATGAGCTCAGAGGTTATATATTGATGGATATCAAATGTATGGTATGAACCGACAATGTGGCATGCTGAGATGCGTGGATCAAATCTTTTGTTGAAAAGCAAAGCTTTGTGGTGGATAATGATCAAAGCACGTCTTTAATACAACATAGCTTTGTGTATGGCATTAATTCTCTAGCTTCACACATCAGTATGAACCAGAAACGAGATAAAGGACCACAGAGAGGACACGTCTTTCCTTCTAGCTAGGAGTGATGTTATGGTATGGACCCTAGACATTTACTTATGTGGATGATGGATAGCGAGGTACCTCGGATATGGCCACACAAGGCCAAGATGGTCAACATACCGACCAAGATAGCAGTCAAATACGACCGGGAAATGCATAGTTCAGGAATTGCCAATCCACAAATGTAAGAGTGGACCGGCCCTGCCGCTCCGGGTACACATGCGCGTGAGTCCTAGGGCATTTGCTAGAGTGTCCCGAATCGGATAAGGAAGATCCCTAGCCTTGGTTCATGATGGAATCCAATTTCCAATATATGACTTTTCGGTTTTAGTTGTAAACCTATATGGCAACATAGTAGGATGGGGTACTATGCCATGTAGGATTGATACATTTATATTCGAAGTTGTTTTCCGCAGTATGCACTTATAATAATATCAAAAATATTCATTTTAAAGCGTGCCAAGCATCTTTGGCTATTATAAGGTAAACTCTATCCTTTGGTTTGTGCTGCATTCTGTGATGGGACCTGAGTCTTATAAAGGCTTCATTTTCTAAAAAGCATTGCGTTGTTTCATTTCTAAAATGATATTCATGTGGAGTAAACCCGTTCCGTGTCGTACGGCGTGGTCCCATGATTTTTCCCATCGTTTAAAGTTTTAATAACAGTTTTAATTTATCACATCAGTCCCATGACTGACCTGGAGTATATTGTATTTCAGCTAAACTCTAGGTGCCCATATTTTCACATGGGCATCTAGTAGTTTTGGGTTTTGCAGATATTTATTTTCACAAGATCTTGGATTATGAATGGAGCTGGACTCTGGTTTATTTAGTAGTCTTCTGCTATCTTTATATTTATGTATTTAAAATTCTACTGTATTGTAATTTATTAATCTTTGATATTTACCACTGTATATTATTTGTTTCTGTTCTGGTATCTTGTAATATGATGTATATTGTTGTAATAGCAATGAAAAGTTCTCTTGTTCCGTGTTTTGATGCGTCATGTTCCCATGACGATCCGCGGATTTCTGTCTTTCAGATCAGACCTGTGTGGTTTACAGTCGGCCCAAAGGGCGGGGATTTTCGGGTCGTTTCGATATGCCTTATTTTAAATAAGTAAAATTTTAATAACAGTTTTAAGTTCTCACACTAGTCCCATGACTGACCTGGAGTATATTGTTTTTCACCTAAACTCTGTGTGCCCATACTTTCCACAAGGGCAGCTACTAGTTTTGATTTTGCAGATTTCTATTTAACAGGATCCTGGTTTACGGCTGAAGCTATACTCTAGAATGCTTTGTATCTGTATATTTCCTTTAGTTGTGTTAGTTGATGTATTTCCGTTGTGTATTGTACTTACGTAATTTTATTTCCGCTGCATTGTAATTTATTGCTCTGATATTTATTTTTTCTGCTGTGTATTATTTTATTTTACTTTTCACACTTTGAAATTCTTGTACTATAATGTAAATTGTTGTGATAATAATGAAAAGTTTTCTTGTTCTGTGTTTTGATGCGTCGTGTTCTCATAACCATCCTCCATTTTGAACGGTCTTGGTCGGTTTAGCGATTGATTCGAGCTTGGCAAAATTCGGGCCGTTACATAGCTTTGCTTTCGTTGGTGTTTCAATGCAGTGGTGTTGGTTTATCTGGATAAACTTGGTATGGGTTTCGACTTGCACGTACTTTGGAAGTTTTCGGTTTCGATGCGAAGTCCTCTTGGTAGCAGAACTTCTCTTACCTCGTGTTGATTTCACATCTCACCACTTAGCAATTGGTATCTTCTGTTTCTTATCTACCGATTGGATTTATGCCTTGTCTCTCTCGGTGAGCCATCGACGAACTTTACATTACTTTTTGTTTTTTGGTTGCGATGGGTCAGTGTGGGTGATTGATTTTCAATGTCGGTTGAGTTGTTCGTCTTATCGTTACTGAAATTGTGACGACCGCCCATAACCCCTGCACTAAACAAGAGGAACAATGCACTGAAAGGTGTGTCAGACAGCTATGGACGAACATCAGAGTAGGTAAACAACATCAGTACCTGTCGTAGAACTCACAGCGCAAGGATAAAATATAATAGAACATATACAAGAGGTAATAGTAGTGAAACATCATATGGAAAACTTTTCAAACTTTCACAACATCCTAAAATAATATCCCAACATCATAGGAAATATCGAGTATGTACATCAGGCCTCACTACAACACTCACAGAGCAACTCAAACAGCGGAAATAGATATACTAGATAGTAGTAAAAGTAATACGCTAGCCTCCTGCTCGCCTTCGCTCAGCAGCATAGTCCTCACTAATCACCTATCACCTGCTACCTAGTTTGCCCATCCACAACCGGATGAACAGCCCAAGGTAATAAGAGAAAACATAAAACCTTGAGTCATACAACAGTCTTAGTGAGCGATAAAACAGCTACCAAACTTCAATAATAAAGTATATGAGGATGAATAGATAAACATACTAATCTACCCACAACACCAGAGAAGAACTCAGCCCTATCTTCCCCACATCGGACAGTGATAGCAATTACAATAAACAATTCAACCATTCATCCATGGAAACCAAAACACCCATTCAATCATGGTAAAGTACTCATAACATCCAAATTATATATATCTAACGTAAATCATGCTAATCGAATTCAACACCCTCAAGTACAAGCCCCAGAGGCCTAAACCAATATCAGACAAGCACCCAAGGAACATCTCCTTCGACGTTGGACGGCCTCTATAAGACGGTACAAACAGAACAACAAATCATCCATGACTGACTCTGTCTATCACCGCCAATCCTACTTTGAAACCATCATTAATCGTATGATGGCCAACCTTGCAATATGTCAAGGGTTAATGGTAACCCCAGTTCTAGCATAAAATCCATACGTCTTTCAACAATACGTATGTATGTCCAACCTTGATAACTAGGCCTTTCAACGATACCCAGGGTACTCGACCTACAACCGGTCTTTTAGACGTTTCTAGTGTACCCCTGCTTTGAGCCTGCTAGAACTTACGACAACGATAATCTCTCGGTCTTCGTATCTCTAGTCATCCAACCCGATGACTTTTCATAGCTCAAGCAACCTTCTCAAACAACCATTATCCACCAACTCACGACCTTTGAGTTGTCACCTCATTCGCTGTTATACACCGATCAACGAACAGATTCAACACTTAGAACCTTCCAACTTGAATTCACTTCGAAGTCACACCATCACTGAGCCTTGGCCCGACCCTATGCGATCGACCCTTGGCCTGACCGACCCTGTCTTGCTCGACCGACCGACCCAACATGGTGCGAACGACCCTCCTTTTCTCAACCCAACATGGTGTGACCGACCTTGCTGCACGACCCAACATGCACGACCGATCACCTGTATGCACCACCCAAAGCCTTCCTCCTTATTCACGACCGACCCACTTCAAGACCGACCCGAAGTGACCGACCCGACCCATAGGAAGACCGGCCCAGCCCGTTTCTTCTGCTCCAAGAAATCTTTCCATGGTTCAACCGACCCACACCATGTTCGACCCAAAACCTGCATCCTCCAATGCAACTCCAATTTCGACAAAAACTTCACCAAAACGATTCGTTCGACGAAACCAACTCATCCAATATGACCATAAAGGTGATATGAAGTCAACAATTACACCAATATTGCAATTCCATCAATAATCATGTAAAATTTACCAAATCATCATAAATGTATATATGAACAAAAATCATGGATTTAACTTGCACATTCACATGAAATATCATAGAAATTATTCATCTAAACTTGCTAAATCAGATGATAAGGTGATTTATAAGAAAAAGGACTTACCAATGCATAGATCTATGGAAAAAACACTTGAATTTGATGAAAAACATGAACAAACATGCATATGCTTTATTGAATCCGTGTTAGAGATGCATATCACTCACTAATTCTCCCAAACAAGCAAAAATCAAGGGAAAATGAATCCGGACAGCAAGCACTTCGCACCAAACACCTTGATCCAATGAATCCTTGCCTCAATTGATGTAGATCTAGCCTTCAATGGTATAGATCTATGATTTCCCTCCTTGGATTATGATTTTTAATGCTGGAAAGGCGTTAAAGGAAGGAGGAGCACAAGGCACCAAATGAGAGAATGGAAAACTAAAACCATTTCTTATATCCCTTACCCCCTATTTATACCCTTCCAATAGCCCACCAATAGGCCTTCCCAAATCAGCACAATATGGCTCTCCAAACCTGAACAGCCAACTAAAAACCTTAAAACATCGATTCCTCCCAAGATGCTGAGCTAAATCTTTAATGTAACCATTCTACAGAAAGACAATCATCAATTCCTTTTCAATGGCACAGGTCTTACCCTCTAATTCAGCCTGAGTCAAAAGTTATGCCCTATACAGGACTGACAGGGGCAAAATGGTCACAAACAAAATTGGTAAAAATTATGGACATGTGTCACATTCCCATAAGCAACATATTGAAAGATGAGAATGATCTAATCTTTAGGAAATAAAATAAAAATATTTTACGATCCTTTAATACGTAAAATGCGGGCTGTTACATAAATGTTGGGTTTTGTGGTGCTATGAGTCTAGAAGATGGAAGTTTGGGTATGTCACTGGGTTTTGGTATGGCATCTTCATTCAGGCAAGTTCTGTTGCTGTTAGGTAAGCCAGAGTTGATGTGTATGGTGCCTTGGTTCTCAGTGTATTGGTTGGCATGCAAGGTGAAGCTTTTTTGCTCTCAAATTTGCTAACTAGTGGGCTGTCAAACAACTGTACCATTCAACCATGGTCAATTGCCTGGTGACAATGCAATGGTATGGGCTACGTTCCTCACCTATGATTAATGAAAGGGGAGCCGCTTGCTCTGTCAAGTGTGGTGCTCAAGTTAGTTTCCTGCGGTATGGATCTATCTAGGGCTGAAAATTTTTACCATATTACCACTTACCAGCCATTACCAACCGCCACCAACGAAAGTGGTACCGAACAATCGGTAACCAATTTGATTGGTACGGTATGCCAACCACACGAAAATATACGGTACGGTAACGGTATTGAGCATTGAAAATGGTAATTACCATACCTACCACATATAAGTTTATTACATAACAAAGAATTTTTAATATGTAATGATTTAATAAAATACCTAGGAAAATACTATTACGATACAAGATTGAATGCAATTTTTATTATATACCCTAGAAACGGTATAATTTATATGGTATTTTTGTTCATTCATAAAATTTTCATGCATGTTTGACTATGTAAAATAAAATATATAAATAATATAATAAAAAAATTAATATTTTAACGTGAAATATTGTAAACAAAAAGATCTCATGCTGGTGAACGGTAAAAACTTATTACCGACCTCTACCAATGTAACAACCTGGAATTTTAGGGCCAATTTAAAATTTTATTTTAAGGAAATTATGATAGAAAATGCGTCAGAATTTAAAAATTCCATTTCTAAATTAAATTTATTATTAAAAAAAAAATAAAAAAAAAAGAAGAAGAAGAAGAAAAGAGTATGAAATAATAAGGATATAATTTTGCCAATAATGTAATAAGGTTACATGATATTAAAATGTAATACAAATGTAAAGGTATTAAAAACAATGCATATAAATTACCTAATAATAATATGGAAAGGAACATTAGTATTTGGTTCAGAAGAAGGGTATGAAATGTAGGAATTAACATTTATTTCAAACGCAGAATACAAAGAGATGGTTATGGTCATTTATTTGCGCTAGAATATAAAATTGTTAAAATTAATACATATAGAATGATAAGAAATAAATATGGGTAATAAGTGCATTAATTCACAAACATACATACTTTATTCATCCAAAGCATGTGTAACAAGTGCTAGTTATTGGTACTAAATAGGTAAAGGTTTAGGTTAGGTTGGAATTTGAAATGTCCTCCATTTATTACTATTACATATAATAAATGGAATATTAACAATTACAACCATGTAGTTTTGAGGGAAGTAAATGTACTAATAAATTAGTATGGAATTAGTGTGTTTAGTTTTATATAATTTTATTCTTTCCTTGTTCGTGCTCCTTTGTATTTATGCCTAACATTCTGGCTTTCGATTTCATTACTTGTATTTGACAAATTTGAGTATTTTAAATTTTGTTGTCTTACTTAACATATTTATCTATTTCAACTCAAATCTATTTGCGTTGTAAACCATTGTATTTACCGGTTTTATATTAGAAATATCTTATTTTGAACATAGTATTCACTTTGGAATTAAAATTACTTTTGTAAATTTATTTTTCTAATGTAATGTTCTAGCATAATTTACATCATTAACAAATTTGAATATTCAATATTAGAATTCTTTAATGATAAGAATATTTCTTAAATATAATACTTTCCCTAGTTATTCAAACTATAAGGTTCATTAATGTGGAAAGTTGCAGCAAGTTTTCAATGCGTTTTCCATTCCTTATTGCAAGCGCATGCATTCATGCTATATATTTGGTGTCATTTTATGAACAAAAATAAATAGAATTTCTTTTATTTATTTTTTCTTTTTGCAATTAAATTTAATGTAATAAATGGTAATATGTGATTATAGCTATAGCAAATGTGAACGTGATTTGAAATTCAAAAGGTTACAATCAATTTGAACATAATAAATGTTTTCAACTTTAAAATAAACGGAAATTTAATTGAGAACAATTAAACATACAAGGGGGTAAAGGGAAAATTCATCTCCACTATAGAATATCCTAAACTCCTCCCATAACCTAACGCAAACTCTCATTCACCTCCTCCTTCTTATCAATGGCCACGACTGCTCTTTTCTCCTCTTTTTTTTTTTCCACGAAATGAAATTAGAAACTCATATAGGAAAGATCGAAGAGATTTTTAGGAGCTTCAAGATCATACGGATGTGATCATATTTCGTGAACTGTGGAGGGTGAATTCGAAGCTCAAAACGGCGGAGTTCGTCGCCATTTTCAAGCGCAAGAAACCCCCTCACCTCCTCTCCAGCGTGCCATTTTCTGATTGCCTTCAAGCTTCATCGATTTGGAGAAAATAGAAACCCCAGATCTGAAATCGTCTTGAATTGGAACACCGAACCTGAATCACCTCCTCTGACCAAACACAGTGAGAATTTCAAACCGCAAATTTTTTTTTTTTAATTGAATAAATTGTTGAGTGTTTATGTGGATAATAATTGGGCATCATAATTATATGCTATGCTATGACGATGAAATTGTCACCATTATTTTTGCGATGCTATAACGATAAAATTTGACACCGTTTAATTTGCGATGTTATGACATGATAAAAATTGTCACCATAAATTGTTGGATGTTATGCCACAAGGAATTGATACCATATATTGTCCGATGCTATGACATGTAAAATTTGACGTTGTATGTAGCGTAGTGTTGACAGTAAGTTTTAGGAACAAATTGGCAATGTAATTTGATTGACTTTTTTTTTTTTTTGTCAATGTTTATATAAGAAAATAAACACCGTATGATGATTGACTTTTTTTTTTTTTTTTGTCAATGTTTATATAAGAAAATAAACACCGTATGTTGATTGACATTTTTGTCAATATTTTAAAATAGAATTTGTCGCCATTTGAGATAAGTATATTTTTGTTCATTTACAAAATAGAATTGGCCGCTATATGTAATGAACTAATATTTTGTTCATTATCAAAATAAGAAAACATCGTATGTAAGTGAATATATTTTGTTCATTATCAAAATAAAGAGCACCGTATGTTGAATGAACAAATTTGTGTTATTATAAAATTTGCATTGCATAAAATAGTATTTTGTCATGATAGAAAAATAGAAATTTGCTTTGCATAAAATAGTATTTTGTCATGTTAGAAAGAATAGAAAATGCATTGTATGTATATCATCGTTTTTTGTCAAGTTAAAAGCATAAAATGCATTATATGTAAAATAAGTTAGAAAATAATGCATTGTATGTAAAATAATGCATTGTATGTATGCATATTATTTTATCAAAGTTAGAAAATAATGCATTGTATGTAAAATAATGCATTGTATGTATGCATATTATTTTATCAAAGTTAGAAAATAATGCATTGTATGTAAAATAATGCATTGTATGTATGCATATTATTTTGTCAAAGTTAGAAAATAATGCATTGTATGTAGAATATAAAAAGAATAAAGCATTGTATGTTAATGAATATATTTTGTTCATTATATAAAAAGGAGAAAGCATCGTATGTTAATGAATATATTTTGTTTATTATAAAAGTTAAAAATAAGAAAGCACCGTATGTTGAATGAATATTTTTTTTTTTTTTTGTTCATTATAAAAGTAAGAAAAGCACTGTATGTGAATGACTATATTTTTGTTCACTATAAAATAGAATATGGCATTATATGAGATGAACAATATTTGTCATAAATAAGAAATATTTGCATTGTATGAAAATAGCATATTTGTTAATATTAATATAGAAAATTTGCATTGCATGAAAATAGTGATTTTGTCAATTTAGAAAAAAAAATCAAATGCATTGTATGTATAGTATTTTTGTCAATTTAGAAAAGTACTAAATGCATTGTATGTATAGCATTTTTGTCAAGTTAGAAAAATATCAAATGCATTGTATGTAAATAGTATTTTGTCGAGTTAGAAAAGTATCAAATGCATTGTATGTAAATAATATTTTGTCATGTTAGGAAATATTAAATGCATTGCATGTGAAAATAGTGTTTTTGTAATGTTAATAAATAGAAAAAGCACCGTATGTAATATTAACATTATCTTTAATGTTAATAGATAGAAAAAGCACCATATGTGATGTTAACATTATCTTTAATGTTAATAAATAAGAAAAGCACCGTATGTCAAGAAGGATAACTTAATCATAGGATTCATATACATTCATTTTCAATATTATTAAAAAGAAAATGAAGGGTATGTAAATTTGACATCATTTACAATGTTATTTTACAAGAGGATTCACCGTATGATTGTTTAACATATTTTTAATGTTAAAATAAAAATATCTACACCATATGGTATTAACATCATCTTTAAATGTTGAAAATAAGAAAAACTTTCATCGTAGGAAAATTTCATTTTTTTTAACGTAATAAAAAGAGAAATCCACCGAATGTTATTTACATTATTTTATAAGTATAATATAATTGAAATTCATAGCATGATGAAATTAACATTGCTAATGTTAATGAAATAAAGGTAATTTCACCGTAGGATGTAATTAATATTTTTTTTTAAATGTTAATATAAAAAGAAATTTATGCCGTAGGATAAGATGTTCATTATTTTATAATGTATATAAAAGAGAAAAATGCATCGTAGGAAAAGTACATTATTATTATTTTTATGTTAAATAGAAAGGTAATCTACATCGTAAGATGAAGTGTACATTATTTATAATGTGAATAGAAAGGGAATTCCATCGTAAAATAAAATTTCATTTTAATGTAATTGATATTGAAAATGCATTTAAAAAGAGAATTAACTGTAGGATGAGTTACATTATTTTATAATGTGAATTAAAAGAAGAATTGCACCGTAGGATGAGAATAACCTTATTTTTAATTTAAATATTAAAAAGAGTTTAACGATAGGATTAATATACATTATTTTTAATGTAGATAATAAAAGAAAGTTTAATCAGAGGATAAGTTACATTATTTATAATGAAAATTAAAGAGAATTGACCGTAGGATTGAATTATATTATTTTAATTAAAAGGTAATTTAACATAGGATGAGTTACATTATCTTAATGTAGATTAAATGTAATTTACATCGTAGGAAGTTAACTTTTATGTTAAATGATTAACATTAAAGAAGGATTACAACGTAGAATGAGTTAGCATTATTTTTGATGACAATATATAAGAATGCGACATGTAAATGCAAGTTTACATTTTATTCATTGTAAATAAGTAATAATGTGACATGTAATTGCAAGTTTGCATTTTATTAAATGTAAAGAAAACAAGAATGCGATATGTAATGAAAGTTTACATTTTAATTAATGTAAATAAAAATATGATTTTGAGAATTCGTCGTTAAATAAGAAGTTTGACTATTTTAAATAATTAAAATAGAATGAATTGTTAATAAAAATAATTATTAACAAATAAGGAGGATTTTCAAAAATATATATATGTATATATATACGAGGATTGTTTGGGAAGTCCGAGATATTCTCATCCCAAATTAATCCAGCGGCGTTAAAGATCGAAGTAAGAAGACGAAGCATGAAGACCGTAAACCTTCCCTCGAATGGACAGCAATCGAGACCCTGAATTGACTTGCTACCAATTCATGGGTCAAGGTCATTGCCCAGACGTACGTGTTGGTTTCACGGATTTGACTTTCGTTCAGACCCAGAGCATAAGTTTAAATGGATGATGTGTCTGACATCGTACTTCGTTATATATCATATTGTTGATTTTCTGTTAATATATAAATATTGGTGGTGGAGAATTTATTCTCTACTTAACACCCATTTATGTATTGATGGAGAAGCAATGGTATGGTATGGAGTGACAGTGTGGCATACTAAGATGCAATGATCAAGGTTTATTGTTGAAAAGCAGAACCTTGTGGAGACGATCAAAGCATGGCCTGTTTAGGCGTAGCTTTGTGTAACGGGACTTCGCGAGCCTCACACCCCGGTTGAGTCAAAAACGGGCGAAGGGAACGCAGGGAAAGCAGCACGTTTCTTTCTAGCTAGAAGTAGTGTCAGGGACCTCCCAGCGCTGATACTTTACTTATGTGGATGATGGAATGTGGCGCGCCTCGGATAGGTCCTATAGGACCGGGAAACGTGTGCTTAGGAATTGCCAATCCTCTAAGCTGTATGTGAGGACCGGCCCTGCAGGATCCAAGGGTTAACTGCGGGTAATCCTGAGGCACTAGCTAGAGTGTCTCGAATCGGTAAGGAGCTCCGCTCTAGCCTTGACTCATGATGGAAACCAAAATCCAAATACGAACCGACGAATTTGATTGTATTACTAGTACGGAGGCATAGTATATGGTACCTATGCTTCCTAAGATTAATACATTTACTTTGAAATGCTTTCATATACACTAATAATAATATTAGATGCGTATTTGCCGTATTTAGCATGTTTAATCACCATAAGGTAAAACCCTATCCTCTGGTGTGCGTTGCATTGTGTGATGGGACTTGGGTCTTATGGTGATTCCATTTTTCCAAAAAGCATTGCGTTGTTTACGATGTTATGACACTTTAAATTATGCACTGCAATCCATTAGAGTAAACCCGTTCCGCGTTAGCGGCGTGGTCTTTGGATTTGCCTTATATCTACTAGTACTTTACTTAAGAATTCTCACACCAGTCCCACGACTGACCCATAGTTTGTTTCACCTTTTTGCAAACTTGGGTGCCCTCTTTTCCACACGGGCAGCCAAGTAGACAGGTTCATTCTTTGCTTGGAGTCTTTTCTTTGGAGCTGCTTATTCTCTCTCTTGGATTTGCTTTTGTGGAGAGGTGATGACGTGGAGCTTGAAGACATTTATCTTTTGTTTCTATGGCATCTTTTCTTTTCTTTTTAGACATCAAACTTATTTCTTTCCTGCAAAACTTGTTGTAATAGCTTAGATTCTGTGACTGTGGATTTTCTGTGATTGATGACATTATAATTTTCCGCTGCTATGATGTTATTACTCTATGAATTTCCTTTGCTATATTGTATCTGTGTCCTGTTTTATTGTATTTATGTTGTATTCCAAAAATGATTACTCCAACTTTCACTCGTGGAAGTTTGGGGTCGTCACAACCAACCATTACCAACCATAAATCGAACTACTGGTAACCGATTTCTTTGACTGGTAATGGTATGATTTTTCTATTACCATATAAAGTCGGTACGGTAATGGTTTTGAGTACAAAGTTTCGGTACCGAACCGATTCCACCCCTAGATCTATCATGTCACAATCTCTGAAGTTACACTGTTGTTCAAGTCTTTCTGCCTTGGATTTCGTGCACAACTGTTTGCCTTGAATATTTTCGAATTCTGTCCTCATTGGACACTGTTTGGATGTATAGCTTTGTTTCTCTACTGTAGTGATGTTGTGTCCTTTACAGTGAATGGTATAGATTTAATGTTAATGTCTGTTCAGTGTATCTTTGTATTCGATATGTAATCACTTCTTTTTAGAAGTATGAGATGTATTTCCTCCCTGCGTGGAGTGGATTGGTAGACTAGTATATTAGGCTAGCTCCAGTGCTTTAAGCATGTTTAGGCAGAGTGGACGAAACACTATAAACTTCGTATATGGTAGACGTTCCACCTTAAAAACTGTATTTAGCCGATTGTGTACTAACAATCACCTAAACTATACTGTATTTTATTATTAGTTATAATAATTGGTGTTTGCGGTCACCTTAAAACCCGGTCGACTTTACCAAAAAAGAAGAAGAAAAAGGGTTATATTGGTATAAATCGAGGTGAATTAAGAGAACTATGGAGTAGTACTGCTTTTTACACCAAAACAGGGTGGAAACAAGATTATTTTTGTACATTAATAGATCTAGCTAGTTTATTTTTTTTAATGAAGAAACAACTGCATATATATCGTAATATTGCTTATCTTGTAATTGAAAAAATATTTTTGCTTCCTATATAAATGACGTGAAAGTAAAAATAAATTAACTTTAGATATTTAAATTTAGTATGTTGTTAAAGGTCTTTTATTTTTTAATATCATTACTAAAAATACCATGAAATTTTATGTTATACGCTTTGATACCAGACATATTTAAGGGACAACCAAAGATATTGTTGATTTATTTTTTTTACTCTTCGACCAACACCATTTTCCTTGGTGATTATCCACCGAATTGCAGTCGTCTCGATGGCTAAACAAGAGTCGACCAACATCATTTTCCATAGTGATCCATCGAATTGCAGTAGTCTCGATGGCTGATGACTGTGTAAAATAATGGTGGTCAACGATTGTTTATCGGACAAAACGACTTCACGTGATGGTTGATTGCTATATGAAATAACATTATTATTAAAAATCATGCAAATTTTACTGCATTTATTATTATTTTTCTATGGTACACACCAGTTACGATACACACTTCGTATGTGAATGTTTCCTACATTTAAATATCCATGAAAAAGTGTTTTTGACGGTTCATGTTTACATCGAAAAAATAAAATATTATTAAAGGTATTACAACTATTGATCAAAATTAAAAAGCAGAAAACATGCTGCCGTTGAAAACACACTAAAATTTATTTCCTGACTTCCAGTAAAGCTTTTGCACATTCACCTGACTTCATCAAAATTACACCACATTTAGTCATTTCCAATAGATTACCGTCACTTTATGAACAAGCCACGATTCCATTACTGTACAAAACACGTAAAAATATAGTGGAAAAACTGAGTTTGTAACATGCTAAGGTGTTACATTATGATCTTAAGCTCGCTTCTCAATGTTTTATTAGACCATCACAAAGTAAAACACATTGACAGGCAAGCATATGTTACACCCATCAGTAATCTGGAAAAAGGAGAAAAAAAATCAGGTTGGCATGGAGTAAGAATTTCCCTGAACCGCTTTATAACACTGTAGGCTGCACAATGGAAGGTTTAACTTTGAATCTCTATATTTATATGCATTCGGACAGGACGGAGCTGCGCATTTCTCTCGCGGAGGTGGGTAACTGAATCCAAATTACCATCCATAGTTAGACAAATAATCAATAATACATACATGTATGCATGCATTTGTGTGTGAGACACATTTTCTTTTCCCACAAATATCAGTAGGGATTGGTTAAGATATGCTAAAACCACAAGTACATAGCGAACTGAGATTATATATATATATATATATATATATATATATATATATATATATATATATATATTCACTGGTTCTAAATAAAATGAATTGTGCACTAGTGTATTATTGTACTTTTTTAGCCTTAACATGTGTGTAAGGCCCAAGCTATACAAAATTAGGACGACTTCCTGAAGAAAACTACTAACCTTGCCGGCTTGGTGGAAAATATGCTTAGAAAATCAACGTCTTCACCGAATGTGACAATGGTTCTAGCAGGTCCTATGACACATCTGATTGAATTTGGCGCCAACAGCAAGGCTTCAGCTGCTTTTTTCTGAAACATTTTTTTTTGGTTATACACACAAGAGAAGCATAACTGAGTTTTTTATATTTGCTGATTACGTAAAAGTAAGGATGCTATGCAGAAGAAGGTCCTCAGAACATCTGCTGTGTGCTTACTTTTAACAAGCAAATCGAAATTCGAAAACCTAACAGTTAACTCATCAGCCTTCTCAGCACTTTCATGAATTCATCTATATGATACAAAATACGTTTAAATATGAAAAATCAATATTGGTTATATGTTACTTGCACGGGTGTTTAAATTGATTTTTGAGAGCTCTTATAAAATGTTTTTTTAACTGTTGGATTTGACTGTGTGCTAAGTAATTAGACGGGAATGACAGGTCCAATTTTCCGACTTGATCTACCATGTTTCGGTTATTGCCAATGTATCATCTTAACTTATTTCGGATTATCTCTACATACAAACAGTTTCTTAAGTTAACAAATGAATAAATGGATTTGACCACCTTTTAATTTGCGAAGATCATAGTATTTACACATTTAATGAGATGTAGTTGCAAGTTATTCCCTACCTGTGCCAACTCATCACGTTCTTTCCGCATCTTCTCCTCTTTCTTTCTCCTGCTAGAATCTTGCCCTAAGATTCTCCTTATTGCCTCAGCCTGTACAAATTTGCATAATGCATAAGCTATATCAATTAAAGAGGAGGATAAAGGGGGGGGGGGGGGGGGGGCTATTTCTTTTTTCATTTTTAGTAAGGGCAAACCTCAGATTCCCTGTTCGCTTTCTCTACTTGCATCCTACGCCTTTGGGCGGCCTCCGCTTTCCTTGCCTGCTGCTCTTCCTCACTAAGCTTCTCCTTCTGCTCTGGAGAGTAATCAGTACAATTCACAAGATCAAAATCAATACAACGTTGGAGTTTCCTCGGTAATATGAATGCACCAACACAAAGCTTATGGTAGGTTCACTGAAATCTCTTGTGGTATTGGTACAAATATATATATTGAAATCAATTTATTGCCTGAGCAATCAATACTTACTTCTTGGAGGAGCTGGTGGTAGCCCATCTGGGAATTCAATCAAACTGTCTCCAGCAGATAAACCTTTGCCTGACTGAAGTGCCCTTTGCCTTGTTGTAAGAGGTTCTATTCTAGCCTCAGTTGTTACCTCCACTCGTTCCCTTTTCTCTTTTTTCTTTTTGGAACTGAGCCCATCTCCAAGAACAATATCTTCCTCATCTTCATCAATATATCCTAGGTCGTTTAATTCCTTTCCTGTTCTCGATCTCTTTTTGTTATCCGCTCTTGAAAAATTGTAGTCTTCGTCCACGGTATATGGTACTCTTTTGCTCCTAGAAGCCCTGGAGATGTTCTTTTTCTTCATGCTTATATGTATATCAGTTTCTAAGTCTGAGTTTTTATTTACTGTGCTGATTTTAGAAAATTTCGGCTTTTCAAGGTTGCGAGACTCATCAACTTTATTTCTCTCCCTGGGTTCGCTATCAAAAACTCGTCTTTTGGGGACACGTTTGCTCTTTCGAACAGGTTCCAAAAGAGATGTTTGTTCTTCAAATGGTGAAAGGTCTCCTTTTACAGTCGGGGTGGAATCGTCATCGGAATCATCCTATGTAAAAATATGGAGGGTTAGCACAAAAATGTGCATATATAAAATAAAGAGATTATTACATTACATGGAAAAAAGTTAACAAATTCAGTACTTGCCCAGTTGGATCCATTTTTAAGATAAACAGAAAAGAAAACTACATTTTAAACCCTTTTAGTTTCATTACACTAATAAAACCTAGAAGGAGCAAATTCAATCATGGGATTTATCAGCTGAATCACTTCCTTCAGTAGGTACAAGCCCTGTAGTCTAAAATGCCAATAAAACAGATAAAACAGAGTTTCCAATTATTGTATTCAGTCATCGATTTACATTATAAAGGAGTCGGTCATTGCTACCAATCTCAAGCGCTTCATTATTAGGATCCAAATGCACTTTCATATTGACAAAAATGCTGATTCAAGGCCACATATTTTTAACAAAATTATGGCTAAATTCAATCAGTTTGAATTATCATGCAAAAACGTATATATCCTTTATCCAGCCTATGACATATGAACACTTAAAAAGTGGGCGTATCCGACTGAGGCACTTGTTCTTTTTTTCCTTCATTCTTTGGGTATCCAAATCGGCTTGCTCAGGAGAATAGATGTGTATACTTTTTTTCAAGCATCTAAGCGACTATTTTTAAGCATGGATCAATTGATGTCAGTGGGGTTCGATTCAACATGTCATTTAACCAAAGATAGTGTTCTGTGGAAATTGGTAACAATCAAGGACTTCACGCTAAATTTGTAGAGTTACGTGTTTTTTTGAATACATGTATATCTTACTTTAAAATGCAACTAGATACTAAATGCATGTAACCAAGCTTTCCTATCCGTTTGTGTTGAAAATGGCTAATTTCATGCATACAGTATATCTTCCTGTTCGTAAAGAAAAGTTTTAAATCACCAAAATAAATAAATCCTTCACCATAATCCCACTGCATTAGCTGATTATACATAATGAAACGGTAATTTAGAAATATGGGGCAGTGTTTGGCTTGTAAACGAGTTTCATGTTTCGTGTTTCAATATGTATGTTAAGTTGCATGGGATAGGAGTTGGAAAATCCTAGTCATTTTTAACAAAGGGGACGAGGAATTTAGAAGACAAATATTTCATATTTTCCCAAAAAAACAAAACAAAGAAAATCATTTTCAGTTTTACAAGTTGAAACCATTTTCCAATCATAGCTCATTCCTTCTCATTCCCATCTTCCGTGCATTTTAAAAATACACATAAAACACAAAACTCATTTTTCAAATGAAACACTACCTAAGGTGGATAACACACATTTTCATAACCAACTGAAACTTGTAGCTCAATTCTTATCTTTTCCGTAACCAATGTTGCAAAAATCATTGGGTGTACACTTGGCGCCGGGCTGGACAAAAGACAGGTCGTCTACACATGGGTTAATCGGAGGTAGGCATGCTTGATGCACCTATGGATTTTCAGTTAAATTCTAGGACTAGTTTAGCATAATCAGCCCAAAAAGAAATTTTGAGAGTTCAGATGAACGTAGAAGCAGCCAAAGAGGGAAGACCGCCTAAAGTAGCATGCAGCTTCGACGAGGCATCAAGCCATGCCTAGAGAACTTTCTATGTGATTAAATGAAGTGATATGCCTCACCAAACGCCTAGGCAGGGACTCAAGAGATGCCCAAAAGAATTTTTACAACAATATTTGTGACAAGCAAAAGAAACACCCCTCGTTATATTCTTTTATTTTGTTATTCATGGGGCTTCTAGAACAAGGATATGTTCCCTTTGAAATGTTCTTTTGCTTTTTTACATATAGTGGAAACTTCAAAGATTTTTTTTTTTTTTTTCTGACTTCATTCATCCTGTCAAAGGTGGGATTTGACCAAGAGGATTACCGAGCTTCCAAAATCAATGAATATTCTTCAGTCTTTGAAGTTTGCAATCTGTGCAGTGATGACCATAGTGTGGGTAACAAACACCTCTCCTGTCCTCTTTTGTGAAGATGGTGTTACATGTTTGGTTCATTATTCTTACTCTATCCGAACAGCCTTGGACTTCTTTGCATTTTGATGGTAATATGTATAATTCTGCCATGTTAGAAGTTCATATATGTTTTCTATTGGAGGGTTAGACACCATCTTACTGGCCACTATTTTGGAGAAATAGGTAAATTGATTTTCAACGCCAAAGATATGGCTACAAGTACAAAACAGCAATTGCATTATTCTCGAACTCAACAATCCAGAATGTTGAGTTCTCACTGGATGATAACAACTAACCTCAAGGGTACGCATGAGAAAATAAGAAAGAAACTCAAGAATTGTGCCAAATTCATATAACGGAATAAGTTTGAAAGACAACGGATGCAGCTTTAGTTGATAACTTATGTAAAATCGGTTTTGAAAATCAAAACCCAGCATTTAACGAAACATCACAAAAGTTGATTAGAGGATCATACTAGCTGGTAGAGATCGTGGTGAGATACTAATCATTGTAACCTAACACTTAAGTTCTCTAGGGCATTTTTGATATGTTCACACCCAACATTGATATTCGATTCATGCTGCTTGGTACAACATTTTATGCTAAGAAAGCTTGGATTAATAAGGTGCTTATGCATGCCGGCATGTGTCTCAAAAGTGATATTCAATTCATACTGCTAGGTGTGCGCGTTATGCATGCGTGTGCCTGGGCATGTGCACTTTGTATTATTCATTTTTGTCCACGTTTGACAATGTCAATATTTTGAAACTACCGTGCATGTTTATATGTATGTGTGCTCATAATAGAAGTGTGTGTGCACACGCACGTGCTTCCAATAGAAATATCCGCTTTCTGTATTGTCACCCGTAAAGGAGTGAAGATTTTAAATGCTGAAAGTGATATAATCATACATACAAACTAATAGAGAAAAGATGGTTAAGCGAAGTCTTTTTTCCTTTCACGACACAAATAAATGTTGTTAAACACAATCCAAGACGCCATACCTGAATGATAGGTTCTTTCCTAGAAATAGTTTTTGATTCATAACCACTATTCTCAACCACTGTACTTGCTTTCGGACGAAATGTTCGAGTGACTCCTCCAACCTTAAGTTTCACTTTCTTCAACTTAGTTTCACCCACTATGTTAGTATTGCCTCCCACACTCCCTGAACTTGAACTTTTCCTATTAGGCAAAACAAGAACATTTTCAGTAATTCTGTTTGTGTCTTCCCCACTTCCATATAAGCCACTGTAATCTCCATACCTCGCCTCTTTACTTATTCTCCTGGAGCTGCTTACACCTTCTATACTACTTAGTGATGCAATCTTTGGAGCATAACTATTTCGATTTTCGGAAGACGGAGCTGAAGAAAGTGAAGATGTGTCTTGACGTTCTATGATGAATTGTGAATCAGGTCTGGCCCTTCTTGATTTGGTGCTTCTTTTCTTCTTCATGACAGAGGTTACACTGCTAAACTTAGGACCCCCAAAGCCCTCCATCGACTTTAATCTACAAAACATAGAGATTGACATGAAGTAATTTCACAATGTACAGGCAATTGTTCTTAAAGAGACGGTATGTTTGTCAAGACAAAGTTAAGCAAATACAAAGTAATATAAATTAGATATACTTGGAACTAGGCTCTGTCTGTTTGCGATTTTGATTGTTAAATGTTAAATTTTAGAGCAGTTGTTTATTTACCTCTTTTTAAAGTTCTACATAGACTTTCTTTTTACTAAATCAACAAAAGGAAAATTTGCTAATGTATGCCACTGTTGGAAACCTATTACGCATGCAGACCTATTTCTAAACTAATTGCGTAAACAGACCTATTTCTGCAAAATAAGATAAAAGAAATTATTACGACATGATATAGGACAATGCCAATTAAAATACAACTCTTACGCCGTTAGAATAATGTCAGTTAGCTAGCGCACAACACGCACGCTCTCTCTCTCACACACACACACACACACACACATGAGGAGCGTTCAATGGCACCCCAAATAGTAAGCACCACATTTGCCCCTCTATATAAACCAAACATTTATATTAAAATAAGTGAGTGGGAGGTGAGAAAATGAGTGGAGGGAGAGAGAAACGGGACATGTGGTGGAAATCAGGGGGCATTTAGGGGTGTTGCACTATTTGGGGTGTCATTGAACGCTCGCATATATATATATATATATATATATATATATATATATATATATAGAGAGAGAGAGAGAGAGAGAGGGAGGGGAGGAGCATTCCTGGGCACCCCTGTTTTGTAGCACCTCTACCCACCGTGAGCTACACTAATCCAAATCCAACAAGATTTTGTAGATGTTCAATCCACATATATATTATCATCCATCCAAAATTTGAGCTCGTTTTGACATTCGTAACATTTAGAAAATCTTAGCTCAATTATTCATAATTCACCGTTTAGACATTTATTCGAACCGTTAAATTTAAACATCAAATATATTATTCTACGAATGTCAGAATAAAGCTCAAATTTTGGATAGATGATAATATATATATATATGTATATATGTATGTACGTATATATGTATGTATGTATGTATGTACGTATATATGTATGTATGTATGTACGTATATATGTATGTATGTATGTATGGATTGAACATCTACAAAATCTTGTTAGATTTGAATTAGTATAGCTCACGGTAGGGTGGATGTGCTAAATGGGTATTGCAAAACAGGAGTGCTGCGGAACGATATATATATATATATATATATATATATATATATATAGAGAGAGAGAGAGAGAGAGAGAAAGAGAGAGAGAGAGAGGAGCATTCCTGGGCACCTCTCCGTTCCGTGGCACCCGAAACAGTGCAGCACCCCAAAATGCCCCTGATTTCCACCATAAATTCCGTTTCTCTCTCCCATCATTGCTTCTCTCTTTCAACTAACATAATCTAATATAAATATGTGGCTATAAGGGAGGTGCTTTTTGGATGCTCACAAACAGGGGTGTCATTGAACCTATATATATATATATATATATATATATATATATATATATATATATATATGGATAGGATCAAGGAGCCCCCTGAATTTCAGCCCTCCATTTTTTTTTAATGATAGCCATATATTTAAGTTTAAGTATGTTAGTGGAATGAAAGAGAATGAGTGGGAGGAGAGAGAGTGCGAGATACTTGGAAATGTCTATTTAGACACGTAAACTAAACACAATCGATGATACGGTTGATCTTCATTATTAGATTGTCCCATGATTTCCACTTCTCCATATAAAGACAAAATTATTCAATGCCAAGATCTCATGTCTTTCTATTTGTGTCTAAGTAGCAATCCTATATGAGGCAGGTTCGAGAGCACCCTAAACAGTGCAGCATCCCAAATGCCCCTCGATCTCCACCAAGTATTTCTCATTCTCTTTCTTTCCACTCACTCTCTCACTTCCCACTCACATTCTTTAATATAAACGGATGGTGGAAATCAGGGAGCATTTGGGGTGCACCCGAACGTTTGCCTATATATATATATATATATATATATATATATATATATATATATATATATATATATATATATATATATATATATATATAGAGAGAGAGAGAGAGAGAGAGAGGAGGTGTTCAGACTTGAAATGAGCTTTCCTGTATTAAGCTTAATTTTAAGCACCTAATCCTAATAACTGTTGAGCCAAAATTTGAAATTTCAACTGTCAAGCGTGCAATTCCGGGATTTGACAACTACAATAATAATTCAATGAACAGAAATTCAAAAGCAATCCGTCTCCGAAGCAAATACTTGAAAGTGTTGCAGGACACTCAGTACAGATATACGTTAAACCTTTGCAGCTCCTGATATAAAATGGCAAATAATATAAAAATAGCATGGCCGATAGTGAGGAACCGTACCTCGGTAAAGCTTCGCGGAATAGCGAGGAAAAGTGATGGACGTTCGATTAGATCGACCAGAGTGGAAATGAAATTAGGGCTCGGGTTTAGTCGATTGGGAGAAAAAAAATTGGTTGTGATGGAAGGTAGTACTGTCGGGAGCTTACAACCAAATTGGTTTGAAAACAAACCAATGTCTCACATGCCTGGTTCCCTCCATATAATCTGCCGTTTGCGTGGTTTGTTTTCAAACCATTCTACAGGAAGACCAATCACGGTCGATGTTAGACCATTCCCTCGACGGTTAGATAAACCGGGATGTAGACCTGTCAAAATATGACCCACCCTTTTACCCAACCTATTTTACCCTAATTACAACCCTATCGGATCAACCCTTTTATAATTTTTTATTAAATAAATCATAAAAGGGTTGACCCTTTTTTTATAAGGGTTACAAATGGGTAACCCACTTACCCAAATAATAAAAAAGTAATACTTTAAAATAACGATTTTTAAATGTAAAAAGGTCAAAATTACAAAAATACCCTTTATTTTGGAAAAAGTGATAAAAAGAAAAAAATTCAAAAAATCCAGAAAATTATGAAATGAGAATTAAAAAAAAAATGAAGTATTCGAAAATAATGATTTTTAAAGCTAAAAGGACCAAAATTACGAAAATACCCTCCATTTTGAAAAAAGTGAAAAAAATGAAAAAATTTCAAAAAATCCAGAAAATTACGAAATGAAAAGTAAAAAAAGAATTATTCGAAAATTACGATTTCTAAAGCTAAAAATGAAAAAATTACGAAAATACCCTTTATATTGGAAAAATGAAAAAAATCCAGAAAATTACGAAATGAAAAGTAAAAAAAGAATTATTCGAAAATTACGATTTCTAAAGCTAAAAATGTAAAAATTACGAAAATACCCTTCATATTGGAAAAATGAAAAATAATGAAAATTTTTCAAAAAATCCAGAAAATTTTGAAATGAAAAGTAATAAAAATATTATTCGAAAATAATTATTTCTAAAGGCCAAAATTACGAAAATACCCTTCATTTTGAAAAAAGTGAAAAAAATAAAAAAATTCCAAATAATCCAAAAAATTACGAAATTAAAGGAAAAAAAGAATTATTCAAAAATTACGATTTCTAAAGCTAAAAATGTAAAAATTACGAAAATGCCCTTCATATTGGAAAAATGAAAAAATTTCAAAAAATCCAGAAAATTATGAAATGAAAAGTAATAAAAGAATTATTCGAAAATAATAATTATTAAAGTAAAATAAGGTCAAAATTACGAAAATGCCCTTAACGTTGAAAAAGTGAAAAAAATAAATAAGTTTTAAAAAATCCAAAAAATTACGAAATGAAAAGTAAAACAAGAATTATTCGAAAATTACGATTTTTAAAACTAAATATGTCAAAATTACGAAAATGCCCTTCAGGTTGAAAAAAGTGAAAACAATAATAAATTTAAAAAAATCCAGAAAATTATGAAATAATAATAATTTTTTATATTTTTCATTTCGTAATTTTCTGAATTTTTTTCACTTTTATCTACTTTTTCCAAAATAAAGGGTATTTTCGTAATTTTAACATTTTTAGCTTTAAAAATCCTTATTTTTAAATAATTCTTTTTCTACTTTTCATTTTGTAATTTTCTGGATTTTCTGAATTTTTTTCATTTTTTTTCACTTTTTCAAATATGAAGGGCATTTTCGTAATTTTACCATTTTTAGCTTTAAAAATCGTTATTTTAAAATAATTCTTTTTTTACTTTTCATTCTGTAATTTTCTGGATTTTCTGAAATTTTTTCATTTTTTTCACTTTTTCAAATATAAAGGGCATTTTCGTAATTTTGGTCCTTTTAGCTTTAAAAATCATTATTTTCAAATAATTCTTTTATTACTTTTCATTTCATAATTTTCTGGATTTTTTGAAATTTTTTCTTTTTTTTTCATTTTTCCAATTTGAAGGGTATTTTCGTAATTTTGGTCCTTTTAGCTTTAAAAATCGTTATTTTTGAATAATTCTTTTATTGCTTTTCATTTCATAATTTTCTGGATTTTATGAATTTTTTTCATATTTTTCAAAATAAAGGGTATTTTCGTAATTTTGGCATGTTTAGCTTTAAAAATCGTCATTTTAAAGTAATATTTTTTAATATGTGGGTTAAATGGGTAACCCACATAATATGTGGGTTGGGTCAGGCAAAACGTTATGGTAAAAGGGTCAAAATAAAAGGGTTGCAAAAGGATAGGGTCAAAATTTACTTGACCCTTATACGACCCTAAATGACCCATTTGACACCCCTACCGGGATGGTTGCACCATTGCAATCTATGGTTCTAACGATCCATTATTTTAAACAACATAACTTGCTCAAAATAGTACATAATCAACGAAGTCAATAAGAATCAATCACATAATACAGGTGCATAAATAAATATAATTCAGAATCTCACTGTGAAAACAAACTAGTGCGAACTCGTGCAACGCACACGGATTTCACCATAAAATTTAAATGACATATTTTATGGAATTTTTATTGTGTTAGCTATAAATGACAAACCCCTATTGGATGGCCTTGGCCATCACGTTGAACATCGATGGGTAACATAACTTACTACTAATAGAAAAGCGAGAAAGGAGTAAAGATGTTTGAAATATGGGTGGAGGGGCAATAAGGCCAAAGGACAAGCAGCAGTTCTATAGCCCAGAGTTGTTTTGATGTCCTCAATGTGCAATATACACATTATACATATTGTTATCTAGTCCATTAATATGTAGTTTTCGCATTTGAAGTCTGAATTTTCCCAATTATTGAGTGTTTCGACTTTCATTGCATCAAGTGCCGGTTCTTTTACTTCTGGAACATCCTCAGTGAGATATTTTGCAAAGTTTAGAGTTGTCAAGTAGAACAATATTTTCTATTGTCGGTGCTTGAAATCTACTCCAGTGAATTTTTCTGGCTTCTCACCATGCGATAAAGCGACAGTGGTTGTTGGAACCATTGCTCTATTCTCAGTGATGACCGCAGGTGGCTTTGTTGTCGATGTATTACTGTCTTGAGTCATTGTCTGTAATAAAATGACTCCAATTAGTGATAGTTTAATACTTATGAAATATTGTTAGGGACAAACTGTGAATATGCAACAAAACAGTTGAAGAAAAGTTTTTGCAAAACAAACTAAGTCTATTATACAACAAAAAACAATTTGAAAATGGTTTACGAGAATTGTGTCAATTTACATCTTAGAAGCCATTTGCAAAGATTTTGCAAAAACCGTGTTTACTTATGCAATAGTAAACCAATGCAAATAATTTGTAGAAATCTATTTGCAAGGATTTTGCAAAAAAAACTGTTATAAAGGTTCGATAATACATATGATACCTTTCAATTTGTTCAAGTCCAGAATTCTCTATTTCTTTGAAACAATATTGCTCCCTCTATGGTGTAAAAGGTTGATGAGCAGCCATTTTTCAAGATAAAACGGACATGCTATACAAAACTGTGTTGGAATTTCAGAGTCTGACGAACTCAAGAGAGTAATTAAGAACTGAGTTTTAATGAAGAAGAAGAAGAGCATATTTCAAAATTATTGATTGTTTGTTCTGTCCGCTTATATAAGTGTGGGAGTGCTGGTTTAACGGTTGTAACGCTTGGAAAGGTTGTGACCCTTTGACCAAGTGGTGCGACCGTTTTATTACTATTTCTGTTCAAAATTGAACAAAAAAAAGCTATTTGGTCTGAGTAATTTAATAAAGACAACTGCCCCTGCTACCTTCCAATTGCAAGACTGTAACGACTCTCCATTTTGACCATGCTGAATCGACAAAACATGTCAAACTCAAACCATTTAAAACGACATATTATTATTAGCTTCTGATGTAAATAGAATAAATCATGGAATCATAGATCACAGACACAGAGCAATACGATATCTCGCAGTAGAAAATAAATAATACAATAGTAGTTCATGAAGCTACTAAATAAAATTTTACATCAGAGTTTGCATAAACAATACTAGGGCTATTATGGTAATGGTAAATTTACCGTTCCCATACCAATACCGTATGATTGTTTACCCGTAATTTGTAGAATTTGTTTACCATTATCGTCGCTATGGTAACGGTAAATTTACCGTTGAAAATTGTAAAAACAACGATATCAAATTGTTCCAACTGCCAGTAACGGTATATTTACTATTAGTGCATATAAAAAACTAATCTGAGCCATTTATTTTAATACGTTTACTTAGCTAAGTTAAATCAAAGCCACTACTTTATTTTGTTATTGATGCTAGGGTTTTATTCTCACCGCATATTTACTGCTGCATTCATTTTCTCAACGTCATTTTTCACTTTTCACTTTTCGTTTCTTTCTTCCTCTCTTCCCCAATTCGGTCAAACTAAATTTCAACCTCAAAAATTAAATTCTCTTGCAATGGAGTCAGTGCATTTGAATAGTCCTGATCAAACCGTGGCTGAAGGAGATCAATTCGGTGCTACTACTGCAACAAGTAAGCATTTTTCGATTTAGTTGCTGTAATTTTCGATTTGGTTGCATAACTTCTGTTGTTGTAATTTCGATTATGTCCTTTTCCTACCTTCGTTTTTTTTATTTGCTTACTGTGAATTTTCATTAGCAGCACTATAGGAGTAGGCCTTTTTTGTGCTTTCCAGATTATGGTTGATTCTTAATCAAAGTTGTAGCCGTATTTATTTCTAAAGACTTCATTTATTACAATCAGTATCCTTTTACTGAATCACCATTACATATCCTTTTTTAGTTACTAAAGTCTTCATTTATTACAGTCAGTATTCATTTATTACAGTCTCCTTTTAGTTACTAATGTATTCTTTCTTCCTGCAATAAAGTCACACAGATGTCTAATAAGCCAAATCACACAAAAAGTTCATTGCAGCAAACACATATCACATAAATGTCTACCATCACCAATCAGTAAAATTAGTAGCTACCATCACACATTTATTACAGTTAGTATCCTTGCATTTTTGTCAATATCCTTCATTTTTACAGTCAGTATCCTTGCAATTTATTACAATCGGATCACATATTTATCACACATTTTTCCTAATGTTCTTTTTAAATACTTTTCTACTTTTGTTGTTGGTATGGGAAGTACACAAGCTTCATCTATTGAACTACCCTCTTCTTCTCGTCCACCAATTCATCTCTGAAGTTAAAAGGGTGTAGTCGTTGCTCTTTTGGTTGATGGTTAGATGCTTATAATTTTTTGGTAGACACTTCTTCGGCTTGCTTATAAATTCTTGCCAGACAGTATAACAAAATATATATTTAACATGCTTACATTTTGGAAAATGCATGTACGAGTAGAAGTGCTATTTTAGTTTAATGATAGCTGCTTATGTAATGAATATTTAGTTATTTTGTGCAGAACTGTTATTTTGTGTAATGAATATTTTTATGTGCTTCTGTTTAGTCAGTTCTGATTAGTATTATGAGCGTATAGGCACGCGCTTCGCGCGTGGTGATGGCACACACTTCGCGAGTGACCATAACACGATGTGAACTTTGCAGAGAGTAAAGATATGCTAAAAAAACAACTTTGCAGAGAGTAAAGAATAAACTTATAATTTATAGATGTGCTAGAGGTGGTTTAGATATGAAATTGTATAAACTGGTAAATATGCCTGGAAATGTCGAAGTGGAGAAGAACTTGGTTTATGTGAAAGGGATAAAATATGGCATCCTATTTATAGATCGGAGAAGATGTTTGAGGGTATTTGGGGCATGGTATACATATGAGAAATTAATTATAGAAATGAATGATATTATAATATATATATATATATATATATATATATATATATATATATATATATAGGAACAGAAGTGGTCAAAGAATTAATGATAACTAATATATGTTACAATTATAATTAATGCACGCATATTTCAAGGGGTTGACTACTTTTAGATAAAGTGATTATAATATATACACATAAAAAGAGAAATGGTTAAAGAATTAATGACAATTAATGTATATTACAATTATAATTAAAGTACGCAAATTTCAAGAGATTGACTGTTTTAAATAAAGTGATTAAAAATGGCATGTACATATTATATAAAGTAAAGTAGGAAATAAAGTTAAAAAAAAGCCACATAAAGTAGAAAATAAGTAAACGTATAAACATTTGGATTTCAAATATGAAAATATGATTAAGTAGAAACAAATTTGCGGAATTGATATATGTATAAGAAATTAATTATAGAAATGAATGCTATTAAAAATATATACACATAATAAGAGAAATGGTCAAAGAATTAATGATAATTAAAGTATGTCAATTTCAAGGGATTGACTACTTCTAAATAAAGTGATTAAAAAATGGCGTATACGTATTTTATAAAGTCAAGTAGGAAATAAAGTTTAAAAAAAAGCTATATAAAGCAGAAAATATGTAAACATATAAATGATATTAGAAATAAATTTGCGGAATTGATATATGTATCAGGAATTAATTATATAAATTAATGATATTAAATATATATATACATATAAAAAGAGAAATGTTCAAAGAATTAATGATAATTAACGTACGCAAATTTCAAGGGATTGACTGCTTCTAAATAAATTGATTAAAAAAAGGGTGTATACGTAATATATAAAGTAAAGTAGGAAATAAAATTCTAAAAAAGGCTATATAAAGCAGAAAATAAGTAAAAATATAAACATTTGGATTTCAAATTTTAAAATATAATTAAGTAGAAACAAATTTGCAGAATTGATATATATATATATATATATATATATATCAGAATTTAATTATAGAAACGAATGATATTAAAAATGTATACATAGAAAAAGAGAAACGGTCAAAGAATTAATGATAATTAATATACATTACAATTATAATTGATGTATGTGGATTATAATTAATAACGTTTGAATACTTATCTACATGTGAGTTAAATGTATGATAAAAATTGAATAAAGGGCATTTTCGTCAGTTCAAGTGTACACCAAAAAAGTGTGACACCAAACCTATTCCGATTATTAGTAAAGATATAATTAAGTAGAAACAAGTTTGCAGAATTGATATATATATATATATATGTATCAGAATTTAATTATAGAAACGAATGATATTAAAAATGTATACATAGAAAAAGAGAAACGGTCAAAGAATTAATGATAATTAATATACATTACAATTATAATTGATGTATGTGGATTATAATTAATAACATTTGAATAATTATCTACATGTGAGTTAAATGTATGATAAAAATTAAATAAAGGGCATTTTCGTCAGTTCAAGTGTACACCAAAAAATTGTGACACCAAACCTATTCCGATTATTAGTAAAGATTATATAATATATACCATTGTTTTGTGACTTCTATTTCACCCTATTTTACTTTTGTTGTAGGCTTAACTTTGTTTAATTTATATAGTTATTTTTTGTATGTTTTTAGCGGTAATTTCACCGTTACCGGCTATTGGTATACCAACTTATCGATATACCGAAGTCGGTTTACCGATGGCTTTGGTAGCGGTAACGGTTGTGATTTTAGATTTACCAACGATATCGGTCTGATAAAAAGACTGTCAATTGGTAATGGTAACCACTACCTTAATAACCCTAAACAATACAGTGGAAGTAAATTTCTAATACATAAATAAATGATAACAATCTGAAAAGGAAATGGCATGAATAACTGAACTAGAACGACTAAATAGGTATACACATGTGAGAATATCTAATATAAACTCCAAACTCCAAGAGTAAATCTCGAAAGCTGTAATACTCGATCTGACCTGAGCAATAATGAAAAACAAAACAACTCGGATGAGGACTAACATTCTCTTGAAAGTAAATCAACTCAAATAAAATGTTCAATGAAATGCATCAGTAACTTAAAGGTTGTTTGGGATCGCCATCCTAAGGATCCGTTAAACTAATACATATAATATAATACACTATATATGTATACACACACACAATAGTGTATATCAGTAAACTAAAGTATCAATATAGCATAAGCGGGATTACCATTATTACCCTTACACCATTTGAAACACCCCACCTCCGTTAGGGTCACTCTCAAAGGGAATACCCTAATTTTGGTGGAGGTTTATAAGTACAAGTCACAGATATACAAGACAGATATAAGAACACATATTTGTAAACAGCGGAAGAACAACAAACTTTTATTTCATAAAGTCAAATACGTGTTACAACAACATCCTTTCCAAAAACATAACATAACACTTTCATAATCTGTCTTGAGTACATTATTTAAAGAAGCATAAATAAAACATAGATAAACTGCAAAAGCCCCATAGTGGATTGACCAAAGCCATAGTTCAAAATAGGAAAGTCCAAGCAATACATTTCTCTTCTTCAAGCTGGATGTTGAGGTTGGTCAAGCTGCTGTGTTCCCTCCCTGAGGACCTGGGGGGGGGGGGAAACGGAAGAAAGAAGACGAAAGAAAAGTAGAGTCAGACATAAAGCCTGAGCAAGTCAAGTACTATTTTGTCTATGAATAAAGAACTGGGTATGATAAGTATAAACAGGAAGTGGGCATGCAAAATAAACTTGGTTAAGCTGTCTAGGGTCGAATATACTATCGTACCCCATGTTAATCTCTGAACCCGTATAAACTAGTTTCCAACTGGCACCCATAATCAGGGTGATGTGATCCATTCTATGATGATCGACTCCTACTCGCAAAGTTACATGTGTCTTACGGCCCCCGATATCTGTAGTTACCTATGCTGGTCCCACCATGGGGTGTATCAAGTCCCATAGTGGCAACCCGACACAACCTTAGAGTGCACAGGTATGCTACTGGTGTCCAGTGCCTTACTTTTCTGCGCCGGAGTGTGTGCACGCCCGCACTCCGTTAGAACCTACACTGCTACACCACCGCCGTCGCTTTGACCTCTTACAATCAGCCCAGTAATCGTGCCCCACCCTGCCTAGTTTCAGGGTATCCTGATACACCTTTTAGGGTTACTGCTGAAAAGGGTCCCCCGTTACTAGGTTTTCTATCTCTAGCCAACATGCTAAGTTGGTTAAGTGTTTCCTACCTAACCCCCACCAGTCCGTTTAGTTTAGCATGTTCCATTTTGATTAAGTCTTTAGTTCACTTAATCCTATCAATCCTGACTCAGCCTTAATTGTCTTATTAAGGCCCTGACCTCTCACATTAGACAGGTATTGTTGTGGCTGCCTGTTGCCGGTTGGTTCCGGGCAGTCTTACGCCACAACTCAGTCTAACCTCGGGTTCTTGCTGGGCTCCATGTTTAACCTCCCACATTGGATAGGTATTGTTGTGACTACTGGACAGCCGGGCGGTTCCGGGCAGGTTTACATCACAATTCAATCCAACCTCGGGTTAAACACATCGTATTTTCTACATTTACATATTTTGTCATTCCTCTTTATTTCTTATATGTAAATATTTGCGGCCCATTATTAAGTTAATGGTGTAAAGGTTACACCAACCACGGGCCCAACCCATACTTGAATTTGGGCCCTTCTATTTTATATTTTCATTCATTAATTAATTTTAACCCAACGTTATTTTCCCCCGTTTTACACGTCCGTTTATATATATTGGGCTTAGCCTTTTAAAGCCCAATTTAGCCATGCGAAAAGGGGAGGCTTAAAGCGTGATTACATACACAAAGAGGGGAAGGTGAGCGCATGAACTTGCATATGACGTTGGAAATACATAATAGAAACTGGTGTACTTGCATAGTGGTAACATAGGTGTCATGAATCAAAGCATGTGAACTTGCATAGGTTTAACTGCAACATGAACCTATATTCTTATTTATGCATAATGTCAAACATAAGCATGGCACAAATATTTCTAGCATAAACATGGCATAATGTCAAACATAAACATGGCATAAGTATTTCTAGCATAAACATAAACAAGTCATGTTCATAAGGTTTCTACATGTTTACAAAGGGGATACTTTGTTACTAACACAAAAGCATAGTTCAACTTAATCATGGTTTAAGTCTAATCACATAACGATGGTATAATTATACTTATGCATAAATATTCCTAATCATGGTGTTTGCTTTAAACTTGCAAAAAGGGATTTTTGAGTCTAACCTAGCCATGTCTCACATATGTCATCATATAATTCTTGTAAACAAGATAGACTTAATCATGGATTTCAATTATGCCAAATATCATTCATAGCCTAGCCATATTCATAAGCATGACTTAATACATGGATTATGGTGTCAAAATTCCAACATAGTTTCATATGAACTATAACAACCAAACTTGTCTCAATTACTTGCAAAATGATTTATGCACAAAAATATACATCATGATGGCATAATAACAAAGCCCCAAACTTGCATGAATTTCAATCAACTACATACATGTAGCTTCAACATAGATTATATAATTTGCGCAATATTCCAAACGTATACTTGCATAGAACTACCGCATGTAGTTCTTTATAGTGAATAACATAATTTTGCACAAATATGAACTACTTTATTATCCCAATTCAAGCATACAAATCAATACAGTTGTTTATTCATACCAAAGTAATACTCTACTTACAATGGTTGCGGCGAATTTTCTAATTAAGAGATATGATTCCTTTGTTGAATTGATTGGCTTTAGGTTGCTTGAATTGCTTTAGGCTTTAGAACTTTCTTCCTAACTCTCTCTCTAGTTGGCGGCTACTCTTAGTCGTTCCTCAGCAACATGGCGGCTATGTTCTTAATTTTGAATGAATAGATTAGGGTTTAGTCTAGGGTTGTTTATATAGAGGTTAGGAACTGATTAGGACCCTTGATGTTGCTTGGATTGATCATAGCCATTCATTAGATAGAGAGACCAATTAGAACCCGCCACCTAGCCCTAATGACAAAGCAGACCACAGAGAATCGGCCAAACACAGACCTGGCCAGCCAGGTTGGCTGGGCTCGACCAGGTCGACACCCCTGTCGACAGGGCTGTCGACAGCCCTGTCGACATGGGTAGCCCAGGTCGACAGCCCAGTCGACCTGGGTGGCCTAGGCGGGTGTTTATCCGCCCTGGCCCATTGGGCCCGATTTTTAATTATTATTTTATTCTGTTTGAATTTTAAATTTAATTCAAAACTTCCGAAGGCCATATCTTCTTCATACGGACTCCGTTTTTCGAAAACTCGGACTCTATTTCGCGTATTTTTCCGAGACGAACGCAATGGCGTATCCCGTTTCCCTTAGTTCTTTGATTTCAGATTAATTATACTTTAATTTGTTAATTTCACAGTTATAGAATTTTCGGGGTGTTACACCATTTATATAAATATATATATATATATATATATATATATATATATATATATTCTCGTAGTCTATACAGTACTGTAAGCCCCTCCAAATCGGCGGGATACTCGGGGAGCTTTCCATAGGTACGGTATAAACCAAAATCGTAGTGGGCTCGTACATGGCATGTGATAAGGCACACAAGAAACGCCAGAGTGGATACACTGTTTATAGAGCCGGACTGGTGGTAACGCATAGCCGCAACTACCTCCCACCTCAAGACACATTCTCGTAATCAAATCGAAGGGTGGCCACTAAACACATCACAAAAGTAATGGAATGGTATCGAAGAAGTGCGCTCGATAGGAGGAATGACCTCACCTGGTCTTGGCGTAGCTCCTGTTTTAGTCACATCAAGCTGACTCATGGGAGTCAGGGTCTCGTAATTTATATGGAAAAAAAGAGTCGTTCGCCAAACCATCCTACTTCATTCTGGATATTCATCGCGTTCACAGTTGTTAAAGTGGTTTTTGGTATTGGCAGAAAGTATGACAATATCCGATCTCAGTCTCTTTAACAACCAATCGTTTACATTTTTCACACCATGATCATTATTTTATAAATCACTTTATAAGATCGTTTATATGAAATCTCTGATTTAACTTGAAATCAAAATTAAATATACAACTTCGATTATACTTAATTTTGAAAATAACTCACTTAAATCGCTTAAAATTAAATCAAGTTATAGATTCATATCGTAAAGAATAGTATAGAGCAATACAATAATATTTAACTTCAGTTTTATATAATTTCCAAAGTATTCACATAATGGTTTTCAATCCAAAATCGACTTAACTAAAATCGTATCTTAAAGGTTTTGATTAGCATTTAAAACCAATGCAAAAAATATTTAACTTTGAGGATATTTTTGTTTGATTTATATTCGTAAAAACTCAAGTTCAAACAAATTAAAAAGTTTATTTTTTCAACTTTTATAAGAATTTCGTTTTGTGCCGATTCAAAAATTTCAACATTTCGGTTTGAATCCAATATATACAGTTCAAATCAAAACCTTCTATTTCGATTTATATAATTCAAAACAAACCATATATTTCAATTTCAACAATCATATCATATTTTATAGCTCAAGTCGTACAATTCGAAATTATATTTTATAAATTCGAATCAAAGCCTTATGTTTCAACTCAAACAATTCATTCAATTTAAATATATTTTTATAAATTCGATTTAACACATTACTTAATTCAAACCAAATGCTGTATAAAAATCAATTCAATGTATAAAATTTACATATACAAACTCACATGCAGTCATTATAAAAATCGAATTCATTTCATATCGATTATAAATACAAATTAAAATCAATTTATGTAATTCACGTTCATTTCTTATAAAAGTTAAATATTTAAACCAATTCAAATCCGCATTCAGTTGATTTATAATCGAATCCATTTCATATCCAATATAGGTTCAAATACGTTCCTTAAATTTGGAAATTCAAATTCAGAAAAACAATTTCACAATTCAAGTTCATCTCTTATAAGTTTATATCGATTCGAATATAAATTCATATCTTATATGAGTTCATTCGTTAAATCAAATATTGTTATATAAATTTAAATCTTTAAACCTCGAATTCAAATCGCGAAAATCTTAACTTATCCACCTTTTAGTTTATTATTGAAGTATATAAAATTAACTTTAAGAAATAGATATATATAAATATAAGTTTATGAAATTCTAAAATTAATTAGTATATAGATTATAAACATATATAAGTTTAAAATAATATAGAAATAGGTTTAAAAGAATTATTTATTATAATATAAAAAGTTTAAAATACTTATATGATTAAATTATATGGTTTAAAATAAATAAAATTATAAGTAAAATCTTAAATAAGTATTTAAATCCATATTTACTCATAAATCATTTTTGAAACATTTAATTTAAAATTTACAAAATTTATGTTTAAAATCTTTAAAATATAATTTAAAAAAATATAAAATCTTAAGTTATTATTTTAAAATCAAATGTTTCAAATCGCTTTACTTCGAAAACATTACCGACGGTGTACGAATATAGTTTTCTACCCAATGGCCAAATAATACGGATATTTATCATTTCAATCTGCAATTTAACACTTTACAGGTATATATCATTTCAACTCGTCAATAAAAACTGTTCAGGACTTCAATTTCAACCTATAACGATTTTTCCCTAATCTAATGTTCGTTCGGGTATGTATCATTTCAACCCATAGTGATTTTTCCTAAAACTATGGAATTCAACAACATAAGTCAATCATCACATTGCATCAATCACATCATAAGTCATATATCATCAGTGCACCTATGTGTCATACAAAAATATATCGTGTCATGTATGAAAGGTGCATACAAATCAAATAAAACAACTTCTACTAACAATCTTGTACATTTCACAATAGTTCATTTATGATTAATTTAACATCCATGAAGCAATGTAAGTCAAGTATGAGATAAACTCACATTTCGTGGCACCGACTGGAGACAACATACGGATTGACATAGAATGAAACGACGACTTCCAGGCATGACCCAGAATGGATTCAATCACGGTAACCACTCAATATATATTTTACTTTTATAAGAGGAGGTTAGGGAAGTTCTCAGTGGATCTGTATGGCTATTGGGTTTTAGGGGTGGTTTTCGAAATCAACATCAAACTCAACCGATAAATAAACACAACAAATTTTACAAAATAATATATAAATATTTCTATGTACGATATAGAAAAATTATAACATATATATATGTTTAAAATTTGATGCACACCAAAACCAATTATATATATATATATATTCATATATAAACACTAAATATTACACACACAGGAACTAACAAAATTATATATATATATATATATACATATATATACACACATGAATAATTATATAAACCCACCAAAACCATATATATTATAAATAATATTATATATGATACACACACATACGTACAACAATATATATATATCCACACATCATACATATAAATACATAGCCTCATACCATTCGCATACACATGCATACAATTCATTACATGACACACACCCAATACATAAGCTCATGTACACTATTTAAAACACAGAAACATATTTCATGTCAAAACTAAACAATATAAAATAATAACTCACATAAATAAAAAAACACTCATGCCAAAAGAAAAACACACGTAGGGGAGGGGTCGACGCGAAGGATAGAAGGGCGGAGCTAAGCTGTATTGTTGGCGCAGAAGGCTTGGGTGCAGCTCAGGGAAGGACTAGGCTATAAGGGAGACTTGGCAGTAGGTCTTGGATGGTGCAGGTGGGTTGTTCGGGTTTCGTTAGCAGTAGGGTGTTTGGCTTTAGGTCGAGGCATTCAGGGAAGAGCGCAGCTGATGGTCAGAGCTCAAGAATAGGGCGACGCGGGCGAGGCTGCGGCGGATGGGCGGAGCTCGGGTTCATTCATGGTGGAGGCAGCGATTATTGGAGGCAACATAAGGAGGGTGGGCCAGCTTCAGACAGGGAAGCATGGGTGCAACTGTTGGTAGGAAGAGATGGGAAAGACATGAGAAGAGGAGGACAACGGAGAGCTAAGGTCAGCGTGGAGAGACTCGCGATGGGTGAAAGGCAAGAGGATGAAAAGGAAATGGCGATGGGAAGAAAAGAGTATAGCAGGTGCTTCTTTATTTTGTCCTCTTTTTTCTTGTTATACACACACACACGAAAACTACTTGGTGAGCGGATGGTTTGAACAGGTATATAGGGAAAAGAAATGGTCTTTGGAAAATAGGGGACGTTAGCATTAGAAAAGGGAAACGCACGCTTATTTTTATTTCATTTTATTTTGTATTCTTATGAAGTAGTGGCATCGAGTGACTTGGAAAAAGAAAAGCAAAGGATTAGGAAATAAAACTTACTACCAATGATTGGGTTAAGATTGCAAATTGACATCCATGTAATGTAACAGTTTGGGAATAAAAAGAGGAACATGACTTCTGGAATGAAAAGTAATGCATGGGTACTTTAAACATGCATTGAAATTTTTTGTGACTATTGCATTTTTATCTTTTTGGGCACCCTGCGAACGTTACAGACTGGGTTTGTAGATCCAAAGTGGTTAAAAAATATGCTGAATCGAAACAGGGACACATCAAACTCAAATGACTTTTTTTCAAAAATGAACTGCGCAAGCCTTTTCGTAATTCCATCACGAACCGAGCACCGAAACCGATGAATGGATATAATGTGGTAATCAGTGCGATGAGATAGATGCAACGGTATACAGTTTGCAATGTAACGATGCTCTGTTCAAAAACGCGTTACAGACCCCTTTATACGGGTAATTTCGCACGAGAAAAAAATTAAACGATGGTCTAAACGTACGATTTTCATGAAACGAATTGCAAATTAAAGAATAGAATGAGGAAGGAAACTTTTTAATGTTGGGACATTTTGGTTTCGAAAAGATTTTTTTCGGTGCAAATTTCACACCGAAAAATATTTTTATGAAGCTCGAAGCTTTCGATCTTCGGAAAACGGATTGCTCCATTGGATTCGTGACAACGAATAGAATATCTTTCATGTTCGTCCAAATTGATTTCAGAGAGATTATATTGTCGCTAAAATATAAACTATTATGCGCAGCTTTGCACTGAAAATTGCGCTACCGACAAACACTCAATTTTTCCAATGAAATTTTCACAACTGCTACGTCTCACTGAACGTATTTCAAATTCCAAATTTCTGTTACGAAAAACCATAGAATATTTTCAAAATAAAAATTCGATTTAAATGGAATTAAATCGTTAAACATAGCGGGTTGTTACACTCTACCCCACTCAAAAATTTTCGTCCCCGAAAATGAACGAGGCAAGGAAATAGTAATTTAAATAATTAATATATTTAAACCAATGGTTCATACTTATTATCATACCTATGTATATTTTAAAATATACATAAATCAAAAGTTAAAATATTTTCAAACATTTTAAAATAGTTTTGAGTATTCACTCGACGTCTCAGTCAGAATCATATAATATCCCACTTTCGATACTCGAAAATTAATACTGATGATGCCGCGGTCATCAACATAATCATCTTCAAGCGACCAGAGTGTGACACTATATCTATACAATACATACATGATTTAATACATATATTGATCAGACATATACACAAATAACTAAGCACTCGATAGACCAACTTTAACGTCAAGTAAGTACTCAAAACATTTTTCTATTTTCAAACAGAATACATACCAAATTTCCAATCATATAATATAAATAATATTTTTCAAATCATTAAAATTTTGTGTAGGGAAAAATTATATCTCTTTCCTACTCATCTATTTATTAAAATTCAGCATCAGTCCTTAATAAATATATAAATAATATTATTATTTAATCAAATACATAACAATATTATTCTATACTATACCCAAATATTTCAAATCCATGTTATCAATATTTAAAACTAAAAACTTGTTTAATTTCATAAGTTTAACATACATATATACATCACAAAATAAAGTATTTATAACCAATTTACATTTATAAATTCCGCATTTACAAATATACATCTTCCACAAATATATATATATATATATATATATATATATCAAAATTTCAGTATTGCATCAAGAAAATCTAATATTTAATACCCTTCAAATACCAATTTCAAACCAAAAGGTAATAAGAATGATCTCGCTAGAAGAATCATACTCTCCTTCTACTTCTTACCTTATTATGGACAAAGATAAGCTAGAATTCGAGTTAGAAGCTGAATGAACGAAAGAATATAATCAAAGAGTATCTACAAAAGATGATGGATTCAAATGGTAAGGAAATTTCAGAAAATGATTTAAATATTAAACGAACTTTTTTTATATCGATAATATTTATTTAAAAACATTTTAAAACCGTTTTAAAAACTATTTATGCTTTGAAAATAGGTCTCTCTCTCTCTCTCTCAAGAAGGATTATGCGATTGATCCCACTCATTCTAGGGTATCACTACCCTATCTCTAATGAGCTTTTACCTTATATGCTAAAGATTTGATAAAACAAAGCTCTTATACCAACTGTAATGACCCGCCATTTTGACCGTGCCGAATCAAAAAAACAAGTCAAACTCGAACCTTTTAAGATGACAAATTGTTATTATCTTCCGAGGTAATTAGAATAAATCACAGAATTGCAAATCATAGACACAAAGCAATATAATATCTTGTAGAGGAAAATAAATAATTTAATAGTTGTTCATGAAACTACTAAATAAAATTTTACATCAGAGTTCACATAAACAATGCAGAGGAAGTTAAATTTTTAATGCATAAATAAATGATAATAGTCTGAAATAGAAATGATAGGAATAAATTATCTAGAACGACTGAATAGGTAGATACAAGTGAGCAAATCCAATATAAACTCCAAACTTCAAGAGTAGATCTCGAAAGCTGTAATTCTCGATCTGACCCGAGCAATAATGCAAAACAAAACTACTCGGATCAGGACTAACATTCTCATGGAACTAAATCAACTCAAATGAAATGTTCAATGAAATGCGTCATTAACTTAAAGGATGTTTAGGATCACCATCCTTTAAGGATCCTCTAAACTAATACATATAATATAATACACTATATACAATAGTGTCTATCAGTAAGGTAAAGTATCAAAATAGCATAAGCGAGATTACTATTATTACCCTTACACTGTTTATATATTCCCGTAGTCTATACAGTACTGTAAGCCCCTCTAAACCAGCGGGATACTCAGGCGGCACTCCATGGGTACGGTATAAACCAAAATCGTAGTGGTCTCTTACATGGTAGGTGACAAGGCATAAAAGGAATGCCAGGTTGGATACATCGTTTATAGAGCTGGAATGGTGGTAACGCATAGCCACAACTACTGCCCACCTCAAGACACACACCCATAATCAAATCGCCACCAAACACATCGCAAAAGTAATAGAATGGTATCAAAGAAGTGCGCTCGATAGGAGGAATGACCTCACCTGGTCTCAACGTACGTAGCTCCTGCTTGGTCACATCAAGTTGACTCATGGGAGTCAGGGTCTTGTAATTTATACGAAAAAATAGAGTCATTTGCCAAACCATCCTACTTCATTCTGGATCTCCATCGCGTTCACAGTTGTTAAAGTGGTTTTCGGTATTGGAAGAGAGTATGACAATATCAGGTCCCGGTCTCTTTAACAACCCCTCATTTACATTTTTCACACCGTGACCATTATTTTGTAAATCATTTTATAAAATTGTTTGTACGAAATCTCGGATTTAAATTGAAATCAAAAATAAATATCTAACTTTGATTATACTTAATTTTGAAAACAACTCACTTAAGTCGCTTTAAATCAAACTGAGTTATAGAATCATATCGTAAAGATCTCAAAAATATAGTATAAAGCAATACTATTATATTTAACTTTAGTTTTGTATAATTTCCAAAAATATTCACATAACAGTTTCAATCCAAATCCAAAATCGACTTATCTAAAATCATATCTTAAAGGTTTCGATTACTATTTAAAATCAATGCAAAAATATTTAACTTCGAGGATATTTTTGTTCGATTTATATTCGACAAAACTCAAGTTCAAACAAATCATAAAGTCTAGTTTTCACCTTTTATAAGAATTCTGTTTTAAGTCATTTCAAAAATTTCAACATTTCAGTTTGAATTCAATATATACAATTCAAATCAAAACCTTCTATTTCGATTTATATAATACAAAACGAATCATATATTTCAATTTCAACAATCATATCATATTTTATAGCTCAAGTCATACAACTCAAATTAATTTTTTTTATAAATTAGAATCAAAGCCTTATATTTCAATTCAAATAATTCATACAATTTAAAAACATTTTTATAAATTCGATTTGACACATTACTTAATTCAAACCAAATGCTTTATAAAAATCAATTCTATATATAAATTTTACATATACAAACTCACATTCACTCACAATAAAAGTCAGATTCATTTCATATTGATTATAAATTCAAATTAAAATCAATTTACATAATTCACGTTCATTTATTATAAAGGTTAAATATTTAAACCAATTCAAATTCACATTCTGTTGATTTATAATTAAATTCATTTCATATCCATTATAGGTTCAAATACATTCCTTAAATTTGGAAATTCAAATTTAGAAAAAAAAATCACAATTCAAGTACATATCTTTTAAGTTTATATCGATTTGAATTTAAATTCATATCTTATATGAGTTCATTCATTAAATCAAATATTGTTATATAAATTTAAATCTTTAAACCTTGAATTCAAATCGTGTAAATCTTAACTTATCCACCTTTTAGTTTATTATTGAAGTTTAAAAAACATATAAAATTAACTTTGAGAAATAGATATATATGTATAAATATAAGTTTATAAAATTCTAAAATTAATTAGTATATAGATTATAAACATATATAAGTTTAAAATAATATAGAAAAAGGTTTAAAAGAATTATTTATTATAATATAAAAAGTTTAAAATACTTATATGATTAAATTATATGGTTTAAAATATATAAAATTATAACTAAAATCTTAAATAAGTATTTAAATCCATATTTACTCATAATTTATTTTTGAATATATAATTTGAAATATACAATAAATCTAAAATCTTTAAAATATAATATAAAAAAATATTAAGTTATTATTTTAAAATCAAATTTTCCAAATCACTTTGCTTCGGAAACATTACCGGCGGTGTACGTATATAGTTTTCTACCCTATGGTCAAGTGATACGGATATTTACAATTTCAATCCGCAATTTAAAATTTTACGGGTATATATCATTTCAACCTATAATCCCAAATTTAGTATATATCATTTCAACCTATAATCCCAAATTTAGTAAAAAATCGTTCAGGTCTATCGTTTCAACCAATAATGATTTCACAAATCTAATTTCCTTTTGGGTATGTATCATTTCAACCCGTTGTTACTTTTCCTAAAACTATGGAATTCAACAACATAAGTCAATCATCACATAACATCAATCACATCATAAGTCATATATCATCAGTGCACCTACGTGTCATATAAATATATCGTGTCATATATGAAAGGCGTATGCATATAAAATAAAACAATCTCTACTAGCAATCCTATACATTTCACATTAGTTCATTTATGCTGAATTTAACATCTATGAAACAATGTAAGTCAAGTGCGAGATAAACTCACCTTTTGTGACACCGATTGGAGATAACAGACGAATTGACATAGAAAGAAACGACGACTTCCAGGCAAGACTCAGAATGGATTCAATCACGGTAACCACTACAATAGATATTTTATTTTTATAAAAGGAGGTTAGTGAAGTTCTCAGTGGATCAGTACGGCTATTGGGTTTTAGGGACGGTTTTTGAACTCAATACCAAACTCGACTCAAAAATAAACACAACAAAATTTCCAAAATAATATATAAATATTTCTATATATGTATACACATAGAAAAATTATGACATATGTATATATATATATATATATTTAAAATTCAACGCACACCAAAACCAATTATATAAATATATACATTCATATATAAACACTCAACAAACACACTAAATATTACACACACAGGAACAAACAAAATTATATATACATATATTTATAAATTATATAAACCCACCAAAACCATATATATTATAAATAATATTTATATACGATACACACACATACCCGCAACCATATATATATAATCACACATATAAATACATAACCCCACACCATTCGCATACACACGCACACAGTTCAATACACTTCACGCACCCAATACATAAGCTCATGTACACTATTTAAAACACAGAAACAAAATGCATGCCAAAACTAAACAATATAAAACAATAACTCACACACATAAAGAAAACACTCATGCTAGAAGAAAAACACACGTAGGGAAAGGGTCGACTCGAAGGACAGCAAGGCAGCACTTGGCTGTTGTGATGGCGCAGAAGGCTTGGGTGCGGCTCAGGGAAGGATGAGGCTATAAGGGAGACTTGGCAGTAGGTTTTGGATAGCGCAGGTGGGTTGTTCGGGTTTGGTTGGCTGCAGGGGGATTCAGCTTCAGGTAGAGGCATTCAGGGAGGGCGGAGCTGATGATCGAAGCTGGGGAATAGGGCGACGTGGGTGAGGCTGCAGTGGATGGGCGGAGATCAGGTTCATTCATGGAGGAGGCAGCAACTAGTGGAGGCGGCATAAGGAGGGAGGGCCGGCTTCGGACTGGGAAGCTTAGGTGCGGCTGCTGACGGGCAGAGATGGGAAAGACATGGGATGAGGAGGACGGCGGAGGGCTAAGGTCAGCATGGAGAGATTCGCGCTGGGTAAAAGGAAAGTGGATGAAGGAAATGGCGATGGGAAGAAAAGAGTGGAGCAGCTGCTTCTTTTTTGTCCTCTTTTTACTTCATACACACACATGAAAATTGCTTGGTGAACGGGTACTTGGGAAAGAGAAATGGTCTTTGGAAAATAGGGTACGTTGGCATTGGAAAAGGCCAATGCACGTTTTTTTTTATATTCATACGAAGCAGTGACATCGAATGGCTCGGAAACTGAAACCAAAGGGTTAGGAAATAAAACTTGCTACCAACGTTCGGTTTAAGATTGGAAATGGATGTGCATGTAATGTAATGGTTTGGGAATAAAAAGAGGAACATGGCTTTTGGAATGAAAAGTAACGCATGGGTACATTACAGTTACAAACTGGGTTTGCAAATCCAAAGTGGCTAAAAAATATGTCGAATCGAAATAGGGACACTTCGAACTCAAATGGCTTTGTTTCAAAAATGAACTGTGCAAGACTTTTCGTAATTCCATCACGAGATGAGCACCGAAACTGATGAATAAATATACTACGGCAATTAACGCGATGAGACAGACGCAACGATATACAGTTTGCAATGTAACGATGCTCCATTCAAAAACACGTTACGGACCCCTTTAAATAGGAAATTCGCACGAGAAACAAATTAAACGAAGGTCAAAATGTCCGATTTTCACGAAACGAATTGCAGATTAAAGAATAGAGTAGGAAGGAAAACTTTTTCATGTTGGGACATTTTTGTTTCATAAAGATTTTTATCGGTGCAAATTTCACACCGAAAAATATTTTTATAAAGCTTAAAGCTTCTGATTTTCGTGAAATGGAATCCACCATTGAATTCATGACATAGCATAGAATATTTCTCATGTTTGTCTGAACTGATCACGGAGAGATTATACAGTCGCTAAATTTAAACTATTATACACAGTCTTGCACTAAAAATTGTGCGACTGACAAACATTCAAATTTTTCAACGAAATTTTTGGAGCTGCTACGTCTCGGTGAACGTATTTCAAATTCCAAATTTTTGTTACGAAAAACCATATAATATTTTCAAAATAAAAATTCGATTTAAATCAGAATATAAATCGTTAAAAATAGCAGGTTGTTGTAAAGACGCTAAGTGCCTCTATTACGCCTCAAGAGCTCATTTGCCTACGTTGTGGATGCGGGCTTGGGCTCGAACAAGGGCACGAACGTGCGGTGTGATACTTTGCACCACCCGTTAAGATGACCTTTTCTTTTATGTATCTCTTGTCTCATGAGAACTCTAATAATGTCATCATCTTAGTATATAACTATATAATATTTATTACATACTAGGATGTGGAACTATACATATTCCGAGATATTTAATACATGAAATTGTCATTCATTTTCAACAAAGTGTAGTGCTTTTTATGTAATGACAGTCGAAACTAAGCTCCCATTCCTTCCTTCATAGGGCGCACACATATGAGTTGGCACATATATCCTTTTAATAAATGGAATTTCTGTTATTATGTGCCTACCAAATCATATTTGTACTCTACTCCTTTAATTTATTCTGTGATGCCGAACTATTTATTCAAACCGTGAATCCTACCTTAACAACATGCGAGGCAATCCTAACAGTGCCATGCAACCTTGTTTGGATTTGATGTTATTTTTTCATATATTAGTACATGATCTTAATGCAGGAGCCTAGGGAAGTGATGCATCTAGGCTATTTTATCACTCTATAGGACCTATTGGGATAGGAGCTTCTGAGGCCTAAATTATTGTATACTTTGGCCATGCATCTAAATCTCTCGCTCGTCCCACAACATAGATTCCTTGTCATGCTACTTTTATGGAATGTGATCCTACCACTCCGAAGGGTTAATATAATTGATTTGAGATTGGGCAACTATCTTTCTCCAGATATGGTATCCTTATTTCTGTGCATTTGCATTCCATTAGAATATTGATTTTACATTATGTTTGGTCATGTGCTTGTAAACTGTGATATTCTATTCTATTTATGCACATCATGACACTTTGTTCCGATTATTCGTTTGCTACGTATTTTTCTTATGTGACTACGTATTATGTCATGTGTTTTGTCTTGTGTAATATGCATATTATTATTCTTGTTCTATTACCATGTCTTGTGTCTAATATATGCATTTTGGAGAAGTGTAGTCACACACACACACACACACACACACACACACACACACACACACACATATATATATATATATATATATATATATATATAGAGAGAGAGAGAGAGAGAGAGAGAGAGAGAGGCGTTCCGAGGCATTCCTGTTTTACAGCACCCTTTTAGCACCTCTGCCCTACCATGTGCTACACTAATTCAAATCCAACAAGATTTTGTAGATGTTCAATCCACGTATATATTATCATCTATCCAAAATGTGAGCTCATTCCGAAATTTGTAACATTTTCAAAATATTAACTCAATTACTCACCGTTGAGACATTTATTCGAATCGTTAAATTTAAACATCAAATATATTATTCTACGAATGTCGGAATGAGCTCAAATTTAAGATAGATAATAATATATATGTGGATTGAAAATCTACAAAACCTTGTTGGACTTTGATTAGTGTAGCTCACTGTAACGACCCGTATTTTCTGGCCAATTATTTGAATTATTTTTATTATTTAAAATACTAGTTTAAATTTAAATAATTGGATTTAACTATTTTCTTTTGAATATTTATTTATATTAATTATATAATAATATTTTAATTCCAAAATATTTGGAAAATGTCGAATTTGAAATATAATGGGATCGGGCAGTTTAAAGTGGATTATGTTGGTTATATGGAAATTATAGTGATGATTTCGTTATAAAACGACGATTGAATATATATATTTATAATTTAAATATAAAACGAACTGCAGTGGCGGGGTAGTTCGCAATATGGCGTTTTGAACTTTAAACAACTGTACAGGATCCAATATAAGTCGGATTTTTCGAAACAAGAAACGCTAGAATCTATTTGACGATATTTTTCTAGTGGAAGAGAAAAATCGAGTTTTCTTGTTGCATATTTTATTTTATGTCCAAATCAAATTTTAAAATAGTCGCTATGGAATTTCTTTATATATTATAGCGATTATTTATATAAAATAAATGGTTTTAAATATTTTAAATATCTATTTTGCTTGGAATTCAACCCGGAATATTTTACATTGGTAATATATGAAATTCTGGCCATGTACGTCTAATCGCAATATTTTATTTATATTATATTGAAGTATTTTAAAATTAATTTATTTTAATTCAAATTGGGCAGTTTAAAAGGGACTTTCTTCAAACGACCTCTGTTTTCGACGAAATAAATTTTATTGAGACCGTAACAGTAAATTATTGCTAGATTTTCAATTTGCACGCAAATCAGAGTTATTCTATGAGCGTGGCAAAATAAAATGCAAAATAAATCGACCAATTGGACGTGAATGAGCGCCATTTGAGCAAACAGACTCGGAATTCGACGAAACAAGTTTCATTAGGACCGTATCATCAAATTATACTACGCCATCCATTGCTGTCTCGAACGGAGTTTGTACGTGAGCGCAAGAGAAAATAAACAACGTTTAAAATAGCGATAGAAACAAATAAAAATGGTTAGTCAACATCGTTCGTCAAATCAACATAAAATATATTATTTACACACTATATATACCCCCTTAAATTAGAAATTTTCAGCCAAAACCTAATTTCGTCAGCCATTTTTGCAAATAAACCCCTAGTTACAAAATCATTTATATCCCCAAATCTATCATGAATTCGAGGGGGGTTCCACACGAAAGTTGTAGATCGGCTCGATGCCGAGTTGCTGTAAAAAGTTGGGGAAGTTTCGACAAGTGTGGTGGCCGGAAATCGCGAGGAACGATGAAAAAATGTTTTCGTTTTTGCCTTGATTGTGGGAGGTGTGGTCGATTTCATGGGTCCAGACCAGGGGGAACTGAAGAGGGAAGACAAGGCTTTAATTTGGCACCGGTATCGAGTCTTACGGTGGTCTGTGGTGATGGGAATTGGAAGATGAACGGAGATGTACTGTTTTGGGTTTACTTATCAAAGTAGCTAGCGGTTTGGTTGATTTCACGGCTCTGAGGGCCGATCTGGAGGAGGTGGCCGAAGGTCGACGAAGGAGGGAAGGTAGGCGGTGAGACTGGTGGTGGTGCGACCCTCTGCCATGGTCGGAGGCGTCGTAATTTTGGGTGTGAGCAAAATTGGGGGTTTTCGTAAATTGAGGCAGAGGAGGCGGTGTTGGGTGCTGGCGTTTGGGGCGGAGGAACCTGGTGGGACGGCAGTTCTGGTGTAGGGTCGAAGTCGACGTTAGATCGATGGAGGTGGCGGTTGTTGATGGTATTTGGTGTTGAGGTCGTGGTATTGAGTTCTAGAAGGGGATTATCGGGTTTGAGTGAGAAGGATGGGAGAAAACATGTTCTTTCATTCTTACCATGATGACGTGGCGACCAGATTAGTTAAGGTAATTAAAAGGTACTTAAATATTTAATTAATTTTTAATTAGTTTATTAATAATCGTATAAATATATCAAACTTAAAACTGGCGTAACTTTTACATACGTTAATGGATTTCAGCAAAACTGGATCCGTTGGGATCGCAGGAATGAGACCTAAACGATGACACTTATTAGGCACTGATCTGACACAGTTGAAATTTCAGCAAATTTTAAACGTCCGTTTCAAAAAAAAGGGACAAACACATCAACCGTCAACCGAATAAATCTGGTGAGTTGAATCTCACACCTTCTGGAATTCTGCGATGTGATAAATCCATAGTAAAATATAATTCACCGTTAACAGTACAAATTGGTTGATTGGATGCGATGGATGCAAATTGGTTGAAATTTATATTTCATCAATTATTTTATTCGTATATTATTTCAAACTATATCTGTGATGTAGAGAAGGACAGGTTGGAGGGATCCGACCGGATTCCTCAAATAAACTGTATTTTATTTGTGGTGCATATTATTCATATATGAATTGTTCACAACGCTGACACCAAAACCTGTTTAAATGTTGATGGTTGAATATATATTCCTCATTTTGTGATTAAAATTAATCGATAGTGTTGATTGGGTAATTGGCAGTGAATGGCCAAAAATATATAGTTTTAAACATTGGTCTACCGTCAGGAGGATTGACGTGATTTTAAAGTTATAAATTTTTTATAACTAGATTAAAGTTTTTCAGTTAATTTATAAAAATAAATAAATTAGAAATTTATAAATAAATAAATATTTTAAATCGAGTTATAAGAGAAATTATTGAAATGATTTATGCAAGTTAAAAGTAGAAAGCCAAGAATTTACATAAGGGTTGGTAAAATAGAATATTGTTGTAACATCCCACATCCATTAATGTCATCACAAAGGGAATGCATTAACTTCTATGGAGCGTTTTAAGTGAGTATAGAACAGAAACTTAACAACAAGACAGATATAAAAAGTACTTAAAAATTTAAAACTTTATTCATTGCAGCGGTAAACACATAAGTTTGATTACATCATCAAAAACCAGAGTCAAAGTACATAATATCCATCTTGACTAAATCAAAGTACATAAATTGAAAAATATAACCCCGGTACAAAATAGCCATAAATAAGAGAGGCTGAACTTTACTTCAGTGATCCAAGCAATTTCTAAAAGCAAGAGATACAGCTGTCCAAAACCAAGCTCCATTGGTGCTAGTTCCAACCTGAGCACCTGGGGAGGGAGGGGGAAGGAAGAAAAGAGGAGGAAACAAGGGGGTCAGACATAAAGTCTGGCGAGTGCGATAACTTTAACAATATACTTACCAAAATATCTAAGCTAAGCCATAAGTTGGAAAATAAGGAAATGACTGTGAACAGTTGAGTATGGAAGAGTAAACAAGGAAATAAGATTGAACTAAGATAACGTTAAAGCGCACCTAAACCACTATAAGATAATTACTATACTGCACCACCACTAGTCACTCTAAAGGTTGATCCCGCCTACAAAACCTAATAATGATAATGGTAGTTTCGTGTACCCCTAGTTGCCTTCATAGGTGCCGCCTGCCCGTATCTCCACTAGGTGTACCCACTACCCCCAAGCGATCGGCTCCCTAACTCGTAGATACCTGTGCTGGCCCCACAGTGGGGTGTATCACTCCCCAAAGTGGCAACCCGATACCATCAATAATGCACAGCTTATACCTACATGATGCAACAATGTTTTACCTACAGCCCGGGTCCACACACACATATGAACCCCTTGGACTTGCGTTGCCACCGCTTACCCAGTTTGGCCTCTTACAGTCAAACCCAGTATGCGTGTCTCGTCCTCGACTTGGGTCGAGCCCACAATGATACGTATGGGTTACTGGTTGAAACGGGCCCCCATTACTTGACACAAGCTATCCACCTAAGCTTGGTCCCCTCTAGTACATCCCACTTAACCCTCTTCTTATTCATGTTCACTTACATGTTTCAATTTTGGTTAAGTGTTTCTAATCGTATTTCAAATGCCACCCAAGGCACCCACTAGATTCCACATGCCACCCAAGGCACCCACTTAACCCCCTTATGTCGCACTACATGTTTATCTGGTTAAGTGTTTCTTAATTCATTAAGACCGTAACCTCATAAAGACCTCCCACATTAGACTGGCATTTGTGGCAGCTGGATTTGCCGGGGGGGTCCGGGCTGTCTTACACTACAAACGAGCCTAACCTCGTGTCTTTACAATTGTTACGTATTTAATTTATGCCTAAGACCTCCCACATTAGACTGGCATTTGTGGCAGCTGGATTTGCCGGGTGATTCCGGGCAGTCTTACACCACAAAATAGCCTAAGCTCGTGTCTTAGACGATTAATTACTCCTAATTAATCATTCCCCAATTTGAATTAATTTCCCTATTCAAGTTATCAATCAATTCCAAATTTAACTATGGCCATAATTGACTCAATTATGTCCATCTATTTATGGTATGCAAAATCATACCAATTTTCATCACAAATTAGTTTTATGTCATTTAAGGCATTTATGCCAATTCTCAATATTAAATCTTTTAATATTATCCCATTGCCCCATGTTGTACGTTCGTTCGTTTAACGTAAAATATACGTTAGACTCGAATAGTCTAACTCATGGAATAAAGAGAAAACATCACAACATACATATAATTAAAGATAGATCTAAGCATAAGGGGTGAACTTGCATGTGTGAATGATGTCCTACATCTAAAACTTGCATAGGCCAAAGTTACAACTTGCATAAAACTACATATGTCATAGATCCAAATCTAAAGGCGTAAACTTGTTTAGGTAATGGTCACAACTTGCATAAATCATGCATGTCATGGATCTACATCTAAAGGTGTAAACTTGCATAGGAAATAACCACAAACTTGCATAAAATGATTCATATTCCAAACTCATATATTTATATAAACTTGCATATGTGATTTATGCAACATAACAACGGTGTAAACTTATATAGATGTAAATTAGCATGTAGAATTTATCATAGAAATCACACATGTCATAGCCTAACTTTAGATCAAATTTTCACATAAACTAGATGTCATGAAAAATGTAAGGTTACAAATAATTTTCCCCAACTTGCATATGATTCATGTCTAAATCAAAATCTAAACTTGCATACATACATATGATTTATCATATGAATCAACATAACCAAGCTAGCATATGAACAACATGATGATTTGATTATACATAAGCCAATCATAGAATTACAACATAGATGGTAGCATCATAACTTTACAACATAGATGATAACATCACAACATAACATCATAGAATTTACAACATATATGATAACATCACAATTTTACAACATAATTATAACATGCGGTCAATTACTCACATCATATCCATATAATCCACATCATAACTTAATCCAATTAAATTGCTAATTATTTTATTAAAGAAATCAAACTCACAACTCAAAGAAGGTCTTGAGTTCTGAATTCTGAGTTCTAAAGTCGTATTAGCTTTCCTTTGAAGAAGAGTTGAAAAGAATTGAATTTAATTAGCTTTCTTCCTCTCTAATTGGTGGAGGCTATTCTGAGTTGCAAGGTGACGGCATGGAGGCCATGAATCTAATTTTAATTTGATTTTAGGGCTTGAGTCTACATGTCTTTTTATAGAGTTTAGGATTAGTTTAGGTCATCCGATCAACCCAGAATTAGTCCCAGCCAATCAGAGCAGATCAGAAACCCTAATGAGTCAGCACACAGTCATTAATAGGTCACTAATCAAATTTGCCCGGGGGGGGGGGGGGGGGCAGGTCGACCTGGTAAGGGTAGGTCGACCCCCAGGTCGACCTGGCCCTGGCGGGAAATTTCCCGCCTAGCCCATCAGACTCTGAAATTTGAATTTTCGAAATCTGTTTTAAATCTTCTGAAACTTCCAAAGGCCGTAACTTCTTCATACGAAATACAATTCACGCTAACTAGGACTCTGTCTCAATCAGAATTCCGAGACGAACACAATGGCGCAACCTGTTTCCCTTAATTCTCACATCTGAGATCAGTTATTCTTTAATTTGTTACTATAGTGTTAACAGAACTACGGGGTGTTACATTCTCCCCTCCTTAAAGGATTTCGTCCCCGAAATCTCCAAGTTAAGGAGAATGCATATCCTAACATCCAAACAACCATCTACTCAATCATCAAACACAGGCATCCATTGTCCTTATAAAATTCCTAATGCTGTATGAACATATGCAAGAAGTGTGTGTATATGTTCCTTATCTAATGTAGAATCAGGCGGTCTACTGATTCAGTTGATCTCCTTAATGCAAACCATGATAGTGCCATGCGTCCATTATGTATGCGAAAGAATCCTATCGATACATATCATTTCTATATGTGTGCACAACCATTCACCAAAATGCAATATCCATATGATAGCACAACCATTATACATTCATTAACTTAAATATGTACACATATTTATATGCAATATGAAGTGACTGAGCCGATCTAGTGCCTAAGGTGTGTGTATATGCATCCACGAGCAACCACTTGTGTAATGGCGCGTTTTGTTAGCTGTCGAATAATTAATTTATTTAATTATTTATATATCGATTTGGCGATATCGATAACTTAAAGTAAAACGTTCGAACTTATAATTTATAATTATAATTAAAACGAACCTGAAACGTCGCGGCAGTTCACGATTTGGCGATTCGAACTTCAACTGAATGTACATGATTCATTTTAAATCAGATTTCTATGAAACAAGAAACGTGTGGAGCTGGTGGAGTATATCTTTCTAGTGGAAGAGAAAAATCGGGATTTCGTCATATAGATTTTGATGTACGTCCAAATCAAATTTCAGAATAGTCGCTATGTAATTCGTATATAATTCGTAACGCTTTATATACGTTATAAAAGGGATTTTCAATGTAAATGGAATATCGATTCAACCTGGACTTAGAATATGAAATATATAATTATCCTAGAGCCGTATGATATTCCACTGTGAATATATACGATAATATAAATTTATTTATATTTAATTTAATTTATTTAAATATATTTATATATTTAAATGGGTCATTCAGAGCGTTAAAAATAGCCACTTTTGCAAACGAAGTCGGAATTCGACGAAACCAGTTTTGTTGGATCCGCAATGTCAAATAATTGCTAGATGTCAAGTTTCGTGATTTTTAGAGTCACTGTGTGACCGTACGGATTTTTAGAGTGAGAAACAGTCAGTATTCTGACGGTTAAAAATACGTTGTGTGAGCATACGAAGTCGGAATTCGACGAAACCAGTTTCGTTGGGACCGTGATGTCGAACTCTAGCTACATGTCCAGTTTCGTGATTTTAGAAGATTGTATATGGTCGCTGGGATTTTTAGAAGGCGGATACAAGGAGAAAATTGATAAAATAAAAATAGGAAAGTCAAATTCAAAATATCCCCTCCATTTTCTGTGATCCAGCACAGGCCACACGGCCTTCGTTCTCAACCACACACGAAACCAACCACAACAACCTATATAAACCCATCCAACAGAACAAAATTCTGATTTTTCCACAAACAAACCGCAAGAAGAAAAATCAAAGAAAATACAAAATAAAATCTACAAACCTACAAACATATATATCTGAGCTCTTGAGGTGGTCCTCTTTAATCTGAGGTAGTTTTTAGAGGGTTCGATCTTGGTTCTGTTCACTGGACAATGTCCAGCGTGATGTCGAAGAACTCAGAATTCGGGGAAATTGTGAAATGGAGTCTTTGAGGCTTCGATTCGAGCTTCGGCTAATTGTTGTATGTTTCTGAGATCTCGAGGCCAAAGGCTTCAGAAGCCGTATCCCTTTTGCGCATCCTGATCAAGTGTAGAGGCGTTCGAAGTCTCAGCCGTGAACTAGGGCAGAACCACAGCATCGAAGTTGAGGGGCAGAGGTCGAGGCAAGGTTGCCGTGGGGTTTCTGGTGTCGAGGAGCAGCTAACGGTGTTGTCGAGGGGGACTTTGGTGGCCTGGGATGAAAAGCGACGTTGGGTAGTCGCTGGTTGAGGCAGCAGGTTGGAATTTTGGGCGGGCACCGAACTCGAGAAGGGGGGGACGATCCGGAGGAGGTTGAGATGTGGAGTCTTTTGGTGCTGGTTGCGATGGAAGTGGGTGACCGATGGTGTGGCGATGGTAGGTCAACGGCCGGTCAAAGGAGGAGATGGGTTTACTGGAGCCGCGTATTGTGTTTGGGGGAAAATGACTTGAACGGGTAATAAGGGAAGCGGGTTCAACTAGTTGGGCCGAAGTTACTGAGAAAAGGTAAGGCCCAGTTGGAAAACAAAAAGCCCAAAATCAAGTGTTAATTAAGCCGTTTAATTTAATTATTGTACCTAACTTATAATCGTGATATCTCATCCATACGATATCAGATTGACGAATCGTAAGTTGCGTTGGGATCGTATGGACGGACACTACACGATGACACTGACTGGGCGTCCATCCGAGCTCATTACAATTTATGGCGAAATAAATTGTTCGACTGAATCAATGAACGCAAACCGATACTTATCAGTTAACGCGCAAATGTGAGTAAAACTCACCAACTCTGTACAGTTCTACTTTTACAGTGTATTCTTAGAACTGTTAATTATTGTCTGTTTGATTGTATGTTGACTGTTTGATTGAACTGCTAGTCAGTTAGTAAAGATTATATATATATATATATGTATATATATATATATAAATCGTCAAATAGTTATATGTTGATTTTGTTTATCAGAATATTATACTGGTGTTGTCTAATATCTGTGGTGCAGGGAAACAGGTTGGAGGAATCCAACTGGATTCCTCAACAGTTATTTTACTGTGATTTATATATTGTGATATAAATGTGATATATAATCTGATGATGATTATGTGTGTTTGGATGATATTCATCGTTGTTATAAGGTGTGTTAATTACCATAAGAAATACCAGAGTGTGATAAAAGGATTTCCAAAGTATACTTTGAAATATATTTATTTATATAAAATCGATGGATTTTATATATATATATATATATATATATATATATGAAAGAAAAAGTTTTAATAAAAAGGGATTTATTTGTCATTCAAATATAGAAGGAATTATATTTGTTAAACCAAATATAAAGGGAATCTTTATAAATAAACTAAGTGGTTAATCAAACTGAATTAGTTAAGTTAAATTAAGTGGTTAATCGAAGTGAATTAGTTAAGTTAAACAAATTTGTTAGGTTAACCAAAGTGAGTTAATCGAGTTAATCAAAGTAATTGGTTAAGTAAATCAAAGTGAGTTAATCGAGTTAAACAAAGTAATTGGTTAGGTTAACCAAAGCAAGTTAGTCGAGTAAACAAAGTAATTGGTTAGGTTAACCAAAGCAAGTTAGTCGAGTAAACAAAGTAATTGGTTAGGTTAACCAAAGCAAGTTAGTCGAGTTAAACAAAGTAATTGGTTAGGTTAACCAAAGCAAGTTGGTCGAGTAAACAAAGTAATTGGTTAAGTTAATCAAAGTGAATTAGTTAAGTTAACTAAGTGGTTAATCGAAGTGAATTAGTTAAGTTAACTAAGTGGTAAATCGAAGTGAATTAGTTGAGTTAAACTAAGTGAATCGGTTAGAGTTAATCAACGTGAATTAGCTAAGTTAACTAAGTGGTAAATCGAAGTGAATTAGTTGAGTTAAACTAAGTGAATCGGTTAGAATTAATCAACGTGAATTAGCTAAGTTAAACTAAGTGGATTAGTTCAGTTAATCGAGACGAGTTAACCAGTTAGAGTTAACCAGTTAGGTTAAACCAGTAGAGTTAACCAGTTGAGTTAACCAGTTAGAGTTAACCAGTTAGGTTAAACCAGTTGAGTTGACCGGTTAGAGTTATCCGAAGTAGAGTTATCGAATATAGTGTATTCGAGAGAAGAGTAATCGAATATAGTTTATTCGAGTGGAGAAATCAAATGCTATTCATTTAAGAAGAGTTATCGAATATAGTTTTATTCAAGTGGAGAAATCAAATGCTATTCATTTGAGAAGAGTTATCGAATATAGTTTATTCGAGTGGAGAAATCAAATGTTATTCATTTGAGAAGAGTTATCGAATATTATTTATTCGAAAAGAAGTTATCGAATATTGGTTATTCGAAGTTAGTTAATCCAAAGGAGTTATTCGAAGTTAGTTAATCCGAAGGAGTTAGTCGAAGAGTTAATCCAAAGGAGTTATTCGAAGTTAGTTTATCCGAACGATTTAATCGAAGCGTTAATCCGAAGGAGTTAGTCGAAGAGTTAATCCAAAGGAGTTATTCGAAGTTAGTTAATCCAAAGGAGTTAGCCGAAGTGTAAATCGAATATAGTTATTCGAAAGAAAGTGTTAATCGAATATAGTTTACTCGAGTAAAGTTAAAAGAGTTAATCGAATATAATTTATTCGAGTAGAGTTAGAGAAGTTAATCGAATATAGTTATTCGAATAGTGTTGGAGGAGATATCGAATATAGTTTATTCGATAGGAGTTAAGTGAATAGGGTTAATCAAATAGAGTTAATCCAATAGGGTCAGTCCACTAGGGTTAATTGGAAAGAGTAAATCGAATATAGTTATTCGACAGAAAGGTTAAGTAAGGAAGTTAGTTAAAGGAATTTAAAGCAAACTTTACCTATTTCAAGGTTAGAAGTGTTGTTCAATTAAGGTCTGAGAGGTAATTATACCCCAACTTGATTGACTTCAGAATTGACAAAGGAATAGTTGTGGTTCGATCTAAATGGTTGATTAGGAATAAAGTTAAGGAATAAGCGATAAATGGATTAAGCGAAACGATGTTTTATACAACGTTCATTGGAAATCCGTAAATGAGTTTTGGAAACGTTTTCCAAATATAGTCAGATATGTTTTCTAAACATAGAAAATGAAATGTTTTCATGATAAGAATTTAAGAAATAGAGTTTAGCAAATTCAGAAACTGACTGGAGAGGGTAAGTTGAACGGTTTTCTAAGTGACGATCTGATGTTGGTTTCGACCTTCCAGATTGATACTTAGAGAATGGTTCTCATACTAGTTACAGTTAGGGACTGATAGTTGCGAAATAATAGTGATGTGAAAATAAGCTATGAAAATGTTTTCCAATGATTAATAACATATATTTTCTAAATATATGAAATAAGGAAATATGAACATATGATGATTGATCGATCGAATTCCCATTTGGAAATAAGATCGTTGTTGTACACCGACATGTTTTCATTTGATAGTTAAATCACAGACTATCGAAGTTTTGACCATTTTAACGTTGTTAATATGGAGAGACCGGTTGGATTATTATCCAAAGAACCACTCTGTATTGGCATAAGCGTTGCGAGCAATATATGCCAAAGATAAATTGAAGACGGAGTAAAGTGCAAGGGCTGTTGTATAAGTCTTAGATAACGGTGACTAAGATGGATATACTGAATAGTGCCTTCGGGTTGTCCAGTCCCAGGACAACGTATATAGAAGAAGTTCTGACAGAGTATATCCAATGGATCGCGTAAGTTGATCTGTTCAAACGTATTCACGTTTGGTGGCGGAGGATTTCGTTTCTCTTAGCTGTATACCCATGTTATTTTTGGATAAGTCAATTTGTGATTTGGAGGGTATGACAATGTGGCATTCAAAGTGAATGGTGATCAGATGTTCTGAAGATAGACGTAACTTCTAGCCTCACACCAGGAAGTAACAAAAGTTGGGCTAGGCAGCATGGTTAGTTGGGTCATTCCCAAGCAGGGTGTATTGTCACCGATCTAGAGAATATTCATATTTATACTTCTTTTTGATTCTGTATCTTCGGATGACGGTTTGATGGCCTATAACCGTGGTGGCAATATATTTGCGACACTCAAGCTAAATGAGTGAGCGGTCTTGTGTGGCCGGGTTGCAAGACGTTCTTGTTGAACCTGCAGTGTATCACCTCTAGAGTACACTGATCAGAAGGTGCTCCCATACCTTGTCTGTTGGAATCCATTCTCCGTTAAGCGCCCTGCGATTTATGATTTTATACTATGTATGTAGAACGTGAGATGCAAGCGTTTCTGCTAGATTGATACCTATTTGTACTTAGACATTATTATAATATCACAATGATATTTCTTGTCAAAGTTGTTCAGATACTCATAAGGGAAAAACCCGTTCCGTATTCACGGCGTGGTCTTATGAGATATCATATACTTATTTAAAACTGTTTTACTCACACCAGTCCCATGACTGACCCGGAGTTTACTTTGTTGTTTTCCCTAAACTCTTGGGTGCCTAAATTTGTACGGGCAGTCAAGTAGTCGGGATTTACAGATATGCTTGGAGAGCTTGGAGCAGGAGGCTGCAAGATTTTATAGCTATAGTTATTTCCGCTGTGTTGTAAGTGTTGTACTCTGATAAGTGCTATTGTGTATATATAACTGTTTACTTCAAAGTTATGTTATATATTATATGTTATTCGTTCCGCTGCGAGATTCGTGTTACTCTGATGATGTAAGTTCTTCTTTTCTTCTTCTATTCTATTAGTTCTATCTTTTCTATTCTCACCCTCTAATTTCTTTCACTAACGTCTCGGAATTTCCGACTCTCGAGGAGTCGGAAATTTCCAGTCGTTACAGTTGGTATCAGAGCTTAAGTTAAGTGATTACCTTGGCTCTGTGGCATAACTCGATAGAGATGGGATTAGTAATATCCTAGATTGAGTTTGAGTGTATATATATGAGCGCGTAATTGTTATTCAATATAAAATGGTTTTATATTGTGGAGACTCATTGGTTGAGTGGCTTATGAATTCTGGTCGATCAGTTTGATCCACTCTATCGATAAGGGTTACTAAACACTCGAATACGATGAACCGTCATGGTATGTTTTGAAAGAGGGTAAATGAAATAATCTTTCCCAAAATATATTTGTTTATAGAAGAAATATATATCTTGAAATTATTATAGTATATTGATTGTGTTGGTTGTTATTATAATCGAATAAGATTATAAAAGGGTGAAATGGTTATAAATGACTAATCAGAATTCATATAAGGAAATATATGAAATAATATGAATTAAATCTGAATTTAAATCATACTTGGAATTTAAAATAAGGAAATTTTAAGTTCATGGGAGATTTTGAAAATGTTTTTCAAATTGAAAATGATATAGTATTGAACTCACTTCGATAGCTGGAAAATAGATTCTGATGATGAATCTAGACATCGTCAGTGTTCATTTTCGAGTTCTAAGCAACGGATTACTACCAAAGGGTTTGTTTTTGAATTGTTTTGAGAAAACAAGTTGTTTAGAAATTCAAAGGTTTTGAATTGGCATTATGATTTCAAATTGATTTGAAAGAAACCCAGGAACTTAAGTTCTAGAATTAAAATTTAACTAATAAAGTTAAATAAAATGAGATGGTAAAAATAAGTTGAAATTTAACTTGAACCGAATTAAATAAAATTGAATTGGGATTAGAGATAATCTAGAATGGAACCAAATTGATAAGTCAATAATTTGGAATTTGATATTAGAGTTCGAATGAAATTCGATTTGGATTTGAGGATATGAACTGATTGGAGATCAATTGGAATGGATAACATTGGTATATGTTGAAGTGGTAGCAGATGAAAGGGATAGAGTTAAATTCCCGACAAAAAGGTACAAGTTTATATCATATATGAGTTTGGATTTTATGAGCCGAATTGGCAAGCCGCTTGGCTATTTTGATTTCCTTTGGATTGGAGGAGGTCTAGAGAGGCGAGTTGTGGTTTGACGTATTGAGCCGTACAAAGGAGGTTATGGCGAAATTTTTCGAAAATTTAAGGTGTTAGAAAATTTTCAGAATTTTTGAAAATTTTAGTTGGTCGGAAATGAATTAATAAATTAATTAAAATTTAATGGTTCAGTTGAAACTGGAGTTGAGAAGTAAACTAAAAGATATTTGAATCTAGTTAGTAAAGTTGGTAGCATTTTCCTAACTTAGCAATTTCGAGGACGAAATTATTTTAAGGGGGGAAGTCTGTAATGGCGCGTTTTGTTAGCTGTCGAATAATTAATTTATTTAATTATTTATATATCGATTTGGCGATATCGATAACTTAAAGTAAAACGTTCGAACTTATAATTTATAATTATAATTAAAACGAACCTGAAACGTCGCGGCAGTTCACGATTTGGCGATTCGAACTTCAACTGAATGTACAGGATTCATTTTAAATCAGATTTCTATGAAACAAGAAACGTGTGGAGCTGGTGGAGTATATCTTTCTAGTGGAAGAGAAAAATCGGGATTTCGTCATATAGATTTTGATGTACGTCCAAATCAAATTTCAGAATAGTCGCTATGGAATTCGTATATAATTCGTAACGCTTTATATACGTTATAAAAGGGATTTTCAATGTAAATGGAATATCGATTCAACCTGGACTTAGAATATGAAATATATAATTATCCTAGAGCCGTATGATATTCCACTGTGAATATATACGATAATATAAATTTATTTATATTTAATTTAATTTATTTAAATATATTTATATATTTAAATGGGTCATTCAAAGCGTTAAAAATAGCCACTTTTGCAAACGAAGTCGGAATTCGACGAAACCAGTTTTGTTGGATCCGCAATGTCAAATAATTGCTAGATGTCAAGTTTCGTGATTTTTAGAGTCACTGTGTGACCGTACAGATTTTTAGAGTGAGAAACAGTCAGTATTCTGACGGTTAAAAATACGTTGTGTGAGCATACGAAGTCGGAATTCGACGAAACCAGTTTCGTTGGGACCGTGATGTCGAACTCTAGCTACATGTCCAGTTTCGTGATTTTAGAAGATTGTATATGGTCGCTGGGATTTTTAGAAGGCGGATACAAGGAGAAAATTGATAAAATAAAAATAGGAAAGTCAAATTCAAAATATCCCCTCCATTTTCTGTGATCCAGCACAGGCCACACGGCCTTCGTTCTCAACCACACACGAAACCAACCACAACAGCCTATATAAACCCATCCAACAGAACAAAATTCTGATTTTTCCACAAACAAACCGCAAGAAGAAAAATCAAAGAAAATACAAAATAAAATCTACAAACCCACAAACATATATATCTGAGCTCTTGAGGTGGTCCTCTTTAATCTGAGGTAGATTTTAGAGGGTTCGATCTTGGTTCTGTTCACTGGACAATTTCCAGCGTGATGTCGAAGAACCCAGAATTCGGGGAAATTGTGAAATGGAGTCTTTGAGGCTTCGATTCGAGCTTCGGCTAATTGTTGTATGTTTCTGAGATCTCGAGGCCAAAGGCTTCAGAAGCCGTATCCCTTTTGCGCATCCCGATCAAGTGTAGAGGCGTTCGAAGTCTCAGCCGTGAACTAGGGCAGAACCACAGCATCGAAGTTGAGGGGCAGAGGTCGAGGCAAGGTTGCCGTGGGGTTTCTGGTGTCGAGGAGCAGCTAACGGTGTTGTCGAGGGGGACTTTGGTGGCCTGGGATGAAAAGCGACGTTGGGTAGTCGCTGGTTGAGGCAGCAGGTTGGAATTTTGGGCGGGCACCGAACTCGAGAAGGGGGGGACGATCCGGAGGAGGTTGAGATGTGGAGTCTTTTGGTGCTGGTTGCGATGGAAGTGGGTGACCGATGGTGTGGTGATGGTGGGTCAACGGCCGGTCAAAGGAGGAGATTGGTTTACTGGAGCCGCGTATTGTGTTTGGGGGAAAATGACTTAAACGGGTAATAAGGGAAGCGGGTTCAACTAGTTGGGCCGAAGTTACTGAGAAAAGGTAAGGCCCAGTTGGAAAACAAAAAGCCCAAAATCAAGTGTTAATTAAGCCGTTTAATTTAATTATTGTACCTAACTTATAATCGTGATATCTCATCCATACGATATCAGATTGACGAATCGTAAGTTGCGTTGGGATCGTATGGACGGACACTACACGATGACACTGACTGGGCGTCCATCCGAGCTCATTACAATTTATGGCGAAATAAATTGTTCGACTGAATCAATGAACGCAAACCGATACTTATCAGTTAACGCGCAAATGTGAGTAAAACTCACCAACTCTGTACAGTTCTACTTTTACAGTGTATTCTTAGAACTGTTAATTATTGTCTGTTTGATTGTGTGTTGACTGTTTGATTGAACTGCTAGTCAGTTAGTAAAGATTATATATATATATGTATATATATATATAAATCGTCAAATAGTTATATGTTGATTTTGTTTATCAGAATATTGTACTGGTGTTGTCTAATATCTGTGGTGCAGGGAAACAGGTTGGAGGAATCCAACTGGATTCCTCAACAGTTATTTTACTGTGATTTATATATTGTGATATAAATGTGATATATAATCTGATGATGATTATGTGTGTTTGGATGATATTCATCGTTGTTATATGGTGTGTTAATTACCATAAGAAATACCAGAGTGTGATAAAAGGATTTCCAAAGTATACTTTGAAATATATTTATTTATATAAAATCGATGGATTATATATATATATATATATATATATATAAAAGAAAAAGTTTTAATAAAAAGGGATTTATTTGTCATTCAAATATAGAAGGAATTATATTTGTTAAACCAAATATAAAGGGAATCTTTATAAATAAACTAAGTGGTTAATCAAACTGAATTAGTTAAGTTAAACTAAGTGGTTAATCGAAGTGAATTAGTTAAGTTAAACAAATTTGTTAGGTTAACCAAAGTGAGTTAATCGAGTTAATCAAAGTAATTGGTTAAGTAAATCAAAGTGAGTTAATCGAGTTAAACAAAGTAATTGGTTAGGTTAACCAAAGCAAGTTAGTCGAGTAAACAAAGTAATTGGTTAGGTTAACCAAAGCAAGTCAGTCGAGTAAACAAAGTAATTGGTTAGGTTAACCAAAGCAAGTTAGTCGAGTTAAACAAAGTAATTGGTTAGGTTAACCAAAGCAAGTTGGTCGAGTAAACAAAGTAATTGGTTAAGTTAATCAAAGTGAATTAGTTAAGTTAACTAAGTGGTTAATCGAAGTGAATTAGTTAAGTTAACTAAGTGGTAAATCGAAGTGAATTAGTTGAGTTAAACTAAGTGAATCGGTTAGAGTTAATCAACGTGAATTAGCTAAGTTAACTAAGTGGTAAATCGAAGTGAATTAGTTGAGTTAAACTAAGTGAATCGGTTAGAATTAATCAACGTGAATTAGCTAAGTTAAACTAAGTGGATTAGTTCAGTTAATCGAGACGAGTTAACCAGTTAGAGTTAACCAGTTAGGTTAAACCAGTAGAGTTAACCAGTTGAGTTAACCAGTTAGAGTTAACCAGTTAGGTTAAACCAGTTGAGTTGACCGGTTAGAGTTATCCGAAGTAGAGTTATCGAATATAGTGTATTCGAGAGAAGAGTAATCGAATATAGTTTATCCGAGTGGAGAAATCAAATGCTATTCATTTGAGAAGAGTTATCGAATATAGTTTTATTCAAGTGGAGAAATCAAATGCTATTCATTTGAGAAGAGTTATCGAATATAGTTTATTCGAGTGGAGAAATCAAATGTTATTCATTTGAGAAGAGTTATCGAATATTATTTATTCGAAAAGAAGTTATCGAATATTGGTTATTCGAAGTTAGTTAATCCAAAGGAGTTATTCGAAGTTAGTTAATCCGAAGGAGTTAGTCGAAGAGTTAATCCAAAGGAATTATTCGAAGTTAGTTTATCCGAAAGAGTTAATCGAAGCGTTAATCCGAAGGAGTTAGTCGAAGAGTTAATCCAAAGGAGTTATTCGAAGTTAGTTAATCCAAAGGAGTTAGCCGAAGTGTAAATCGAATATAGTTATTCGAAAGAAAGTGTTAATCGAATATAGTTTACTCGAGTAAAGTTAAAAGAGTTAATCGAATATAATTTATTCGAGTAGAGTTAGAGAAGTTAATCGAATATAGTTATTCGAATAGTGTTGGAGGAGATATCGAATATAATTTATTCGATAGGAGTTAAGTGAATAGGGTTAATCAAATAGAGTTAATCCAATAGGGTCAGTCCACTAGGGTTAATTGGAAAGAGTAAATCGAATATAGTTATTCGACAGAAAGGTTAAGTAAGGAAGTTAGTTAAAGGAATTTAAAGCAAACTTTACCTATTTCAAGGTTAGAAGTTTTGTTCAATTAAGGTCTGAGAGGTAATTATACCCCAACTTGATTGACTTCAGAATTGACAAAGGAATAGTTGTGGTTCGATCTAAATGGTTGATTAGGAATAAAGTTAAGGAATAAGCGATAAATGGATTAAGCGAAACGATGTTTTATACAACGTTCATTGGAAATCCGTAAATGAGTTTTGGAAACGTTTTCCAAATATAGTCAGATATGTTTTCTAAACATAGAAAATGAAATGTTTTCATGATAAGAATTTAAGAAATAGAGTTTAGCAAATTCAGAAACTGACTGGAGAGGGTAAGTTGAACGGTTTTCTAAGTGACGATCTGATGTTGGTTTCGACCTTCCAGATTGATACTTAGAGAATGGTTCTCATACTAGTTACAGTTAGGGACTGATAGTTGCGAAATAATAGTGATGTGAAAATAAGCTATGAAAATGTTTTCCAATGATTAATAACATATATTTTCTAAATATATGAAATAAGGAAATATGAACATATGATGATTGATCGATCGAATTCCCATTTGGAAATAAGATCGTTGTTGTACACCGACATGTTTTCATTTGATAGTTAAATCACAGACTATCGAAGTTTTGACCATTTTAACGTTGTTAATATGGAGAGACCGGTTGGATTATTATCCAAAGAACCACTCTGTATTGGCATAAGCGTTGCGAGCAATATATGCCAAAGATAAATTGAAGACGGAGTAAAGTGCAAGGGCTGTTGTATAAGTCTTAGATAACGGTGACTAAGATGGATATACTGAATAGTGCCTTCGGGTTGTCCAGTCCCAGGACAACGTATATAGAAGAAGTTCTGACAGAGTATATCCAATGGATCGCGTAAGTTGATCTGTTCAAACGTATTCACGTTTGGTGGCGGAGGATTTCGTTTCTCTTAGCTGTATACCCATGTTATTTTTGGATAAGTCAATTTGTGATTTGGAGGGTATGACAATGTGGCATTCAAAGTGAATGGTGATCAGATGTTCTGAAGATAGACGTAACTTCTAGCCTCACACCAGGAAGTAACAAAAGTTGGGCTAGGCAGCATGGTTAGTTGGGTCATTCCCAAGCAGGGTGTATTGTCACCGATCTAGAGAATATTCATATTTATACTTCTTTTTGATTCTGTATCTTCGGATGACGGTTTGATGGCCTATAACCGTGGTGGCAATATATTTGCGACACTCAAGCTAAATGAGTGAGCGGTCTTGTGTGGCCGGGTTGCAAGACGTTCTTGTTGAACCTGCAGTGTATCACCTCTAGAGTACACTGATCAGAAGGTGCTCCCATACCTTGTCTGTTGGAATCCATTCTCCGTTAAGCGCCCTGCGATTTATGATTTTATACTATGTATGTAGAACGTGAGATGCAAGCGTTTCTGCTAGATTGATACCTATTTGTACTTAGACATTATTATAATATCACAATGATATTTCTTGTCAAAGTTGTTCAGATACTCATAAGGGAAAAACCCGTTCCGTATTCACGGCGTGGTCTTATGAGATATCATATACTTATTTAAAACTGTTTTACTCACACCAGTCCCATGACTGACCCGGAGTTTACTTTGTTGTTTTCCCTAAACTCTTGGGTGCCTAAATTTGTACGGGCAGTCAAGTAGTCGGGATTTACAGATATGCTTGGAGAGCTTGGAGCAGGAGGCTGCAAGATTTTATAGCTATAGTTATTTCCGCTGTGTTGTAAGTGTTGTACTCTGATAAGTGCTATTGTGTATATATAACTGTTTACTTCAAAGTTATGTTATATATTATATGTTATTCGTTCCGCTGCGAGATTCGTGTTACTCTGATGATGTAAGTTCTTCTTTTCTTCTTCTATTCTATTAGTTCTATCTTTTCTATTCTCACCCTCTAATTTCTTTCACTAACGTCTCGGAATTTCCGACTCTCGAGGAGTCGGAAATTTCCAGTCGTTACAGTTGGTATCAGAGCTTAAGTTAAGTGATTACCTTGGCTCTGTGGCATAACTCGATAGAGATGGGATTAGTAATATCCTAGATTGAGTTTGAGTGTATATATATGAGCGCGTAATTGTTATTCAATATAAAATGGTTTTATATTGTGGAGACTCATTGGTTGAGTGGCTTATGAATTCTGGTCGATCAGTTTGATCCACTCTATCGATAAGGGTTACTAAACACTCGAATACGATGAACCGTCATGGTATGTTTTGAAAGAGGGTAAATGAAATAATCTTTCCCAAAATATATTTGTTTATAGAAGAAATATATATCTTGAAATTATTATAGTATATTGATTGTGTTGGTTGTTATTATAATCGAATAAGATTATAAAAGGGTGAAATGGTTATAAATGACTAATCAGAATTCATATAAGGAAATATATGAAATAATATGAATTAAATCTGAATTTAAATCATACTTGGAATTTAAAATAAGGAAATTTTAAGTTCATGGGAGATTTTGAAAATGTTTTTCAAATTGAAAATGATATAGTATTGAACTCACTTCGATAGCTGGAAAATAGATTCTGATGATGAATCTAGACATCGTCAGTGTTCATTTTCGAGTTCTAAGCAACGGATTACTACCAAAGGGTTTGTTTTTGAATTGTTTTGAGAAAACAAGTTGTTTAGAAATTCAAAGGTTTTGAATTGGCATTATGATTTCAAATTGATTTGAAAGAAACCCAGGAACTTAAGTTCTAGAATTAAAATTTAACTAATAAAGTTAAATAAAATGAGATGGTAAAAATAAATTGAAATTTAACTTGAACCGAATTAAATAAAATTGAATTGGGATTAGAGATAATCTAGAATGGAACCAAATTGATAAGTCAATAATTTGGAATTTGATATTAGAGTTCGAATGAAATTCGATTTGGATTTGAGGATATGAACTGATTGGAGATCAATTGGAATGGATAACATTGGTATATGTTGAAGTGGTAGCAGATGAAAGGGATAGAGTTAAATTCCCGACAAAAAGGTACAAGTTTATATCATATATGAGTTTGGATTTTATGAGCCGAATTGGCAAGCCGCTTGGCTATTTTGATTTCCTTTGGATTGGAGGAGGTCTAGAGAGGCGAGTTGTGGTTTGACGTATTGAGCCGTACAAAGGAGGTTATGGCGAAATTTTTCGAAAATTTAAGGTGTTAGAAAATTTTCAGAATTTTTGAAAATTTTAGTTGGTCGGAAATGAATTAATAAATTAATTAAAATTTAATGGTTCAGTTGAAACTGGAGTTGAGAAGTAAACTAAAAGATATTTGAATCTAGTTAGTAAAGTTGGTAGCATTTTCCTAACTTAGCAATTTCGAGGACGAAATTGTTTTAAGGGGGGAAGTCTGTAATGGCGCGTTTTGTTAGCTGTCGAATAATTAATTTATTTAATTATTTATATATCGATTTGGCGATATCGATAACTTAAAGTAAAACGTTCGAACTTATAATTTATAATTATAATTAAAACGAACCTGAAACGTCGCGGCAGTTCACGATTTGGCGATTCGAACTTCAACTGAATGTACAGGATTCATTTTAAATCAGATTTCTATGAAACAAGAAACGTGTGGAGCTGGTGGAGTATATCTTTCTAGTGGAAGAGAAAAATCGGGATTTCGTCATATAGATTTTGATGTACGTCCAAATCAAATTTCAGAATAGTCGCTATGGAATTCGTATATAATTCGTAACGCTTTATATACGTTATAAAAGGGATTTTCAATGTAAATGGAATATCGATTCAACCTGGACTTAGAATATGAAATATATAATTATCCTAGAGCCGTATGATATTCCACTGTGAATATATACGATAATATAAATTTATTTATATTTAATTTAATTTATTTAAATATATTTATATATTTAAATGGGTCATTCAAAGCGTTAAAAATAGCCACTTTTGCAAACGAAGTCGGAATTCGACGAAACCAGTTTTGTTGGATCCGCAATGTCAAATAATTGCTAGATGTCAAGTTTCGTGATTTTTAGAGTCACTGTGTGACCGTACGGATTTTTAGAGTGAGAAACAGTCAGTATTCTGACGGTTAAAAATACGTTGTGTGAGCATACGAAGTCGGAATTCGACGAAACCAGTTTCGTTGGGACCGTGATGTCGAACTCTAGCTACATGTCCAGTTTCGTGATTTTAGAAGATTGTATATGGTCGCTGGGATTTTTAGAAGGCGGATACAAGGAGAAAATTGATAAAATAAAAATAGGAAAGTCAAATTCAAAATATCCCCTCCATTTTCTGTGATCCAGCACAGGCCACACGGCCTTCGTTCTCAACCACACACGAAACCAACCACAACAGCCTATATAAACCCATCCAACAGAACAAAATTCTGATTTTTCCACAAACAAACCGCAAGAAGAAAAATCAAAGAAAATACAAAATAAAATCTACAAACCCACAAACATATATATCTGAGCTCTTGAGGTGGTCCTCTTTAATCTGAGGTAGATTTTAGAGGGTTCGATCTTGGTTCTGTTCACTGGACAATTTCCAGCGTGATGTCGAAGAACCCAGAATTCGGGGAAATTGTGAAATGGAGTCTTTGAGGCTTCGATTCGAGCTTCGGCTAATTGTTGTATGTTTCTGAGATCTCGAGGCCAAAGGCTTCAGAAGCCGTATCCCTTTTGCGCATCCCGATCAAGTGTAGAGGCGTTCGAAGTCTCAGCCGTGAACTAGGGCAGAACCACAGCATCGAAGTTGAGGGGCAGAGGTCGAGGCAAGGTTGCCGTGGGGTTTCTGGTGTCGAGGAGCAGCTAACGGTGTTGTCGAGGGGGACTTTGGTGGCCTGGGATGAAAAGCGACGTTGGGTAGTCGCTGGTTGAGGCAGCAGGTTGGAATTTTGGGCGGGCACCGAACTCGAGAAGGGGGGGACGATCCGGAGGAGGTTGAGATGTGGAGTCTTTTGGTGCTGGTTGCGATGGAAGTGGGTGACCGATGGTGTGGCGATGGTGGGTCAACGGCCGGTCAAAGGAGGAGATTGGTTTACTGGAGCCGCGTATTGTGTTTGGGGGAAAATGACTTGAACGGGTAATAAGGGAAGCGGGTTCAACTAGTTGGGCCGAAGTTACTGAGAAAAGGTAAGGCCCAGTTGGAAAACAAAAAGCCCAAAATCAAGTGTTAATTAAGCCGTTTAATTTAATTATTGTACCTAACTTATAATCGTGATATCTCATCCATACGATATCAGATTGACGAATCGTAAGTTGCGTTGGGATCGTATGGACGGACACTACACGATGACACTGACTGGGCGTCCATCCGAGCTCATTACAATTTATGGCGAAATAAATTGTTCGACTGAATCAATGAACGCAAACCGATACTTATCGGTTAACGCGCAAATGTGAGTAAAACTCACCAACTCTGTACAGTTCTACTTTTACAGTGTATTCTTAGAACTGTTAATTATTGTCTGTTTGATTGTGTGTTGACTGTTTGATTGAACTGCTAGTCAGTTAGTAAAGATTATATATATATGTATATATATATATAAATCGTCAAATAGTTATATGTTGATTTTGTTTATCAGAATATTATACTGGTGTTGTCTAATATCTGTGGTGCAGGGAAACAGGTTGGAGGAATCCAACTGGATTCCTCAACAGTTATTTTACTGTGATTTATATATTGTGATATAAATGTGATATATAATCTGATGATGATTATGTGTGTTTGGATGATATTCATCGTTGTTATATGGTGTGTTAATTACCATAAGAAATACCAGAGTGTGATAAAAGGATTTCCAAAGTATACTTTGAAATATATTTATTTATATAAAATCGATGGATTATATATATATATATATATATATATATATATATATATAGAAGAAAAAGTTTTAATAAAAAGGGATTTATTTGTCATTCAAATATAAAAGGAATTATATTTGTTAAACCAAATATAAAGGGAATCTTTATAAATAAACTAAGTGGTTAATCAAACTGAATTAGTTAAGTTAAACTAAGTGGTTAATCGAAGTGAATTAGTTAAGTTAAACAAATTTGTTAGGTTAACCAAAGTGAGTTAATCGAGTTAATCAAAGTCATTGGTTAAGTAAATCAAAGTGAGTTAATCGAGTTAAACAAAGTAATTGGTTAGGTTAACCAAAGCAAGTTAGTCGAGTAAACAAAGTAATTGGTTAGGTTAACCAAAGCAAGTTAGTCGAGTAAACAAAGTAATTGGTTAGGTTAACCAAAGCAAGTTAGTCGAGTTAAACAAAGTAATTGGTTAGGTTAACCAAAGCAAGTTGGTCGAGTAAACAAAGTAATTGGTTAAGTTAATCAAAGTGAATTAGTTAAGTTAACTAAGTGGTTAATCGAAGTGAATTAGTTAAGTTAACTAATTGGTAAATCGAAGTGAATTAGTTGAGTTAAACTAAGTGAATCGGTTAGAGTTAATTAACGTGAATTAGCTAAGTTAACTAAGTGGTAAATTGAAGTGAATTAGTTGAGTTAAACTAAGTGAATCGGTTAGAATTAATCAACGTGAATTAGCTAAGTTAAACTAAGTGGATTAGTTCAGTTAATCGAGACGAGTTAACCAGTTAGAGTTAACCAGTTAGGTTAAACCAGTAGAGTTAACCAGTTGAGTTAACCAGTTAGAGTTAACCAGTTAGGTTAAACCAGTTGAGTTGACCGGTTAGAGTTATCCGAAGTAGAGTTATCGAATATAGTGTATTCGAGAGAAGAGTAATCGAATATAGTTTATTCGAGTGGAGAAATCAAATGCTATTCATTTGAGAAGAGTTATCGAATATAGTTTTATTCAAGTGGAGAAATCAAATGCTATTCATTTGAGAAGAGTTATCGAATATAGTTTATTCGAGTGGAGAAATCAAATGTTATTCATTTGAGAAGAGTTATCGAATATTATTTATTCGAAGAGTAGTTATCGAATATTGGTTATTCGAAGTTAGTTAATCCAAAGGAGTTATTCGAAGTTAGTTAATCCGAAGGAGTTAGTCGAAGAGTTAATCCAAAGGAGTTATTCGGAGTTAGTTAATCCGAAGGAGTTAGTCGAAGAGTTAATCCAAAGGAGTTATTCGAAGTTAGTTAATCCAAAGGAGTTATTCGAAGTTAGTTAATCCAAAGGAGTTATTCAAAGTTAGTTAATCCAAAGGAGTTATTCGAAGTTAGTTTATCCGAAGGAGTTAATCGAAGAGTTAATCCGAAAGAGTTAGTCGAAGAGTTAATCCAAAGGAGTTATTCGAAGTTAGTTAATCCAAAGGAGTTAGCCGAAGTGTAAATCGAATATAGTTATTCGAAAGAAAGTGTTAATCGAATATAGTTTACTCGAGTAAAGTTAAAAGAGTTAATCGAATATAATTTATTCGAGTAGAGTTAGAGAAGTTAATCGAATATAGTTATTCGAGTAGTGTTGGAGGAGATATCGAATATAGTTTATTCGATAGGAGTTAAGTGAATAGGGTTAATCAAATAGAGTTAATCCAATAGGGTCAGTCCACTAGGGTTAATTGGAAAGAGTAAATCGAATATAGTTATTCGACAGAAAGGTTAAGTAAGGAAGTTAGTTAAAGGAATTTAAAGCAAACTTTACCTATTTCAAGGTTAGAAGTGTTGTTCAATTAAGGTCTGAGAGGTAATTATACCCCAACTTGATTGACTTCAGAATTGACAAAGGAATAGTTGTGGTTCGATCTAAATGGTTGATTAGGAATAAAGTTAAGGAATAAGCGATAAATGGATTAAGCGAAACGATGTTTTATACAACGTTCATTGGAAATCCGTAAATGAGTTTTGGAAACGTTTTCCAAATATAGTCAGATATGTTTTCTAAACATAGAAAATGAAATGTTTTCATGATAAGAATTTAAGAAATAGAGTTTAGCAAATTCAGAAACTGACTGGAGAGGGTAAGTTGAACGGTTTTCTAAGTGACGATCTGATGTTGGTTTCGACCTTCCAGATTGATACTTAGAGAATGGTTCTCATACTAGTTACAGTTAGGGACTGATAGTTGCGAAATAATAGTGATGTGAAAATAAGCTATGAAAATGTTTTCCAATGATTAATAACATATATTTTCTAAATATATGAAATAAGGAAATATGAACATATGATGATTGATCGATCGAATTCCCATTTGGAAATAAGATCGTTGTTGTACACCGACATGTTTTCATTTGATAGTTAAATCACAGACTATCGAAGTTTTGACCATTTTAACGTTGTTAATATGGAGAGACCGGTTGGATTATTATCCAAAGAACCACTCTGTATTGGCATAAGCGTTGCGAGCAATATATGCCAAAGATAAATTGAAGACGGAGTAAAGTGCAAGGGCTGTTGTATAAGTCTTAGATAACGGTGACTAAGATGGATATACTGAATAGTGCCTTCGGTTGTCCAGTCCCAGGACAACGTATATGGAAGAAGGTCTGACAGAGTATATCCAATGGATCGCGTAAGTTGATCTGTTCAAACGTATTCACGTTTGGTGGCAGAGGAATTCGTTTCTCTTAGCTGTATACCCGTGTTATTTTTGGATAAGTCAATTTGTGATTTGGAGGGTATGACAATGTGGCATTCAAAGTGAATGGTGATCAGATGTTCTGAAGATAGACGTAACTTCTAGCCTCACACCAGGAAGTAACAAAAGTTGGGCTAGGCCGCATGGTTAGTTGGGTCATTCCCAAGCAGGGTGTATTATCACCGATCTAGAGAATATTCATATTTATACTTCTTTTTGATTCTGTATCTTCGGATGACGGTTTGATGGCCTATAACCGTGGTGGCAATATATTCGCGACACTCAATCTAAATGAGTGAGCGGTCATGTGTGGCCGGGTTGCAAGACGTTCTTGTTGAACCTGCAGTGTATCACCTCTAGAGTACACTGATCAGAAGGTGCTCCCATACCTTGTCTGTTGGAATCCATTCTCCGTTAAGCGCCCTGCGATTTATGATTTTATACTATGTATGTAGAACGTGAGATGCAAGCGTTTCTGCTAGATTGATACCTATTTGTACTTAGACATTATTATAATATCACAATGATATTTCTTGTCAAAGTTGTTCAGATACTCATAAGGGAAAAACCCGTTCCGTATTCACGGTGTGGTCTTATGAGATATCATATACTTATTTAAAACTGTTTTACTCACACCAGTCCCATGACTGACCCGGAGTTTACTTTGTTGTTTTCCCTAAACTCTTGGGTGCCTAAATTTGTACGGGCAGTCAAGTAGTCGGGATTTACAGATATGCTTGGAGAGCTTGGAGCAGGAGGCTGCAAGATTTTATAGCTATAGTTATTTCCGCTGTGTTGTAAGTGTTGTACTCTGATAAGTGCTATTGTGTATATATAACTGTTTACTTCAAAGTTATGTTATATATTATATGTTATTCGTTCCGCTGCGAGATTCGTGTTACTCTGATGATGTAAGTTCTTCTTTTCTTCTTCTATTCTATTAGTTCTATCTTTTCTATTCTCACCCTCTAATTTCTTTCACTAACGTCTCGGAATTTCCGACTCTCGAGGAGTTGGAAATTTCCAGCCGTTACAACTTGCATCCACATGCATCCATCATACATAACATGTCTCAAACACATGTTTCAACCATAGGACTACCCTATCTAAAGGTCAAAGATACTAGCGAGAGGACATACTAAAGATAAAACAAGTACAAGCTAAGGGATAAAGGAGAAATTAAAAGACATACCCTCGAAAAGAAAAGGGTACAATGAACGCATCTTCTCTTCCGTCTCCCAAGTAGCATTGCTCTCATCATCTCCCCATTGCACTTTGACTAGTTTGACCTCTCGATTCCTCAACTTCTTAATCTCCAACCCAAGAATGCACATAGGAGCTCGTCAAATCGTCACATCACGCTCGATCTCCACCTCTCTAAGCAGGCTCGGCTCTACCACTTCCGCGGTCTTATGCAAGCACTTCCTCAAATGTGATACATGGAATACATCGTGTACACCACTAAGTCTCTCGGGCAACTCCACTCTATACGCCATATGTCCAATTCTCTCCTTAATAGGAAATGACCCTACGAACCTTGGTGCTAACGTCCCAACGGACCCAAAGCGAACGACATTCCGTAATGGAGACAACTTGACAAAGACCATGTCCCCAATATCAAACTCAAGATCCGACCTCCTCTTGTCCGCATAAGATTTCTGCCTATCTTGCACCGTCTTCATCCTCCTTCGAATCAGATCGATCTTTTCTGAAGTCTCTCTAATCATATTGGGCCCAAGTAAGATCTTATCTATAGACTCCCACCAACATGTAGGCGAACGACACGACCGTCCATAAAGAGCCTCGAACGGTGCCATGCCAATGCTAGACTGAAAGCTATTATTATATGCGAACTCCACCAATGGAAGATGTTCCTCCCATGTACCTCCGAAGTCTAAGACACACAACCTCAATAAGTCCTCTAGAATACAATTCACCCTTTCGGTCTGGCCGTCCATCTGAGGATGATATGCGGTGCTCAAACATAACTGAGTCCCTACTGCATCTTGCAAGCTCTTCCAAAACTCGCTAGTAAAGATAGGATCGCGGTCGCTCACTATGCTAGAAGGAACACCATGCAAACGAACTATCTCTTGAACGTATACGGAGGCTAACCAAGGAGCAGTCCTCTTACTCTTTACGGGAATGAAATGGGAGCTCTTAGTAAGTCTGTCTACCATGACCCAAATCCCCGTATTACCCTTCCTCGATCTCGGTAACCCATCAATAAAGTCCATCGAGACACTTTCCCATTTCCATTGTGGAACCTCCAATGGGTGAAGCTGAAAGGAATTATCGATCTAATCGGGTTCCAAGTTCAACAATTTAAACAATTTAAATATTCTAGGATCTATGCAAAATTAATAAACCGAACATTTACAGAAATTAGGGTTTATACCTATCATTAACGATTCCATGGTTGAACATACCTAATTCGAGTTTCCAGTTTCCACATCGATGAACATCTGCAAGAATCGAAGGGGTTGATTCGAATCCAAGCTCCCAAAGCAACGAGCCTCTATTGGAGTCCACAAACGCTTGATCTCGATGGTGTCTAACAAAATCGAGAGGAAGGATAAACGGTGCTAGCCGTAATTTTGGATTCTAGGGTTTCTTAATTTAGGGTTTGTTTGTGGCGGCTCCAAATGAAAGAATGAACTGGCTTAATTGAAAAGAACGTCTGCCCTTTTCTTTTAAACGATGGCAAACAAAAATCTAAATTAAAAAGGACCATATAACCCTTGTACCTTTTCAAAGTTAAAGAAAAATCAACATCTTGATTTCCTTTTATTTTGAATGGTTCTTATCCTTTTTTCAAACGTTGTTATGTGTAACCCGATAGGTTATTATAACATTGACAATGATTTTAAATCGTATTTAAAATCATAAACAAAGATTGGCATCTAGCAATGCATCACTGCTACCCAAGTTATAATAAGATCAATGATTCAATACAACCTTTCCGTGACCAGTGTCTCAATGTAATACAATCCTTTTAACCAATATATCCAGGATTAAATTCGAGTCATGGATCGTATCATCCTCTTTATAATTTAATATGTTTATCTTGATTGATGAGCAGACTGTTTAAAACAAATCAATATTTGAGCATGGCCATGCATTTCACAGTCTCACCCAATCAAGAGGCCCATGGATATCACTACGAATATATCGTAGGGTTAAATTCCATCTAGATCATTCATAATTTTTCATTCGATTCGAAATATATCCAATAATCACCGTTATCGTTACTCTGTTACGAAATAACTTTAGATGATATCAAAACACAAATATCCTCGAATAAAATTATAATGATTTCAGATCTGAGGACCATTACATCACTGTCACTATGAGAACAACTTATGATACTGTTGATTATATTATATGTAGTTATCGCATGGTGGGGCATCCCAATACGCTATTCTCCAATACGTATTTATATCTTGACTTTAATATCACGTATATTAATGATCAATGAGATGTGATCATCAGTCAATCAATATACTAGTCTCAACGCTTATTATTGTCCTATATAAACAATAAAACTCGACTAGGGACATTTAAGAATTATAATACTTATCACATTATATAATCTCAAGTTCAGTCTTACTCGAACTATATAATTCCGTATTATTATTCTAAGGACTTCTATTATATTAATATGTATATTACACAGTAAATATAATATAATAGAATATTATTTTATTCCAAATAAAATAATAACAACAACATTGTTATCAATCTCATCAAATGGATTGCCTCTAGGGCATAAACTCTAACAATCTCCCACTTGCACTAGAGTCAATCATTCACGTATCGTATACTCATGAAACTAGTGTGACTATTAAACTTCTGCTGCGACAGAGTTTAATTCAGTAGGTCTTCAACATTACAACGTTTGTAACTTTGCAGATATGTTTATTTTCCTTTGTGAACAACTTCACATCGGAATTATATTTCTTAAATATATGTTTGGATTAATAGTGAGTTTAAGGTTTTAGGCCTGAGCATCAGCCACATTGTTGTCGCAACGTATATCATTGGATCAACAATGAATTAAGTTCAATTATGAACTTCTTAATCATTCTTAGAATCAGAATTTATTACTTTTTTTAAATTAATATTATTCACAATAATTAATGTGTTATCAAATAACATTAGAATTATTGTGTCACTCCCACTTAATTTCTTGTCTATACAAGATTCAATGACATTATGTGATTTTCGAGACATTTCGATTTTTATTTCATTCCCATTGGTATCTTAGAGACTGGATCCATTAAAATGGATACCAATTCGAGCAATAAAACGTTTTATTCTCAGAGGATTTATAGAAATAATATCCATTTGTTTCTTATGGATATTACACAAAATAGTTATTTGATTTGGGTTCGATCTTATCAGAGGAGGGACGTTTAACAAACGCCTTACATCCCAAATCCTCAAATTAGACACACTAGGACATTTCCTAGTCTATATCTTATTTAGTTTCTTTAAAATCGTTTTAGTGGGATTTAAATGCAATTGTTCTAAATTTATTTTATTGGAAGATCTATATGACTTATCTTGGTCGTACCATATCTTATAAGGTGTGATTACTCCTTTCAGACACACCATTTCAATATGGTGTTCTGGGTGGAGTAAGTTATGAAACAATTTCAAACTCATATGGACAGTCATTAATTAGCTGGCTTAAATATTCTGTTTGATCTGTTCGAAAAGTATGTATTTTCTTTTGAAATTGGTTTCTATCTTCACTTTGAATTCTTTGAACTTTTCAAAGGATTCTGATATGTGTTTCATAAGATACACATATCTGTATTTACTGATGTCATCAGTAAATATCATGAAGTAATAGAACCTACCTCTAGCTTATGTATCCATTGCTCCATATACATCATTATGTATAGAACCAATACTTATCACTCATTCACTGCGTCAAGTGAAAGGTGATTCAGTTATTTTGTCTAATAAACAAGATCTGTATTCTTCATATGATTCGAAATCAATTGATTTCAAAATTCCATCATTATGGAGTTTTGATATACTTTCTTGTTTACTGGGCTAACTGGTAATACTATTGGATTTAAATCACTAAATTTAATCCAGTCATTATTAATGTCAAGTACATTATAGTTAAGGATTTACAGATATCATTAACTATTTGTGAAATTCCATACGATATTTCATTTAAATAAAATGAATAACAATTATTCTTTTATTACAAATGAAATTCAAACTTGTCTAAACAAGGTATATTATAACATTTATTTTAAGTGGAATTTCAAAACAACAATTATTGTATTTGTTTAATTAAGCCAGTATATACAACAAGAATCAACTTCCTATGGATAATCCAACAACATTTGCTTCATTTCCAGTCGTAAGTCCATTTGTCATTTTTAATCAAATTACTACTTACATTGCAGTTTTTGTAAATTCACATACATTTATGTGATTCATATCTAGTATCTAATACTAGAGATGTATAAGTAGATTTCATAATATTTATATCTTAATCGGTTGAAGTCATACTTTGACTCAGTTTCGATCCTCCCTTTATTTCTAAAACAATTACGTTTAATTTGTTCAAGGACAATCCTTAAGTCTCAATGTTAGTCAAGAAATTCGATTTAATTCAATTTATCCTTCGTAAGGGCTAATTTAAATTATCGAGTTACTTATTATTTAATATCTACATTAGATAAAATAATAACTGATTCTGTAATATTTATTTAATCACAAAATTTTGACAATCAAAATTTATATTAACATAAATACGTAATTTAAACTAAAATACGCTCCCACTCAAATTAACATCCCTATGTTTATATATGTAAATCATTATATACATATAATGGTGTTCCAAGATCCATATCTAGTCATGCCTTGACCCAGCTTTGGCTAAACTCAAAACACAACCTTTTAGGTAGACATCTTATGTCAATTATATTTTCTATATAACTCTTGGATCGCATGTTGAACATTTTGTTCAGTATTATTCATTTGCTCAAAATGTAGAATAATTCATGCTTTTGTCTCTAAGGCCATAATCATATTATGCAGCCTAGTTAAGTCAGACCCAATAATAGGTTGGAGCACCACATTTTACTCCATCGCATATAACCAAAATAAAATGTGCACAACGCCTTGGCGTTAGTTACATTCAGTGATTTTGGACAGCGATGAGTATATTATTGGAAGACGTCACCATGACTTGATATAACAAAAATTTGCTTTTAGAGGAAAATTATAATTCGTAATGGCGAACAATATTAGAGTCATTTACATATATCCAATATATGTATTTGATATTCGTAATATAACTGGATTTAAATAAAATATATAAAATATATATATATTTAAATTCAACAATGTATAGTAATTATGCCAATAGTTCCTTTGAATATATCAAAATTATTGGTTATCTTTAACTCTCATATATTCATGTATGTCATTTACATAAGCTTAAAGGAGATATCCAACAGCTATGTACATATGACGATAATGAAAGACTCGTAGCTCACTGTAGCATCAAATGCATTTAAACTGATGCCCAATTATCAAAATCTGAATTCACATAAATATCAAAATATATGTGAACAAACTTGCAGGCCCAAAAAGGAAATGACATACAAACATATAGAGCATAAAACATGTTACCAATATATATATTAACATACATTTATATCAGTCAGAATTCCTATCAGATTTAAGTATATGAACATGTCAACATGTACATTCACATTAACATAAACAAATGCAATGAAATTAAACTGCATTTGTCCCTTGTAACTTTCAACCACTCATGTAAAATTAACCAACACAGATCTGCCTCTAATCAGGTCATACATGATTTATTTTCTATCCATTATACAAAACATATGTTCATGTATATACAAGTAAAGGGTCGAACCCTTTCAGTATAATTACATTACACAATGATCTGTGATAGTACTACATACTATTATGCATTACATACAAGTTCTGTAACTTATACATTTAATAAAATTTACAAATGCCGCCATTCATTGTCTTGTACAGACCAATCAGACCAGAGAGTTTTGATATTTGTTATTGCGGAACCATGCCCTTTCTAGTTGATCTTTCTGCAGAGTTGAAACAATTTCAGCAATGATAACCCCTGCAATTACGAAACAATTTCAATCCATGGGGTCATGCAAAGTTAAATACATCAAATGTATTATAATATTTTGCATTTATTTATACACACATCAAAATGCATATATAACATCTATATGTACTGAGTCAATAAATGGCCAATGTATTTAGCTCAATTCTTTACAGTTCAAGATCTTTGTGAACTTATATGAACCAGGCAACAAATATGTGATTAACATTTAAAAGGAAACCAAATTCATATTTATGTGGAGAATGTTTTAAAATTAAGGATGATATATATTAGCAAGTCATACTTGCTATATACAGTGCACCTAGAACTAGAAGATAGGATATAAAACTATATATATACACACACACACATACGTATATACAACAATACATTGTATGTCCTCCACAAGTATCACTTGCAAATCAAATTTGCAGTGATCTATTTAAAAGATAACAGTATGTGATGAAAGTGTAACATTACATTTGATATGTATAAGTATAATGGAATGAACTAAATTTCATGTCAGTATTTATATTATTACCAATATATCAAATTACACATAACATGTTAGATATGTATATGTAGACATTGCTACAAAATCAATCTGGTACATGAAATTTGTAATCTGGACATAGTTCCAGATTCTAAACATTTACTATATATATTATATATATATATATATATATTCATGTACCATGTGGCTAACTGTAATTTCAATGTATCATAGACATCTACTATGTAAATCTTTGTGTACATATTGGCATGCATAACATATAGATATGAATCATCATTTTTCAAGTTAAGATCATAAACATAATCAGTTTATTTTATAAAATTCTGCAATGATTCAAAATCATTTAGAATATTCCTTGAAGGTCAATAATATATAGATATTTGATCTAAATCAAATATTTGCTTGTAACAGAGTCATGCTCTGTATTTATAATGTATTCGTATCAAAAGCAAAACATTATAACATGCCCAATATTATCATTTCAGTGTTAATTCCTACTACTGGTTAATCAACATATTATTAGATGACTAGCAATAATATGGTTTAAGAAATCAGTGTCTATAATGACTTGTCATTATAGATTAATTAAATCAGGGTTTTAGCTTGCAGCAGGTTTCCTATTTTAATCAATAAAGCAACAACAATTTGCAGCTTATTTATATTTCAGATTTAACCATCAAAATTTTACTTCTAAGTTACATATCACATGTAAAAAGAATGATCATAGTAGTATGTTTTACAGCATGTATCAGATACAATTTGAAACAAGGTTGATATTTCAGACATAATCAATAATGATTTCATTGAATCAAATTCATCGTAAAGTTGTCTTACTTATTCATCAACCAGTAGAATCATTTTGATACATAAACAACAAAATCAGGTAATATAAAACTATCAAACACTTTGTTAATGTGTACGACATCAACTAAGTCTGTAATGACCTAATAGATATATATTTACAAGATATGTTTCATTTCTGAAGAATCATATCCATTAATAAATCACATTTGTTATGTGATAAGCACTAATTACAGTTTAAATACAAATACAAGGAGGTGGATAAAAGATATAAGTATATATATACCATATATCAAAATGATCACCATGTTAAAGATTTAAGCAAGATTTTAAATCCAAAAGACTGTACACTACATATGCCATTGGATTTAACAAAATCGATGTATCACTGTATTAATATCTAATATTAATCAAACATTAATATCAGATTTCATTTCATATCAAATATAAAATGATCCTTTTACTGAAACGATTTCACATTTGTAATAATGCATATATATATTTTATATCCTTTTGTATCATATACAAGTGTTCGGAACACTGTCGATATGCAATGATATGTCAATTTACATATTTATTTACATAAATTCCTACGACATGTCCAAGCTCCATTACAAGCAGTATGATATTAAAACAGAAAACACTTTTTCTGTAATGATGAAATCAGATTATAAAAAATGGTTTAAAAGATTAAAATCCATATGTATCTTTATATATATGTCAAATACATATATATGCTATATGATCATCGAGCTACATCATATGTTTATGAACATACATAATGCATTTATGGCAAATTGAACTCATTCTATTCACTGTAATGTAAATGCATAATCATGTATAGTTTATATGGATTTCTAATGCCACTTATATTTTAAAACAGACTATTCCGCAACAAAATAAATTCAATTGTTCTGATTTTAAACTCAACCATAAAGATTAAAATCAGAAAACAATGTTTTGACTAAATCAAACAAATTTGATTTTATTTGCATGTTTTAAGATCAATTCACAAAGTTTGTCTTAACAAATTTCCATTTAAAAGATTTCAATACAACAAAGTCAAACTTTTAATTTTACAATAATTAAATATCCTATTGATTTATAACCTGAAAGTGTTCAAACAGATTAACATATCCGAATATAATTGAAACATTCAGATGTATTAGATCAATCGTGTTATGCTAGAATTTAATGACAATATAAAACAGATTTGATTTCCAGAATTAATAACGAATTCAAATCCAAGTTTTATATCAAATATAAAATCTTGTTTACTGCAAAACGATTCTACATTTTGTATTAAATATAATTATCCTTTTAGTGAAACAATTCCACCTTTTGAATCGTTTTGTATTTAATTCTGGAATCTAGGGTTTCAATTTTTATCGATTAACTACTAACACAAAAGCACAAAACCCAATTTTAGAACGAAATATTAATTTTGCAAGCTGGCTCTGATACCACTGAAAGGAATTATCGATCTAATCGGGTTCCAAGTTCAACAATTTAAATATTCTAGGATCTATGCAAAATTAATAAACCGAACATTTACAGAAATTAGGGTTCATACCTGTCATTAACGATTCCATGGATGAACATACCTAATTCGAGTTTCCAGTTTCCACATCAATGAACATCTGCAAGAATCGAAGGGGTTGATTCGAATCCAAGCTCCCAAAGCAGCGAGCCTCTATTGGAGTCCACAAATGCTTGATCTCGATGGTGTCTAACAAAATCGAGAGGAAGGATAGACGGTGCTAGCCGTAATTTTGGATTCTAGGGTTTCTTAATTTAGGGTTTGTTTGCGGCGGCTCCAAATGAAAGAATGAACTGGCTTAATTGAAAAGAACGTCTGCCCTTTTCTTTTGAACGATGGCAAACAAAAATCTAAATTAAAAAGGACCATATAACCCTTGTATCTTTTCAATGTTAAAGAAAAATCAAGATCTAGATTTCCTTTTATTTTGAATGGTTCTTATCCTTTTCTCAAACGTTGTTATGTGTAACCCGATAGGTTATTATAACGTTGGCAATGATTTTAAATCGTATTTAAAATCATAAACAAAGATTGGCATCTAGCAATGCATCACTGCTACCCAAATTATAATAAGATCAATGATTCGATACAACCTTTCCGTGACCAGTGTCTCAATGTAATACAATCCTTTTAACCAATATATCTAGGATTAAATTCGAGTCATGGATCGTATCGTCCTCTTTATAATTTAATATGTTTATCTTGATTGATGAGCAGACTGTTTAAAACAAATCAATATTTGAGCACGGCCATGCATTTCACAGTCTCACCCAATCAAGAGGCCTATGGATATCACTACGAATATATCTAGGGTTAAATTCCATCTAGATCATTCATAATTTTTCATTCGATTCGAAATATATCCAATAATCACCGTTATCGTTACTCTGTTACGAAATAACTTTAGATGATATCAAAACAAAAATATCCTCGAATAAAATTATAATGATTTCAGGTCTGAGGACCATTACATCACTGTCACTATGAGAACAACTTATGATACTATTGATTACATTATATGTAGTTATCTCACGGTGGGTTAGCCCAATACGCTATTCTCCAATACGTATTTATATCTTGACTTTAATATCACGTATATTAATGATCAATGAGATGTGATCATCAGTCAATCAATATACTAGTCTCAACGCTTTATTATTGTCCTATATAAACAATAAAACTCGACTAGGGACATTTAAGAATTATAATACTTATCACATTATATAATCTCAAGTTCAGTCTTACTCGAAATATATAATTCCGTATTATTATTCTAAGGACTTCTATTATATTAATATTTATATTACACAGTAAATATAATATAATAGAATATTATTTTATTCCAAATAAAATAATAACAACAACATTGTTATCAATCTCATCAAATGGATTGCCTCTAGGGCATAAACTCTAACAGAAGCAACCCACCGGGCTTCTTTTGCTCTGCTTTTACTTATTGGCACACCAAGCATCTGGTGACAAACTCGGCCACATCCCTCTTCATGCCGGCCCAAAAGTAAACTCGTCTCATGTCCATGTACATCTTGTCCCCGCCGGGATGGATGGTCATTTTCGAACGATGTGCATCATTAAGAATGGTCTTCCTCAAATTCTCGTCCCGTGGTACACAAAGTCTACCGTCCCTACAATCATCTAGGGTATACCTTCTGAGATGGCTCGATGACTCCCCTCTTTTGAGCTTCTCTACCAACCCAACCGACTATGGGTCATCTCGCTGTGCCTCACCAATCCGTCCCAAAAGCGTAGGTCTGACCTCTAAGGATGCTAGCAAACCGGGTACAAAGTCAACGGAAGGTCTAAAGTCAAATGTAGAGATGAACTCTAAGCTTCGCTGCTCAACAAACAACGGACTCAAGGATAACCTTTTCCTACTTAAGGCATCTGCCACCACGTTACCCTTGCCAGGGGTATATGCTATTTCGAAGTCATAGGATGATAAGAATTCCATCCACCTTTGCTACCTCAAGTTCAAGTCCTTCTGAGAGAACAAGTATTTTAGCGATTTGTGGTCAGTGAACAATTCGAATTTCTTGCCAAGAAGATAATGGCGCCAAGACTTAAGTGCGAAAACAATAGCGGCCAACTCTAGGTCATGTGTAGGGTAATTTCTCCCATGCTCTCTCAACTGCCTTCCCTCATAGGTTATTACCCTTCCCTCTTACATTAAGACTGCGCCTAGTCCTGTCCCACAAGCATCAGTATAAAACGATAAATGGATTACTCCCATCTGGCAACACCAAGACTAGGGTTGTGGTCAAATCTCTCTTTAAACGTTGGAACACATCATCACAATCTACGTCCCATGTGAACACTAAGTTCTTCTTCATCAAGCGTGTTAATGGGGCTGATATCTTTGCGAAGTCTTTGATAAACTTCCTATAGTAGCCAGCCAACCTTAAAAAACTCCTCACCTCGGTAGCATTTTTAGGAACCTTCCAATCTTGCATGGCCACTACTTCGCGGGATCCACAGCTATCCCTTCTTTGGAAACCACGTGCCCTAAGAATCGCACTTCCTTCCTCCAAAAGTGACAATTAGAAAATTTAGCTTTAAGGCTATGTGCTCGAAGGGTCTCCAACACCTCCATAAGATGTAGGGCATGCTCTTCCTCGCTCTTAGAAAGGATCAAGATGTCGTCCACAAAGACTACCATGAATTTATTAAGGCACTCCCTAAACACCCTACTCATCAAGTCAACAAAGTATGCGGGGGAGTTTGTCAAACCGAAGGGCATCACAAGCCACTCGAAGAAACTGTCTGGAGTCCTAAAGGCAGTCTTATCTATGCTATCCTTAGCCACTCTCAACTGATGGAAACCCGTGGCTAAGTCCAACTGCGAAAACACTGAGGCACCAACTGAGACGACACCAAACCCCGTACTGACGGCGGCGAGGGTAATCCGTGGAATATAACACAGAAACAGATAATAGCAGAACAAAATTAAATAAATACACCAGATAATGAACAATAGAATATACTGGATAAAAGTAATCATCAGAGCTACACAATATACAGGATCTTACTTAGTACAAATACAGTTCTTATCATTTATCATTTTCCATTCAACTTCATATTTGATTCCATTTGGTTTAAAAACACCATTCATTCTAATGTTGCATGCATAGGCAAAAATCATATCATTAGCTAATTAATGAATATTTTGACTCATGCATATTTATTTGAACGAGTTGCTATTTTTAACACTTCACATTTCAACGATTCATGTATATAATAAAGATGTGATTTTTTTTATTGTAAAACAATTCATTTCAAAAACACTATTATTTTATATAGTTTATATAGGTGATAAAAGTAGGATTTTTATTATAAAACAATTTCTTTTAAAACGAGATTATTTTACATAGTCCATATAGTTGATAAAAGGTGATTTTTATTATGAAATAGTTTATTTCAAAATATGAATACCATTCAACACATGAATTTCAATTCAACGAATGAATATCGATTCAACACATGAAGGTTTTCTATAGTTTCTGTATATAGATAAAAATGTGATTTTTACATTTAAAACACGAATACCATTCAACACATGAATTTCTAATCAACGAATGAATATCAATTCAACACTTGAAGGTTTTCTATTCAATGAATAGATATAGTTTCAGCAAATGAAAATAACTCAAACACATGAATATTATTCAAAATTTCGGCAGCATAACGGCAGGGTAGTTAAAACCGGGACCGTCCCTAGTACGGCTCCTCGCTCTACCTTAAAACCTCGCGGTTTTTGACAATGGGGATCATGCATCTAGTTCGCACGCAGGCGGCATGTATATATTTATTTCATTTCCACAAACTAATCCTATGTGGTTTCAACCAAATATTTCTCAACCACAAACGGGTATTTTTCAACCACAATCAATCAATATCAACCACAAACAATCCCAACCAACCATTCGCTATCAATCAATTTTCTCACCAATCACAACAAATAAATATCGTCCATGGTTTGTGGACGAGGGGCGTATATATATATATATATATATATATATATAGCAATTCACTTCTATTTCAACACATATATAATTTTTACAACGCATATATAACTTATACATCGAACGTACAACTTATACAACGCTTATACATGAGGTGTACAACGCTTATATAACTCATACATCGACTATATAATTTATACATCGTCGTTTTCCATATCGTTTATAAACTAGAAATCTCACATTGGGTTCCACTCCACCAAAAATAGCAGAAGGCTCAGAAAAATATGCGGTCTCTTCTAAAATGTAGAAGGCGTCCACACGGTCACGATGTTTCCTGTTTCATCGAATTTCGTTAACATATGATAAAGATATGATTTTTCAAAGTTTGCAACACTTTCAAAAGTTGAAAACAGTTTATAAAATATAAACCGCACCTCGGTTCATTGATTCGAAACTAGGTTTCGATTATGCGTTTAATCCGCGAAGCTAGGGAGCAATCGGCCAGCACCACCGCGTAGAGCGTCGAGAGGCGCACCTGGCGATGGTCGGGGCTTCAGATCCGATCGCCTCTGGCGATCTCGGCGTCGACTGGAAGTCGACGACTTTGGAGGCGTCGTTCTCGACGCTGGCGAAGGGAGAGAAGGCGGGGTCGGTTCTGATTTGAAGAGGAGGAGGTGGCGAGTCGAGTGGTAGCGGTGGCTGCAGGTGGCGGAGGCGGCGGGAATCGGGTCGGAAAGCTTCGAATGGTTTTCGCCGTTCGTTCGGGGAGAGAGAAAAGGTTTTTTTTTTCTGAATGAATTATTCTGATTGGCCGGAGGTATTTATTTAGTTCAAAAATACGGTTTTTCACACGAACTCCTCTTCAAACCCAACGACTATCGCCCCTAGCTAATTACCCCCATTCCGAACACAATGGGATATGTTTCGTAGGCCCATTCGATTGTTTCAGTCAGTTTTCTTTTAAATTAAAATATATAACATTCAATATTTAATTTGAACGTACATTTCAATTTGCCAGGGCCACAAACTGATTCGAAAAATTCTAGAAAAATAAATCTAGCTATGTTTTGATGATACGGTCCCAACAAAACTAGTTTCGTCGAATTCTGAGACCGTTTGCAAAAAGGCCCATTTTTGGTCGATCCAATTTAACTGTAATTGACCAAAACACATTTTCCTTTGCCACGCTCACATACTAGCTTCAAAAATTATGAAATTTGAAACCTAGCAATAACTTCTCATCCCGGATCCAAAAAAAGTGGTTTCGTTGAATTCCGAGGTCGTATGCAAAATGGCCAATTTCACGGGCTATATAAATTCCATAGCGACCCTTCTGAAAATTCATTCGGCCATAACTTTTGTTTTCCGCTATGAAAATTCGATTTTTCTGATTCGTTAGAAAGGTATTCACTAACAGATTTAAATATTTTTGGTTTCACTAAAATCTGGATTGTTTTGCACCCGGTACAGTCCGACAAAGTTTGAATTCAATTTTTGAAACTACAGCGCCTTTTCAAGCCTTGTTTATAATTATAATTAATTATATTTGTTTTCAATTGTCGATTCAACTCACTTTTCATTGCCATTATTTAAAATATTTATTTTAAATATTTAAAATCCATTACTTTAGCCAATTTAAAAATTTTAAATTGGTTCAGATATTCTGGGTCGTTACACCAACTAACTGATCGAAGAGATCGTCAATCCTTGGCAGTGGGTGTCTATTCTTCTTAGTAAGCTTATTGAGTTCTCTATAATCCACACAAAGTCTAAAGGACCCATCTGCCTTCGTGGCAAATACTACTGGAGCACCCCACTCCGATATACTACGTCTGATGAACCCCTTCTCAAGCAATTCTTTCACTTGCTTACTGAGTTCTCTTCTCTCTCTTGGAGCTATGTGGCGCACTGGCAATGCAACTGTCTTTGCATTATCTCCTAGATATATTCGAAAGTCTGTCTCACGTTTTGGAGGTTAACCCCTCACCTCATCGAAGACATCAACATATTCACGGACTATACGGACAGAATGTAAATCATCATCGGATGCGTCAAGGGATTCTAGGTAGCTAAGCATTACTGGACCTCTTGGGTCACAAGAAATATCAAGGGTCTTTCTACCACAATTCATCAATCTAACCACCCTTCTTTCACAATCTAGGATGGCCCTGTATCTAGTTAGCCAATCCATACCTAGAATCAAGCCGTAGCCCATGAAACTAGAACAAAGGCTTTGCATTCAAACCTAACGCCCAAGATAAACACTCTCAAATCCCGACAAATCATAGAAAGATGAGCCGAACCACCAATAGGATTTGAGACTACTAAGGGATCCGCAACTAGGCTAGTATCTAGGTGCAGTGTTTCAACTAATGATGTAGAAATAAACGAATGTGATGCGCCAGAATCGAATAAAGTACGGACGTGATGATCAAACGGAAAAACTAAACTTTAAACGGAAATTTCTCTACCTCTTTCTTTTAGCGGTGGGACCACGAGAGCCTGAACTTGCCCCCTTGCCTGCCCTGGTGCCATAAGAGCCTGCACCTGTCCTCCCGAAGTAGACCCTGCCCTCTGCCCTTTCCTTAGGCAGTCCTTAATCAGATGTCCCGCTTCGCCACAGTGGAAACAACCAGTCTTCTTTTTCTTCCTACAATCTTTGCTTAGATGGCCTGGTGTCCCACAGTTAAAGCATCTCTTCTTTCCCTTACCATTGTTACCTTTGCCACCTTTCTTGTTTTGTTGTTGCTATTGCGGTTTCTTTTGATCCCATTTCTTCTTGGGTGCCTTATAAGCATTGGTGCTCTTCTCCTCTTCATGCATAAGCGCCATGTCAACTAGTCTCTCAAAGGTAGCCCCCATGGGGATGTGGGTCACAGCTAACCCATGAAGCGGCTCGTTCAAACCCTTAACAAATCTCAGGGCCTTCTTTTCTGGTGTATTCGCCAAGTCCAAGCCAAATCTCGCCAACTGATTGAACTTGTTGACGTATTCTTTCACTGATAGATTCCCTTGCTTCAACGCCAAAAATCTTTCCATATATAAATTCTCTTCATCCCGTGAGAGAAACTTTGCTTCAAACCTCCGCCTGAAATCTGGCCATGTATCAACTGGACGTTCTCCATTAGTGACCTCCCACCAAAACGAGGCCTCATCCTTCATTAGCCAGGCAGCTAACTGGACCTTTCTTCCATCTTCCATCTTCCATTTCAAAGATCCCAAACAATTCTTCCACCTCCTTTAGCCAATTTCGAGCTTCAACAAATGTTTCTGTCCCGTGACAAGGTTTCCCACCCATTGCCCGAAAGTCCTTACATATCTTCGCAAAAGTATCGACACGAGGAGGAGGAGGAGGAGCATTTGCTGGACCTGCGGTGGCGGCCCTAGTCTCCAAATACCTCCTAAACCATCCTGGTATCGGTATCCCCTCGGGTATCTCGGGAATTCCAGACATGCTGAAACGAAAAAGGAAAGATTCAATACAAAAGAACCGAAGGAAAGATATATGGCTCTTGGGGTTATGCTTTCTAAAATAAGCTTTTCTCTTGAAAATACTTTCCTTAAAATATACTTTTGAAGGTACTTCTTTATAAAAGTTGTTTTTCAAAAACACTTTTCAAAATTCATATTTGTTCTGGTAACCTTCAGCTCTGATACCATATGTAACACCCCATGTCCATTAATGTCACTCACAAAGGGAATGCATTAACTTCTATGGAGCGTTTTAAGTGAGTATAGAACAGAAACTTAACAACAAGATTGATTTAAACATTACTTAAAAATTTAAAACTTTATTCATTGCAGCGGTAAACATATAAGTTTGATTACATCATCAAAAACCAGAGTCAAAGTACATAATATCCATCTTGACTAAATCTGTAACACCCCGAATTTTCTATTAACACTAAAGTTGCTAAAATATTAATAAGTGTGTAAGAGGGGGGATGTATCTAATATGAATATAATAATATTAATAAGTGTGTAAGAGAGGGGATGTATCTAATATGAATATAAAAATATTAATAAGTGTGTAAGAGAGGGGATGTATCTAATATGTATATAAAAACAATAATAAGTGTGTAAAAGGGGGGGATGTATCTAATGTGTACATTGTAGAATATATTTTGCGAATAAACGTTCAAACATGGGGTAGGGGTAATATTAGGAATTAATAAATTGGGTGCAATTTTGTAAGATTTTGCATACCATGAATGGATGTCCATAATTGAGTCAATTATGGACATTGTTAAAAATTGGAAGTAATTAATAATTCAAGTAGGGAATTATTAAAATTGGGGGAAAGTGGATTATTATTAATAATCAATGCTTAGGACACGAGGTTGGACCCGTTTGTGATGTAAACCTGCCCGGACCCGCCCGGCAAATCCAGTAGTCACAAATGTCGGCCCAATGTGAGAGGTCCTAGGCCCAAACTAAAGCATAACAGTTGTAAAGACACGAGGTTAGACTCTTTTATGGTGTAAGACTGCCCGGACCCGCCCGGCAAATCCAGCTGCCATAAATGCCAGTCTAATGTGAGAGGTCTTTATGAGGTTATGGCCTTAATGAACTAAGAAATACTTAACCAGATAATCATGTAAGGTGGGACATGGGGGTTAAGTAGGTGCCTTGGGTGGCATGAGGAATCTGGTGGTTGCCTTTAGAGGCATTTGAAATACGATTAGACTTAACCAAACACACATGTAAATGAACATGACTAAGTGGGTTAAGTGGGATGGACTAATGGGGACAAGCTTAGGTGGAATGCTTGTGGTAAATAGTGGGGGCCCATTTCAACCAGTATCCCAAAACGTATCTTTGTGGGCTCGACCCAAGTCGAGGACGGGACACGCATACTGGGTTTGACTATAAGAGGCCAAAACAGGGAGCGGTGGCAACGCAAGTCCAACGGGTTTCATATGCGTGTGTGGACCCGGGCTGGTAGGTAAGACGTTGTTGCATCGTGTAGGTATAAGCCGTGCATGTCCGTTGTATCAGGTTGCCACTTTAGGGGAGTGATACACCCCACTGTGGGGCCAACACGGGTATCTACGAGTTAGGGAGCCGATCGAATAATGGGAAGTAGGGTACACCTAGTGGAGATAGGGGCAGGCGGCACCTATGTAGTCAGCTAGGGGTACGTAAAGCCATTGGGAAAGTTTCTAAGTGAAGCTAAGTGGGATGAATCTTTAGGGTGACTGGTGTGGTGCAGTATAGTGTTTATCCTTTAGTATTTAGGAGCGCCTATAACGTTGCCTTTAGCGATTGTCTATGTCCTTAATCTGCTCTTCATAGACATTTTCTTGTTTTCCAGCTTATGCCTTAGTCCAGTTATTTTGGTAATAGTATTGTAGAATTATCATATTCACCAGACTTTATGTCTGACCCCCTCTTTTCCATCCTTTTTCTCCCTTCAGGTCCGCAGGTTGGGCCAAGTTCTAGTGGAGTCTAGTTGGATCGCTTATCTTCTGGAAAGCTTGGACTGCTGAAGTAAAGTCCAGCTTGTTATCTTTCTTTTTAATGGCTATTCATGTAATGGGATTATGTACTTGTTTTATCAAGATAGATATTGTACTTGACATTGAATATGGTGTTATGATGTAATCAAACATGTTTTGACTTCTGCTACAATGAAATAAAGTTTTTGAATTTCCAAGTACTATTTTATATCTGTCTTGTTGTAATTTTACTGTTCTATATTCACTTAAAACCTCCATGGAAGTTAATGCATTCCCTTTGTGAGTGACATTAATGGACGTGGGGTGTTACACGTGGTATCAGAGCATAAGGTTACCATAACAGATAAAAAAAATTTTAGAATTTTTTTTTTCTAAAGTATTTTTTGAAGAAGTGCTTTCAAAAAAAAAAAACATGTTATTTAAAGAGAGTTTTTATGAAAAACATAATCCCAAATAGCCACATCCTTATCTTTATCTTTCGAATTCTCCATTTTGAATCTTTCCTTTTTCGTTTCAGCATGGCTGAAGATCTTAATCTCCCAGAAGGTGTGACGATTCCAGGGTGGTTTAGGAGATACTTGGAGGCTAGGGCCACCACTGCAGGCCCAGCGGATACTCCTCCACCCCTAGTTGCACCCATTCCTCCTCCTCCTCCTCGTGTTGACACTTTTGCAAAGACGTGCAAGGAATTCAAGGCTATGGGAGGAAAAACTTTTCAAGGGACTGAGACGTTTGTGGAGGCCAGTGATTGGCTTAAGGAGACTGAGGAATTGTTGGATATCTTTGAAGTGGAAGATGGGAGGAAAGTCCGTTTAGCTGCTTGGTTAATGAAGGGAGAGGCCTCGTTTTGGTGGGAGGTCACTAACAGGGAACGTCCAGTTGATTCATGGGCGGATTTCAGACGAAGGTTTGAGGCAAAGTTTCTTTCAAGGGCAGAGGAGAACTTAAATATGGAAAAATTCCTGGCACTAAAGCAAGGGATCTCATCAGTAAAGGAATATGTCAATAAATTTAATCAGTTAGCAAGGTTTGGCTTGGAGTTGGTGAACACGCCAGAGAAGAAAGCTTTGAGGTTCGTTAGAGGCTTGAATGAACCGTTGCAAGGGTTGGCTATGACCCACATCCCTATGGAAGCCACCTTTGAAAAGCTAGTAGAAATGGCACTTATGCATGAGGATAAGGCAGTTGAAAAGAAAGGGGATCAGAAGAAACCCCAACAGCAAAATAAGAAGGGTGGTAAAAACAATAATGGCAAAGGGAAGAAGAAATGCTTCAATTGTGGGACGCCTGGCCATCTCAGCAAAGATTGTAGAAAGAAAAAGAAGACTGGTTGTTTTCATCGTGGAGATGCGGGACATTTAGTGAAGGACTGTCCAAAGAAGGGGCAGAGGGCAGGGTCTACCTCGGGAGGACAGGTGCAGACTCTTATGGCACCAGGGCAGGCAAGGGGGGCAAGTTCAGGCTATTGCGGTCCCACCGCTGCAAGAAAGAGGTAGAACAATTTCTGTTGAAAGCTTAGTTTTTCTGTTTGATCATCCTGTCCGTACCTTATTCGATTCTGGCGCATCTCATTCGTTTATCTCTGCATCATTAGTTGAATCACTGCACTTGAACACCAGTTTAGTAGAGGATCCCTTGGTCGTTTCAAATCCAATTGGGGGTTCGGCTCATTTGACCATGATATGTTTGGATTTGAAAATCTCTATACATAGCGTTGAATTTAGATGTGATGCTTATGTATTGGGCTTCACGGGCTATGGACTAATTTTAGGAATGGATTGGTTGTCTAGAAATAGGGTCATTCTTGATTGTGAAAGGAGAGTAGTTAGCCTAGTGACTCGCCTTGGTAATGCTCTCGGCATCTTTTGTAATCCCATAAATTCCGTTATGCTAAGTTATCTTGAATCGCTTGACGCGTCTGTAGAGAACCTGCGATCGGTAGAAGTGGTCCGGGAATATCCGGATGTGTTTGAGGAGGTGAAGGGCTTACCTCCAAAGCGGGAGATAGACTTTCGAATTTATCTTGTGGATAATGCTAAACCCGTATCTTTGCCAGTGCGCCACATGGCTCCTCGTGAAAGGAGGGAACTCAATAAGCAAGTAAAGGAGTTGCTTGAGAAGGGGTTCATAAGACGTAGTATATCGGAGTGGGGTGCTCCAGTAGTTTTTGCCACAAAGGCGGATGGGTCTCTTAGACTTTGTATGGACTATAGAGAACTAAACAAGCTTACTAAAAAGAACCGACACCCACTGCCGATGATTGACGATCTCTTTGATCAGTTAGTTGGCGCCTCAGTGTTTTCGCAGTTGGACTTAGCCACTGGCTTTCATCAACTGAGAGTGGCTGAGGATAGTATAGATAAAACTGCTTTTAGGACTCCTGACGGATTTTATGAATGGCTAGTGATGCCCTTTGGTTTGACAAACGCCCCTGCATATTTTGTTGATTTGATGAGTAGGGTGTTTAGGGAATACCTTAACAAATTTGTGGTAGTCTTTGTGGATGACATCTTAGTCTTTTCTAAGAATAAAGAAGAGCACTCCCTACATCTTAGGGAAGTGTTGGAAACCCTTTGAGCACATAACCTTAAGGCAAAATTTTCTAAGTGTCACTTCTGGAGGAAGGAAGTACGGTTCTTAGGGCACGTGGTTTCCAAAGAAGGGATAGCAGTGGATCCCGCAAAGGTGGTGGCCATCCAAGATTGGAAGGTCCCTAAAAATGCAACCGAAGTAAGAAGTTTCTTGGGGTTGGCTGGCTATTATAGGAAGTTTATCAAAGACTTCGCAAAAATATCAGCTCCATTAACACGGTTAACGAAGAAGAACCTGGTTTTTACGTGGGACAAAGATTGCGATGATGCGTTCCAACGTTTAAAGAGAGCCTTAACTTCAGCCCCATTCTTAGTGCTGCCAGACGGGAATAAACCGTTTACCATCTATACTGATGCTTGTGGGACGGGACTTGGCGCGGTCCTCATGCAAGAGGGAAGAGTAATAGCCTATGGTGGAAGGCAGTTGAGGGTTCATGAAAAGAATTACCCCACGCATGACTTAGAGCTAGCCGCAATTGTTTTCGCGCTTAAGTCTTGGCGTCACTATCTTCTTAGTGAGAAATTCGAACTGTTCACTGACCACAAATCATTAAAATACTTATTCTCTCAGAAGGATTTGAATTTAAGGCAGCAACGGTGGATGGAATTCTTAGCCTCCTACGATTTTGAAATAGCATATACCCCGGGCAAGGGTAACGTGGTGGCAGACGCCTTAAGTAGGAAAAGGTTTTCCTTGAGTCCGTTGTTTGTTGAACGACAAAGCTTAGAATTCATCTCTATGTTTGACTTTAGACCCTCCGTTGACTTAGTACCCGGTCTGTTAGCATCCTTGGAGGTTAGACCTACACTTCTAGGACGGGTTGGTGAGGCACAGCGAGACGACCCACGGTTGGTTGAGATAGTAGAAAAGCTCAAAGGGGGGGAGTCGTCAAGCCATCTTCGTAGGTATACCCTAGACGATAAGGGTTGGTTACGAAGGGATAATAGACTTTGTGTACCGCAAGACGAAGACTTAAGGAAGGCCATTCTTGATGATGCTCATCGGTCAAAAATGACCATTCATCCCGGCGGGGATAAGATGTACAAAGATATGAAGCGGGTTTTCTTTTGGGCCGGTATGAAAAAGGATGTGGCCGAGTACGTCGCTAGATGCTTGGTGTGCCAACGAGTTAAAGCAGAACAAAAGAAACCCGGTGGGTTGCTTCACCCATTAGAAGTTCCACTATGGAAATGGTAAAGCATCTCAATGGATTTTGTGGATGGATTACCAAGATCAAGGAAGGGTAACACGGGGATTTGGGTTATAGTAGATAGACTTACTAAAAGCGCCCATTTTATTCCCGTGAAAAGTAAGAGGACTGTTCCATGGTTGGCTTCTGTATACATTAAGGAGATAGTTCGTTTGCACGGTATTCCTTCTAGTATAGTAAGCGACCGTGACCCCATCTTTACTAGCGAATTTTGGAAGAGTTTACAAGAGGCGGTAGGGACTCAGCTATGTTTGAGCACCGCATATCATCCTCAGACAGACGGCCAGACCGAGAGGGTGAATCGCATTCTAGAGGATCTTTTAAGGCTTTGTATCCTAGACTTTGGGGGTACATGGGAAGAGCACCTTCCGTTAGTAGAATTCGCATATAATAATAGCTTTCAGTCTAGTATTGGCATGGCACCTTTCGAAGCTCTTTATGGAAGGCCTTGCCGTTCGCCTACATGTTGGTGGGAATCTACCGATAAAATCCTACTTGGGCCCGATATGGTTAGGGAAACCTCGGAGAAGATTGAGTTGATTCGAAGGAGGATGAAAGCAGCACAAGATAGGCAAAAATCGTATGCTGATAAGAGGAGGACAGATCTTGAGTTTGACATTGGGGACATGGTTTTTATCAAAGTATCTCCGTTACAGAATGTTGTTCGCTTTGGGTCCGTGGGGAAATTAGCACCAAGGTTTGTAGGGCCGTTTCCTGTAAAAGACAGGATTGGGAAGATGGCATATAGGGTGGAGTTGCCTGAGAAACTTAGTGGAGTACACGACGTATTCCATGTATCACATTTAAGGAAGTGTTTGCACAAGACCGCGGAGGTGGTAGAGCCGAGCTTGCTTAAAGAGGTGGAAATAGAGCGTGATGCAACAATTAGACGAGCTCCTACATGCATTCTTGGGTCGGAGATCAAAAAGTTGAGGAATCGAGAGGTCAGACTGGTCAAAGTGCAATGGGGAGATGATGAGAGCAACGCAACTTGGGAGACAGAAGAGAAGATGCGTTCGTTGTACCCTTTTCTTTTTGAGGGTATGTCTTTTAATTTCTCCTTTATCGCTTAGCTTATCTTATCTTATCTTTAGTATGTCCTCTCATTAGTATCTTTGACCTTTAGTTAGGATAATCCTATGGTTGAAACATGTGTTTGAGACATGTTATGTATGATGGATGCAAAATGGATGCAAGTGTTTGCTAGTGGTTGCTCGTGGATGCATATATACACACACTTTAGGCACTAGATCGGCTCAGTCACTACATATTGCATATTGCATATATATATGGATGTATTTAGTAAAATGGATGAACGATGGTTGTATTATCATGTGGATGCTGCATTCAGATGATGGTTGTGCACGCATATAGAAGTATTATGTAGCATTAAGAATTTTTTGCATACATAATGGATGCATGGCACGATCATAGTTGCATTAAGGAGGTCAACTGAATCAGTGGACCGCCTAATTTTGCATTAGATACGGACATATACACACACTGTGCATTTAAACATGAAAGCATTAGAAGTCTGTAAGGACAATGGATGCCTGTGTGTGATGGATGAGTAGATGGACATTTGGATGGTAGGATATACATTCTTCCAGACTTGAAGATTTCGGGGACGAAATCCTAAAAGGAGGGGAGAATGTAACACCCCGAATTTTCTATTAACACTAAAGTTGCTAAAATATTAATAAGTGTGTAAGAGGGGGGATGTATCTAATATGAATATAATAATATTAATAAGTGTGTAAGAGAGGGGATGTATCTAATATGAATATAAAAATATTAATAAGTGTGTAAGAGAGGGGATGTATCTAATATGTATATAAAAACAATAATAAGTGTGTAAAAGGGGGGATGTATCTAATGTGTACATTGTAGAATATATATATATATATATATATATATATATATATATATTGCTGAGTGTTTGCTGAGTCACTTCTGACTCATTGCTGAGTCAACAAGATAAACCCCATCTTGTCTGAACGGCTGCGGTTATTTCTAGGTTAAATCTAATGGCCTAAATGCATTCTAAAATCTATAAATAAGTGGGTAGACCCTAAACCTAAATCACTTGTAAAATTAGAGAAGCTACCGTCATGCTGCTGCCATGGAGTTCAGCGTAGCCGTCACAAACTAAGAAGAGGAAGCCTAATCATCTACAACTAAATCTACACAAATCAAATCAAAAGATCTCTCTTTCTCTAATTCTTTTCTTTTGTTGGTGAGTATGATGATTCTCACAAGACTATTACAAACTAATTTGACTCAGTTATGAATGGATCACAAGAAAGTGATGTGATTTGTAATTGTAAATTCTATATATTGTGGATATCTTATTATGTTATTATGTTGTCGTATGATGTAAATTATATATGCTATGTCATGCTATGTTGTAAATTCTCTTATGCTATGTCGTGCTATGTTGAGAATCATGTCAAGCTATGTTATACTATCATACTATGCCATGTTATAAATCATGCTATATTATGTTGAAAAATCATGCTGTTGGATCATGCTTAAAGTTATGTTTTTTTTTCTTAATTTATATGGATCTTGTTTATGGGAATTTGCCTATTAGGTTAGGTGTACCCATAAACTTGAAACTATAATCAAATAAAACTTGATTATGGGAATTTGCCTATTGAGTTAGGTGTACCCATATAAAACCATGTTGTTAAAAAATTAGATGATGTTGATTCACACATGTTCATATGTAAGTTTATGAAAATTGATTGAGATTATATTAGGTGAATTTTGAACAAGTTGACACCTTTAGGTCCATGACATGTATAATCTATGCAAGTTGGACATATGCAAGTTTCACCCCTTATTATGATTCATTTGGTCACATATACATGTTGTTATTATGATAATCTCTTTTATGCTATGAGTTAGGCTATTCGAGTCTAACATATATTTTGCGAATAAACGTTCAAACGTGGGGTAGGGGTAATATTAGGAATTAATAAATTGGGTGCAATTTTGTAAGATTTTGCATACCATGAATGGATGTCCATAATTGAGTCAATTATGGACATTGTTAAAAATTGGAAGTAATTAATAATTCAAGTAGGGAATTATTAAAATTGGGGGAAAGTGGATTATTATTAATAATCAATGCTTAGGACACGAGGTTGGACCCGTTTGTGATGTAAACCTGCCTGGACCCGCCCGGCAAATCCAGTAGTCACAAATGTCGGCCCAATGTGAGAGGTCCTAGGCCCAAACTAAAGCATAACAGTTGTAAAGACACGAGGTTAGACTCTTTTATGGTGTAAGACTGCCCGGACCCGCCCGGCAAATCCAGCTGCCATAAATGCCAGTCTAATGTGAGAGGTCTTTATGAGGTTATGGCCTTAATGAACTAAGAAATACTTAACCAGATAATCATGTAAGGTGGGACATGGGGGTTAAGTAGGTGCCTTGGGTGGCATGAGGAATCTGGTGGTTGCCTTTAGAGGCATTTGAAATACGATTAGACTTAACCAAACACACATGTAAATGAACATGACTAAGTGGGTTAAGTGGGATGGACTAATGGGGACAAGCTTAGGTGGAATGCTTGTGGTAAATATTGGGGGCCCATTTCAACCAGTATCCCAAAACGTATCTTTGTGGGCTCGACCCAAGTCGAGGACGGGACACGCATACTGGGTTTGACTATAAGAGGCCAAAACAGGGAGCGGTGGCAACGCAAGTCCAACGGGTTTCATATGCGTGTGTGGACCCGGGCTGGTAGGTAAGACGTTGTTGCATCGTGTAGGTATAAGCCGTGCATGTCCGTTGTATCAGGTTGCCACTTTAGGGGAGTGATACACCCCACTGTGGGGCCAGCACGGGTATCTACGAGTTAGGGAGCCGATCGAATAATGGGAAGTAGGGTACACCTAGTGGAGATAGGGGCAGGCGGCACCTATGTAGTCAGCTAGGGGTACGTAAAGCCATTGGGAAAGTTTCTAAGTGAAGCTAAGTGGGATGAATCTTTAGGGTGACTGGTGTGGTGCAGTATAGTGTTTATCCTTTAGTATTTAGGAGCGCCTATAACGTTGCCTTTAGCGATTGTCTATGTCCTTAATCTGCTCTTCATAGACATTTTCTTGTTTTCCAGCTTATGCCTTAGTCCAGTTATTTTGGTAATAGTATTGTAGAATTATCATATTCACCAGACTTTATGTCTGACCCCCTCTTTTCCATCCTTTTTCTCCCTTCAGGTCCGCAGGTTGGGCCAAGTTCTAGTGGAGTCTAGTTGGATCGCTTATCTTCTGGAAAGCTTGGACTGCTGAAGTAAAGTCCAGCTTGTTATCTTTCTTTTTAATGGCTATTCATGTAATGGGATTATGTACTTGTTTTATCAAGATAGATATTGTACTTGACATTGAATATGGTGTTATGATGTAATCAAACATGTTTTGACTTCTGCTACAATGAAATAAAGTTTTTGAATTTCCAAGTACTATTTTATATCTGTCTTGTTGTAATTTTACTGTTCTATATTCACTTAAAACCTCCATGGAAGTTAATGCATTCCCTTTGTGAGTGACATTAATGGACGTGGGGTGTTACAAAATCAAAGTACATAAATTGAAAGACATAACCCCAGTACAAAATAGCCATAAATAAGAGAGGCTGAACTTTACTTCAGCGATCCAAGCTGAAAGAGTCTAAACAGCGGTAGGATCTTATATTATGGAGTATAAGCAGGATATAATGTAGATAATAATAGTAGCAGTAAGTAAATTCACACAGTCGATTTATACTGGTTCGGATCACCGTCCTACGTCCAGTCCCAGACTCCCTTCTGGAATTTCACTAACGCAACAACCCTCACTTCACCTGGAGGAATAGGTTCACAATTACTCGAACAGCCGAACGAGATTTCTTGCCTCAACTGCTGAAGAGGTCTTCACTAGTACAAAGATAAATGTTGACTTAGTGTGTTCTTGATAACAAGAATTGTCAAATAGTAAGTACAACCTTCCTATAGTCTTTTCTTGATGATTATCGTGAAGCTTGTGAAAGATTATGGAAGTTTAAGATCTCAAAATGTTTGTAAGTAGTATGCTTTGAGAAATCAGAATTCTTTTAGAATAATAGAGAGTTAAAATAAGGATTAGTGATTAAAACAATTGTTGAAACCTCTATTTATAATATTCAAAGAATTGCAGCTGATCATGAAAGGATTCGATGAATAGAAGTATGTTGTATCTCTTCAATATAGATGCATCCTTTCAGAAACAGAAGTCTTAGTTAAAATTTTCAGAAGTCTCTTTTGATTTGAATTCAAAATAGGAAGAGTAGTATGTTTGTCTCCAGAAACAGACGTCTGGTAGAATTATGTCAGACGTCTGAAAATTCATACTGAATTTTCTTTGTTTCAGCAAACAGACGTCTGGTCTGATTATGTCAGACGTCTGTTTCTGTAAACAGACTACTTCTTGCTTCCTTGTTCATTGTTGCTAACATATATTCATAAATACTTTGTGTGTGTATAATCATCAGGAAAGACTTTAACATATCTTATCTAAGACTAATCTAGACTCATACAAATAATATTTCCCTTGAGTTCTTGAATCCGATTGTCAATAAAGTTTCATCTTCCTGCAAAACAAAGTTAGTCGATAGCATATGAACATATATAGTTGTCATAGTCAAAACGCTATACTTAGCAATTCAACATTCTCCCCCTTTTTGACTAATGACAACTAAGTATACTCCCCCTGTCAATATGCATAAATATTATTTTACGTTTTGAAAAAGTATGGAATATATATGCATTATACACTAACATTTTGTTACAGGGAAACAAAGGTAAGTACTTTTACGTATGCACTAACAAAATGTTGCAGAGAAGCTTTATATTCAGGGGGAGATAAATATATGCAAGCATACATTCAGGGGGAGAAAATAAATAACTCTACAAGATTGCAAGAGGTTGTCATCAATCAAAAAAGGGGGAGAATGTTAGATCATAGGTTTTTGATTCATGACAAGGAAGAAGAGAAGATCAAAGGAAAAGTGATATAGGTTATGATTATCTATTTAATTGTGTCTTAGAGGAGTTATATATTGTTAAAATCTATCCTCAAATATATAGCGTACACAAATGCATTTACGAAAAGACACTTCGCGAAAAGACACTTCACGAAAAGACACTTTGTGAAAAGACACTTCGTGAAAAGACACTTCGCGAAAAGACACATAGTGAAAAGACACTTCGCGAAAAGACACTTCGTGAAAAGACATTTCGCGAAAAGACACTTCATCACTTCGTGAAAAGACACTTCGCGAAAAGACACTTCATGAAAAGACATTTCGTGAAAAGACACTTCATCACTTCGCGAAAAGGCACTTCGCGAAAAGACACTTCATGAAAAGACACTTCATGAAGAGTCACTTCATATTTCCAACGGTCATATTTTACAACGACCATATTTTCTAACGGTCATATTTTACAACGGTCATATTTCCAACGGTCATATTTTACAACGACCATATTTTCTAGAAGGCATCATATTTCATGAAGAGACTCCTTTTCATTTCTAAAAGGAAATGGGTGCATCTCTTTGATAAATCTCTTCATGGAAATTGACAACTCTTCAACGATTATATATACATCAAAGCATTTTTTTTCACAATACACCAAATCTTCTCATATTTTCTGATCTTAGACTCTATACATTCTTGCATACTAAAAAGCTCTCCATTATTCAAATTACTTGTTGAATCGTTGAAATTATTTCATATCTCTTGATTCAATAAGTAATATACTTCCTTCAATCTTCACATACACATTATATACTTGAGGATAAGATTATAGGAAGGGTGTGCTCAATCATTGACTAATCAGTGTTGAAAGAAGAACACAATCTGAAGTCAAACTCTTGTAATTGTCCTGTGTGGGTAAGCTTGTAGCCCGTGAAATCAAGTGGGTAAGCTTGTAGCCTGTGAAATCAAGTGGGTAAGCTTGTAGCCCATGAAATCAAGTGGGTAAGCTTGTAGCCCGTGAAATCAAGTGGGTAAACTTGTAGCCCGTAAATCAAGTAGTTGTGAACTTGTTCCTCCGGGTGAAGCGAGGGTGTTGTTTAGTGAAAAGCCGAAGAGGAGCTTCGGGACTGGACGTAGGACGGGAGGTCCGAACCAGTATAAAAATCCTGGTGTAGTTACTCTACTTTACTTTATCTACAGCATTTATATTCGTTAATGATATATTTCTTGTTTGTGAATTTTTACCTGCGTAATTATTGAATAGCTTAAGTTATCACATACATTCCGCATAGCCATATTGTAGATCCTGCACAAGTCGTACACACTCGGACATTTTCACAAGCAACTTCTAAAAGCAAGAGATACAGATATCCAAAATCAAGCACCACTGGTGCTAGTTCTAACCTGAGCACCTGGGGGGGAGGAGGAAGAAAAGAGGAGGAAACAAGGGGGGTCAGGCATAAAGTCTGGCAAGTGCAATAACTTTAACAATATACTTACCAAAATAACTAGGCTAAGGCATAAGTTGGAAAATAAGGAAATGACTGTGAACAATTGAGTATGGCAGAGTAAACAAGGAAATAAGGTTGAACCAAGATAACGTTAAAGCGCACCTAAACCACTATAAGATAATTACTATACTGCACCACCACTAGTCACTCTAAAGGTTGATCACACTTACAAAACCTAATAATGATAATGGTAGTTTCGTGTACCCCTAGTTGCCTTCATAGGTGCCGCCTGCCCCTATCTCCACTAGGTGTACCCACTACCCCCAAGCGATCGGCTCCCTAACTCATAGATACCCATGCTGGCCCCACAGTGGGGTGTATCACTCCCCAAAGTGGCAACCCGATACCATTAATAATGCACGGCTTATACCTACACGATGCAACAACGTCTTACCTACCAGCCCGGGTCCACACACGCATATGAACCCGTTGGACTTGCGTTGCCACCGCTAACCCAGTTTGACCTCTTACAGTCAAGCCCAGTATGCGTGTCCTATCCTCGACTTGGGTCGAGCCCACAAAGATACGTATGGGTTACTGGTTGAAACGGGCCCCTATTACTTGACACAAGCTATCCACCTAAGCTTGATCCCCTCTAGTACATCCCAGTTAACCCTCTTCTTATTCATGTTCAATTACATGTTTCAATTTGGGTTAAGTGTTTCTAATCGTATTTCAAATGCCACCCAAGGCACCCACTAGATTCCACATGCCACCCAAGGCACCCACTTAACCCCCTCATGTCCCACTACATGTTTATCTGATTATGTGACGATCCCAAAATCCGAGGGGCGGTATTAAGGATAATCATTAGGAAATAACACATTAATCATCATATCAGAGTACAGATAATAGCAGAAACAATAAATAGAATAATTTTACATGGATATGACAGCGGAATCACAACATGTAATGATATCAGAATAGCATAGCGTGGGATATAACTTAGTAAATAAAAAGAAAGTGATCAGTCATCATCGCCAGAGGCGGAATACATACATGCAGTGAGACATAATAAGGGTATCAGTCTACATCGCCGAAGGTGGAATACATATACATATAGTGAGAAATACGGAAAGTAAATCAGTCTGCATCGCCAGTGGCGGAATCATAATATAAGTACAATAATGGCGGAAAATGTCAAAGTCGTCTCTGTGAAGTCAGCCTCGCCATGTGCCAAAAATGCACTCTATGCAGCAGTGCAGAGCCAAAAACCACCTATCACCTGTGTACTAGGCTGCCCGTGTGAAAATAAGGGCACCCGCGTTTGCAAAGTGAAACAAACAACGAGTCAGTCATGGGGACTGGTATGAGGAATCTATTTAACAGTTAAACAACAGTAAATAGCAAATCATAGGACCACGCCACTTTCGCAGAACGGGTTTACTCCAGTGATTGCTAGTGCATTTAAAACAAAGTAAATTCTTTTTAAAACAACGCAATGCTTTTAGAAAGAATGAAGCCATTATAAGACTCAGGTCCCATCACACAATGCAACGCAAGCCGGAGGATAGAGTTTTACCTTATAATAGCCAAATATGCTTGATACGTATAAAGCAAAAACATTTGGTATTATTACTAGTGCATATATGTTTCAAAAGCGAATAGCATCATAAATATCAATCATAGGCGGCATAGCTACCATCTACTATGTCGCCATACTAGTTCTACATTCAAGTCCGTTATTTCGTATTGGAAATTGGGTTTCCGTCATGAGTCGAGGCAAGGGGCAAGCTCCTCTCCGCTTCGAGACACTCTAGCAAATGCCTCGGGACTACACACTCTGGGTAACCCCTGGATCGGCTGGGCCGGTCCTCTCTTACGTTTGAGGATTATTTATTCCTAAACACACGTTTCCCGGTCCTTACAGACCTATAATCGAGGCGCCTCGCATTCCAACAACCACAAAGGTGAAAAGTAGATATATATGTTAGGGCTGGTAAGTCACTGACACCACTATAGTTAGAAAGAAACGTCGTGCTCTCCCAGTGGCCCGTATCCCGTTTTTAACTCATACCGAGGTGTGAGGCTCGCGAATCTACGAAATACACAAAGCCAGGCCACATAGACCTTGCTTTGATCATCATCCACAAGACTTTGCTTTGCAACAGAAGCCTTGATCATAACATCTTGGCATGCCACATAGGCAGTCCACTCCATACGATTGATTTCCATCGATATATAACCTCTGAGCTCGTACGTCTCAGAGAAGGGCGTTAAGCAAAAGAATAAATTCTCCGCCGCCAAACAGATATATATTTAACAGAGATCAATCAATATAGAACAAAATCCAATGTCAGATACACAATCCATTTACAAGTCCGTTCTGTGTCTGAACGAAACCGGAGGCGTCAAATTCCTCGTATATCCGTCCTATCAACACATACGTTCAGACGGCTACTACTTCCGTCCCCTTCCGGTAGCTACTCCGGTCAGGAACCTCAGTAGCGCCCATCCAACCGATACGAAGATCGTCGGTCTTGAATCGTCTTTGCATTTTCCAATTCGAATCGCTCGATAAATTATTTGAAATGAGGGTTAGCTCGGCCTTTTCAAATAATTCACGTCATTTAAATTTAAATCGATTCTTTATATGGTTATATTATTCGACATCCATCTTTCAGTTATTTAGTGTTATTTTCGTGCCAAACACATACAACCATCAAATATCAAACAATTCAAGCCCAAATGGTTTATTTTTAATCAATGTCGCTTATAATATTTTATAACGATTTTTCGCCATTTTTATTTATTTAAAAATGGCCATATTTAATTAAATGACGTTTCAGGTCGTGTCGTGGCACTGGTGCTGTTTTTCTCCTAATTTGTTTTACTCATATCGGAAAATCTAACCGTTGGATTTCTACAAAGTCTATATCAGTGGGAAGATATTCCCAAAGCGAACCCAACGGTTCCAGTTTCGTGAGAATCCGACGGTCGGATCTTCCACACTAGTCGTTTAAAGTTACGGTTTCAAAATTCGAACTGCAGCGTCGTTATTCGATTTAATTTAATTATATTTATATTTATATATAAATATAAACGATTCTGGCGCTGTTTTTCTTCAGATTTGAATTAAACATTCCGGACAATCCAACCGTTGGATTTTTACAAGGTTGGTGTCGTTGGGAAGATATTTCCAAGGCGAACCCAGCGGTTGCAGTTTCGGGAAAATCCGATGGTCGGATTTCTCGCACTAATCGTTTCAAATTACGATTCTGAAACACGAACTGCACGGCCTCTATTCCTTTTAATTATATTTATATTTATATATATAAATATATTTCATTCTATAATTTCAACTATAGCTCATTCTATATTTTCAACTTCGTTTTCACTTCAAAAGTTTCACTAACGCCTTAATATTTCGAAAAAATTCGCCATAACCTCCTTTGTACGGGGAGGGGTTTGGAAATTTATTGGGCCGTATTAGGTACCCAATAAATCCTAAAAAGCATTCACATATTTATAGTGATATCTTTTGGTGTTTACGGGGGAGCATGTACTGATAATCACTCCAGGGAATAAATTACCGTCACCTCGTTTCCGTGTGGAAATAAATAATCCATGTGCCGTATCTACTAACTAGAGCGACGTGATTATTGTCAACTCTAGACCCGTGTGGGGTTTTTATTAATCTGGCAATTTATCGTTATAATTTATATAGTCCATATCAGTCATCAGTTCAACCTGTAGTACATAGTCATCGCCATACAAGCCTCTTGCTCGTATGGTAAATCTTCCACCTCGTCACACAAGCTCCAATTGCTTATGTGGAATATGATGAAGTATGCCTATCGTCAAGAAGTATGCCATGTAGTGTAGTTCAAAATTAATTGTTACTATCCTATGGCGTTATTTATTATTTCACACAGAATAACCAGCACTCCGCATCCAATGGCATTCACAGGAGTTGATATATAAATAAAATTGCGCAGCCAACTCATCAAGGTTTACATATTTGTCGGGCACGCAAATAATTTCTTTACTCTACAGCTAATTCAATTTTCCTGTTCAACACATGTATATATATGCAGAACAAATCTAATAATAATATTTCTAGCAAACTATTATTTATTTCAACACATGTGTATTTTTAACTAAGCGTATACATGATAAAAGGAATATTTTTATCATCAAAAATATTTATTCAACACATGTGTATTTTTATCTCTTCAAGTTCACAATAAAGGTGTAGTTTTTATTGTCGGTTCATTTTATTTTTAAAAGATGATAAAATTCAACACAAGAATTTCAACTCGACGAACAAATTGCAATTCAGCACATGAATATTCGATATAGTTTGTAGATATATAAAAATGTGATTTTTATTGCTAAAGCCGTTTGTTTAAATTCAAATAATATTCAACACATGAATTTCAACTCAACGAATGAATTGCAATTCAACACATGAATATTCGATATCGTTTGTATATATATATAAATGTGATTTTTATTGCTAAAACCGTTTGTTTAAATTCAAATAATATTCAACACATGAATTTCAACTCAACGAATGAATTGCAACTCAACACATGAATATTCTATATAGTTTGTATATATATAAAAACGTGATTTTTATCGCTAAAGCCATTTGTTTAAATTCAAATAATATTCAACACATGAATTTCAACTCAACGAATGAATTGCAACTCAACACATGAATATTCTATATAGTTTGTATATGTATAAAAATGTGATTTTTATCGCTAAAGCCATTTGTTTAAATTCAAATAATATTCAACACATGAATTTCAACTCAACGAATGAATTGCAATTCAACACATGAATATTCTATACAGCATATGTCATTTATTTAAAAATGTGATTTTTATCGCTAAAGCTATTTGTTTAAATTCAAATAATATTCAACACATGAATTTCAACTCAACGAATGAATTGCAACTCAACACATGAATATTCTATATAGCATATGTAATTTATTTCAACGAATGAAAATTATTCTAACACATAAATATTTCAGAAAATTTCGGCAGCATAACGGCAGGGTAGTTAAAACCGGGACCGTCCCTAGTACGACTCCTCGCTCTACCTTAAAATCTCGCGGTTTTTGACAATGGGGATCATGCATCTAGTTCGCACGCAGGCGGCATGTTTTATTTTCAATTCCACAATCCTATTCTAATTTGTTTCAACCACAAGAGTGTATTTTTCAACCACAAAGGTATTTTTCAACCACAATATCAACCACAAACAATTATTTCCAACCATTCGTCATACTATATAATATCACGTCAATCACAAGCAATAAATATCGTCCATGGTCTGTGGACGAGGGGAGTAAATATATATATATATAATATAATAATTCACTTGCATTTCATCACAATTCGAAGCATATATGTTTCAGTCAACGCTTGTATAATTTATACATCGCTAATATAACTTATACAACACATGTACATGAGGTATACAATGCGTATATAATTTACACTTCGCTTATATAATTTATACAACGCGATTTCATTCACACAAATAGTTTAGATTCCTCACATTGGTTATTGCAGTGCTAAAAATCGTAGGAAGGTCAGAAAAATCCGCGGCTTCTTCTAGAATGTAGAGAGCCTCCTTGCGGTCACGGTGTCTCCTGTTTCATCAAATTTCGTTAAAGAACGAAAAAGATATTATTTTTCAAAGTTTTTCAACACTTAAAAGTGTTATTTTCATTTCAGAATTTTACATCAGAAATTTTTTTAAAACTTCGAAACTAGGTCTCGATTTTTAAGCCAAACCGTACCTCGATGCTTCGATCAGACCACGCTGCGTCAAAGAGCTACGAACCACCTCCAGATCGGCGGTGGTGGCGATGGGTTCGGTGGCTTGTGGAGGTCGCGGCGGCGCTCTGAAAGGCACGACTTTCTGGTCGATTTCCGACGTCGACAGTCGATGAGAGGAGGCGTGGGTTGGTCGGATGTGGAGAGGAGGCGAAGGCGGTCAAAAGCTTCAACAGGCGGCGGTTGCGAAATCGCCTGAGGCGGCGGCAATGTCGACGAGAAGATTCGAGCACCCTACGTCGTCCAAATCGTCTCTGGCGGCTAGGGTTTTGGAATTATATATATATATATATATTTTTAAAGAAAAATTCCTATTGGTCATGCTTTATAGGAAATTTTAAATAGTGTTTTTGCAAACGGACCCCTTTTTAAACCCAACGACTGTCGCCCCTAGCTAAATACCCCCATTTCGGACACAATGGGATATGTTTCGTTGGCCATTTCGACTGTTACAGTCAGTTATTTTTCAAATTAAAATATAAAACATTCGATATTTAATTTAAACGTACATTTTAATTTGCCAGGGCCACAAACTGAATCGAAAAATTCCAGAAAAATAAATCTAGCTTTGTTTTGACGATACGGTCCTAACAAAACCAGTTTCGTCGAATTCTGAGCTCGTTTGAAAAACGGCCATTTTTAGGTCGACCCATTTTAATAGAATTTGACCTAACACATTTTCTTTTGCCCCGCTCACATACTAGCCTCAAAAATTATGAAATTTGAAACTTAGCAATAATTTGACACCCCGGACCCAACAAAAGTGGTTTCGTCAAATTCCGAGCTCGTATGCAAAATATCAATTTTCAAGGGCTATATATACTATATAGCGACCTTTCTGAAAATTCGTTTGGCCATAACTTTTGATTTCCGTTATGAAATTTCGATTTTTTAGATCCGTTAGAAAGGTATTGATAAACAGATTTAAATATTTTCAGTTTCGCTAAAATTCGTTATATTTTCCACCCAGTGCAGTCAGACAAAGTTTGTATTCAAAATTTCAAACTGCCATACCATACCAAATTCTATATTTTATTGAAATATGCTATCTCAACTATTCAAATTTCTTGGTAATGACCTGATTTAAAAATTTTAAACTGGTTCACTTTTTTCGGGTTATTACAGATTAAGTGTTTCTTAATTCATTAAGACCGTAACCTCATAATGACCTCCCACATTAGACTGGCATTTGTGGCAGCTGGATTTGCTGGGCAGGTCCGGGCAGTCTTACACCACAAACGAGCCTAACCTCGTGTCTTTACAATTGTTACGTATTTAATTTATGCCTAAGACCTCCCACATTAGACTGACATTTGTGGCAGTTGAATTTGCCGGGTGGTTTTGGGCAGTCTTACACCACAAAAGAGCCTAACCTCGTGTCTTAGACGATTAATTACTCCTAATTAATCATTCCCCAATTTGAATTAATTTCCCTATTCAAATTATCAATCAATTCCAAATTTAACTATGGCCATAATTGACTCAATTATGTCCATCTATTTATGGTATGCAAAATCATACCAATTTTCATCACAAATTAGTTTTATGCCGTTTAAGGCATTTATGACAATTCTCAATATTAAATCTTTTAATATTATCCCATTGCCCCACGTTGTACGTTCGTTCGTATAACGTAAAATATATGTTAGACTCGAATAGTCTAACTCATGGAATAAAGAGAAAACATCACAACATACATATAATTAAAGATAGATCTAAACATAAGGGGTGAACTTGCATGTGTGAATGATGTCCTACATCTAAAACTTGCATAGGCCAAAGTTACAACTTGCATAAAACTACATATGTCATAGATCCAAATCTAAAGGCGTAAACTTGTCTAGGTAATGGTCACAACTTGCATAAATCATGTATGTCATGGATCTACATCTAAAGGTGTAAACTTGCATAGGAAATAACCACAAACTCGCATAACATGATTCATATTCCAAACTCATATATTTATATAAACTTGCATATGTGATTTATGCAACATAACAACGGTGTAAACTTACATCTAAACATGTAAACTAGCATGTAGAATTTATCATAGAACTCACACCTGTCATAGCCTAACTTTAGATCAAATTTTCACATAAACTAGATGTCATGAAAAATGTAAGATTACATATAATTTTCCCCAACTTGCATATGATTCATGTCTAAATCAAAATCTAAACTTGCATACATACATATGATTTATCATACGAATCAACATAACCAAACTAGCATATGAACAACATGATGATTTGATTAGACATAAGCCAATCATAGAATTACAACATAGATGGTAGCATCATAACTTTACAACATAGATGATAACATCACAACATAACATCATAGAATTTACAACATATATGATAACATCACAATTTTACAACATAATTATAACATGCGGTCAATAATTCACATCATATCCATATAATCCACATCATAACTTAATCCAATTAAATTGCTAATTACTTTATTAAAGAAATCGAACTCACAACTCAAAGAAGGTCTTGAGTTCTGAATTATGAGTTCTGAAGTTGTATTAGCTTTCCTTTGAAGAAGAGTATAAAAGAATTGAATTTGATTAGCTTTCTTCCTCTCTAATTGGTGGCGGCTATTCTTAGTTGCAAGGTGATGGCATGGAGGCCATGAATCTAATTTTAATTTGATTTTAGGGTTTGAGTCTACATGTCTTTTTTATAGAGTTTAGGATTAGTTTAGGCCGTCCGATCAACCCAGAATTAATCCCAGCCAATCAGAGCAGATCAGAAACCCTAATGAGTCAGCACACAGTCATTAACAGGTCACTAATAAAATCTGCCTGGGGGGCAGGTCGACCCCCAGGTCGACCCTATGGTCGACCTGGTCATGGTAGGTCAACCCCAGGTCGACCCTATGGTCGACCTGGCCCTGGTAGGAAATTTCCCGCCTAGCCCATCAGATTCTGAAATTTGAATTTTGCGAAATCTGTTTTAAATTTTCTGAAACTTCTGATGGCCATAACTTCTTCATACGAAGTTCCAATTCACGCAAACTCGGACTCTATCTCAACTAGAATTCCGAGACGAACACAATGGCGCAACCCGTTTCCCTTAATTCTCAAATCTGAGAACAGTTATTCTTTAATTTTTTACTATAGTGTTAACAGAAATACGGGGTGTTGCAATTGTTTTTTTTTAAAACAATTAAATAGTGATTTTAAATTAATTAAGTTATTTAATTAATTTAAAAAGGGAAATGACAAATGAAAATCAATGAATAAATAACTAGGATGTACAGTCAGCAAAATCACCGTGTTTAATTGAAATTTATAATGGAGTTAATTTGATTTAAAATTTTCTGAATATTCGTCAAATTTAACGAATAATGAAAATATAGTTAATCTTTGATTTACCATAAATTAAGAATTTTTTTGATTTGTTTAGGGTTAAATATTATTTAATCTTGGTTAACTATAAATTAAGGGATTATTGAAGTATTTAGTGTTAATAAAATAATCACCATTTGATAAGCTTTTAAAGGTGATAACTATTCTATTTTTAATTAGTAGCAAGGTTAACTATTTTAACATAGTTAATATTAAAGCTAATTATTATTTTAATTAATGATAGTTAAAGCGATGGTTTTTAATTGGAATACAGTGTAGGATTGAGTAAGTGACAATAAGTTTGATCAAAGGGGCGATAAGAGCTTTATAAAGGGATTGATAATCTAAGTTTTTAAAACGAAACTCGTAAATGGAATTGAGAAGTGGATGTGGAGATTTAAATAAGATTTTACTTAATGGTTAAATTAAGTAAAGTGAAGTAAATTAAATTGAAATAAAAGATTATGGGAGATGATAAATAGATTAGTAATAGACTGGAATATGGTAATGATTTAGAATAAAATAAAAAGGGTGTTAAGATGCTTAACGGGTTTGTGCAAGTGATAAAGGAAAATTTAAGCAAAGTTTAAAAATGAGGTTTTCAAAACCAAAGGGGCGACTTTAAAGGTTAAAGAATTGAATCAAGCGAACACCGTAATTGGTTAAGGATTTCAAATATAAGGGAAATTACTTGAAATTGTTTTGTGTTAAATATTGGAAAAGGGATTTTGGAAATAAAATCCAAGTAAGGAGTTCCTGTTGTAAAGAAGTTGGAAAGCGGATTTGTATCCAAGAGAAGCTTTATTTTGGAAATGCCCGAATGTATGAAAACAAATTTGACAAGGGATTTTGATTATACTCATAAGCTATAAGCGGAATGATGTTTTAAATTTAAAAGTTATGGTTTAGTAAAGATTTACTTAATTAAACAAATTGAGTAGAGAGGTTAGATTGGAAGGGGATTTCAAATAAAAGAAACGATTTATAAAGCCAAATTTGGAATCAAGGTTGTAAATGAGATGATAATAGCAGTGGTTAAGTGACAAACTGGTATTTATTCTGAGATAAGAACGTTGTCGATCAAGGTCTGAGAGGTAAATAAAATACCCCAACTTGAACGGCTTCACTATTATCGAGGAATGGTATTAGTTTGGAATGAGTGAAGGTGTTGGAATTGGTTTTATTCTATACGAGGAAGGTTGAACTCTAATGCAAGATTTTGGTGTATAAATGATATTGCAATATTAGTTTCAATATAAATAAGAATATTTGATTTTAATTATATAACTTAAAATTTGATTTATCATATTAGAATTGGTAATTTGGTTTATACTATTAAGTATATACATATATGTATATCGTGAGATACTCGAATATAGAAAAATGGGAAAACGGTTTTGAAGAAATATATCGATATTTCCAAAAGAAATGGAAAGCTGGGTGTATATATGTTCAGGCTCTAAGGTATTTGAAATAGTTTTTGTTATAATAAATTAAGAATAATTATAATATTGAAAGATTTAGAAGTTGATTATCTATTTGTGCTAAATATATTTTAAACAGGCCAAGAATGCCAAATACTGAATCAGTGGAATCATTTTAATGACACGATTGTTATTTGATAGTTAAATCACTGACTATCAAACCTTACCAATACGATTGTTGGTACGGGAAGACCGGGATCGAATTTATATTCGAAAACCATTCCGACTAGCAAATACGTGAAGACGTCAATTGAAGACGGAGCAAGTGAAGGCCGTGGATCTTCATAAGCGGAAGAATAACTTGAAGAATACCCAATGTGTTGCAACGCAGAGATATTCTGACGTGATTCGGTCGTGGTTGAGATTTTGCGGTTTGCAAGGACTACTCGCTACTGATCCTTGGGGTGATTCCTATATTGGATGCGGTAGGAGGGTACCTTCAGTTCATCCTGTTCTTGGATGACTTGCATGAACGGATGTCTGACAAAGTATTTCCAAAACACCACGTACGTTGATTTCTTCAAACGTATCATAGTTGGTTAGCTCCCAACAGGGTATTTTTGTAGACGTCAATTAGTGATATCTGATGGATCTGACGATGTGGCATTCAAAGTGAAAACTGACCAGATGTCCTAAAGGTAAATTCAAACCTCCAGCCTCATCAACCGGGAAATGACAAAAAACGGGCAGGCAACATGGCTATGTTGGTCGCTCCCATTAGGGTGTATAACCACCTATCTAGAGAAATTCCTTTTTGCTTCTTTAATCTATTTTGATGTTGTCCCTTTTTCGGGAGGCGGTTGCTGATCCCAACCGTCGGTGTTATACATTCGATACACTCAAGCGAAATGAGTGGTCGGTCATGTGAGGGCCGGGTTGCAAGACGTTCTTGTTGAACCTAGTATATTCGCCTCTAGAGATACACTATCGGCGGGTGGTCCCATACTTTGTCATAGTTGGAATCCAATCTCCAATAAGCGCCCACGGTTTTGATTGTATACAATATATATGGAGCGTGAGATGCAAGTGTTCCGCTAGATTTTTATTTATGTGTATTTAGACACTATTATAATATCAGAACAAGCTATGATTTCAAAAAAATGTTTTGGGTTATAGTAAGGTAAAAACCGTCTGTGTTTATATGTAGGCTGGTCTTACTATTTTCCTTTCATTTTGGAAAAGATTTTCAAAGTTAGACAAGTTGTTTGTGCTATGAATTTATCACTGATAGTATTCCAGACTGACTGGGTGAATTTTACTTTGCTTCAAATGTGCTCGGGTCAGACCAAGTATATTCCAGGTTAGGTTCGCTTGGAGTTCGGAAGTTGGAAGCATGAGGCTTCACCGCTAGTTATATAAAGTTATTTTCCGCTGTGGCTGATATATGTTGAACTCTGATGGTTGGTTTGTTTATACAGTTTTTGTATAAAGAGTTTTGTTATATTATATTTTATTCGTTCCGCTGTGAGATTTTGATGTGTGGTTCTTCTTTTTTATTCTATTCTAATATTTCTTTCTTTCTTTTTCTCATCCTCTAATTTCTTTCTATTGACAATTTGGGGTTTGATACCTGGGTTTTTGGTAAGTGATATTGGTATATATATTGTTGTCAAAAATTAGAGCATCGAATTTTTCCCTGGGTCGTTACAGTGATATCAGAGCTATTGGTTTAGAGATAACCTTGGCTCTGTGATGTGACTCAATAGAGATAGGGTTAGCAGTACCCTAGATTGAGTTCGAATATATATATATATATATATATATATATGAGGGCGCATATTTGTAATTTGATATAAAATTACTTTTGAATTTATTTTTGCCCAATTTATTTTATAATAAAATAAAAGTAAAGGTTATTATAGTATGGGAAATTGATTTATTTGTTAATGCTGATTGTATGATATGTTTGGATGGTGTGCTCGATCTCATGGATATAAACCTGAATCTGGATCGACTTGGTATAAACCAATCCGAAATAAATAATTTGAATAAATCAATCCAGATAAATAAATTTGATTGGATAATTAAAGAGATAAATGAATTGGTAAAGACGTAGTTATAACCTCGTATGGATTGAATTGTGTGTAAAATGGGTTTGGTATGAATGGTATGTATGTTTTGAACATAACTGGTATTATTGTGATGACTGATGAATTCGTTTGAGTTGAGAACAGGTGCTGAAGAGCGAATTCAGCTTTAAAATCCATCCAAGAGAGAAATTCTAGTGTTAATCAGATCCAGTTTGAATAGAGCTGCAAAATTTATTAAGCAAGCTCGAGTATGATATACGCATATCGCATAATAACGCTCGCAAAAAGGTACGCCTACGAAAATATGAAATTTTGGTTTTTATTTGGGTTTTGAGCTTGGATTTTGAATTTTTCCGACCGTGTTGGTCGATGTATATATATTTCTTGAACCTGCGATATTGTAGATGTCCTCTGTACAGGGGAGACTCTGCCGAAATTTTTCCAAAATTTAAGGTGTTAGATTTTTTTTGAAGATTTCTCGAAAATTCTGTTATTTGGAATGAATTGAGTTTAAAACCAATTGGGTTGGTTTAAAAATAAAATCGAGTTTAAATTAAATATTATTTTTAAAATATGATGGGTCACAACGTTCTTTCTGGCTTAGCAATTTTGAGGACGAAATTATTTTAAGGGGGAAGGAATGTAACGACCCGTATTTTCTGGCCAATTATTTGAATTATTTTTATTATTTAAAATATTGGTTTGAATTTAAATAATTGGATTTAACTATTTTCTTTTGAATATTTATTTATATTAATTATATAATAATATTTTAAATTCCAAAATATTTGGAAAATGTCGAATTTGAAATATAATAGGATTGGGCAGTTTAAAGTGGTTTATGTTGGTTATATGGAAATTATGGTGACGATTTCGTTATAAAACGATGATTGAATATATATATATTTATAATTTAAATATAAACGAACTACAGCGGTGCGGTAGTTCGCAATATGGCGTTTTGAACTTTAAACAGCTGTACAGGATCCAATATAAGTCGGATTTTTTCGAAACAAGAAACGCTAAAATCTATTTGACGATATTTTTCTAGTGGAAGAGAAAAATCAAGTTTTCATGTTCTAGATTTTATTTTAGGTCCAAATCAAATTTTAAAATAGTCGCTATGGAATTTCTTTATATATTATAGCGATTATTTATATAAAATAAATGGTTTTAAATATTTTAAATATCGATTTGGCTTAGAATTCAACCCGGGATATTTTACATTGGTAATATATGAAATTCTAGCCATGTATGTCTAATCGCAATATTTTATTTATATTATATTGAAGTATTTTAAAATTAATTTATTTTAATTCAAATTGGGCAGTTTAAAAGGGACTTTCTTCAAATGACCTCTGTTTTCGACGAAATAAATTTTGTTGGGACCGTAACAGTAAATTATTGCTAGATTTTCAACTTGCACACAAATGAGAGTTATTCTGTTAGCATGGCAAAATAAAATGCAAAATAAATCGACCAATTGGACGTGAACGAGCGCCATTTGAGCAAACAGACTCGGAATTCGACGAAACCAGTTTCATTAGGACCGTATCATCAAATTATACCATGTCGTCCATTGCTGTCTCGAACGAAGTTTGTACGTGAGCGCAGGAGCGAATAAATAACGTTTAAAATAGCGATAGACACAAATAAAAATCGTTAGTCAACATCGTTCGTCAAATCAACATAAAATATATTATTTACACACTATATATACCCCCTTAAATCAGAAATTTTCAGCCAAAACCTAATTTCATCAGCCATTTTTGCAAATAAACCCCTATTTACAAAATCATTTATATCTCCAAATCTATCATGAATTCGAGGGGGGTTCCCACATGAAAGTTGTAGATCGGCTCGATGCCGAGCTGCTATAAAAAGTTGGGGAAGTTTCAACAAGTGTTGTGGCCGGAAATCGCGAGGAACAGTGAAAAACCATTTTCGTTTTTTCCTTGATTGTGGGAGGTGTGGTCGATTTCATGGGTCCAGACCAGGGGGAATTGAAGAGGGAAGACAGGGCTTTAATTTGGCACCGGCCTCGGGTCTTATGGTGGTCTGTGGTGATGGGAATTGGAAGATGAATGGAGATGTACTGTTTTGAGTTTACTTATCAATGTAGCTGGCAGTTTGGTTGATTTCACGGCGCTGGGGGCCGATCCGGAGGAGGTGGCCGAAGGTCGACGAAGGAGGGAAGGTAAGCGGCGAGACTGGTGGTGGTGCGACCCTCTGCCATGGTCGGAGGCATCATAATTTTGGGTGTGAGCAAAATTGGGGGTTTTCGGAAATTGAGGCGGAGGAGGCGGTGTTGGGTGCTGGCATTTGGGGCGAAGGAACCTGGTGGGACGGCCATTCTAGTGCAGGGTCGGAGTCGACGTCAGATCGATGGAGGTGGCTATTGTTGATGGTATTTGGTGTTGAGGTTGTGGTATTGAGTTCCGCAAGGGGATTATCGGGTTTGAGTGAGAAGGATGGGAGAAAACGCGTTCTTTGATTCTTACCATGATGACGTGGCGTGTAACGTTCCGCATTTTATCAGTTTGTATTTGAATATTTAAATCAGTTTATATATTGAATTCATAATATAAGTGGATTTATATATTAATTAAAACAAAGTTGAACGTATAAAAATATATATTAAATATAATCGAGCTCATAACGACGCCGCAGTTCGCAATTTAACGTTCTAAACTTCAACTGAGTGTACAGGACTCGTTATAAACCGGATTTCTTCGAAACAAGAAATGTAATAACCCGAAAATCTGGGCCAGTTTAAAATTTTTATTTTGGCAATTTTAGCGAATTTTGAATATTTAAAATAGATTATTTTAAATAATATCGACGAGAAATTTTGTTTTGAAAATAATTCGAACGTTTATATTATATACGTCGTCGTTAGAATATAAATATTTATATATAATTATAAATAGAATTGAAAATGGCGCGGTAGTTCGATAATTCGATTTCAAACTTCAATTGAATGTACCGGGTGCAAAACAATCCGGAATTTGGTGAAACCAAAAATAATAGGATCTAATTGTGAATATCTTTCCAACGAATCCGAATAATTGAAATTTCATAACGGGGATCAAAAGATATGTCCAGTTAAAAATTCTTAATAGTCGCTATGGAATTCAAGCCCTTAAAAATGGACATTTTGCAAATGACCTCGGATTTCGACGAAACCAGTTTTGTTGGGTCCGAGGTGTCAAATTATTGCTAGATTCCAAATTTCATAATTTTCTGAATCAATATGTGAGCGTGGCAAAGGAAAACGCGTTTGACCAGTTTCAGTTGATTTTAATCGACTGGAAAATGGCCATTTTTCTAACGGTCTCAGAATTCAACGAAACTAGTTTTGTTAGGACCGTATCGTAGATACGAAGCTAGAAAATATTTTTATGGGATTTATAGAGTTAGTATGTGACCCCGGTAATTTGAAATGTACGTTTAAAATTCAATAAAAGGATTTAAATGTAAATTCAACGGAAACTATTCGAAACAATCGAATCAGCTTACGATACATATCCCATTGTGTTCGAAATGGGGGTAAAACGCTATGGACGACAGGAGGTGGGCCTCGTTTCGAGGTCGTATGTAAAAGTCAACTTTTAAGGAATAAAATAATTAAATAATTAAATAAATAAATAAAAACCCTTTCCCCTTATCTCTGGCCCCCCCTTCTTCGAATTCATTCAAAAGAAAAAAAAAAGAAAAAAAAAACCAACGAAACCTGGGAGGAACCTCGACGCCAGGCGACCACCGAGCGCCACCCCCTTTGCCGCCGCGACCTCCCCAGCCCCATGCCGGACCCTCCTCTCTCCGACCTACCCTCGTTCGCTCCTTCCCTCCTCATTGAAAACCCCAACGCCTCAAATCGAGCCCACCGTGACCCACCAGAGATCGACCGCCGCCAGGAGGCGCGCCCCACCCCGCATCCCCTCCGAGCCGTCGACGAGTCCCCCCTGTAAGTTTTCTACTTATCTATTTTACTGATTTTTTATATAAAGTAAAACTGATTTTTTATATAATGTTTAACTGATTTTTTATATAAAGTAAAACTGATTTATATATAATGTTAAAACTGAAAATTTGTTCATTTAAAAACTGAAAATTTATTTTAAAAGCTAAGATAGGAATTTTATATATGAAAAGGCAATATTTTTAACATGAAGTTAAAGTGATAAAAATCAGATTTTTATATAGTGAACTTCGAAATAAAAATACGATTTTTATATATTGAACTTTGAAATAAAAATTCGATTTTTATATATTGAATAGCGAACTAAAAATTCGATTTTTATATATTGAACAGCGAACTAAAAATTCGATTTTTATATATTGAACAGCGAACTAAAAATTCGATTTTTATATATTGAATAGCGAAGTAAAAATCATATTTTTATATATTGAAAGTCGTAGTAAAAATTCGATTTTTATATATTGAATAACATAGTAAAAAATTCGATTTTTACATATGTAGAGAATACGGGCGAAAGCGACAAAAAGGCGAGGTCGACGAAGAATTCTGCAAAAGAAGAGTCAAGATGATTGGATAGCTATCTGTGAGAATTTCTCACCTTTCAATTACTTTTCTAATTATATATATATACTAGGATGCAGACGGTGCTTAGTAGCACCCGACACAATCGTCCACAGACCATGGACTTGTTTGTTTGGTTGCATAGCTTAGTTATATGATTTGATTTGAATTTGTTTGTTTGGTGATTTTGATTGATGTGTGAATGGCGTGGGCCTTCACTAGACCGGGGATAAGGCTAGGCCTTGTCCCGTTTCTAGTATCGTGCCGTTATGCCGCCGAAATTTTCTAAAATATGTTAGAAAAATAAAAATATCATTTTATTGTGTAAATGAATTGAATAGAAATTCATAGGTTGAAATAAAATGTTTTATCGTTAAAAATATAAATTTTTAACGTGAAGTGAATAAAATAAAATATTCATTTATAAGCCGGACGGTTTGTTTATGTACACCTATTTGAATGACATTGATTGGGACGATAAATTCTACACATCGCCCAACTGCACAAATAAAATATGCGTTTGATTGTTTGAAACCCCACACGGGTGTTGGGATGAAATTTGAAGTTCACTCATCCTGATTGATTAAATGTGTCGATCGATTGATTGACAGGCTGTTATAAGCGTTGAATATCTATATTTGATGCTTATACAGTGTAGTGCACTTTGGTTGATGGTTGATTATTTTTCAATGTAATTATATACATGTGTTGTATGAAAATCCATATAATTAACTTTATATGGTAATTGATTGGGCCTCATTCCAATTTGAAAAATAAAGAATTTTATAAAATAAAAGTTCATGTGTTGACAGTACTCATTCATTGAGATTGGTCATGTGTTGAACGAAATATTTTAGTAATAAAATTTACATCTTTATCGATATAAAATAAAAGTTCATGTGTTGACAGTACTCATTCATTGAGATTGGTCATGTGTTGAACGAAATATTTTGATAATAACAACTATTTTGAAAAAGAAATATTTGAAATAGAATATTTGAAAATAGAAATTTATGAAGCCGTGTTGATTAGATTGACGCCATTTTGACGTGAACGATATTTATATCGATTTTATTCATCTTAAAAATGAATATTGAAAAGTGATTTCGAAATCGAATATTTTGAATTGAATTGAAAACGATTTCGAAATGAAATGAATTGAAAACGAATTCAAATTGAATTGAAAACGATTTCAAAATGAAATGAATTGAAAACGAATTCAAATTGAATTGAAAACGATTTCAAAATGAAATGAATTGAAAACGAATTCAAATTGAATTGAAAACGATTTCGAAATGAATTGAATTGAAAACGATTTCGAAATGAATTGAATTGAAAACGAATTCAAATTGAATTGAAAACGATTTCAAAATGAAATGAATTGAAAACGAATTCAAATTGAATTGAAAACGATTTCGAAATAAATTGAATTGAAAACGATTTCGAAATGAATTGAATTGAAAACGAATAGAAATGAATTCAAATTGAATTGAAATTTGAATTGAATAGAAATGAATTTTGAAACGAATTTATAAAGAAGAATTCAATTTTGATTTGAATTGAAAAGGAAGTTGAAATTGCTTTTGAAACGAATTTAAAACTATTTATATAATTCGTTTTAAATAGAAATCGACGAAGTATATATTATATATATTATATATATAATATAATGGCCTGAATAGAACGCGCCGCGCCGCGGCAGTTCATGAATTTCGACCATTTATTTCAAACGGACATTGCGGGAGATCCGACCGTCGGATCCTCCTAAAACCGGAACCGTTGGGTTCGTATCGAAAAGAGCTTTCTAACGAATATTAGAAATTAGAAATCTAACGGTTGGATTTGGAATTATGTCCAAATCAAATTCGAAAAAGGTCGCTATAAGTGCAGTTCGATGGCCATTGATGGAAATCGACTGTACGGGCCTTGATAAAATTATTAAAAATAGTAATAATTTGTGTAAAATCATAAGAAATGATTTGTGAAGATTTGGGATGAAAAACTCCATATTTGAAAAGATAAAAATTGATTTTTATCGAAATGAACTAGTTTTGAACTAGAAATATAATTCTGTTTATTTTTAAATAAATAAATTGAATTCGAAAAGGGTTTTAAAAATAACCAAAATTTCCAATGATTGCATTGGAGTGGATTTGAATCGAAATTGTCTTCGGAATAGTTCGATGTTGGAATTCGTGATTATACAGGTGTTGTTATGGAAATTTGAAAGATATATATTTATATCGTTATTTCCAATACGACATTTGTTAGTCGTAGAATTCGATATTGAATATAAGCCGATATATTTTCTATTCAGAGCCTTGTATTGAATATCGAATGTGATTTGGGTTTGTCGTGAGTGGTGTCTTCACTAACACTGTTCTTGAACCCAGTTGAGAAAAGATTAAATCTTTTTGTTTAGATTTAATGAAGTGTACCAATTAAATGATATTTAATTGGAATTGAATGGATATTGATTTTTGGGTTTATCGTGAACAGTGTTTTAAAAAACACTCGTTCTTTAACCCGATAATTAATGAATGTGATTTTTGGGTTTATCGTGAACAGTGTTTTAAACAACACTCGTTCTTTAACCCGATAATTAATGGAATGTGATTTGGGTTTATCGTGAATCGTGTTTTAAATGACACTGATTCTTTAACCCAGTCGAAGATTAAAACTAAGTGGAGTTTTAATGAATCTTTAATTAGATTGAAAGATCGAAAATGGAGTATCACCAGTTTTGCTCCAGGCGATAGTTAAATCTTTAATTAGATTTGAACGTGAAATGGTAATTGAATTTACCGATAACACTGTGGTGTTAGATATGAAGTATTACCAGTTTTACTTCATGGGATGAATAGGTTGGGATTGGGAAATTAAAACAAATGATTACTTCGGTAAGGTTCGCTAATCCCGACTAGTTTGAATTGATATTAAAAAATGGATTAAAGAATAAATTCAAGGAATTTATCTTTGATAAAATTAATGGGAATCTTTCCCTATGAATGTGAAATTTAGAAACTAACTGTCGGTTAGCCAAGCAGAATGGTTTTCTGGATATTGATCTGATGTTGGTTTCGGCCTTCGGGGTTAATATTTGGGAAATTATTCTCTTGATTAATTTACGGTTAGTGACTAATGAATTGGAATGAGGCGTATGTTGTGTTTGTGTAACACTTATTTAAAATATACGCGAGTTATTCGGAAAGACCGGGTTTATCCCATTCTGAATAACTGATACGACGATAAGTCGAAGATGAAGACGATGGTCGAAGACCGGAGGTCTTCACGTCGTTTGGGTGATAGCTGATGATCTTGATTGGGCTGTACACCCAAGAAGATGGAAACAGATGGTGATCGTCCAGATGTACTTGGAGATCGATGGATATGCGGGGTACTAGGTGCCTCCGGTTTCGTTCAGACCCAGAACGGACTTGTAAATGGACTGTGTGTCTGACATCGGATTTCATTCTGTGTGACTGATATCGGTTGCATAGGATGGTTTGCCTGTGTGGCATGCTAAGATGCAAATGATCAAGGCTTCTGTTGAAAAGCAAAGTCTTGTGGTTGATGATCAAAGCACGGCCTTTGTGGCGTAGCTTTGTGTAACGTTTACCTCGCGTGTTTCACACCAGGTATGAACCAAAAACGGGAGACGGACCTCAGGGAGGGCCTGCGTTTCCTCCTAGCTAGAAGTGGCGTCAGTGGTTTTACACGCCCTGACGAGATTGACTTATGTGGTTGTTGCTGTTGCGAGGCGCCTCGGTTAGATCGGACGATCCGGGTCCGATGGAGTCATTCGTTGGCTCGCTTACGCCCCAAAGGGCGGCGAAACGCAGTGTCCAGGGTTTAAGTTTAATCCACATCGGTGGACCGGCCCTGACGATCCAAGGGTCGATGCGTTCTGATCCTGAGACTCGGGCTAGGCAGTCTCGAATCGGTTGAGGACTATCTTTTGCCTCGGTTCATAGACGGAAATCCAATTTCCAAATACGTGACATTTGCGGTTTTAATTGTAATCCTATATATGGCGACATAGTGGGATGGGGCGCTCATGCCGCCTATGATTGATACTTATGATTTGAAGTTGTTTTATACACTATGCACTTAATATAGTATCAAATGATTTGTTTTAAACGTATCAAGCATTCTTGGCTATTATAAGGTAAAAACCCTATCCTCCGGCTTGCGATTGCATTGTGTGATGGGAACTGGGTCTTATAATAGCTTCATCTTTCTTTATTTAGCATTGCGCTGTTTGTTTTATGCACTGGTATTCTTGGGAGGAAACCCGTTCTGTGTTATACGGCGTGGTCCCTTGATTTACCTTTGAAAATAAAGATTAAAAACTGTTTTAGTTCTTACACCAGTCACATGACTGACCTGGAGTTTATTGTTTTAACCTAAACTCTGGGTGCCCCTATTTTTGACACGGGCAGCTAGTAGTTTCGGTTTTACAGATTTATATTCACAGGATCCTGGTTTACAGCTGGAACGATATCCGGAAAGCTTTGTATCCGTATATCTCTTCTAGTTGTGTATTGTATTATTTTCCGCTGCGATGTATTTAAATGTAATTTAAATCTCTGATATCTCTGTGAAATATTTATTCATTTATACTCTGTATATTCTTGTAATCTGGTGCATTGTTGTAATATACAATGAAACGTTCTTCTGTATGCGTTCTGTTTTGTCGTGTTCTCAAACGATAGGGCGTTTCGAACGGTCTGGGTCGGTTTAGCGACTGGTTCGGACCGAGCGAAATTCCTTGCCGTCACAGTTGGTATCAGAGCTTTGGTTTACAAAGCTAGAGAACAAGGCACATTAGAACCGTACGAAAGAATTCATCAGATATTGGATTAGTAATATCCAATGGGAATGACTCGTTAGAGATGGGATCAGTAGTATCCTAGAACGAGTGTGAAGAGTAAATTTTTAAAATAAAATGAAAACAAATTTTTTTGTTTTGAAAATTTAAATCAATTATTCGTATCTGGTTATTTATTTAAATTGATGTGGACAATCCAGTATATATAGATTTTGCGTATACGTCTGATCCGCGTGTATTCGAAATTTTAATATATTGGATAGATATAGAGTCGCACTCTAGTCGCCCGGACATGGTCCTGATGATGAAGTATACCATCACCAGCATTTATTTTCGAGTAACGAAAGTGTGATATCTATATATTTCCATTAGGCTGGTGTGAGAACCAAATCTTATATAGCTAGAACACTTTGTTGTGAATTGGCATCAAAAACAAGATTTTCAGTATATATATCAAAATTATGAATTTGAAACGTTAAATTCACTAATTGATTGATGTTTGTGTTGTTTGTTCATTTGTTTGCTAATTTTAAACCATTTAGCCTAATTGAATCAAATATTGGATTATATTGAAAATTGGTCGCATCTGCTTGCATATACATATACTTACATTGAACAGGTCATAGCAAGGAGGCTAGAGCCAGAGAATAAAATTTGTTTGCCCGACAAATAGGTATATGTTTACTACATAATTTCCTGTTTTGTTTGGGTGATGATGATTTTATGAGCCTATTGGCTAGCCGCTTGGCTTTTTCTTTTTCTTTTTGAGATCTGAAGGACCGGGGAAGCTATTTGAAATTCCCCGATGCTCCCGGTGCAGGGGAGGTTATGGCGAAATTTTTCGAAAATTTAGGGTGTTAGCCAAATTTTTGAAAATTTGAAAATTCTCAGAAACTAAAGAGTTGGAGAATGGAAGCCAGATCGAACGTAGAGTTGAATAATCAAACCACTTTCGACTTTGTTCCTTTTCGGGGACGAAAAGTTTTAAGTGGGGGAGATTGTAATAACCCGAAAATCTGGGCCAGTTTAAAATTTTTATTTTGGCAATTTTAGCGAATTTTGAATATTTAAAATAGATTATTTTAAATAATATCGACGAGAAATTTTGTTTCGAAAATAATTCGAACGTTTATATTATATACGTCGTCGTTAGAATATAAATATTTATATATAATTATAAATAGAATTGAAAATGGCACGGTAGTTCGATAATTCGATTTCAAACTTCAATTGAATGTACCGGGTGCAAAACAATCCGGAATTTGGTGAAACCAAAAATAATAGGATCTAATTGTGAATATCTTTCCAACGAATCCGAATAATTGAAATTTCATAACGGGGATCAAAAGATATGTCCAGTTAAAAATTCTGAATAGTCGCTACGGAATTCAGGCCCTTAAAAATGGACATTTTGCAAATGACCTCGGATTTCGACGAAACCAGTTTTGTTGGGTCCGAGGTGTCAAATTATTGCTAGATTCCAAATTTCATAATTTTCTGAATCAATATGTGAGCGTGGCAAAGGAAAACGCGTTTGACCAGTTTAAGTTGATTTTAATCGACTGGAAAATGGCCATTTTTCTAACGGTCTCAGAATTCGACGAAACTAGTTTTGTTAGGACCGTATCGTAGATACAAAGCTAGAAAATATTTTTATGGGATTTATAGAGTTAGTATGTGACCCCGGTAATTTGAAATGTACGTTTAAAATTCAATAAAAGGATTTAAATGTAAATTCAACGGAAACTATTCGAAACAATCGAATCAGCTTACGATACATATCCCATTGTGTTCGAAATGGGGGTAAAACGCTATGGACGACAGGCGGTGGGCCTCGTTTCGAGGTCGTATGTAAAAGTCAACTTTTAAGGAATAAAATAATTAAATAATAAAATAAATAAATAAAAAACCCTTTCCCCTTATCTCTGGCCCCCCTTCTTCGAATTCATTCAGAAAAAAAAAGAAAAAAAAAAACCAACGAAACCTGGGAGGAACCTCGACGCCAGGCGACCACCGAGCGCCACCCCCTTTGCCGCCGCGACCTCCCCAGCCCCATGCCGGACCCTCCTCTCTCCGACCTACCCTCGTTCGCTCCTTCCCTCCTCATTGAAAACCCCAACGCCTCAAATCGAGCCCACCGTGACCCACCAGAGATCGACCGCCGCCAGGAGGCGCGCCCCACCCCGCATCCCCTCTGAGCCGTCGACGAGTCCCCCTTGTAAGTTTCTACTTATCTATTTTACTGATTTTTTATATAAAGTAAAACTGATTTTTTATATAATGTTTAACTGATTTTTTATATAAAGTAAAACTGATTTATATATAATGTTAAAACTGAAAATTTGTTCATTTAAAAACTGAAAATTTATTTTAAAAGCTAAGATAGGAATTTTATATATGAAAAGGCAATATTTTTAACATGAAGTTAAAGTGATAAAAATCAGATTTTTATATAGTGAACTTCGAAATAAAAATACGATTTTTATATATTGAACTTTGAAATAAAAATTCGATTTTTATATATTGAATAGCGAACTAAAAATTCGATTTTTATATATTGAACAGCGAACTAAAAATTCGATTTTTATATATTGAACAGCGAACTAAAAATTCGATTTTTATATATTGAATAGCGAAGTAAAAATTATATTTTTATATATTGAAAGTCGTAGTAAAAATTCGATTTTTATATATTGAATAACATAGTAAAAAATTCGATTTTTACATATGTAGAGAATACGGGCGAAAGCGACAAAAAGGCGAGGTCGACGAAGAATTCTGCAAAAGAAGAGTCAAGATGATTGGATAGCTATCTGTGAGAATTTCTCACCTTTCAATTTCTTTTCTAATTATATATATATACTAGGATGCAGACGGTGCTTAGTAGCACCCGACACAATCGTCCACAGACCATGGACTTGTTTGTTTGGTTGCATAGCTTAGTTATATGATTTGATTTGAATTTGGTTGTTTGGTGATTTTGATTGATGTGTGAATGGCGTGGGCCTTCACTAGACCGGGGATAAGGCTAGGCCTTGTCCCGTTTCTAGTATCGTGCCGTTATGCCGCCGAAATTTTCTAAAATATGTTAGAAAAATAAAAATATCATTTTATTGTGTAAATGAATTGAATAGAAATTCATAGGTTGAAATAAAATGTTTTATCGTTAAAAATATAAATTTTTAACGTGAAGTGAATAAAATAAAATATTCATTTATAAGCCGGACGGTTTGTTTATGTACACCTATTTGAATGACATTGATTGGGACGATAAATTCTACACATCGCCCAACTGCACAAATAAAATATGCGTTTGATTGTTTGAAACCCCACACGGGTGTTGGGATGAAATTTGAAGTTCACTCATCCTGATTGATTAAATGTGTCGATCGATTGATTGACAGGCTGTTATAAGCGTTGAATATCTATATTTGATGCTTATACAGTGTAGTGCACTTTGGTTGATGGTTGATTATTTTTCAATGTAATTATATACATGTGTTGTATGAAAATCCATATAATTAACTTTATATGGTAATTGATTGGGCCTCATTCCAATTTGAAAAATAAAGAATATTATAAAATAAAAGTTCATGTGTTGACAGTACTCATTCATTGAGATTGGTCATGTGTTGAACGAAATATTTTAGTAATAAAATTTACATCTTTATCGATATAAAATAAAAGTTCATGTGTTGACAGTACTCATTCATTGAGATTGGTCATGTGTTGAACGAAATATTTTGATAATAACAACTATTTTGAAAAAGAAATATTTGAAATAGAATATTTGAAAATAGAAATTTATGAAGCCGTGTTGATTAGATTGACGCCATTTTGACGTGAACGATATTTATATCGATTTTATTCATCTTAAAAATGAATATTGAAAAGTGATTTCGAAATCGAATATTTTGAATTGAATTGAAAACGATTTCGAAATGAAATGAATTGAAAACGAATTCAAAATGAATTGAAAACGAATTCAAATTGAATTGAAAACGATTTCAAAATGAAATGAATTGAAAACGAATTCAAATTGAATTGAAAACGATTTCAAAATGAAATGAATTGAAAACGAATTCAAATTGAATTGAAAACGATTTCGAAATGAATTGAATTGAAAACGATTTCGAAATGAATTGAATTGAAAACGAATTCAAATTGAATTGAAAACGATTTCGAAATGAAATGAATTGAAAACGAATTCAAATTGAATTGAAAACGATTTCGAAATAAATTGAATTGAAAACGATTTCGAAATGAATTGAATTGAAAACGAATAGAAATGAATTCAAATTGAATTGAAATTTGAATTGAATAGAAATGAATTTTGAAACGAATTTATAAAGAAGAATTCAATTTTGATTTGAATTGAAAAGGAAGTTGAAATTGCTTTTGAAACGAATTTAAAACTATTTATATAATTCGTTTTAAATAGAAATCGACGAAGTATATATTATATATATTATATATATTATATAATGGCCTGAATAGAACGCGCCGCGCCGCGGCAGTTCGTGAATTTCGACCATTTATTTCAAACGGACATTGCGGGAGATCCGACCGTCGGATCCTCCTAAAACCGGAACCGTTGGGTTCGTATCAAAAAGAGCTTTCTAACGAATATTAGAAATTAGAAATCTAACGGTTGGATTTGGAATTATGTCCAAATCAAATTCGAAAAAGGTCGCTATAAGTGCAGTTCGATGGCCATTGATGGAAATCGACTGTACGGGCCTTGATAAAATTATTAAAAATAGTAATAATTTGTGTAAAATCATAAGAAATGATTTGTGAAGATTTGGGATGAAAAACTCCATATTTGAAAAGATAAAAATTGATTTTTATCGAAATGAACTAGTTTTGAACTAGAAATATAATTCTGTTTATTTTTAAATAAATAAATTGAATTCGAAAAGGGTTTTAAAAATAACCAAAATTTCCAATGATTGCATTGGAGTGGATTTGAATCGAAATTGTCTTCGGAATAGTTCGATGTTGGAATTCGTGATTATACAGGTGTTGTTATGGAAATTTGAAAGATATATATTTATATCGTTATTTCCAATACGACATTTGTTAGTCGTAGAATTCGATATTGAATATAAGCCGATATATTTTCTATTCAGAGCCTTGTATTGAATATCGAATGTGATTTGGGTTTGTCGTGAGTGGTGTCTTCACTAACACTGTTCTTGAACCCAGTTGAGAAAAGATTAAATCTTTTTGTTTAGATTTAATGAAGTGTACCAATTAAATGATATTTAATTGGAATTGAATGGATATTGATTTTTGGGTTTATCGTGAACAGTGTTTTAAACAACACTCGTTCTTTAACCCGATAATTAATGAATGTGATTTTTGGGTTTATCGTGAACAGTGTTTTAAACAACACTCGTTCTTTAACCCGATAATTAATGGAATGTGATTTGGGTTTATCGTGAATCGTGTTTTAAATGACACTGATTCTTTAACCCAGTCGAAGATTAAAACTAAGTGGAGTTTTAATGAATCTTTAATTAGATTGAAAGATCGAAAATGGAGTATCACCAGTTTTGCTCCAGGCGATAGTTAAATCTTTAATTAGATTTGAACGTGAAATGGTAATTGAATTTACCGATAACACTGTGGTGTTAGATATGAAGTATTACCAGTTTTACTTCATGAGATGAATAGGTTGGGATTGGGAAATTAAAACAAATGATTACTTCGGTAAGGTTCGCTAATCCCGACTAGTTTGAATTGATATTAAAAAATGGATTAAAGAATAAATTCAAGGAATTTATCTTTGATAAAATTAATGGGAATCTTTCCCTATGAATGTGAAATTTAGAAACTAACTGTCGGTTAGCCAAGCAGAATGGTTTTCTGGATATTGATCTGATGTTGGTTTCGGCCTTCGGGGTTAATATTTGGGAAATTATTCTCTTGATTAATTTACGGTTAGTGACTAATGAATTGGAATGAGGCGTATGTTGTGTTTGTGTAACACTTATTTAAAATATACGCGAGTTATTCGGAAAGACCGGGTTTATCCCATTCTGAATAACTGATACGACGATAAGTCGAAGATGAAGACGATGGTCGAAGACCGGAGGTCTTCACGTCGTTTGGGTGATAGCTGATGATCTTGATTGGGTTGTACACCCAAGAAGATGGAAACAGTTGGTGATCGTCCAGACGTACTTGGAGATCGATGGATATGCGGGGTACTAGGTGCCTCCGGTTTCGTTCAGACCCAGAACGGACTTGTAAATGGACTGTGTGTCTGACATCGGATTTCATTCTGTGTGACTGATATCGGTTGCATAGGATGGTTTGCCTGTGTGGCATGCTAAGATGCAAATGATCAAGGCTTCTGTTGAAAAGCAAAGTCTTGTGGTTGATGATCAAAGCACGGCCTTTGTGGCGTAGCTTTGTGTAACGTTTACCTCGCGTGTTTCACACCAGGTATGAACCAAAAACGGGAGACGGACCTCAGGGAGGGCCTGCGTTTCCTCCTAGCTAGAAGTGGCGTCAGTGGTTTTACACGCCCTGACGAGATTGACTTATGTGGTTGTTGCTGTTGCGAGGCGCCTCGGTTAGATCGGACGATCCGGGTCCGATGGAGTCATTCGTTGGCTCGCTTACGCCCCAAAGGGCGGCGAAACGCAGTGTCCAGGGTTTAAGTTTAATCCACATCGGTGGACCGGCCCTGACGATCCAAGGGTCGATGCGTTCTGATCCTGAGACTCGGGCTAGGCAGTCTCGAATCGGTTGAGGACTATCTTTTGCCTCGGTTCATAGACGGAAATCCAATTTCCAAATACGTGACATTTGCGGTTTTAATTGTAATCCTATATATGGCGACATAGTGGGATGGGGCGCTCATGCCGCCTATGATTGATACTTATGATTTGAAGTTGTTTTATACACTATGCACTTAATATAGTATCAAATGATTTGTTTTAAACGTATCAAGCATTCTTGGCTATTATAAGGTAAAAACCCTATCCTCCGGCTTGCGATTGCATTGTGTGATGGGAACTGGGTCTTATAATAGCTTCATCTTTCTTTATTTAGCATTGCGCTGTTTGTTTTATGCACTGGTATTCTTGGGAGGAAACCCGTTCCGTGTTATACGGCGTGGTCCCTTGATTTACCTTTGAAAATAAAGATTAAAAACTGTTTTAGTTCTCACACCAGTCACATGACTGACCTGGAGTTTATTGTTTTAACCTAAACTCTGGGTGCCCCTATTTTTGACACGGGCAGCTAGTAGTTTCGGTTTTGCAGATTTATATTCACAGGATCCTGGTTTACAGCTGGAACGATATCCGGAAAGCTTTGTATCCGTATATCTCTTCTAGTTGTGTATTGTATTATTTTCCGCTGCGATGTATTTAAATGTAATTAAAATCTCTGATATCTCTGTGAAATATTTATTCATTTATACTATGTATATTCTTGTAATCTGGTGCATTGTTGTAATATACAATGAAACGTTCTTCTGTATGCGTTCTGTTTTGTCGTGTTCTCAAACGATAGGGCGTTTCGAACGGTCTGAGTCGGTTTAGCGACTGGTTCGGACCGAGCGAAATTCCTTGCCGTCACAAGAAACGTTGGAATCTATTGAATTTTATTTTTCTAATGCAAGTGAAAAACCAAGATTTCGTGTTATAGATTGTGAGTTATGTCCAAATCAAATTTCCAAATAGTCGCTATAAAATCGTTTATCGACTGTAACAGCTTATTTGATATAACTAGATACTGGTTGCAAATTTGAACAAGGTTCTTTTGAGACATAGTGATAATTTAATTTTTAGAATTTTACTGTAATTTTTAATTAGTTAAATATACAACTTTTTATTTGGAGTATTTCGCACCCTATATCAACATTTTGGGGTTTCAAAATATGAGTTAATCTACCGGTATTATTATATTTCGGGGATCGTGGCACCTCGCTGGACACGACTGTATTTTTATTTATGTCCGCAGCCGCCCAGACATGAACGAGATTTACGTAATGCAATCCACTTAGATTTTTGTAACCATAAACAAAGGGACAATTCATTTAAAATTGAATAGAAATTAAAAAATAATGTATGCTTAAACACTAAGCTAAGAATATACACACAATCCAGACCTATTTCCCTATATAAACGTGCTACCCTAAACAAACAGTAGTGCAAAAACATACCCTATGACAATGAAGCAAACCCTAACTAATAGCTTCCCATTACCTATTGCTTTCCATTGAAGCAAGACAGACCATACTGCTATCACATCAATTAAATGAAACAAACGTGCCTAGGAAATTATACATTAATCCTACCTATTACTCTATTACTTGCATGCTAAGCAATTGTATTCTATATAATCACGCTGCTCCCATCGTCCTTCTTCTGAACAGAGAACAAAGCTCCTTCTTATGTCTTGTTTCTCTTTTTTTCCTTAAAATTCACACGCTCAGCTGAGAATATATATATAGGAAATGTTTACATAAAATATATCGTCCACAATATAACGCTCTTTTTGAATTAGATTCTGGGTGGAGTTGCGGTCGAGATTCATGGTGGTGCCTGACTGTTGGGAGAAAAGGGACGGCTAGCGCAGTACATGAAGGTGGTATGGTGATCCCTGATCGTCTAAGGTGATCGAAACAGGGGGTTAAACAAAATTGGGTCGGAATGATTTCCTGGCAAAGTGACTGGGATTTGGGTAGCTCAACCGTTGAGCGTGGGAACTACTTGGTGGCGCAGGAGATCTGGCGAAGTTGGAAGGGCTTCAGTGATTAAGTAAGAAAAGAGGAGTATCTCAACGAGTGAGCTTGTTGTGGTGAGTTAGGAGAGAAAATGGGACGGAGAGACGCAAGGGGGAGAAGAGAAAAGATGGAGTTTTCAAGTATAAAAACAACAGTTGAAAAAATAAATAAACAAAGCATGCGCGTGAAGTAGGAAGGCCTCAGCATTCATAGGGTGGGGGGACGTCGACCTGAAGCATGGAGTGGGGTTGTGTATGCATGGAGTTAGGGTGCATGGTGGGTATAATGGTATGGAGGCGAGTTAGGCAACAGAGATTGGCCTGATGGTCGGTGTCGTTGTCTCATTGTGCTGGGTCGAAGTGATCGGAGTTTTCAGAGATGGTGCGAGGTGAAATTGGAAATGATGGAGGAGTGGAGCGAAGTGAAGTGGTACTACCGGTTGATTTCCTTTGTGAACCGTGAAATAAAGCAAAGGCCCGAGTTAAAAAATTAATAACAATAAGCAAAGTTCGAAAGTACTAGTGTTGCATTGGAAAATCCTTGCTGACGGGTTTGTATAGCAGCGGTGGAGCGGTGATGAGTGTCAACCAAAGGTCCGGTGGTCCACAGTGACGGTGATGGCAGTTTAAACGGAGGATGGTGAATGGTATGTGGACGGGCTGTTCTTTTTGGTTTTGGAAGAGGGACTTTTAACGGGTGCGGATTTGAACTGACGCAAATCGTTATTTAACGGTTAACGTGCGAATGTGAGTAAATTCACTAACTCTGATCTGTTTTAAAATATTATAATTATATTTTAATGTTGGTTGAATGCTGCGTAGTGCTTGATTAGGTAAATTACAATTTAATTGGTTGAATATCGTCGTATATACACACATCATTTGTTAGATACTGATCCCATCGATTATAAGATTCCATAGTATGAAATTAGTGTAAATTGTATGGACTAACATCTGTGGATGCAGGAAACCAGTTGGAGGAATCCAACCGGATTCCACGATATTTATCTGTACTGTTGGTTTTATATTATTTATATAAGCGTGACTGTTATGTCGAAATTAGTTATAAAGGTGAATATTACAGCACATGACAAGTTTTTGAACTACATCGATAAATTAGCGTTGTTGACCAAGCTTAAGCGTGATTTTTTTTATATAGCACTACTCCCTAGGAAATGTATTAACGTAATTTTAGAAATTATAATCTGATAGGATAGTTAATATTTGGCTTTAAACCAATAAATTTTACTAGGGTATGAAATCGATATTTAGTTATAAACTTGATATTGATTTAATAAGAACCTGACTTAGAAATAGAGTTTATCAAATAGAATGGGAATATAAATTAAAAAAGGAAGTCGGTAAATAGGATATGAACCTGTAAGGGTATTTATTTTTAGAATGAAGAGTTAAGCAAATAATTTGCAGATTGAAATGATTAAATGAGAATTGGAAATGTTTTCCAAAGATTTATAAGGTATATTTTCTAAATTATAGAAAATAAGAAATGTGGAAAATGTTAGGAATGTTTCCGAAGATTAATAACGTATATTTTCTGGGATATGAGAAGTTGGAAAATTAATATAAATAAAAAGGGGCCAGTGATTGTGTGATGATTCATTGTACATTTACTTCGATAGTTAAAGAACTGACTATCGAAGTGTTTTGACCATCGTTGCCAATACAGAGAGACCAGTTGGATATATTAACTGAAAACCACTCCGTATAGGCATAGACACCGCGAATTAGATTATGCTAAAGACAATTGAAGATAGAGTAAAATGTAAGGGTCGTCCTGTTCCAGAACGGTGTTATATGTTTGTCCAGTCCCAGGACAACTTGTATGGACGAGTGTCTGACAGAGTGTACCTAACAAATCACGTATGGTTGATCTTTTAATGGTATTACGTCTGGTGGCGGAGGAATTCGTTCCTCTTAGCTTTTTATACCCATGATATTTTTGGAAATCGATTAGTGAATTGACGGGTTTGACGATGTGGCATTCAAAGTGAATGGTGATAAGATGTTCTAAAGATAGACGTAGCCTCTAGCCTTACAGCCAGGAAGTAACAAAAGTTGGGCTAGGCAGCATGGCTAGTTGGGTCATACCCAAGCAAGGTGTATTGTCACCGATCTAGAGAAAATTCATATTTGTTCTTCTTTTCGATTCTGTATCTTTGGATGACGGTTAGATGGCCAATAACCGTGGGTGATAATATATTCGATACACTCAAGCCAAATGAGTGGTCGGTCATGTGTGGCCGGGTTGCAAGACGTTCTTGTTAAACCTGCTGTAACACCCCGTATTTTCTGTGAACGTATAAGTAACAAATCAGAGAATAATTAATTACAAGAATAAGAATCAAGGGAAACGGGTTACCCCATTGCGTTTGTCTAAGAATTCTGCTTGAAATAGAGTCTGAGTTTGCGTAAAACGGATACCGTATGAAGAAGATATGGACGAACGAAGTTTGGTGGCTAAATAGAAAAAAAAAGATTGCACTGGCGCACTTGGGAAGTGCACCAGTACAAATTTACATTGGCGCACTTCCCAAGTGCGCCCAGGCCGAGAGAAAACCTGCACAGCTTTCTGGTTTGACCCTGGCTGGCCTGGTCGGGTTCTGGTCGAATTTCTGAGCTTTGCTGTGTCACTAGGGCTAACTTGTCACTTTCTGATTGGCTTCTCTTGAGATGGATGGCCTTGATTAACTCTAACTTCATCGACGGCTCTAATTAGTTTGAAACCCTATATAAACAGCCCCCTAGCACTATTATCTTTCCACCATTCTTCTCAAACCTTATGCTGCACAATTTCATTTCTATACTCTGCGTCCGTTCTTATTAAATAAAATAATGGCGTCGTTACTCTGCTGGAATCAAAACTTGGACTGATGCATCTTCTTCCAACCTGAATAGAATTAAAAGCTAAATCAAATCTCAAATCAAAGTTTAGAGCTACAACAACAATTAGAGAGGAATAATTCAGCATTTCTACATCAACAACAGTTTATTATCCTTTCTTAAAACCACGAAAGGCAAGTACAGTTATTTTCCGATATAAACTTTAATTATAATTGTGACATGATTGTAAATCTAAATTTGAGGTTGTGTACGTTCTGTTCTGATATATTTTATTATGTATCTCTTTCTTCTTTCCGATATAAACTTTAATTATAATTTGTGGTTAGTTGCCTATAACTATTGTAGTTAGTTTCTTATGCCTATTCCCTTAATGATGTTAGATCTCATATTTAGTATGTAACTTTGCTAGTTTATTCCCATTCACTGTTATGAACATCGAGCCTATTGGGCCATTATTATTGTATTCGGTTCATTATTGCACGCCTATTCTTTTATATCAATTCTTGTGCTTATCCCATATTCCTTTTGTTAGGGCCATTTCATGAGTATTTAGAGAACTTGTGGAAACATGTTATATGGTGATTGGGCGTAGCTTAATTAAGTAAATCTGGCATAGAAAATATGTTGGCATAATCTGAATTGTCTATAATAGAGAATGATTTACATGTGTATTAGTCTTGGACATAAATGGTGAACTAGAATATTAAATCTTGTTTTGACATGAACTGTAAATGGGAATATTAAGGCTAAAATTTGGGGCATATATTGTATTATGAATTATGACCTTGATTTAGGCATGCAAACTTAGGCCAAATTTATAATTAGGCAAGATATGTCAAGGAAACTTTATGGAATGATTAAATCTGTTATATTGCCTAATCTGCTAGTTCTGTTATATTGCCTAAACTGCTAATTAGATTGAATTGCCTAATTCTACATTCTGTTCGGGTGGTAAAGTCCCATTTACTAGTGTACACCTAATTCTACATTCTGTTTCCGTAGGGATTAATCTGTTTTTGTTTCTGTACCTTCTGTTCGGGTGGTAAAGGCCCATTATTAGCATTTTGTTTCTGTCTGTTTCTGTTGGGGTGGTAAAGGCCCATTACTAGCATTCTCTTCTGTGGAAATTATTCTGTTCCCGTTTCTGTTTCAGTTTAGACATTGGGGTGACACCTAATCCTGTTATACTAGTATTAGTGCAGAGAAATGAAAAGTAATATTATTCTGTTTCTTCTGTTTAACCTAAGTACATCTATTGCTCCTGTTACTGTTATCTCTTATCTAGCTTATTTTCATGTCATAATTATTATTATCTGTTCATATGCTGAAAGTCACAGGACTTGCTAGACTTTATGTCTGACCTTGCTTGTTTTTGCCCCTTTTTCTTCCGTTCCCCCCAGGTTTTCCAAGGAGGAAATACTTTAGCTTGATCCGGACTTCTTCTGCTTGAAGTACTTAGAGTGCTTAAAGTATGGCATGACTCCTTATGGCAGCTTTTGTGGGGATTATGATTTTAAAGTTTTGTACTCTGATGATTTTCTGAACAAGATTGATATTTATGTACTTGATTTTTTGGTAAAGATGTAACCAAACTGATTTCTGTTTTCCGCTGAAATAAAGTTATAATTTCTCAAGTGTTGTTTATCTGTCTTGATATTTTCTGTTCTGTTTACTAAAATGCTCCACCAAAGTTAAGGCATTCCCTTTGTGAGTGTCCTTAACGGAGGTGGGGTGTTTCACTTGGTATCAGAGCTGAAGGTTACCAGATTTGATAAAAAGTCTTGAAAACTATTTTCAAAAAGGTTTTAAAAGGAAGTATTTTCAAAAGTAAAGCTTATTTTTTGAAAACCATAATCCCCAAAAGCCATATATCTATCTTTTGATCCTCTGTTTGAATCTTTGTTTCCTTCTTTCTCCAGGGCTCCCGGCTTTCTGGGAGGTAACCTCATCGCGGCATGATTCTATAGGCTTGATAAGACTACGACACCGGTCAAAGGGCAAATAGGCGCCCAACTTCCATCTATAGCCGCAGTAGTCTCACCTACGGTTAATTTTCTTTCGAGCTTTGTAGGATTTTCTGTGCAATGAAGGCCACTTTCGAGGGACTTGTCAACGTGTTACACATAGATAGTAAAGATGAGAATGAGGGAGTTTGGCTAAGGAGCACAACCCAAGAATGAGAAACTCATGGATATGGACTTGGTTCACAAAGGAGGCAAAAAGGAAACACAAAAGAGGGAAGAAAAGTCTGAAGATAAAGGAGGAGAAAAGTGCTTTACTTATGGAAGCTTGACTCATCTGAACAAGGATTGCCGGAAGAGGAAGGACACTCACTTCAACGGTGGTGAGATGTGACACTTCACTAGGGACTGCCCGAAGAAACGGGGGCAAGGACAGAGGACATGACCTACTTCGGGAAGGCAGGCGAATTGTAACGACCCGTATTCTACGCATCATAGGATCGTAAAATATTTATTTCTGTCACATACGAAGTCGTATGTCATGTAACTTTGGGAGACGACTATTAAGGTCATTTCCCATGTTCATGATTTTTCCCGATTTTTAAATGACCATTTTACCCCTAGTTTGGACTGTTTTGGCCATAACTTTTGACTGGAAAAGAATTTTGACCTGAAACCACTTCCATTGGCTCCGGATGATGGTTTCTCTTTCCGTAGAGTGGTTACATTAGCCAAACGGACTTATCGTTTGGGAGATATGGCTGAATTAAGGTTTAAAGGGTTATTTTCAGCTAATTGGGCTTAACCGGGTAGTTAGTAATTAGGCCCATTGGGGGATTTCGGGATTAGTGGTATTTAAGGGCTGCTAGGGTTAGGATTTCGGTTTTTACTTCATTTTTCCAGCCGCCACTTATTTTCTTCAACCCTAGTCATGGCCTCCAACATCTAGAATCATTCCAAATCACCTCTAATCACTTTCTAATCAAAGATTAAGCAAAACTACCTCAAACCAAAGGGGATTAGCACCAAATCAGAGAGAGAGTTGCTGGAATACATAGAGATTGGATCTATATCAGAGGAGTTTCAGTTCTGAAAGTTTAATTGTGCCAAAGGTGAGTGATTTGCTTTGTTTTACACTAATTACGGCTAATTAGGGTAATTAGCGAAGATTAGAGAAATTATAACTCAGAAAAATCTAGAAAAATTCCTAAAATTCTAAAACATCATTTTATGCCTCTGATATGAATTTGGGTTAATTTCGACTAATTTTGCAAATCCCGGAATTTGGGGGATTAAGGGGTGATTAGTGATAATTAGCAAAATTATGCATGCTAAAATTCCGGAAAAATATGTATAAATTCATAGATATTATTTCAGGCCTCTGATAAAAATTTGGGTTAATTTGGTTAAGTTTTGCTAATCCTATTCTCAGTTTTTCTTAAACATGCTTAAGGGGAAAATGAGGGTTTTTGGGTATGTTTGATCCATTTTGATATGTCATATTGTTGTTTTGGTGTTTGTGGTTGATTCCCTATGTTCCTATGATTGTATGGTATGCTTTGTGATTGATTAGAAGTGTTAGATTGGTCGAAAACGCCGTCGAGAGGCGAAAATAGCTTGCTGGAATGGTGCAGGTTTTAGGACCAGGAAAAACCGACCAGGTTTAGACCGACCGGGGGAAAACAGAACGACCGACCAGGTTTCGACCGACCCAGTCTGGAACGACCAAGGGAGTTTCGAACGACCGAGTTTGGACCGACCAGGGGGGGTTTCTAACCGACCGACCCCGTAGGAACTTCAGACCGACCAGGATGGGTGAAATGCGACCGACCAGAGGAGGTTTCAGACCGACCAGGGGAGGAGCGAAATGCGATCGACCAGGAATGAAGGAAACCGATCCACTCGTGCTCCATATCACGATCCGAACCAGGAGAGAGCCACGAGCTGGAGGAGCGCGATCCGATCCGTATGGGGTATTCCGATCCGAACCGAGGAGAGGAGCCCGATCCGAAGCAAAGAGAAAGAGGACCGCAATGATGATCCGAACTGTGGCAAGCAGGAGACCCTGACCCGATCCGCCAGGGGTGATGGCGACCCGACCCGAATGATGAAGGCCGATCCGATCCGATTCGGTGGTGATGACCAATAACCTGAGATGCAAAGGTAGTCCAAATGGAAGTTAGAGCTCAGGGTCCCGGAACCAGTTGGGAACCAATGAGTTCACTTCATGATTGGGCTTTGCTGCGGGACGTGTGCTAAGGAGTTGTCGATGTCTGTATCTTTGGATCACTATGTATGGGAAGTACGTGAACGGATTCAGGGTCACAGTATGTAGTGACCTAGGTACGACTAAAAGTAGCTATAGACCAATGAAGTGGGATCATTGAAAAGGTTTGGTCATGATTCCATGAGGGTAAGCTTGGTTGTAGCAGTAGTTGTACAGAGTCGAACTCCGTCACTACTTCAATGGGTCTAGTGATTTACAGTGGTGGACGTCGTATGCTTTACGCACTGAGTGAGAGATGTGAGGATGGTTGCTATGATTGATTTGTTTGCTATCATTATGACATGCACACCCCCACCCCTGTATCTTTACACCACTTGTTTTGAGGCACCTTAGAGTATTGTACAGTATGTAGTGCTAACTCTTTGGTTGCAGGTCCAGGTTCAGGTATGTTTTAGTCTACCTGTTATTGTTCACTTTAGATGCTTACCGCTCATACCAGGCTTTATGTCTGACCCAGAGTTTTATGTCTCCTCTTATTACTCTGGGTGCTCACACGAGCAGACTAGAGACAGGTTAGCTGGTGATGCACGGGTAGATGATCCGGAGACGAGCAGGAGGCTTCCACGTAATATATATATATATATATATATAATGTTCTCCCTGTGTTGTTGAAGATCACTGCTTGGGCATTGGTGGTGCATCTTCTACTTTAGATTTCTTTTGTTTAGAGACAGTAAATTTGGAAAATTGTAATAAGCTGTATTTGGATTTCCGCTGCTCTGATGTTGATGTTGGTTTTAGTTATCAGCTTATGCACTGTCTCACCTGTTTTATGTCAAGTATATTATTATTATTATATTTTATCCCATGCGCTGTGGGACATTCTACAGGTTCTTTGTATGTTCATTTCCTTCTTCCTTTTCCTTCTGATGACCCTTTCCGTGCTAACTAGACATGTGTACAGCGCACTTTTGGAGTAAATGTCGGTTGGTGCGGGGCGGGCCGTCACATTTGGTAAATGCTCTCATAGTTGGTGGATAGGATAGAAGTAGGAAAATTTCCGTGGAGAGTTTAGTTTCCTTATCTGATTATTGAGTTAGAACTCTTTCCGATTATGGCATTCTGATTCTATAGTCGAGTCTCTGCACTTTACCACTAGTCTTGTTTCTGATCTGGTTATAGTCTCAAACCCCATAGGGGTTACAACTCATCTGTTGGTGGTAGGTTGGGGTTTGAGGGTATCTGTGTTAGGCGTCAAGTCGATTGTAACGCATACATTCTGGGTTTTTGAGGGATATGGTGGGATTTTCCCATGCTTAGTTTTCTAAGAATCATTCGATAATCTGATCTAAACTAGTAGCCTGTAAGCATCTGGATATTCCTGAAAAGGTTAAGATTTCTAGTTTTGACATTGTCTAAAGAGGGTAATCCTCTGGGTGTCAATCTGATATTGGTTTCGGTTTTCGAGGCTGATACTTAGGGGAATTATTCTCTCAACCAATGTCTAATGGGAACCAAGTTTTTGTTTTATCTGTACTCGCTTCCATCATTCGATTGTATCCTATCGATCGAATCTTCGAACTTTAGGTAGAAACTAATGGATGTAAACATGCGTTTGAGACATGTTATGTTTGATGGTTGCAAGTGGATGCAAGTGGTTGCTCGTGGATGCTTATACACACACTAGGCACTAAATCGGCTCGAGTACACTCTCATACTGCATATGGATGTGTGAGCATTTTCAATTTCTGTGGATGCAAAATGATTGACTCATCACATGGATGTCGCATATGAATGAATGGTTGTCACTCATATAAGAATGATATGTATCAAATAAGAAAATTGCATACATGTTGGACTCATGGCACTGACATAATTCGCACTAAGGAGGTCAACTGAATCAGTGGACCGCCTGATCTTTGCATTAGATAAGGAACATATACACACACTTTTGCAAATGTTCATACAACATTAGAAGTTTTCTAAGGACAATGGATTCTTGTGGATGATGGTTGAGTAGATGCATGACTGGATGGTAGGACACATTCTTCTTAACTTGAAGATTTCGGGGACGAAATCCTTTAAGGAGGGGAGAATGTAACACCTCATATTTTCTGTAAACGTATAAGTAACAAATCAGAGAATAATTAATTACAAAAATAAGAATCAAGGGAAACGGGTCACGTCATTGCGTTCCTCTCGGAATTCTTCTTGAAATAGAGTCCGAGTTTGCGTAAAACAGATACCGTATGAAGAAGATATGGACGAACGAAGTTTGGTGGCTAAATAGAAAAAAAAGATTGCACTGGCGCACTTGGCAAGTGCGCCAGTACAAATTTACATTGCCGCACTTCCCAAGTGCGCCAAGGCCGAGAGAAAACCTGCATAGATTTCTGGTTTGACCCTGGCTGGCCTGGTAAGGTTCTAGTCGAATTTCTGAGCTCTGCTGTGTCACTAGGGCTAACTGGTCACTTTATGATTGGCTTCTCTTGAGATGGATGGCCTTGATTAACTCTAGCTTCATCGACGGCTCTAATTAGTTTGAAACCCTATATAAATAACCCCCTAGCCCTATTCTCTTTACACCATTCTTCTCTAGCCTTATGCTGCACAATTTCATTTCTATACTCTGCGTCCGTTCTTATTAAATAAAATAATGGTGTCGTTACTCTGCTGGAATCAAAACTTGGATTGATGCATCTTCTTCCAGCCTGAATAGAATTAAAAGCTAAATCAAATCTCAAATCAAAGTTTAGAGCTTCAACAACAATTAGAGAGGAATAATTCAGCATTTCTACATCAACAACAGTTTATTATCCTTTCTTAAAACCACGAAAGGCAAGTACAGTTATTTTCCGATATAAACTTTAATTATAATTGTGAAATGATTGTAAATCTGAATTTGAGGTTGTGTACGTTTTGTTCTGATATATTTTATTATGTATCTCTTTCTTCTTTCTGTTCTATAGCCAGGCTACCACGAGCCTGCGCCACATCTCATAAGAGATTAACGCACGAATGCTAAATTTTGGGACAAATAATAATGCATAATTGGACATGAAACAGTTGCCTATGAGACTATTGCCTATGACTATAATTCATGCCTATGAGATATTGCCTATGACTATGATTCATGCCTATGAGACTATTGCCTGTGACTATGATTCACGCCTATGAGACTATTGCCTATGACTATGATTCATGACTATGAGACTATTGCCTATGACATTGAATAATGAACTATTGTGATTAGTCGCCCATGACTATTGTGGTTAGTTGCCTATAACTATTGTAGTTAGTTTCTTATGCCTATTCCCTTAATGATGTTAGATCTCATATTTAGTATGTAACTTTGCTAGTTTATTCCCATTCACTGTTATGAACATCGAGCCTATTGGGCCATTATTATTGTATTCGGTTCATTATTGCACGCCTATTCTTTTATATCAATTCTTGTACTTATCCCCTATTCCTTTTGTTAGGGCCATTTCATGAGTATTTAGAGAACTTGTGGAAACATGTTATACGGGGATTGGGCATAGCTTAATTAAGTAAATCTGGCATAGCAAATATGTTGGCATAATCTGAATTGGCTATAATAGAGAATGATTTACATGTGTATTAGTCTTGGACATAAATGGTGAACTAGAATATTAAATCTAGTTTTGACATGAACTGTAAATGGGAATATTAAGGCTAAAATTTGGGGCATATATTGTATTATGAATTATGACCTTGATTTAGGCATGCAAACTTAGGCCAAATTTATAATTAGGCAAGATATGTCAAGGAAACTTTATGGAATGATTAAATCTGTTATATTGCCTAATCTGCTAGTTCTGTTATATTGCCTAAACTGCTAATTAGATTGAATTGCCTAATCTGCTAATTATGTTAAATTGCCTTATCTGCTAGATCTGCTAAATCGCCTAATCTGCAAGATCTGTTATCTGTTTAATCTGTTGAATGGCGTAGTCTGTTGGAACTGAAATGCTGAAATTTGAAGTATGTAAATCTGTAGGTTTGATTTAAAATTGAGCAAAACTTGTTAATAGAACCTCGAATAATCTACTGTAACTTGTACAAAAGTTAATTTGTTAAATTAGCATGATTAGTCTGATATTAGCATAGTCTGTGAATCAATGCATTGGCTAAACATGAAACATGGCTAACTCGAGGTTAGAATGAGTTTGCGGCGTAATCCTGCCCGGAACCGCCCGGCACATCCAGTGGCCGCAAACAATAGGTTCTAATGTGAGAAGTTAGTCATAACATGGTTGAAACCCGAGGTTAGACTCAGTTTGCGGCAGAAACCTACCCGGAACCAACCGGCCTAACCAGTGGTCGCAAACTGTCAGTCTAATGTGAGAGGTTTGCGTGTTAATTTTTAATTGATACAAATCTAAGATAAATATGATGTCTAAAACATGTTGGGTGGATAGGGTTAAACCAATTGGACTAATGAATTTAACAAACCCGTTTCGTGAATCTATAGGCCCAATTACAAAGTTAGACAAATCGGTAAATCTGTTAAATCCGTATATCTGATCCGTTAGTCTGAAACTTGTCAGATCTGTGAACTAGTTGATCTGAACTCTGTATGTCTGAACTTGTAAACAAGTTAATCTGAAATCTGTTAGTCTGGGGACACAAGGTTAGGAGGGAAATTACTTGTGTCATATGTTGTTTGGGACCCATATTAGTCAGTAACACTTTCTGCTATCAAAACTATGACCCAACAGTAGGTAGGGTCCGGGCATGCTTACTGAACTAATTTTAAGCGGTTCATTCTGATAATGGCGAGGGGTGTTGATGGTGCATTCCAACCGGGTCATGTGCGTGCATGGATCCCGGTCTGCCTCTGAGGATGTAAGACGCCGTGACATCTGTAAATAGTTCTGTGCCAATTGGTTGTCACTTTAGGGAGTGATACACCTTACTGTGGGGTCGACACAGGGTATTTATGTATTAGGGAGCCGATCGCTTGGGGTAGGGTTTTAGGGTACACTTATTTCTGTCTGTTTCTGTTGGTACCGTCTGTTTCTGTTGGGTGGTAAAACCTGTCTTTTTCCGCGTGGTACCGTCTGTTCGGGTGGTAAAGGCCCATTTACTAGTGTGCATCTAATTCTACATTCTGTTTCCGTAGGGATTAATCTGTTTCTGTTTCTGTACCTTCTGTTCGGGTGGTAAAGGCCCATTATTAGCATTTTGTTTCTGTCTGTTTCTGTTGGGGTGGTAAAGGCCCATTACTAGCATTCTCTTCTATGGAAATTATTCTGTTCCCGTTTCTGTTTCAGTTTAGACATTGGAGTGACACCTAATCCTGTTATACTAGTATTAGTGCAGAGAAATGAAAAGTAATATTATTTTGTTTCTTCTGTTTAACCTAAGTACATCTGTTGCTCCTGTTACTGTTATCTCCTATCCAGCTTATTTTCATGTCATAATTATTATTATCTGTTCATATGCTGAAAGTCACAGGACTTGCTAGACTTTATGTCTGACCTTGCTTGTTTTCGCCCCTTTTTCTTCCGTTCCCCCCAGGTTTTCCAAGGAGGAAATACTTTAGCTTGATCCGGACTTCTTCTGCTTGAAGTACTTAGAGTGCTTAAAGTATGGCATGACTCCTTATGTCAGCTTTTGTGGGGATTATGATTTTAAAGTTTTGTACTCTGATGATTTTCTGAACAAGACTGATATTTATGTACTTGAGTTTTTGGTAAAGATGTAACCAAACTGATTTCTGTTTTCCGCTGAAATAAAGTTATAATTTCTCAAGTGTTGTTTATCTGTCTTGAAATTTTCTGTTCTGTTTACTAAAATGCTCCACCAAAGTTAAGGCATTCCCTTTGTGAGTGTCCTTAACGGAGGTGGGGTGTTTCACTTGGTATCAGAGCTGAAGGTTACCAGATTTGATAAAAAGTCTTGAAAACTATTTTCAAAAAGGTTTTAAAAGGAAGTATTTTCAAAAGTAAAGCTTATTTTTTGAAAACCATAATCCCCAAAAGCCATATATCTATCTTTTGATCCTCTGTTTGAATCTTTGTTTCCTTCTTTCTCCGGGGCTCCCGGCTTTCTGGGAGGTAACCTCATCGCGGCATGATTCTATAGGCTTGATAAGACTACGACACCGATCAAAGGGCTAATAGGCGCCCAACTTCCATCTGTAGCCGCAGTAGTCTCACCTACGGTTAATTTTCTTTCGAGCTTTGTAGGATTTTCTGTGCAATGAAGGCCACTTTCGAGGGACTTGTCAACGTGTTTCACATAGATAGTAAAAATGAGAATGAGGGAGTTTGGCTAAGGAGCACAACCCAAGGATGAGAAACTCATGGATATGGACTTGGTTCACAAAGGAGGCAAAAAGGAAACACAAAAGAGGGAAGAAAAGTCTGAAGATAAAGGAGGAGAAAAGTGCTTTACTTATGGAAGCTTGACTCATCTGAACAAGGATTGCCGGAAGAGGAAGGACACTCACTTCAACTGTGGTGAGATGTGACACTTCACTAGGGACTGCCCGAAGAAACGGGGGCAAGGACAGAGGACATGACCTACTTCGGGAAGGCAGGCGAATGCTCTCATAGTTGGTGGATAGGATAGAAGTAGGAAAATTTCCGTGGAGAGTTTAGTTTCCTTATCTGATTATTGAGTTAGAACTCTTTCCGGTTATGGCATTCTGATTCTATAGTCGAGTCTCTGTACTTTACCACTAGTCTTGTTTCTGATCTGGTTATAGTCTCAAACCCCATAGGGGTTACGACTCATTTGTTGGTGGTAGGTTGGGGTTTGAGGGTATCTGTGTTAGGCGTCAAGTCGATTGTAATGCATACATTCTGGGTTTTTGAGGGATATGGTGGGATTTTCCCATGCCTATTTTCTAAGAATCATTCGATAATCTGATCTGTACTAGTAGCCTGTAAGCATCTGGATATTCCTGAAAAGGTTAAGATTTCTAGCTTTGACATTGTCTAAAGAGGGTAATCCTCTGGGTGTCAATCTGATATTGGTTTCGGTTTTCGAGGCTGATACTTAGGGGAATTATTCTCTCAACCAATGTCTAATGGGAACCAAGTTTTTTTTTTATCTGTACTCGCTTCCATCATTTGACTGTATCCTATCGATAGAATCTTCGAACTTTAGGTGGAAACTAATGGATGTAAACATGTGTTTGAGACATGTTATGTTTGATGGTTGCAAGTGGATGCAAGTGGTTGCTCGTGGATGCATATACACACACTAGGCACTAGATCGGCTCGAATACACTCTCATACTGCATATGGATGTGTGAGCATTTTCAATTTCTGTGGATGCAAAATGGTTGACTCATCACATGGATGTCGCATATGAATGAATGGTTGTCACTCATATAAGAATGATATGTATCAAATAAGAAAATTGCATACATGTTGGACTCATGGCACTGACATAATTCGCACTAAAGAGGTCAACTGAATCAGTGGACCGCCTGATCTTTGCATTAGATAAGGAACATATACACACACTTTTGCAAATGTTCATACAACATTAGAAGTTTTCTAAGGACAATGGATGCTTGTGGATGATGGTTGAGTAGATGCATGACTGGATGGTAGGACACATTCTTCTTAACTTGAAGATTTCGGGGACGAAATCCTTTAAGGAGGGGAGAACGTAACACCCCATATTTTCTGTGAACGTATAAGTAACAAATCAGAGAATAATTAATTACAAAAATAAGAATCAAGGGAAACGGGTTACTCCATTGCGTTCCTCTCGGAATTCTTCTTGAAATAGAGTCCGAGTTTGCGTAAAACAGATACCGTATGAAGAAGATATGGACGAACGAAGTTTGGTGGCTAAATAGAAAAAAAAAAGATTGCACTGGCGCATTTGGGAAGTGCGCCAGTACAAATTTACATTGGCGCACTTCCCAAGTGCGCCAAGGCCGAGAGAAAACCTGCATAGATTTCTGGTTTGACCCTGGCTGGCCTGGTAAGGTTCTAGTCGAATTTCTGAGCTCTGCTGTTTCACTAGGGCTAACTTGTCACTTTCTGATTGGCTTCTCTTGAGATGGATGGCCTTGATTAACTCTAGCTTCATCGACGGCTCTAATTAGTTTGAAACCCTATATAAACAGCCCCTAGCCCTATTCTCTTTACACCATTCTTTTCTAGCCTTATGCTGCACAATTTCATTTCTATACTCTGCGTCCGTTCTTATTAAATAAAATAATGGCGTCGTTACTCTGCTGGAATCAAAACTTGGACTGATGCATCTTCTTCCAGCCTGAATAGAATTAAAAGCTAAATCAAATCTCAAATCAAAGTTTAGAGCTACAACAACAATTAGAGAGGAATAATTCAGCATTTCTACATCAACAACAGTTTATTATCCTTTCTTAAAACCACGAAAGGCAAGTACAGTTATTTTCCGATATAAACTTTAATTATAATTGTGACATGATTGTAAATCTGAATTTGAGGTTGTGTACGTTTTGTTCTGATATATTTTATTCTGTATCTCTTTCTTCTTTCTATTCTATAGCCAGGCTACCACGAGCCTGCGCCACATCTCATAAGAGATTAACGCACGAACGCTAAATTTTGGGACAAATAATAATGCATAATTGGACATGAAACTGTTGCCTATGAGACTATTGCCTATGACTATAATTCATGCCTATGAGATATTGCCTATGACTATGATTCATGCCTATGAGACTATTGCCTATGACTATGATTCACGCCTATGGGACTATTGCCTATGACTATGATTCATGACTATGAGACTATTGCCTATGACATTGAATAATAAACTATTGTGATTAGTCGCCCATGACTATTGTGGTTAGTTGCCTATAACTATTGTAGTTAGTTTCTTATGCCTATTCCCTTAATGATGTTAGATCTCATATTTAGTATGTAACTTTGCTAGTTTATTCCCATTCACTGTTATGAACATCGAGCCTATTGGGCCATTATTATTGTATTTGGTTCATTATTGCACGCCTATTCTTTTATATCAATTCTTGTACTTATCCCCTATTCCTTTTGTTAGGGCCATTTCATGAGTATTTAGAGAACTTGTGGAAACATGTTATACGGGGATTGGGCATAGCTTAATTAAGTAAATCTGGCATAGCAAATATGTTGGCATAATCTGAATTGGCTATAATAGAGAATGATTTACATGTGTATTAGTCTTGGACATAAATGGTGAACTAGAATATTAAATCTAGTTTTGACATGAACTGTAAATGGGAATATTAAGGCTAAAATTTGGGGCATATATTGTATTATGAATTATGACCTTGATTTAGGCATGCAAACTTAGGCCAAATTTATAATTAGGCAAGATATGTCAAGGAAACTTTATGGAATGATTAAATCTGTTATATTGCCTAATCTGCTAGTTCTGTTATATTGCCTAAACTGCTAATTAGATTGAATTGCCTAATCTGCTAATTATGTTAAATTGCCTTATCTGCTAGATCTGCTAAATCGCCAAATCTGCAAGATCTGTTATCTGTTTAATCTGTTGAATGGCGTAGTCTGTTGGAACTGAAATGCTGAAATTTGAAGTATGTAAATCTGTAGGTTCGATTTAAAATTGAGCAAAACTTGTTAATAGAACCTCGAATAATCTACTGTAACTTGTATAGAAGTTAATTTGTTAAATTAGCATGATTAGTCTGATATTAGCATAGTCTGTGAATCAATGCATTGGCTAAACATGAAACATGGCTAACTCGAGGTTAGAATGAGTTTGTGGCGTAATCCTGCCCGGAACCGCCCGACACATCCAATGGCTGCAAACAATAGGTTCTAATGTGAGAAGTTAGTCATAACATGGTTGAAACCCGAGGTTAGACTCAGTTTGCGGTAGAAACCTGCCCGGAACCAACCGGCCTAACCAGTGGCCGCAAACTGTCAGTCTAATGTGAGAGGTCTATGCGTTAATTTTTAATTGATACAAATCTAAGATAAATATGATGTCTAAAACGTGTTGGGTGGATAGGGTTAAACCAATTAGACTAATGAATTTAACAAACCCATTTCGTGAATATGTAGGCCCAATTACAAAGTTAGACAAATCGGTAAATCTGTTAAATCCGTATATCTGATCCGTTAGTCCGAAACTTGTCTGATCTGTGAACTAGTTGATCTGAACTCTGTATGTCTGAACTTGTAAACAAGTTAATCTGAAATCTGTTAGTCTGGGGACACAAGGTTAGGAGGGAAATTACTTGTGTCATATGTTGTTTGGGACCCATATTAGTCAGTAACCCTTTCTGGTATCAAAACTATGACCAACAGTAGGTAGGGTCCGGGCACGCTTACTGAACTAATTATAAGCCGTTCATTCTGATAATGGCGAGGGGTGTTGATGGTGCATTCCAACCGGGTCATGTGCGTGCATGGATCCCGGTCTGCCTCTGAGGATGTAAGACGCCGTGACATCTGTAAATAAGTCTGTGCCAATTGGTTGTCACTTTAGGGAGTGATACACCCTAATGTGGGGCTGACACAGGGTATTTATGTATTAGGGAGCCGATCGCTTGGGGTAGGGTTTTAGGGTACACTTAGTTCTGTCTGTTTCTGTTGGCACCGTCTGTTTCTGTTGGGTGGTAACACCTGTCTATTTCTGCGTGGTACCGTCTGTTCGGGTGGTAAAGGCCCATTTACTAGTGTACACTTAATTCTACATTCTGTTTTCGTAGTGATTAATCTGTTTCTGTACCTTCTGTTTGGGTGGTAAAGGCCCATTATTAGCATTTTGTTTCCGTCTGTTTCCGTTGGGGTGGTAAAGGCCCATTACTAGCGTTCTCTTCTATGGAAATTATTCTGTTCCCGTTTCTGTTTCAGTTTAGACATTGGAGTGACACCTAATCCTGTTATACTAGTATTAGTGTAGAGAAATGAAAAGTAATATTATTCTGTTTCTTCTGTTTAACCTAAGTACATCTGCTGCTCCTGTTACTGTTATCTCTTATCCAGCTTATTTTCATGTCATAATTATTATTATCTGTTCATATGATGAAAGTCATTGGACTTGCCAGACTTTATGTCTGACCTTGCTTGTTTTCGCCCCTTTTTCTTCCGTCCCCCCCCCCCCCCCCGGTTTTCCAAGGAGGAAATACTTTAGCTTGATCCTGACTTCTTCTGCTTGAAGTACTTAGACTGCTTAAAGTATGGCTTGACTCCTTATGTCAGCTTCTGTAGGGATTATGATTTTAAAGTTTTGTACTCTGATGATTTTCTGAACAAGACTGATATTTATGTACTTGAGTTTTTGGTAAAGATGTAACCAAACTGATTTTTGTTTTCCGTTGAAATAAAGTTATAATTTCTCAAGTGTTGTTTATCTGTCTTGAAATTTTCTGTTCTGTTTACTAAAATGCTCCACCAAAGTTAAGGCATTCCCTTTGTGAGTGTCCTTAACGGAGGTGGGGTGTTTCACCTGCAGTGTATACCCTCTAGAGTACACTGATCGGAAGGTGCTCCCATACCTTATCTGTTGGAATCCAATCCCCAATATGCGCCCTGCGGTTTTTGATTTTATACTATATATATGTGGAGCGTGAGATGCAAGAGTTCTGCTACTTGGTTATTTATATGATTAGACATTATCATAATATCACTGGATTTTGATATCAAAATGGTTTGGGTTATAGTAAGGTGAAAACCGTCCATGTTTATGTTTGGGCTGGTCTTACTATTATCCTTTTGTTTCAAAAGGATTTTCAAAGTTAAACAGTATGATTGGAATTTACTCACACCAGTCCCATGACTGACCCAAAGTTTATTTTGTTTTTGTTTTCCCTAAACTCTTGGGTGCCTAAATTTATACGGGCAGTCAAGTGTTTCAGGCTTTACAGATACACTTGGAGGAACTAAAAGCAGAAGGCTTCACAGTTAGTATTTAGAGATTGTTTCCGCTGAGATGTGATGTATTGTACTCTGATAATGGTATGTATATAAAATACAGTTTTGTATTTTAAAGTTATGTTATATAATACATTTTATTCGTTCCGCTGTGAGTTTCTTGATTACTCTGATTCTGTTCAGTTATATTCTTCTTCTTTTATTCTATTAGTTCTACCTTATATTTCTCACCCTCTAACTTCTTTCTATTAATGATCTGAATTTTCGTGCACTTTGAATTGAATGTGTAGGATATTAGTCAGCTCAAATTGGTATGGATTTTCCGGCCGTTACAGTTGGTATCAGAGCTGAAGGTTAAGTGATTATCTTGGCTCAGTGGCATCACTCAATAGAGATGGAGTTAGTAATACTCTAGGTTGAGTTTGACTGTATATATATGAGTGCGTATTTGAAAACTGATATAAAAACTGTTTATATTGTGTTGACTGGTCAATCGAGTGGTTTATGAATTCTGGTCGAAACAGTAATGCAAACTGTGTCGATAGGTGTTTCTAAACTCTTGTACAGAGTAATTCGACACATTATGTTTTGAAAAGAGGGTAAACGAAATAATTTTACCCAAATTATATTTTGATATAAACAGGAGTATATACCTTGAGATTTTTATAGTGTTGATCGTTATTATGATCAAATAAGATTTTATAATTGAGTTGGCTGTATAAATAACCAAATCGAAATATTATATAAGTATAATATGAAAATCAGATGAACTAAATCTGAATTTAAAACCATAATTTAAATAAGACTCTGGAAACTTGGAAAAGAGTTAGAAAAAAAATATTTGGATGAAATATATGGGAATTTTAAAATCTTGGGAGATTTGAAATTTTTTTCCAAGTGCTGTGAAAGATATTTTGAAGTAATTTCAAAAATAAAAGTGTTTGAAAATAAGTTTTGATAGTGACATAGTATTGAACTCACTTCAATCACTAGGAAATAACCCTGATGATGAAACATGCCATTATTAGTGTAATTTTCGAGTTTCCAAGTGACGGATTACTACCAAAGATTTTGTTTTGAATTGTTTTAAGAAAATAAGTTGTTCGGAAATTCAAATGTTTTGAATTGTTATTATTATATAGATTTAAAACTGATTTGAAATAAAATCCTGGATTTTGAATTCCGGAATTTAAAATTTACTTATGAAATAAGTAAATAGAAAATGTAACTAAGTAAATAAAGTTGGTTTGAATTAAAGGTAATATGGAATGGAATCGAATTGATGAATTAAAAGTTGGAATTGAGTTTGGAATTGGAGTTTGATCAGAGTTATAAGTGGATGATGTGGTTCGAGATAATTTGAATGGAAATCAAGTGGAAATAAAATGGTATATGCTGAATGGACAGCAGATGAAAGTGATAGAGTGAATGCCTTGCCAAAAAATAAAAAAGGGTACATGTTTATATTTTATACGAGTATGAGATTTTTTTTGGCAAGCCGTTTGGCTGTTTGATTCTCTTTTGGATTGGGAAATGCCTAGAGAAGTAAGTTGTAGTAGTACCGAATGAACCGTGCAGAAGAGATACTGGCAAAATTCTCTGAAAATTTAAGCCGTTAGGAAATTTTCAAAATTTCTGAAAGTATTTGTTAGTAAGGAATTAATATTTTAATCAGAATTAATCGGTTCTGTTGAAACAGAAGATATAAAATAAACAGATAATTTTTAACCTGGTTATAATAGGGGTAGCAGCATTTTCCCTACCTTTGTAATTTCGGGGACGAAATTCTTTTAAGGGGGAAGGAATGTAACGTCCCGCATTTTTATCGGTTTGTATTTGAATATTTAAATCAGTTTAAATATTGAATTCATAATATAAGTGGATTTATATATTAATTAAAACAAAGTTGAATGTATAAAAATATATATTAAATATAATCGAGCTCATAACGACGCTGCAGTTCGCAATTTAACGTTCTAAACTTCAAATGAGTGTATAGGACTCATTATAAACCGGACTTCTTCGAAACAAGAAATGTTGGAATTTGTTGAAATGTATTTTTCTAATGTAAGTGAAAAACCAAGATTTTGTGTTACAGATTGTGAGTTATGTCCAAATCAAATTCCTAAATAGTCGCTATAGAATCGTTTATCGACTTTAATAGTTTATTTGATATAACTAGATACCAGTTGAAAATTTGAACAAGGTTCTTTTGAGACATAGTGATAATTTAATTTTTAGAATTTTACTGTAAATTTTAATTATTTAAATATGCAACATTTTATTTGGAGTATTTCGCACCCTATATCAACATTTTGGGGTTCCAATATATGAGTTAATCTACCGGTATTATTGTATTTCTGGGATCGTGGCGCCTCGCTGGACAAGGCTGTATTTTTATTTCTGACCGCGGCCGCCCAGACATGAACGAAATTTACGTAATGCAATACACTTAGATTTTTGTAACCATAAACAAAGGGACTATTCATTTAAAATTGAATAGAAATAAGAAAATAATGTATGCTTAAACACTAAGCTAAGCATATACACGCACTCCAGACCTATTTCCCTATATAAACGTGCTACCCTAAACAAACAGTAGTGCTAAAACATACCCTGTGACAATGAAGCAAACCCTAACTAATAGCTTCCCATTACCTATTGCTTTCCATTGAAGCAAGACAGACCATACTGCTATCACATCAATTTAATGAAACAAACATGCCTAGGAAATTATACATTAATCCTACCTATTACTCTACTACTTGCATGCTAAGCAATTGTATTCTATATAATCACGCTGCTCCCATTGTCCTTCTTCTGAACAGAACAAAGCTCCTTCTTATGTCTTGTTTCTCTTTTATTCCCTTAAAATTCACACGCTCAGCTAAGAATATATATATATATATGTATATATATATATATGGACAATGTTTACATAAAATAAATCGTCCACAATATAACGCTCTGTTTGAATGAGATTCTGGGTGGAGTTGCGGTCGAGATTCATGGTGGTGCCTGACTGTCGGGAGAAGAGGGACGGCTAGCGCAGTACTTGAAGGTGGTACGGTGATCCCTGATCGTCTAAGGTGATCGAAACAGGGGGTTAAACAAAATTGGGTCGGAATGATTTCCTGGCAAAGTGACTGGGATTTGGATAGCTCAACCGTTGAGAGCGTGGGAACTACTTGGTGGCGAAGGAGATCTGGCGAAGTTGGAAGGGCTTCGGTGATAAAGTAAGAGAAGAGGAGTTTATCAACGGGTGAGTTTGTTGTGGTGAGTTAGGAGAGAAAATGGGACGGAGAGACGCAAGGGGGAGAAGAGAAAAGATGGAGTTTTCAAGTATAAAAACAACAGTAGAATAAAAAAGAATAAACAAAGCCTGCGCGTGAAGTAGGAAGGCCTCAACATGCATACGGTGGGAGGACGTCGGCCTGAAGCATGGAGTGGGGATGTGTATGCATGGAGTTAGGGTGCGTGGTGGGTATAATGGTATTGAGGCGAGTTAAGCAACAGAGATTGGCCTGATGGTCGGTGTCATTGTCTCATTGTGCTAGGTCGAAGTGATCAGAGTTTTCAGAGATGGTGCAAGGTGAAAATGGAAATGATAGGGGAGTGGAGCGAGGTGAAGTGGTACTATCGGTTGATTTCCTTTGTGAACCTTGAAATAAAGTAAAGGCCCAAGTTAAAAAATAATAACAATAAGCAAAGTTCGAAAGTACTAGTGTTGCGTTGGAAAATCCTAGTTGACGGGTTTGTATAGCAGCAGTGGAGCGGTGATGGTAGGAGTGTCGACCGAAGGTCCATCCACAGTGACAGTGATGGCAGTTTAAACGGAGGATGGTGAATGGTATGCGGACGGGCTGTTCTTTTTTGTTTCGGAAGAGGGACTTCTAACTGGCACGGATCCGAACTGACGCAAATCGTTATTTAACGGTTAACGCGCGAATGTGAGTAAATTCACTAACTCTGATCTGTTTTAAAATATTATAATTATATTTTAATGTTGGTTGAATGCTGCGTAATGGTTGATTAGGTAAATTACAATTTAATTGGTTGAATATCGTCGTATATACACACATCATTTGTTGGATACTGATCCCATCGATTATAAGATTCCATAGTATGAAATTAGTGTAAATTGTATGGACTAACATCTGTGGATGCAGGAAACCGGTTGGAGGAATCCAACCGCATTCCACGATATTTATCTGTACTATTGGTTTTATATTATTAATATAAGCGTGACTGTTATGTTGAAATTAGTTATAAAGGTGAATATCACAGCACATGACAAGTTTTTGAACTATAGCGATAAATTAGCGTTGTTGACCAAGCTTAAGCGTGATTTTTTTATATATAGCACTACTCCCTAGGAAATGTATTAACGTAATTTTAGAAATTATAATCTGATAGGATAGTTAATATTTGGCTTTAAACTAATAAATATTAGTAGGGTATGAAGTCGATATTTAGTTATAAACTTGATATTGATTTAATAAGAACCTGACTTAGAAATAGAGTTTATCAAATAGAATGGGAATATAAATTAAAAAAGGAAGTCAATAAATAGGATATGAACCTGTTAGGGTATTTTTTACTAGAATGTAGAGTTAAGAAAATAATTTGCAGATTGAAATGATTAAATGAGAATTGGAAATGTTTTCCAAAGATTTATAAGGTATATTTTCTAAATTATAGAAAATAAGAAATGGGGAAAATGTTAGGAATATTTCCGAAGATTAATAACGTATATTTTCTGGGATATGAGAAGTTGGAAAATTAATATAAATAAAAAGGGGCCAGTGATTGTGTGATGATTTGTTGTACATTTGAATGAATGTTGTTTTTACTTCGATAGTTAAAGAACTGACTATCGAAGTGTTTTGACCATCGTTGCCAATACAGAGAGACCGGTTGGATATATTATCTGAAAACCACTCCATATAGGCAAAGGCGCCGCGAATTAGATTATGCTAAAGACAATTGAAGACGGAGTGAAATGCAAGGGTCGTCCTGTTCCAGAACGGTGTTTTATGTTTGTCCAGTCCCAGGACAACTTGTATGGACGAGTGTCTGACAGAGTGTACCTAACAAATCACGTATGGTTGATCTTTTAATGGTATTACGTCTGGTGGCGGAGGAATTCGTTCCTCTTAGCTTTTTATACCCATGATATTTTTGGAAATCGATTAGTGAATTGACGGGTTTGATGATGTGGCATTCAAAGTGAATGGTGATAAGATGTTCTAAAGATAGACGTAGCCTCTAGCCTTACAGCCAGGAAGTAACAAAAGTTGGGCTAGGCAGCATGGCTAGTTGGGTCATACCCAAGCAAGGTGTATTGTCACCGATCTAGAGAAAATTCATATTTATTCTTCTTTTCGATTCTGTATCTTTGGATGACGGTTAGATGGCCAATAACCGTGGGTGATAATATATTCGATACACTCAAGCCAAGTGAGTGGTCAGTCATGTGTGGTCGGGTTGCAATACGTTCTTGTTGTACCTGCAGTGCATAGCCTCTAGAGTACACTGATTAAAAGGTGCTCCCATACCTTGTCTGTTGGAATCCAATCCCCAATAATCGCCCTGCGGTTTTCGATTTTATACTATATATATGTGGAGCGTGAGATGCAAGCGTTCTGCTACTTAGTTATTTATATGATTAGACATTATCATAATATCACTGGATTTTGATATCAAAATGGTTTGGGTTATAGTAAGGTAAAAACCGTCCATGTTTATGTGTGGGCTGGTCTTACTATTATCCTTTTGTTTCAAAAGGATTTTCAAAGTTAAACAGTATGATTGGAATTTACTCACACCAGTCCCATGACTGACCCAGAGTTTATTTTGTTTGTGTTTTCCCTAAATTCTTGGGTGCCCAAATTTATACGGGCAGTCAAGTGTTTCAGGCTTTACAGATACACTTGGAGGAGCTAAAAGCAGAAGGCTTCACCGTTAGTATTTAGAGATTGTTTCCGCTGAGATGTGATGTATTGTACTCTGATAATGGTATGTATATACAATACAGTTTTGTATTTTAAAGTTATGTTATATAATACATTTTATTCGTTCCGCTGTGAGTTTCGTGTTTACTCTGATTCTGTTCAGTTGTATTCTTCTTCTTCTATTCTATTAGTTCTACCTTATCTTTCTCACCCTCTAACATCTTTCTATTAATGATTTGAATTTTCGTGCACTTTGAGTTGAATGTGTAGGATATTAGTCAGCTCAAATTGGTACGGATTTTCCGGCCGTTACATGGCGACCAGATTAGTTAAGGTAATTAAACATTTAATTAATTTTTAATTAGTTAATTAATAATCGTATAAATATATAAAACTTAAAATAGGCGTAACTTTTACATACGTTAACGGATTTCAGCGAAACTGGATCTGTTGGGATCGCAGAGACCTAGACGATGGCAACTGACTAGGCACTGATCTGACGCAATTGAAATTTCAGCAAATTTTAAATGTCCGTTTCAAACAAAAAGGGACAAACGTGTCAACCGTATAATTCTGGTGAGTTAATTCTCACACCTTCTGGAATTCTATGATGTGATAAATCCATAGTAAAATATAATTCACCGTTAATAGTACAAATTGGGTTATTGGATGCGATGGATGCAAATTGGTTGTTTATTATTGATTGGTTGCAGTTATCTATATTTCGTCAATTATTTTATTCGTATATTATTTCAAACTGTATCTGTGATGCAGAGAAGGACGTGTTGGAGGGATCCGACCGGATTCCTCAAATAAACTGTATTTTATTTGTGGTACATATTATTCATATATGAATTGTTCACTCCGACTGACACCAAAACCTGTTTGAATGTTGATGGTTGAATATATATTCCTCATTTTGTGATTAAAATTAATCGACAGTGTTGATTAGGATATTGGCAGTGAATGGCCAAAAATATATAGTTTTAAACATTGGTCTACTGTTAGGTGGATTGACGTGATTTTAAAGTTATAATTTTTTTATAACTATATTAAAGTTTTTTGGTTAATTTATATAATAAATAAATTAGAAATTTATAAATAAATAAATATTTTAAATCGAGTTATAAGAGAAATTATTGAAATGATTTATGCAAGTTAAAAGCAGAAAGCCAAGAATTTACATAAGGATTGGTAAAATATAATATTGTTTTTTTAAAACAATTAAATAGTGATTTTAAACTAATTAAGTTATTTAATTAATTTAAAAAGGGAAATGACAAATGAAAATCAATGAATAAATAACTGGGATGTACGGTCAGCAAAATCAACCGTGTTTAATTGAAATTTATAATGGAGTTAATTTGATTTTTTTTTTTGAATATTCATCAAATTAAACGAATAATGAAAATATAGTTAATCTTTGATTAACCATAAATTAAGAATTTTTTTGATTTTTTTAGGGTTAAATATTAGTTAATCTTGATTAACTATAAATTAAGGGATTATTGAAGTATTTAGAGTTAATAAAATAATCACCATTTGATAAGCTTTTAAAGGTGATAATTATTCTATTTTTAGTTAGTAGCAAGGTTAGCTATTTTAATATAGTTTATATTAAAGCTAATTATTATTTTAATTAATGATAATTAAAGCGATGGTTTTTAATTGGAATACAGTGTAGGATTGAGTAAGTGACAATAAGTCAGATCAAAAGGGCGATGAGAGCTTTATAAAGGGATTGATAATCTAAGTTTTTAAAACGAAACTCATAAATGGAATTGGTAAGTGGATGTGGAGATTTAAATAAGATTCTACTTAATGGTTAAATTAAGTAAAGTGAAGTAAATTAAATTGAAATAAAAGATTATGGGAGATGATAAATAGATTAGTAATAGACTGGAATATGGTAATGATTTAGAATAAAATAAAAAGGGTGTTAAGATGCTTAACGGGTTTGTGTAAGTGATAAAGGAAAATCCAAGCAAAGTTTAAAAATGAGGTTTTCAAAACCAAAGTGACGACTTTAAAGGTTAAAGTGAACACCGTAATTGGTTAAGGATTTAAAATATAAAGGAAATTAATCAAAATTGTTTTGTGTTAAATATTGGAAAAGGGATTTTGGAAATAAAATCCAAGTAAGGAGTTCCTGTTGTAAAGAAGTTGGAAAGCGGATTTGTATCCACGAGAAGCTTTATTTTGGAAATGCCTGAATGTATGAAAACAAATTTGACAAGGGATTTTGATTATACTCATAAGCTATAAGCGGAATGATGTTTTAAATTTAAAAGTTATGGTTTAGTAAAGATTTACTTAATTAAACAAATTGAGTAGAGAGGTTAGATAGGAAGGGGATTTCAAATAAAAGAAACGATTTATAAAGCCAGATTTGGAATCAAGGTTGTAAATGAGATGATAATAGCAGTGGTTAAGTGACAAACTAGTATTTATTCTGAGATAAGAATGTTGTCGATCAAGGTCTGAGAGGTAAATAAAATACCCCGACTTGAACGGCTTCACTATTATCGAGGAATGGTATTAGTTTGGAATGAGTAAAGGTGTTGGAATTGGTTTTATTCTATACGAGGAAGGTTGAACTGTAATGCGAGATTTTGGTGTATAAATGGTATTGCAATATTAGTTTCAATATAAATAAGAATATTTGATTTTAATTATATAGCTTAACATTTGATTTATCATATTAGAGTTGGTAATTTGGTTTATACTATTAAGTATATACATATATGTATATCGTGAGATACTCGGATATAAAAAAAGGGGGAAAAGGTTTTGAAGAAATATATCGATATTTCCAAAAGAAATGGAAAGATGGGTGTATATATTTTCAGGCTCTAAGGTATTTGAAAGAGTTTTTGTTATAATAAGTTAAGAATTATTATAATATTGAAAGATCTAGAAGTTGATTACCTATTGTGCTAAATATATTTTAAACATGCCAAGAATGCCAAATACTGAATCAGTGAAATCATTTTAATGACACGATTGTTATTTGATAGTTAAATCACCGACTATCAAACCTTACCAATACGATTGTTGGTACGGGAAGACTGGGATCCATTTTATATTCGAAAACCATTCCGACCAGCAATTACGTGAAGACGTTAATAGAAGACGGAGCAAGTGAAGGCCGTGGATCTTCATAAGCGAAAGAATTACTTGACGAATATCCAATGTGTTGCAACGCAGAGATATTCTGACGTGATTTGGTCGTGGTTGAGATTTTGCGGTTTGCAAGGACTACTCGCTACTGATCCTTGGGGTGATTCCTATATTGGATGTGGTAGGAGGGTACCTTCGGTTCATCCTGTTCCTAGATGACTTGTATGGACAGATGTCTGACAAAGTATTTCCAAAAGACCACGTACGTTGATTTCTTCAAATGTCTCGTAGTTGGATAGCTCCGAACTAGGGTATTTTTGTATACATCAATCAGTGATATCTGATGGATTTGACGATGTGGCATTCAAAGTGAAAACTGGCCAGATGTCCTAAAGGTAAATTCAAACCTCAAGCCTCATCAACTGGGAAATGACAAAAATCGGACAGGCAACATGGCTATGTAGGTCGCTCCCATTAGGGTGTATAACCACCTATCAGAGAAATTCCTTTTTGCTTCTTTAATCTATTTCAATGCTGTCCCTTTTTCGGGAGGCGGTTGCTGATCCCAACCGTCGGTGGTATACATTTGATACACTCAAGCGAAATGAGTGGTCGGTAATGTGAGGGTCGGGTTGCAAGACGTTCTTGTTGAACCCAGTGTATCCGCCTCTAGAGATAAACTATCGGCAGGTGATCCCATACCTTGTCATAGTTGGAATCCAATCTCCAATAAGCGCCCGCGGTTTTGATTGTATACTATATATGTGGAGCATGAGATGCAAGCGTTCCGCTAGATTGTTATTTATGTGTATTTAGACACTATTATAATATCAGAACAAGCTATGATTTCAAAAAATGTTTTGGGTTATAGTAAGGTAAAAACCGTCCGTGTTTATGTGTGTGCTGGTCATACTATTATCCTTTTATTTCGGAAAAGATTTTCAAAGTTAAACAAGTTGTTTGTGCTATGAATTTATCACTGATAGTATTCCAGACAGACCCGGTGAATTTTTCTTTGCTTCATATGTGCTCGGGTCAGATCGAGTATATTCCAGGTTAGGTTCGCTTGGAGTTCGGAAGTTGGAAGCAGGAGGCTTCACCGCTAGTTATATAAAGTTATTTTCTGCTGTGGCTGATATATGTTGAACTCTGATGGTTGGTATGTTTATATAGTTTTTGTATAAAGAGATTTGTTATATTATATTTTATTCGTTCCACTGTGAGATTTTGATGTGTGGTTCTTCTTTTTTCTTCTATTCTAATATTTCTTTCTTTCTTTTTCTCATTCTCTAATTTCTTTCTATTGACAATCTGGGGTTCGATACCTGGGTTTTGGCAAGTGATATTGGTATATATATTGTTGTCAAAAATTCGAGCATCGAATTTTTCCCTGGGTCGTTACACTCACGGTATGATATGGGTGTTGCAAAACAAGGGTGCCCCGGAATGCTTCTCATATATATATATATATATATATATATATATATATTTGACAATTCTCATATATATATATATATTGAAATATATATATATATAAGAGGCATGCTCTATGGCACCCCTAATTCTGAGCACCCCTTTTTCCCTTCTTTTATATCCACACATTAATAATTAAATAAGTTAGTGGGGGGAGAGAAAGTTAGTGGAAAGAGTGAGAAATGTGAATGTGTGGTGGAAATTAAGGGGGCTATAGGGTTCTCTTGATCTTATTCCATATATATATATATATATATGTGTGTGTGTGTGTGTGTGTGTGTGTGTGTGTGTGTGTGTGTGTGTGTGTGTGTGTGTGTGTGTGTGTATGAGATAGGATCAAGAGCATCCCAAAAACTGCAGCACCCCTATAGCCCGCTAATTTCCACCGCACATTCTCGTTTCTCCCTCTCCCACTAACTCTTTCCCCCCATTAACTTATTAAACTCAAATGAGTGGTCCAGAATGTGGTACAAAAGAGGTGTTATTGAATGGGGGCGCCTTAGAGCATGTGTGTGTGTCTATATATATATATATATATATATATATATATATATATATATAATATGAGATCAAGAGCACCCCCAAATAGTGTAGAACCTCTATAGCCCCCTGATTTCCACCACATTCTTATTTCTCTCTCCTCTCACTAATTATCTCTCCCTCCACTAACTTATTTAACTATAAATACTTGGCTATCATTTGGGTGCAAAAGGGGTGTGTGTTTGTGTGTGTGCATGTGTGTGTGTGAGTAGCGTTCCCAGGCACCACTGTTTTGCATAACATCTAACCTACCGTGAGCTACACTAGTCCAAATCCAAAAAGCTTTTGTAGATGTTCAATCCATATATATATTATCATCAATCCAAAATTTGAGCTCCTTTCGACATTTATAGTAATATATTTCATGTTTAAATTTAACGATTCGAATAAATGTCTAAACGATGAATAATGGAGCTAAGACTCTGAAAATGTTACGAATGTTGGAATGAGCTCAAACTTTGGATAGATAATAATATATGTGTGGATTGAACATATACAAAATCTTGTTAGATTTGGATTAGTGTAGCGCACGGTAGGGCAGAGGTGCTGCAAAATAGAGGTGCCCCGGAATGCTCATATATATATACACATATATATATACACACACACACATATATATAGGAGCGGCTATTTGGGCATAAAAATTTAACATGAAAGATGGAACACAAAATGTTAACCACTAGATCAATTAGTCCTTATATGAGGGGTGGAAACCAGGGAGAAATCTACTGGCTAAGATTTTGTATCTCTCAACTTGTATCGAATTCTTGTGTGTAAATGAATATATATATATATATATATATATATATATATATATATATAAATGAACGCCTCCAAAGAATAATGGGAACCGTTCACTTTAGGGGGTGTAGGTTGACCTGCTCGCACATTTAATTTGTCTCGACTGGGCCCCCTACACTATGTTAAGTTCCACACACACACACACAAATATATATATATATATATGTAATTTTTGGGACACAAAATTAAACATAAGATCACATACATAAATTGTGAACTATTAGATTCATTTGTCTTTTGGTGGCGAGTGGAATTTAGGGGGAGATCTAATGGCTCAGATTGTTTGGGTCTTTTTGTGTCTAAAAAGACTTCCATATATATTTATATTTATACATATATATAAATGAATGCCCCCGAAGAATAATGGGGACCGTTCACTTTGGGGGTGTAGATTGACCTGTCTGCACCTTTGTCCCGATTGGGGACCACTACAGTGGGTTAAGTTTTCATTGGGGATAGTTGCTCAGGTTAGGGCTCAAACTTGAGACCTATTACTAGGTAAGGAGATCCCCTTACCACCGAGCCACTGCCGCGCACAGCGCACGCGCGCGCACACACACACACACACACACACATATATATATATGTATGAGTTAGGATCAAGAGAACCTCAAATAGTGCAACACCCTTTTAATCCTCATAATTTCCACCACACAATCTACTTTCTCTTTTCTTCCACTAACTTCTTCTCCCACTCACATATTATTTAAATATAAACGAATGTCTATTATTTAGGTGCAAAAGGGATGTCATATAACCTTCCTTTATATATATATATATATATATATATATATATATATATATATATATATATTATGTAGTAACCCGGATTTTGAGCGGCTTTGGTTATCGACGTAAGCTCGACGTCGATAACCAAAACATCGAAAAATCCGGGTAATTAATGAAAGAAATTAGAAGGTGAGAATAGATAAGATAGAAACTTAGAATAGAAGAAGAAGAAGAACACAACATCAAAGTAACATGAACCTCACAGCGGAACGAATAACATATAATATATAACATAACTTTGAAATATAACAGTTATGTATACAATAGCACTTATCAGAGTACAGCACTTACAACACATCGGATATAAACTATAGCTATATGATCTTGAAGCCTCCTGCTCCACGCTCTTCCAGTATATCTATAAATTCCTGACTACTTGACTGCCCGTAAAAAATTAGGCACCCAAGAGTTTAGGGAAAACAAAACAAATAAACTCCGGGTCAGTCATGGGACTGGTATGAGTAAAACAGTTTAAAAAGGTATATGAACAAGTAAACGATATCTCATAAGACCACGCCGCAGAACGGAACGGGTTTTTACCTTATGAGAATCCAAAATATCTTTATATCAAAAACCTTTTGATATTATAATAATGTCTATGTACAAATAGATATCAACTAGCAGAAACGCTTTCATCTCACGTTCTACATATATAGTATACAATCAAAATAGCAAGCACGTATTGGATAATGGATTTCCAACTATGACAAGGTATGGAACTACCTTCCGATCAGTGTACTCTAGGAACGATACACTGGAGTTCAACAAGAACATCTTGCAACTCAGCCACACATGACCGACCACTCATTTCGCTTGAGTGTATCGAATGTACATCACCAACGGTTGGGATCAGCAACCGTTTCCGTATATATATGGGACAACATTGATAGATTTAAGAAACAAATGAATATTCACTAGATAGGTGATTATACACCCTACTTCGGTGCGACCGACTTAGCCATGCTGCCTGCCCGATTTCTGTCATTTACCGGTTGATGAGGCTAGAAGCTACGCTTTATCATCACATCAGATTCACTTCGAATGCCACATTGTCAGATCCATCGAAAATCACTAATTGACATCTACAACAATACATTACGTGTCAGCTAAAAGAAGTTTCCTTCTCCGCTTCCACTCTTGGTGCGGTTGAAGAAATCAATGTACGTGACCTTTCTGGAAATACTATGTCAGACATCCATTCATACAAATCATCATCATTCACTTAGAATGTCACATCGTCATACCCGCCAAATCACAAATTGACTTATCCAAAAATAACACGGGTATACAGCTAAGAGAAACGAATTCCTCCGCCACCAAACATGAATACGTTTGAACATATCAACTTACGCAATCCATTGGATATACTCTGTCAGACCTTCGTCCATACAAGTTATCCTGGGACTGGACAAACCGAAGGCACTATTCTGTAAACAGGATAGCCCTTGCATTTTACTCCGTCTTCAATTATCTTTGACATATATGATTCGCGACGCTTATGCCAATACAGAGTGGTTCTTTGGATAAAAATCCAACCGGTCTCTCCATATGAACAACGTTAAAATGGTCAAAACTTCGATAGTCTGTGAGTTAACTATCAAAGAAAAACAAGTGTGCAAACAATGATATTATTTCCAGATGGAAATTATATCGAACAACCATCATTTAACATTAATCTCTTTAGTTCATTTATTTACTTATCTCCTGTTTCCCTATATTCTAAATTCTTATTTTCTTTTATCAGAAAACATTTTTGATTCTCGTTTGGAAAACATTTCCAAAACTCCTTTACGATCAAACCTTACCATTTCTTAGTTAAGAAGGAAGTCACTCAAGTTGGGGTATAAATACCTCTCAGACCTTAACTGAACAACGTTATAACTTCAAAATGGTCAAAGTTTATCTTTTAATCTTTAACAACTTCTTTACGTCTTTCTCGGATCCAATTTTACTAATCCACTTCTATATTTAAAACATTGGTTATAACGATAACGTTATAATCCTTACTTTCGAATTATCTAACTTTAATTATAACTTCTATTCTTATTAGTGAATAATTAACCTAACACTTATTTATTTATAAATAAATAAATCTCTATTTAGACACTGGAAAGTATAAGTACTTTCCCGAATTCGATATAATTGAATTCGCCGATTAACTCTCTTCGAGAAATCTCTATTTGATTAACTCTTCTTCGAATAACCTATATTCGATTAACTTCTTCTCGAATAAACGATATTCGATAGTCTCTCTTCGAATAACTAATATTTGATAACTCTTCCTTTTCAAATATCTCATATTTGAAAATCTTACTTTCGAATAAACTGTATTCGAAAATCTCTTTTCGAATAACTCTTGTTCGATAAATCTCACTTCGATCAACTAATATTCGATAACTTTTCCTTTTCAAATATCTCATCTTTGAAAAACCTCACTTCGATTAAACTATAATCGATAACTCCCTTCGATGAAACTAACATCGATAACTCCTTTCGATGAAACTAACATCGATAACTCCTTTCGATGAAACTAACATCGATAACTCCTTTCGATGAAACTAACGTCGATTTATTTAACTCGACGAACTTAACTCGACTAACTTAACTTGACTCGACTAACTCGACTTACTTGGTTCGACCAATTCGATTCGATTAACTAGGCTCGACTAACTTGACTAACTTAACTCGACTTACTTGGTTCGACCAATTCGATTCGATTAACTAGGCTCGACTAACTTGGTCGAACCACCCGATCAACTCAACTTATTTAACTTAACTTATTTCTCAACTCGATCAACTCGATTAACTCCTATCGAATAACTAATATTCAATTAAACTCCATTCGCTTGACTCTAGATCGCAGCGATCACAATGGTTACGCCTGACTCCCTCAGGAAACATCCGACCGCCGTAGGCTATTTACAGCCCTGCGAATTTCGCTAGCAGTCGTACAAGATGACAATTCACCCTGAATACTATGTTTGACTAACTCTGTCTCAAATAACTATATTTGATTAACTAACTTCGAATACCATATTCGATTTACTAATTCACTTTATAAAGATTTCCTTTTTAACAACGTTTTATTCATTTGAAAAGATTTACTTTTAAATAACGGTTCTACACTTTACAAATGTCCTTTTTATAATGTTCCCTTTCCAATTCTATTTGTAAATGGTTTACAAATATTTCCTTTTCAAATTTATTCTTGAAATACTCTAACTCCTTAAATTCCCGGGAAAATTCGCCATAACCTCCTTTGTATCGGGAGCATCGGGAGAATCCCCAAACTCGCCACACAGGTCTTTCCATTCAAAAAGAAATATTTTGAATTTATTTCCCTTTTTAAATTATCTCCTATTTATAAATATTCCAATTTATAAATATTCCTTATTTATAAATATTTAAATTTATAAATATCTATGTTTTCAATATCACTTTGAAAATCTCCTTATCAACATCCCGTATATTATGATATTCAATCATATCAAATCACGATGTTCAATATCGTCCAAGCACATATAATCGCCCACTGATTTTATATCACATCATATAACAATATATGAAAAACCATAAAATAACTGTTGAGGAATCCAGTCGGATTCCTCCAACCTGTTTCCCTGCATCACAGATGTTAGACCATAGAATAACATCGATTTCACTTCACTGTTAAATATTCTGATAAACAGAATCGACATATAAATATTTAACAGTTTATATATATACAGATATAAAATATTTCTACTAACTGACTAGCAGTTCAATCAATCAACGAACACACAACAATCAGACAATTTTAACAGGTCTAAAAATACAACATGAAAATATAAACTGTTCAGAGTTGGTGAGTTTTACTCACATTTGCGCGTTAATCGATAAATATCGGTTTGCGTTCATTGATTCAGTCGAACAATTTATTTCGCCATAAATTGTAACGATCTCCGATGGACTTGCGGTCAGTCCCATTGTGTTGCTCCCATCCATACGATCCTGTCGGATCTTGTTCCGTCCAATTCTGATATCGTACGGGTAAGTTACAAGCATTACAAGTATACACTATTTTTAAATAAATTAACTAACTATTATAACTAATTGGGCCTCACCATTTGGCAGCCCGTTTCCCTTTAGACCCATGACCGTTCATTCTCCACAAGCCAAAACTTCCGTCCCCCTCCCAAGATTAAAACGCTGATGTGCTTCCTTCTATTATATAACAAACCCATGCATGTAATCTTTCATTCGAAATCCTTTTTTTTTTAAATAAAACATTTTTTTGGCCTTAACCTTAGAGAACTTCAGCCCAATGAAAATCCTTAAACCAAAAACCGCCCACGTCTGAACCTTTTATGCCCGTCCTCCTTCTTCTCCTTTCTGATTCGACTCCTGCACTTCAACCAGACATTTCCGCTCCTCGTTATCTTCTCCAGAAAAGAATTTGCAACCTTGTTCTTCCTAAATCATTAACCGATATTTTGTAGCTCCTACCTCCTCAATGCTTCATGATTTAAATACAAGCAACTTCAGGCACTCCTTTGTTACATTTTACAAAACCCCAACCTCTGTATTTCAACTCCTCCAAAGACCGCATGCTCCAGACATCCAAAGCACCATTCCTTCCAGAACGAGCCCTCCTTACACCCTCCAAAGACTTCTAAAATCCCAACAAAAATCTCCATGGTTCATAATTTTAAATGCCCTTCATCACCGTACCAGAGCTGTAAAACTCGAGCTCCATTCTAATCGCTAATGTCGACCTGGTCCTTCACGCAAGCTCAGTAATCATCCGAACATTTTTACTTTGTAAAACCCCCTAAAAACCACAAAAACAAGGACAGCTCGTCGTCCTTCCTGCATTTGCATCGCCCAGGTTTTCAGCTGAAAACCGTGACCTCAAAAACCCCATCGCACCATCCAGTATTTGCCATTCGGTGCCAATCCCCACCCCAAATCGCGAATACCAAATTCGAAACCCAAACGCCGTGTTCAACATCCCCCAACGCCTCCTTTACCATCGACGACAGTGAACCCTAGCCCTCAAGCATCCGAGGATTTCGATCGCAACTTATAATTTGGGTACCTACTTGAAGCTCTCCGCTCAACGATCTCAGATGAGCACACTTTGATTTTTATAGGATTTTACTTGATTTGTTTGTGATTTTTGAAGACGGACGTTTTACTGAAGAACTAGAAAGAGACACGGCGGAAATTTCGTTGACCTTGGAATGAGAAACATTAGGGTTAAAGAGAGTTAAAGGTGTATTTATACTAAAGTTTTATTATTTTATATTAGACCGCTATTTGTATTTGACAATTAAAATCCATAAGACCACATATAATACCCAAAAATCACAAAAATGAACATGCAGCTACAGCTCGTCATTACGGTCCCAACGAAACTGGTTTCGTCGAATTTCGACTTCGTATGCTCATACAGCGTATTTTTAACTGTCAAAATACTGACTGTTTTCCACTCTAAAAATCCGTACGACCACATAGTGACTCTAAAAATCACGAAACTGGAAATCTAATAACTATTCGACATTGCGGATCCAATGAAATTAGTTTCGTCGAATTCCGACTTCGTTTGCAAAAGTGACTATTTTTAAAGCTTTGGATGTCCCTTTTAAATATATAAATATATTTAAATATTATTAAATTAAATATAAATAAATTTATATTATCGTATATATTCACACCAGAATATCATACAGCTCCAGGGAAATTATATTTTTGATATTCCAAGTCCAGATTTGAATCGATATTCAATTTACATTGAAAAATCCTTTTATAACGTATATAAAGCGTTGCAAATTATAAAGGAACTCTACAGCGATTTTTCTGAAATTTGATTTGGACGTAAATCAAAATCTACACGACGAAATCCCGATTTTTCTCGTCCACTAGAAAGATATACTCCACCAGCTCCACACGCTTCTTGTTTCACAGAAAATCCGGCTTAAAACGAATCATGTACATTCAGTTGAAGTCTGAATCGCCAAATAGCGAACTACCGCGTCGTTTCAAGCTCTATTTTAATTATATTATAATTATACGTTCAAACTGTCGTCGATTGAATATATTCGTCAATATAATCCAACTCTAAGCTGAATTAAATCCAAGGGACGACCCCGTTCACAGAATATTGTGATTTCCAATATTTTTGATTATTTCGACATTATAATATATTTTATTATATTAAAATTATTAATTAAATATTCAATATTATTTAATTCACGTTCTCGATATTGATAAATTGATATTTAATAATTAAATAAATAAATTGTTCAACAGCTAAAAATGCGGGTCACTACATTCTTCCCCACTTAAAATAATTTCGTCCTCGAAATTGCTAAGCTAGGGGACGACCCTATCTACTGGGTAAAAATTTATCTGTTTACCTCTTATCTCCGGTTTCAACTGAACCAATTAATATCGACTAAAATATTAATTTATTCAGACTAACTAAATTTTCAAAAATTCTGAAAATTTTCTAACACCTTAACTTTTCGAAAATTTTTGCCAGCACCTCCTTTGTACTGGTCAATATCTCAAACTCCTACTCGCCTCTCTGGGCCTTCTTTAACCCAAAAGAAAATCAAACAGCCAAGCGGCTTGCCAATTCGGCTCATAAATCTCATATCCATATATAATATAAACTGGTACCTTTTGTCGGGAATATCAACTCTATCTCTTCCATATGCTATCAACTCAGCATATACCAGTGTTATTTCCATCAAATTTCAAATCCTTAACTCATCAACCCAATTCCATAACAGATTATTCTCTAATCCAATTCAATTCTATTTAACTCAGTTCAAGTTAATATTTCAATTTATTTCTACTACCTTATTCTATTTAACTTCATAAGTCAAAATTAAATTCCGAAACTTAATTTCCTGGGTCTATTTCAAATCAATTTGAAATTACAATGCCAATTCAAAACCTTTGAATTTCTAAACAACTTGTTTTCTCAAAACAATTCAAATCAAAATCTCTGGTAGTAGTCCGTCACTTAGAACTCGAAAATGAACACTGATGATGTCGCGATTCATCATCAGAATCTATTTTCCAGCTATCGAAGTGAGTTCAATACTATATCACCTTCAGTTTGAAAAATGTTTTCAAAATCTTCCAGGAACTTAAAATTTCCTTATTTTAATTCCAATCTGATTTAAATTCAGATTTTTCTTCATTTTATTTCATATACTTTACTTATATGAATTCTGATTAGTCATTTATAATCATTTTACCTTTTTATAATCTTACTCGATTATAATTTCAACCAACACAACAAATATACTATATTATTTTCAAAACATACCATGTCGGTTCATCGTATTCGAGTGTTTAGTAACCCCTATTGATACAGTGGATCAAACCGATCGACCAGAATTCACAAACAACTCAACCAATAAAACTCCACAATATAAAATCATTTTATATTAACTAACAAATACGTTCACTCGTATATATACACTCAAACTCAGTCTAGGATATTACTAATCCCATCTCTACTGAATCACGCCACAGAGCCAAGGTAATAACTAAACTTAAGCTCTGATACCAACTGTAGTAACCCGGATTTTGAGCGGCTTTGGTTATCGACGTAAGCTCGACGTCGATAACCAAAACATCGAAAAATCCCAGTAATTAATGAAAGAAATTAGAAGGTGAGAATAGATAAGATAGAAACTTAGAATAGAAGAAGAAGAAGAACACAACATCAGAGTAACACGAAGCTCACAGCGGAACGAATAACATATAATATATAACATAACTTTGAAATATAACAGTTATGTATACAATAGCACTTATCAGAGTACAACACTTACAACACATCGGATATAAACTATAGCTATATGATCTTGAAGCCTCCTGCTCCACGCTCTTCCAGTATATCTGTAAATTCCTGACTACTTGACTGCCCGTACAAAATTAGGCACCCAAGAGTTTAGGGAAAACAAAACAAATAAACTCCGGGTCAGTCATGGGACTGGTATGAGTAAAACAGTTTAAACAGGTATATGAACAAGTAAACGATATCTCATAAGACCACGCCGCAGAACGGAACGGGTTTTTACCTTATGAGAATCCAAAATATCTTTATATCAAAAACCTTTTGATATTATAATAATGTCTATGTACAAATAGATATCAACTAGCAGAAACGCTTTCATCTCACGTTCTACATATATAGTATACAATCAAAATAGCAAGCACGTATTGGATAATGGATTTCCAACTATGACAAGGTATGGAACTACCTTCCGATCAGTGTACTCTAGGAACGATACACTGGAGTTCAACAAGAACATCTTGCAACTCAGCCACACATGACCGACCACTCATTTCGCTTGAGTGTATCGAATGTACATCACCAACGGTTGGGATCAGCAACCGTTCCCGTATATATATGGGACAACATTGATAGATTTAAGAAACAAATGAATATTCACTAGATAGGTGATTATACACCCTACTTCGGTGCGACCGACTTAGCCATGCTGCCTGCCCGATTTCTATCATTTACCGGTTGATGAGGCTAGAAGCTACGCTTTATCATCACATCAGATTCACTTCGAATGCCACATTGTCAGATCCATCGAAAATCACTAATTGACGTCTACAACAATACATTACGTGTCAGCTAAAAGAAGTTTCCTTCTCCGCTTCCACTCTTGGTGCGGTTGAAGAAATCAATGTACGTGACCTTTTTGGAAATACTATGTCAGACATCCATTCATACAAATCATCATCATTCACTTAGAATGTCACATCGTCATACCCGCCAAATCACAAATTGACTTATCCAAAAATAACACGGGTATACAGCTAAGAGAAACGAATTCCTCCGCCACCAAACGTGAATACGTTTGAACAGATCAACTTACGCGATCCATTGGATATACTCTGTCAGACCTTCGTCCATACAAGTTATCCTGGGACTGGACAAACCGAAGGCACTATTCTGTAAACAGGATAGCCCTTGCATTTTACTTCGTCTTCAATTATCTTTGACATATATGATTCGCGACGCTTATGCCAATACAGAGTGGTTCTTTGGATAAAAATCCAACCGGTCTCTCCATATGAACAACGTTAAAATGGTCAAAACTTCGATAGTCTGTGAGTTAACTATCAAAGAAAAACAAGTGTGCAAACAATGATATTATTTCCAGATGGAAATTATATCGAACAAACATCATTTAACATTAATCTCTTTAGTTCATTTATTTACTTATCTCCTGTTTCCCTATATTCTAAATTCTTATTTTCTTTTATCAGAAAACATTTTTGATTCTCGTTTGGAAAACATTTCCAAAACTCCTTTACGATCAAACCTTACCATTTCTTAGTTAAGAAGGAAGTCACTCAAGTTGGGGTATAAATACCTCTCAGACCTTAACTGAACAACGTTATAACTTCAAAATGGTCAAAGTTTATCTTTTAATCTTTAACAACTTCTTTACGCCTTTCTCGGATCCAATTTTACTAATCCACTTCTATATTTAAAACATTGGTTATAACAATAACGTTATAATCCTTACTTTCGAATTATCTAACTTTAATTATAACTTCTATTCTTATTAGTGAATAATTAACCTAACACTTATTTATTTATAAATAAATAAATCTCTATTTAGACACTGGAAAGTATAAGTACTTTCCCGAATTCGATATAATTGAATTCGCCGATTAACTCTCTTTGAGAAATCTCTATTTGATTAACTCTTCTTCGAATAACCTATATTCGATTAACTTCTTCTCGAATAAACGATATTCGATAGTCTCTCTTCGAATAACTAATATTCGATAACTCTTCCTTTTCAAATATCTCATATTTGAAAATCTTACTTTCGAATAAACTGTATTCGAAAATCTCTTTTCGAATAACTCTTGTTCGATAAATCTCACTTCGATCAACTAATATTCGATAACTTTTCCTTTTCAAATATCTCATCTTTGAAAAACCTCACTTCGATTAAACTATAATCGATAACTCCCTTCGATGAAACTAACATCGATAACTCCTTTCGATGAAACTAACATCGATAACTCCTTTCGATGAAACTAACATCGATAACTCCTTTCGATGAAACTAACATCGATTTATTTAACTCGACGAACTTAACTCGACTAACTTAACTTGACTCGACTAACTCGACTTACTTGGTTCGACCAATTCGATTCGATTAACTAGGCTCGACTAACTTGACTAACTTAACTCGACTTACTTGGTTCGACCAATTCGATTCGATTAACTAGGCTCGACTAACTTGGTCGAACCACCCGATCAACTCAACTTATTTAACTTAACTTATTTCTCAACTCGATCAACTCGATTAACTCCAATCGAATAACTAATATTCGATCAAACTCCATTCGCTTGACTCTAGATCGCAGCGATCACAATGGTTACGCCTGACTCCCTCAGGAAACATCCGACCGCCGTAGGCTATTTACAGCCCTGCGAATTTCGCTAGCAGTCGTACAAGATGACAACTCACCCTGAATACTATGTTTGACTAACTCTGTCTCAAATAACTATATTTGATTAACTAACTTCGAATACCATATTCGATTTACTAATTCACTTTATAAAGATTTCCTTTTTAACAACGTTTTATTCATTTGAAAAGATTTACTTTTAAATAACGGTTCTACACTTTACAAATGTCCTTTTTATAATGTTCCCTTTCCAATTCTATTTGTAAATGGTTTACAAATATTTCATTTTCAAATTTATTCTTGAAATACTCTAACTCCTTAAATTCCCGGGAAAATTCGCCATAACCTCCTTTGTATCGGGAGCATCGGGAGAATCCCCAAACTCGCCACACAGGTCTTTCCATTCAAAAAGAAATGTTTTGAATTTATTTCCCTTTTTAAATTATCTCCTATTTATTAATATTCCAATTTATAAATATTCCTTATTTATAAATATTTAAATTTATAAATATCTATGTTTTCAATATCACTTTGAAAATCTCCTTATCAACATCCCGTATATTATGATATTCAATCATATCAAATCACGATGTTCAATATCGTCCAAGCACATATAATCGCCCACTGATTTTATATCACATCATATAACAATATATGAAAAACCATAAAATAACTGTTGAGGAATCCAGTCGGATTCCTCCAACCTGTTTCCCTGCATCACAGATGTTAGACCATAGAATAACATCGATTTCACTTCACTGTTAAATATTCTGATAAACAGAATCGACATATAAATATTTAACAGTTTATATATATACAGATATAAAATATTTCTACTAACTGACTAGCAGTTCAATCAATCAACGAACACACAGCAATCAGACAATTTTAACAGTTCTAAAAATACAACATGAAAATATAAACTGTTCAGAGTTGGTGAGTTTTACTCACATTTGCGCGTTAATCGATAAATATCGGTTTGCGTTCATTGATTCAGTCGAACAATTTATTTCGCCATAAATTGTAACGATCTCCGATGGACTTGCGGTCAGTCCCATTGTGTTGCTCCCATCCATACGATCCTGTCGGATCTTGTTTCGTCCAATTCTGATATCGTACGGGTAAGTTACAAGCATTACAAGTATACACTATTTTTAAATAAATTAACTAACTATTATAACTAATTGGGCCTCACCATTTGGCAGCCCGTTTCCCTTTAGACCCATGACCGTTCATTTCCACAAGCCAAAACTTCCGTCCCCCTCCCAAGATTAAAACGCTGATGTGCTTCCTTCTATTATATAACAAACCCATGCATGTAATCTTTCGTTCGAAATCCTTTTTTTTTTTTAAATAAAACATTTTTTTGGCCTTAACCTTAGAGAACTTCAGCCCAATGAAAATCCTTAAACCAAAAACCGCCCACGTCTGAACCTTTTATGCCCGTCCTCCTTCTTCTCCTTTCTGATTCGACTCCTGCACTTCAAGCAGACATTTCCGCTCCTCGTTATCTTCTCCAGAAAAGAATTTGCAACCTTGTTCTTCCTAAATCATTAACCGATATTTTGTAGCTCCTACCTCCTCAATGCTTCATGATTTAAATACAAACAACTTCAGGCACTCCTTCTTTACATTTTACAAAACCCCAAGCTCTGTATTTCAACTCCTCCAAAGACCGCATGCTCCAGACATCCAAAGCACCATTCCTTCCAGAACGAGCCCTCCTTACACCCTCCAAAGACTTCTAAAATCCCAACAAAAATCTCCATGGTTCATAATTTTAAATGCCCTTCATCACCGTACCAGAGTTGTAAAACTCGAGCTCCATTCTAATCGCTGATGTCGACCTGGTCCTTCACGCAAGCTCAGTAATCATCCGAACATTTTTACTTTGTAAAACCCCCCAAAAACCACAAAAACAAGGACAACTCGTCGTCCTTCCTACATTTGCATCGCCCAGGTTTTCAGCTGAAAACTGTGACCTCAAAAACCCCATCGCACCACCCTGTATTTGCCATTCGGTGCCAATCCCCACCCCCAAATCGCGAATACCAAATTCGAAACCCAAACGCCGTGTTCAACATCCCCCAACGCCTCCTTTACCATCGACGACAGTGAACCCTAGCCCTCAAGCATCCGAGGATTTCGATCGCAACTTATAATTTGGGTACCTACTTGAAGCTCTCCGCTCAACGATCTCAGATGAGCACACTTTGATTTTTATAGGATTTTACTTGATTTGTTTGTGATTTTTGAAGACGGACGTTTTACTGAAGAACTAGAAAGAGACACGGCGGAAATTTCGTTGACCTTGGAATGAGAAACATTAGGGTTAAAGAGAGTTAAAGGTGTATTTATACTAAAGTTTTATTATTTTATATTAGACCGCTATTTGTATTTGACAATTAAAATCCATAAGACCACATATAATACCCAAAAATCACGAAAATGAACATGCAGCTACAGCTCGTCATTACGGTCCCAACGAAACTGGTTTCGTCGAATTTCGACTTCGTATGCTCATACAGCGTATTTTTAACTGTCAAAATACTGACTGTTTTCCACTCTAAAAATCCGTACGACCACATAGTGACTCTAAAAATCACGAAACTGGAAATCTAATAACTATTCGACATTGCGGATCCAATGAAATTAGTTTCGTCGAATTCCGACTTCGTTTGCAAAAGTGACTATTTTTAAAGCTCTGGATGACCCTTTTAAATATATAAATATATTTAAATATTATTAAATTAAATATAAATAAATTTATATTATCGTATATATTCACACCAGAATATCATACAGCTCCAGGGAAATTATATTTTTGATATTCCAAGTCCAGATTTGAATCGATATTCAATTTACATTGAAAAATCCTTTTATAACGTATATAAAGCGTTGCAAATTATAAAGGAACTCTACAGCGATTTTTCTGAAATTTGATTTGGACGTAAATCAAAATCTACACGACGAAATCCCGATTTTTCTCTTCCACTAGAAAGATATACTCCACCAGCTCCACACGCTTCTTGTTTCATAGAAAATCCGGCTTAAAACGAATCATGTACATTCAGTTGAAGTCTGAATCGCCAAATAGCGAACTGCCGCGTCGTTTCAAGCTCTATTTTAATTATATTATAATTATACGTTCAAACTGTCGTCGATTGAATATATTCGTCAATATAATCCAACTCTAAGCTGAATTAAATCCAAGGGACGACCCCGTTCACAGAATATTGTGATTTCCAATATTTTTGATTATTTCGACATTATAATATATTTTATTGTATTAAAATTATTAATTAAATATTCAATATTATTTAATTCACGTTCTCGATATTGATAAATCGATATTTAATAATTAAATAAATAAATTGTTCAACAGCTAAAAATGCGGGTCACTACATATTACAAAGGGAAGAAATATTATACATACACAGGAGTGTAGATTCAAGCAGAGTAATTCATGTTAGACCATTATTCATTGTTTGTATATGCGTGATTGCATAAATGAGCTATTGCAAAATAGAGGACAATTTTAGAACAAGATTTCCTAGAATTTTGATGAAGAGAACTACATGCATTAGTTATAGCAGAAAAAATGAAAGAATAGCAGTGGAACTCAAACTGGAGTAGAGATGCTTGTTATCTTTGTGAACTATCAACAAAGGAAAATTCAACGATGACTTTAGCAATGTGAGTCCACTGTCTTAGTTATATCTGGTTAAAACTTGCAGTAATCTTAACACGATCTTCCAAAGCTTTAAACTTGATAAAATTATTTCTTAAATAATTTTTCAATTTTAATTATTATTTTTAATACCTTTTTATTTGCTTTGGATTTTCAAAGTCTTACATACTGATCCACCATTGGGGATAACCAATGCATCGTTGAGCTTGTATTTTTGGAAACTATAAAGTTTATGAAAGAATCTGA